>OX465595.1:234145769-235395769 GCA_950022295.1 Bromus sterilis | reverse complement strand
CTGAAACCTACCAACTGAGCGGCGCAGAGAACAACATCACTTTCTCACAGAGCGACCATCCGCCCGCAGTACCGAGGCCTGGGCACGCACCCTTGGTCCTCGAAGCACAGATCGGAGGTTACGACATGGATAGAGTCTTCATGGACGGAGGCAGCAGTCTAAAAATAATCTTTGCCAGCACCCTACACAAGATGTTAATCCCACGATCAGTTTGGAAGATGTCAGGCACCACAATATACGGCGTAGTTCCGGGCGAAGCAGCCACCTCCATTGGAACAATATAGCTTGATGTGATCTTTGGCAACAAGCGCAACTTCGCAAAGCAAGCGCTCGAGTTCGAAGTGCTCGACTGCCAGTCGCAGTATCATGCCACACTCGGGAGACCAGCGTTCGCACAGTTCACGGCAGTTCCACACTACGCATACCTCAAGCTCAAGATGCCAGGCCCACAGGAATCATCACAGTCAAAGGAAGCTTCACCAAATCGGACCAGTGCGACCGCGACTTCCACAAAGTCTTCAACACATTTGGCGCCCAACAACAGCTCAAAGAAATAGCCATGGTGACGGACAAAAACATATTCCCGCTGGCAAGACGAAGCGAGACAAAAGAATTTGGTCGCGACTTCAGCGTCGATAGAGACACAATCACACACCAAGTCCACCCAACAGACCCAGAGAAGATGGTTCGTGTGTATGCCCACCTTCCAGAAGAGCAAGCAACTGCCCTCATAACCTTCCTCCGCGAAGAGTGGAAATTTTTCGCCTGGTGCCCAGCCGACATGCCCGGGATACCGCGAGTATTCGCAGAACACGCCCTCCACATCAAGCCAAACACCAAGAAAGTAAAGCAGGCACTGCGACGATTCGCAGAACCCAAGCGCAGAGCAATCGGAGAAGAAGTCAACCAACTACTCCACGCCCAGTTCATCCGAGAGACGAAGAAAGCAACATGGATAGAAAACCCAGTCCTAGTCCCCAAAAAGGACACCGAGGTACTGAGGATGTGCGTCGACTATGGGCCCATCAACAAGCACTGCCCAAAAGACCACTTCCCCCTGCCAAGAATCGATCAGATAATCGACTCCACAGCAGGATGCGACCTCCTCTCCTTCCTCGACGCATACATGATATAATCAGATCAGGATGAAGGAAGAAGACGAAGAGCACACCTCGTTAATCACCCCCTACGGAGTATTCTTCTACCAAAAAATGCCTTTCGGTCTAAAAAACGCGGGAGCTACGTACCAGCGGATGATGCAAGCATGTTTGAGAGACCCGATTGGCAGGAACGTCCAGGTCTACGTGGACGACATCGTCATCAAAACCTACAGCGCAAACACGCTACTCGACGACCTCTGCGAGACATTCACGGCCTTCAACAAGTACAGGATGAAGCTCAACCCCAAAAAATGCGTGTTCGGCGTCCCAGCCGGAAAACTACCCGGATACATGGTCTCTGCCCGAGGAATCGAAGCAAACCCCGAAAAGGTCCAAGCAATCGCCAAGATGCAAAGGCCAACCAACATCAGAGGAGTACAACAACTCACAGGAAAGCTCGCAGCACTGAGCCGCTTCATCAGCAGATTGGGCGAAAGGATATTGCCGTTCTACAAGCTACTGAGAAAGGGAGAAAAATTCGAGTGGACCGAGGAAGCAAGCAACGCATTCGCAGACTTAAAGAAAACCCTCTCGACCCCACCAATCTTGGCGGTGCCTAAAGAAAGGGAAAAGTTGTATCTCTACATAGCAGCACACGGCAGTGTCGTGAGCATAGTACTTGTCGTCGAGCGGGCAGAAGAAGGCAAAATGCAGAGCATCCAATGAGCAATCTACTACCTCAGCATGCTACTCACGAAGCCACAACAGCGGTACCCACACTACCAGAAGCTCCTGCTCGCCATCATGATGACCTCAAGGAAAGTATCGCACTACTTCGACGAACACTCCATCACAATCGTGAGCAGCGCACCACTCGCGGGCATCCTCAACAACCCCGGAGCGACCGGTCGAGTCGCTGAGTGGAACATGGAGCGCAGACCACGAGACCTGCAGTTCAAACACCCGACAGCAATCAAAGCCCAAGTACTCCCAGATTTCCTGGTCGAGTGGGCAGAAGTCCAAACACCAGGTCCCCCAGACCTATCCAACTCATGGACGATGTACTTCGACGGATCCAAAAGACAGCAAGGAGCCGGAGCAGGCGTCGTCTTAGTCTCCCCAAAGGAACGAAGCTCAAATACATGCTCCAGAACAACTTCAACAACGCCTCCAACAACAAAGCAGAGTACGAGGCACTAGTTCACGGCATGCGCATGGCAAAAACTTGCGGTGCCACTCGCCTATCGATCTACGGCGACTCCAACCTTGTCGTCCAGCAAGCGATGAGAGAATGTAACGCAATCGCAGACAACATGGCGGCCTACCAGAAGCTCTATAACACGCTAGAGGGAGGATTCGACGGCTGCGAGTTAAACTACATTCCCAGAGCAAATAACACAGAAGCCGACGAACTCACGAACATCGGATCGGCACAAGGACCAATACCCCAGGCGTCTTCCTCGAGAGCATCAATCAGAGATCAATAAAAGCAAAGCCAGCGGAACCCAAGGTATTCGCAGAAGAAGACGACACAAATGAACCAACACAGGTGGCAGCAACGAGCGCAACTGATGATACAAACAATCAAGCAATCAAAGTCGAAGTGCCAGCATCAATCAAGGCCCTTCCTTCGATTCCTAGTCGAAGGAACTTTACCACAAGACGTCGTAGAAGCCCGACGCATCAGTCGACGATCTAAAGCATTCACAATAATCTACGGAAAACTCTACAAGCGCAACATCTCTCAGGTCCTCCAAAAGTGTATAGACGAAGAAGACGGCAAATCCCTACTGCTCGAGATTCACGAAGGCACCTGCGGACATCATGCCAGCAGTCGAGCACTCGTGGCAAAAGCCTTTCGAGCAGGTTTTTACTGGCCAACCACTATGAGATATGCAGAGGACATCGTACGGCGTTTCATCGCCTGCCAAAAGTTCGCCAGCAGGCCGCACGCCCCAGCATCGGAACTCAAAACAATACCATTATCATGGCCATTCGCCACATGGGGACTCGACATGGTGGGCCCACTGAAGAAATCATCAAAAGGAGGACGAACACACCTACTAGTCGCGGTAGACAAGTTCACCAAATGGATTGAAGCAGTACCAATCACCAGCTCAACATCCCTCACGACAGTCAACTTCATCAAGTCAATCATCTTCAGATTCGGGGTACCACACAACATCATCACAGACAATGGTACAAACTTCAAAGCAGCAGAGTTCCAAAACTTCTGTCAGAAGCTGGGCATCAAAATCAACTATGCATTAGTCGCGCACCCGCAGTCCAATGGCCAGGTGGAGAAAGCAAACGGCCTAATATGCGGAGGAATAAAGAAGCGACTCCTAGCACCACTAGAACAAGCCGCAGGAAACTGGGTAGAGGAGCTCCCCTCAGTTCTATGGAGCCTGCGCACCACCCCAAATAGCTCGACCCAGTACACACCCTTCTTCTTGGTATACGGGGCAGAAGCAGTGCTGCCGCACGACTTCAAATTCGGAGCCCCTAGAATCTCAGGGTACGAAGAGGAAGAGGCAGAAGAAGCACTGTAGAACGACAAAGACATAGCAGACGAAGCTCGGGACACAGCTATCGCAAGATCTGAAGCATACCAGGAAAAATTACGCACATATCAAAGCAGTCACCTACGGATCAGAACGTTCAACAAAAGAGACCTTGTGCTATGGCTAATACAGGAAAAAGTGCACAAACTTGCCCCACAATGGGAAGGGACGTTCATCATCTCAGAAGTCATCGGAGGAGGAGCATACAGATTGAAGAATCCAAAGACCAAATTTGGACGTGGGAAATCCATGGAACGTAGCGAACCTACACCTTTTCTACCCATAGTCCTCTAGGCACTATCAAGACATCGGCAGCAGCACCGATCGGCAACCCATGTAAATTTTGAAGGAATAAAACAATGTTGCCCAAAGAATCTTACTCAAAAGCACCCGAGGGCTCGAGTCGAAAGTCCCCCCGAGAGACGCTATCTTCGCTAAACGCGACTTTTACTTAAAAGCACTCGAGGTCTCGAGTCGAAACTCCCCCCGAGAGACGCTATCTTCGCTAACCGCGACTTTTACTTAAATTACTCGGGGGCTCGAGTCGAAACTCCCCCCGAGAGATGCTATCTTCGCTAAACGCGACCTTTACTTAAAAGCACTCAGGGGCTCGAGTTGAAACTCCCCCCGAGAGACGCTATCTTCGCTAAACGCGACCTTTACTTAAAAGCACTCGGGGGCTCGAGTCGAAACTCGCCCCCCCGAGAGACGCTATCTTCGCTAAACGCGACCTTCACTTAAAAGCACTCGGGGGCTCGAGTCGAAACTCCCCCCCCGAGAGACGCTATCTTCGCTAAACGCGACCTTTACTTAAAAGCACTCGGGGGCTACAGTCGAAACTCCCCCCGAGAGACGCTATTCTCGCCAAAAAACAAGACCTTATCTACAAAATATTGGGAGGAAAGAACGCAAGACTCTCGACAAAAAACAAAAGTTCTGACAAAGCAAATAGCATCAAAAAGTGCACGGTTCTTTAGTCTTCACTTGATCGCAAGCAATCACCTAAAGACTCGGGGGCTACTCCCATCGGGAGCGCTGGCGCGCACCCGATCCAAAGTTGGAAAAAAATAAATAAAAAACAACTACAAACCAGTGAGAAAAAATTTCATAAAGCCTGCGCTTGATTCTACAAATCAAACACAACCTCGGGGGCTACTCCCATCGGGAGCGCTGGCGCGCACCCGAGAAGACATTCATCTCATTACAAAGGAGTCGAAGACATTCATCTTATTACAAATAAGTCGAAGACACTCATATCATTACAAAGGAGTTGAAGACACTCATATCATTACAAAGGAGTCGAAGACATTCATTTCATTAGAAAGAAGTCGAAATGATAGTTGCTACTACAGAAAGACCCGCATAACTGCAAGATGGGCTACGCTCAACTTCTACATGTGTGCTCATGCTGAGATAATTGGAACTTTCGTGCCACAACCCGACGGGTATCACCACAGACAAAGTAGCAACTCAGCCGGTGAAGAAGAAGCTCGCCGTCCTCAAGTTCTACAAGGTGCCTCGCCTACTGACGCAGCCGCTTGACGACCGGTTTGACGTCCAGTTCTTCCTTAGAACTAGAAGAGCAAACACCATCGCCCGAAGGATCAGCCGAAGACGCAGACACAGGAGGAGCAGGCGAACCACCACTCGAGCCATCGGAATCGTCGCTGCTTGTTTCCCCACAGTATGGATCCAGACGGTTGCCACCAGCATCAAATGCGCGGATAATAACAGTATCTTCGCTGTCAAAATGACAACAAAGGCTATCTCCGCCGTGCAGATTCAACTGACGAGAAAACGCCCTCCAGCCAAGCCCAAGTAAAATCAACGATGAACTATCAGTCTCCAGCTCCACCCAAGAAGAAGAACGAGCACATCCGTGAAGACAGAACCAGAAGCCCCTCAAGTTAAGCTTAGAAGCAAATGGAGGAAAACGAGAGAGGAAGAGGAATCCGGGCAGCATTCTGGTTAAGAACACGCAAAAGAAAGTCATGGCACCAAAAACCCTCCTCCATGGAGGAAGAAGAAGAAGGCACCAACGTGGTACCATGACGTCCACCTCGCGAAGAACGAGGCGTGCGGCCACCACGGCCACGGTGACCACGACCTCGCCCAGCCACACCTCTACCACGCTTGGGCGCCATATGAAGAAGAAGAAGAAGAACAAAAAGATACGAAGAATGGATGCCAAGGACGGGCAACCACAGGAAGTATTTATAGCACAATCCAAGGGAAAACTAGGAAAAGCTCGCGGAAGCTCAGGCGGCGTCATCATTGCATCAAAGACCGATGGGCCGGGCGTTACGAATTCCAAGGCAAAGATGCCTTCACACGGTCAGCATTATTTACAGGAAACGTCAAATCTCGCTGGTTTCCCATACGAAGCCTTGGAAACCCAACGGGCAACAGGCAGCACGGCGTCCAAACCATCATTATGACAGTCCAGAAGACGCGACGGATCAAGAAATCAAACATCATCATAGGTCATCAAACAACATAACAATGCATGTCAGCACGACATCTCAAGAGGAACAGTTGGCCAAAAACCAAAAGATTCCAAAAGCCAGCTATACGTCCAAATTTTCTGACTCCACAAAATTCTTACTCCCATCGGGAGTACCTTTATTCGAGTTCGGGTGCTCCCTCACCCCGAAGGCAAAATGTGCTCGAGTGATCACTCGCACCAGCAGAAAAAAACATACTCTCAGAGTTCGGGTGCTCCCTCACCCCGAAAGCAGTAAAACACTCGAGTGACTACTCGCAAAAGAGACTCAGCAATCCAAAAAATATGACTTACTCGCGCACTCGACGACATTCTGAGTGGGTGCTTTCTTATTTTCCTCGCCTGAGTTCATTACAACACTCCGCGAGTGACTGATAAAATAGCTCACTTGATTTTTTATTCCAAGTGGGTGCATCGCTAACCAGGCTCCGTTCCTCTACAAAAACAACTATGCCTGGGCTACGACACACTGTACCCAGATGCCACGCAAGCTTAGCGTGTAGGTAAGACCCCGCTGCGCAGAACGGCCGGGCCGGGACTTGCCGCAGATCGATTTCACTCCCGACCTTTTCCATGCGCTCGCATGATAGAAAGAGCCGAGCGGACGCGCTTAGGCTATGTGCTTAGACTGGCAGCAATTGATCCTATAAGACCTGCAGCGGCATGACTTTGCTTGACACCGGTCGTTCCAAGTTCATGTCGAGAGACGTGAGCTTGATTGGGCTACTGTGGTATTTTTCACTAGCGCAATTCACCAAGGCTCGACCAGTCGACTCCTTGGGCCCTTTCATCTGAGCAATCCCTCGAAACAGATATTGTCATGGCTCAAAACTGCCAGCGACCCGTGGCAATGCCACGCTTGCCAACAATAAAGCGCAGATGAATTCGAGTCCCTGCGCGACTCTTCGAGTCCCCCAGGCACTCGGGGGCTATTGACGAGGGGGTGACCCCACGACTCCTACATGAAAGGCTACCTGGTGCGTATGAAGACAGAAGGCCCGCTGGGAAGCTACGACAAGCCCACGATTGGCCCAACCAGGCACCGACGTAGGAGTCCGCGACTAACATGGAAGGTGCAACTTGGCGTACAAGGCAAATACTAGAACTAGGAAACCATCTCTGTAACCTAGTACAGACTCCCTGCGACCTAGCCTAATATATAAAGGCTGGGAGGGGAGACGTCCAGGACAAATCAATACGCATCTACTCATATAGCCTTGCGAGAACTCGCCTTGGCCTCCATTGTAATCGCCCCCTCACGCAATAATATCGAGAAGGAAGTGCTTCTCCTGTTAGCGGACGAGTATTGTCCAACCTGTGCCTATCTTTATGACTAACCCAGGGTCCCTTACCATGGGATTTGCCAGGGTTGATCCCCGTCCTTATGTCCCCTTCAGTCTTGAAGCATATTAAATAGATGAGGGGTCTAATGAAACGTAAACTTATTCTTCTCACATAGAAGAAACGCAAGGCATAACACACAACATTAATCAACGACATATCAGGGTCAACGACACAAGCAAAACCTAACAAAACAAACATGGCATAAAACATCTAGTTCATCCACAGAAAAAACATGCATCGATCCATATCTCCAACAAACATTAAAAGGTAACATCGTATACTTAGTGCACACCTACGAATATTCTATTCTCCAATTGCAAAACATAAGCCTCCTTATGGCGACATCTTCTTCCTTCTCTTCAGTCCTGGACACATGTTGATGTAGTGTCCCATGTTCCTGCACCGATAACACTCAATTTGGCTAAGGTCCTTCTTTTTCTTCTTCACGGGTGCTTCCCTGAATTCCTGGATAATTTTCTCCATTCCTTCCTTTTGATGCTGAGATACTTGTTGTGTCATGATGAAAAATTGACACTGAGCGGGGTAATGATTTTTTCCTTCACACACGAAACATGTGACTTGTGCAGTGGGACATTCTTCACCCCTGTGCATTTCCTCACAATAGGGACATCCATCTTGGTGTCCTTCATAGGAGTGTCCTACTTCCCCACAAATTTTGCAGGCACGAGGCCTCTTATGGGTTACTGTCCTTTGCATCAGGGTGACGAGGCGAGATCCCAACAAAATATTTGTAATTTCCTTCCAAGTAATCTTCTTTCTTGATTCGTTAATCTCCTGGTGCATTGTCCACCAAGTAGCAACCTCTTCTACAAAGTACTTGACAACATAGTGGACCATGTCCTCACTTCCAACCTTGTTATTATCCATGTGCTCCTCCATATTATGAATCCATTGCTCCACCTTCAGTCTTGTCGTCGCCTCGGAGAAGGTGAGTCCTACTTCATACTCCATCTATTGAGCCCAAACGACAAGGGTTAGGGCAACTAGGATACAGACAAGAAAACAATCTAAAGATAGCACCAAGCATATGCACACAAACAAGAATAAGGCAAACACCTACTTGCAAACAACAACACATAACAACAATCACTCAAGTCACAAAATCAAACCACACAAACAACACGTAGAGTAAGGTCATATGTGCAATACATACAATCTCATCATACTACACGAAAATTGTTTATCTAACTTCACCTAAAAGTGGTGGTCTGAATCTAAACTTCATCCTTCTCAACTAAGCTGATATTGAAGATCCTCTCGTAGTGTCAAAGCTTATTGAACTTGATAAGATACAAAATTAAAAAAAAAACTTCATAAGATACTCCTTCTAGTTCTGTCAGCCGTAACTTCAATTGATCCATGAGGTTGATGATGTACTTCTAAAATACATATCTTCAGGGCATACACAACTCGGAGGGGTATTTACATTAAAACAAGAAAAGGAGTTTAGAAACTGAATAATAGATGAGAGATACTAGTGGAGAGAGAGTAAGTAATCAAAGAATGATAATTTTTTTTCCTATGGCTTTTCCTATCCACTTTCTAGGGTCACGACCTACAGTCAACATGGGCTCTGATACCATCTGTAACGACCCGATTCACTAAAGAATCCAAGTATCTGTGCATTCTATGCTAGTCCCTGCATCAATAGCTAGCACACACAGTACATGATGTAATATCAAGAATAAACCACATGTCATATATTACATCAAAGATCCAGTATTACAATAAAAGCATACCTGCATAGCTCAAGGCTAGCTTACAAATAGATTACAGCGAAAAAAAATAAAGAGCTTCGTGGCGTCCATCAACTCCACCGGCACAGTTGAGTATAGACATCGTAACCCTACAACGCATCACTTACTCGTCATATACAATCCTGCAACACCGAAGGTTATAGCCCGACAACGGGTCAGTACATCTGATTTGTACGGCAAGTCACACGAAAAAGGATATAACAGACCTATTGCTACATGCAAGGATAAGTCAAAGGAAAGGCTTATGGTTTTATTTTGCAGAAAGCTAATTTTCCCAATCTACCTAGTCAAAATTTTAGTTTAACTTAATAGTCAAGATCGAACTGGGCACACCAGTTCCAATCCACACCCTTTATTAAATCTTGCCCACTCAAGTTTATTATGGTGATTCATCTATCAAGATCCTCCAGTAACGGTAATGTCTAGTAGCTCAAGGATGTCCATAACCGGGGACACGGCTAATCATGATTAGTTTTTACTCTACAGAGGTTAGTACACTTTTCCCGCTGCACTCAACCCGAAGATTGAGACGACGTCTTTCAGAAGAGGTCACCTACACCCAACGGCAAGCCGGTACCACCTATCACATCTACATCTTCTAGCTTTGCACGAGAGAGGCTTCCTACATCGTACTCAACTAAGCCAGAGCCCATGTGGCCAGCGGCTGTACATAGAAGCTCCTAGTCACCAAGTATGTCTGATCTTTTTGAGCCTGGACGACGCCCACTTACGTTCAGAGGATAGATACCATGACGTACTGTCGACCACCAAAACCAACAATTAGGGGTACAACCTGGTCTCGCGTTAGATAAGGAACGAGCCTCCAGGAAGCACTCCCTGCCCGTCCAGAGGTGTATTCTAATTAAAGGTTGCTAGTCAAGTCATTAAATCCTCACATAGCTCAATGTAATCTCAAACCAATCCCCGTCTACAAGCATAGCAAATATATAGCAAGCACATGCTAGGTTGTCTAAGCAAACAGGATATGATCATATGGCTACCCTACCAGGTTTGCAGCAATAATAATATAAAACTTTCTACACATGCATAGGGTGATATTTGCTACATGCATAAGTAAAAAATATAGGTTGTGGAAAGGTCAAAGTATGACTTGCCTTGTACATTCGATGAAGTTCTTCGCTCTCACGATCCAGATAACTCTACTCGTCATACTCCGAGCAATCTATCGTCAACGAAAGAACTCAAATAAGCAATCACGCCACAAGGACAAACAAAAGATCAACAAATCAAACACAAGGTTTTAGCAACAAAAAAAACAAAAAGGCTTGACACGGCACATGTGTTGGTGTGCTCGAAGGTGACAGGTGGGAGGTGAACTCGAGAGAGTCAACGGATAAAGAATTTTTTAATACAAAAGATTATGACTAAAGATACTAAGAACTAAAGATACATATCATGGCAATATGAAAAGGTGTGTTGGTATTGCCGATAGGATGTCTCATATGATCCAATATGCAAAAAGAATCACTTGCGGCAGAGCACTACAACACGAGTTATAACAGGTTGAAATTTGAATTAAATTTAAATTCAAACATAATAAAAAGTATTCGAAGGTGGTGTATAAATGATGTGGACATAAAGTACATGACATGAGTGATCCTATGCAGAAAGAATCACTCGATTTGGATCAACGGTTTAAAAGATACAGACTCCAGAATTTGAATTTGAATTTGAATAAATTCAAATTCAAAAGTGTACAAATGTGTGAAAGGTTTATTCTATGACAAACTACTGATAAATATGAGTGCATAAGAAAAAGAATCACCTAATTCCGAATTACGGTTTAGAAGATACGGCTACGGAGATTCTAGGGTAAAATCTATGAAAAAGGGCCCAACCGTGAATAAAATAAATTGTTCCTCACGAACAGGCCCCTAGATGATACGGAACGAACATTGTTCACTTTGGGATTTAAGGAGTGAACGCTCGCTGGATAAGGAACTGGCCCGGAGCGGTTAACCCATAGAAAAACCGAGAGAAAACCGGATTAGCCGAACCGGTAAAAAAAAACCTAACTACCAGGATCCAAAGGCTGGGGAGACGCTTACTGGCGGCGCGGCGGCTTCGGCGAACTGCAACGTCGGCCGGCGGGGCAGCACAAGGTGAGGGGGTGCGGTGGCCGGGGCGTCGACCGGCGGCGTCCTCGGAGCGGAGGCGCCTCAGACGGGGCAGGGTAGTGGCGGCCGTGGGCGCGGCCGGTTGCTCGGCCCACGAGCGGCAGCCGTGGCGGGATGGAGCGGCGGCGCAGGCACCAGCGCGGGTGGCGCGGCTCCGGCAGCTGCGCTCAGGCGGGCGCGGCGTGAAGGCGGGGTGGCGTGGGTGGAGGGTGGCTCAACTCCGGCGAGGAGGCTACGAACTCCGGCGAGCAATTCCGACGAACTCAGGGCTCGGGAGACACCAAATTTTGGAAAAAATTGGACGAGAACGAGTTGGGCAATATTTATAGATGAGATTGCGTGCAAAACGGGGCAGAAACGAGATCGAAATCGCGAGGAAGTCGGGATTCCGGCGAAGTCCGTGATGAACACGGTGGAGCTCGAGGATGACATGTGGGCCCGGGCTCTCAGCCTCACAGAGAAAAAGGAAAAGAAAAGAAATAGAAAATGAAAAAAACGGCTTAATGGGCCAGCCCGACTGGTGTTGCTGCACTGCGGTGCGCACGCGAGCGAGGGGTAGGTGATGGGACTGGGGCGGTTGCGTTGTTTTTCTTTTCTCAGAACTTCTAGAACTTTTATAAAATCACATATACAACAGAAAAATACAAAGTAAATTTCTAAATTCATAAAATAAACTCAAGAAAATTATGCAATAAAAATATTGGCCAAAATGATAAATAAAAATAATGGCATTTTTTCCAATGAATTTATTTAGTTATAAAATATTTTAAAATTCAACAAAAATCTCAAATAATTATTTAAATAATTTCTACTCCATTTTTCTGAAGAAGTCATTTTATCTTCTCTCAAGTTATTATTACTTTTGAATGGAAAATTATTTAAATAACTCCAATTTGAAATAAAATCACATTAAAACATTTCCAACTTTCTTTTATAATGAAGGAGTCATTTTACCTTCTCTCATTTTTATTGGATTTGTTTTAAATATAAAATTCCAGAACACCAATCAACGAATATTAGGGAAAGTCCTTTTATTCCCTCTCATTTTAATATTCACTTAAACTCCAAAAGTTTTAAATCCTACTGAAAATCAATCATATCAAGCAAACGATCATTATTATAATTAATTTTTTAACATTCCAAAATTTGGAAAATTTTGGGATGTTACAACTAGGAAGTTGCATTCGCTTCCTCCCAGCTACAAAGACCGTGTCTAGACTATGTCATAAAGGAGAACCATTCACCTTTCATGAGGTCATGGCTAAAGTTGCGATCTTTAAAGGTAGAACCAATACATGGATAGTCATCGAAGGAGAATGTATATTTTATATACAGGTTATAAATGTTTTTCATCACAAAACACTAAATGCGGTTGACTAAGTATTCGATGCTTGAACTTATTGCTTAAGAGTGGCTTGAAAGGGATGAGGTGACGATGTGTACTGACGGAAATGAAGATAGCTGATGGTAGACAACACTCTCCTTCTGCATCTATAGTTTTGATTAGTTATATATGAATAAATTTTATAATCATTTGAGTATGGACTTTATTGGTGTATCTTGCATCTCGTGAAGACAATTATTCATATTAGTGAGAAACAAGTTAGTTGTTCTACTTTTTTGAATAATATATTTTATTGTCACATTACGGTTATGAATAAGTTATTCTTATTTTAATCTCGATGATAGCAGTTCGAGCATTTATTAAACATTATAATGCCAAGATATATCCAAACTTAATAATGACACTATTTGATTGTTGAATATAATACATATTGATGTATCATATTCAACATGTAGTGTATATCATTATTATGTGAACTTCATATGTGTACTTCATATGAAGAACGGTA
This sequence comes from Bromus sterilis, assembly GCA_950022295.1. Classification (NCBI taxonomy): domain Eukaryota; kingdom Viridiplantae; phylum Streptophyta; class Magnoliopsida; order Poales; family Poaceae; genus Bromus; species Bromus sterilis. Next base: position 235,382,489 of record OX465595.1, on the reverse strand, counting down.
TCAAATTGACAAGAAATACAAGTCTCTATAAATTGATCAAAGTGAAAAGTATTATGAGTTATTCTTGGGCATACAGACTTGTGATAGAAGTTTTACAAATTGCAATGTTTAGTATATTTCAAGATTGTTGATATGTCTTAACTTTATAGTCATACTCTATTGGATATTATATGGTGTAGATTATCTCTTACCATGTTAACGTTCTTATTATTAAGAGTTATTAATTTAGATAGGCAAACACTCTAAGTTCGTGTAAACAACACCATATAAGTTTTGGCGTGTCGTGTTTCAGAAAGTTTGATTTATAAGATAAATCAAAATTATATTCGTAGTGTATCCTTAGTCAACTATGGACACATCTTCCACACCTAGAACCCAAAGATCAAACCTTGTGTTGCTAAGTTTGGTGTTTGTCAAGAAGGAGTGTTCTTGATGAATGTGTTAATGAAGAACGTGAAAGCCCAAAAAAGGTAATTGACCTTACCTCCAGATGTTGGAGTAGAGGAACGGAATGTGTTCTAGAACCAAAGCTCTACGGTTAGAGGAGAAACTAATGATAATGATATTTTAGTTGATTCTTTTACTAAATAAAGTAGGATTCAAGAATATATTTTACCCCTTGTGTAAAATAATATTCATAATTCACTTGTCATGTTGATGTAACAAGACATACCTATGAACTACGAAGAAGCAATGGTAGACCTAAGTACGAGAAATGACTAAGAGGTTTAAAATACTATATTGAGTTACATTTAAGATTACTTGAATCTTATCAAGTAAATAGGTTACTTGGTATTCCCGATAACTACAAGGTATAAGGAAGAAATGTAAACATCAAAGGAAGACATAAAGATCGATTTGTCATAAAGGACGATTTTGACAAATTCAAAAGGTTGACTACAATAAGTAGCGATGCTTGAGTCGATAGGGTAGTCACTACGATTAGTCTATAATGTTATTAATACCGTTGAAAGTGCATTTACTTCAAAATGGTGTTTTGGTATTATGACAATGTGGTTAGAGGGACTAATGACGGGTGTTAAAAGATGTATCTCAGGTCATTGGTCTCGCGGAGGATTATTTATTTTAAGGATGATTGGCCCCACTACAAAAGGATAAAAGGCGTGGTTATCCGGTGGATCAAAGGATTTATTTCGGTTTGTTTGAGTCATAGGAGAAATGCACCATCAAGAGGGGTTAGCGAAGTTTCAGTATGTGTGGGAACACAATTTTTCCTAAGACATATTTCATCCACCATACAACCTGGAAGAAGAATGGTTATGTGGGCATGGGTATTACACAGAGCCTTTTTCCAAAGTGGCCAAGGTGCTGGTCACCCCGTGAACACGGGCCCCCGTGAACACGGGGTCCTGCCCCGTGCCAACAGGGTGTACAGCGCCCTGGCCCCTCTGGAAAATCCTGCTGTAATGCTCATGCACACGGGGTGCATGGCCGTGCACACAGGCTCCCATGCACACGGGGTCCTGGGGCCGTGCACACGGGGTTATGTGGGATTTTGACTGTAGACCCGTGCACACGGCCTTTAGGCCATGCACACGGGGTCCAACGGCCAGATCCCACTACCCCCATCCAAGTGATATATATCTCCTTCTTCTTCCTCCAACCCTAATCTTTCTCGCCTTGCTTGAGCCTCCATTGCTAGAACACCATTTTATTCATTCCTCTCAAGTCCTCCACCCAAACTTGTTGATCTTTTGGGATTTGAGAGAGCAAGGCCCGATCTACACTTCCACCAAACCGATTTGTGTTCCCCTCAAGATTTCTACTCCGTTGACTTTGTTACTCTTGGAGCTTTGGCACCTAGGCATCTAGATGTCCGTTCCAGAGCTTCCTTGCTTGTGGTGTGCTCCAAGAAGTTTGTAAAGGTGTGGTGGTCGCCTCCAAGACCAACCTCGAGTGAATCGAGCCTCATCCGTTGGGGGTGACTTGAGAAAGGAGAATAAGGTGAGATACGTTGTTGGTAACGCTCTCAAGGATTGAGCACCGCTCCAGCGGAGATTAGCACTCCCTCAAAAGAGTGTGGACTTCGGTCAACCAAATATCCACGTCTCCTTGTCACTTGTGGTTTATCCTTTTCCGCACTTTTACTTGTATTAGCTTCTTATGCTTGTTGGTTTGCTATGTAGTTATTGCCTAGCATTTGAGTTGAGCTTGCTTGCCACATAGGGTTTTCATCTAGAGTACATCTAGAGAATCTTAATTATCCGCTTAACCCTAAAGTTGGTAATTTAAGTTAAATTTGTTAGTCACCTATTCACCCCCCTCTTGTTGACCATATAGATCCTTTCAATTGGTATCAGAGCTAGGTATCATATTAAGGTCTTTACCGCCTAAAAGGTTATGGACGACTTAGGGAATCAAGGTGAACACCTTCCCGTGGATGGGGGAGCACTTGGTGCACTTGGTGCACCCGTTGCTAACCCATCCACTCCACCAATGACACAAAATACCATCCCTATCCAAGAGAGTGGAGGAGCTAGCTCTAGCACCTCCAACTCGCTCACCTTGACCGAATTTGCTGAATTCATGGAGTTCATCAAAAGCTCCATGGAAATTTTGAGTAAGGACTGGTAGGAAAAGAAGTTGACAAGAAATTTGCTTCATTCTCGCAAACTCCCTCTACCTCATCAACATTTTGTCCAAACACCACTTTGGATGTTGATGGACTAAAGGAGACACCCAAACCACCCTCAACCAACACTGCACAATTGTACAATGCTGCTGCTCCTTCATATGCTCGTGCTCATGTTCCTATGCCGCATATTAATCATGTTGGGGACCCCCCCCCCCCGTTTGAATCCTGACCCGTTTGGTAAATGGAAATTAGCTACAGAGTCTCATATTCAGAGCGCATCCACTCAATTGTGGTGGATCATCAAGAGAGGCTTTCAACCAGAAGATCCTTCTAGTCTTTCTCCAAGAGAAGAGGTTGATGAACAACTCAATGACACTGCCTGCCACATGCTTCGCTTGGCCGTGCCCGAGGAGTCCAAAGGTCGCCTTGCTCTTTTGAAGACGAAGAAATTTGGATCACTCTTGGGGAAATCTTTGAAGGAGATATACGTGTGCAGAGATCTCGTGTGGCTATTCTCAAGCAAGAAGTCAATATGTTTGTAAGGAAGGTTTGAGAATCTGCGGAACATGTTTACCGTAGGCTCAAGTCCATTGTGTTGGATTTGAGAAACTTTGGATGCACTTGGGCGGATGACAACTTCATCAAGGACAAGTTCATGGGTGACATGATCCTAACGAATGACACCATGGTCACCATCATACATCAACGCCCAGATTTTGACCAATTGACCCCAAATCAAATTGTGTCATCCTTCACCACCAATTCTTTGTTGAAAGCCAAGTACAAGCAAACCCTTGACCTTGTTCATAGGATAAATAGCTCCAACAATCTTGCTTTGAAAGCCAAGAAGGCAGTTTCCCCCTCCAAGTTGATTGAGGTGGAATAAGTGGAAGAATATTATGAGGATGAAGATGAGGCCTCTTGCCCGACAAATGACTTTGAAGAAGACTTGGCCCTTTTAGTCAAGAAGTACACGGGCACCATGGCTACAAGAGGGAAGAACCTAAAAGGAAGAACCTTTGGGAGAAGAAAGTGCTAAAATTGTGATAGCCCGTAGCATTTTGTTGTGGATTGTCCCTATGAGAGAAGAGAAGACAAAACCGAGAAGCTTGTGTTCAAGAAGAAAAGCTTCAACAAGTTTTCCAAGAGGCGTGGTGACAAGGCCCTTGTTCATGAAGAGTACTTATCCGGGGATGCTGAAGATGGTGATGATGAGAACAAAGGCATGGCCGCATTAGCCATGCACTCCAAGTCCTCCTCCACCTCATCAAGTCTCTTCGAGTTCCCCAATGAGAACAAGCCCATATCCCACCGGTGCCTCTTGGCTAAAGAGGTAGTATCAAAGTCTACTATCCCTACATCATCATCTTTCGCTCCCAAATTTTTGCAAGAGGAGTTGCAGGATGAGTGTGAAGATGATGGTGTCGATTATGATTAGGAAGCCTCATTAGCCTTCACGAAGACATTTAAGGGATAATCCCTTGATTGTTTCCTCAACATGATGAAGTCACTTACCGAACGTGATGGCTACATCGATAATGTGGAAACCCTCTTAATAGAGGAAATGGAGAGAAATGACCTCATTGAGAAATGACCCCTCGCAAAAGAAGAAGAAGAACTTGCACAAGAAGAAAAAGAACAAGAAGAAGAAGAAGAAGCACCAAGCTACTCCTCAACAATAAATCACATTTGTGCAAGAAGGGCACAAGGAGAAGGAAAAGGGAAAGGAGAAGGTTGGAGAGGAAGCCATTACAAAAGAGATGGTTCCCTCTTCTAATTATGCCGGCAGGAACAATCCATCTTATGTCCTTTTAAGAAGGAATGATGGCTATACTTTTTCTAAATTTGTCGGCACTAATTATGATGATTATGCATGGACTATTTGGGTTCCTAAGACCCTTGTTGATAACTCTCTAGGACCCATTGAAAAATGGGGACCTAAAAACAAAGCTTGATAGTGGTTGACTTGGGTTCCTAAGACCCTTGTGGATTTCATTGACTCACTCAAGTCATCCTCGGACATTTCCTTTGGCGACAATAGCAAGGGCAAGGTATTGGGATTGGGAAAGTTTGTCATCTCGAGTGATTCTTCACTCAAAAATTTCATGCTTGTCCAATCCCTTCATTACAATATACTTTCCACTATCCAATTGGCACGTGACGGTTATGACTCACTTTTTAGTGAATTTCATGTGACCATCTTTAAAAGGGATACTCTCAAAGTGGTCTTTGTTGGGCATGTTGAAGGAAAACTTTATGTGGTTAATTTCTCGAAAGAGAGCACTCACCTAAAAACATGCCTAATGGCCAAGGCCGACGTGGGGTGGCTATGGTACCGTAGGCTAACCCATGTTGGTATGAGAAATTTATAATCCCTTATAAAGGGGGATCACGTTGTTGGACTAAGCGACGTTTCTTTTGCCAAAGATCGTGTTTGTAGTGCTTTCCATGCGGGAAAGCAACATGAGAAGAAACATAAGGTGAATTCTATCATCACATCTACGAGGCCTCTTGAGATCCTTCATTTGGATCTTTTTGGACCTCCATCATATGATAGTTTGGGAGGGAGGAGGTATTGCCTTGTCATTGTCAACGACTATAGAAGATATACATGGGTTTTCTTTCTCAAGAACAATGATGAGACTCAAGAGACCTTTATATCATTTTCCAAAGAAGCTCAACGTCAACATCAATGTGAGATTATGGCTATTCGAAGTGACAATGGTACCGAGTCCAAGAATTACACGGTGGATGAGTTCTTGAGTGATGAGGGGATCAAACATCAATATTCCGCGGCCTATACTCCTGAACAAAATAGTGTTGCAGAGAGGAAGAATAGGACTATTATTGAGATGGCAAGGACAATGCTTGAAGAGTACAAGTCTCCTTACAAGCTTTGGGCCGAAGCCATCAACACCGAGTGTCATGCCTCTAATAGGCTATATCTCCGCAAGCTCAAGAACAAGACACCTTATGAACTCTTAACCAGGATGAAGCCAAATGTCAAGTACTTCCGAGTATTCAGTTGTAAGTGTTTCATCCTCAACAGGAAAACCCGGTTAGCTAAATTTGAGGCTAAAACATATGAGGGAATATTTGTTGGATATGCATCAAAGTCTCATTCGTATCGAGTTCTCAATAAATCCACGGGATGTATTGAGGAGTCATCGAATGTGGAGTTTGACGAGGATAACGACTCCCAAGCCAAGAAAATTGTTCCAAGTTTTGTGGGTGATGAGGCTCCTTCTCAAGTTATAAGGACCATGGGGATATGCCACATTATTCCAAAAGAAACACCTCAAGTCCAAGTAATTGAAGAAGGAGTAAAAAAAGAGACCCTCTTGAGGAATCTCCTCAAGGGAAGTCATCATCTCCACCACAAGGGCAAGACGCCTCGGGAGCACAAGCACCTATCCAAGAACAAGATGAGGTCCCTCAAGGTTCCGAGAAAGATCAAGGGCAAGCTCAACCTAATGGTGATGAGCCTATCATTGAGACCCAAGATCAATCTCAAGAAAGTGGTCAAGATCAAGTGCAGGAAATTGTCTCTCCACCAACTAAGCAAAAACAAGTTCGAGTTTCTCCACGAAGAATTCAACCAAGTGAAGAATAACTTGAAAAGAAGAGACAAAAAACCGCATTGAGACTTCAAATGCTTCAACACTCCACCGACAACATCCTTGGAAGCATAAACAAAGGGGTAACTATTCGTAAACGTTTGGCAAACTTTTGTGAACATCACTCGTTTGTCTCTTGTATTGAGCCCCTTAAGGTAGATGAAGCTCTTGATGACCCGGATTGGGTAGAGGCCATGCATGAAGAACTCAACAATTTTACTCGCAATAAAGTTTGGTCGCTTGTTGCATGACCCAAGGGAAATCATAATGTCATTGGGACCAAATGGGTTTTCAAGAACAAGCAAGATGAGCATGGTCAAGTAACAAGTAACAAGGCAAGGTTAGTGGCACAAGGGTTCACCCAAATTGAAGGTTTGGATTTTGGTGAAACCTTTGCCCCCTTTTCCCGTCTTGAGTCCATTCGCATCTTACTTGCTGATGCCTCCCATCATGATTTTAAATTATATCAAATGGATGTTAAGAGTGCATTTCTAAATGGTCCTTTGAGTGAGTTAGTGTATGTCAAACAACCTCCCGGTTTCGAAGACCCCGAACACCCCAATCATGTTTATCAACTTCATAAGGCTTTGTATGGTCTCAAGCAAGCAGCTCGTGCTTGGTATGACCACCTTACGTCGTTTTTAATCGAGAAGGGGTTTGAGATCGGGTTAATAGATTCCACTCTCTTTACGAAGAGAGTAAACGGATAATTTTTTGTATGCCAAATATATGTTGATGATATTATCTTTGTGTATACTAACCATGCTTGCAATGTTGAGTTTTAAAATCTTATGACCAAGGAGTGTCCCATGTCTATGATGGGTGAGTTGAAGTTCTTCCTCGGATTTCAAGTCAAGCAATTGAGGAGAGGGACTTTTATTAACCAAGCAAAGTATATTCAAGACATGCTCAAACAGTTCGGGTTGGATGATGCCAACTTGCCAAGCCTATGAAGACTCCCATGCCAACCAACGATCAACTTGATCTCGATCCCAATTGTAAAGATGTGGATCAAAAGGTGTACCGCTCTATGATCGGTTCTTTGCTTTACCTTTGTGCATCTAGGCCGGATATTATGTTAAGTGTGTGTATGTGTGCAATATTTCAATCCGCCCCCAAAGAAAGCCATCATATGGCTGTGAAACGGATCCTTCGATATTTGGTTTATACCGAAAACTTAGGACTTTGGTACCCTAAAGGATCTTCCTTCAAGTTGGTTGGATATTCGGATTCGGATTGGGCCAATGACAGGGTGGATCGTAAGTCTACATCCGGCTCATGTCAATTCCTGGGGAGGTCCTTAGTGAGTTGGTCCTCCAAGAAGCAAAATTGTGTTTCTCTATCTACCGCCGAAGCCGACTATATTGCTGCGGGAAGTTGTTATGCCCAATTATTATGGACGAGGCAAACTTTGATGGATTATGGTGTCAAATGTGACAAAGTGCCTCTATTATGTGACCATGAAAGTGCAATTAAGATTGCGGATAATCCCGTGCAACATAGCCGAACCAAGCATATTGATATTCGTCATCATTTTCTTTGGTATCATGTGGCACGAGAAGACATTGAGCTTTTTCATGTGGGCACCGAGAAGCAACTTGCGGATATTTTCACGAAGCCACTTTATGAAGCAAGGTTTCGTGAGTTAAGGCATGAACTAAATATCGTGGATCTTAGTAACATGAGTTGATGTTATGCATACACACACTAGCTTTACTATATCTTGCTTAGATGTAGGCACATAAGTAGGGGGAGTAGAACTCTCTCAATGATTCCGACATAACCCTACTTGTGCATAAAATGATCAAAATCTTTCGCATCCACCATTTAAATATGGTACTTGTGCTTCAAAGATGAGTAGTGAAGAAGGGCCGAAGGTTAAAATCTTCACGGTTCCAGACCACATACACTCAAACATGGTGAACTTCGGGTCACCGCCTTTTTCCGCTGAATTGCGTTGTGTTTTTTTCGGGTCGGTTAGACCCTTGTGCATTCCCTAGATAGGAATAGTTTTTTCCACATAACCATAGATTGCCTATCCCATTCCACTCTTATCTTTAAGACATGCTTTTCATTCTATCTATGAAAGTGCTCTCCTCATACACCTCTCGTAGCGTAGGAATTTTGTGGCGATGAATCTTCAGTAAATATGTCCGTTTTTCACTTAGGGATGGGGTAAGGGTGGTTCACTAGCCACCTAGCCCTCTCCTCATGTGTATACCTTGGGTCGAGTTCCTGAAGACCCCGTGCACACGGGCTTATGGCCGTGCACACGGGGTCCCGTGCACATGGGCCTAGGCCCCGCGCACACGGGGTAAGGATGGCGCCCTAAAAGGGGATCGAGGCCGTGGGGCGAAAGTTACTTTGTCACTTCCCCACGCCCCGTTTCTCTCCAGGGTTGCTGCCACTGTCGCCCTAGGCGACCTCTATGCCATCGCCGGTCCCGGTCGCCGTTGCCGCCGCCCGTTGTCTTGGCCCCGGCCACCGCGGTCCTCCCCGCCCTTCCTTCCTCGTCGCCATGTCGTCTGGTGAGCCCCTCCTCCCCTTGTCTTTCCCCCATTGGCTGGGGTTCATCTTGGGGACATTGGTGCTTTGATTTGGTGCGCTTTGGTGTGTCGATGTTTGTAAGGCCCGATATACGGTACTGTTCCAGATCAGATGTTTCCATCCAGATCCACGGACGAAGCACATATCGGTCCGACCGCGACATATGACAATGCCATATGCCCCGGATTTCCAACATGATATCACAACATTACAGCTACAAGGATACAACATCTCATACAATCGCCATACAACTGCCTTAATACATTACATCAGCGGAAGATACATTTCTGAGTACAGACTACAATCAAATGCCTAGTGGAAAAGGTATAACACACCATGCCCACGTCCACACGGGTCTAGGCTCTCCGCCGGGATCCGCCTAACTAGTCGTCGTCGAGTCTCCACGAAGGCATCCAGAAGAAGGGTCGCCGAGCTCCACTGAAGTCCAAGATCGTTTGCATAACATAGGTAAAAGAGAGAAGAATGGGTGAGCTATATTAACAAGTCTTGTAACTAACTTCTCATGGTAAGATGAGGGTAGTGGTGAGGTTGCAGCCGCACTAGCATTATATAAGTGGCTAACAATCTATTTGCAGTAAGATGAGAACCAAGCATTCGATGAGGAATCGCCTCCAACAAGTCTTGCTATCAGCTACTTATGCAAACATAACACCTGTCCCATCCTTGTCCTCCCCTTCGCATCCCGACGAAGAAGAAGCAGTCAAGGCACTCACACATTGATCAAGTTATTAAGATTATTTCAGTTGTTATTGTCTATGGACAAGGAATAGGTCTCAAGTCGTCCATAACCGTGGACACTGCTTCTCAAATAGATTTACCCCTGCAGGGGTGTACCAACTGCCCCTTATAAGCACCACATGTATGCTGGTTCTCTCAGTCGGGCCCGTTAAAGACACTCATTGAAGAGTTGTTCTGAGAGTCAGACATCATAATCCCTCTAACTAACAACGAACAAATATGGGTGGCCCCCGGGGAGTCGACACCCAATCCAAGAGTCGTCCGCACTCTCGGATCGGACACTTCCGGCTGGACGAGGTCGGGGTAACTGATCCCCTCACATGTGGGCACCCCCTAGCTTCCAGGTGTGGACCAACAAGAGAAACCATGTCTCCGCTGGCCCAAGTTGCTTTAAAGGATGTCTGCTAGGAGCGACCCGACGAACATATATGCATGATTTTCAAATGGTAGATCAGCTTGGGCCACCTCTAGAAATGTTTGGAGCTAGGTAGGTAAGAAAAGGGGACCCCATAGTATCCCACACGCGGTTAGGCACTCTCGTCAAGAGACACAATACCCGGAACTCGGGTCCTAGGTGACTTGAATGGAACAAAGCATCGGGGCGGGATAGCCTAGACCTTCCATCCTTCATTGAATATAGTCAACATTATAATAATCATATCATCCACAATAATATAATAGTGTGATAGCCCAATCCAAGGAGTAACAGGGGAACAGTTGATAGCATACTAAGCATGCATACTAAGTAGTGGTTAAGCAAACAAAGTACATGGCCAAACAATTGTTTGCTAGGATGTGGAGGACATGGCTGTTTGAGTTTATTTGAGAGGCATAAATATGAGGTGGTAGGATCAAGCAATCATTCTATCCTATACCTAGGCACAAGTGAGCCGAAAGTTATAAGCATGATATATGCTCCCCCTTACCTTATGAGAAGACGAAACCAAAGGTGTAGTCGATCGCAAGCTCGCATCGTCTCCGAGAGTACCCGCGGAAGCACACAAGAAGGAAACACAGGAAAATTAATCGACGAGCAAGCAACTATTACTATGAAGAAATCACGAGGAAGTAACAACAAAAAGGCAACACGAGACAACGCACTATGATATCGCATCTATCGTCGAGAGCGGTTACTAACAGGTTAAGTGAAGTATCAGTCACACACGAAGATAACACACATTTAGAATGGTTCAAGTTGTTTATCTACACAACATGAGCACGTGTTGTTAAAATGACATCTCACACAAGCATGGCATGTCACACAATCACGACAAGAGGTGAAACATAAAGTAAACTATCTATGGTAATCAATTTAAGTGAGGCACAATCCTACAGATGGTATATCCCTAAGTACCCCACGACAATTTAAGAATTTCGTACCGTTCTGGCCTAAACCATATTTTAAATTGATTAACAACAGCAAACAATAGCACAAACACAATCTAGATGAAATTCTAGTCAAGTTAAATATAAAGAACATTTTTATCAGAGCAACAGTTAGAAAGTTATGAGCTATTAAATTTACGGTGGCTCAACAGTGTAAATAGCAGTCAAATAGCATGTAGAAAAGTGTAAACATGGTAAAAAGCAATATTTTATTATTCCACACAAAAAACTAAGCAAGTTTCATGTAGAACGCGTCTCCATCCGAGCTACGGTTAAAAAGATACGACCATCGCAAAATTGCAATATAATATGTCAAAATAATTAAATACAGAAAAAACCACTGGGCCGAAACTGCAATGTTCTGGACCTTAACAGCGGGCGCAAGATAACTAAACTCCACATAGGGAGCACTGTAACACGGTTAGATCTGGGCCAAGCCCACTACAACGTAGGAAAAAAAGAGGGAAGAGGAAGCTCACCGAGCGGGCCTGGCCCAAGAAGGCTTGGGCGTCGGATAGCTAAGCGGAGACGAGGGGCGAGCGGACGTGGCTTCGTCCTCGTCCCGACGAGGGCTACAAGCGGCGGCGCGGGTCTTTGCCAAACTTCAGCATGGTCCGGCGGCGCGCGGTGGAGGAGACATCGGGAATGTGGCGGCGGCGGCCAGATCTGGCCGGATCCAGGCCACGCGGTGGGGATGGTGACGGCGGCGAGCTCCTTCGGGCGGCTCCATGGCGGGCGTCCCTGGAGTCGACCTCGCGACCAGAGGGATATCAGGGGCGAGAGGAGGGAGGATCCGGGAGAGAGGAGGAAAGGGAGGTTCGTGCCGGAGGGGCTCCTCACCGGAGTGCGCGACAAGGTGGAGGCGGCGGTCGTGGCCTCGCCGGAGTTGGAGGCGGCAGCGCCATGGAGGAGGGCTCGGGTGGCTGCGGCAGAGGCGCTCGGCGTGTCGGGCCAGTTCGGCCCCGGCGGAGGCCCATCGGCGGTTGGAGGCTGCTGGGAGCTGACGTGGCACCTCCTGAGCCGCAGATCTGCAGATCTAACGACTAGAAATGGCCAGGGGATAGGGTTTCGGGATTTTGGAGGGGCAGTCGGCAGATCTGAATATTTTGTCGGGACCCGGAATATGCGTATGTAATTCCAGTCACAACTCAATCATATGGAGAGCCTAGAGTCGTACCCACTTGTCTAAGCAGACAAGGCCAAGCATAGAACACTCTCGGAAAGCATTGTATGTGAGGGGCATCCCATCCAGGCCGGATGATCAACTGAGATGGGTCCTCATCGCCCGCTCACAAGTCTAAATGATTATGGGTGGTGAAATCCCATACTCATAGACAAGTCGCCTCAACCATATTATCGATTGAATTATAACACTTACATAAACAGACTCCAGCCCGATCACTTAGTCGGGGTCTCGGGCGGTCTCGATCATACATCAAAGTGTGACACGTGACAGAGTCACGAGCAATCGCATCGCGATGCCCCAAGCTGCGCACATCTAAGGGCCACTTGGTGTATAAAAGACCGCCAGCAATATCACAACCAAGCTATCGAAAACCCACACTAAGACATGCACGTTATAATCATACACGCAGCATACATGTCTAGTGTGAACAAAAGGTATCATCACATTACTCTACAAAGTATAACTTTATTGACTTACATAGAGTACACAAAGAGATCACGAGTCTGTGATCCAACATTACATCAAACAACAGAAGCAAATTAGGTCTGATTACAGACAAGATTAAAAAATGGCTTAGAGAAGCCTTGTTCAACATACACGCCCTTCCACGAGGGACCAGACTGCTGTCTGGAACTATACTTGCTTAGTCAACGTCGAGCTTCAGGAAGGTGACTCCATCGGGGGCTGGGTTCTCATCTAAACATAGAATAAGAAAATGTGAGTACAAAGTCGTACTCAGCAACACTTACATCAGAACTATACTACTCATGCTCAAGTTTCAAGGTAAAGGGAGGTGGGGTTTCAACATGTAGAAGTGCCATCTTTGACTCGGCTAGTCCAGTACTACGAGTACCAGACTTGAGGTAAGAAGCGTACACGAGTCCACTACCAAGTCTCCAGCCAATACACCACTATGGATACTTCCTCGACTTCCCCATGAGGAAGAAAGCCATAGCACTTACGCTTATCTTGCGAGTTTTAGAGTATCCATTCAAGTTGTCTAATAATCAGGCACAACTTTCCAAGTAGTCCATGACCGCGGACGCGGCTATTCGAATAGTTTTGTTAACCTTGCAAGGGTGTAAGCTATAAACACATGACCATCGGTTACCGCCTTTTGCTCGCCACCGTTCAAGAGGTGACAACGAGGATGTTCACCACGACACTTCGCTCACAACCGGTCTATTCCAGGAGTCGACTATCTGAGTTGCCTCCGCTCGAGAGCCCGGCCGGATCAATGAAACGGACTCAAACAATGCAAGTGACCGAGACGCCACCTTTGGCAGATGGTTTTCCTGCCTCACAGGTGCACCCACATATTTATATGATGCAACCATTCCTTCATTCTTTTTCTATGCACATGCCAAATGGAAAGCGCGGACTAATGTGACTCCTGGACGTCAACACGGATCAAGGTACTAGGCCGAGAGGGGTCAGTGATCCCAATGTGTGGTTGTACTCTTTGTCTTGGATTACCATACAAGAACTCGGGCTTAAGGCGGTGTTCAACGAGACAATCCACTGTGTACTCCTACATAGCCTCTCATCGTTCACCTTGTATTAGGGTGGATTCACCAACACAGTTTCACCTTCATCAACACCGTGATCACTACCATCCCGACTCACAGATAAAAGTAACCTCATTGTAAACTCTCGGCATGCAATAAGCTTTAACAGTTGCAGGGGCCACATGCTCAACATTCAACTCCTATATCTGCTAGGATTGTGGTTTGCTTAATACGGTGACAAAATGATAGGTCATGCATCGGAATGGGTTCAACTACGCGGTAGAACGTAACATGGTGATCTCCTAAACATGCATAAGCGAGACTGAGAGGGAAGTAGGATTTTATAGAGATGATCAATGGGGTTTGCTTGCCTTGCTGACGATACACAGTTTAACGGACTTCTTCTTCTTCGGGGGTGATCACCGTCTCGGAAAGTCTGTTATCGGAACAATCATCAACAAAGGGGGGGGGAACAACATTGAAATAGAATGCACAAGCACATGATATAGTTGTCCATGATGTGAATGCTACTGGTTTGTTGACAATTCAATTTAATTGAAGTGTATTGCAATTGAATTGCAAATTCAAACTTCAAATTCAAATTCAATTTATGCCATATGCATGTATGCTACTTTTGCCCCATTTTAAAATGGTCAAACATAGAAAAAAGTTGCATATTCTTAATCCTTGCATTTTTCTGATAATTTTTCATATATTATATGTTAAATTTGGAGTTCAAATGAATTACTTATGAATTTCTAAAATTTAATCAATTTTCTGGATTTTTCTCTGAATTCTTTAATTCTTTTAATTTCTGAAATTTTGTTTATTGCATCAGCATGATGCAAGGATGACATCAGGGGGGTCTGACTGGTGGGCTAGCCATGTAAGTGACAGAGAGATTTAATCCTCTCTGTTTAATTAACAGAGAGGGGTTAGGGGTGCTAGGGCCCAGTAGTCAGTGGTTAGGGGGGTAGGTTAGCTGGGTAATTAGGGTTAATGGCCTTGGGCCCACTGGTCAGAGAGAGAGGGAGAGGGGATTAGGGCTCGGTTAGCCGGCGACTCGCCGGAGTTCTCGCCGGAGCTGGCTGGAGGCCTCGAGGAGGGAAAGAAAGGGCACTGGGGAGCTCCTCTCGCTCACCCACACCCACTGGTGCCAACTGGGCATCAAGGAGAGGCCCCAGGCCATGGCTATGACGACGTTTTGCGGCGGCCGGAGATCGGTCGAGAGGCAAACGACGACTGGGGCAAATATTCGAGCGCGGGGTGGGGGCAAACGAAGCGTATGCTCACCCTCGAGCGGATGGCGTCGATGGCTACGGCGGGGAGGCACCAGACGCAGTGTATTGCTCGCCGGAGTTCCTCGGTGGCCGGCAGGAGTTCGATGAAGCTTGCGTCATCTCCTTGGCTCGCTGGGCTCGATTAGCAGAGGGGTTCGACGAAGGGGACGTCGCTGGTCCTCCTGGACAGCTTTGCGCAGCGAGGTGAGCACGGTGGCCGCCGTGGCGCGTGACGGCGGCGACGAGACGCGCTCGGGTGCAGCGGGATCTGGCGGGAGAGAGCTTGGAGAGGGGCCAGAGGAGGGGGGAAAGTGAGAGGAGTGCGAGGGCGTTCTCCTCGCGAGAAGATGAGGCTATGGGGGCCTTGGAGCCTTCTCGGCGTCGCGGTGGCACCGCGGCGTGCTCCCAAGTCGCCACCGAGCAGCTTCGGTGCGCGGGGAGGAAGACGACACCGGTGGAGGTGGGCTGGGCTGGGGTTCTGTTAGTTGGGCCCGAGGCCGTAGGGGGTGGGCTGGGATTTGTTTTTTCTTTTTTATTCTTTTATGTTTCTTTTTCTATTTTCTGTCTTTTGTTTTGCCCCAAACAAAAAAGTAAGGCATTTTATTAAATCTTCAAAACTTTTATGTGGGCTTAGTAGATATATAGCTAGCAACTTATAGGTTTTGGAGAAAATTAAAATTCAAACAATTTGAATTTCAATTCAAATTGGAGTTTAATTTAATTTGCATGCCTTGTTTGGAATTTTTGTGAAATCTTGGTGCATGCAGTGGGACCTACTTCACTTTATGTGTGATCATGCATATTTATAAGACTTTTCAAAAATAACAGAGGAATTTTTGGAAGAAATTTTTATCTGGCCTTTTGAATTTAATTCTCTAGGGCTTTTCTTTTCCCCATTTTTGAATTTCTTTTGAAATTTTCACATGATGCAAAGGGGCACTCAAACCCTAGCACTTACCTAAACTTGGGTTGTGACATATTTGGATAGGGGTGGCTGCTATTTCTACAAGGGGGAAACCCTACAAGGGCTAGGAGAGGGTGGTGGTCTATTTATAGGCTGGCCTAGAGGGAAGGTTTACGGAAACACCCTCGGGTTTTCTCTCTCGCGTCCGGTACTCCACGATCCTGACCGCCGGGAGTCTATACGACCTCCGATTCAGATGAAATCTCGAACCACGCCCTCAGCGCGGCGAGCCCGTCAGTCCTACCTCACTTTGATATTGTTCCAAGAACAATTTTCTACGCCCAATAAAATAATCCATTTATTAAATAAACGGGGTTTTCGTTCCGATGGCGATGGCAGGTCTTGTGCTTGAAGTTGCGACGGTGCTCGGGTGAAACCGGTGTCGTGAAGGTCGTGTGTCATGGTGGAAAAGGTTCGGTCACGCATGCCGGTACGAGAAGGAGGGGGAAATATTCACCAATTAATAAATTGGTGAAACAAATACTACAAACAATTCTAGCAATCAACAAAATAAAGCAACACTTTTTTTAATTTGGGTAAAAATCTTGGGCTGTTACAATACAACACCAGCAACAAGGGATCTCGTCCCGAGATCCTGGACGATCCGGGGGAGAGGAGGGGAGAGAAAAGAGAGACGACGTTCTTCACCACCACCAACAAGGGAATCTACTCAATGTCGACGATGAACTTCCGTTGAGAAAACTTTCCGCAGAGAGATGGCAACGTCAGAAAACGAAACCATTAGGTGTCAAGAGGAGGAACGACAACGAGATCCAGATCAAAAGGATAGTGTTCCCACTCAAAATAGTGAAGACACCAGGCACGACGATGGACAACAAGGAATGACCAAGATGTCAACCAGAGCCGGATGTCTAAATATACTATAGGATTTCCCAACTTGAGATCGGAATCGAGACAATACGCCGCAAGCAAGGCATTGTAATGGTTCCGAAACTCCACACACTGGAGATCCTAGAGTTTGAAGGGGAATGAGGCGAGAGTAAAACACTTACGACATGTGTCCTGACCAGAGCAAGGATAAGGAGTAAAAAGATTCATACTCTTCGATAACTATCATAGTAACTACAAAATAGTTTTTTTTCTAGACTCAACTTCGGCCAGAAAAGAGATCCTATGGTTGGTAAGGCTCTGATGCCAAGTTTTAAGGCCCGATATGTGGTACTGTTCCAGATCTAGATGTTTCCATCCAGATCCAGGGGCGAAGCACATATCGGACCGATCGTGACATATGACAATGCCATATGCCCCAGATTTCCAACATGATATCACAACATTACAGCTACAAGGATACAACATCTCATACAATCGGCATACAACTGCCTTAATATATTACATCAGCGGAAGGTACATGTCTGAGTACAGACTACAATCAAATGCCTAATGGCAAAGGTAAAACACACCATGCCCACGTCCACACGGGTCCAGGCTCTCCGCCGTGATCCTCCTAACTAGTCGTCATCGAGTCTCCATGAAGGAGTCCAGAAGAAGGGTCGTCGAGCTCCACTGAAGTCCAAGATCGTTTGCATAACGTGCGTAAAAGAGAGAAGAATGGGTGAGCTATATCAACAAGTCTTGTAACTAACTTCTCACGGTAAGATGGGGGTAGTGGTGAGGTTACAGCTGCACTAGCATTATATAAGTGGATAACAATCTATTTGGAGTAAGATGAGAACCAAGCATTCAATGAGGAATTTCCTCCAATAAGTCTTCCTATCATCTACTTACGCAAACATAACACCTATCCTATCCTTGTCCTCCCCTTCGCATCCCACGAAGAAAAAGCAGTCAAGGCACTCACACGTTGATCATGTTATTAAGATTATCGCAATTGTTATTGTCTATGAACAAGGAGTAGGTCTCAAGTCATCCATAACCGTGGACACGGCTTCACGAGAAGATTTATCTCTGCAGGGGTGTACAAACTTCCCATTATAAGCTCCACATGTACGCTGGTTCTCTTAGTCGGGCCCGTTAAAGACACTCATTGAAGAGTTTTTCCGAGAGTCAGATGTCATAATCCCTCTAACTAACAACGAACAAATCCGGGTGGCCCCTGGGGAGTCGACACCCAATCCAAGAGTCGTCCGCACTCTCCGATCGGACTCTTCCGACTGGACGAGGTCGGGGTAACCGATCCCCTCACATGTGGGCAGGACCCTAGCTTCCAGGTGTGGACCAACAAGAGAAACCATGTCTCCGCTGGCCCATGTTGTTTTAAAGGATGTCTGCTAGGAGCGACCCGACAGACATATATGCATTATTTTCAAATGGTAAATCAACTTGGGACACGTCTAGAAATGTTTGGATCTAGGTAGGTAAGAAAAGGGGACCCCATAGTATCCCACACGCGGTTAGGCACGCTCGTCAAGAGACACAATACCCGGAACTCGGGTCCTAGGTGACTCGAATGGAAAAAAGCATCGGGGCGGGATAACCTAGACCTTCCATCATTCGTCGAATATAGTCAACATTATAATAATCATATCATCCACAATAATATAATAGCGTGATAGCCCAATCCAAGGAGTAACATGGGAACAGTTGATAGCATACTAAGCATGCATACTAAGCACTGGTTAAGAAAGAAAAGTACATGGCCAAACAATGGTTTGCTAGGATGTGGGGGACATGGCTGTTTGTGTTTATTTGAGAGGCATAAATATGAGGTGGTAGGATCAAGCAATCTTTCTATACTATACCTAGGCACAAGTGAGCTGAAATTTATAAGCATGATATATTCCCCCCTTACCTGATGAGAAGACAAAACCGAAGGTGTAGTCGATCGCAAGATCGCATAGTCTCTGAGAGTACTCGCGGAAGCACACAAGAAGGAAACACTGGAAAAGAAATCGACGAGCAAGCAACTATTACTATGAAGAAATCACGAGGAAGTAACAACAAAAAGACAACACGAGACAACGCACTGCGATATCACATCTATCATCGAGAGCGGTTACTAACAGGTTAAGTGAAGTATCGGTCACACACGACGATACCACTCATTTAGAATGGTTCTAGTTGTTTAGCTACAGAACATGAGCAAAGGTTGTTAACATGGCATCTCACTCGAGCATGGCATAACACACAATCATGGCAAGAGGTGAGGCATAAGTAAGCTATCTAAACTAGTCAGTTTAAGTGGGGCAAACTCATAAACATGCATATCACTATTTACCCCACGAAATTATAACGTTTGGTACTGTTTTTCCCTAAACAATATTTTACAATTTTTATCAACAGCAAACAATATCATAAACATAATTTACACACGATTCTAGTCAAGTTACATGTAAAGAACATTTTTACCGGAGCAACGGTTAAAAACTTACGACCTATTACATTTACGGTGGCTCAACAGTGTAAATAGCAGTCAAATAGCATGTAGACAAGTGCAAACATGGTAAAAAGCAATGCTTTATTATTCGATATGAAAAACTAAGCAAGTTTCATCTAGAACGCGTCTCCATCCGAGCTATGGTTAAAAAGATACGGGTATCGCAAAATTGCAATATATTCTGTCAAAATAAATAAATACAAAAAAGCCACTAGGCCGAAACTGCACTGTTCTGGACCTTAACAGCGTGCGCACGATAAATAAACTGCACATAGGGCGCGCTATAACATGGTTAGATCTGGGCCAAGCCCACTACAACGCAGGAAAAAAAAGAGGGAAGGGGAAGCTCACCGAGTGGGCCTGGCCCAAGAAGGCTTGGGCGTCGGATAGCTAAGAGGCGCCCTGGGCGGAGGGAACAACGCGGGCTGACGCGCAGGACTTGGGCCACGCAGGGAGATGGGCCATGAGGCACACCAGCCACCAACGGCGACGAGCGGGCGAGCGGACGCGTCTTCGTCCTCGTCCCGACGAGGGCTACAGGCGGCGTCGCGGGTCTCCGGCGTGTTCCGGCGGCGCGCGCTAGAGGAGACAGCGGGAACGGGGCGGCGGCGGCCAGATCTAGCCGGATCCAGGCCGGGCGATGGGGGATGACAACATCTGTGAGCTCCTTCGGCCGGCTCCATGGCGGGCGTCCCCAGCGGCGACCTCGCGACAAGAGGGAGATCAGGGGCGAGAGGATCGAGGATCCGGGAGAGAGGAGGAAAGGAGGTGCGAGGCGGAGGGGATCCTCGCCGGAGCGCGCGACAAGGTGGCGGTGGCGCTCGTGGCCTCGCCGGAGTTGGAGGCGGCGGTGGCATGGAGGAGGGCTCGGGTGGCAGCGGCCGAGGCGCTCGGCGCGGCGGGCCGGTTCGGGCCCGGCGGTGGCCCAGCAGCGGTTGGAGGCTGCTGGGAGGTGACGTGGCGCCTCCTGACCTGCATATCTAAGGGCCAGAAATGGCCAGGGGCTAGGGTTTCGGGATTTTGGAGGGGTAGTGGGCATATCTGAATATTTGGAGGGGGGTGGCTGCAATTTCTACAAGGTTGAAACCCTACAAGGGCTAGGAGAGGGTGGTGGTCTATTTATAGGCTGGCCTGGATGACAGGTTTACGCAAACGCCCTCGGGTTTTCTCTCTCGCATCCGGTACTCCACGTTTCAGACTGTCGGTAGTCCATACGCCCTCCGATTCGGACGAAATCTCAAACCACACGCTCAGCGCGGCGAGCATGTCAGTCCTACCTCACTTTGATACCGTTCCAAGAACATTTTTCGTTGCCCAATAAAATAATCCGTTTATTAAATAAACATGGTTTTCGTTCCGATGGCGATGGCTGGTCTTGTGCCGGAAGTTGTGATGGTGCTCGGGTGATACCGGTGTCGCCAAGGTCGCGTGCCATGGTGGAAAAGGTTCGGTCACACATGCCGGTACGAGAAGGAGCGGGAAATATTCACCAATTAATAAATTGGAGAAACAAATACTGCAAAGAATTATAGCAATCAATAAAATAAAGCAACAATCAAATTTTTAATTTGGCTGAAAATCCTGGGCTGTTACAATGTTGCTAGTGGTTCACGCAAGGATTTGCACGGCCCACTCCTCCTCTCCTTGCGAGCACTTAGCAACGGCTAGGATGGACCCCGTGTCCACGGCCCCTGGGCCGTGCGCATGGGACACCGTGCACACGGGCATTGCAACACCAAAACATGTGACTTGTCTCATGCATTAATCACTTCTTTGTCCTGAGCAGTTGCATATGTTCTTATCTTTCGTCTATAGATTCCGACACCATGAGGTATGTTCGTCGCAGGCGTGCCAAGATATAAGAGGGAGTACGAGTGTGGATCTCTCAAAAGGAATAGTAGTGTGCCCCATTCTCTCTTTTTTATTTCTTTTTCTCCTTTTTCTCCTTTTTTGTATTTTTTGGTGGCCTCAATGGCACTTTCTATTTCTCTCATTTGTCCTCTTTGGGATCTTTTGATTTTGTCCTCTTTGGGATCTTTTCCTCACTTTAGGGGCAACACTCTATATATTACAAAAGGTATAGAAGATCTTTCACACTTTACAAAAGTACTCAAATCATAAAGAAAATGAAACTATCATGATGTATGCAAATGTATGCCTCTGCCAGTGTAGCAGGATATGCAATGATACTAGCACGTCATGTAGCAATGATTAGGGCAAGGCCCAACTAGCATGCGGCTCATCGATCAAGCAAGTAGCATGTATGACCTGAAGATCAAGTCATGAGAAGGTGGATGTTGCATGGCAATGTATCTCGGATAGGCTATGGAAATGCCTTGATAGGTAGGTATGGTGGCTGTTTTGAGGAAGGATATACGGAGGTTTACGATGACAGAGCGTATCGTGCCAAAGGTTTGGATGTACCGGCGAAGGTGGACGCCAACTCTCAGAGTGAGAAGGAGGCAGTGCACGGCACAGGAGAGGCTAGAAAAATATGGGTAGTTGGAAGTGTCAACTTTCGAATACTCACTTTAGTCCGAAGAACTCATGCACTTATTATCGGTAACTCTCAATCTAATAAGGAGGTTCACAAAGAGACAAGTACCCCGAGGAGTGTATGGGGGTTTGGTTATCCTTGCGCATCCTCGACTCATGGTACGTGAGTGTACTCCAATATTCGATCCCTCCAAAGAGTTGTGATCCATCTAGTAGCTAAAGTTCTCAACTAATTTTGTAAGTTTTGAAAATAAACACGGATTGCCCAAAATACGACATCTATCACTAATAGGCTAAAGCTCTTGACACCAAAAGTCCAAACATTACTCAAAGCAATACCTCAAAACTATTGCAAGTTACTACTACAATTGAATAGCAACCTCAATTACCTACTTCAAGTCAAGACACAAAACTCAGTGCAACAGGCAAAATCTCTTAACAAGATAAACATGAAAACTCAAGAGAGTTCCAGCAACAAACTAAACAAAAGCTCTTAAAAAGATAAGCATGAAAACTAAGAGCTAAACATGACAACAGCTATGAAAAAGATAAAGAACACACACAACAAAGAGATAGGCATGAAAAATCCTATGATGTGTTCTAGATTTTGAAAGTGGAGCGTGTTTCTCTCCCACACAAAGAAAGTTGGGTTCTAACTTGTTATGAACAGCAAGCAAAGCTAAAGAAAACTAAAAAGGAAATAAAGAGCAAGACGCTCCAAGCATAGCACATAACACATGAAGTGATAAAAATATAGTGAGACCAGAGACGAACTGATAATTGTTGATGAAGAAGGGGATGCATGGGGGCATACCCAACCTTAGACGCTTGAGTCTCCTTGAATATTTCTTGGGGGTGCATGGGGGAATCCCCAAGCTTGAGCGTTTGACACTCCTGAATCTTCTTTCAAAACCTTCCCTCGCACACTTGAAAACTCCCTTCATACAAAACTCATCATAATCTTATTAGCGAGGTAAGTAACCATAATAAAATAATTTTTTCTCTACTGGAAATAAGGATATTCTTGAAGAAATACCGTTTCTCAAGATTTCCAAATTTTTTTGCAAAGAAAAAGCAAGCTTAAGGTTTGCAAAATGAAGAAGAGGAAAAACAAGACAGAATCTGTGAAAAACAGACCAGCAAGTACTAAAGAATAGTTGACATAAAGGTTCCTCCCGCGGCCGAATCTAGCAAGTTCCGCGAGGTAAAGTTCAAGCCTGCATAAAAAGTTTGGATAACCATCCAAGTAGTCAAACCATGCGTAGGGCAATTCTTAACAAGAGATTTCATGCGTTCCCTAGCTTGGGAAATGTGTTCATTATCCCATTGCCTAAAATTCATAATATAGCTCCAAATTGGGTAATCTTAGCAGGTGGGTAGTAATTACCAATAAAAGCATCCTTGCACTTGTCCCAAGAATCTATATATTCTTAGGCAAGGATTGAAACCAGATTTTAGGTCCGTCCCTCAAAGAGAAAGGAAAAAGCTTAAGCTTAACAATATCACCATCTACTTCTTTGTACTTTTGCATATCATAGAGCTCAATAAAATTATTTAAGTGCAAAGCAGCAGCATCTCCAGCACCGGAGAATTGATCTTTCCTAACAAGGTTCAGCAAAGCAGGTTTAATCTCATAAGAAGGTGCTGAAGTAGCAGGTGTAGCAATAGGAGTGCAGATAAAGTCACTGTTGTTGTGACTAGTGAAGTCACACAACTTGGTGTTCTCGGAGGAACCCATAGTAGCAGAAAGCAAGATAACTATTTTTTGATTTTTGATAAAGGACAATAAAGAAAAAACTCAAAGGCAAACTAACAAGACTAAAAAGCAAAGATAAAAGATAGTGTGCAACTCCCCTATCTTGAAGAGTGGAGTCCCCGACAACGGCGCCAGAAATTTCTTTTGATGGTACGATTTAAGGCCCCCTCGTTGGTTACCCAAAGTGGAAGGTTGAGATGTAGATAGCAGCAATTTCCCTTAGCGAAGATGCTAAGGTTTGAGTGTCGAACCAATAGGACTCCAACAGATACAAGAAGGTGGTGAAGTGAACAATGGTGCCGTTTACAACCGAGGTTGCTAACTTTACCTGGACCTGCACACACAGCAAATAACTTTGCTTCCCAACGAGTACAGAGGAGTTGTCAATTCCTCCAGCCTTGTTGTTTACAAAGGATAAAACGCACGGGATAATAATGATAGTGATAGCAACGAAAAAGTAAATAAAGCAGAAAATAAATAGTGGGTGTAAACAGTATTGGAAATATGGACCGGGATCCATGATGTTCACTAGTGATGTCTCTCTCCCAAAAGACGATAAAATAGCCACGCGAGGTAAACAAATTACAGCTGGGCAATTGACAGGATCATGTGCATAAACCAATGCTAATTATGCTATAAAGAAAGGAAGAGGCTCGAAAGCTTGGGCGGTACGCCAAGACAAGTAGACCGAAATCCATCTGCATCTACCTACTAATCATACACCTTGAGATATCTATCCAGAACATCTCGCTGGTATTAAGTTGCGAATCCCACCCAAAGTGTATACTCAAAGCAAAAAACAACTGCATTAACGAACTTTGCGTAAAGTAAACAATCCTTGCACCCGAAAGTACAAGCACCGTTGTTTTCCCCCTTGTGGCAACATCACATCCCCTAGACTCATGTTTCTGTCACTCAAGCTAGTCATCAGGGGGCATGAACCCACAATCATGCATAACGCTCCCTCCTGGAGTCACTACCTACTACTTGGCCAAAGCAATAAACAGCAATGGAGAACATGCAATAATTACTCTAGAACATAAATATAAAAGAGGAGACTCAAATATATTACTCAAACACAATCTGAACATAGTCTCATAATCCATCGGATCCCAGCAAACTCAGCATAGCAACAGTAGAAAGATTACATATGTGCCTCGATCATCTAGGGCAGCTCACGAGGTCTAATCCATGAAGAACAAAGAGGGGAGGAGAACATCACATAGCTACTGATAATCGACCCATGGTCCAAGTTGGACTACTCACGGTTCATCCTGGAAGCATCCATGGTGGTGGATAAACTCCCGGAGGCGATTCCTCCCTCCGGCAGGGTGCCGGGAAGAGGTCTTCTGGTGCTCCCGATCTTGGAAGGGCGGCGGCGGCGGAACAGAGGAGAGATCGCGAAAAAGGGTTCTCGTCTCGGAAGTTTCCCGTCACGGATAATATATGGGAAAAGGCGGGCAGCCAGGGGCATGGAGCAAGCAGAAATTATAGATACGTTTTGGACGTATCAATCCCCATGTGCACCCCCAACAAATATTCAAGGAGACTCAAGCGTCTAAGCTTGGGGATGCCCCCGTGCATCCCGTTCTTCATCAACAATTATTAGTTTGTCCCTCGTTGCACTACATTTTTATCACTTCATGCGTTATGTGGTATGCTTGGAGCGTCTCGCTCTTTATTTTTCTTAGGTTTGTTTTGGCTTTGTTTGCTGTAGTAACAAGTTAGACCCCAGCTTTCTTTTGTGTGGGAGAGAAACACGCTCCGTTTGAACTAGAACTCCTCATAGGATTTGCATGCTTATTTTCTTAGCTATGAGTTTTTCTTTTTCTTTTCTTAGATGCTACCCTGTTTAGTTGTAGTTCTTTAGTTTTCTTCTAGAGCTTTTCTTTTGTCATAGGCTAAACTTTCTATAAATTGCATGTTTATCTTGTCTAGAGAGTTTTCCTGTTGCACTGAGTTTTGTGTCTTGACTAGAAAGTAGGTAGTTGAAGTTGCTATTCTCTTTGTAGTAGTAACTTGCAATAGTTTTGAGGTATTGACTAGAGTAATGTTTCAAGTTATGGTGTCAAGAGCTCTAGCCTATTAGTGATAGATGTCGTATTTTGGAAAATCCGTGTGATTTTCGAAAACCAAAAACCCTGTTGAGAACTCTAGCTACTAGATGGATCACTAACCTCTGGAGGGTTCGAATTTAGAGTACACTCATGTACCATGAGTCGAGGATGCGCAAGGATAACCAAACCCCCATACACTCATCCTCGGGGTACTTGTCTCTTTGTGAACCTCCTGATTAGATTGAGAGTTACCGATAATAAGTGCATGCGTTATTCAGACTAATGTGAGTATTCGAAAGTTGACACTTCCACCTTCCCATATTTTTCTAGCCTTTCCTGTGTTGTGCATTGCCTCCTTCTCACTCCGAGAGTTGGTGTCCACCTTCGCCGGTACATTCAAACCCTTGGCATGTTTCGCTCTGTCATCATAAACCTCCTTATATCCTTCCTGACAACAACCACCATACCTACCTATCAAGGCATTTCCATAGCCTTTCCGAGATAAATTGCCATGCAACATCCACCTTCTCATGACTTGATCTTCATGTCATACATGCTACTTGCTTGATCGATGAGCCGCATGCTAGTTGGGCCTTGCCTTAATCATTGCTACATGATGTGCTAGTATCATTGCATATCCTGCTACCCTCGCAGAGGCATACATTTGCATCATGATAGTTACATCTTTTTTATGTGAGTACCCTTGTAAAGTGTGAAAGATCTCCTATATTCTTGTAAAATATAGAGTGTTGCCCATAAAGTGAGGAAAAGATCCCAAAGAGGAAAAAAATCAAAAGATCCCAAAGAGGACAAATGAGAGAAATAGAAAGAGCCATTGAGGCCACAAAAAAAATACAAAACTTGAAAAGAGAGAAGGGCGCACACTACTATTCCTTTTGAGAGATCCACACTAGTACTTCGTCCTCTATCCCTTGTACTCCATAGAGATCATCATACATGCATATAGCTATGTGGGGACCCTTCACACTATAGAACTGGGCTTGTATATTCCAATGATGAGCTTCCTCAAACGAGCTCTAGGTCTTCTTGAGCAAGCAAGTTGGATGCACCCCACTAGTTCCCTTGGACAGCTTTAAGCTCACACGTGCATCCGTTGCATGTCAATCCCTACTCCTCACATCATATCTATCATATGGCCTTCTGTCGCCTATGATTGTCCTCATTGATGTGATCCTTTCACACCCTTTTTGTTTTCCTCCTCCACCTTCTTTCTGTTTCGCCTTTTAGGTGTCAACTTTGTTGCTCACGCTCATCCATTGCATGAGTGCTCAAAATATCGAAAGGGAGTGGATCAGTTTGACTTGTACCTGACTAGTGGTTTGGGGACGAGTCAAGATAAGAATCCAAAGGAGACTAAGTGCGAAACTTTACTAGATAGTAGTTCTCAACTTTATTTTTTTATCTCGTATTCCCATATCCCCCTTCTTGCACGCAAACACCATCTAGAGACATTTGAGTCACGGACAGCGAGAGCTCTTGCACCCTTTGTTCTTTTGTTGCTTATGTCAATGCTAATATAGACTCTTTTGTGTTAAGACTTGAATTGAATTCCATGCTTTGATTTCTTTACTTAAAAGTCTTTATATGGTTGTGTGGCATGTCGCCACAGAAATTATGCTTTTTATCATTTCATTACTCGAGGACGAGCGGGAATTAAGCTTGGGGATGTTGATACGTCCCAAACGTATCTATAATTTCTGCTTGCGCCATGCATGATTTGTGTGACTTTGCCATGTTTTGCTTGAACTTTCATACACTTTTTATCATATTTTGACTAACCTATTAAATCAGTGCACCCAGTTGCCAGTCCCTGTTTTCTGCTGTTTTTGTATTTCAGGTTTTCCGGCCATTAAAAGTGACAAATAAATCCCGGAAAAATTATATAAAAAATCAGCGACTCAGAAGCTTCCCGAATAACCAAATATGGAAGGGGTTTGACCCACCAGGGCCCCAGGAGGGTCCCTGGCGCGGCCCCACCCTAGGGCGCGCCAGGAGGCCTCCTGGCTACCCTGTGGCCCCTCTCGGTGCCCCCTTTGGCCTATATTTAGCCCCCGCGAAGGAAACCCCTAATACCGATCTGCTATTCCCGTTCTCCTCTCTGTACCACCGCTGCCATCGTTTCAAGATCGGGGCTGCCAGGAGAAGCTGCCCCGGCACCCTGCCGGAAGGAGGAACCCCCTCCGGGAGACCATCCATCACCATGGACGCCTCCCGGATGTCTTGTTAGTAGTCCCCCTTGGACCATGGGTCCATGACCACTAGATATGTGATGTTCTCCTCCCCTCTTTGTGCTTCCACTTTCGAGACCTCGTGAGCTGCCTCACATGATCGAGGCACCTTTGTAATTTCCGTGTTGCTATGCTGAGTTTGCTGGGATCTGATGGATTATGAGATTATGTTCAGATTGTGATGAGTAATATATTTGGTTCTCTTTTATATTTGTGTTCTTTAGTAAATTATTGCATGTTCTCCGTTGCCGTATTTTTCTTTGGCCAAGTGATTTGTTGCAACTCCAAGAGGGAGCGTTATGCTTGATTGTGGGTTCAGCCCCCTGATGTCTAGCTTGAGTGACAGAAACATGAGACTAGGGGGTGTG
The DNA here is from genome assembly GCA_950022295.1 of Bromus sterilis. Taxonomy (NCBI): domain Eukaryota; kingdom Viridiplantae; phylum Streptophyta; class Magnoliopsida; order Poales; family Poaceae; genus Bromus; species Bromus sterilis. Next base: position 235,354,365 of record OX465595.1, on the reverse strand, counting down.
TTGTTGCCACCAGGGATAAAACAACGGTGCTTGTACTTGCGGGTGCAAGGATTGTTTACTTTACGCATAGTTCCTTTAATGCAGTTGTCTGTTGCTTTGAGTTTACACTTTGGGTGGGATTCACAACTTAATACCAGCGAGATGTTCTGGATAGATATCTCAAGGTGGATGATTCGTAGTAGATGCAGATGGATTTCGGTCTACTTACCTTGGCGTACTGCCCATTGCTTTTGAGCCTCTTCCTTTCTTTTGTAGCACAGTTAGCATTGCGGTGCGTTTATAATCCTGTCAATTTCCTAGCTGTGATGTTTTTTACCTCGCTAGCACTTTTGTCGTCTTTTGGGAGAGAGACGTCACTAGTCAACGTCATGGGACCCCAGTACATATTTCCACATTTGTTTACACCTTCAATTTACTTTCAGTCTTTACTTTTCATTGCCACTATTATTATCTCTTGCGTTGATCCTTTGTAAACGGCAAGGCCGGAGGAAATGACAAATCCTCTGTACTCGTTGGGAGAAAAGTTACTTGTTGTGCGTTGATACGTCCAAAACGTATCTATAATTTGTTCTTGCTCCATGCATCTTTTGTGTGATACTTCTATGATATTGATGCACTTCCATACACTTTTGATCATATTTGGACTAACCTATTAACTCAGTGCACCCCAGTGCCAGTTCCCGTTTTCTGTTGTTTTTGTATTTCAGGTTTTCCCATTACTCAAAGTGCCAGAAAAATTCCGGGAAAAATATAGGAAAAATCAGCGTACAGGAAGCTTCGGGAAGAGCCACAGTGGGGCCACAGGGGAGCCAGGGGTGGCCCAGGCGGCTACCTGGCGCGGCCACCCCTAGGTCGAGCCAGGGGGGCGCCTGGGGCCCCTGGTCCACCTCTGGCTGCCCCCCCTTCGCCTATAAATCCCTCTCGTCCTGAAACCCTCGAGGACAGAACCCTTTTCTCCAGAAGCAATTCCGATCTCCGCCGCCATCGCCACCAAGTTTCGGGGGACAAGAATTCCTGTGTCGGCACCCTTCCGGGACGGGGAAGTGCCCCCGGATTCATCTCCATCGACGTTGCTTCCTCCCTCCATGATGCGGGAGTAGTTCGTCCTCGGTGCTGAGGTTTCTACAGTAGGTATGTGGTCAATTCTCTCTCCCATGATGTGATCTTGATTGTGATCATAGGCTATGTTAATGTAGGATGATCCCATGTGTTTCCCCTTCTTCTATGTATTGGATTGATGTACTCACTTGATCATATCTAGTATAATCCCTGAGACCATGGTGACAACGGTCTATTGGACATGGGTTAGAAGAATATTTTCATGATTGATTTCCTCTTTTGTGTGTGGATTGAAGATTGAGAGTCTCTTGGTGCTTGTCTTTGACTATCCTTTAGATATGTTGTGGTGATTGTGGTACTCTCTTTGGATGGCCGCGGTGACATTGGGAAATCCATAGATGGGAACTACGAACTCTGAGGTGTGCTTTTGTGGCCCTACACAATTCTCGTCCTCTCTTGACCACAAAGGAATGACCGCTGAGTACGTCTCCATTGCATGTTTTATGGGAAGTATCATGTGATTAGACTATTTTAATGTTGTTTGGAGTTGCCACTAGTGAAAGTATGAATCCTAGGCCTTGTTTCCACCATTGCAATATCGTTTGTGCTCACTTTTGTAACTTGCTAGCTTGTTGTTTTTATTTATTCAGATTTACATTACCTTGCTTTGTCACCCCTATCACCCATATTTTACCATCTCTTCGCCGAACTAGTGCACCTATACAATTTGCCATTGTATGAGGTGTGTTGGGGACACAAGAGATTTCTTGTATCTTAATTGCAGGGTTGCTTGAGAGAGACCATCTTAAACCTCTACTTCCTTGAGTTCGATAAACCTTAGGTCATCCACTTGAGGGAAATTGTTGCTGTCCTACAAACCTCTACGCTTGGAGGCCCAACATAGTCTACAAGAATAGAAGCGTGCGTAGACATCAACCAATTTCTGGCGCCGTTGCCGGGGAAGTATGTGTTTAAAGGTATATCTTTAGATCTTGCAATTAAATCTTTTTGTTTCTTGTTTTTAGTTTCACCAGTTAGGCTTATGGAAAACTGCACTCTTAGTTCGCAGCTTGGGGAAGGCCGCTTTACCACACCTGTGGTAGAGAAGTCTCCGCCACCTACTGAATGTATCCCATTCCAAATACCACTTGGGATAATTGAAATAATTAGGAATGATTGTTATGATGGGACATTCAATCCTAGTATTCATTTGTTGAAACTTACAGAACTTTGTGAGTTGTTTAAGATTTCAGGTTTGATAAGAAATGGAGTCATGAGGAAATTATTTGCCTTGTCACTGAAAGGAAAAGCATTGGAATGGTATAGGATACTAGATGATTCTCACCTGCTGGATTGCGAAGAGATCCAGTCTCTCTTTTACTCCAAGTTTTATCCTCTTCATGAAGTCCATGAGAATAGGAATTATGTTTATAATTTCTATCCTCATGACGGAGAGAGCATAGCTCAAGATTAGGGGAGACTGAAAAATCTAATTCTAAAATGTCCTAACCATGGGCTCCCCAAAGATATCATTATTACTAAATTTTATGCAAGGCTCTCTCGACAGGATAAAGACTTGCTCGATGCTTCCTCTATGGGTTCTTTCACAAACAAAAAGATTGATGCTAAATGGGAACTCCTTGAAAGAATTCAACGCAACACTGAATATTGGGAGATCGACAAAGGTAAAGAGTCAGGTATAATTTATGAGTATGACTGCATTAAGTCCTTTGTTGAAACTGCAAGTTTTAATAAGTTTAGTGCTAAGTTTGGGCTTGATTCTCAACTCCTTGTTGATTTCCTCAAATCTTTTGTTTCACATTTTAATATGCCTAAGGAGGATTGGATCAAGCATCATGAACCTTTTAAAGAGATTTTCAAAGAAAATAAAATTGTTCATGATGATTGCAACATGCATGATCCAATTCCTGAAAATGAAGTTTTATTTAAGGATGTTAATTTTTGTGGAGTCGATAGACCTTCTGAAAGGCCTACGATTGAAGAAGAGAAGTATTGTAAGCAACATAAGCATGAAAGAACAATCACTTGGATCAAAGATTTAAATGAAATTGCTAGAGAATTGTGTGACCATTATCCTTTTACTTGTGAACTTTGTGGTATAGAGGGTCACTTTAATTTTCAATGCATGAACTTTCAAAACATAACTGTTAACCAGTTGTGTGATAACATGATCACCCCTGATCTTTATGATGAACTTATGTTATTTTTGATGTGTGAAGAGTTATCAGAAAAGACTTCTTGGCTAGATGTTATTGCCTTAGGAATAAACAACACTTTGGAAAATTTCCATCTATATTGTGTTGTTAATTGCCATGAAAATGATTACATAAGTAAGATTAGAAAGGAGGGAACTTTACCAAAGTATAAAATGTCTCTTATATTTCTACTAATAAAAAGGAGAGTTTCTCCCAAGTTTCCCCTATTGTTTCTACTGATAAACCAGGATATATGGAGAAACTTCATATCCAACCACTCCCTCCTAAGGTGAAGAAGAAGAAAAAGAAGAGGAGGAGGAAGAGGAGCAAGAAGGAAGAATAATGGGTATCAATCTGGCCTGAGCATATTCCTCGCATCAATTTTTATCCTAACGGATATAAATTTACGGAGGATGGTGAGCTTGATTGCATTCATTATTATCCTGATGTTAAGTCCGTATGCACTATTGAAGATGATTTTGATTATGATATGCATGTTACTTATTGTGATTGGGAAGATAATGATAATGCCACTTATGATCTTGAAAATCTTTTTGGTGCCAACTCTAAAAATGATGATATAGAAAGCTCTAAGCTTGGGGATGATAGGATTGCAAGTCCTCTACCCATTAGTGATGTGGTAATTAATAATTCTTTTGCTAGTAAGAATAAAGACAACATGTTTACAAATATAGTTGCTAGCAATGATAATGCTCTTCTCTACTATGGTGATGTTATAACTCCTATCTATAGTGATTGTAAAGGTACATATGACATAAGGAGAAATTATCCTTATGAAACTTGTCATAGTCATGGAGGGGATTACTCCCTTGCTGAACACCATCTTCCTAATACACAATTAATCTATAGTGTTCAAGTTGTTTATGATAGTCCTACTCCCACTATTACCAATGAGAAAGATTATGCTTATGTGGAGAGTAAGAGTACCTTTTTGCATGTGGATCATGGTAACAATGCTTTATGTGATACTTATATTGTTGAGTTTATTCATGATCCCATGAAAATTATTATGAGAAGGGAACACATGCTTATAGATATTTCAATAATATCAAGTTCCCTCTCTTTATATTGAAGGTATTGAAGCTGCACTTGTTTTGCCTTCCTATGCTTATTGCTTTGTGCTTCAATGAATTATTCTATTGCAATATTCCTATGCAAAGGAAGCATGTTAGATTTCAATGTGTTTAGTATTTGCTTATTGATGCTCTCTTTTGTTCTTCAACTCTTATTCCTACGAGAGCATCATTAAAGTCTTAAGCCTATCTTTATGGCTATAAAGAAAGAGCTCTAGGGAGACAACCCTTGTTATCTTTACTTTTTAAGCTTTGTGCCAATTATAGCCTCATATGACAAAGGAAGTGAAAGTTGTGACATGCTGTCAAGGAAACAGATTTTGTCCTCTGTAACACCCTCAGTTGTCTGTATTAGTAATCCTTTTGCTAATGACAATTACTCTTGCTAAATCATGCCATGATCAAATTTGAATCAAATCAAATCCAAAATGCCTTTTGTTGATGTTAAAAATAATGTTGTAAACAAAACTTGTCCAAAAATTATACAACCACTTTTATTAAATCAAAAATAATCAATGGGTCATGCCCATGTGGTTATGGTATTTTATTATGCCTCTGAAAAATTCAAACAATTCAAACACCAGCCAAAACAGCGCCAATTGTCGTTCAAATATTTAAAATAAATATTAAATATATTTATTTTGGCCCCAAACTTTTTGTAGCACTCTAATGTTACACAATACTGATTATGGGATATGTTAAACACTTTACAAAAATGTAAAAGTAACAAAAACAAATGAAACAGAAAAGAAAGAATAGAAAAGAAATAAAGAAAACAGAAAGACCTATCTAACGCCCATGGGCAATACCCCCTCAGCCCATCCACCCCGGCCCATCTCCCCTTCCTCACCTGCCCCGGTCCCCTCCATCACCTGCCCCGTCGCCGTGGCTGGGACGCCTATCGGCCGCCCCCACCTCCCCTGTGCCTCTGACGCGATAAGGCAGCCCCCGCGCACCTCCTGGACACGCCCCTCCTTCTTCTCCCCTCCTCCTCTTCTCGCAGTCGTCGGGGAAAGATCCCACCGGAGCCGCTGTCGCCATGGCCGTGAGCTCACGCGGCCAGTGAGCTCGCGTCGCCACGCCGCCTTGTCCAGCGTGTTCCACGTCGTCGTCTTCGTCGCCGAGCGCAAGGAATCGAGACCGGAGCCACTACGTCGAGCGCACGATCAACTTCCAGGACTCCGGCCGCCGCGACGTCGCAGAGGAAATTTGCCGCCGTAGGGACGCCATCGAGCCCGCTTCCACCACCACTGCATTCGAGGTGAGCTCCTGCACCTCCCCCATGCCTCCCCTTAGCTTCCCGTTCCCCGTAGTTCGATCCACCATGAGAGCCGTGGCCACCTCGCTGCCGCCGTTCTCCTGCCCGCGGCCTGGAGCACACGTTTGACGCGCCAACCGCTTCATCTTGTTCGCACTACACCCAGGAGACGAACCACGTAGCTCAAACCCAAGCCTACCCGCTAGAACTTCGCCGAAGTCACCTTCCGCCCACGGTCCGCCGCCTCACGCGTCGTCAACGCCGATTCCGGCGACCCCAAGTCGCGCCGCCGCCACCATTCGAACCACGGTGCTCCTCCGGTTCGAAGGCGCCACCCCACGCCCTCTCCGGTAGCCTGTAGCGCGTGCGCCGTCGACCTCACCGGCGACGGGCTCCGGTAAGCACTCCGGTGAGGCTGACCGGTGGGCCCCCGTCGTCAGCTAGGTCATTAGCCCTAATGATTTTGGTCTCTGTCACTGCCATGTGGGCCTGCCCCTTAATCCCACGGTTAAAAAATTAAACAGAGATATAAACCCCCCCTTAGTCACTGACATGTGGGCCCCTGGCCTTTTAAATCAAACTAACAGTTTAGTTATGTCCATGTGTCACTGACTACTGGGCCCCAGCTGTAAGTTTTTTTTAAATAAATAGAATTATAAAAACTAGTCACTGACATGTGGGCCCAGTGCCTTCTCTGATTTATTAAAATGTTTTATAAATAAACAGAGGCTGACATGTGGGTCCCCCATGTCAGGCATTGTTTTGGATAATGTTCTGGATAATGTTGAATAAATAATAACAGAAATTCAGAAAATCATTTAAATAACTTAAAACTTTGAAATTCAATAACTTTTAAACCGTAACTCGGATTCAAAAACTTTATACATGAAAATTGATCAGAAAAATATAACGAATACGAATATGCAATCCGTATGTCTATCACACCCCTCTAACACAACGAACATCGAACCGTCCCCCTCTGGACCGACTGTCCGATAAATTGTCCGGTACTGCTAAAGTACCCGGATGAATTTATTTCGAACACGAAAGTTGTTCGGAATAGATCAACTAGCACGGATACACCGCCTTATGTTTTTCCGGTACCCACGACACCTCCGGCTTGATCCTTCCCCCTCCGGTCACCCTGTCCGGTAATCATCCGGAGCCGGTAGTTCATCCTCAGATGAATTTCCGTTCCGAGAAATGTGCATTGCACTGCGTTAGAATACCGTTAACATTTCATCTGTCATGTCATGCATCTGTTTGTATATGCTTGCTTTGTATTTACTGTTTCTTCCCCCCTTAATCTCCGGTAGACCCCGCTGCTGCCGTCGACTACACCGCTGCTGAGTACGACTACTTCGTCGATGACCCTACCCCTACCGTCGAGTTCCAGGCAAGCAGAGCCATTCTCTTCCCCAGATATCGCCTATCTTTCCGTACATTTCTTGCACTAGGCATTGTTACTGCTGCTGCTACGTTACAATCCTATTCAATTGCATAGCCTGTTTTTGTCGCCCCTTGATGTACCTCTTTTATCCTATGCTGCCTATTATTATTATCCATTATTCAGCAGTGAGCCCTGCGCATTGTTATCTAGGATTAGATACAGGGCCGTGATCACTCAGGGGAGTGAACGCGGATACAATTATTATAACTGCACAGGTACAGTACAATGCAGACACCGCCTCAGGCCCGTATCTGGGTTATGCCTAGTCACCTCAAGTGTGAGCTATCAAGGAGTAATCCTTGTACTCCACTCGAGGCTGACTTTGTCTTACCGCCATAGGGTCTTGAAAAACGGTTGTCCTTCAGGTGAGAAGTCGGGCGACCCAACGGTGCCCACGAGAGGTATTGCGACGGGACGACAGGGAGGGTACGACCAGTGTACCGGTGTGCTTGGCCCCTGATCGTTGGCCGCGAGAGTTACCAAAACCACGAAAGTCGAGCTCCTCCAGGAGCACACGCGAGACAAGGTAAGGATACGGTTCACCTTGTTGGTAACCACAGTGACTTGGTGGGACGACAGGGCAGGCACCGATGTACTGGTGGTCCTGGCTGCTGTTGTTGTCCGCGGGTCAGTTAAGTCGAGGCAACGATAACGGTTGTCACGCAGATTAATTAAAATGCTCAATGGTTCAGTGAATGTCTTGAGTTGGCTATATGCCATGTACGCACTACCTACCCGTGGGAATTACGAGTTATGGGCTCCTCTGCTTCGTAGTATCGTCTGAGGACTCTTCAGACGTCAGCAGTACTGCGGCCTGCGCCGGGAAGTGGTGTTGTCTTATTTGCCGCGGCAGTGTGATTTGTATTTGCTTTGATTTAACTTCACCGGCCAGCCTCGCACCGTGAAGGAGTACGTCGGGGTTAGGGTCCAAAGCCCCGCGTACATAGGATATAGTCCGGCGGATGACCTCTTTGTTGAGTTTGAAAGATGGGCTATGAAGTGTCGGATAGCCTCGGTGGAGCGTTCCCTAACAAGGTTCCCGCCACCCTGGAGATCCGTGTGTGTAGCGTAACACAAGTGCACCCCTGCAGGGAAGATTAATCTATTCGAATAGCCGTGTCCACGGTAACAGGACGCTTTATGCTGAAGCTGGATCTTACCACTAGAAACTATTATTATTAAACTGTATGGTTCCGGGTTTTCTTCCTCGCGGGGATGTCGAGGAGGTGAACTCGGAGGCATTGTTAATTATTACAACTTATTATTATACAAAGCTGCAGCAACTTCTGCTGCATTGTTACTTTATGCTTTATATAAACTGTTGGCTGATCCGTACCTCATGCTGTAAAACATCGTCGGAAGATGCTAGTCTTCGTTAGGCCTAGCTTCTTACCCTTGTTCTGGATTTCTGTCTTTCAGTCCACTATATACAGCCTCTTCATTCCGTTGATACAATGCATAATGCTTAGTAGCGGACGTAAGACTCGCGGGTATACTAGATACTCACCTGCTTTATTTTCTTTACTGTTTTGCCTGATCGGCCGCTGCAGCCGACGTGGGAGCCCAGGAGCAGGAGTACCCCGGAGGCGCCTACTACGACGTCGAGTTCCCCGTCGACCAGGAGTAGTTCGGTGGATCCCAGGCAGGAGGCCTCGCCTTTTCGATCTGTATCTCTGATGTGATTTGTGCTAGCCTTCTTAAGGCAACACTTGACTAACTATGTCTGTACTCAGATATTTTGGCTTGTATGACTTATGTATTCGGGTCCGCGTGACCCCCTCTATTGTAACATATTTGTTTATCCTTTTGTGTTTAGTGTTGTGCTGTGATATTATCACCGTGGCACCCTAATCTCAGTCGTGTACCCTGTGTGTATGATTACTGTACACGGTCTGATTTTTGGGGGCGTCACAAGTTGGTATCAGAGCCGACTGCCTGTAGGAAGCCACCGCACCACTACTTGGTCGAAGTTGAGTCTAGACTTTGAAAACTATTTTGCTAACTTAATATTTGGCTTACGGGCCCACATCGATGTCACTACGTGTGATATCTATGGTATTAGGATCCTTTTCTCCTTACCTATGCTCCGGGAATCTGCTCTCTTATCCTTGCTGGTAAGTTTTACAAACTCTGACATTAGGATCACGTTCTCTTGATTCCACCCAGCGTTTTTGGTGCTTCCCCCATTGATTGAGTCGTGTCGCAGGAGTCATACCCCAGGTCCCGGACCGCGGATCCCATTCTCATTATGGGAAGGCCGCGCGTTCTCTGGCATTAACTCCTGTGGCCAACAGTTTTCTTGCCGCGTGATTGACATAGTGGAATCTATGTCGCGTCGTGTAATCCTTACCGCGGTCTGCGCGCCGCCTAGTGAGTCCTTTTTCCTTAATTTCTACGATGTTACGCTGCCCGATTTTCGATTGACTCTGTGTGTAAATGTGTATGTCTTATATGACTACTCCTATATATAGCTGCGCCTCCTCTTCGTTGTCTCTTTAATTCAGGATTGATTCCGGTATCTCGTTAAACTTTCATCGCTGAAATACCCCTGTTAAATTCTAAGCAGGATGGCTGGTCGTGGTGGTCGTGGTCGTGGTCGTGGTGCCAACGACCCACCTCCGCCGCCGGATTACATGGCCGCGATGATGCAGCAGTTCGAGATGAACCGTCAGTTCATGCAGAATATCATGGCTCAGTTCCCCCAGCCGAATCAGAATGGGCACCACCATCAGCATGCCACCGTGACTCTGCACGACATCACCCGCCTCAACCCCACTATGTTCCGCAACACTGTTCAGCCGTTGGATGCTGATGACTGGCTTCGCGACATCACTCACGAGCTGGAGTCTGCTAATGTCGATCCAGCCGACTATGTGAACTTTGCGTCTTATCATCTGAAAGGCGCCGCTGCTCAGTGGTGGACCACCCACAAGCGTTCCCTGCCAGTTGAAGAAGTCATCACTTGGGATGAATTTCAGTCTGCCTTCCGCGCCCGCTACATTCCTCAAGGGATCATGGATCGTAAGGCGGAAGAATTCCGTAATCTCACTCAGGGCGACATGACTGTTGAAGCCTATCAACGCGAGTTCCTCAACCTCTCTCGCTATGCGGAAGGAGAGATCACCACTGATGCTCGCAGGCAGCAGAAGTTCCGTCGTGGCCTCAACCCAGACCTCAGGCTCTCTCTTGCCGTTCATGAGTTCGCAAACTTCGCCACCATGGTGAACAAGGCTATCACCGTCAAGACTGCCCAGATGGAGCACAAGAACTCTCTGAAGCGTTATCGTGACGTTGTCTCATCTTCGGGCCCAACGCAGAAGCGTCGTATCTGGCTCCCTACCAGTGTGACCCATTCAGTTGTCCCTGCCCCAAGGCCGTCTTATGCTGCACCCCGTCTGCCTCCGCCACCGCAGTTGCCCAGAGCTCTGCCTGCACCACCCAATGCTACACCCCTTCGTCCTCAGGATGGATTATGCTTCACGTGCCGCCAAACTGGGCATTTTTCCAGAGAGTGCCCCCAGAAACAGAAGCAACTGGTAGTTCACCCCGCTGGCCGCGGAAATGGTCGTGGCAACAACAGGGCCCCCAACTATTATACCGGGTCTGCTGCTTATGCTCGTGGACATGCTAACAACGTCAATGTTGAAGAAGCTCAGCAACAACCCGCTACCGTGATGGGTACCCTTCTCGTTAATTCCATACCTGCTACTGTTTTATTTGATACAGGGCATCACATTCATTCATGTCGGAAGCATTTTCATTTTTGCATAACTTCAAGTACGAAACGATGAAACCACTGATGGTTGTTCGCACCCCGATTGGCCAATGCCGAACCACCATGCTAGTGCCAAAAACCACCATTGAAATCGAAAGAGTTGAATTCTTTGCTTCGCCCATCCTCCTGAAGTCTTCCACCATAAACCTCATTCTGGGAATGGATTGGTTGAAATTTCACGACGCCGCACTGTATTGTGGCACCAAGTCTGTCCAACTTTTTCACCCCTCCGGCGAGATTGTTAACCACACCACCCAAGTTACCCGTAATGCTGAAACACAGATATTTATGGTGAATGCTTTGAATGCCGCCCCCCTCAAAGGAATTGAAAGCATTCCAGTCGTTCGCGATTTTCCCGACGTCTTCCCCGAAGAACTGCCGGGAATACCCCCGATCAGAGAAGTTGAATTCGTCATCGACTTGAAGCCAGGCACTGTTCCTATTGCCAAGCGTCCTTACAAGATGCCGCCACATGAACTCCTTGAACTTAAGGAGGAAATCGACAAGGCACTTCAGAAAGGATTCATTCGCCCCAGTTCCTCAGCTTGGGGAGCACCTTCGCTTTTTTTCAAGAAGAGCGATGGGACAAACCGATTGGTCCAAGATTATCGGCCCATTAACCAAGCCACCATCCAGAACAAATACCCACTTCCCCGGATCAACGATCTGTATGATCAACTTGCCGGATCCAAGGTGTTTTCTAAACTCGACTTGAGGTTGGGTTATCACCAAATCCGAGTCCGTGATGAGGACATTCCGAAGACTGCCTTCATTACTCGCTATGGTTCATACGAGTACACTGTCATGTCCTTTGGCTTAACCAATGCTCCAGCCACCTTCTCCAGATTGATGAATTATATTTTCATGGAGTACCTCGACCAGTTCGTCGTGGTTTATCTGGATGATATATTGTTATATTCCAAGAATGAAGAAGAACATGCTGAACATCTTCGTCTTATACTGGAGAAGCTTCGAGAACACAAACTCTACGCTAAGTATTCTAAGTGTGAGTTCTGGTTTCCCGAAGTAACCTACCTTGGGCATGTGATTTCCAAGGATGGCATTGCCGTCACCCCAGAACGTATCCAGGCTATTCTTGACTGGACTCCTCCCAAGACCGTCAAGCAAGTCCGCAGTTTCCTCGGGCTCGCTAGCTATTGCCGCCGTTTCGTCGAGAATTTCTCCAAGATTGCCAGGCCTCTGACTAATCTGCTTCACAAAGGCGTCAAGTTTGAGTGGACAGATAAATGTCAAGAAAGTTTCCAAGCGCTCAAGGACAAGCTAACTTTTCCCCCGGTGCTCGCTCCCCCTGATACTCAGAAGGACTTTGTGATATATTGCGACGCGTCTCGTCAAGGATTAGGCTGTGTCCTAATGCAAGAGCGCAAAGTGATTGCTTATGGGTCTCGTCAGTTGCGTGCTCACGAAGACAAATATCCAACACATGATCTCGAATTGGCAGCAGTAATTTATGCATTGAAGATGTGGCGACATTACCTCGTCGGTAATCGTTGCGAGGTCTACACCGATCACCAAAGTCTGAAGTACCTGTTTACTCAGCCAGACCTGAATCTTCGTCAACAACGATGGCTCGAGACTATAGCCGACTTCAACATGGATATTTCATATACCCCGGGCAAGGCTAATGTAATGGCCGATACCTTGAGCCGCAAAGCTTACTGTTCTGAACTTGAGGTTCAGGTGCAACAACCACTTCTGTATGAAGAGTTTCGCAAGTTGAACCTCGAGATTGTTCCTCAAGGTTACGTCAATAACCTGGTTCTCGAGTCAAAACTCGACGCCCTCATCAAGAGTAGACAATCTCTGGCCCCTGACATTGTGAAGATCAAGCAGGACGTCGCAGAAGGAAAGCCCTCCTCTTTTACCATTGATGCTAATGATGGTGATACTGTGTACTTCAAGGGCCGCTTAGTAGTTCCTGTGAGCCCGGCCATCATTAACTGTGGTCCGGATATCATGGAAGAAGCCCATAATTCTCCCTTGTCAATCCACCCTGGCAGTACCAAGATGTATAAAGACCTTCGTCAACGGTACTGGTGTCCTTACATGAAGCAAGACATCGCCCGCTATGTTTCTCAATGTGACGTTTGCAGTCGCGTCAAAGCCGGACATCAGAAACCTTCTGGTTGGTTGCGACCACTCCCTCCTCCTGATTGGAAGTGGGACAAAGTCGAGATGGACTTCGTCACCGGTTTTCCTAAGTCACAGAAAGGTAATCATGCCATCTTTGTCGTCATCGACCGATTCTCCAAGATTGCACACTTCCTGCTGGTCAAGGAGACGATCACTGCTAGTCAGTTAGCACACTTGTATATCTCCCGGATTGTGTCACTCCACGGTATTCCGATGGAGATCAATTCAGACCGTGGCAGCCTTTTCACCTCACGATACTGGAATAGTTTCATGGAAGCCTTCAGGACTCGTCTGTCTCTCAGCACCGCTTATCACCCCCAGTCTCAAGGCCAAGTTGAACGAGTTAATCAAGTGCTGGAAGACATGCTTCGTGCTTGTGTCCTTTCTTTCAGCATGAAATGGGAGGATGCCCTCCCGTACGAGGAATTCTCGTACAACAATAGCTATCAAGCTAGCTTGAAGATGGCCCCCTTCGAAGTTCTATATGGACGTAAATGTCGAACCCCCCTGAATTGGTCAGGAACTGGGGAACGACCCTACTTCGGACCGGATCTTGTCCAAGAAGCTGAAGAGCAGGTTCACATTGTGCAAGAAAATCTCAAGGCCGCCCAGTCTCGTCAGAAGAGCAACTATGACCGCAAACACCGTGAAATGGAGTATCAACCTGGTGAATACGCTTACCTCCGTGTCACTCCCATGAGGGGCACTCATCGTTTCGGTATCAAGGGCAAGTTGGCTCCTCGCTACATTGGCCCGTTCCGTATCCTTTCCAGGAGTGGACCCGTGGCATACCGGTTGGAATTGCCGCCGAACCTCTCCCAAGTCCACGATGTTTTCCACGTGTCGCAACTCCGTCGCTGCTTCAAGGATCCTATCCGCGAAGTGGAACATGATATGATTGAGCTGCAGTAAGACTTGACTTATCGAGAACATCCGAGCCGCATTCTCGATCAGTCTGAGCGTCGAACTCGCAACAAGACCGTCAAGTTCCTCAAGGTTCAGTGGTCGAATCATTCTGAAGATGAAGCCACTTGGGAACGCGAAGATCGCCTTCGCGATGAATACCCCGATCTTTTCCTCGCTACCCCTTAAATACTCGGGACGAGAATTCTTGTAGTGGGGGAGATTTGTAACACCCTCAGTTGTCTGTAACAGTTATCCTTTTGCTAATGACAATTACTGTTGCTAAATTATGCCATAATCAAATTTGAATCAAATCAAATCCAAAATGCCTTTTGTTGATGTTAAAAATAATGTTGTAAATAAAACTTGTCCAAAAATTATACAACCACTTTTATTAAATCAAAAATAATCAATGGGTCATGCCCATGTGGTTATGGTATTTTATTATGCCTCTGAAAAATTCAAACAATTCAAACACCAGCCAAAACAGCGCCAATTGTCATTCAAATATTTAAAAGAAATATTAAATATATTTCTTTTGGCCCCAAACTTTTTGTAGCACTCTAATGTTACACAATACTGATTATGGGATATGTTAAACACTTTACAAAAATGTAAAAGTAACAAAAAAAAATGAAACAGAAAAGAAAGAATAGAAAAGAAATAAAGAAAACAGAAAGACCTATCTAACGCCCATGGGCAATACCCCCTCAGCCCATCCACCCCGGCCCATCTCCCCTTCCTCGCCTTCCACCGTCCCCTCCGTCACCTGCCCCGTCGCCGTGGTGAGCTCGCCGTGGCTGGGACGCCTACCGGCCGCCCCCACCTCCGCTGTGCCTCTGACGCGATAAGGCAGCCCCCGCGCACCTCCTAGACACGCCCCTCCTCCTTCTCCCCTCCTCCTCTTCTCACAGTCGTCGGGGAAAGATCCCACCGGAGCCGCCGTCGCCATGGCCGTGAGCTCACGCGGCCAGTGAGCTCGCGTGGCCACGCCGCCTTGTCCAGCGTGTTCCACGTCGTCGTCTTCGTCGCCGAGCGCAAGGAATCGAGACCGGAGCCACTACGTCGAGCGCACGATCAACTTCCCCAACTCCGGCCGCCGCGACGTCGCAGAGGAAATTCGCCGCCGTAGGGACGCCATCGAGCCCGCTTCCACCACCACTGCATTCGAGGTGAGATCTTGCACCTCCCCCATGCCTCCCCTTAGCTTCCCGTTCCCCGTAGTTCAATCCACCATGAGAGCCGTGGCCACCTCGCCGCCGCCGTTCTCCTGCCCGCGGCCTAGAGCACGCGTTTGACGCGCCGACCGCTTCATCTTGTTCACACTACACCCAGGAGACGAACCACGTTGCTCAAACCCAAGCCTACCCGCGAGAACTTCGCCGACGTCACCTTCCGCCCACGGTTCGCCGCCTCGCGCGTCGTCGACGCCGATTCCGGCGACCCCAAGTCGCGCCGCCGCCACCATTCGAACCGCGGTGCTCCTCCGGTTCGAAGGCGCCACCCCACGCCCTCTCCCGTAGCCTGTAGCGCGTGCGCCGTTGACCTCACCGGCGACGGGCTCCGGTAAGCACTCCGGTGAGGCTGACCGGTGTGCCCCCGTCGTCAGCTAGGTCATTAGCCCTAATGATTTTGGTCTCTGTCACTGCCATGTGGGCCTGCCCCCTTAATCCCACGGTTAAAAAATTAAACAGAGATATAAACCCCCCCTTAGTCACTGACATGTGGGCCCCTGGCCTTTTAAATCAAACTAACAGTTTAGTTATGTCCATGTGTCACTGACTACTGGGCCCCAGCTGTAAGTTTTTTTAAAATAAATAGAATTATAAAAACTAGTCACTAACATGTGGGCCCAGTGCCTTTTCTGATTTATTAAAATGTTTTATAAATAAACAGAGGCTGACATGTGGGTCCCCCATGTCAGGCACTGTTTTGGATAATGTTCTGGATAATGTTGAATAAATAATAAAAGAAATTCAGAAAATCATTTAAATAACTTAAAACTTTGAAATTCAATAACTTTTAAACCGTAACTCGGATTCAAAAAAATTTATACATGAAAATTGATCAGAAAAATATAACGAATACGAATACGCAATCCGTATGTCTATCACACCCCTCTAACACAACGAACATCGAACCGTCCCCCTCCGGACCGACTGTCCGATAAATTGTCCGGTACCGCTAAAGTACCCGGATGAATTTATTTCGAACACGAAAGTTGTTCGGAATAGATCAACTAGCACGGATACACCCCCCTTATGTTTTTCCGGTACCCACGACACCTCCGGCTTGATCCTTCCCCCTCCGATCACCCTGTCCGGTAATCATCCGGAGCCGGTAGTTCATCCTCAGATGAATTTCCGTTCCGAGCAATGTGCATTGCACTGCGTTAGAATACCGTTAACATTTGATCTGTCATGTCATGCATCTGTTTGGATATGCTTGCTTTGTATTTACTGTTTCTTCCCCCCTTAATCTCCGGTAGACCCTGCTGCTGCCGTCGACTACACCGCTGCTGAGTACGACTACTTCGTCGACGACCCTACCCCTACCGTCGAGCTTCCAGGCAAGCAGAGCCATTCTCTTCCCCAGATATCGCCTATCTTTCCGTACATTTCTTGCACTAGGCATTGTTACTGCTGCTGCTACGTTACAATCCTATTCAATTGCATAGCCTGTTTTTGTCGCCCCTTGATGTACCTCTTTTATCCTATGCTGCCTATTATTATTATACATTATTCAGCAGTGAGCCCTGCGCATTGTTAGCTAGGATTAGATAGAGGGCCGTGATCACTCAGGGGAGTGAACGCGGATACAATTATTATAACTGCACAGGTACGGTACAATGCAGACACCGCCTCAGGCCCCTATCTGGGTTATGCCTAGTCACCTCAAGTGTGAGCTATCAAGGAGTAATCCTTGTACTCCACTCGAGGCTGACTTTGTCTTACCGCCATAGGGTCTTGAAAAACGGTTGTCTTTCAGGTGAGAAGTTGGGCGACCCAACGGTGCCCGCGAGAGGTATTGCGACGAGACGACAGGGAGGGTACGACCAGTGTACCGGTGTGCTTGGCCCCTGATCGTTGGCCGCGAGAGTTACCAAAACCACGAAAGTCGAGCTCCTCCAGGAGCACACGCGAGACAAGGTAAGGAGACGGTTCACCTTGTTGGTAACCGCAGTGACTTGGTGGGACGACAGGGCAGGCACCGATGTACTGGTGGTCCTGGCTGCTGTCGTTGTCCGCGGGTCAGTTAAGTCGAGGCAACGATAACGGTTGTCACGCAGGTTAATTAAAATGTTAAATGGTTCAGTGAATGTCTTGAGTTGGCTATATGCCATGTACGCACTACCTACCCGTGGGAATTACGAGTTATGGGCTCCTCTGCTTCGTAGTGTCGTCCGAGGACTCTTCAGACGTCAGCAGTACCGCGGCCTGCACCGGGAAGTGGTGTTGTCTTATTTGCCGCGGCAGTGTGATTTGTATTTGCTTTGATTTAACTTCACCGGCCAGCCTCGCACCATGCAGGAGTACGTCGGGGTTAGGGTCCAAAGCCCCGCGTACATAGGATATAGTCCGACGGATGAGCTCTCTGTTGAGTTTGAAAATGGGCTATGAAGTGTCGGATAGCCTCGGTGGAGCGTTCCCTAACAAGGTTCCCGCCACCCTGGAGATCCGTGCGTGTAGCGTGACACAAGTGCACCCCTGCAGGGAAGATTAATCTATTCGAATAGCCGTGTCCACGGTAACAGGACGCTTTATGCTGAAGCTGGATCTTACCTCCAGAAACTATTATTATTAAACTGTATGGTTCCGGGTTTTCTTCCTCGCGGGGATGTCGAGGAGGTGAACTCGGAGGCATTGTTAATTATTACAACTTATTATTATACAATGCTGCAGCAACTTCTACTGCATTGTTACTTTATGCTTTATATAAACTGTTGGCTGATCCGTACCTCATGCTGTAAAACATCGTCGGAAGATGCTAGTCTTCGTTAGGCCTAGCTTCTTACCCTTGTTCTGGATTTCTGTCTTTCAGTCCACTATATACAGCCTCTTCATTCCGTTGATACAATGCATAATGCTTAGTAGCGGACGTAAGACTCGCGGGTATACTAGATACTCACCTGCTTTATTTTCTTTACTGTTTTGCCTGATCGGCCGCTGCAGCCGACGTTGGAGCCCAGGAGCAGGAGTACCCCGGAGGCGCCTACTACGACGTCGAGTTCCTCGTCGACCAGGAGTAGTTCGGTGGATCCGAGGCAGGAGGCCTCGCCTTTTCGATCTGTATCTCTGATGTGATTTGTGCTAGCCTTCTTAAGGCAAAACTTGACTAACTATGTCTGTACTCAGATATTATGGCTTGTATGACTTATGTATTCGGGTCCGCGTGACCCCCTCTATTGTAACATATTTGTTTATCCTTTTGTGTTTAGTGTTGTGCTATGATATTATCACCGTGGCACCCTAATCTCAGTCGTGTACCCTGTGTGTATGATTACTGTACACGGTCTGATTTTTGGGGGCGTCACATCCTCGTGACGGGAAAAATAATAGAAAATTACCAGTTCATCCTTTTGAGCTGAATTCTTTACATAGCGTGCTCTATACAATCACGGAACTTTCGTATGTTCTGAGTTTTTTGATTTGAGTTGCAGAAGTGCCCCACAAAATTATTTACTACCTACTAGTTTGTTTTTCACAGATTCTGTCCTGTTTTTCCTTTTCTTTGTTTTGAAAACCTTAAGCTTGCTTTTTCTTTGCAAAAACTTTTTGGCGATCTTGAGAAATAGTAGCTCTTCAAGAATATCCTTATTTCTAGTAGAGAAAAATTATTTTTTTGTGGGTACTAACCTCGCTAATCAGATTATGATGAGTTATGTATGAAGGGAGTTTTCAAGTGTGCGAGGGAAGATGATATTGAAGATTCAGGAGGGTGAAACGCTCAAGCTTGGGGATGCCCCCGTGCACCCCCAAGAAATATTGAAGAATACTCAATCATCTAAGCTTGGGGACGCCCCCATGCATCCCCTTCTCCATCAACAATTATCAGTTCGTCTTTCGTTCCACTATATTTTTATCACTTCATGCGTTATGTGCTATGCTTGGAGCTTCTTGTTCTTTATTTCCTTTTTAGTTTTCTTTAGCTTTGCTTGCTGTTCATAACAAGTTAGAACCCAGCTTTCTTTGTGTGGGAGAGAAACAAGCTCCACATCACCCTAGAACACAACATAGGATTTTCATGCTTATCTTTGCTGTGTGTGTCCTTTATCTTTTTCGTAGCTGCTGTCATGTTTAGCTCTTAGTTTTCATGCTTATCTTTTTAAGAGCTTTTGTTTAGTTTGTTTCTGGAAATCTCTTGAGTTTTCATGTTTATCTTGTTTAGAGAGTTTGCCTGTTGCACTGAGTTTTGTGTCTTGACTTGAAGTAGGTAATTGAGGATGCTATTCAATTGTAGTAGTAATTTGCAATAATTTTGAGGTATTGGCATGAGTAATTTTTGAACTTTTGGTGTCAAGAGCTTTAGCCTATTAGTGATAGATGTCGTATTTTGGGCAATCCGTGTTTATTTTCGAAAAACCTACAAAATTAGTTGAGAAATTTAGCTACTAGATGGATCACTGATCTTTGGAGGGATCGAATATTAGAGTACAGTCACGTACCATGAGTCGAGGATGCGCAAGGATAACCAAACCCCCATACACTCCTCCTCGGGGTACTTGTCTCTTTGTGCACCTCCTAATTAGATTGAAACTTACCGATAATAAGTGCATGAGTTCTTCGGACTAATGTGAGTATTCGAATGTCACAACCCCAAGTTAGGTATGTGCTAGGATCAAGTGCTAAATTGCATCATGTGAAAAATTCAAAAAGAAAATAAAAATTGGGGAAAAGAAAAGCCCTGAGAAATTAAATCAATTGGCCAGATAAAAATCTTTTTTCCAAAAATCATTTGAACATTTGGAATTTTTTTATAAATGGTGCTGATCATTTTAAAAATGATTTGGGAGCAATCCCATGCCCATGGAATTTTCTAATATTCAAACAGTGGCTTTGGAAATTAAATAAAACCCTATTTGATTTGAAGTTCAAATTATTTGAATTTCAAAACTGCTCAAATTTTATAAGTGGCTAGCTCTATATATATTGAGGCTACATAAAAATTTGTAGCATTTTAGAAAATGTCTAGCTATTTTTTTTAGCTAAGACAAAACAATTACAGAAAAGAAAAGGAAACAGAATTAGAAAAGAGGGCTTACCTGGCTTTTGGCCCAACTAGCCGCACCACGGCCCAGGCCCACCTCCTCCTCTCCTGTCCTCTTCCTCAAGCTGCTCGCTGTCGAGCAAGGAGCACGCAGCCGACGCCAGCGCGACGCCGGCGACGTTCTAGGCCTCCCTAGGGCCTGTCTCCTCGCCATGTTAGCGCCAGAACCCCCCCGTGCTCCTCCTCTCGCTCTCTGGTCGTCTTCCCCCTCTCCTCCTCGCCATTCCCGTGTGACCCGAGAACCCGCCGGAGCACACCCACGCAACCATGCGGCCACCGTCTTCCTCGAGCTGCCCCGAGGTGTCCAGGAGATCGGCCACCCTCGTCTTCGTCTCCCCGAGCCTGGAATCGAGCTGAGAAGCCCCCTAGGCGACGCCATCGTCGTCGACGTCCTCTGCTGCCCGCCGGACGCCATGGCTGAATTCGCCGCCGTCAAGCTTTCCCCGGCCCCGTCGTCTTCGCCTTCCGACTCAGGGTGAGCTGCGCTTCGACCTGCCCTACTCCTGCCTCCTCCCGTGCCCTCGAACGTAGTTCCAGCGAGGTCAGTGCTCGGACCGCCGCCTGCGTTGAAGCAGCCGACGCCACAGCACGCACCTTTGGCCCTCGACTACTCCTACAGACGCGCACGAGCCCCAGCTTCCTCCCCGTGCCATCGGATCCCACCCCCGTGCTTTTTTCGCAAGTCCGGCGAAGTTTCGGCGAGAACTCCGGCGAACTCGCCATTAGGGCCAACCCTAACCCAAACCGAGCACTAACCACCCCCCCTGGGCCACTGACTAGTGGGCCCAGGCTCCTAAACTAATTACAGTTAGTTTAATCAGAACGGGTTAACCCCCTGTGACACTGACACTCCTGGCCCACCAGTCAGACCCCCCCCCACGTCAGCATGACCACATGCTGATGCAATAAAAGGATTTAAATGAATTTCCAGAAAAGCAAAATGTTTTAAATAATTCCAGAAATTCCAGAAAATACCCCAAACTTTGGAAATTCATAGAAAATTCATATTAACTCCAAATTGGACAAATAATATATGAAAAATGATCAGGAGAAAATTATCTTTCCAAATATGCAACTTTCAACTCTGTTTGAGTTGAATTTAAAAAGTGATCTGTAGCATTTGCTATTTGATTTAAATGGAATTAAATCAAATTCAATTCAAATATTTTTGCAACTTGAACCATGGCAACATGCTACATTTCACTTACACATCAGAGGCATATCATACACATTTAAAGATAATTCAAAATGGTCAAACTATATCACATATAACTTGGTTAATGTTGAATTCAAATGTGGAGTTTGAATTTGCAATTCAAATTGCAATATACTCCATTTAAATGGAATGCTCAACACATCAGTGCCATGAACATCACCCTTTCAATATTATTCATGTGATTGTGCATTGTACATTCTGTTGATCCTATGATTGTCATGTTACTGTTAGACGTGGAGCCGGAGCCCGAGGTCACCCCCTTCGTTGAAGACCCCGAACCCGAACCTCGTCAGCAAGGCAAGCAAACCCCCATTGATCATGTCGATAAAATCCCATTTCCCTCTCATGTCTCGCTTATGCATTGTTTAGGATGATCACCATGATAACGTTTCTATCGCATAGTTGAACCCATGTCCTTTGCATGACCTATCATCTTGTCACAGTAGTAAGCAAACCACAATCCTAGCAGATGTAGGAGTTGGTTGATATCATGTGACCCCTGCAACTGTTACTGCTTATTGCATGCTTAGTGGTACATTGAGGTTGCTTATAATGTGAGTCGGGATGATGATAAACATGGTGTTGATGAAAGTGAAATGTGTTGGTGAATCTACCCTAATACAAGGTGAACGATGAGAGGCTGTGTAGGAGTACACGGTGGGTTGTCTCGTTGAACACCGCCCTAACACGAGTTCTTGTTTGGTGATCCAAGATGAAGAGTACAACCACACATTGGGCTCACTTACCCCTCTCGGCTTACTAACTCATCCCCTTCGATGTCCAGATGTCGCAATAGTTCGGATTTCTGTAGGTATTGTGGCTTGGTAGCCAAGTGAGAGAACGGCTCATCCGAGACCGGCTTTCGCACCACGCACACATCGTCTGGGTTCACTTCGGTAAACCGGCCGGGTTCACGATAGTGGCAGACAACCCAGAGAGGCGGCTTTCATGGACTAGATCGGCTATGAGGTAACGGTTGTGGTGGCATCCTCGCTGTCATCTCTTGAACGGTGACACGCAAAAGGAGGTAACTGATGGCACGTGTGTGTAGCGGTACACCCCTGCAGGGTTAACAAAACTATTCGAATAGCCGCGTCCGCGGTTATGGACTGCTTGGAAAGCTTAGCTTGATTATTAGACAACTTGAACTGGATACTTCTAAAACTCGCAAGATAAGCGTGAGTGCTATGGTGTGCTTCTCGTGGGGAAGTCGAGGAAGTAACCATAGTGGTGTAATTGGTTGAAGAGATGTAGTGGACTCATGTACGCTTCTTACCTCAAGTCTGGTACTCGTAGTTCAGGACTAGCCAAGTCAAAGCTGGCACTTCTGCAAGTGAACCCCACCTCCCTTTACCTTGATACATGTGCATGAGTAGTATAGCTCCTATGTAAGTCTTGCTGAGTACGATTTTGTACTCACGTTTGCTTAATCTATGTTTTAGATGAACCCACCGACCCCGATGGTGGCTTCTATCCGAAGCTCGAAGAATGAAGACTCAGACCAAGACCAAGCTAGTGTAGTCCCAGTCAGACGACTGGTTCCCTCGTGGAGGGCTTGTTTTTAGATAAGGCTTCTATAAGCCATTTGTTAAACTTGTCTGTACTCAGACCTACTTTGCTTCCGTATGCTTGTTGTAATGTTGGATCACATGCTTGTGATCTCTGTGTGCACTCTGTAAGAGTTACTAATAAAGATATTTACTTTGTAGAGAATTGCAATGATACCTGCTGTTCATACAAGGCATGTGTGCTGCGTGTATGTTTATAACATGCATGTCTTTGTATGGGTTTTCGAGACCTTAGTTGTGATCTGGCTGGCGGTCTTTTATACACCAAGTGGCCCTTAGATGTGCGCAGCTTGGGGCATCACGATGCGATTGTTTGAGACTCTGTCTCGTGCACACTTTGATGTATGATCGAGCCCGCCCTAGACCCCGACTAAGTGATCGGGCTGGAGTAAGTCTATGTAAGGGTTATAATACAATCGATAGTATGGTTGAGGCGACTTGTCTATGAGTATGGGAATTCACCACCCATATCAGTTAGACTTGTGTGCGGACGATGAGGACCCATCTCAGTGGATCATCCGGCCTGAATGGGATGCCCCTCATGTTCGATGCTTTCCGAGAACGTTCTGTGCTTGGCCTTGTCTGCTTAGACAAGTGGGTACGGTTCTCGGCTCTCCATATGATTGTGTTGTAGTGAGGCTTATATACGCTAATTCTGGGTCCCGACAGACTTGGTATCAGAGCAGGACTGACTGTAGGATTATCAGCCTTGGCCGTAGTCGAGTCTAGCACTCTATAGTTATATAGTTACTCTGGGTATATAAGGGAACAACGTAAGGCTTCTTTTTTCTCCTTACCCTCATCGATCTGAGTTCTGAGTCACCCTCATCTTATTCTACGGGAAGATAGGACTAGGCTCTCCTCTGTCTTACTAGAACATCTCGTTGATTGCCTCCTTATAGCCGTAGGAAAGTTGTGTCCGGTTTCCTAGCATTGTTGTAATGCTGATTTCTTACATCGTATTATGTAAGTGCTGTATCTACATTGGAAGAAAATTGTTTTCTTGCAATTACAGCCGTTATGCTGTCCGAGTCATTTCAGGTTTCTTCATAATCTGATGCAATTGCAAAGAATCCTTCTCCCCCTTTCGGTTGTCCTTTAGAAGATTTCTAGGTGGCATTCCCGACAGTTCTTTAGTGTTTGATGTAGGTTTTCTTCTAGAAACCTATAGTGATTCAATTGCAGCCCTTCCTCCCACTTTAGATGTCTTCTAGCCAGAAGAACCACACTAACCATCGTGTTGGGGTACTTTGCTACTCTGACATATCTGTTGTAGCCCCTAGTAAACCTTGGTCATCCTCTAGGAAGCTATCCAGAGATCCAACCCCTTAAGCCTAGCCACCCAACATATGTGTAGAATTCATAGTGGATCTTATACCAGGCACAGCCCCAATTTCCAAACGCCCATATAGAATGGCCCCACATGAGTTAGCTGAGCTTAAAATCCAACTTGATGCTTCGTTGGCAAAAGGCTTCATCCGCCCTAGCTCATCGCCATGGGGTTGCCCCGTTCTGTTCGTAACAAAGAAAGATGGAACAGAAAGGATGTGCGTAGACTATCGCCCGCTAAATTTAGCGACGATAAAGAACAAGTACCCACTGACCAGGATCAATGATCTTTATGATCAACCTGCTGGATCCTCTGTTTTCTCCAAGATGGATTTGAGATTAGGTTATCATCAAATCAAAATCCGAAACGAGGACATTCCAAAAACGGCTTTTACTACTCGTTATGGTCTTTATGAGTACACCGTCATGTCCTTCGGTTTAACCAATGCCCCCGCCACTTTCTCACGCATGATGAATTCGATCTTCATGGAGTACCTAGATAAATTTGTTGTAGTTTATCTTGATGACATTCTCATCTACTCGAAGAACGAAGAAGAACATGCCGACCACCTAAGGCTGGTATTGATGAAACTTAGAGAGCATCGCCTGTATGCTAAATTCTCCAAGTGTGAATTTTGGCTACCAGAAGTGACCTACTTAGGCCACGTGATTCTGCAAAAGGCATTGCTGTGAATCCCGAGAGAGTTCAAGCCGTCCTTGACTGGACTCCACCTGAATCGATTAAGCAAGTTAGGAGTTTTCTTGGCCTAGCCAGCTATTGCCGCCGCTTCGTCGAGAACTTTTCTAAAGTTGCAAAGCCTCTAACTGAACTCCTCAAGAAAGATAAGAAATTCTTATGGACTCCCAAGTGCGAGGAAAGCTTTCAAGAGCTAAAAAGAAGATTGACTTCCGCACCCGTACTTGCACCTCCAGACACCAAAAGGGATTTCGAGATCTATTGTGATGCATCACGGCAAGGGTTAGGATGCATACTTCTGCAAGATCGACATGTGGTAGCTTATGCTTCACGCCAGTTGCGGCCAAATGAAGAGAATTATCCTACCCATGACCTTGAACTCGCTGCCGTAGTTCATGCTCTAACAACTTGGCGACATTACCTCCTTGGTAATCGTTGTGAGATTTATTCCGACCAACAAAGCCTCAAATATATTTTCACCCAGCCAGATCTTAATCTCAGGCAAAGACGCTGGATTGAGTTGATAAAAGATTACGACGTAGTAATTTCTAACACCCCAGGCAAAGCCAATGTCATGGCTGATGCACTAAGTCGTAAGTCGTACTGTAACAACCTCATGTTGCAGCAATATCAACCACATCTTCATGAGGACTTTCGCAAGCTCCATCTTGAGATTGTTCCTCCTGGCTATCTTTCTACCTTGGTGGCGAAACCAACTCTTGAGGATCAAATCATAGTTGCCCAAAGGCGTGCACGAGGTGTTCGCCGGATCAAGGAGAACATTGCTAGCGGAGTTGCTAAATGTTTCTCCATAGATAGCAAGGGAACGGTTTTATTTGGAAATTGATTGGTAGTACCTAAGAATAAGGCAACTAAGGCAACTCATCCTCAAAGAAGCCCATGACACACCCCTCTCAATTCATCCCGGTAGCACAAAAATGTACCGAGATCTACGCCAGAGATTTTGGTGGACTAGGATGAAGAGAGACATTGCTCAATTTGTTGCCGAATGTGATGTTTGTCGTCGCATTAAGGCAGAACATCAAAGACCTGCTGGTACACTTCAACCTTTGTCTATTCCCGAGTGGAAATGGGACAAAGTCGGTATGGATTTCATCACCGGCTTTCCAAAAACCCAGAAAGGAAACAATGCCATCTTCGTTGTCATAGATAGGCTTTCCAAAGTTGCTCACTTCCTTCCGGTTCGCGAGTCTATAACTGCTAGCCAGTTGGCGGATTTGTACGTCTCTAGAATTGTATCCCTTCATGGTGTTCCTTTGGAAATCAATTCTGATCGCGGTAGCCTTTTCACCTCTAGATTTTGGGGAAGCTTTCAGAATGCTATGGGAACTCATCTATCCTTTAGTACATCTTTCCACCCTCAGTCTAGCGGTCAAGTCGAAAGGGTTAACCAAATTCTTGAAGACATGCTCAGAGCTTGTGTTATCTCATTCGGAAAGAATTGAGAGAAATCTCTTCCATTCGCCGAATTTGCTTATAACAATAGTTTTCAATCTAGTCTAAACATGGCTCCTTTTGAACTCCTATATGGACGACGATGTCGAACACCCCTAAACTGTTCAGAAACCGGTGAAAGACAATTCTTTGGACCGGACATGATCCAGGAAGTAGAAGAGCAAGTTCGCATTGTTCGTGATCGATTGAAAGCCGCACAGTCTCGTCAGAAAAGCTACTATGATCTTCATCATAGGCAAGAGAGCTACAATCTGGATGAGAAGGCTTACCTCCGGGTTACTCCTTTGAAGGGAACCCAACGTTTCGGTATCAAAGGCAAGTTGGCCCCACGTTACATCGGACCTTTCCGCATTATTGCTAAACGTGGAGAAGTTGCCTACCAACTTGAACTACCCCCGCACTTTTTCCGAGTACACGATGTATTCCATGTGTCCCAACTCAGGCGTTGCTTCAAGGACCCCATTCGCGAAGTCGACCATGAAACGCTTGATCTCCAAGATGACCTTTCTTATCCAGAATACCCCGTTTGTATTCTTGATTCCGCAGAGCGTGTCACTCGTCGTCAGGAGATTAGGTTTCTGAAAGTTCAGTGGTCACACCACTCCAAGAAAGAAGCGACGTGAGAAAGAGAAGACCGTCTCCGTGCCGAGTACCCCTCCTTCCTCCCGCAGACTTCTGAATCTCGGGACGAGATTCTTTTGAGTGGGGGCGAGTTGTCACAACCCCAAGTTAGGTATGTGCTAGGATCAAGTGCTAAATTGCATCATGTGAAAAATTCAAAAAGAAAATAAAAATTGGGGAAAAGAAAAGCCCTGAGAAATTAAATCAATTGGCCAGATAAAAATCTTTTTCCAAAAATCATTTGAACATTTGGAAAATTCTTATAAATGGTGCTGATCATTTTAAAAATGATTTGGGAGCAATCCCATGCCCATGGAATTTTCTAATATTCAAACAGTGGCTTTGGAAATTAAATAAAACCCTATTTGATTTGAAGTTCAAATTATTTGAATTTCAAAAATGCTCAAATTTTATAAGTGGCTAGCTCTATATATATTGAGGCTACATAAAAATTTGTAGCATTTTAGAAAATGTCTAGCTATTTTTTTTAGCTAAGACAAAACAATTACAGAAAAGAAAAGGAAACAGAATTAGAAAAGAGGGCTTACCTGGCTTTTGGCCCAACTAGCCGCACCACGGCCCAGGCCCACCTCCTCCTCTCCTGTCCTCTTCCTCAAGCTGCTCGCTGTCGAGCAGGGAGCACGCAGCCGACGCCAGCGCGACGCCGGCGACGTTCTAGACCTCCCTAGGGCCTGCCTCCTCGCCATGTTAGCGCCAGAACCCCCCGTGCTCCTCCTCTCGCTCTCTGGTCGTCTTCCCCCTCTCCTCCTCGCCATTCCCGTGTGACCCGAGAACCCGCCGGAGCACGCCCACGCAACCACGCGGCCACCGTCTTCCTCGAGCTGCCCCGAGGTGTCCAGGAGATCGGCCACCCTCGTCTTCGTCTCCCCGAGCCTGGAATCGAGCTGAGAAGCCCCCTAGGCGACGCCATCGTCGTCGACGTCCTCTGCTTCCCGCCGGACGCCATGGCTGAATTCGCCGCCGTCAAGCTTTCCCCGGCCCCGTCGTCTTCGCCTTCCGACTCAGGGTGAGCTGCGCTTCGACCTGCCCTACTCCTGCCTCCTCCCGTGCCCTCGAACGTAGTTCCGGCGAGGTCAGTGCTCGGACCGCCGCCTCCGTTGAAGCAGCCGACGCCACAGCACGCACCTTTGGCCCCGGACTACTCCTACAGACGCGCACGAGCCCCAGCTTCCTCCCCGTGCCATCGGATCCCACCCCCGTGCTTTTTTCGCAAGTCCGGCGAAGTTCCGGCGAGAACTCCGGCGAACTCGCCATTAGGGACAACCCTAAACCAAACCGAGCACTAACCACCCCCCCTGGGCCACTGACTAGTGGGCCCAGGCTCCTAAACTAATTACAGTTAGTTTAATCAGAACGGGTTAACCCCCTGTGACACTGACACCCCTGGCCCACCAGTCAGACCCCCCCCACGTCAGCATGACCACATGCTGATGCAATAAAAGGATTTAAATGAATTTCCAGAAAATCAAAATGGTTTAAATAATTCCAGAAATTCCAGAAAATACCCCAAATTTTGGAAATTCATAGAAAATTCATATTAACTCCAAATTGGACAAATAATATATGAAAAATGATCAGGAGAAAATTATCTTTCCAAATATGCAACTTTCAACTCTGTTTGAGTTGAATTTAAAAAGTGATTAGTAGCATTTGCTATTTGATTTAAATGGAATTAAATCAAATTCAATTCAAATATTTTTGCAACTTGAACCATGGCAACATGCTACATTTCACTTACACATCAGAGGCATATCATACACATTTAAAGATAATTCAAAATGATCAAACTATATCACATATAACTTGGTTAATGTTGAATTCAAATGTGGAGTTTGAATTTGCAATTCAAATTGCAATATACTCCATTTAAATGGAATGCTCAACACATCAGTACCATGAACATCACCCTTTCAATATTATTCATGTGATTGTGCATTGTACATTCTGTTGATCCTATGATTGTCATGTTGCTGTTAGACGTGGAGCCGGAGCCCGAGGTCACCCCTTCGTTGAAGACCCCGAACCCGAACCTCGTCAGCAAGGCAAGCAAACCCCCATTGATCATGTCGATAAAATCCCATTTCCCTATCATGTCTCGCTTATGCATTGTTTAGGATGATCACCATGATAACGTTTCTATCGCATAGTTGAACCCATGTCCTTTGCATGACCTATCATCTTGTCACAGTAGTAAGCAAACCACAATCCTAGCAGATGTAGGAGTTGGTTGATATCATGTGACCCCTGCAACTATTACTGCTTATTGCATGCTTAGTGGTACAATGAGGTTGCTTATAATGTGAGTCGGGATGATGATAAACATGGTGTTGATGAAAGTGAAATGTGTTGGTGAATCTACCCTAATACAAGGTGAACGATGAGAGGCTGTGTAGGAGTACACGGTGGGTTGTCTCGTTGAACACCGCCCTAACACGAGTTCTTGTTCGGTGATCCAAGATGAAGAGTACAACCACACATTGGGCTCACTGACCCCTCTCGGCTTACTAACTCATCCCCTTCGATGTCCAGATGTCGCAATAGTTCGGATTTCTGTAGGTATTGTGGCCTAGTAGCCAAGTGAGAGAACGGCTCATCCGAGACCGGCTTTCGCACCACGCACACATCGTCTGGGTCCACTTCGGTAAATCGGTCGGGTTCACGATAGTGGCAGACAACCCAGATAGGCGGCTTTCATGGACTAGATCGGCTATGAGGTAACGGTTGTGGTGGCATCCTCGCTGTCATCTCTTGAACGGTGACACGCAAAAGGCGGTAACTGATGGCACGTGTGTGTAGCGGTACACCCCTGCAGGGTTACCAAAACTATTCGAATAGCCGCGTCCGCGGTTATGGACTGCTTGGAAAGCTTAGCTTGATTATTAGACAACTTGAACTGGATACTTCTAAAACTCGCAAGATAAGCGTGAGTGCTATGGTGTGCTTCTCGTGGGGAAGTCGAGGAAGTAACCATAGTGGTGTAATTGATTGAAGAGATGTAGTGGACTCGTGTACGCTTCTTACCTCAAGTCTGGTACTCGTAGTTCAGGACTAGCCAAGTCAAAGCTGGCACTTCTGCAAGTGAACCCCACCTCCCTTTACCTTGATACATGTGCATGAGTAGTATAGCTCCTATGTAAGTCTTGCTGAGTACGATTTTGTACTCACGTTTGCTTAATCTATGTTTTAGATGAACCCACCGACCCCGATGGTGGCTTCTATCCGAAGCTCGAAGAATGAAGAGTCAGACCAAGACCAAGCTAGTGTAGTCCCAGTCAGACGACTGGTTCCCTCGTGGAGGGCTTGTTTTTAGATAAGGCTTCTATAAGCCATTTGTTAAACTTGTCTGTACTCAGACCTACTTTGCTTCCGTATGCTTGTTGTAATGTTGGATCACATGCTTGTGATCTCTGTGTGCACTCTGTAAGAGTTACTAATAAAGATATTTACTTTGTAGAAAATTGCAATGATACCTGCTGTTCATACAAGGCATGTGTGCTGCGTGTATGTTTATAAAATGCATGTCTTTGTATGGGTTTTCGAGACCTTAGTTGTGATCTGGCTGGCGGTCTTTTATACACCAAGTGGCCCTTAGATGTGCGCAGCTTGGGGCATCGCGATGCGATTGTTCGAGACTCTGTCTCGTGCACACTTTGATGTATGATCGAGCCCGCCCTAGACCCCGACTAAGTGATCGGGCTGGAGTAAGTCTATGTAAGGGTTATAATACAATCGATAGTATGGTTGAGACGACTTGTCTATGAGTATGGGAATTCACCACCCATATCAGTTAGACTTGTGTGCGGACGATGAGGACCCATCTCAGTGGATCATCCGGCCTGAATGGGATGCCCCTCATGTTCGATGCTTTCCGAGAACGTTTTGTGCTTGGCCTTGTCTGCTTAGACAAGTGGGTACGGTTCTCGGCTCTCCATATGATTGTGTTGTAGCGAGGCTTATATACGCTAATTCCGGGTCCCGACATCGAAAGTTGACACTTCCACCTACCCATATTTTTCTAGCCTCTTCGGTACCATGCATTGCCCTTTCTCACCTCGAGAGTTGGCGCATACTTCACCGGTGCATCCAAATCCTTGGCACGATATGCTCTGTCATCATAAGCCTCATTATATCCTTCCTCAAAACAGCCACCATACCTACCTATCAAGGCATTTCCATAGCCTTTCCGAGATACATTGCCATGCAACATCCACCTTCTCATGACTTGATCTGCATTTCATACATTCTTTTTCTTGATCGATGAGCCGCATGCTAGTTGGGCCTTGCCCTATTCATTGCTATATGATGCGCTAGTATCATTACATATCCTGCTACACTAGCAGAGGCATACATTTGCATACATCATGATAGTTTCATTTTCTTTATGTTGAGTACCTTTGTAAAGTGTGATAGTACTTCTATACTTCTTGTAATATATAGAGTGTTGCCCCTAAAGTGAGGAAAAGATCCCAAAGAGGACAAAATAAAAAGATCCCAAAGAGGACAAATAAGAGTTAAATAGAAAGAGCCATTGAGGGCACCAAAAAATACAAAAAAATAGACAAAAGAGAAAAAGAAATAAAAAGAGAGAAGGGGGCACACTACTATTCCTTTTGAGAGATCCACACTCGTACTCCATCTTATATCTTGTACTCCATAGAGATTATCATTCATGCATATAGCTATGTTGGGACCTTCACACTATAGAACTTGGCTTGTATATTCCAATGATGAGCCTCCTCAAATGAGCTCTAGGTCTTCTTGAGCAAGAAAGTTGGATGCACCCCCACTAGTTCCATTGGAGAGCTTACCTTAGCTCATATGTGCATCCGTTGCATGGCAATCCCTACTCCTCGCATCATATCTATCATTTGGCTTTCTCTCGGCTATGATTGTCCTCATTGATGTGAGCCTTTCACACCTTTTTTGTCTTCCTCCCCCATCATTTTTTCTCGCTTTGCCATCCTAAGTGTCAACTTTCTTGCTTACGCTCATCCATTGCATGAGTGCTCAAAATATCGAAAGGGAGTGGATCATTTTGACTTGTACCTGCCTAGTGGTATGGGGATGAGTCAAGATAAGTTTCCAAAGAAGGCCAAGTGTCGGGAACCGGGGTTAGCGTATGCAAGTCCAGTTAAGACATAGTCATATGGAGAACCGAGAACCGTACCCACTTGTCTAAGCAGACAAGGCCAAGCACAGAACGTTCTCGGAGAGCATCGTACGTGAGGGACATCCCATCCAGGCCGGATGATCAACTGAGATGGGTCCTCATCGTCCGCACACAAGTCTAATGATATGGGTGGTGAACTCCCATAGTCGCTTCAAAGACATGCATGTTATAAACATACACGCAACACACATGCCTTGTATGAACAGTAGGTACCATTGCAATTCTCTACAAAGTATACATTTTTATTGATAACTCTTATAGAGTGCACACAGAGATCACAAACATGTGATCCAACATTACAACACAAGCGGAAGCAAAGTATGTCTGAGTACAGACAAGTTTAACAAATGGCTTAAGAAGCCTTATTTAAACACAAGCCCTCCACGAGGGAACCAGTCGTCTGACTGGGACTAGAATAGCTTGATCTTCAGTCGTCCAGCTCGATGAAGAAGCCACCTTCAGGGTCAGTGGGTTCATCTAAAACATAGATTAAGCAAACGTGAGTACAAAGTCGTACTCAGCAAGACTTACATAGGAGCTATACTAATCATGCACATGTATCAAGGTAAAGGGAGGTGGGGTTTCACTTGCAGAAATGCCAGCTTTGACTTGGCTAGTCCTGAACTACGAGTACCAGACTTGAGGTAAGAAGCGTACACGAGTCCACTACTTTCTCCAACCAATTACACCACTATGGTGCCTTCCTTGACTTCCCCAAGAGAAAGTACGCCATAGCACTCCCACTTATCTTGGTGTGTTTTATAAGTATCCAGTTCAAGTTGTCTAATAATCAAGCTAAGCTTTCCAAGTAGTCCATAACCGCGGACGCGGCTATTCGAATAGTTTAGTTAACCCTGCAGGGGTGTACCACTACACACACATGATCATCATTTACCGCCTTTGATCTCGACACCATTCAAGGGGTGTCAGCGAGGATGCTCACCACAACTGTTACCTCATAGCCGATCTAGTCCGAGAAAGCCGCCTACTTGGATGGGCTACCACTATCGTGAACCCGGCCAGTTTACCGAAGTGGACCCAAGTGATGTGTGCGTGGTGCATAAGCCGGTCTCGGATGAGCCGTTCTCTCACTTAGCATCCAGGCCACAGACCTACCAGAACTCCGAACTATTGTGACATCTGGACATCGAAAGGGATGAGTTAGTAAGCTGAGAGGGGTCAGTGAGCCCAATGTGTGGTTGTACTCTTCATCTTGGATCACCACACAAGAACTCGGACTTAAGGCGGTGTTCAATGAGACAACCCACCGTGTACTCCTACACAGCCTCTCATCGTTCACCTTGTATTAGAGTAGATTCACCAACACTTTTCTACCATCATTATCATGATCACTACCATCCCGACTCACATAACAGTATCATCATGGTATAACTCTAAGCATGCAATAAGAAGTAACAATTGTAGGGGCCACATGATATCAATCAACTCCTACATTTGCTAGGATTGTGGTTTTTCCTACTACTGTGACAAATGATAGGTCATGCAAATTAGCATGGTAATCATCCTATACAATGGATAAGCGAGACATGAGAGGGAAGTGGGATTTTATCGACATGATCAATGGGGGTTTGCTTGCCTTGCTGACGAGGTTCGGCTTCGGGGTCTTCAACGAAGGGGGCAGCCGCCTGCTCCGGTTCCACCTCTACTCGACAAACAACAAACAAGGTAGAAAAGTAAATACAATGCACAATCACATGATGGAAGGTTGAACTTGATGTATATGCTTTGATGTGTGAGGCAATTCCATTTAAATGGAGTATATTGCAATTTGAATTGCAAATTCAAACTTCAATTTGAATTCAAACTTAGTCAAGTTACATGTGACATTGATTGATCAATTTGAACCATTTTGAAATTTGTATGATATTCCTCTGAAGTGTGGTTGAAAAGTAGCATAATTCCATGGTCCAAGTTGCAAAATCATTTGAATTGAATTTGAATAAATTCCAAATAAATCAAATGACATATGCTACTGGTCCCATTTTAAAATCAACTCAAACATAGTTGAAGTTGGATTTTTGGATAGCTTATTTTCTCCTGATCATTTTTCATATATTATTTGTCCAATTTGGAGTTAATATGAATTTTCTATGAATTTCCAAAGTTTGGGCTACTTTCTGGATTTTCTGGAATTTCTTTAATTCAATTTATTCTGGAAATTCATTTATTGCGTCAGGATTGCGCAAGGATGACGTCAGGGGGGTCTGACTGGTGGGGTCGGCCTGTCAGGGGCTGGGTTAATTTACTCCGGCTGTTTAATTTAACCAGTGGCTTAATTAAGCCACTGGGGCCCAGTATCAGTGACCTAGGGTCACTTAACCCAGGTGGGGTTAAGCCCCTAATCATGGCCACGTCGGCGGCCTGCCGGCGGCTAAACGCCAGTGGCCACCAGTGCGGCGGCGCTGCACGGGGAGGGTGCTCCCGGCCACCAAACGAAAGGCTGCGACCACCAGACGACTCCTCGTGGTCTCGCACTTCACCTCGAGCATCTCAGGGTCATCGGGGGGCACCGGAACGTCGACGGCGTCAAGACCTAGCGGCGGCCGTGGCTCGGGCTCGAGGAAAAACTCGCTGGGGTGCTCTTCTTGAACCGGGGATGCACGCAAACGACGCAGAGGAGCAAGGCGAAGACGACGGACATGCGCTCGAGCTCAAAAGCTTCATGGTTGCACGGCGAGGAACATCCCGGCGGCGAGAAGCTCCGGCTTCCATGGCAAAAGATGCTAGGGTGCGAGGGGTGGCCTGTGTGAAAGCTAGGGTGAACCAGAAGCTCACCGTGAGTCAAACTGAGGTGGTGGCATGGTCGGAGAAGCTCCACAGTGGCCGGAATTAAAGACGACGCGCGGCGGCTCCGGCGAGAAGAAATCTTCGATTGCGGCGGCTCCAGTGGCTCCTAGGTCACCATCTTCGAGCTCTTGGCGTGGACGACGACATAGCGCGAGGGGGACACGGTCTTCTGGCTCTTCTCCGGTGTTGGCCACAGGTTCTTGTGACGGTGAGCGGCGGCTGCTCTCGGGGAAGAAGGGGGAATCACGTACGGAGCTCGAGAGGAGGCGGCGATGGGGGAAAATGAGAGAGGGCGATGCGGACGTCTCCTTGGCGCTCTTTGGTGAGCTTGGGAGGCCTGGAACCCTTCGGGCGTCGCGGTGGCGTCCACGGCGTCGGCGCCTCGGCACCGAGCTGCTTGGGCCTGCGGGGAGGAAGACGACAGGGGCCTTCGGTGGGCTGGGCCGGCCAGGTGGGCTGCGGGGAGTTAGTCAGCTGGAAGCCAGGTGAGTTTCCCTTTTTCCTTTTCTTCTGTTTTTCTTTTCTGCCTTTTTGTTTTGCTGTGCTAAATAAATAGCTAGGCATTTTATTAAATGCTGAAAAAATTTATATGGCCTCATAAAAATATAGACTAGCCACTTATAAAGTTTCAACATTTTTAAAATTCAAATAATTTGAATCTTAACTCAAATAGGGGTTTTTGATTAATTCCACGGCACTGTTTGAATATTTGAAAAATCCATGAGCCTGGGGTGGGTCCCACATCACTTGATATGTGATCACACTCATTTATAAGACTTTTCAAAATTCTAACATGAATTTTTGGAGAAGATTTTTATCTGGCCTTTTGGAATAATTCATCTGGGGGGGGTTCCTTCTCCCATTTTGCTTTTGATTTTGATTTCAAATATTTCTTTTGAAATTTTAACATGATGCAAGAGACTTGCTAACCCTAGCACATTACCTAACAGAGGGTTCTGACACCAAGTGTGAAACTTTAGTAGATTAAGTTCTCAACAATAAAAACTATGGTTTACTCTCTCGTATATCCCTATCCCCTTTCTAGCACGCAAACACCATTTGGAGACATTCGAGTCACGGACAGCGAGAGCTCTTGCACCTTTATGTTCTTATGTTGCTTGTTTCAATACTAATATAGACTCTTGCATGTTATGACTTGAATTGAATTACATGCCTTGACTGCTTTACTTAAAAGTTCTTATATGGTTGGTAGCATGTCACCACAGAAATTATGCTTGTTATCATTTACCTACTCGAGGACGAGCAGGAATTAAGCTTGGGGATGTTGATACGCCCAAAACGTATCTATAATTTCTTCTTGCTCCATGCATCTTTTGTATGATATTGCTATGATATTGATGCACTTCCATATACTTTTGATCATATTTGGACTAACCTATTAACTCAGTGCACCCGAGTGCCAGTTCCTGTTTTCTGCTGTTTTTGTATTTCAGGTTTTCCCATTACTCAAAGTGCCAGAAAAATTCCGGAAAAATATAGGAAATATCAGCGTACATGAAGCTTCGGAAAGAGCCCAAGTGGAGTCAGAGGGGAGCCAGGGGTGGCCCAGGCGGCCACCTGGCGAGGTCACCCCCTAGGACGTGCCAGGGGG
Source organism: Bromus sterilis (assembly GCA_950022295.1). Classification (NCBI taxonomy): domain Eukaryota; kingdom Viridiplantae; phylum Streptophyta; class Magnoliopsida; order Poales; family Poaceae; genus Bromus; species Bromus sterilis. Next base: position 235,317,671 of record OX465595.1, on the reverse strand, counting down.
CGTCTGGGGCCCTTGGTCCACCTCTGTTTGCCCCCCTTCGCCTATATATCCCTCTCGTCCCGAAACCCACGAGGACAGAACCCTTTTCTCCAGAAGCAATTCCGATCTTCGCCACCAAGTTTCGGGGGACCAGAATTCCTGTGTCGGCACCCTGCCGGGACGGGGAAGTGCCCCCGGATTCATCTCCATCGACGTTGCTTCCTCCCTCCATGATGCGGGAGTAGTTCGTCCTCGGGGCTGATATTTCTACAGTAGCTATGTGGTCAATTCTCTCTCCCATGATGTGATCTTGATCGTGATCATAGGCTATGTTAATCTAGGATGATCCCATGATGTTTCCCCTTCTTCCATGTATTGGATTGTTGTACTCACTTGATCTTATCTAGTATAATCCCCGAGACCATGGTAACAGCGGTCTATTGGACATGGGTTAGAAGAATATTTTCATGAGTGATTTCCTCTTTTGTGTGTGGATTGAAGATTGAGAGTCTCTTGGTGCTTGTCTTTGACTATCCTTTAGATATGTTGTGGTGATTGTGGTACTCTCTTTGGATGGCGGCGGTGACATTGCGAAATCCATAGATGGGAACTACGAACTCTGAGGTGTGCTTTTGTAGCCCTACACAATTCTCGTCCTCTCTTGACCACAAAGGAATGACCTCCGAGTACGTCTCCATTGCATGTTTCATGGGAAGTATCATGTGATTAGACTATTTTAATGTTGTTGGGAGTTGCCACTAGTGAAAGTATGAAGCCTAGGCCTTGTTTCCACCATTGCAATATCGTTTGTGCTCACTTTTGTCACTTGCTACCTTGCTGTTTTTTTAATTCAGATTTACATTACCTTGCTTTGTCGCCCCTATCACCCATATTTTACCATCTCTTCGCCGAACTAGTGCACCTATACAATTTGCCATTGTATTAGGTGTGTTGGGGACACACAAGACTTCTTGTATCTTAATTGAAGGGTTGCTTGAGAGAGACCATCTTCAATCTCTACTTCCCTTAGTTCGATAAACCTTAGGTCATCCACTTGAGGGAAATTGATGTTGTCCTACAAACCTCTGCGCTTGGAGGCCCAACATAGTCTACAAGAATAGAAGCGTGCGTAGACATCATGTGTGCAGGTCTAGGTGAGGTTAGCAACCTCGACGCCATTTTTCACTTTACCACCTTCTTGTATTTCTGCGAGTCCTACGGGAGACAAACCCTATCCTCTGCATAGGGGAAATTTGCTGCTACGCTACATCTCACCTTCCACTTGGGGTATCCAACGAGAAGCGAGAGAATTATCTTCCTTGCTAGTATCAAGGATGAGGTGACAATGTGTGCTGACGATAATCAAGATAGCTGATGGTCGACAACACTCTCCCTCTAAATCTCTCATTTGATTAATTATATGAGTAAATTTATGATCGTTTGAATGTGAACATTATTAGTGTGTCTTGCATCTCGCGAAGACAATTATTTATATTAGTGGGAAATAAGTCAGTTGTTCTCCTTTTATGAATGATATCTTTTATGGTCACATTACGGTTATGAATAAGTTATTCTTATATTGATGATAGTAGTTCGATCATTCATAAGAAATATTGTGATGCCAAGAATTATCCAATCTTGATAATGAAACTGCCATTAAATTCATGAATGGTGTGATGGGGTTTTGGGATACTTGATCTCTTGACACATGCAAACCATGCCTCTTAAGGTGAGATGCCTGAAACCTCGGATTCTAGTAAAACAGAGTTTGCGATGATTGTTGAATATCATACATTGTGATGTATCATATTTCAGCATGTAGTGAATTTCATTATTTCATGAACTTCATATGTGGACATTAGATGAGTATTTGTATTCGCTAATGAAACATGAGTCTGAAATAATTTGATATGATCAAAAGGGATTTCAGAATAAAGATGGATATTAAATTAACAAGAAAGATAAGTCTCTACGATTTGATCAAAGTGACAATGTTTTGAGTTATCCTTGGGCATAAAATACTTGTGAAAGTTGATCCACAAATTACAATGCTTAGACCACTTCAATATTGTTGATGTGCCTGAACATCGTAATCATAATCTATTGAATAGTGTATGGTCTAAGTTATCTCTTACCGAGTTATGTTATTGTTTTTTAGAGTTATTAATTTAATATGCAACCACTCACTTCAGTATAGGGAACCATCTGAGTTTGTGGAAACCAACACTATATATGTCATGGTGTATCGTGGTTTCTAGGAAGCTTAATTTATATGATAAATTGTCTTTGCAGTGTATCCTTAGAAAACTATGGATACGTCTTCCATAACTAGAACCAAAGGAGCAAAAATGTTATTGCTATGTTTGGTGTTTTTTCAAGAATTGTTCTTGATAAAATGTGGTAATGGAAGAAAAGTGAAAGTTCAATCAAGGTAATTGACCTTGCCTCCGATGTCAGAGTAGCGCAAAGGAATATGTTCCGGAAGCAAAGCTCTACAATTGGAGGACAAACTTATAATAAATGATCATGATGTTTCGATGGAAGATTTTACCGAACAAAATAGGATTGAAGAATACATATTTGCCCTTGTGAAAAATAATATTCATGATTCACTTGTCGTGTTAATGAAACAAGACATACCTATGAACTACAAAGAACCGATGGTGGACCTATGTAAGAGATATGACTATGAGTCATGAAATCCCATATTGAATGACATTTAAGATTGCTTGAATCTTATCGAGTAAGTAGTTTACTTGATATTCTCAATAACTTCAAAGTTATAAGGAATAAATGTGAACACCAAAGAAAGGCATCAAGATCGATTTTTCATAAAGTATGTTTCTGAAAAATTCAAAAAGGTTGACTACAATAAGTAGTGATGCTTGAGTTAATGGGATATTCACTACGATTGATGCAAATTGTTATCAATACCATGACTTCCTCAAATCCTGCGTTTGAAGAAGTTTTGTAATTGGTACAACAAGAGGGTTTTGAAAACATATGGATACTAGTGTCTCGTAATCTGAATTCTCAATTTGATGGATGATCAATGTGATTTTGGACTTAGCCAAAATATTGAGAAACATGCATTCGCATGAAACTGAGTGGCAGCTGAATAGTTTCCTAAACTTAATATGTGGACGACATATTTCGAGTGGGAACTATGGGAGTATTATCCTAGTCTTATATGTGTCTGACATATCTGAGTGGGAGCTATGTGGAGGTTATCCTTACCTTATATGTATCTGACATATTTGAGTAGGAGCTATGTGGATGTTATCCTTACCTTATATGTAAGGACATATTTGAGTGGGAGCTATGTGAGTGTTATCCCTAACTTAATATGTGCATGACATATTTGAGTGGGAGCATGACAACATTCTCATATATGGATAACATATTAAGAATGGTGTAGTTGGTATGAATGATTATTAAAATATTTCATGAATGAAGTTAAGCATTGAAAATCTATTAAGATAGATTAATGTGTTTAATAACATTGAGTCGGAATACTTTCCTAGATAAGATTCTGAAGGAGTTCATAATGGGACAAGTTAAGAAGGTAGTTATTACTTGTATATCCAAGAGAAGTATCGAGTTAAGCTCAGTACAATAACAATGTTAAATGAAAGAAATGGATGTGCTACATCCTCTATGCCTTTGTCATAGGTTCTTTCATATAAAACTAGAGTTATGTACTCGACGTAATGTGACCCAAGTTCTAGTGATAAGAACATGTTGTGATATGATTTATGAGTAAATCATTGAACAAAGTGTTAAGTTTATCCTTCAGTGTCTGGAGAGAACTGAGGATACATCTCTAATTTGTAAAGGATAATGGAATTGAATATAAATGTTATGCTGGTTCAAGTTCTGACACTAACCTAGAAAATTGAGACATCATACTAATAAATGCCTAAGTTGAAAGAAACATGGTTAGACATCAAAGTTGCATACAATGCACTAAGGATTAAATCTACATTGATGTGTCTACATTAGAAGTGGCAGGAGTTATAATTTGGCTGGAGAAGTTCGACTTCTGACTAAGTGAGTTTTTTAGTGTGCATGACTAAGAGAAGGTCCGTGTGATCCAACGAACGTCATTGCTGAAACACAACGAACGCAGTCTCACTCTACCGCCAAATATATACCTCATGATTATAATGGATAAAAGGAATGTCAAACTAGGTGACAGTAATGATTTGCAAAAGACATACAGATCTGAATGGTACCCAGACCGTTGATACAACCTTTTCCACTAGCAAGCATGATTAGTAACCATATAGATGATATGGAGTTATGATCCACAGAAAATGCAACTAGATTATTTGTACTCTAGTGCAAGTGGTAGACTGTTGAGAATGTCCCCTAGAGGCAAATAAAATATTTTTTATTGAGCATATGCCATTAGTTCATAATACGTTTTATACTATGCTATAACTGTATTAAGCGGAAACCTTAATACAAGTGTGGTATACAAACAACCAGGTCCCTAGTTAACTCTAGTATACTAGTCCATTGGGCGATTGATGATCAAGGTTTCCTGATCATGAGACAAATAAGTCTGTCAGCAATGGAGTCGTATCATTGGGATAATGATATGATGGACATACACCCACCAGAAGTGTTGCGATGTGATCAAGTCACATAGTTCGACATTGCGACACTAACCTAAATGTTATAGGTTCGTTGCATCACCATAGAATACTATGCCTTTGTCATAGGTTCGTTCATATAATACTAGAGTTATGTACTCGACGTAATGTGACCCAAGTTCTTAGTGATAAGAACATGTTGTGATATGATTTATGAGTAAATCATTGAACAAAGAGTTAAGTTTATCCTTCAGTGTCTGGAGAGAACTGATGATACATCTCTAATTTGTAAAGGATAGTGGACTTGACCATAAATGTTATGCTGGTTCAAGTTGTGACACTAACCTAGAAAACTGAGATATCATACTAATGAATGCCTAAGTTAAAAGAAACATGGTTAGACATCAAAGTTGCATACAATGCACAAAGGATTAAATATGCATTGATGTGGCTGCTTTAGAAGTGGACGGAGTTATATTTTTGCTTAAGAAGTTCGACTTCTGACTGAGTGAGTTTCAGTGTGCATGACTATAGGAAAGTCCTCGTGACCCACCGGATGTCATTGCTGAAACACAACAAACGAAGTCTCACTCTACCGCTAGATATATACCTCATCATTATAATGGATAATGAAGGAATGTCAAACTAGGTGACATTAATGATTTGCAAAGGACATACGGATCTGAATGTTACCTAGAAGACTGTTGGGAATGTGCCCTAGAGGAAAATAAAATATGTTTATTATCATTTTCCATAAGTTCATAATACGTTTTATACTGTGCTATAACTGTATTAAGCGGAAACATTAATACACGTGTGGTATAAAACAACCACGTCCCTAGTTAACTCTAGTATACTAGTCCATTGGGCAATTGATGATCAAGGTTTCCTGATCATGAGCAATCAAGCTGTTGACAATGGAGTCGTATCGTTGGAAGAATGATATGATGGACACACACCCACCAGAAGTGTTTCAATGTGATCGAGGCACATACGTTCAACATTGCGATAACTACAACGTAGTGACCAGATCTTTTCACTGTAATGATCATACGTAATTACTATCTATGAGGATGCTTTGATTTTTAACCCACCGCCTGAATGAAATATGCTGGCCATAAAGCTGCACTTTGGGTATTCCGAATAGATACGTTAATGAGTATGCAAATAGATCAAAGCGGTATTTTTCCATGCAAGTGACGGATAGGTACTCTGGGCCCACTCGGTGATATTACATCATAAAGATTGCAATCATGTGACTAGTTCACGGGGGTTGTAATATCACGGGAACAAGTAAACATGTTTGTCGGTAACGAGGATGAACTATGTATATTGGATACCGACGATCAAACCTCGGACAAGCAAAGTACCATAGGACAAATGGATAATGCTCAACGTTAAACAGATCCAACGGCGATGAAGTTTCATTCGATGGAAGCGCAGGGGCCATCTAGGATTGTAACCAAGTCTGATCAATGGTCATTGGTCAAGAGAGTGTCCTGATCATGTCTGCTGTTTCCCGGACCGTAGGGTGTCACACTTAAGGGTATTCGACGCATTAAGGATTGATTTGGGATCACCGGAGAAATAAGAGAGAACACCGGAATTGTTTCCGGTGGAGGACAGAAATTGTTCTGGGAATTTTGAAAGGTTCAAAATGTTATTTAATAATAATTAAATATGTTTTATTATTTAATTATCTGAATTAAATATTAAAATATAATTAAAATATAAGGAAAAGGCATATGGGCCTAAAGAGGCCCATTAGGGGAAGAGGGAGTCTTCCCCCATGGGCCATGGCGCCATGAAGGGCCCAAGCCCCCCTAGGCGCATTTGCCCCCCTCCTTTTGGATTAGTACCACATGGGAAGTTGAGGGAGGTGTGCCCCCCTCCTTGGCCTATATAAGGAGGTGTAGGGTGCCCTTTTTCCTTCATCAAAATTTTAGACAAGATTCTCATCTCTCTTCCTTCTCTCTCAATCCCGTGAGCGAACTCCCCTTGTTTGGAGTCTACACTGGGTTGGGGATTTCTCCACCATACGCACGCCGTCGTGCTGCTGGAATCGTGATCCGAATCCATCTTCTTTTCGCTGCTCTTCTGGTTCGGAGCCCAGAGGGACGTCGGGTACACCGTATGTGTGTCATCCCGCGAGGCGCTACACTTGTGGCGCTAATTCATCGTCGTGCCCGTATCGCGGCGTCTTCACCGACAATGTTCCAACGGGGACGTAATCCCGTCGTCGGTCTCAAGGACCGGGTGGCTATCGGAGTCATTGTGGAGCTGCGCGGCATCGGGGATTGCCGGTACGACTACATCAACCACGTTCACGCGGGAACGTTTCCCGCTTAACGTACTATATACTGGTATGTGACCTATTCCATCCGTTACTTGCATCACCATAGAATAGGTCTTAGGATTGGGTATCGTAGGTTATGAAAAATTTGTGTTTCCTGCCCCGAACCCAACATTGATGATCAAGGTATGATGTGGATGGAATATTACGGGAACGAGTAAATAACACTTGTCGGTAACGAGATTGAACTAGGTATGATGATGCCGACGATCAGATCTCGGATAAGTCAAGCATCACAGTGAGAAAGGGAATATGACTCGACGTTTATGGGTGTAGCAATAAAGATAATCGTTGAATGCATAGGGGTCATTATGGGCATCAATGTCCCGCTAATGATCATTGATCGGAGAGTGGTCTTGATCATGTCTGAATTGTTCACGAACCGTAGTGTAACACACTTAAGGGAATACATTCTTAGGGATAAATACAAAGGTCATTAGGATTACCATAGAAGAGAGAATAAGGAATTGAAAAAGTTCTATGTGGATCCGAAAGTTGTTCGGAGTGATCTGAAAGGTGTTTAAGAGCCAAAGGGATTAAATAATACATATTTATTATGAATTAAAACAATTAATAACTAAATAATTTTTTATTTAATTAAATAAAGTGGATTACCCCTAATGGGCCACATTGGACCAATGAGGGGAGAAGCTCTCTCCTTTGTTTTCTAAAAGAAATAAGAGAGAGAGGAGGGGGTGGCGCCATAGGCCTTGGCCCACCTAGTGGTCGACGGCCAAGGTGGCCACCACGCCCCCATGCACCACGGCCATGGCATGTAGGATTAGTCCCACATTTCCTATGGAGGTAGGGTGTTGCCCCGTTTTCCCTATAGAATGAAAGGGATGCTACCCCTTTTTGACACAAAAAATAAAGGAAATTTTCCAAAAAATTCTGAAGAGTTATTTTCTCTCTTTCTCTCTCTCGTGTGTGGTTCCCAAAGTTTGGAACCGACACTCGGGTGTGAAGTTTCTCCACCACACCACGTTGTCTTGTTGCTGGACGCCTGGTCCGGATCTATCTTCTTCCCATGCTTCTGGTGGATCGCAACCTGGGGGACGTGGCATACACCGTATGTGTGCGAGTACTACGAGGAGCTGCACGTGCGACATTCGTCAGCGCTGGAGCGTCTACACCGACATTGTTCCGACGAGGATGTAATCCTCTCATCAGTCTTCATGACCGGGTGGACTCTAGAGTCGTGCGAGGATCCCCGTGGCATTGAGGATCGAGGAGTACGACTACATCAACCATGTTCACACGGGAACGTTTCCTGCTTAACGGCCTACCTCTGGGTATCTGGGGCGTTGGGCGTATGCTAGTTAGAAAAATTATTTTTCCCGCTATGTAACCCTTGAAGATCTCATGGATGGAGGCAACGAGATTAACCTCATCTATAAGGATACATTGATTAAAATGGGCACCAACCCATCAATATTTGAACCCAGCACCACCAAATTCCAAGGTGTTGTGCCCAGAAGACCATCCGATGTCTAGGCAACATCACACTTGATGTAACCTTCGGCACTCCCGATAACTCTCGAACGAAACGGATCACCTTTGACATCACCCCTCATCAAAATGGATATCTGGCTATGCTCGGTACGCCGGCGTTTGCGAAATTTTAGGTTGTCCACCATTATGGATACATAAAGCTCAAAATGCCAGGTCCCAAGGGAATTATAACACTAAGTTGGAAACCAGAGTGGTCACTCATCGATGAAGAACAATCCACCGAGGAGACAACTCAAATGATGATCACATCGTCAAAAAAGAAGGTGTCAGTCGCCAACCATCGCTCCGTGCATATAATAATGCGGAAGAGGATGTTCAAAAAGCAATCCACACGACCAAGTGAAGATCGTCGCACACGAGGAGAACCAGACGTCAGCCTCTCGTTGTAGCCAATCAAGTAGAAACTATGAGAACTTCAAAGTGCATTGGACACCAGACTCGCGACACATAGGAAAAGGATGCGGCAAGATAGGCAACCCTACACAGTCATGAGCGACCTCTCTCGCGGGGTCCATCATGGTATAACTAAAGGTCGGAAAGGTAAGAAGTCTGGTTTTTATAAAAGGGGAAGCTTTGGACATCCGATTTGTGGATGAGGGGTTGTTTGGTTAATCACCTCTAAAAGGGATCGAGGAAGATGAATGGTTATGTTGACTAACAAACGAACAAGGATTGAAGATGCCCTTAACGCATCTCCAGTAGACTCCTTTTATCCAATAAAAACCGCTTATAGGTGGTGTTTTCTCAAAAGACCTGCTTTAGCAGACCTCCTTTCTTCTTTATTTTATCCCAGGAATTTAAAAGTGTACGCACACTATTTGGTGGAATAGAGCGATCACCCTGCGACTACCACACATATGCATGCATGAAGTGTTTTTTATACTAGAAGATCTATCCCACCGACTGGCAGGGAAGACGAATCTACAAATATATTAGCAAATATAATTTCCCTCTGTATGTAGCATTTGTTGTTGATGTACAAACCTTTATGTGATCCTCCTATTAGCACAACTTCTAGCATACATCACCCACAGTGCAATGAAAGAAAAGACAATCATGAATTAATTGTACTGGTAGTATCCAAGTTCACATACATGAGTCGAAGTCCATAAATACATCATATAAGAAATACAAAAGTGACTTTCTCATATCCAAGTTCACATACCTGAGTCCAAGTCGACACACACATCATATGAGCAACACATCAATGAATTTTACCAAAAGTTCACATTATGTTCACAAAATCCCACCCAAGCGCAGAATAAAGAGATACACTAGCCACCGTCAGCAGATACGAAACATGCATGATTGTTTGAAGAAATTTCCCCCACACGTTGTTGCGGGAAGTTTTTGCATAATATTTCAGTGAAATGTTTGGTTAAATGCAACTTGTATATTGGAAACAATAATTTCCGAACTAATCTATGAATTTAATATAAATATGATAGAATGAAAATCACCATGCATGCATGTTACATGTGGATTTTTATTATGCATAGTGGTATATTGAGGTGGGCCTTTCTCATGTATATTGATTGATGAGGTGGCATGCTTGCATGTTGAAAGAAATATGCTAGTGAGGGCTAGATATTTAGATATAGAAGATTAAGAGGAGAAACAAGCACACATGTATGCTCTCGTACCTTTTCTTATTCAAGACAATATCAACAGCAAAAAACATAACAAAATTTTTTACAGATAAAGGAAAGAAGATGAATATGGAGGCCTCTACTTATTAAATCTATTCTCTCAATCATTCCTTCTGCCAGGAATGTTAAATTACTTTGTGCTGAATGAACCCCCTCATGATTTGCTGATGAACTGTTTTCTTGCTCCCCCTTTGAACTTAATTCTCAGGCATTTTGTGTATTAGGTCTAGATAAAAATCTTGGCGACGATTGCTATAGTAGAAAACCAGCTAACCTAGTTCATTAAACAAAGAAGCAAGTTGTAGTATGTTTTTTTGCTCCTTGTGCATGTTAGGATTCTTAGTGGTAAAAACTCACAAAACTTGGTGTTTTCATTGGAACCCATAGTAGCAGTACGTATTTTTGGTATTTTTGATAAGGGACACAAAATTAAAAACTGAAAGGTAAACTAACAAGACTAAAAAGCAAAGATAAAAGATTGTGTGCAACTCCCCTATCTTGTAGACTGGAGTCCCCGGCAACGGCGCCAGAAATTCGCTTGATACAGAGTGGCAACTCTCCTCGTTGGTTACCCCAAGTGGAAGGTGAGATGCAGTGTAGCAGCAAGTTTCCCTTAGCAAAGATGCTAAGGTTGAGTATCGAACCAGTAGGACTCCAAGAGATACAAGTAGGTGTCACGGCGCTTGACGTGGACCTGCACACAAATACAAATAACTTTGCTCCCAACGAGTACAGAGGAGTTGTCAATTCCTCCGGCCTTGCTGTTTACAAAGGATCAACGCAAGAGATAAAAGTGGAACTGAAAGTAAAGACTGAAAGTAAACTAAGGGTGTAAACAATAATGTGAAGATGGAACGGGGTCCCGTGATTTTCACTAGTGATGTCTCTCTCCCAAAAGACGATAAAAGTGCTAGCGAGGTAAACAAATCACAGCTGTGCAATTGACAGGATTATGAAGGCACCGCAATGCTAACTATGCTGCAAAGAAAGGAAGGGCTCAAAAGCAATGGGCAGTACGCCAAGGTAAGTAGACCGAAATCCAACTGCATCTACTACGAATCATCCACCTTGAGATATCTATCCAGAACATCTCACTGGTATTAAGTTGCGAATCCCACCCAAAGTGTAAACTCAAAGCAACAGACAACCGCATTAAAAGAACTTTGCGTAAAGTAAACAATCCTTTCACCCGCGGGTACAAGCACCGTTGTTTTATCCTTGGTGGCAACAACACATCCCCTAGTCTCATGTTTCTGTCACTCAAGCTAGACATCAGGGGGCTGAACCCACAATCAATCATAACGCTTCCTCTTGGAATTGCAACAAACTACTTGGCCAAAGAAAAATACTGCCACAGAGAACATGCAAGAATTTACTCAAGAGCAAAATATAAAAGAGAAGAACCAAATATATTACTCATCACAATCTGAACATAGTCTCATAATCCATCAGATCCCAGCAAACTCAGCATAGCAACAGTAGAAATTACAAAAGTGCCTCAATCATGTGAGGCAGCTCACGAGGTCTCGAAAGTGGAAGCACAAAGAGGGGAGAGGTACATCACATAACTACTGGTCACGACCCCATGGTCCAAGGGGGACTACTCACGGCACATTCGGGAGGCGTCCATCGCTATGGATGGCTCCCGGAGGGTGTTCCTCCTCCCGGCAGGGTGCTGGGGCAGCTTCTCCAGGAAGCCCCGATCTTGAAACGGCGGCGGCGGCGGTACAGAAGCGAGTTCGCGGAAAAGAGATCGATATTAGGGGTTTCCACCCCGAGGGCTAAATATAGGCGGAGGGGGGTGTCGAGGGGACACACCTGGCAGCCAGGAGGCCTCCTGGCGCGGCCTAGGGTGGGGCCGCGCCAGGGACCCTCCTGGTCTCCTGGTGGTGGCCCCCCTCCGCTACCTTGGTGATTCCGGAAGCTTCCGGGTTGCTGATTTTTTTTCTGATTTTTCTGGATATTTTTGGAGCACTTGTAATGGCCGGAAAACCTGAAATACAAAAATATTAGAAAACAATAACTGGCAGCTGGGTGCACTGGGTTAATATATTAGTCCAAATATGCTCAAAAGTGTATGAAAGTTCAAGAAAATCATGGCAAAGTCACACAAAACATGCATGGAGCAATCAGAAATTATAGATACGTTTGGGACGTATCAACATCCCCAAGCTTAATTCCTTCTCGTCCTCGAGTAGGTAAATGATAACAAGCATAATTTCTGTGGTGACATGCCACACAACCATATAAGGACTTTTAAGTAAAGCAATTAAAGCATGCAATTCAATTCAAGTCTTAACAAGCAAGAGTATATATTAGCATTGACACAAGCAACAAAAGAACAAAAGGTGCAAGAGCTCTCGCTGTCCGTGACTCGAATGTCTCCAGATGGTGTTTGCGTGCAAGAAGGGGACTAGGAAAAAGAGAGAAAAAAGGTTGTTGAGAACAACTATCTACTAAAGTTTCACACTTAGTCTCCTCTGGATTCTTATCTTGACTCGTCCCCAGACCACTAGCCAAGTACAAGTCAAACTAATCCACTCCCTTTCGATATTTTTAGCACTCATGCAAGCCAAGTTCTATAGTGTGAAGGTCCCCACATAGCTATATGCATGATGATGATCTCTATGGAGTACAAAGGATAGAGGATGAAGTACTAGTGTGGATCTCTCAAAAGGAATAGTAGTGTGCCCCCTTCTCACTTTTTATTTTTCTTTTTGTCTTTTTTCTATTTTTTGTATTTTTTTGTGGCCTCAATGGCTCTTTCTATTTAACTCTCATTTGTCCTCTTTGGGATCTTTTGATTTTGTCCTCTTTGGGATCTTTTCCTTACTTTAGGGGCAACACTCTATATTTTACAAGAATATAGGAGATCTTTCACACTTTACAAAGGTACTCACATAAAGAAGATATAACTATCATGACGCAAATGTATGTCTCTGCCAGGATAGCAGGATATGCAATGATACTAGCGCGTCATTGATCAAGAAAGTAGCATGTATGACATGAGGATCAAGTCATGAGAAGGTGGATGTTGCATGGCAATGTATCTCGGAAAGGCTATGGAAATGCCTTGTAGGTAGGTATGGTGGCTGTTTTGAGGAAAGATATAAGGAGGCTTATGATGACGGAGCGTATCATGCCAAGGGTTTGGATGCACCGACGAAGTATGCGCCAATTCTCGAGGTGAGAAAGGGCAATGCACAGTACCGAAGAGGCTAGAAAAAGTACAGGTGGGTGGAAGTTTCAACTTTCGAATACTCACATTAGTCCGAAGAACTCATGCGCTGATTATCGGTAACTCTCAATCTAATCAGGAGGTTCACAAAGAGACAAGTACCCCGAGGAGGAATGTATGGGGGTTTTGTTATCCTTGCGCATCCTCGACTCATGGTACGTGAGTTTACTCTAATATTCGAACCCTCCAGAGGTTAGTGATCCATCTAGTAGCTAGAGTTCTCAACAGGGGTTTTTTGGTTTTCGAAAAACACACGGTGTCGGGACCCGGGGTTAGCGTATGCAAGCCTCGCTACAACACAATCATATGGAGAGCCGAGAACCGTACCCACTTGTCTAAGCAGACAAGGCCAAGTACAGAACGTTCTCGGAAAGCATCGAACGTGAGGGGCATCCCATCCAGGCCAGATGATCAACTGAAATGGGTCCTCATTGTCCGTACACAAGTCTAAATGATATGGGTGATGAACTCCCATACTCATAGACAAGTCGCCTCAACCATAATATCGATTGTATTATAACCCCTACATAGACTTACTCCCGCCCGATCACTTAGTCGGGGTCTAGGGCGGGCTCGATCATACATCAAAGTGTGCACGAGACAGAGTCTCGAACAATCGCATCGCGATGCCCCAAGCTGCGCACATCTAAGGGCCACTTGGTGTATAAAAGACCGCCAGCCAGATCACAACTAAGGTCTCGAAAACCCATACTAAGACATGCATGTTATAAACATACACACAACACACATGCCTTGTATGAACAACAGGTATCATTGCAATTCTCTACGAAGTATACATCTTTATTAATAACTCTTACAGAGTGCACACAGAGATCACAAGCATGTGATCCAACATTACAACAGACAAGCGGAAGAAAATTAGGTCTGAGTACAGACAAGTTTAACAAATGGCTTAGAGAAGCCTTATCTAAAAACAAGCCCTCCACGAGGGAACCAGTCGTCTAACTGGGACTACACTAGCTTGGTCTTGGTCTGAGTCTTCATTCTTCGAGCTTCAGGTAGAAGCCACCATCGGGGTCGGTGGGTTCATCTAAAACATAGATTAAGCAAACGTGAGTACAAAATCGTACTCAGCAAGACTTACATAGGAGCTATACTACTCATGCACATGTATCAAGGTAAAGGGAGGTGGGGTTTCACTTGCAGAAGTGCCAGGTTTGACTTGGCTAATCCTGAACTACGAGTACCAGACTTGAGGTAAGAAGCGTACACGAGTCCACTACTTTATCCAACCAATTACACAACTATGGTGCCTTCCTCGACTTCCCCACGAGAAAGCACGCCATAGCACTCACACTTATCTTGGTGTGTTTTAGAAGTATCCAGATAAGTTGTCTAATAATCAAGCTAAGCTTTCCAAGCAGTTCATTACCGCGGACGCGGCTATTCGAATAGTTTTATTGACCCTGCAGGGGTGTACCGCTACACACACGTGTCATCAGTTATCGCCTTTTGCGTGTCACCGTTCAAGAGATGACAGCGAGGATGCCACCACAACTGTTACCTCATAGCCGATCTAGTCCATGAAAGCCGCCTATCTGGGTTGTCTTCCACTATCGTGAACCCGGCCGGTTTACCGAAGTGAACCCAAACGATGTGTGCGTGGTGCGAAAGCCGGTCTCGGATGAGCCGTTCTCTCACTTGCCTACCAGGCCACAATACCTACAGAAATCCGAACTACTGCGACATCTGGACATCGAAGGGGATGAGTTAGTAAGCCGAGAGGGGTCAGTGAGCCCAATGTGTGGTTGTACTCTTCATCTTGGATCACCACACAAGAACTCGGACTTAAGGCAGTGTTCAACGAGACAACCCACTGTGTACTCCTACACAGCCTCTCATCGTTAACCTTGTATTAGGGTGGATTCACCAACACATTTCACTTTCATCAACACCATGTTTATCATCATCCCGACTCACATCATAAGCAACCTCATTGTACCACTAAGCATGCAATAAGCAGTAACAGTTGCAGGGGTCACATGATATCAACCAACTCCTACATCTGCTAGGATTGTGGTTTGCTTACTACTGTGACAAGATGATAGGTCATGCAAAGGATATGGGTTCAACTATGCGGTAGAAACGTTATCATGGTGATCATCCTAAACAATGCATAAGCGAGACATGAGAGGGAAATGGGATTTTATCGACATGACCAATGGGGGTTTGCTTGCCTTGCTGACGAGGTTCAGTCACGGGGTCTTCAACGAAAGGGGTGATCTCGAGTTCCGGATCCACTTCTATCCGAGCAAACAATATAAACAAAGCATAAATAAGTTGCAATGCCCAAGCACATGATTATGTTGTCAAATGATGTGAATTGTATTGATGTGATCTAGGTTCCATTTGCAACAAGTTAATTGAAGTTGATTTGAAAGTGAATTCAAATTCAAACTCCAAATGTATTTAAATTGGTCCAAGTTGCATCTGCTACTATTTGTATTTTGTAATCCAAATGATCATGTGTGTGATAAGCTTCTGAAGTGTAGGTGATCATATGTGCATTGCAAAGGTTCAAAGTGGAATTGCATTTGGATTAGATTTGAATTAATTACATTTAAATCAAATAGCAAAAGCTACTGATCAGAATTTAAATTCAACTCAAACAAAGTTGAAAGTTGCATATTTGGATAGATAATTTTCTCCTGATCATTTTTCATATATTATTTGCTATATTTGGAGTTAGTATGAATTAATTATGAATTTCCAAAGTTTATAGCATTTTCTGGAAATTCTCTGATTTATTTAAATCGATTGAAAACCTTTATTGCGTCAGCATGATGTCATGGTGACATCAGGGGGGGGGCTGACTGCTGGGACCCACCTGTAAGTCTCAGTGGGGTTAACCCTTGTTAAATTAACTTAACAGAGAGGGATTAGGGGCTGGGGCCCCACCTGTCATTGGCTTGGGGCCAATTAACCAGGGGTTTAGCCCCTAACTAACCCAGCCGGCCGGCGGTTAACCGGCGGCAGCTACAGGACGCGGCGGCATTGGTCGTGCGGCCGAATCCGTCGGCCAAAAGGGGCGCTGTTAGATGCGTTCGAAAGCTGGTGAGCTCACGCGTCGTTGGGTGTACTCCGGCGTGGCGTGAGGGGTCGGGAACGTCGGCGGCGACCTCATCGGTGGCGGGCGGCGCTCGGGTGCAGAGGCTGGCGATGCTGGAGGGTGCAAAAGAGGGGGGGGGGTTGGGTGCAGAGGCATCAGTGAACGGTGGTGAGGAGAAAGGGCACCTCTGCATGACCAAATGGTCACCGGAGCACTGCCGGCGACGACACGCGCGGCGGCGGCGCTCGGCTTCCATGGCAGCTCGTGAAGGAGGACGAGCTAGAAGGCGTGAATAGGGGGTTTTTGCTCACAGTGAACCGGGGAGTAAGATGGTGCAGACGACGGAGTCGTGGAGGTACAGGCGGCAGCGTATTCCTCGTCGAGATCCCGCGATGGCCGGCGGCGAGAAGAAGAAGCTGGCGACGTCCTCGGGGCTCCCGGGAACGATTCCTTGCGCACGAAGAAGAACACGAGCACGGCGAACTTGAGGGACACGATGGCGTGGCGGGTGGTGGCCATTGGCCGCGAGTGCGCGCACACGGCGGCGACGGTGAGCTACGGTGTGGGGACCTAGACGGCGTGCGATAGGGAGTGGGCGTCCACGGGGAAAGGGACGAGCACGGGGGGTTTCTGGGGTCCTCCGTGGTACGAAGAGGGGCCTCGAGGGGGCCTAGGGGCTTCTCGGCGTCGAGGTGGCAGCCGGCGTCTCTCTGCCCTCCACCGAGCTGCTTGGCTCGGCGGGGAGGTAGAAGACAAGGCGCGGGAGTTGGGCTGGGCCGGCCAAGGGGGTGGGCCTTCGCCCCTGGGCGACAGGTAAGGTTCCTCTGCTCTGTCTTTTCTCTTTTCTTTTTATTTTTCTGCAATATGTTTGACCTAGCTAATAAAAATAGCTAGGCATTTTATAAAATGCCACAATTTTTTATATGGCCTCATAAAATAGAGAGCTAGCCACTTATAAAATTTGAGCATTTTTAAAATTCAAAACATTTGAATTTTAAATCAAATAGGGTATTTATTTAATTTCCAAGCCATTATTTGAAAATTAGAAAATTCCATGAGCATGGGATTGCTCCCAAACCATTTTTAAAATGATCAGCATCATTTATAGGAATTTTCCAAATACTCAAATGATTTTTGGAAAAAGATTTTCATCTGGCCATTTGATTTAATTTCTCAGGGCTTTTCTTTTCCCCATTTTTGAATTTTCTTTTGAAATTTTTGCATGATGCAAAGGAGCACTTGATCCTAGCACATACCTAACTTGGGGTTGTGACACACGGATTGCCAAAAATACGACATCTATCACTAATAGGCTCGAGCTCTTGACACCAAAAGTTCAAACATTACTCTAGTCAATACCTCAAAACTATTGCAAGTTACTACTACAAAGAGAATAGAAAATTTAATTACCTACTTTCTAGTCAAGACACAAAACTCAGTGCAACAGGCAAACTCTCTAACAAGATAAAACATGCAACCTATAGAAAGTTCAACCGAAGACAAAAGAAAAGCTCTAGAAAAACTAAAGCACTACAACTAAACAGAGCAACAACTAAGAAAAGAAAAAGAACAACTCACAGCTAAAAGAATAAGCATGCAAATCCTATGAGGAGTTCTAGTTCAAGCGGAGCGTGTATCTCTCCCACACAAAAGAGTAAGCTGGGGTCTAACTTGTTACTAAAAAAAACAAAGCAAAAACAAATCTAGAAAAGTAAAGAGCGAGACGCTCCAAGCATAGCACACAACGCATGAAGTGATAAAAATATAATGCAACGAGGGACGAACTGATAATTGTTGATGAAGAAGGGGATGCACGGGGGCATCCCCAAGCTTAGACGCTTGAGTCTCCTTGAATATTTATTAGGGGTGCACATGGGCATCCCCAAGCTTGAGCGTTTGACACTCCAAGATCTTCTTTCATCATCTTCCATCGCGCACTTGAAAACTCCCTTCATACACAACTCATTGTAGACTGATTAGAGAGGTTAGTGCCCTACTAAAATTATTTTCCTCTGCTGCAAATAAAGATTTCAAGGAAGAGCTACTGTTTCTCTTGCCTGCCCAAAAGATTTTGCAAAGAAAAAGCAAGCTTAAAGATTGCAAAACTACGAAAAGAAAAACCGGGGCAGGAGCTGAGAAAAACAGAACAATAGAGAGAAAAGAATTTTTTTCGAGGTACTTATACAACTCAAATAAAAAAAACTCTGAACAGACGCCTCAAAGGTAATTGTATGGAGCATGCTGTCAAAAAAAATCAGATCAAAAAGATGATCTGGTGATTTATCCCGAATTTTTCCATCAAGTAGACAGAATCTGTTTCTGGACAGCATGTACCAACTTTTGACCTTTCTTCCAATCTGAAGCTAAACTTGGCACAAAGCTTGAAAAGTAAAGATACAATGATGTTGCTACAGTAGTAACAATCATCAAGACCACTAAGAACAGAAGAAAAGAAAAAAGAAAAATCTAAATTCGTTGCGGGCTGCCTGCCGAAAGCGCTTCTTTAGAGCCATTAGCTAGGCTTAAAGCAGAAGATCAAGTCTTTTCAAGAGAATATCTAGCCCGTGTGACGGACTCAAAAGGTAACTTAATCTTTTTCCTAGGGAAATGTTCCATCACTTTCTTGAGAGGGAATTGGAATTTGATATTCCCCTCTTTCATGTCAATAACAGAACCAATTGTGCGAAGAAAAGGACGTCCCAAAATAATTGGACAAGAGGGCTCACACTCAATGTCCATAATAGTGAAATCAACGGGAACATAATTGTCATTGACAATGATAAGAACATCGTCGATCTTCCTCAAAGGTCTCTTTACGGAAGAATCAACAAGACGAACACCAAAAGAACAGGGATCAAAAGGTTTCAATTCAAGCATATCATACATTCTTTTGGGCATAACAGAGGTACTTGCTCCAACATCACAAAGAGCATAACAAGAGAAGTTATTCAATTTGATTTTTATCATAGGATCCCAACCATCTTCTAGCTTCCTAGGTATGGAGGCTTCTAGTCTAAGCTTCTCCTCCCTAACTTTGATTAGAGCATTAGTGATATGCTCTGTGAAGGAAAGATTAAGTGTGCTAGTGTGGGGGTCTCTAGACATCTTGTGTAGGAAACCAATAACTTCAGGTAAAGTGCAGTTGTCAAAGTCTAGGTCACTACTATCTATCAAGGAGGTAGTGATATCATTTAGGCTCACTTGTTTGAAAGCCTCCATGTTCATAGAGGTTTCTTCATCTATGGTTGAGGTGGTAGCATCACCATTGGTAGGTCCAGTGGGACTAGGGGTGTGATGGGTGCTAACAGTTTGGACATCCTCAACTACTTGGATAGTGGCTACTGTGTGGTAAGTAGTAAGGCTCTTAATTCTTTCTTCTTCCTTGGGAATGACTTCTGGTTTGGCTGCCATCTGGTTTATCAAGGTATATTTGGTGTGAGACATGTTTGAAACATAGGTCTCAATGGCAGTGAGTCTAGTTTGGAGGCTGGAAATGTCACTATGCAGGCTCTCAAGTTGTTTGCTAATGTTTTGCAGGATAGAGGAGTGCTCATCTAACTGTCTGGAAAAGGCCTTGTTTTGTTCAAACTGTGTGTGCATATAGCTTTTGGTGCCTTTTTCTATTTCTATAAGTTTCTCATAGCTGGGTAGGTCTCTTTCCCTATAATTCTGGCTGTAGGAGTTTCTATTACCGTTCCCATAGTTGTTGGATGGGAAAGGCCTAGGATTGTTGCTACCAAAATTACTCCTATAAGCATTATTGTTGAAGTTGTTTCTAGAGACAAAGTTCACATCTACTTGCTCTTGAGCAACCAAAGAATTTAAAGGAACATCCTGAGGATCAATAGGAGCTTGCTTGATAAGTAGAGACATGATAAGGTCAACCTTTTCATTTAGAGAGGAGATCTCCTCGACGGAATTTACCTTCTTACCAGATGGAGATCTTTCGGTGTTCCACTGAGAGTAGTTCAGCATCATCTCATCAAGTAGCTTTGTGGAAGCACCAAGTGTGGTTGACATAAAAGTTCCTCCCGCGGCCGAATCTAACAGGTTCCGCGAGGTAAAGTTCAAGCCTGCATAAAAAGTCTGGATAACCATCTAGGTAGTCAGTCCATGTGTGGGGCAGTTCTTGACAAGCTTCTTCATACGTTCCCATGCCTGGGCGACGTGTTCATTATCCAATTCCCTGAAATTCATAATGTTACTCCTCAATTGAATAATTTTAGAAGGGGGATAGTACTTCCCTATAAAAGCATCTTTGCATTTACTCCAAGAATCGATACTGTTCTTGGGTAAGGATTGCAGCCACTCCTTGGCTCTTCCTCTCGAAGAGAATGGAAAAAGCTTCAGCTTGACGATGTCTCCATCCACTTCCTTGTACTTTTGCATATCACAGAGCTCGATAAAATTGTTTAAGTGCAAGGCAGCGTCCTCTCCAGCACCTGAGAATTGATCTTTCATAACAGGATTAAGAAGAGCAGGTTTAATTTCATAAGAAGGTGCTGAAGTGGCAGGTGGAGCAATAGGAGTGCAGATAAAGTCACTGTTGTTGTGACTAGTGAAGTCACACAACTTGGTATTTTCATTGGACCCATAGTAGCAGAAGGTATTTTTGGTATTTTTGATAAGGGACACAAAAGTAAAAACTGAAAGGTAAACTAACAACACTAAAAAGCAAAGATAAAAGATAGTGTGAAACTCCCCTATCTTGTAGACTGGAGTCCCCGGCAACGGCGCCAGAAATTCGCTTGATACAGAGTGGCAACTCTCCTCGTTGGTTACCCCAGGTGGAAGGTGAGATGCAGTGTAGCAGCAAGTTTCCCTTAGCAAATATGCTAAGGTTGATTATCGAACAAGTAGGACTCCAAGAGATACAAGTAGGTGTCACGGCGCTTGACGTGGACCTGCACACAGATACAAATAACTTTGCTCCCAATGAGTACAGAGGAGTTGTCAATTCCTCCGGCCTTGCTATTTACAAAGGATCAACGCAAGAGATAAAAGTGGAACTGAAAGTAAAGACTGAAAGTAAACTAAGGGTGTAAACAATAATGTGAAGATGGACCGGGGTCCCGTGATTTTCACTAGTGATGTCTCTCTCCCAAAAGACGATAAAAGTGCTAGCAAGGTAAACAAATCACAGCTGGGCAATTGACAGGATTATGAAGGCACCGCAATGCTAACTATGCTGCAAAGAAAGGAAGGGCTCAAAAGCAATGGGCAGTACACCAAGGTAAGTAGACCGAAATCCAACTACATCTACTAAGAATCATCCACCTTGAGATATCTATCCAGAACATCTCGCTGGTATTAAGTTGCGAATCCCACCCAAAGTGTAAACTCAAAGCAACAGACAACTGCATTAAAAGAACTTTGCGTAAAGTAAACAAACCTTGCACCCGCGGGTACAAGCACCGTTGTTTTATCCCTGGTGGCAACAACACATCCCCTAGTCTCATGTTTCTGTCACTCAAGCTAGACATCAGGGGGCTGAACCCACAATCAAGCATAACGCTCCCTCTTGGAGTTGCAACAAACTACTTGGCCAAAGCAAAATACTGCAACGGAGAACATATAAGAATTTACTCAAGAACAAAATATAAAAGAGAAGAACCAAATATATTACTCATCACAATCTGAACATAGTCTCATAATCCATCAGATCCCAGCAAACTCAGCATAGCAATAGCAGAAATTAAAAAAGTGCCTCGATCATGTGAGGCAACTCACGAGGTCTCGAAAGTGGAAGCACAAAGAGGGGAGAGGTACATCACATAGCTACTGGTCACGGACCCATGGTCCAACGGGGACTACTCACGGCGCATCCAGGAGGCGTCCATGGCTATGGATGGTCTCCCGAAGGGGGTTCCTCCTCCCGGCAGGGTGTCGGGGCAGCTTCTCCAGGCAGCCCCGATCTTGAAACGGCGGCGGCGGTACAGAGGCGAGTTCGCGGAAAAGAGATCGATATTAGGGGTTTCCACCCCGAGGGCTAAATATAGGCGGAGGGGGGTGTCGAGGGGACCCACCAGGCAGCCAGGAGGCCTCCTGGCACGGCCTAGGGTGGGGCCGCGCCAGGACCCTCCTGGTCTCCTGGTGGTGGGCCCCCTCCGCTACCTTGGTGATTCCGGAAGCTTCCGGGTCGCTGATTTTTTATCTGAGTTTTCCGGATTTTTTTGGAGCACTTTTAATGGTCGGAAAACCTGAAATACAAAAACAGCAGAAAACAGCATCTGGCAGCTGGGTGCACTGGGTTAATAGATTAGTCCAAATATGCTCAAAAGTGTATGAAAGCTCAAGCAAATCATGGAAAAGTCACACAAAACATGCATGGAGGAAGCAGAAATTATAGATACGTTTGGGACGTATTAGAGGATTTAGAGAAAAACAGTAGAGTACTTTCCGTCTCCGAGGGAGAACTCATGCATTGAGTCAACATTTATTGTTCCTCAAGAAATGTTGCAAGCTGTTGAAAGACCAAGTATGTGATCAGAGGGGGAGGGGGTGAATGATCACTTCAAATTTTCGCATGAATCTTTGAAGTGAAGCATAACTTAGCAGCATAAGTAACTCAACAGGAAGGAAGACAATGAAGCAGAACTAGAGTGAAGCACAACATAGCGAATCAAAAGCATCGAAACAATTGCAATGAATCAAAACACAGAAGCAAATGCAATACTGAATGTAAGTGCGGAATGTAAAACGAACTCTTGACTCGGCGATGTTTGGTTGACCAGTTCACACTCTGCAAAGTGCTACGTCTGGTTGGAGGGACTTGTGATTGAACACAGGAGCTAACCTCTCTCCGTCCGTATCTCCACTGCACCAATCTCCTTGAGCTTGGTCAGTTCTTCACTCGTGGTTGATTATTGAGGAAATCATTGAAACCTTTGACAAACGGGACTTCGAGGCGACAATTACTCTTCGCTCTCTGAAGAACAACTCTCTAACCGTCTAGGAGAATTGCAGTTCTCCAAGATAACAAGGCTCGCAAACTTCTTCCTAAGTCATAGTGAATCAACTCAGATCAGCAGGACTTCTGCTTCAGTGGAGGGTTTTCGGTTTGGCTTTGGTGGGATGCTCTCTCTCTCTTATTTGTCAGAGAATAATCTTCAAGTAGCCACCCACCAAAGAGGGCGTGGGTGGCCTATTTATAGGTGGCGATCCCTAGGTGTGAAATGAATGAAGTGACCTGATGCGACAGCTTGACACCTGTCCGCAACGGTCGGATTCTATTCAATGCACAACTTTACTTGCGGAACAAGTAAAGTTGACTCACGGACTTGGTTAAGCTTCAGGAGCCGAAAGAACATAGTCTTCGCTGGTGAAGCATTACCTAGTGCACATGAGATTTCTCATCTCTGGCTTCTCACTGGTTTGGATTCGATCTGAGTCTTTTCACCAAAACCTTCGGAGTACATTTACTAAACCCCTCTTGATAGTACGGTTTTTCCTACGACTCAAAGAACTGAAAAAGAACTACGCAAGAACTACTAAGTCTTGCGCCATCTTGATCATCTCCTTCGATGAGACGTGCTTCAGGATTCCTTATATTTTTGGGGGTCGACATCGGTGATGAGATTCGCTCCAGATGATATGCTTCAGTGAATATGTAAATCTTCCTTGAAGCTTTAACACCAACCTATAACTTCAGGAACCTAACCATTTGTTTTACACTAGAAAACTTGTTAGTTCCTCTACTGTTTTGTCCAACAATACCCAAAACTCATGGGGGGAAAACTTTGCTCTTAGAATCTCCCCCCTTTTGGACTATTGTTGACAAAACAGGCATCGATAAAAATATGAAATTTTGAGTTGAGTTGAGGGCAAACTCTAAGATATGAAGCTTTTGACTCCCCCTGAATGCAAGCATCGAATATTTATATAATCGAAGTAAATGCCTGATGGAGAAAGTCTTTGGTGGGAATCAAAACACATATCTTAGTGAATCGATTGCATTTAAGAGATATTAGACTGGAAGAATATGCAATCATCCAATGACCTGTGAACTTAATAGAAATAACCACCTGCAAGACAAACTATACGAGAGCAACTTGCAAGCAAGGGGGTTATTAACACATAACATGTAGCAGTAGTTCACAGACGAAGTAAAACTTAAGTTACAACCCAATCGAAGCGAATGGAAAGTTTCTTGTAACTAAGCACACAAAAGATCGAATCAGAACCCTTAAACCCCGCAGCGAATCTAAACTCAATCGATGCTACATTCTCCCCGTTTTTGTTAATGATTGGACAAAAGGTTGAGAGGTAGACGAAGAGTATTTACGCATCGGCTGCAACCCGGGGACCCCGCTGACTTTCTTCGCCCGAAGAAGATGCATCTCCAGAAGTGTCTCCTTCGGCCAAGGCAGGCGACTTAAGTTCTTCAATGTTCATTGGCGCTTGCAGCAAGTCGAGGTCACTGTCGTTGAGAGCATCATCTTCTTGCTTCGACGTGTGAGAGTCTTCGTCAGAGAAGGTGTCAGGGCGAATCTGTTCAGCTGGGTTGACATATAAAACTTCGGCAATCTTCTCCAACGGAGGAATCTTCGGGTAGGGGCGGTCAATTGAATCATTTCTTGAAAAATGGCGCTGAAGATGTGGATACTCCTTGTAAATCTGGGCATCTTCAAGCTTCTTGTAACATCCCAATTTTCTAAATTCGTATGTTAATAGATCATCATATGCATCTCATGTTGTTTCCGCATTTTTCTGGAGTTTTAAAATAATTTTAAACAATTTTCAACACATGGCAGTTCGCTGGAGAGGATAAAAAAAGACTTATCCCCATTTTTAATTGTTGGAAAATAGTTTAAAATATTTTTGGGAGACTTTTTAAATTTACTTTGGGGTTATAAATATTTTCTAAAAATATTTTGGGAATTTATTTATGCTCCGGAAACGTTTTTAAATCAATTTTCGGAGTTTTTGGTATTTTAAAAAATGCCAGAAAAGTATTTTAAAATATTTAAAAATAAGTTGCAAAGTTTTATTTTTGTTTAATATTTTGGTAAAGCCAAAAATTCATTTTCATTATTTTAAAAATATTGGCGAAGACGAAATTTAAAAATAAATTTCCGTGATTTTTCTATAATTATTTTGGGCCTAATGGGCCTGTTCTGTTTTTTTTTCCCGCAGACCGATTTTGTATTTATCTCTCGGATTTAAAAAGAAAAGAAAAAACGGATTAGAGGCTGTCTATAAATAGCCCCGTTTAGGGCTAGATTATTTTCTTTTAGCGTTTTAGGTTTAGCCCTAAATTAATCTGCGGGACCCGCCGCCGCCGACGTCATCGCCGGAGTTCACCGGAATCTCGCCGGAGGATGGCCGGTGTTCGTTTTTTTTTGCCGGAGTTCGTCGTTATTTCGCCACCGGTGAGCACCTCGCGCCGCACTCGCCGTATAGCCGTCGTCCCCGCCGCCTGGGCCGCCGCGCCGCCACCCCAGCCCCGTCCGCATCGCCGCCGGGCCGCCGCTCGCCAGAGTAAGCCGGCCGGCCGCGCCGCCCTGACCCCGTGCGCCGCCACGACGCCAACCGCGCGCGCGCCTCCGCCCCTGCGCGTCCCCTGCCTCCGCCGCCGCCGCCTCCTGGTCGCCGGCCACGGCCGCCACGGAGCCGGCCGACCCCGCCGGTGAGGTCTCGGCCGAGAGCCATGGCCATGGCCTTTGTGCCCGTGCGCGAGTAGAGAGAGAAGACTAGAAAAAAAGGAGTTAGATGCGTTTTCGAAAAAAAACGTCCAGATCTGGATCCAAAACCGCCAGGGACCTGATCGCGTTTTTCGCATTATTTTATTTACGGATAGGTCCCTGTTTGCAGTTTAGACCCCATTTTCGCGCGGTACCATTTCCGCGAGTACTTTTCAATCGTAACTCGGAATCGAGTGATTCCAGTTGCGTTGCGACCGTGGTGAAATTTCCTAGCCAGTAGACCAAGTGTTACAGAAGTTTGAAGTTTTCAAGATTGAATCCCAAGAAGATCCAAATTAGAACTTCCGGCAGCCGTAACTTTTTACTGGTGCGCCCGTTTGCGCCGTTTCTTTTTGCGTTGGTTTTATTTTGACAAGTACTTTAAGTTGAGCTACTGTTAGGAAAGTTTTTCTACTGTTATTTGAATGTTTATTACTATTTGAGCATATTTGTATTGAATATATGTTGATTGATGCTATGTTTGCTCGTATAGATTGTCCGGAGTGTGCCGTCTCGTATTCTGAGGATTGTGACCGTCACGAACAGCAAGAAGGCAAGTGATGCTTTGAACATACTCATACCTATATTTTCTATATTCATTATGTAAGAAATATCACCCTATTGCATGATAGGTAGTTTACTTTACTGTTGCTGCAAAACCAGTTAGGATAGCCACATGTCTTGACTTGTCTACCGTAGATCAACCTAGCCGTGTTGTTACTTTATTTCTATGCTTTGTAGACGTGGTTTGGGTTGTGAGAATTCATGGAGTGCATGTGAGCTATTTTAATAAACTGTGTAGCAACTTTATAATAAATAGAAATCACTTCTGGACGGGCGGGTTGCATCCCGGTAGTTGTGCCTTGTCTAAGGACAGCGCGGGGGTTAAATGCACCCAATGGTTGTTTTGGTGGTGAACCGGGTGCGACATGGTGTGTACCCTCTGAACGCAGTGGGCGCCGTCCAAGCCAAAAAGATCAGCCATGCAATATTACTAGTAGCTTCCGTGTACAACCACTGTCTATATGCGCTCTGGCTTAGCACGAGTACGTTGTGGGGAACCTGGCCCTGGTAGCTAGCTGATGTAGATGTGTGTTAGGTGTACCGGCTACCAAAGGGTGGAGCTAACCTCTTCAGAAAGTCTTTGTCTCAATCTTCGGGTTGAGTCTAGTGGGGAACGTGTACAACCTCTGCAGAGCGTATAAACTGATCATGATTAGCCGTGTCCACGGTTACGGACGAACTTTGAGAAACTAGTCAGTACTGTTGTTGGATGATCTTGACAGATGAACACTTAATAATAATTTTGGTGGGAAAGAGTAGCATGGGTTGCTGTGTGTTTCAGGTCAACTTAAAACTTTGACTAGTTTAGTTCAGGAGAAAATTGGCTTTCTGCAAAACAAAACCATAAGCCTTTTCTTTGACTTACCTTCCATGTAGTTGTAGGTCCTTTATATAAACTTTTCCGTGTCACTTGCCGTACAAATCAGATGTACTGACCCGTTGTCGGGCTGTAACCTTCAGTGTTGCAGGTTTTTCAGAGGACCAGTAAGGTGCGTTTAGGGGTTGCGAGTCTACACTCAGCATGTTCACATGTGGCTGTTGATGGGACTCCACGTTACTTGCTTTTTCTTCCGCTATATTTATATTGAATAAGCTAGCCTTGAGCTATGCAACTTGTTATTTATTTTGCTCTGGATCATACGTTGTAATAATGATGCACTTGTACTTTGATATACATCTATGATACTGTGTGTGCCAGCGAGTTCGATCCAGGGACTGGCACTTGAGCACAGAGACTTCAATTCTGTGTGAATTGGGTCGTTACAGATGGTATCAGAGAAGTGTGTTGACTGTAGGACATGACCCTAGAAAATGGACTAGAAAAGCCATAGGAATAAAAATATTACTTTATATCACTCTGTCTTGTACTTAATTACCTTCTCTATCTCGTATTCATACCTATTCTAATCTTGCCTTACCTCTCTTTGATTCTAGATGACCACTTTTTCATACCGCGCTATGGCGTTTGGACCTGAGATCAGGGGGATTTGCCACTACCTGAACATCTACGCGCCAGTTTTTCAGCCGGACATCGTGGAGACAAGGGGAGCTGATGACTACTGGCAAGTGGAGACTTTCATCCTTGGAAGCATGGAGAATGAGGAAAGGGTGATCGCGGAGTCATTCGAGGTGCATGCCCAGGAGAATGAGTGGTGTGTGCGCATGACCGCTCACATAGCTCTTGGACGCATTGTGGAGACGTATGCCGCCCGGCTAAAGGGTACGGTGTACGCGGAGATGGCCAAGGTTCTCCCATCTGGCCAGGTACAACCAGCTACATCATCCAAAGCCTGGAGAAGCACATCCATT
This sequence comes from Bromus sterilis, assembly GCA_950022295.1. Classification (NCBI taxonomy): domain Eukaryota; kingdom Viridiplantae; phylum Streptophyta; class Magnoliopsida; order Poales; family Poaceae; genus Bromus; species Bromus sterilis. The sequence continues at coordinate 235,289,216 of OX465595.1, read as the reverse complement.
GCCTGGAGAAGTGCACTCAGTCAGACCTCTACACCATTACTGAGTTGCAGCAGAAGAACACCAGGCTCAAGAGGGACAACAACAAGCTGAAAAAGGAAAGGTTGGAGATGCAAGCAGAGATAACAAGGCTGAAGGAGAAGATGAAGGCCAATGAGATTGAAGAACCAGAAGAGAGCCAGAAGTAGATACCTCGGCAGAAGAAGAGGAGCCTAGTCCCAAAAGGCGCAACCGCATTAGCAGGCGCGAATACCGCATGCTGTTTAGCAAAGACAACATTAAGAATTACTTCACCGGCTATTAGTTTACTACCGTTGTTGTGTTAGCGTATTTGACCATGTCGACTTATTTGGTGTGGCAATACTAGGTTGCTTGATATACTCTTATGTTATTCGTGGTTGTGTTAAGGATCCTATATTACCCGTGGTTGTTTTGAGGATCTTATATGAGTTATAAAATATATTTTAAACTATATGGTGTGTTATGTGATGGTTTTCCGTATGAGTGCATTGGTTGATGATTGTTATATGTTTGATGCTATGGTGATATTGTTTGGTGAAGTTGATTGGTGATATATGTATTGTATATATAATGCTTGCCATGATCATCATAAGCATATGGGGTAGGAATATATTTCCCTAGCTACTTTCTGTCTACAACTTACCTATTCTTACCCAACAGATGCCGCCGAGACGTGATCCCACGGGGAATGAAAATACCAACAATGGAGTGTCAGCTTACATGCAGCAGTTACTTCAAGGACAAGTTCAGCTGATCCAGTTGCTCACTCAGAATATGGGCAACAACAACAATGCGCCACCACCACCACCTGTGGACACGCTTGCAAGGTTCCTGAGGTTGAATCCTCAGAGGTTCTCTAGCACTCCTGAGCCCATAGTGGCGGATGACTGGCTTCGTTCAGTGGGCCGGAACTTGGAGACAGTTGGCTGTACTGAGGCCGAGAGAGTGAGGTTTGCCTCACATTTGCTGGAGGGTCCTGCCGCAGCATGGTGGGACAACTACTTGCTGACTTACCCCATCGACACCATCACTTGGGCGCAGTTCCAGTCTGCCTTTCGCGCCGCACATGTTTCAGCAGGCGCCATGACCTTGAAGAAGGAGTTTTGCAGTTTGCGTCAGGGAGGCCGTTCAGTGGCCGAGTATGTTGAGGTGTTCAACAAGCTTGCCAGATATGCTCCAGATGATGTCAGGAATGATGCAGCAAGGCAAGACAAGTTCTTGGAGGGGATGAATGATGAGTTGGGAGTCCAGTTGACAGTGGCTACTTTTTCTAACTGCCTGGCGCTCATAGACAAAGCTATTGTGTTGGAAGGCAAGCAGCAAGCCATTGAGAACAGCAAGAGGAAGTACAACAACAACAACAATGGTGGCAAGTATAACTCTGGACCGCATCAGAAGCCACGCAATTCCTATGCTGGCAATGGAGGACATAACCATGGACATAACCACAATGGTGGGAATGGCCATGTTCACAATGAAGGACATAACCATCATGGTGGGAATGGTCACAACCACCACAATGGGAACAAGAATGGCAATGGCAACGACAATGGAAGGAACAATGGGAATGGGAGAAGCAATGGAACCAATGGAGGCAATGGAAACAACCGTCAGAATGGACAGGCACCAAAGGACTTGAGTCACATCCAGTGTTTCATGTGCAAGAACATGGGACACTATGCCACAGACTGCCCGGAGTCCAATGGGAATGGAGTCGTCAAGCCCAATCCTTTCAACAAGGGGCATGTGAACCATGTCAACGTGGAGGAGATCTATGATGAGCCTGATGCTGTGATTGGTAAGTTCTTTATCAATTCAGTACCCGCACTTGTTCTTTTTTATTCTGGTGCATCGCATTCTTTCATATCGAGGGTATTTGTGGATAAGCATGAGTTACCTACCGTAGTTCTTAAGTCATCTATGCTCATAAGTTCACTGGGAGCGGAGATGTTAGCTAGTTTGGGATGCTATCAGTTGAGCCTAGCCATAGGGAAGCATGTTTTTCCTACAGATTTGATTGTATTGAAGTCACAAGGTTTGGATATTATATTGGGCATGGATTGGCTAGCTAAGTACCAAGGTGTTATTGATTGTGCCAGTCGGTCTATCACTCTCAGTACACCGAGTGGACAGAAGATCAGATATGTGTCCAAGTATAAGCATCAGCACGCCCAGGTGAATTCTCTTAAGGGGGGTAGCCTGGATGATGTGCGTGTTGTGAGGGATTATCCGGATGTGTTTCCGGAAAAGTTGCCAGGCATGCCACCAGATAGGGAGATTGAGTTTCTTATTGATTTAATACCAGGCACTGGGCCTATTGCTAAGAGGCCGTATAGGATGACCACTAATGAACTTGCAGAGTTGAAGGAACAGATCAGAGAGTTGCAGGCAAAGGGGTTCATTCGCCCAAGCTCGTCACCTTGGGGATCTCCAGTGTTGTTTGTTGAGAAGAAGGATGGAACCCAGAGGATGTGTGTGGATTACCGTTCTCTGAATGATGTTACTATCAAGAACAAGTATCCTTTACCTGTGATTAATGATCTATTTGACCAGTTGGAGGGATCTTGTGTGTTCTCTAAGATTGATCTTCGTTCTGGTTATCATGAAGTAAAGATTCGGGAGAAAGATATTCCGAAGACTGCTTTCACTACAAGGTATGGGTTGTATGAGTATACTGTTATGTCATTTGGATTGACTAATGCTCCTGCATACTTCATGAATATGATGAACAAGGTGTTTATGGAGTTCTTGGATAAGTTCGTTGTGGTGTTCATTGATGATATATTGGTGTATTCCAAGAATGAGCAAGAGCATGAGGCACATTTGCGTTTGGTATTGGAGAAGCTTAGGGAGCACAAATTGTATGCCAAGTTCAGCAAGTGTGAGTTTTGGTTGAAGGAGGTAGGATTCCTTGGACATGTTGTGTCAGGAGAAGGAGTAGCTGTGGACCCATCCAAGGTTTCAACAGTTACAGAATGGGAGACACCCGCGACAGTTGGAGACATTCGCAGTTTCTTGGGTCTTGCAGGATATTATAGGAGGTTCATTGAGAATTTCTGCAAGCTTGCAAAACCAATGACTGAGTTGTTGAAGAAAGAGAATAAGTTTGTATGGAGTGAGGCATGTGAAACCAGTTTTCAGGAGTTGAAGAAACGGTTAGTAACTGCACCTGTTTTATGTTTGCCTGATATACATAAGGATTTCCAAGTATATTGTGATGCATATCGTCGAGGACTTGGTTGTGTGTTGATGCAAGGGGGTAGAGTTGTTGCGTATGCTTCGCGTCAGCTTAAGAACCATGAGCAGAACTATCCTACACATGATTTGGAGTTAGCTGCAGTTGTTCATGCATTGAAAACATGGAGGCAATATCTTGTTGGTAATCATTGTGATGTTTTTACTGATCATAAGAGTTTGAAGTATATCTTTACTCAGAAGGATATGAATCTCAGGCAGAGTAGATGGCTGGAGCTTATTAAGGATTATGATTTTAATGTGCAGTATCATCCTGGTAAAGCGAATGTGGTTGCTGATGCACTGAGCCGTAAGAGTCATATTAATGTTGCTAATGTTGAGGATATGCCACATGAGTTATGTGAGCAGTTCAAGAATCTCAGGTTGGAGATAGTTCCTAAGGGATATGTGGCAACATTGGAAATGAAGCCAAATCTGTTGGAAAGAATCAGAGAGGCTCAGAAGGGTGATGCAGAAATTAATGAGATAAAGGTGAATATGACCAGAGGGAAAGCAGAGGGTTTCCGTGAGGATGAGCATGGAGCCATTTGGTTTGAGGAGCGCATATGTGTACCGCAAGATGTGGAGATCAGGAAGTTGATTCTTCAGGAGGCACATGATTCACCTTATTCTATTCATCCCGGGAATACCAAGATGTATTTGGATTTGAGGGTGAGATTTTGGTGGCCTAGCCTGAAGCGAGAGATAGCTCAGTATATTGCTGTGTGTGATGTTTGCCAGAGGGTCAAAGCTGAGCATCAGAAGCCAGCAGGATTGTTGCAGCCTTTGCCTATACCAGATTGGAAGTGGGATCAGATAGGTATTGACTTTATTACCGGTTTACCCAGGACTCGGTCAGGATATGATTCTATTTGGGTGATTGTTGATCGTTTGACCAAGGTTGCTCACTTCATTCCAGTGAAGACAACATACAACAGTGCCAAGCTAGCCAAGATTTATATGTCTAGGATCGTGTGTTTGCATGGAGTTCCAAGCAAGGTTGTGTCTGATAGAGGTACTCAGTTTATGTAAGCCCCCTGATGCGGTACTAACTCTAACTAGTCGCTTTCGCGTCCGGTCGGAGTTAGAAGCGCATCAAACGCCACCGGCGCACGACACTCGCACCCGTGTCGCTGCCGGATTCTCGACAACAGGTATATAAGCATAACTCTATAAGAAAGGAAATACATATAGAAGATAATTAGAACAGGGCATACAACGCCACTGTCTAATAATATAACATCATCATGAGTACATCTCATCCATACATCAATACATCAAGCGGAAGAAAAATAGGGACCGAGTACGGTCAAGATCCCAATTTCCCTAGAGAGGGCTACACATAAATATCCACCCACGGGAATGTCTGAGCCCAACTATAGGATCCTACTGGTCGGGGTACTCGTACTCGTCGTCATCCTCCGGGGGCACCTCCACGAAGTAACGTCCGGTGCTGGGGTCGAGGTAGTAGTCCACTGCAGCGGCCGATCAGGCAAAGCGGTAAAGACAGAAATGTAAACGGGGGTGAGAACATGTCATTACGGAATAACTAAGGCTACAGGTAAGGTAAAGACATAGACAGGTTGCAGCCGTAATAGCATATATGGTGGCTACACGTTCTATCAGAATAAATATGAGATCCAAGAAGTTCGTTGACAACGTGTCATAAGTCGGCTATCCACCTACTTACGCAAACATAACACAACCTCGTTTCTCTCTCGGTCCCCCTGGACGAAGAAAGACAACCAAGGCACACACACGGTTTGTCAAGTGTTATAGCATGATTTCCATTGATGTTATTCTATGAACAAGGAGTAGGTCTCAAGTAGTCCATAACCGCGGACACGGCTTTTCGAAAAGATTTACCCTGCAGGGGTGTACCAACTGTCCATTATAGACGTCGCATGTACGCCCGGTTTCCACTTGGCTAGGTAAGCGCCTGAAACTCTGGAACGTCAGAGTCCCTCTAACTAACAACACACATATCCGGGTGGCCCCCAGGGAGTCGACACCCAAACCTCAAGCAGGCCACGCTCTCGGATCGGACTCTTCCGTATGACGCAGGTCGGATTACCAGTTAGTTCTCCTATGAGACCGGGTCCTAGCTGATCAGGTGGACCAACAGAGAACTATGCCCCACTGGCCCGGTTTGTTTTGTAAACAGCTGGGGTACCAACCAACACACACACGAAGCAAATGTAAATCAGCTCGGGCCACCACTAGAATTGTACGAAGCTAGGTAGGTAAGAAAAGGGGGCCCCATAAAACCCCACACACGATTAGGCACGCTCGTCAAGAAACACAATACCCGGAACTCGGGTCCTAGGTGACTCAAATGGAACAAAGCACCAGACGGGAAATAGTCCAGCCTTCCACCTTTCGTCTAATATAAATTAACATCATTTAACAATAATAAATATCAACCAACTTCTTTTATAGCATGATATCCCAACCATAAACATATAGGGTAAGCAGCAAGTTTTCCATCCATACTAAGCAATGGCTGAGCAGCGGTAACTTAGCAGTACAACGGTTTGCTGGGATGTGGGGATCATGGCTATATGGGTTTAAAATATGGCATATAAGGTAGATAGGATCAAGCAACAACGTTCTAGATCGACAGCTCGGCATGAGCAGAATGTTATACAGTAATGACACAGATCTCCCCCTTGCCTGGTAAGGTAGTCGAAGCAGCACCCACGGTACCCTCGTGCTCGGTGTCGGACAGCTCCACGTAAGTCTCCTCGTCAGTCTCGGGTGCTAACGTAAGATACCGACAAGGAAAACACACAAGTAAGCAACTGATGCAAACTCAAACAAGGATGGCATGTTTAAGTTTTATTCACATGATAAGACCCTGACTAGTCAAATTTAAATGAAGGTGATGACGACAAGTCATAACTTTCATGTGCATTTTATTTACATTGCAATGGCTTTGGTCTAAGCCTTAGTTTAGGTGTAAGTAGCATAGAAGCATGACATGAACAACAAAGCATTGCAAGAATTTAAATAACATGGAAATAGAGCAAAGATTCCGTAGACGGAGTAGTGTCGGTGAATTTGACACATAGAATGTGCAACAGTTGATGGAGGCCAGCCACTAGGCATATGACAATATGCTAGGGACTGACTTGAAGAAAGAAGATGACTTGGAACAGACTTGAAAAGATCAGGTGAACAACACTTCAAATGCACTGAAGTTGAAATGCTGCAGGCAAAAAGATCTGAAAGCTTCTGAACCAGGTGATCACACCTTGTCTCAAGAGTTGCACAAAACAACATGGAAACATCACTGCTGAAATCCTTGCAGAAAAGCACCCCTAAAACATATATGATATGTCTCAATTTGAATTTTCAAGGGCAGTTGCAAATTCAACTGAAGATCAGGGGGGCTGAGTGCAAAATTGCACCACATGAATTTTGAAAAAGGTTCATATGATGAAATCATCATCACCACGCAACTCCTTGTGCAAAACTACCCAAAAACCATATATGGTATGGGCAATTTCAAATTTTGAACCCCTTGACCAAAAGCAAGAAAAGAAAAAGGGCTTATTTGCAAAATGGCCACACTTCAATCATCAGAAGGGGTCAAATGCAGAAATGGACCTCACCATGTTGGCAGTAGCTCAAGCTACCCCAAAACCATATATGGCATGCCCATGAATGCAAAAGTTGTTCAAAAACAGATTTGAAGTTGAATGAAAATTCAAATTTGAATTCAAACAGAAAAGAAAACAAAAATAAAAAAAAAGAAAAAGGAGAGGACTTGGCGCATGGGCCAGCCTCGGGCGCTCGGGGCCCAACTCCACTCCACGGCCCGGCTGGACCGAGCCCACTCCGCTGGCCCACTGGACTCGGCCTGCTGACCACGGGGCAGCCCACTCACTGACGTGAGGGCCCCGGCTGTCAGTCTCGGAGTAAAATCAAAAAAAATGGGGGGGGGGGCGAGCCAGGGATCGAACCCAGGTCTCCACGGCGCGAGCAGATCTCCCTTTCCACTGCACTACGAGTCGTTCTCTGAACATACAGGGGGGCTAACACAGTTAACCCAAACGCACCCGTGCACTGAACTTCGTCAGAGACCCGACCTGACAGTGCACGGCGCGGAACGGCGTCGAACCTCACCACTACTACGCTACGCCGGCGACTGGAAGGTGAGGTGCAACGTGTAGAGGGCATCTCCAGCTACTCATTCCTGCTCTGCGAGGCACCGGAGATGCAGCAACGGCGTCGCGAGCCTCACCGGAAGAACTCGGCGGCCACGGATTACCATGAACTTCAGAAGCGTGCTACTTAAACGGGAGGGCGCCAAGCTGCTATCTTAGGTCACAGGCGTGATCTGAACGTGGCCACGACACGCACGCACTTGTCCAGACCACGCCGGTGGCACGGGCCTCACCGGCGGCACCACAGAACGTGCCACAGCGGACGACTGCGCGGGCACACACGCGAAGCCTACTGCTACTGCTACGAGGGGGAAGGAGGACGTCGTCTCGCTCACCTAGGGGTGGTCGTTGACGACTCGCAACGCGGACGGTGGCAGGAGGTCGACGGCGACGAGGAAGCAGACGGGGTCGGAGGCGAGGTCGTCGTCTCAGGAGCGTTCAGCAGCCCCTCCCTGATGCCTGCGTGAAGCAAACGGGAAGGTGAGACCACGGGTGGCACGGATCGAACGCTAGCCCGAGGAATCGAGGTGAGGCGGCGGCGAATTTCTCACCGGGCTCATGGCGTCCGGCGGAACAGGGGAGAGGGGATCTCGCACGAGCGGCGGCGGCGGCGGAAAAAGTGGGGAGGAATGAAACCCTAGGGGGGTTCCTGAGCTCGGGAGCGCGGAATATAAGGGGGGGACTCCCTCCAATCACGTCGACGGGCGTCGACGTCGATGCCGGCGTCGGCTGTGAGAGGGGGAGGAAGACGACGTGGAAAGGCGGTCTGTCGACGCCGCCCGATTCTAGATCAACGGCGCACGAGCCCCCTCCCGTACCGCTTCGCTGGAAAGTGGCTGGGCCGCGGGATGCCAGAGGCCCAGATGGGCCAGGCTCGGCTGGAAAGGGAGAAATCAAAAGGGTTAGGCCCTTTTGAATAAAAGAATTCCTACAGAGAAAAGAGAAGGAAAAAGAAAAGGGAAAAGGAGATAAAATATATGAAATATATTTTTAAAAACTCCTTTTCCCAAGCCAGATCATCCAAAATTGGTTGCATAATTTTGGATGCAGAGAAACTTCCCCAAAAATTCAAACAGTACCATATCTATTTAAAATTAAATAGAAAAGGCATTTGGGGAGTTTTTGAGAGAAGAACAGAAGGTTCAAAATTCCATGAGCTTGAAATTCTTAATCCTTGCATTATTCCTCCATTTCTAAAAATGGTTTGGGCATTTTTGGCAACAACAAAAGTGTGAGCTCATTTTGAATTTCAAAATCACTTTGAACTAGAGCTTCTATTTTTTATGAAGTCAAAAATACCTTGAGGATTTTAAAACCCTTGCAAAGGCAAATGAAATGGCTAGGCCAAGTTTGGGGTCAAGTGGAGTGAGCATGTGACAAGGAAAATTCCATCAATGTCCTTCTTGAACCACTTTGGATGCAAAGAAAACCAACCCAACATGACTCCAATCTCAAAGCCAATTAAACTCACCACATGGAATGACATACACATCCACCATGCCAAGTTACAGGTCCAACAGAGGAAGTAAATTACATGGTGTTTGATAGCTTATTACATGTGGGCTGTTACAGCTCTCCCCTACCAACACAGGATCTCGTCCCGAGATCTAAGCACGAAAAAGCTCGGGATACTCAGAACGGAGATGATCTTCACGCTCCCACGTTGCTTCCTTCTCCGAGTGATGTGCCCACTGCACCTTGAGGAACTTGACGGTCTTGTTGCGAGTCTTGCGCTCGGACGAGTCAAGAACACGGACTGGACGCTCTGAGTAAGAAAGATCCGCACTGAGCTGGATCTCGCCCAAGTCCACTGCCTTCTCTGGCTGCTTGAAACACTTCTTCAACTGAGACAGGTGGAACACATCGTGCACCATAGCTAAGCTGTCTGGAAGCTGAAGGCAGAACGCGAGAGGTCCCCGAGTCTCTAGGACGCGGAACGGACCAACGAACCTGGGAGCCAACTTCCCTTGGATCCCAAAGCGGTGAGTGCCCCGAAGTGGAGACACTTTGAGGTATGCGAAGTCAGCAACTTTGAAGTCAACACCACGGTGCTTCTTGTCATAATAGGCCTTCTGCCTAGACTGTTCTACCTTTAGATTCTCCCGGACAATCTTCACTCTGTCTTCTGCCTCTTGGATCACATCTGGACCGAACAGCTGCCTCTCGCCTGTCTCGGACCAGTTTAAAGGTGTCCTGCACTTGCGACCATACAAGACTTCAAACGGCGCTGCCTGCAGACTTGCCTGATAGCTGTTGTTGTAAGAGAACTCAGCATACGGCAAGCATTCTTCCCACTTCATGCCAAACGAGATCACACATGCCCTCAACATGTCCTCGAGAATCTGGTTCACACGCTCAACCTGTCCACTGATCTGAGGGTGATAAGCGGTACTGAAGAACACCTTCGTACCAATCGCCTTTTGGAAGGCCTGCCAGAACTTAGAGGTGAAAAGGCTGCCTCTATCTGAACTGATCTTCTTGGGAATGCCATGCAAAGACACAACTCTTGCGGTGTACAAATCCGCCAACTGAGCTGCAGAAATGGAGTCCTTCACTGGGAAGAAGTGGGCAACTTTGGAGAGATTGTCAATGACGACAAAGATGGCATTGTTCTTCTTCTGCGACAAGGGGAAACCCGTGATGAAATCCATCTCAATGTGGTCCCATTTCCACTCCGGAATTTCAATTGGCTGAAGTAGCCCTGCAGGTTTCTGATGCTGTGTTTCACTCTCCTGCACACATCACACTGGGAGAAAAAACGGGCAACATCCCGCTTCATACGAGTCCACCAAAAGTTCTGCTTGAGGTCCTGATACATCTTGGTGCTACCAGGGTGGATAGACAGCTTCGAGTCATGGGCTTCTTTCAAGATGACCTCTCTGAGACCTCCCTCTTTGGGAACAACAACTCTCTCCTCGAACATCACGGTGCCGTCACTATGCACTGAAAAGCAACCGTACTTCAGAACTGAGGCGGCAATACCCTGCTTGACTTTCTGAATCATCAAGCTACCAGACTGAGCTTCACGAATCTTCTCACGGATAGTGGGCTCTACCACAAGGTTGGCTAGATAGCCTGCTGGAACTAGCTCGAGATTTAGCCTTCGAAATGCCTCACACAAATCAGGGTGTATCTTCTGTACCTGGACACTATTGCAATCACCCTTGCGGCTCAACGCATCGGCTATGACATTCGCCTTGCCCGGCGTATACTGAATATCCACGGAGTACTCAGTAATAGTCTCGAGCCATCTCCTTTGCCTCAAGTTCAGGTTAGGCTGCGTGAACAAGTACTTTAAGCTTTTGTGATCGGTGAACACATCAACCTTCCTCCCTAGGAGGAGGTGTCGCCAAGTAACCAACGCATGAATCACTGCAGCCAGCTCAAGATCGTGGGTCGGATAATTCCTCTCAGCCTGCTTCAACTGTCTGGAGGTGTACGCCACAATACTCTTTCCCTGCATCAACACTCCGCCAAGGCCATTCAACGAGGCGTCACAGAAAACTTGAAACGGTTGTGACTCATCTGGCGGTGTAAGGATCGGAGCTATGGTCAGCCTTAGCTTCAACTCATCAAAAGCTGCCTGGCAAGCCTGTGACCAAACGTACTTCTTGCCCTTGCACAACAGCTCGGTCATCGGCTTTGCTATCTTGGAGAAATTCTCGACAAACTTCCTGCAATAGCTGGCAAGTCCGAGAAAGCTCCTCAACTGCTTGACATTTTTCGGCGGAGTCCAATCTTGAATCGTCCGGACTCTGTCTGGGTCAACGGCAATGCCCTCTGAAGAAATGACATGGCCAAGGAAGTTGACCTTATTGATCCAAAATTCACACTTGGAGAACTTGGCATAAAATTGGTGATCTCTCAACTTCTGCAACACCAATCTGAGATGCTCCTCATGCTCAGGCTCTGACTTGGAAAAGACAAGGATGTCGTCGAGGTAGAGGAGTACGAACACATCTAGCCATTCTTGGAACAGATAGTTCATGGCCCTCATGAACGTCGGAGCTGCGTTTGAGAAGCCAAACGTCATGACCGTAAACTCGTACAGTCCATAACGAGTGCGGAAGGCTGTCTTGGGAATGTCCTCCTCACGGACACGAATCTGGTGGTACCCCATCTTTAGATCAAGCTTTGACAACACCTTTGCTCCATGCAATTGTTCAAATAAGTCATTGATGTTGGGCAAAGGATATTTGTTTTTGATCGTCTTCTTGTTGATACCACGGTAGTCTTGAACCAACCGACTAGTACCATCTTTCTTCTTCACAAAAAGACACGGGGCACCCCAAGGGGAAGTGATCGGACGAATGAGCCCATCCTTCTCTAGCTTCACCAGCTGCTCTTTCAACTCAATCAGCTCTTCCGGACACATCTTGTAAGGCTGCCGAGATATCGGCTGTGTACCAGGTTCTAGCTCGATCACGAACTCAATAGCACGCACGGGTGGAATACCTGGCAACTCCTCTGGGAAGAAATCTGGAAACTCTCGAACAACTCTGACCTCCTCGATCAATGGAGGAACTCCAGCGTTCAGAGCGTACAACTGTGCTGATCCCACTGTCGAGCCACAAGTATACCAAATCTCTGCGCCTGAATCGTGCGTCAGCAAGACGGTCTTGGACGGACAATCAATCTTGGCCTTGAACTTGACAAGCCAATCCATGCCCAAAATGACATCAATGTCGGAACGGGGCAAGACAACCAGGGACGCCGAAAAGATAGCACCCTGAATACTGATCTCCACATCTGGAACTGTCCATGAAGAAGTGAACTTTGACCCAGGTGTGACAACTGATAGCTTGCTCGGAAGCTGGTCACGTGGAAGATCTACTCTCGAAGCAAAGGACTGAGATATGAAGGAATGGGAAGCTCCGGAATCAAACAAAACTGTTGCTGGAACTGAACACACAAGTAACCTACCAAGCACAATCTCAGACGACTGCTGTGCATCTGCTAAGGTGACGTTGTTCACACGGAGCGGTCGTGGCTGGGCCCGCACCATCGCGTTCCTCGGTGTAGAGCGAGGTGGGGGCAGAGGCAGCCTGGCGTAACGAGGGTCGGTGCACTGCGGAGACTTGTGGCCTGGCTTGCCACACTTGAAGCACGTGATCTCTGGCCTGGGCTGGTCCTGTGGAGCAGGCGGCCTCACGTGGGGTGGAGTAGAGCGAGGTCCGTGCTGCACTGGGACAGGAGGGAGGGAAAAAGTGCGGAGAACTGCCCCCCTCTGCTGAAACTGCTGGCGCTGCGGCTGAGGCTGTGGCTCTGCAACCCAGGACTTGGCCTTCTTGTGGATCATCACTGCTGAACTGTGCTCTCTCTGCTTCCTCTTCTCTGCGGAACGCTCTGCCTCAGCTGACTCCTGTCTGATAGCCTGGTCGACGAACTCTGAGCACAGGCTTGGCGTGGACAAGGTGAGCGCATAGTTGATGTCCGGGGCAAGACCGCCGCGGAACCTGGCAATGCGCTTGGCCTCTGACGAGACCTCCTCTGGAGCGTACCTGGCAGGCCTGACGAAGGCCAGGTTATACTCCTACACAGACCTGTCCCCCTGCCTCAGAGCTAAGAACTCCTCGCGCTTCCTCTCGATCAGTCCACTGGGAATATGAGCAGCTCTGAAATCCCTGAAGAAGTCCTCCCATGTGATCTCTGCATCACCCTTGTTGGCCTTGTACGTCGAGAACCAACTGCCTGCGGCACCCTGAAGCTGGAAGGAGGCGAAGGTGACGTAGTCGACGGGTCTGACGGCGTTGGCACTGAAGTGCTTCTTGATCTCAGCGATCCAGTCATCCGCCTCCAGCGGGTCTCGAGCCTCGGAGAACCTGGGGGGCTGATCGCGAGGAACTGCTGCAGTGTGGTGTACTGTGGACGATCATTCCTCTGGACACCCTGGTTCTGCAGCATCTGAAGGATCGCAGCTGTGCCCTGAGCCACTGCGGCTACAGCCTCCCCAAGGATAGGGTTCTCTGGCGGCGGCATGTTCGCTCTTGGCATCCTGTATACAGGAACACTTATGAGAACATGATCGAATCATGAAGTAACCAGAAGTTAAAGCAATATTGGCAACAAAAACTTCCTCACGAGGTATGAGAAAGCTGAAAGATGAAATTCCACCAAGGTTAACCCGGAAAGTCGACAGCTAGGTGCTACTGGAATTCCCAAACCAAGAACATCCGAATCCAAGATAATAATCTGCTAGCGAGCACACAACAATATATACGAGCGGTTGGAAACCTGACAATGAGACATCTGCCCTGAGCGGCCCACCATCACGGTCGTCCATAGGGGAAAGACACCACATCCATATTACCATAGGATGCCCGCCAATCCTGTATGGACGTTTCACCTGGGGTACGCCGTAAGCGAGGTAGAGCAGTCAACCCCAAGTGGCGGCTCAGTGGTCTCAAAGACGCCAACACATCTCGTCGCTAGCAAAAATTATAGAGGAATCGGAGCCTCATGTAAACGAGAACCTAGATTGTTTTGAAGGGGGATAAGTTGCAGAGACAAAACATCGTTTCACTTCCTCACGGAAAAAGGGGTGGGAGGGTGGGATAAGGAGAAAACAGAAAGAGGTCCTACTCTCCGAATTTTTTTCCTATATAACTACCAAAATAGTTTCTAGACTCAACTTCGGCCAGTAAAGGGTCCAACAGTCAGTCCTGCTCTGATACCAAGTTGTACGGCCCCTGATGCGGTACTAACTCTAACTAGTCGCTTTCGCGTCCGGTCGGAGTTAGAAGCGCATCAAACGCCACCGGCGCACGACACTCGCACCCGTGTCGCTGCCGGATTCTCGACAACAGGTATATAAGCATAACTCTATAAGAAAGGAAATACATATAGAAGATAATTAGAACAGGGCATACAACGCCACTGTCTAATAATATAACATCATCATGAGTACATCTCATCCATACATCAATACATCAAGCGGAAGCAAAATAGGGACAGAGTACGGTCAAGATCCCAATTGCCCTAGAGAGGGCTACACATAACTATCCACCCACGGGAACGTTTGAGCCCAACTATAGGATCCTACTGGTCGGGGTACTCGTACTCGTCGTCATCCTCCGGGGGCACCTCCACGAAGTAACGTCCGGTGCTGGGGTCGAGGTAGTAGTCCACTGCAGCGGCCGATCAGGCAAAGCCGTAAAGACAGAAATGTAAACGGGGGTGAGAACATGTCATTACGGAATAACTAACGCTACAGGAAAGGTAAAGACATAGACAGGTTGCAGCCGTACTAGCATATATGGTGGCTACACGTTCTATCAGAATAAAGATGAGATCCAAGAAGTTCGTTGACAACGTGTCATAAGTCGGCTATCCACCTACTTACGCAAACATAACACAACCTCGTTTCTCTCTCGGTCCCCCTGGACGAAGAAAGACAACCAAGGCACACACACGGTTTGTCAAGTGTTATAGCATGATTTCCATTGATGTTATTCTATGAACAAGGAGTAGGTCTCAAGTAGTCCATAACCGCGGACACGGCTTTTCGAAAAGATTTACCCTGCAGGAGTGTACCAACTGTCCATTATAGACGTCGCATGTACGCCCGGTTTCCACTTGGCTAGGTAAGCGCCTGAAACTCCGGAACGTCAGAGTCCCTCTAACTAACAACACACATATCCGGGTGGCCCCCGGGGAGTCGACGGCCAAACCTCAAGCTGGCCACGCTCTCGGATCGGACTCTTCCGTATGACGCAGGTCGGATTACCAGTTAGTTCTCCTATGAGACCGGGTCCTAGCTGATCAGGTGGACCAACAGAGAAGTATGCCCCACTGGCCCGGTTTGTTTTGTAAACAGCTGGGGTACCAACCAACACACACACGAAGCAAATGTAAATCAGCTCGGGCCACCACTAGAATTGTACGAAGCTAGGTAGGTAAGACAAGGGGGCCCCATAAAACCCCACACACGATTAGGCACGCTCGTCAAGAAACACAATACCCGGAACTCGGGTCCTAGGTGACTCAAATGGAACAAAGCACCAGACGGGAAATAGTCCAGCCTTCCACCTTTCGTCTAATATAAATTAACATCATTTAACAATAATAAATATCAACCAACTTCTTTTATAGCATGATATCCCAACCATAAACATATAGGGTAAGAAGCAAGTTTTCCATCCATACTAAGCAATGGCTGAGCAGCGGTAACTTAGCAGTACAACGGTTTGCTGGGATGTGGGGATCATGGCTATATGGGTTTAAAATATGGCATATAAGGTAGATAGGATCAAGCAACAACGTTCTAGATCGACAGCTAGGCATGAGAAGAAAGTTATAAAGTAATGACACAGATCTCCCCCTTGCCTGGTAAGGTAGTCGAAGCAGCACCCACGGTACCCTCGTGCTCGGTGTCGGACAGCTCCACGTAAGTCTCCTCGTCAGTCTCGGGTGCTAACGTAAGATACCGGCAAGGAAAACACACAAGTAAGCAACTGATGCAAACTCAAACAAGGATGGCATGTTTAAGTTTTATTCACATGATAAGACCCTGACTAGTCAAATTTAAATGAAGGTGATGACGACAAGTCATCACTTTCATGTGCATTTTATTTACATTGCAATGGCTTTGGTCTAAGCCTTAGTTTAGGTGTAAGTAGCATAGAAGCATGACATGAACAACAAAGCATTGCAAGAATTTAAATAACATGGAAATAGAGCAAAGATTCCGGAGACGGAGTAGTGTCGGTGAATTTGACACATAGAAGGTGCAACAGTTGATGGAGGCCAGCCACTAGGCATATGAAAATATGCTAGGGACTGACTTGAAGAAAGAAGATGACTTGGAACAGACTTGAAAAGATCAGGTGAACAACACTTCAAATGCACTGAAGTTGAAATGCTGCAGGCAGAAAGATCTGAAAGCTTCTGAACCAGGTGATCACACCTTGTCTCAAGAGTTGCACAAAACAACATGGAAACATCACTGCTGAAATCCTTGCAGAAAAGCACCCCTAAAACATATATGATATGTCTCAATTTGAATTTGCAAGGGCAGTTGCAAATTCAACTGAAGATCAGGGGGGCTGAGTGCAAAATTGCACCACATGAATTTTGAAAAAGGTTCAGATGATGAAATCATCATCACCATGCAACTCCTTGTGCAAAACTACCCAAAAACCATATATGGCATGGGCAATTTTAAAATTTGAACCCCTTGACCAAAAGCAAGAAAAGAAAAAGGGCTTATTTGCAAAATGGCCACACTTCAATCATCAGAAGGGGTCAAATGCAAAAATGGACCTCACCATGTTGGTCAGTAGCTCAAACTACCTCAATACCATATATGGCATGCCCATGAATGCAAAAGTTGTTCAAAAACAGATTTGAATTTGAATGCAAATTCAAATTTGAATTCAAACAGAAAAGAAAAGAAAAATAAAAAAAAAGAAAAAGGAGAGGACTTGGCGCATGGGCCAGCCTCGGGCGCTCGGGGCCCAACTCCACTCCACGGCCCGGCTGGACCGAGCCCACTCCGCTGGCCCACTGCACTCGGCCTGCTGGCCACGGGGCAGCCCACTCACTGACGTGAGGGCCCCGGCTGTCACTCTCGGAGTAAAATAAAAAAAAATGGGGGGGGGGGGAGGGGCGAGCCAGGGATCGAACCCAGGTCTCCACGGCGCGAGCAGGTCTCCCTTGCCACGACACTACGAGTCGTTCTCTGAACATACAGGGGGGCTAACACAGTTAACCCAAACGCACCCGTGCACTGAACTTCGTCAGAGACCCGACCTGACAGTGCACGGCGCGGAACGGCGTCGAACCTCACCACTGCTACGCTACGCCGGCGACTGGACGGTGAGGTGCAACGCGTAGAGGGCATATCCAGCTACTCGTTCCTGCTCTGCGAGGCACCGGAGACGCAGCAACGGTGTCGCGAGCCTCACCGGAAGAACTCGGCGGCCACGGATTACCATGAACTTTAGAAGCGTGCTACTTAAACGGGAGGGTGCCAAGCTGCTATCTTAGGTCACAGGCGTGATCTGAACGTGGCCATGACACGCACGCACTTGTCCCGACCACGCCGGTGGCACGGGCCTCACCGGCGGCACCACAGAACGTGCCACAGCGGACGACTGCGCGGGCACACACGCGAAGCCTACTGCTACTGCTACGAGGGGGAAGGAGGACGTCATCTCGCTCACCTAGGGGTGGTCGTTGTAGACTCGCAACACGGACGGTGGCCGGAGGTCGACGGCGACGGGGAAGCAGACGGGGTCGGAGGCGAGGTCGTCGTCTCGGGAGCGTTCAGCAGCCCCTCCCTGATGCCTGCGTGAAGCAAACGGGAAGGTGAGACCACGGGTGGCACGGATCGAACGCTAGCCCGAGGAATCGAGGTGATGCGGCGGCGAATTTGTCACCGGGCTCATGGCGTCCGGCGGAACAGGGGAGAGGGGATCTCGCACGAGCGGCGGCGGCGGCGGAAAAAGTGGGGAGGAATGGAACCCTAGGGGGGTTCCTGAGCTCGGGAGCGCGGAATATAAGGGGGGGACTCCCTCCAGCCACGTCGACGGGCGTCGACGTCGATGTCGGCGTCGGCTGTGAGAGGGGGAGGAAGACGACGTGGAAAGGCGGTCTGTCCACGCCTTCCGATTCCAGATCAACGGCGCACGAGCCCCCTCCCGTACGGCTTCGCTGGAAAGTGGCTGGGCCGCGGGATGCCAGAGGCCCAGATGGGCCAGGCTCGGCTGGAAAGGGAGAAATCAACAGGGTTAGGCCCTTTTGAATAAAAGAATTCCTGCAGAGAAAAGAGAAGGAAAAAGAAAAGGGAAAAGGAGATAAAATATATGAAATATATTTTTAAAAACTCCTTTTCCCAAGCCAGATCATCCAAAATTGGTTGCATAATTTTGGATGCAGAGAAACTTCCCCAAAAATTCAAACAGTACCATATCTATTTAAAATTAAATAGAAAAGGCATTTGGGGAGTTTTTGAGAGAAGAACAGAAGGTTCAAAATTCCATGTGCTTGAAATTCTTAATCCTTGCATTATTCCTCCATTTCTAAAAATGGTTTGGGCATTTTTGGCAACAACAAAAGTGTGAGCTCATTTTGAATTTCAAAATCACTTTGAACTAGAGCTTCTATTTTTGATGAAGTCAAAAATACCTTGAGGATTTTAAAACCCTTGCAAAGGCAAATGAAATGGCTAGGCCAAGTTTAGGGTCAAGTGGAGTGAGCATGTGACAAGGAAGATTCCATCAATGTCCTTCTTGAACCACTTTGGATGCAAAGAAAACCAACCCAACATGACTCCAATCTCAAAGCCAATTAAACTCACCACATGGAATGACATATACATCCACCATGCCAAGTTACACGTCCAACAGAGGAAGTAAATTACATGGTGTTTGATAGCTTATTACATGTGGGCTGTTACAGTTTACTTCGAAGTTTTGGCGTCAGTTGCATGAGACCTTGGGCACTAGGCTGGAGTTCAGTACAGCGTTCCATCCTCAGACGGATGGGCAGACCGAGAGAGTCAATCAGATCTTGGAGGATATGTTGAGGTCTTGCGCGTTGGATTATGGTTCGAGTTGGGATGACAACTTACCGTATGCTGAGTTCTCATACAATAATAGTTACCAGGCTAGTCTTCAGATGGCACCATTCAAGTTACTGTATGGCAGGAAGTGCAGAACTCCGTTGATGTGGGATGAGGTAGGAGAACGTCAGTTGTTTGGACCTGACCTGATCAGAGATGCTGAGGAGAAAGTCAAGTTGATCCGTGATAGACTGAAGATAGCACAGTCCAGGCAGAAGAGTTATGCAGATGCTAAGCGCAAGGATGTAACCTATGAGGTTGGAGACCGTGCATATCTCAGAGTTTCACCAATTCGCGGAATCATGAGGTTTGGAATCAAGGGCAAGTTAGCACCACGTTTTGTGGGGCCTTACAAGATCTTGGAGCGTAGAGGAGAGGTAGCTTATCAGTTGGAATTGCCAGAAGCTTTGTCAGGAGTTCATGATGTGTTTCACGTATCCCAGCTAAAGAAGTGTCATGCAGAGATGGCAGATATTCCTTTGAGAGATACAGTGCCACTTGAGGAAATTCAGTTGGAGAGTGACTTGACGTATGAGGAGAAACCTGTGAAGATTCTGGAGACGGCAGAGAGAGTTACCCGCACCAAGACGATCAGGCTATGCAAGGTTCAGTGGGATCATCACACCGAAGAGGAGGCAACTTGGGAGCGTGAAGAAGATCTGAAGCAAGACCACCCGCATCTCTTTGCTAGCCAACCCTAATCTCGAGGACGAGATTCATCTTAAGGGGGGTAGGTTTCTAACATCCCAATTTTCCAAATTCGGATGTTAATACATCATCATATGCATCTCATGCTGTTTCTGCATTTTTCTGGAGTTTTAAAATATTTTTAAACATTTTTCAACACATGGCAGTTCGGTGGAGAGGATAAAAAAAGGACTTATCCCCATTTTTAATTGTTGGAAAATAGTTTCAAATATTTTTGGGAGACTTTTTAAATTTACTTTGGGGTTATAAATATTTTCTAAAAATATTTTGGGAATTTATTTATGCTCCAGAAAAGTTTTTAAATCAATTTTCGGAGTTTTCGGTATTTTTAAAAATGCCAGAAAAGTATTTTAAAATATTTAAAAATAAGTTGCAAAGTTTTTATTTTTTTTAATATTTTGGTAAAGCCAAAAATTCATTTTCATTATTTTAAAAATATTGGAGAAGACGGAATTTAAAAATAAATTTCCGTGATTTTTCTGTAATTATTTTGGGCCTAATGGGCCTGTTCTGTTTTTTTTTCCGCAGACCGATTTTGTATTTATCTCGGATTTAAAAAAATTTTGGATTAGAAGCTGTCCATAAATAGCCCCGTTTAGGGGTAGATTATTTTCTTTTAGCGTTTTAGGTTTAGCCCTAAACTAATCCGCGAGACCCGCCGCCGCCGACGTAATCGCCGGAGTTCGCCGGAATCTCGCCGGAGGATCACCGGAGTTCGTCGTTTTTTCGCCACCGGTGAGCACCTCGCGCCGCACTCGCCTTATAGCCGCCGTCCCCGCCGCCTGGGCCGCCGCGCCGCCACCCCAGCCCCGTCCGCGCCGCTGCTGGGCCGCCGCTCGCTGGAGCAAGCCGGCCGGCCGCGCCGCCCCGACCCTGTGAGCCACCGCGCCGCCAACCGCGCGCGCGCCTCCGCCCCTGCGCGTCCCCCGCCACCGCCGCCGCCTCCTGGTCGCCGGCCACGGCCGCCGCGGAGCCGGCTGACCCCGCCGGTGAGGTCTTGGCCGAGAGCCATGGCCATGGCCTTCGTGCCCGTGCGCGAGTAGAGAGAGAAGACTAGAAAAAAAAGGAGTTAGATGCGTTTTCGAAAAAAAAACGTCCACATCTAGATCCAAAACCGCCAGGGACCCGATCGTGTTTTTCGCGTTATTTTATTTACGCATAGGTCCCTGTTTGCAGTTTAGACCCCGTTTTCGCGCGGTACCGTTTTCGCGAGTACTTTTTAACCGTAACTTGGAATCGAGTGATTCCAGTTGCGTTGCGACCGTGGTGAAATGTTTCCTAGCCAGTAGACCAAGTGTTACAGAAGTTCGAAGTTTTCAAGTTTGAATCCCAAGAAGATCCAAATTTGAACTTCCGGCAGCCGTAACTTTTTACCGGTGCGCCCGTTTGCGCCGTTTCTTTTTGCGTTGGTTTTATTTTGACAAGTACTTTAAGTTTAGATACTGCTAGGAAAGTTTTGCTACTTTTATTTGAATGTTTATTACTGTTTGAGAATATTTGTATTGAATATATGTTGATTGGTGCTATGTTTGCTCGTATAGATTGTCCGGAGTGTGTCGCCTCGTATTGTGAGGATTGTGACCGTCAGGAACAGCAAGAAGGCAAGTGATGCTTTGAACATACTCATACCTATATTTTCTATACACATTATGTAAGAAATATCACCCTATTGCATGATAGGTAGATTACTTTACTGTTGCTGCAAAACCAGTTAGGATAGCCACATGTCTTGACTTGTCTACCGTAGATCAACCTAGCTGTGTTGTTACTTTATTGCTATGCTTTGTAGACGTGGTTTGGGTTGTGAGAATTCATGGAGTGCATGTGAGCTATTTTAATAAACTGTGTAGCAACTTTATAATAAATAGAAATCACTTCTGGACGGGCGGGTTGCATCCCGGTAGTTGTGCCTTGTCTAAGGACAGTGCCGTGGTTAAATCCACCCAATGGTTGTTTTGGTGGTGTATCGGGTGCGACATGGTGTTTACCCTCTGAACGAAGTGGGCGCCGTCCAGGCTCAAAAAGATCAGACATGCATTATTACTAGTAGCTTCCGTGTACAGCCACTGGCTATATGGGCTCTGGCTTAGCACAAGTACGTTGTGGGGAACCTGGCCCTGGTAGCTAGCTGATGTAGATGTGTGTTAGGTGTACCGGCTACCAAAGGGTGGAGGAAACCTCTTCAGAAAGTCTTTGTCTCAATCTTCGGGTTGAGTCCAGTGGGGAACGTGTACAACCTCTGCAGAGCGTATAAACTGATCATGATTAGCCGTGTCCACGGTTACGGACGAACTTTGAGCAACTAGTCAGTACTGTTGTTGGATGATCTTGACAGATGAACACTTAATAATAATTTTTGTGGGAAAGAGTAGCATGGGTTGCTGTGTGTTTCAGGTAGAATTCAACTTAAAACTTTGACTAGTTTAGTTCAGGAGAAAATTTTCTTTCTTCAAAACAAAACCATAAGCCTTTCCTTTGACTTACCTTGCATGTAGTTGTAGGTCCTTTATATAAAATTTTCCGTGTCACTTGCCGTACAAATCAGATGTACTGACCCGTTGTCGGGCTGTAACCTTCGGTGTTGCAGGTTTTCCAAACGACCAGTAAGGTGCGTTTAGGGGTTGCGAGTCTACACTCAGCATGTTCGCATGTGGCTGTTGATGGGACTCCACGTTACTTGCTTTTGCTTCCGCTATATTTATATTGAATAAGCTAGCCTTGAGCTATTCAACTTGTTATTTATTTTGCCCTGGATCATACATTGTAATAATGATGCACTTGTACTCTTATATACATCTATGATACTGTGTGTGCCAGCGAGTTCGATCCAGGGACTGGCACTTGAGCACAGAGACTTAAATTCTGTGTGAATTGGGTCGTTACACTTCTTGACAGAGTTGAATTTCCTCAATCCTTTCCATGAGTGGCGCTTCAACACTTTTAGGTACTGATTATTGTTCAAAGCAATGTTGCCAACTCTATTGATTTCATCTGAAAGATGTTGCATTTTGCGTTGATTTCCTTCGATGAAGTTTTCCAGCAACTGTTGAGAGGGAATGCCTACTTCAAAGTGATAGACTTCCGTCTGGAAATAATTCGACATATTCCTTTCATTGACATGCTGTCTGACTCCGACATAAGTGGCAAAGGGATCATTTGGCCTTCTGAAGATATTCATGGTATCACGCACAGGAGGACAGAACAGCTTCAGGTGATGTCTGGCAACAAAAGCTTCACTGCGTCCATAATTGCATATGGCTTGGAGCCAGGGAGCATAAGGCTTCAATTGATGGACCAGTTCAGCTGCTTGAACCATGTATCGAAGAAAACAGTCCTCGAAGTCAAACACATGGCCATGAGTGAGCTTCAGAAGTGCATGACGTACATGATAGTGAATGTTTGATTCATCAGAGGAAGTACTGAGAGGCATCAAGGAATGAGACAAGATATAAAACCAAGTCTTTGAAATGAAAACCAGATGCTTCGGGCGAATGTTTTCTGGCATGTGATCACCAGTGACTTCGGGATCCAGGAGTGAAGCAAATTCAGCATCTGTGGGATCAGGCAGTAAATGAACCTTTGCTAGCTTTCCAGTATGACGAGGGATATTGACGATTTTCATGAACTCGTGAGAGTGCATGTGAAATACTTTGCCTTGAATCATCCACTCCAATATCCATGTATCAGTATCATCAGGATTTCCGGATACATACAAGGTGGTATAAAATTGCTTGATTAATTCGGAGTTGAATGGTGTCTCCATGGAAAACAGACTTGTCAGATTCTGTGCTTCAATGGTTTCCATGATGTTCTGGAAGCATGTTGCAGACGAAAGGCTTCACATTTCCAGGTACTTGTGACGAAATAGAACACCTTTCTAGAAATAAAGCTTTGTGTATAGGATCTGTTGTTCAGCAGTCCAGAATCGAAGGTCATCAGCTGTTGTGGGAGAATCATATGGAATTGTGGCAAAGAAGCGAAGCTTCTGGCGATGCGCTTCGACATCGAATTCTGGCCCATGTCTTGCTGAAGTACCATCACCCAGAAAAATTGGAAATGTTTCGCGCGGGTAGTTGGAGTCAAGTTGAGTATCCTGGGCAGGAATGCAATAGGACGCCGGTCTTCGAGAAATTATAGCTCGTTCTTGCGGTTGAGTCATAATGACCAATGCATTTGCTTCATCAACATCTGCATTGGCTTCGGGCTCTTCTGGAACAACATGTTCTTCAGCTTCTTCTTCTTCTTTGGACTCATCCGCAGAGTGAGCCGAAGAATAATCTCTTGAAGGAGCAGGCTTGTTATGAGCATGGGGTGAAGGATGTGGTTCAAAATTGTCATGGTGCGAAGGTTGTGGAGCAGCTTGAGGTGGAGGTGGAGCATGGGGTGGAACGGCTTCGGGTGCAGGTGAATTCGCATGTGCAGATGGGAGTCGGATGATCTTGCATCGGGGGGGTGAAGCATGTCTTGGTAACTTCGCAGGGGGATGAGAGTTAACATCATCAACTTCATCAGCTGCATCAGTTATTAACCCTCGCTTTTGTGGCACCAGCTTGGGAAGAGGAGAAGAAAGTTGCTTGAGCATTGCTTCATGCTTCTTGGAGTCAAGTGCCATGACCAAAGCATTGTGAGTCTTGCAGCACTCTTCAACAGCAGATTTAATCTAGCCTTGATAGAATTGAATATTTTTCTTAGTCGTCTCATTGGCATCAACAATTTTCTTCGAAGCAGCTTCGGCTTCGGCCTTGAAGTCTTCATCAGATTCTTCATTGGCTTTCTTCTTGAACTTCAATACCTTGGTAGTTTCAGCCCTGTCCCTTGCATGGAAGTTCTCACCTGATTGTAAAGATTTTCAATCATTGCAGTGATAGGTTGTGGAATATACACATTTCCAACGTCAACAGCTTCGGCTCTCTGGCAGAAAGCCTGATGCAGGCTAATACAATCCCACAGTTCACCTTCGCTTGGATTAGGGAAGTTGTGGTGACTATGTTCAGCTTTTGCTCGAGCTTCCAGGGCAGGTGCTGTGGTTTGCTTCGGAGCAATATCTTTGTGAGTCGTGTCCACAACAGCTTCTTTTTGTGCAGCACGAGCAGCTTTCTCGGCTTGCCTCGTTCTCAAAGAATTCAGTGTCGCCTTGCGCTTGGCTTCGGCTTCACTGAGATGTTTAGCTTCGGCAGTAGCCTTAGCTTCTTTCTCTTTTACTTCACCGATCTTACGCTTTGCTTCATCTTTCTGATTGGCCTCCTCCAAATCCTTCCTTTGCTTTTTCAAGCTGAGCAGCTTCTCTGTCATCCTTTTCCTTCGCTTGAGCTTCTTTATCAGCCTTAGCCTGGGCTTTGGCTGCTGAGTATAGTCTTTCAGCTTCAGCATGATCTTTCTTGCGTAGTTCAGCTTCAGACATTTTCTTGGTGCCAACTTGGGCATAAGTTTGGCCAGGCTTTGCAACAGTTGTCTTCAGTTTTAAAGATTTTGATACTCTGACAGACTCAGGAGCAGCAGCTTCGGGCTGACCAGCAGGCTTCTTCTTCGATGGGTCATGCCTATCTTTAGTCCTTTGCTCTGCTGGGACCAGGCGGCGAGGTGGCTTTGAAGCCAATGGAGACTCTACGACCAAATGAGTTAAGTCAATTTGTTGCCGCGGAGTAGGAGGATCTGTGGGGTCTTGAATTCTTACGTCTCTCGAAGCAGGAGGTTTCTCTCCAGCCTTTTTCTTCTGAGACTTCCGAAGCTTTTGGCTCTTGGGATTTGGAGCAATTGGGGTGTGCTTTGATTCGTCGTCAGTATCAGCGGAGGGATCCTCATGAATGGAATCCGCAAGATGTGCCGCAGCAGTATCAACAGCAGCAGCGTGGGCTCTGTCTTCATTTGAGAGTGCAGGCGGCGGTGAAGCAATTGGTTTCCTCAGCCTGCGCTTCTTTGGCTTCGATGTACCAGCATCATCAGCATTGCCTTCAGCAGCGAGTTCTTTGGCTTTCTTCTCATCTTTGAGTCTTTTCTTCTCAGCAAGAAGAGCGAGTCTTTCTTGCTCCTTGGGGTAGTCATCAGGTGTCTTAAGAGAATTGGGGTGAGGGACCTTTGGTGGCTTGGGTAGTATTTCCTTCGATTCTCAGCTATGTACTGACCACACATAGCAGAAGTGTACTGTTATGGTGGGTTGAAGGCGAACTGCATTGCCCACTTCCAATCTGGAATGCTCTTGTACTTGTACCACCGAATTGCCCAGTATCGGCGAATCTTTTGCAAGCGAATCTTTCTCATGTGATCTGATTCGCCGGGTGGATTTTCATAGCCCATTTTCTCGCGAATGGATTTGGGAATTGCTCGGGCATTGTTAACTTCCTTTGTTTTGCCTCCTTTGCCTTTCTGCCTTGGAGGATCAGGGAGGTTCTCAAGACCATCAACAATAGGTGATTCATCACCGAAGGCAGCCTCTTCATCAGAAATCATGTGAACAGAATAGAAAAAGAGAGGGAAGAAAAAAGAATAGGGATGGATAAGCACAGGCAAAGGTTTCGACCAAATCAATTTTGACAAGAGGTCAGGGAAAAACCAAGATCAGATGCATATCTGGTGTTGAATTAGGCTAGAACAAATCCAAGAATAAGTTCTAACTTAATTCAATCTCAAATAGATCTAACCCTAAGACTGACCTGAATTGAGGGGATTCTTTTGATGCTATGATCAAGTTTCCCGGAGACAAAAGATCTCAAACAGATCGATCAACCATAAAAACAAACAAACAAACAAACAAACCTTAAGAATCTCAGATCCAACAGAAAAGAAGAACATGGAGGGGAGGTTGGATCGGAGAGCCCAACGTACCCTAACTTGGTGACGCGGAGCGGCTACGGCGACGATGAGCGGCCGAGAAGTGCTCCTCGACGGCGGGAATGTCCTCGGCGACGGCGGTCCGGAAGTCAGGCGGTGCAGTCGTCGTCGGGGGAGAGAGATCTTCGGCGAACTCGAGGAGGGAGATGGGAAGCGGAGGAGACGAATGAGCGGGGTGGCGGTTCGCAGGGGAGGGATTTGCCTTATATAGTGGCCGATCTGACTAGGCAGTTAGATCGCATCGGACGGCTCCCTGCGATTGTCTCTTCCGATTCTACGGTGGGGATGAAGTGGAGATTGGTGAGCGAATCTCATCGGACCAAAAAATACGAGGACTCAACGGTCGAAGAATAACTCTTGACCGAGAGCAAAAACTTCGATAAAGTTGGAAGCAATTGATTCGGAACTCAATGATGTTCGAAGCAATTTGCTTTCCGTTTCAAATTTGCTTAACCACTCAAGTCAGAAAAGATTGGGAGCGAATCAGAATGGAGGAGATAGGGTCCGAAACATATCACTTCGAAGAAAAACAACAACGAAGTTAAAAGTGATAAGCACAGGGGACAAACGAAACGAATAAAAAAACAAAACTAAACTGGAAGTAAATGGCAAACAAAGCTAGACATTTAAACAAGGACGAAGGAAAACACAAGAGAAACTAAACAAACAAACACACAACGAAGGTGAATATATACATGGGAAAAGTTTCGATCTTACTGAACATTGTGTGACTCTAGGATGTTTAGCTCACATCTCAATGCACATAACCTTTTCTCGTCCAATAGCTTCGTGAATATGTCTGCCAATTGATCTTCAGTTCTAACATGATTGATCTCAATGTCTTCGCGCTGAACATGATCTCGAAGAAAATGATGGCGAATATAATTATGCTTTGTTCGAGAGTGTTGCACAGGATTGTGTGCAATTTTGATAGCACTCTCATTATCACACAGCAAGGGGATTTTCTTCACATAAATACCATAATCTTTCAGCGTCTGCTTAAGCCAAAGAATCTGAGTGCAGCATGAGCCAACAGCAATGTATTCGGCTTCAGTAGTAGATATTGAGACACAGTTTTGCTTCTTTGAAGCCCAATACACAAGAGATCTACCAAGGAAATGACATGTTCCTGAGTTAGATTTCCTGTCAACTCTATCACCAATCCAATCTGAATCAGAATATCCAATCAAATCAAACTGAGTTCCTTTGGGGTACCAAAGTCCCAAAGAAGGAGTATGTCCTAGATACCTAAGAATTCGCTTTATAGCAATATGATGTGATTCCCTCGGATTGGCCTGAAAACGAGCACAAATACAAACTGATAGAATGATATCAGGTCTATATGCACATAAGTATAAGAGTGAAGCTATCATAGACCGATACTTCTTCTGATCGAAGGGTTTTCCCTTCTCATCAGCATCAATAAAACCATTGGTTGGCATGGGAGTTTTGATAGTCTTGCAATCAGTAAGTCCAAATTTCTTCAGGCAATCCTTCAAATATTTTTCTTGTGAAATAAAGGTGCCATTCTTCTGTTGTCGAATCTGAAGTCCAAGGAAAAACTTCAATTCACCCATCATGGACATCTCATATTTCTTCGACATCATCCTTGCAAATTCTTCGTTGATTTCAGGGTTAGTGCAGCCAAAAATAATATCATCTACATATATCTGACACACAAATAGATCATTGTTATATGATCGAGTGAAAAGAGTGGGGTCAGAGGTTCCAGGTTTGAAGCCTTTCTTCAGGAGGAAATCCTTCAATGTTTCATACCAAGCACGAGCTACTTGCTTCAGTCCATACAAAGATTTGTGAAGCTTTTACACCATCTCAGGATTCTTTGAGTCTTCAAAACCTGGAGGCTGCATAACATACACTTCTTCTTCCATCTCACCATTAAGAAAAGCACTTTTGACATCCATTTGATATAGCAATATGTTATTGTGGTTAGCAAAATCAATCATAACACGAATGGATTCGAGACAGGCTACTGGAGCATAGATTTCACCGAAATCAATACCTTCGATTTGGATGTACCCTTGTGCTAACAATCTAGCCTTATTTCTTACCACAATACCATCCTCATCTTGCTTGTTGCGAAATATCCACTTAGTGCCAATAATATTGTGCTTCGTGGGATCAGGTCTATCAACTAGAGACCAAACATTGTTTCTGTCAAACTGGTGAAGTTCGTCCATCATAGCCAATAACCAGTCTGGATCCTTCATGGCTTCATCAAATTTTGAAGGCTCTAGCATGGAAACAAAAGAAAAACTTCCACAGAAGTTATCCAAACGAGTACGAGATCGAGTAGTGGGACGACCTGGTTGAAGAATGTCTTCGAGGATCGAATCAACATCAAATCTTCTTCGGACTCGTGATAAAGTAGTATCGTTTTCTTCAGGCTCAGCTTCTGCTTCAGGATCTGCTTCAGCTTCAGGATCTGCTTCACCTTCAGCTTCAGCATTTCCTTCAGGATTAGCATTTTCTTCGTTCCCTTGCTCTTCTTCGACCTGTTCATCATTAGCTTCAGGATGTTGATGTCGAGCGCCCCGGGCTAGGTGTGGGAAACATTGGATCATCATCATACCTGTTAGCTTGACGTGGATTTGTTTCGACAGGGCGAATCTCTCCAATAGCCATGGACCTGATCACTTCATTAAGTGGAGGTTCATCTAGATAATGAGGAAAATGCTCCTTTTGAGAGCCATTAGTTTCATCAAACCTCACATTTACAGTTTCCATAACTTTCCCAAAGTTCCCTTGCTGGCCCACCTTGTTCGGCTGAGGACCCGGTTTCCCATGTGTGATTAACCGGCTATCCAAACCCGAGACAGACGGTAGAGACCTATTCGAGAGCGTGGCCGGCTTTTGAGTTGGGTGTCGACTCACCGGGGGCCACCCGGATTTGTTCGTTGTTAGTTAGAGGGACCTGTCGTTTCGGATCTCTTGGAAATAAATCATAAAATGGTTGCCTGTGATGGGTAGCAATTGAGAGAGATGGGGGTGCGTGCGGAGCCTTGTAATGGGCAGTTGGTACACCCCTGCAGGGTTAAATCTTTTCGAGAAGCCGTGTCCACGGTTATGGACGACTTGAGACCTACTCCTTGTTCATAGACAACAACAACTGGGATAATCTTAATATAACTTGATCAACGTGTGTGTGTGCCTTGACTGCTTCTTCTTCGTCGGGCTGCGAAGAGGAGGACAAGGATAGGATAGGTGTTATGATTGCGTAAGTAGATGATAGTAAGAATTGTTGGAGGCGATTCCTCATCAAATGCTTGGCTTCTTATCTTACTCTCTAGACCGTTAGCCACTTCATAAATGCTAGTGCGGCAGCAACCTCACAACTTACCCCTTCCTTACCGTAAACTACTAGTTGTCCTAGAATGACGAGTGATGAAGTCCTTGCCGGGTCAGATGACGACTACAGTTGGATGCTGAGTACCTCTATACTCATGATACTACCCCCAAACTCTTTTCAGGGTTCGTGATCGACAACAGGTATGGTGATCGATGTTTCACGTGGAGACTCGATGACGACTAGTTAGGCGGATCCCGGCGGAGGGCCTGGACCCGTGTGGTTATGGGATCGATGTTTTTCTCTTTGCCAGTAGGCTTTTGATTGTAGTCTGTACCCAGACATGTATCTTCCGCTGTTGTATTGTATCTGAGGCAGTTGTATGCCGATTGTATGAGATGTTGTATCCTTGTATGTGTAATGTTGTGATATCATGTTGGAAATCCGGGGCATATGGCTTTGTCATATGTCGCGGTGGTACCGATATTTTCTTCGTGCTCGGATCTGGATGGAAACACCCAGATCTCGAACAGTACCGCATATCGGGCGTGACATAATTGAAGTCTGAGTTGGGAGCGAAACGTTGTAGACGCTGTCGGTATAATTTGGCGATGTTGTGTTTCAAATTTCGCGCAATTCCGACTTCGTCGGGTAGGTCAACGTTCGGATGTGCCAGGTATAATAGCCAATGTAATCCGAGGGTCGTATTAACAAAATGTCGTGTCCGCTGTTAGTCGAACCCCAGGATTCCCTCTTATATTCGGATTCTAGCCCACCTGAAAATTGGGCCCAAACATACTATTTTGTGGCCCAAAATAACCCCAAACAGCCACCTACTATAAATAGTAGGTACTGCCTTACCTAATCTGGAAAACCCTAGCCTACTCCATCCAATTCTGTGCCTCCCATCTCCCCGCCGCCACATGGCTCACCACCACTAGCCAACCGCCACCTGAGCAGCCGGACCGAACTGGATCATTGGATCTAGATCCGACAGCCAACATGCCTGCACGTCACCACACCGGATCCCAGCCCCGTGGGAGATCTTCTCCTCCCAGCCCGAGTGCCTCGCTCCCGACCCGAGCACCTCCGCCACATCATCGTCTGGCCGGCGAGCCTAGTGTAGCCGCCCCTCCACCACGCCAGCGAGCATCCCCGTGCCGTGCGCCCTTTTCCTCTCCTCTTTATTCTCTCTTCCCTCTCTAACCCCTCTTTGTTTATCCGAGCCGCACCATGGATGGCCGACCATGAAGCTTCGTCGTGCCGCCGCCCTTGGACCTACCGGCGACCGGATCGAGCGGATCCGTCACCCAGCTCCCGGACCTTCCCGTTCCAGCCTTCATCGCGCTTCCCGGGACCTCCTCGCTGGAGCGCCACACCGGTCAACGGTCGCCGCCGCTGACTGCAGCCGACGGGATGAGGCGAACCCCTCGCCCACCCACTCGCTGGTCGCGCACCTGGGCCAGCGCCCCCACATGCGGCCCAGCAACCGACGCCCACTGCCCCGGGCGAGATTTGCCTATCCAGCGCCCACTGGCCGGCCTGGGCCACATCCCACTAGCTGAGCGGCCCTCAGCCCCCTTTTTTCTATTTTGTTGAGCGTTGGGATGGCCCATGGCCTAAGTAGCGTCATGAGCGCGTGGTAGCTATTGTACACTGCCCCCTGTTGGGCCTGTTTAGAGCCAGTTTTGGCCCAGAGAGCTTAGAAGTGTTTTTCTGCTTATATTTTTTATGGCAGATTGTAATAGATTTCGCGACGCTTTAAACATGAAACTTGCTTAGAAATTTTTCTAGTTTAATAAAATGTGCACATTTTCCATATTTTCTCATGTTTACATGCCATTTCACTATTATTTACACCGCATGCCACCGTAAATTGTTTCTTTAATAACTTTTCAACCGTTGCTCCGGTAAAAATGTTCCTTACATGTAACTTGACTATAATTTCATGTAGATTGTGATTGTGATATTTTTTTCTGTCGTTAACCAATCTAAAATATGGTTTAGGGAGGAAAATTACCAAATTATTTAATTTTCATTGGGCCCTTAGTGTTATGCCATGTTTAAGATTTTGCCTCACTTAAATTGACTAGCATAGATAGTTTACTTTATGCTCCACCTCTTGCCATGATTTTGTGACATGCCATGCTTGTTTGAGATGCCATGTTAACAACCTTTGCTCATGTTGTGTAGCTAAACAACTTGAACCATCGTAAATGTGCAGTCTCGTCGTGTGTGACGGATAATTCACTTAACCAGTTAGTAATCGTTCTCGACGGTAGTTCCATCTCGTAGTGCGTTTCCTCGTGTTTCCTTCATGTTGTTGCTTGCTCGTGATTGCTTCGTAGTAATAGATGTTTTCTCGTCGATTGCCTTTCGAGTGTTTCCTTCTTGTGTGCTTCCGCGGGTTCTCTCGGAGACGTTGCGAGTTTGCGATCGACTATGCCTTCGGCATCGTCTTCTCATCAGGTAAGGGGGAGCATATATCATGCTTATAACTTTCAGCTCACTCGCGCCTAGGTGTAGGGATAGAACGATTGCTTGATTCTACCATTTCATATTCATGCCTCTCAAATAAACCCAAACATCCATGTCCTCCACATCCTAGCAAACCATGTTCGGCTATGTTACTATTGCTCGCTGCTCAGCCACTGCTTAGTATACATGCTAGGATGTTATCAACTCTTATTCTGTTACTCCTTGGATTGGGCTATCACATTGTTTTATTGATGTGGATGATATGATTATTATAATGTTGACTACATTCGACGAAGGATGGAAGGTCTAGGCTACCCCTCCCCGATGCTTTGTTCAATTCGAGGCACCTAGGACCCGAGTTCCGGGTATTGTGTCTCTTGACGAGCGTGCCTAACCGCGTGTGGGATACTATGGGGTTCCTTTTTCTTACCTACCTAGCTTCAAACATTTCTAGTGGTGGCCCAAGCTGATTTACCATTTGTAAACCATGCATATATGTCTGTCGGGTCGCTCCTAGCAGACATCCTTTAAACCAACCAGGGCCAACGGGGACATGGTTTCCCTGTTGGTCCAACCTGTCCGGCTGAGGACCCGACCTCATGTGAGAATTTACCGGCAATCCGAACCCGAGGCATATGGTAGAGACCAGATCGAGAGCGCGACCGGCTCCTGAACTGGATGTCGACTCACCGGGGGCCACCCGGATTTGTTCGTTCTTAGCTAGAGGGTCCTGTCGTTTCGGATCCCTCGGAACTAAATCATAAAATGGTTTCCTAGGATGGGTAGCAACTGTGAGAGATGGGCATGCGTGCGGAGCCTTGTAATGGGCAGTTGGTACACCCCTGCAGGGTTAAATCTTTTCGAGAAGCCGTGTCCACGGTTATGGACGACTTGAGACCTACTCCTTGTTCATAGACAAAAACAACTGAGATAATCTTAATAACTTGATTAATGTGTGTGTGCCTTGACTGCTTCTTCTTCGTCGGGATGCGAAGGGGAGGACAAGGATAGGATAGGTGTTATGTTCGCGTAAGTAGCTTATAGCAAGACTTGTTGGAAGCGATTCCTCATCGAATGCTTGGTTCTCATCTTACTCTAAATAGATTTTTAGCCACCTCATATACTGCTAGTGCGGCTGCAACATCACCACTACCACCATCTTACCGTGATAAGTTAGTTACAAGACATGTTGATATAGCTCACCCCTTCTTTTCTCTTTTACGCACGTTATGCAACCGATCTTGGACTTCAGAGGAGCTTGACGACCCTTCTTCTGGAAGCCTTCGCGGAGAATCGACGATGACTAGTTAGGTGGATTTCGGTGGAGAGCCTGGACGTGAATGGTGTGTTTTACCTTTGCAACTATGCATCTGATTGTAGTCTGTACTCAGACATGCATCTTCCGTTGATGTATGGTATTAAGGCAGTTGTATGCCGATTGTATGAGATGTTGTATCCTTCTAGCTGTAATATTGTGATGTCATGTTGGAAATCTGGGGCATATGACATTGTCATATGTCGCGTGGGACCTATATGTGCTTCGTCCCCGGATATGGATGGAAACATCTAGATCTGCAATAGTACCGCATATCGGGCCTTACATAATCAGTGGATCATGTCCATATGGATATGGAAATTTATTGAACTATAAAATAATTCCAACAATTCTAAACAGTGTCAAAACAACCCTTTTCTCACATTACATATTCAAACAAATACTAAATGATTTTATCCTTGAACCAAACTTTTTGTGGCACCTTTGTAAAGTATAACACCAATTATGGAACA
Source organism: Bromus sterilis (assembly GCA_950022295.1). Taxonomy (NCBI): domain Eukaryota; kingdom Viridiplantae; phylum Streptophyta; class Magnoliopsida; order Poales; family Poaceae; genus Bromus; species Bromus sterilis. The sequence continues at coordinate 235,255,123 of OX465595.1, read as the reverse complement.
AGTTCCATATGTTACAAAAATGTGAAAGAAAATAAAACAAATACAAACATAAAAGAATTACAGGAAAAGAAAAGCAGAAAAGAATAAAAGGAAACTGGCCCACTGTTCTGGTGCAACAAGTGCACAGTGCACTGGCCCAGTCAACCCATCCAGACCACCAGCCAAACTCCCATCCCCCACCCGGGCTGTTCATCCCCGTCGTCGTGTCGGCACGGCAGAGCACACCGATGGAGATGGAGCCGCTGGATGGCCGCCACCGCGGCGCCTCACTCGCCGTCATGGATAAATATGCCGCCGCGCACCCACTGGACAAACCCTAGATCGATATCTGCCCTCCACGCCTCGCCATCGTCGCCGCGAGTCTGCTCGTCGCCGCCATGGAAATGGCCGCACACCCACGCGGCCATTGAAGCCCTCACGCCCCGCCAACCTGTCCACCGTGCCCGCCGCCGTTGTCTTCGTCTCCACGCAGAAGCAATCGAGTCTTGGAGCTTTGCAGCGACGACTATAGCGCCGTTCCCCTTCCTAGCCGCCGTCGAATCGCAGAGAAATTCTGGCCGCCACACGCCATCCCCGAGCCCACTGCCTTCCCCTGCGTTCCCAATTTCTCTCGTTCCCTTCCTTTCACCGTAGCGGCCACTGCCATTAGGATACCAGCTTGTCGCTGCCGGCGAGCAAGCCGCCGTGGCCTGGCTCGCGCATTTTGCCTCCGGTGCGCGTCATGTTGCTCGCCGTGTCACCAGCTATTGAAAGCGCGTGAAACCGCTCGAATCCGTGCACTAGATAGTCGCCTGCGTCTAGCCCGTGCTTCGACGACGCCACCACGACAAAATTCTCTGCCGTTATCTGCCCGTTCGACTGCACCAAGACGTGCTCCAAACGGCGGCCTGTGAGCGAATTCCAACGCCTACAAGACTGTGCCACCCCGCTTTGTCTCGCCAGTGACTCGCCGCAGGCCACCGCCGACGTGGCACACCTGGGGCCACCCTTTGGGTCACTACCAGTGGGCCCATGGGGTCTAGTTGACTGGGTTGACCAGTCAACATTGCTGACTGGGCAACCCCAGTCACTAACAAGTGGATCCCCCATTTAGATAATTAACTTAATTATTTAGTTAATCTAATAATTACAATTGAGTCAATGACATGTGGGGCCTCCTCCGACTAATCTCTGTTTAGTTAAGTCAATCACTTATTAAATGAATCTGTCTATGACATGTGGGTCCCCCTTGTGAGTGGCACTGTTTTGGATAATGTTGCTATTAATTAATAAAAGAAATTCAGAAATTCTTTTAAATTGATTTAGAATTTAGAAATTAATATCTTTTAAACCGTAGCTAAGATGGAAAAACTTTATACATGAAAGTTGATCAAAAAAATATAACGAGTACGACTGCACTACCCATACCCCCACCACACCCCTCTAGCATACCGAACATGGATCCATTCCCCACCCGGATCGTCTGTCGATAATCACCCGGAGCTCGCAGTTCCTATACATTATTTATCTAAGCCCCTGGAACTTAGACCACCTTGCGTACAATATACTAAGATACTACTATATCCTCACTAAGTAAGACCACAGGCGGTCTCACGCATCTCCATCTCCATAGTAGTCGTCGTAAAAGTTACCCGCGTATCCCGGTAGCTGAAGGTGACCATCGGAAAACACGGAGGCATGTGGACCCTGATATCCATTTGGGCAAGGATGGGGCCTAGGTCCAACATAGGGTGGAAGCAAAGGACCACGGGGTGGAAAAATGCCTCCAATCTCGGGCCAAGCAACTCGAGAAGGCATCTGAGTCCTCACAGGGTAGATAGCATCATACTCGACTGATCCAACACTCACGAAGGGTGCCAAGAGTGTCAGTGCTCGATACAGACGAACACGGGTGGCGTGAAGCTCAAAACGGAGAGTGCGTGCATCACGATCTCGATCACTAGCAAACCTAGCAGTCATCTGAAGTACTGGATCTTCTGCAGAGTGATCTGAGTAGAGTCCGGTGTAATATCCTTCTTCTCTTGGAAGTGCAGCAGGGATATAGCGGAACGAGGTCTCTCTCAGCATAGTGTGCTCCTCTCTCAGCAGGGTAATACATGAGTATGCAGCATCCTGCACAGCCATGTTCTCAGGCATGCCAATGCCATGTCCAAAGTGGATAGGCTGAGTGACTCCATTGTGGTGCGGGTAGATCCTGACGATGCAGTGGAATTGGGTCTGGTTGAAGTCAAGGAACTGCTCCTCAACTGTGTACTCAGGGTACCATCGATATACCACATAGGACATCATTTCGACCAACGTGGCGGGATGGCCACGCACACCGAGGCACCTGGTCAAACGAACAATCTGCCGAGGGGGAAGATCTGCCATCTGAAACAGAAAGAAGGAGTTTGCAAATGCATCAGATTATGAGATAAACCTGGAATGACTCGGACAGCATAACGGCTGTAATTGCAAGAAAAAGACAATTTCTTACAACATGGAAACAACACTTACATACGATGTAAGAAATCAGGAATCATAACCACTCTAACAACCGATCACAACTTTCCTACGGCTACAAGGAAGCAAACAACGAGATGTTCTAATCAGACAGAGGAGAGCCTAGTCCTATCTTCCCGTAGAATAAGATGAGGATGACTCAAAACTCAGAACGAAGGGGGTAAGGAGAAAAAAGAAGCCTTACGTTGTTCCCTTATATACCCAGAGTAACTATATAACTATAGAAGGCTAGACTCGACTTCGGCCAAGGCTACTAGTCCTACAGTCAGTCCTGCTCTGATACCAAGTCTGTCGGGATCCGGGGTTAGCGTATGCAAGTACAGCTAAGACATAGTCATATGGAGAGCCGAGAACCGTACGCACTTGTCTAAGCAGACAAGGCCAAGCACAGAACGTTCTCGGAAAGCATCGTATGTGAGGGGCATCCCATCCAGGCCGGATGATCAACTGAGATGGGTCCTCATCGTCCGCACACAAGTCTAATGATATGGGTGATGACCTCCCATATTCACAGACAAGTCGCCTCAACCATACAATCGACTATCTCATAACTCTTACATAGACTTACTCCAGCCCGATCACTTAGTCGGGGTCTAGGGCGGGCTCGATCATACCACAAAGTGTGCACGAGACTGAGTCTCGAGCAATCGCATCGCGATGCGCCAAGCTGCGCACATCTAAGGGACACATGGTGTATGAAAGACCGCCAGCCAGATCACAACTAAGGTCTCGAAAACCCATACAAAGACATGCATGTTATAAACATACACGCAGCACACATGCCTTGTATGAACAGTAGGTATCATTGCAATTCTCTACAAATTATACATTTTATTGATAACTCTTACAGAGTGCACACAGAGATCACAAGTATGTGATCCAACATTACAACAACAAGCGGAAGCAAAGTATGTCTGAGTACAGACAAGTTTAACAAATGGCTTAAGAAGCCTTATTTAAACACAATCCCTCCACGACGGAACCAGTCGCCTGACTGGGACTAGACTAGCTTGATCTTCAGTCGTCGAGCCCGATGAAGAAGCCACCTTCGGGGTCAGTGGGTTCATCTAAAACATAGAATAAGCAAACGTGAGTACAAAATTGTACTCAGCAAGACTTACATAGGAGCTATACTACTCATGCACATGTATCAAGGTAAAGGGAGGTGGGGTTCACTTGCAGAAGTGCCAGCTTTGACTTGGCTAATCCTGAACTATGAGTACCAGACTTAAGGTAAGAAGCGTACACGAGTCCACTACTTTCTCCAACCAATTACACCACTATGGTGCCTTCCTCGACTTCCCCACGAGAAAGCACGCCATAGCACTCACACTTATCTTGGTGTGTTTTAGAAGTATCCGGTTCAAGTTATCTAATAATCAAGCTAAGCTTTCCAAGCGGTCCTTAACCGCGGACGCGGCTATTCGAATAGTTTTGTTAACCCTGCAGGGGTGTACCGCTACACACACATGATCATCATTTACCGCCTTTGATCTCGACACCATTCAAGGGATGTCAGCGAGGATGCTCACCACAACTGTTACCTCATAGCCTATCTAGTCCAAGAAAGCCGCCTACCTGGGTTGGCTACCACTATCGTGAACCCGGCCGGTTTACCGAAGTGGACCCAAGTGATGTGTGCGTGGTGCATAAGCCGGTCTCGGGTGAGCCGTTCTCTCACTTAGCAGCCAGGCCACAAACCTACCAGAACTCCGAACTATTGCGACATCTGGACATCGAAATGGATGAGTTAGTAACCTGAGAGGGGTCAGTGAGCCCAATGTGTGGTTGTACTCTTCATCTTGGATCACCACACAAGAACTCGGACTTAGGGCGGTGTTCAACGAGACAACCCACCGTGTACTCCTACACATCCTCTCATCGTTCACCTTGTATTAGGGTAGATTCACCAACACCTTTCTACCAACATCAACATGATCACTACCATCCCGACTCACATAACAGTATCAACATGGTATCATTCTAAGCATGCAATAAGAAGTAACAATTACAGGGGCCACATGATATCAATCAACTCCTACAGTTGCTAGGATTGTGGTTTGCCTACTACTGTGACAAATGATAGGTCATGCAAAGGAATGGGTTCATCTATGCGGTAGAAACGTAGCATGGTAATCATCCTATACAATGCATCAGCGAGACATGAGAGGGAATTGGAATTTTATCGACATGATCAATGGGGGTTTGCTTGCCTTGCTGACGAGGTTCGGGTTCGGGGTCTTCAACGAAGGGGGCAGCCTCCTGTTCGGGTTCCACCTCTACTCGACAAACAACAAACAAGGTAGCAAAGTAAATACAATGCACAATCACATGGTTGAAGGTTGAAACTTGATGTATATGCTTTGATGTGTGAAGCAATTCCATTTAAATGGAGTATATTGCAATTTGAATTGCAAATTCAAACTCCAATTTGAATTCAATTAAGTCAAGTTGCATATGACATTGTTTGATCAAGTTTAAACATTTTGAAATGTGTATGATATGCCTCTGATGTGTAATTGAAATGTAGCATGTTGCCATGGTTCAAGTTGCAAAAGTATTTGAAAAGAATTTGATTTAATTCCATTTAAATCAAATAGGAAATGCTACTGATCACATTTTAAATTCAACTCAAACATGGTTGAAAGTTGGATATTTGGAAAGCTTATTTTCTCCTGATCATTTTTCATATATTATTTGTTAAATTTGGAGTTGATATGAATTTTCTATGAATTTCCAAAGTTTGGGTTAATTTCTGCCTTTTCTGGAATTTTCTGAATTACTTTAATGATTTTATTCCAATTATTGCATCAGCACTGAGTCAGCATGACATCAGGGGGTTTGACCCAGTCAAACTGACATGGGGGCCCCATTTGTCATGGACTCAGGGGCTAATCCCCTCTCTGTTTAATTAAACGGAGAGGATTAGGGGGCCTGGGGCCCACTGTTAACCTCACTGGGGTGGATTAGGGCGGGTTAACTTAACCCGGCCACGTCGGACCTGCCAGCGGCTAGCCGCCGGTGACCACAACCGCGGCGGTGCTCTATTCTCTTCTTCTCCCGGCCACCATTCGAAGTGCTGAGACCACCGGGATATAGCCCATGCTCCCGCACGTCGTCTGGTGCACGCGGGCGTCCAAGGTGATGACCAAAACGACGACGGCGACCTCGTCGGTGGCAACAGAAGCCCAGCGAAGTGACAAACGTCGCCACAGTGCACCCAAACGAGCAAGCGCTGGCTCATTAGACGCGCGAGGTCACAGCGAAGACGACGGACAGGTTCTCGAGTTCGTCTGCTTCACGGGTGCTTGCTGACGAGCACACCGGCGACGAGGAGCCACGGCTCCCATGGCTAATCGGGCTAGACAGAGGGAGGGGCGCTGTGAGCTTGGGGAAAACGCTCACCAGGCTACAGAGAACACGACGAGGTAGTCGACGGAGTCAGGGAGGGAACGTAGCCGGAGTATTTGACGACGACGAGTCGCGGATCCAGTGAGGGCTCGAGGGCGATTGCGGCGGCTTGAGTCCAAATCACGGCTCCGTCTGCTTCGGGAAGAGGAAGTCGACGACGACGAGTACGAGGGACACAGCAGGTTGAGCTCTAGGGCATGGTGGCCACGTTGTCCATGGCGGTGCGCTCCGGTGAGCTTCCTGTCGGCGACGAAATCAAGCAGAGGGGAACGCGAGAGCAGTGGAGAAGAGGGGGAAGTGAGGCGGGCGTCCACGGGACGTCTCCTGGCGCGATAAGGACGCCTCGGAGGCCTCCAGGCAGGGAGGTGGCGTGGCGGCCGCGGCATGCCGGCCACCTAGCTGCTTGCCGCTGCGCTGGAAGAAGACAAGGGGGGGCTGCGGGCTTGGGCTGCGGTGCGGTAAGTTGGGCCGGGGAGGTCCAGGTAAGTGGGCTACTTTGCCTTTTTCTTTTTCTTTCTGTTTTTCTTTTCTGTCTTTTGTTTTGGCTATCAAAATAAATACCTAGCCATTTTCTAAAATGCTAAAACTTTTTATATGGCCTCATAACAATATAGACTAGCCACTTATAAAGTTTGGCACTTTTTAAAATTCAAATAATTTGAATCTTAACTCAAATAGGGGTTTTTGATTAATTCCAAGGCACTGTTTGAATATTTGAAAAATCCATGATCATGGGGTGGGTCCCACATCACTTGATATGTGATCACACTCATTTATAAGACTTTTAAAAAATCTAACATGAATTTTTTGGAGAGGTTTTTATCTGGCCTTTTGAATTAATTCATCTGGGGGTGTTCCTTCTCCCATTTTGCTTTTGAATTTGATTTCAAGGATTTCTTTTGAAATTTTTTAGATGAATGCAAGTGACTTTGATCCTAGCACATTTCCTAACAAAGGGTTCTGACAGCGGCAGCAACCTCACCACTTACCCCTTCCTTACCGTAAACTACTAGTTGTCCTAGAATGACGAGTGATGAAGTCCTTGCTGGGTCAGTTGACCACTACAGTTGGATGCTGAGTACTTGTGTACTCATGATACTACCCACAAACTCTTTTCAGGGTTCTTGATCGACAACAGGTACGGTGATCGACGTTTCACGTTGAGACTCGACGACGACTAGTTAGGCGGATCCCGACGGAGGGCCTGGACCCGTGTGGTTATGGGGATCGATGTTTTTCTCTTTGCCACTAGGCATTTGCTCGTAGTCTGTACCCAGACATGTATCTTCCGCTGTTGTATTATATTTGAGGCAGTTGTATGCCGATTGTATGAGATGTTCTATCCTGTATCTGTAATGTTGTGATATCATGTTGGAAATCCAGGGCATATGACTTTGTCATATCTCGCGGTGGGACCGATATGTGCTTCATCCCCGGATCTGGGTGGAAACACCTAGATCTGGAACAGTACCGCATATCGGGCCTTACAAGTCCATAGTGTGGGTAACGTGCACAAACTCTACAGAGTCACAATCTATTCGAATAGTCGAGTCCTCGGTCATGGGACACATTTCGTACTAGGTCACACCATATGATCAACATGAGTTCGGTGGTATGTTTGTGGTAATTGGTTGGTCATGCGATAAGTGCATTGGTTGGGTGGTAACGAAGGACACCTAACCCGTTGAATGGTCGTGCGATGGCCCGTTCGGTCATGCGACGACCCGTGGAAGTGATTGGTCACGAAGTGACCCGGTGCTTGAGCTTGTAAGGACTCCGAGGTAAGCCACGTGATCAAGCGACGATCATGTGGGGTCCATTGTGTGTGCATTAGTCTTAATGCTGATAATATGCTTGATGATTATCTGCTGCATGATATTGTTGCTCACCTGCGTAATTCACTAATATACTTTAACCTGTTGCCATGTTATTGTTTTGCCTTGATGCATGGTTGTTGTGAGCTTGAAAGTACATTCAATGTACTGACCTGGCGTGTTATGCCAGATTTGAAGGCCGTGCTTTGGATGCATAGGACGACGTTCCCGGTGTTTGCGAGCTAGGAGGTGTCCTAGCCAGTGTCCCTGTGGATTGGAGTTCATCATCGCCATTATTGTTCCGCTGCCATCGTTATTCCGCCGCTAGAGAGTTTTGCTGCTGCTTGGTGTAGAGCTGAGGCTAGCCCGAGGAGCAAGTTGTGTCTCCACTAGCGTTGTAATAGACCTCGTGTACCCCTATCTTCGGTAATAGAAAGTCGTTCAGTTCTATATCAAGCAGTGACGTGTTCCAGAAGATTTGATCTCTGGGCTGGTGCACGGGGCGTTCCGGTTCTCTGAGCCGGGGTGCCACAATGATTGGTATCAGAGCAGGACTGGCTGCAGGACCCGCTAGCCCGCATGAATGTTAGAAGGACGTTAGATTGACGTTAGACCTAGAGTATAGCTTGCTTGTGTGATGCTATTGCCTGCTGCATTTGTTTGCTGCATATAGACGTTATGTTTTCTCTAACGCTCTGATCTGACGAGTGTAGATGACGGAATACCCGGAGGGCTACACAGGATCCTCATCCGCGACCAACTTTGACTACCTCCTTGCAGACGTATGGTGGACTCTCTACCCCAGTGGAGAGCAGCCAAGGTACCAAGTTTCCCAGACGGCGATCGGAGGGCAGCTGCTTGAGTACCGTGCCAGCGTCTACGTGACCTCCACCATCCCCATCGGTGTGCGCTCCTACAACTTCCAGGGTGGACCCGCTTCTACCCTGGATCGTGCCATTCAGCTTGCCGCGTTGGCGGGCCTCCTAGGCCTCCGCCACCAGGAAAGTGCGATGCAGCAGAATCGCGCCTTCCATTTTTACCCCACCTTGGGTGCGACTTCGCAGCAAGTAAGGTTTCCTCGCCCTTTTGCGGAAGACGATGCAGCGGTGATCACCATGTCCCTCTACATGATCGCCTAGTACGCCCTCCTCGTCGAGCTAGTCCGTGATGCAAGGGATGCAAGGAGAGCTCTTGCTGCAGCCTTGTCGTTGTCGACTCCTCTGCCCACTCCCGTGACCCCTAGCAACCCGCCGTCAGATCAGAACGCCTGAGATTCGCGTAGTTTGTAATGCATGAGTAGTAGTGTTGCATGTTGCCTGTTGCATGTTGTTGTGTATAGAAATAAGTTGAGATCCTGCGTGCGATCTCAGTGCTTGTTCAGTGTTGCTGTTCTTGCTTCGTTCTCGTTGTTGGTTCGTTGTTCCTCGGCAGCTACTAACTCTGTTTTGGCAGTTATTGAATGACTTGGACGGACCCTTGCTTGTTATTCTTCGATATTGGCACCACGTCTGGTTCTGATCTGATGCATCGTCGGCCGTCCGAAGTGGATGCCTGTTTTACATTTCTCTTTTCAACAACCGACCCGTGTTCAGAGCTGCTTTTCGGCCGTCTCGGGTAGTTGTTCAGTTTCTTTTCGTAGTGGGGACCCTATGCTCTGAGTTGTTTTCTCGGCCGTCTTAGGGGACCTCTGGATTCTTTTATCAACGTTGCCTCATGATCATAGCTGATTTCGGTCGGCCGTCTTGAGCAGCGCTTGAGCTATTCCAGTACAAGTCCCAGATCTGAGTTGTAAAGACCGTTCTAGTGGCTTTGGGTTATTCTCTATTTTTCTTTGTGTAACAGCCCATATGCAATTTGTAAGGCATCATGTAATTTTCACTTTGTCAGAAGACTTTGTAACTTCACATGGTGCTAGCTCATATGAATTCATGTGGTGATTTCAATTTGCATTGGGATTGGAGCCCATTTGCTTTGCCTTTAATTTCGTCCAAGTTGGTTCAAGAAGGGTGTTGGGTGATTTGTTCCTTGTGCATTTGAGCTCCCCTAAGTCTCAAACTTGTCATAACTTTTTCTTTTCCATTGCCAAGGGTTTTAAAACTCCCACCTCATTTTTGCCATCACAAAAAATGTGGGTTGTAGTTCAAAGTGGATTTGAATTGCAAAAACAACTCCACTTTTTAGTTGTTGCAAAAATGTCCAAACCAATTTTATAAATTGGCTAATATTGCAAGGATCAACAGTCATGAGCTCATGTATTTTGATCCTTGTAGTTTCCTCCCAAAAATTTCTCCAAGTCCTCTTTTTATTTTGTTTAAATAGGAAAAGGGCTTGTTCTGCATCTTGGGATTTTTCCCTCAGATCCAAATTGGTTCCAACCAATTTTGTGAATTTTACAAAATATTGCAAAGAGCCAAAAATATGCCCATCATATTTTTGCCTTTTGTTTTTGCTCTGTAAAAATTCAAAGAGGGTTATGTTTTTCTTTTCTTTTTTTAATAAAGAGAGACCCCAACCCCCTTTTTTTCTCTCTTCTCCAGTGGCCCGCTTCTCCCTTGGCCCAGCCCGCTGCGAAGGGGTACGACCCCGTCGTCCTCCTCTTTCCAGCGTGGAAGCCCCCTTTTTCCCCTCTACTCTCTCTCAGGCGACGCCACGGCGGCTGGTGGAGCCCTGGAGTCAGCGGGAGGCGCCCCCTCTTTTTAAGCGCAGGCAGAGGCTCCCCACGAACCCTAGGTTCCATTCCCCCTCCAATCTTCGCCGCCGCCATCGTTTTTTTCTCTCCTCGAGCTTCCCCTGTTTTCATGGCTGCCGGAGGGTAGGGCGAGTTCGGCCACCGTTCCTCAACGTCGACGACCACGAGCTCGCGGGAGGGCTTCTCTGCGTCATCTACGTCGTCTCCAGCAACAGATTCAAACCCCGCAGCCACGTCTTCTTCCTCCCCGTCAAGTCCGCGCGCTCGACCGTGTCTCCGCTGTGAGCAATACTCCTTGCCCTCTCTCCCTCCACCGTGTAGTTGTAGGTGTCGGGTCTGGTTGACAAGGGCGCTCGCCGTGCCCAGCCCTACGTAGCCGAGCATGCCGGGCGGGCCTGACTTCCTATTGCCGCCATGCAGTGCGCCGATGGGACCTTGCTTGTAGCCAAGTCTCCGCCTTTGGGACGCCGGCGCAGGGTCTTCGCAAAAAATGGGTCGTGGGTGGTCGCCTCTAGCCAGGGCGCGTCTACGGAGAGTCGCCGGGCTTCGTAGGCGAGGCCGCCATCGTCTGAACCCGCTGTTCTTCGCCGAGCACCTAACTTCTTCAGTTTCGTCAGGACGCAGCAAGTGTCGCCTAGTTAGTCTGGGTTCAGATCGTGTTTTCTCCTTTTCCGTAAGCCTTGGATCCCGTCAAGTACTTCGTGCCATCGATCAGCAGTACGTACTCCCGATGGCCGCAGGATTCATGCAAGCCGGGGCAGAGCACCCCTTTTTTTCTTGACCTGTGGTGCCGCGTCGAACCTGAACTCTTCAGGTTCGGCTTTCTTCAGTTTTCAGTCGTTCCGTGCTTGTTTAGTTCGGTCGATCCTCTTTGTTGTCGAGTTCCCGAGCGTAGCCCAGTGGAGGGGCTCCTGGGTTCAACCCTTGAGATTGTGGGTTCGATTCCCACAAGCTACAGCGCCCTCCCCTTTTCCTCCTTTCTTTTTTTCTTCTTTTCCTGCTGCGTCAAAGTGGGCTCGGCCCTATTCTTTCTCGCCTGTTGGCACTCGGGAGAGAAGAGTCCGCGAGGTGTTGGGCCAGACTCAGCCGAGGCCAGCCCAAGGGGAGCTTCCTCCTTGTTTTTTTCCCACGTCCCCTTTTCCATTTGTCTTAAATTCCAAAGTTTGGGGTTTTTGAAATTTCCAAGTGCTAGCTCTTCCCCCAACATGTTGTATATGTTTTTGGGGCAGGAAAATGCAATGATTAAGATGGTGCTCTCTATTTTGTATTTTGGGCAAGTGCAAAATGGAATGTGATATGATTGTCACATATGCCCCATCTTTGCCTTTATTTAAGTTCCTTTGCCACTCAAATTCTTTTCGTTTGTTCATTTTCTTGAGCTCCACAAGTTGGCACACTCAATGCATCCCCTTATTCCTTGCAATCATCTTGTCACATGCTAGTCACATCTTTTTCCCATGTGACCTTTCTTGGTACCTCCTTTGGTGGCAAGTTCTTCGACACTTCTCTATCTCCGGAATCGATAGATTTATTTCATGATGCTTTTACTTTGTTTAATGCTATTGTTGGTCATGCCATGCCATGTTGTCATGTTATTTACACCAAAGTTAAGGCTAAGACCAAAGCCATTTTACGTAAATAAATTTCATATAAAGTTGTTGACGTGTCGTCACCACCTTCATTTAAATCTGACTAGATAAGGTCACATCATGTCGGTTAAACTTGATCATACCATCTTTGCCTGTGCATCGCACCCATTGCTTACTTGTGTGCCTTTTCCTTGCCTATACTTTACGTTAGCACCTGAGACCGCCGAGGAGACTTACGTGGAGATTTCCGACACCGAGCCCGAGGAGCCTGCTACGTCTGCTTCGACGACCGATTACCCAGGCAAGGGGAAGATTTATACCATTACTTGATACCTTTCTGCCTACCTGCTTCGATGTAGTCTAGAACGTTTGTTTGATCCTATCCACCTTGTTCATGCCATAATCAAACCAAACAGCCATGATCCCCACATCCTAGCAAAACATTTTATTGCTAAGTTACCGTTGCTCAGCCATTGCTTAGTATGAGTAGGAAAACTTGTTGCTTACCCTATGCTATGGTTTGGGATATCATGTTATTTAAAGAAGTTGGTTGATATTTATTATTATTATGATGTTAAATATTATACTTGACGAATGATGGGAGACCAGGCTGTTCCCGCCAGGTGTTTTGTTCCATTTGAGTCACCTAGGTCCCGAGTTCCGGGTATTGTGTTTCTTGACGAGCGTGCCTAATCGTGTGTGGGGTTCTATGGGGCCCCCTTGTCTTACCTACCTAGCTTCGCACAATTCTAGTGGTGGCCCGAGTTGATTTACATTTGCAATGTGTGTGTGCTGATGGTACCCCAGTTTTTTACAAACCACCCCGGGCCAGGAGGACATGTTCCTTGGCTTGCCCAACTTGACCGGCTGAGGACCCGGTCTCATTTGAGAATTTAACCGGCTATCCAAACCCGAGTCATACGGTAGAGACCGATTCGAGTGCGTGGCCAGCTTTTGAGTTGGGTGTCGACTCACCGGGGGCCAACCGGAGTTTCAGGCGCTTACCCAGCCAAGTGGAAACCAGGTCTACATGCGAAGCCTATGATGGGCAGTTGGTACACCCCTGCAGGGTTAAATCTTTTCGAAAAGCCGTGTCCGCGGTTATGGACGACTTGAGACCTACTCCTTGTTCATAGAATAACATCAATTTGAGTCATAATTAAAACTTGACTACCGTGTGAGTGCCTTGGTTTCTTTTCTTCGTCCAGGGGGACCGAGAGAAGATCCAGGTTGTGTTATGTTTGACGTAAGTAGGTGGATAGCAGACTTATGACGCGTTGTCACGTGTATTCTTGGATCTTACCTCTACTCTAATAGAACGTTAGCCACCATATATGCTAGTGCAGCTGCAACCTTTACCTTTACCTTGTCTTACCGTAGGGAGTTAGTTATCCTGTAATGATATAATCTCACCCCTGTTTTCATTTTGTGCTTTTACTGTTTTGCCTGATCGGCCGCTGCAGTTGACTACTACCTCGACCCGAGCCTGGGCGATACTTCGTGGAGGTGCTCCCGGTGGAAGACGATGAGGAAGACCTCGTTCAGTAGATCCTATAGTTGGGTTCTGACGATCCGTGGGTGGACTATTTATGTGCAGCCCTCTCTAGGGCAATTTGGATTTGTACCGTACTCGGTCGTGATTGTCTTCCGCTTGTTGCATGATGTACTGTTGGGTCCACGGACCTCTGAGATGATGTAATAAATTTCAGCGGCGATGTAAGCCCTGGACTCTTTATATTTATGTCTTAGTATAAAGTTCATTGTTCTTATACTTGTTGTCGAGAATCCGGCAGCGACACGAGTGCGAGTCTCGTGAGTCGGTGGCCTTTTATGCGCTACTAACTTGAGCGGGACGCGAAAGCGACTAACTCGAGTTAGCACCGCATCGGGGGCCTCACACTTTGCAAGGAGTCTGGATGGTCATCGACCACCGCTAAAGCTGATGACATAGCAAGTCACTTCTCGTTTGCTTTTTGCTCTGTGGTGTTCTTCGTTGGTTTTTCATTTGGCTCTGTGGTGTCACTTTATCCGCCCTGATGGAAAGTTGCTCATAACCCCCGCATACCTCGAAGAATCAGTGCAAGACCGCCGGGCATCATGAAGACACCAAGTCAACGACCCACACCAGCTTGCCGCAGGAATATTCAGCTCCCGTATGAGTTCTGCCGAATGAACCAAGTCTGCATCATTCCGGTAAATGTTACAGCCATGAAGATTCCATCAGTGAAAGACCGCAAAGAAATAAGAAAACTCAGCAGACATGAATGAGTCGTACCCTGTTGCATCGAAAGCATTCTGGCTCAAGTATGAACCATACGGCAACCATCATCTGAGTCAGGCATACATTTCTTCTGTAACCAGTACAATCGTAAAGATTTGATCAGTTAAAGGCCGCGATGATGTGGAAAAATCAGCAAGTTAACCAAGACTCATGCCCAATCGCATTGGAAGCATGTGGCTCACGAAGGGACGTTACCCAAGCCATCACTTGAATCAAGTCTGCATCAGCTACAACAGCCGCAAGGATTCAGGCAAGGAAAGCAGAAATTGTGACCCAGAAACATATGCGTCCAAGACATGGCAAGCACCAGCTACAATCTTGTCAGATGTAAATTACTTAGGTATATTCCGGAAGATGGTCAGAACGTATCATGAAGCTCGCATCCAGCAAAGGAATGATTGGAAGGGTGTTTCCTCTGATAAGCTAGCAGTCAGAAAATTTTCAGGCACCGTGGTCGATTTTGTTCCCACCTCAGTGAGGGAAAGCTTCGGACAGAAGGAAGCTCAGCCTCCCGTGACAAGGAACCCGGCACAGCCGACACCTGTAGTGTACCAACCTTCCTCAGTACGCCACCCGCGTATCTTCCCGACCAAGATACCCAGTCTTCCACCACAAGCCACCGGCAGAAGCTTACAGTGCAAGACACTCAGTCGTACTCAGTACGCACCACCGATGGATTTCAGCACAAGCTACTCGACCGTCTACAGTGATCTGCCGCCAAAATTTCCAGCATAAGGAACAGATGTATCCACAGTATAAAGAGGCAGACTTCCAAAGCAAGACAGACTATCTTTGTCAGAAAGTTACTAAGAAAGCTTCCAAGGCAAGACACCCAGTCTTCTACAGCAATCTATCGAGGAAGCTTCCCGTGTACGACACCCTGCCTTCCTCGATACGCCACCGGAGCAAGCTTCCGGGGTACGGTACCCAACTTTCCACAGCAAGCTACCCCAAGCTTCGCAGATAAAGCTACACAATCTTCCTCGACATGCCATCAGATCTTCAACGGTGTTGTCAGAAATTCAGTTATTCGAAGACCGCAAAGGCGTCAGCATCATCAGGACCCGCACATCTTATGGGCATCCTTCTCAAGTATGCAAGCTACCCCGGTGCAGATACCACCATGCTCGTAATCAAGGCAGAATTATGCACACGATCCGCAACCCTCAGGAAACAAGTCAGCAGAAGAGGTGGATACACATCTCAGCTTGGAAGAAAGACTGATAAAGTCGTGAAGAAACACCTTGACGACCGGAAGCACTAGAGCATTGAATCTCGCTCCAATCGCGAGGGTCAGTTTTTCCCGCCCGACAAGGCCCGGAAAAAGGATGATCTTGAGATACCCTTCATGGCAATCAATATTATCACGGTAATCCAAGAGACAAAAGGTGATGGTAACCTGTCTATCTCAGATGAAGATTTCGGCAGAACAATAAGCCGTGATGCAAGAAGAAAAGAACCATGACTAAATAAAAGCCAGTACAAGAAAGGTGATTGCCACAAGAGCAAGACCCAGGGCAGACAAACATGACATATGTCAAACCTTGCTACAATGTATACCCCCGGAGTGAGCATTGCACCTCGTAATCAGTCAAAAGTAGGAAACTCTTGTAAGCCGGCGGGTTAGGCAGAAGGAATCGCATGGACCTCAAGTCAAATTTTCCACGAGCAGTTGAAGTCATGTGGACCACCGTGTATATCTACCACAAAGAAAGCTCATTCACTATGGGCTAAGGACAGTGTACCGATCCAGTTAGCCTGAGCAGTTACTCAAGCTCAGAATCGTCCGGGATACCCCAGTCTGTTTCATTAAAGGTCACCTTCTCGAGGCGACATTTTAAATACAAGAACAAGATTGAAGTGTATCATGACCTCTCGCCACCCGGATAGGGCCACCAGTCAGGTAAATCTCAGCATAAGTGAATATCCAGAATTTGTGCCCCGCTCCGAATCCTTGAGCACGGTGGACAAGCCAGAAGAAATGCAAGGCAACCCAATGTGTCGTCAGTCAAGGTCCCGATAGTAAACATTCTGAGATACCAACTACCGATTAAGGCCAAGCTCTTGTCGAAGAGGCCAAGGCAAAGGATTCAAGACCGTACCACGAATAAAGCCCGAGGTACCCCAGACACAGTATGGGTATCGTCAGCATTCATTCTATGACAAGACATCCCTTTATCATACAAGTCAGAAGATATGAGGATGGAAATCAGCAGAAAAGGATGAGATGTATCAAGGAAGAACATTCTTTAAGAACTGTGGATCGGGTGAAGTAAACCCCCTCAGCAGAGATATGTTGGATACTACTATGGGAACAGTATGCGGTAAAAAGTAAATCCGAGAAGCAGCGAGTTTCCGAAGGACGGTAAGTTTGTGATGGTTCCCTGGGCAACCAAATCTCGAGGACGAGTTTTTTCTAAGGGGGGTAGGTTTGTGACACCCTGGATTTTGGAACTTTCTTTCTCCAAAAACTTTTCTGGTTTATTTCTGGATTTGCTATTGGATTTGATTTTGAGCACCTCGTTGTACTTGAAACTTGAGCATATTTTCTTGCCATGCTCAAGTGACCCTTGATTTCAAGCCTTTCCCATATCATTCCATGGATCCATCTCATCTAAGCCACCATTCTATTCTAGCATTAGAATCCTTTTTCCAATAAAAGGGATATTCCCATTATATGAGGTTTGTGAAGCAACCCCTATTTATATTGCTCCATAAAATCCCAAATAATTCCCACATATCATTGACATCATATCATGCCAATTTCTCCAAAAATATTTCATAGCCCAAGTGGATTTTTCCTCTAGAAAAATTAATTTGTCTGTGGGGGCAGAATGGAGCTTTGTGAAGGGAGTGCCATTTCTATTGATCCATTGCTGGTGAAACTTTTTGTGCAATCTCATATGATCATATGACTCATCTCCACCAAATTACACCACCATTTGATTAGCCAAACTCCCACAATAAATTCGCAAAGTTTGGATGCAGCAAGGGGGCATTGTAAAGAAAGTGCATGATTGGGGATCCCATTTTCCTTGAAACTTTTTGAGCATTATCCTACCACCAGATAACTACACCAAACAAAATTGGAGCCAAATCCCATTACCATGTGAGTGCATGGTCAATATTAATTTTCTGGTCAGTGGGCCACATTGTGAAGCAAGTGCTAGCTATGTGTGTCCAATGGCTATGAAATTTTATACACATGTGCACCATGCGAAATAACCCCAGTACACCAATTTTCAGCAAATTCCACCAATCCTATGAGATGCTAGCTTGAACTTTGCATTACTGGTCCAATTGGACATTTGTAAAAGAAGTGCTAGCTAGCCTGATCCAAATGAGATGAAATTTGGTGTTCATACTCATCCTAGTGTATGATTGAGTTATGCAGAAGATCATGCCTAGGGGAGCAATGTGCAAGCCACAATACCCTTTGCACCTTTGCAAAGCTTTGACGTGCTTCTAAAATTGTTGTTCGATGATATGCTTATATCGGTGATCATGATCATGTTGCCGTTTTATGCTTAATGTTATCGTTGCTATGCTATACTTATGCTACTACTATGACATGCCTTGATCATGTTACCTTCATGCTATGATTTGCTCATGTCATTGCCATGTCATACTCTGCATCATCGTAACCACCACATACCAACACCATGTTAAGTGGCTCATGTTACACCTATTCATGCTATTCATAAGTTATGCTCAACTGCTTTCATAATGTTGGCATGTTAATAACTTAATCTTTTTAACATGGATAAGTTCACCATCTAAAATGTGCTTGATCATATATGGAATCATTATGCTAGTATGCTATGCATTGTTATGATCTACTCATGTTGCACCTGATACTTGTGTTTGCTGTTGGAGACATGCTTCGTGACAAGTTGATCAGGTGCCACCGAACCGAACTTATCCGTGCAGCCACATTTTCCTGTATGGGCGGGCCTTTATTCGGTCTGCCGGTGGGTTCTCTTGCACGTATCACCAAAGTAGAGGAGGCTACGCGCGCGCGGCTGCCCTGATCAGGCAGGCGGCGGTAGTCTTGACAACCAAGTATGCTTTGCGCGCGGTCCTGCCGGGGGGACAAAGTTTATGGACCAAGTGATGGTCAGATCCATGTGATGGTCAATGTCGGAAGGACACATGGACTACCCAAGACGGGGTGTCGGTGATACGGTAAGAGGGACACGCGGTAGCATCGGTCTCGTTGGAGAAGTCCTAGTTCACTCCTGCGGTGCGAGTTCCAAGGATCCTGTGGGACAAGTACCGGGGTGCTGGATGGAGGAAGAACTCCATAGTGTGGGTAGCGTGCACAAACTCTGTAGAGTCACAATCTATTCGAATAGTCGAGTCCTCGGTCATGGGACACAGTTCGTACTAGGTCACACCATATGATCAACATGAGTTCGGTGGTATGTTTGTGGTAAGTAGTTGGTCATGCGATAAGTGGATTGGTTGGGTGGTAACGAAGGACACCTAACCCGTTGAATGGTCGTGCGATGACCCGTTCAGTCATGCGAAGACCCGTGGAAGTGATTGGTCACGAAGTGACCCGGTGCATGAGTCTGTAAGGACTCCGAGGTAACCCACGTGATCAAGCGACGATCATGTGGGGTCCATTGTGTGTGCATTAGTCTTAATGATGATAATATGCTTGATGATTATCTGCTGCATGATATTGTTGCTCACCTGCGTAATTCACTAATATACTTTAACTTGTTGCCATGTTATTGTTTTGCCCCTATGCATGGTTGTTGTGAGCTTGCAAGTACATTCAATGTACTGACCTGGCGTGTTATGACAGATTTGCAGGCCGCGCTTTGGATGCGTAGGACGATGTTCCCGGTGTTTGCGAGCTAGGAGGTGTCCCAACCAGTGTCCCTGTGGATTGGAGTTCATCATCGCCATTATTGTTCCGCTGCCGTCGTTATTCCGCCGCTAGAGAGTTTTGCTGCTGCTTGGTGTAGAGCTGAGGCTAGCCTGAGGAGCAAGTTGTGTCTCCGCTAGCGTTGTAATAGACCTTGTGTACCCCTATCTTCGGTAATAGAAAGCCGTTCAGTTCTATATCAAGCAGTGCCGTGTTCCAGAAGACTTGATCTCTGGGCTGGTGCACGGGGCGTTCCGGTCCTCTGAGCCGGGGTGCCACAAAGTGGACCATCGAGGGTGATTCCTCCTGGTTTCACTTGATGGTAGGAACCTAAATAAATTGGTGTCCTTAAAGGTAAGTAGTCGGGTGACCCAACGGTGCCCGCGAGAGGTATTGTATCGGGATGACAGGAGAGGCGGATACCATCGTGGGCCTGGTCCTTGCTCGTTGGACATGAGATACCAAACCACAAAAGTCGAGCTCTTCCAAGAGCACACGCGAGATAAGGTAACCGCATATCTTTGATGGGACGACAGTGTCGTGGTCATACGATAGGCATACCCTTAAGCATCAGAAACCAAGGGGTACCCTCACTTCCCTGGTCTCCCAAATACACCCAAGAAAACAAATAAAATCATCAAAGAATAAAGAGCTCGATCAAACTCAAAGACATAGTTCACAACATCTCCGAGTAAGACGTTACTCGGAAGAAGAGATGGTCTCCGAGTACGCAGTTACTCGGAAAGAAAAAAGGCTTCGAGTAATCAATTACTCGGAAAAGGGAACCGGCGAGCTACTCATTACTCGGATGAAGAAGAGCAACGGGTGCAAAGCATTAAAGACCGTAGGCGTTTCTCCTTCTTAATTAGCAGTAATGAAGATACCGTTTCTTGTATTAAGTATAGGAATTTACCCCTGTAAGTAAGACTCATTTACTGAGGTGTTGATGGGCCAGAGGCGCACTCTATATAAGCCCCTCCCCCTCACCCCAGGAAGGGTCACACGCAACATACTTTTCTAAGCCTTGAGCAAGAACACCCCTGTAAGCCTGGGACAGGATTAAGGTTGTTATCTCCAAGGAGAGGCCTAACCTGTATAATCTCACTCGCATCAACCTCTCTACGTACATATTCATATAGCTCCAAACATCACCCCTATATTATTGTCAGGATTATATCCACGACAGTTGGCGCCCACCGTGGGGCTGAGTTGATCAACAATCATAGAGATGGTGTCTTTTTCATCTTCCTCATCGGTCCGCGGCCCCGATCTCGTCTGCGGCGAGATGTTTCACTTCGGATCATTGGCCTTTGTGGCTGATGATTCTGCTTGGCTAGCGGATTTGCTGCTCCAGGCGCAATTGTTGCCTTCAAGAGGCAGCGTCCACTTCCAAGCTGACGAATCGGGGGCCCTGCGCCTCTAGTTGTCGGCTCAGCGTCAAGCACGGGATCCCTTGTCTGTTTGGCACAAGAAGAAGCGTTCGGGTCGTCCACGCGCTCCCCATCGCAACAAGCAAGTCAGGGTGCAACAAGTGGCAGTCATCGACTCGGTGGAGTCAGCCCAGAGATCCCTTGATAAATTGATTGCAAGAGAAGGCCCATCGGCATCCCTTTTGCATCTTTTCAAATCGGCTGAAGACGAAGGCATGGCGATGTCCGACCCAGAACCCGATGAAGAGCAAGAGGGTAGCAGCGGCGTCCTGATCGCGGTTGCAGAAGTTTGCATGGCGGAAACGCCTCCACCCCAGCCGTCACCGGTCCAAGTCGATCATGCCCGAAACGAAGCCAACAGCCCATCCGGGGATGATGGTCTAGAGCCACCTCGGCGCACGTCTGCCTTCCGGAGATTAGATCTCAGAGGGTCAAGTCGGCAACCCCGACCTCTTACTCGGGAGGAACAAGAAGAAGCGGAAGCGGCAGAGCGACTTTTGAACACTGCCATCGACACAAGTACGCCGGAAGGGCGAGGCCTAGAAGCAGCTAGGTTAACTAGCCTGGATAAACGGGAATGCTTAGCCGAGCTGGAAAACACCTTGGAGCGTCAAGCTCGAGAAGTTGCTCGGCTCAAGCAAAGCAGAACAAGTCGACAGTTGCGAGGTCACGGACGAGAACCTTTCCGAGCCATGGAGATTCCAGTGGAAAACCTCATAGTGTCAACCCAGATTGCAAACTCTTTGCAGCCTAGTGGATCGGCTACAGAGGGAATCCAACACTTAGCATTTCTGTTGCAAGAAGTGGTAGATAAAAATGCCGCAGTCATTCAATCACAGCAGCGCATTCACTCTCAATTTCGTCCTCCGGGAACATCGCAATCAGTGCATACGCCTTATGGTGACGCGCGGAGAAAAAGGAACACACCCCCTCGGATTTGAACTCCCCACAGCCAATCCCAGAACATTGGACAATGTTTTTTGATGGATCCAAGATGTTAAACGGAGTAGGAGCAGGAGTAGTGCTGGTTTCACCAAGAAAAAGATGAAATGAGATATGTTCTCCAAATACACTTCCCACCAACAAACAATGAAGCCGAGTATGAAGCTCTTTTGTATGGTTTAAGAATGGCTATTTCACTTGAATCAGGAGGTTAATGGTATTTGGAGATTCCGACCTGGTGATAAACCAAGTGATGAAGGAATGGGACATTCAAAGCCCAGCCATGACGACCTACTGTGTAGCAGTGAGAACATTGGAGAAATTTTTTGATGGGTTAGAACTCCATCATATTCCAGGGATTCAAAATTATGCAGCAGACGATCTGGCCAAGTTGGGCTCTACTCGGAGTCAGATTCCATCTGGAATTTATCTGGAACACTTACATTCTCCAACAATCAAAGAAGACCCTTTTCCGGAAGCAGATCCAGATATGCTGCCACATAAAAACATACCAAACAAGGAAGATATACCCGCAGTAGTTGATGGCTTCTCGCCCCTCGTTGGTTACCCCAAGTGGAAGGTTTGAGATGAAGTGCATGTCAGAACCCTCTGTTAGGTAATGTGCTAGGATCAAAGTAACCTTGCATCATGTCAAAATTTCAAAAGAAATCTTTGAAATCAACTTCAAAATCAAAATGGGAGAAGGAAACCCCCCAGATGAATTAATTCAAAAGGCCAGATAAAAATCTTCTCCAAAAATTCATGTTAGAATTTTGAAAAGTCTTATAAATGAGTGTGATCACATATCAAGTGATGTGGGACCCATCCCATTCTCATAGATTTTTCAAATATTCAAACAGTGCCTTGGAATTAATCAAATAACCCTATTTGAGTTAAGATTCAAATTATTTGAATTTTAAAAATGTTGAAACTTTATAAGTGGCTAGTCTATATTATTATGGGGCCACATAAACATTTTCAGCATTTAATAAAATGCCTAGCTATTTATTTTAGCTCAGCAAAACAAATGTCAGAAAAGAAAAACAGAAAAAGAAAGCAGAAAAACCTTACAAGACGCCCAGGCGAAGCCGGCCCACCCAGCCCAGCTGGCCCAAAGGGGCACAGGGGTCTTCTTCCCCGCCCCGCGCCTCCAAGCTGCACGGTGGAATGCCACCGAGCCAGCCGTGTACGCCACGTCGCCGTCGAGCACCTTCCAGGCCTCCCCGTGCCCTCTTCTCGCACCTGGAGACGCCCTGGAGCACGCCACGTCCATTCCCCCCCTCCAGAGCTTCCTCCTCCTCCTCCCGTGCTCGATTTCGTCGCCGCCCGAAGCTTCACCGGAGCGCACCGCCGTGGACGACGTGGCCACCGTGCCCTAGAGCTCAAGCCAGCAAGTCCACCGTGCTCCTCGTCATCGACTTCGTCTTCACGCAGAAGCTGGAGCCCTAATTCCTCCTCGAGCCGACGCCATCGTCTTCAACCTCTCGCTGGACCCGCAAGCTCGCCGCCGTTGATTCGCCGCCATTGAAGCCCCCCCGAGCTTGTCATTGCTTCCGTTCGAACCGCACTGAGCTACTGAGCGTTTCCCCTAAGCTTCCAGCACCCCACAACCCCTCTAGCCATTTTCTCCATGGTTGCCGAAGCATGTCGCCGCCATGGACGACGATGAGGTCGCCCTTGTGCCCCATCATCTCGTCCAGCGCGCGCGTTTGACTCCCAGTGGCTCTAGCTTTCGAACGCACGCAAGATCAACTCAACCCGTGCACTACAACGACAACTGCGAACTCTCCGCCGTTCTGTTGCCACCGGAGTCGTCGTCGCCGTCGATTCAGAGCTCCCCGTGAACCCCTGATGCTTCTAGACGACGCGGACGAAGTTGCTGCGCCCGTTGATGTCCTCCCCGTAGCCTCCCGTGGCCCCTAGCCCATTCCGGCGAGTCGCCGCCGGCGGGTTAGCCCAAACCCCCTACCCCCCCCCCCCGTTAATCACCCAACTAATGACCCCCTAGGTCACTGACCAGTGGGCCCAGTGGCTTAATTAAGCCACTAGATTGAATTAACCCAACGGATTAAATCATCCAGCCACTGACAGGTGGGACCCCCTTGTCAGCCCCCCCTGTCGCCAGCTTGACGTCAGCCTGACGCAATAAATCGATTAAATGAATTTCCAGAATATCAAATTGAATTAAAGAAATTC
Source organism: Bromus sterilis (assembly GCA_950022295.1). Lineage (NCBI taxonomy): Eukaryota > Viridiplantae > Streptophyta > Magnoliopsida > Poales > Poaceae > Bromus > Bromus sterilis. The sequence continues at coordinate 235,231,393 of OX465595.1, read as the reverse complement.
CAGAAATTCCAGAAAATTTTGGGGAAGCTTTCAGAATGCTATGGGAACTCATCTCTCCTTTAGTACGGCTTTCCATCCTCAGTCTAGCGGTCAAGTCGAAAGGGTTAACCAAATTCTTGAAGACATGCTCAGAGCTTGTGTTATCTCATTCGGAAAGAATTGGGAGAAGTCTCTTCCATTCGCCGAATTTTCTTATAACAATAGTTTTCAATCTAGTCTGAACATGGCTCCTTTTGAACTCCTATATGGACGACGATGTCGAACACCTTTAAACTGGTCAGAAACCGGTGAAAGACAATTCTTTGGACCGGATATGATCAAGGAAGCAGAAGAGCAAGTTCGCATTGTTCGTGATCAATTGAAAGCAGCCCAGTCTCGTCAGTAAAGCTACTATGATCGTCATCATAGGCAAGAGAGCTACAATCTGGATGAGAAAGCTTACCTTCGGGTTACTCCTCTGAAGGGAACCCAACGTTTCGGTATCAAAGGCAAGTTGGCCCCACGTTACATCGGACCTTTCCGCATTATTGCTAAACGTGGAGAAGTTTCCTACCAACTTGAACTACCTCCGCACCTCTCCCGAGTACATGATGTATTCCATGTGTCCCAACTCAGGCATTGCTTCAAGGACCCCATCCCCGAAGTCCACCATGAAACGCTTGACCTCCAGGATGACCTTTCTTATCGAGAATACCCCGTTCTTATTCTTGATTCCGCAGAGCGTATCACTCGTCGTCAGAAGATTAGGTTTCTGAAAGTGCAATGGTCACACCACTCTGAAAGAGAAGCTACGTGGGAAAGAGAAAACCGTCTCAACGCCGAGTACCCCACCATCCTCCCGCAGACTTCTGAATCTCGGGACGAGATTCTTTTGAGTGGGGGCGAGTTGTCAGAACCCTTCGTTAGGTAATGTGCTAGGATCAAAGTAACCTTGCATCATGTCAAAATTTCAAAAGAAATCTTTGAAATCAACTTCAAAATCAAAATGGGAGAAGGAAACCCCCCAGATGAATTAATTCAAAAGGCCAGATAAAAATCTTCTCCAAAAATTCATGTTAGAATTTTGAAAACTCTTATAAATGAGTGTGATCACATATCAAGTGATGTGCTACCCATCCCATTCTCATAGATTTTTCAAATACTCAAACAGTGCCTTGGAATTAATCAAATAACCCTATTTGAGTTAAGATTCAAATTATTTGGATTTTAAAAATATTGAAACTTTATAAGTGGCTAGTCTATATTATTATGGTGCCACATAAAAATTTTCAGCATTTAATAAAATTCCTAGCTATTTATTTTAGCTCAGCAAATGTCAGAAAAGAAAAACAGAAAAAGAAAGCAGAAAAACCTTACCAGACGCCCAGGCGAAGCCGGCCCAAAGGGGCACAGGGGTCTTCTTCCCCGCCCCGCGCCTCCAAGCTGCTCGGTGGAATGCCACCGAGCCAGCCGTGGACGCCACGTCGCCGTCGAGCACATTCCAAGCCTCCCCGTGCCCTCTTCTCGCACCTGGAGACGCCCTGGAGCACGCCACGTCCATTCCCCCACTCAGAAGCTTCCTCCTCCTCCTCCCGTGCTCGATTTCGTCGCCGCCCGAAGCTTCACCGGAGCGCACCGCCGTGGACGACGTGGCCACCGTGCCCTAGAGCTCAAGCCAGCAAGTCCACCGTGTTCCTCGTCATCGACTTCGTCTTCACGCAGAAGCTGGAGCCCTAATTCCTCCCCGAGCCGACGCCATCGTCTTCAACCTCTCGCTGGACCCGCGAGCTCGCCGCCGTCGATTCGCCGCCATTGAAGCCCCCCCGAGCTTGTCGTTGCTTCCGTTCGAATCGCGGTGAGCTACTGAGCGTTTCCCCTAAGCTTCCAGCACCCCGCAACCCCTCTAGCCGTTTTCGCCATGGTTTCCGAAGCATGTCGCCGCCATGGACGACGATGAGGTCGCCCCTGCGCCCCATCATCTCGTCCAGCGCGCGCGTTTGACTCCTAGTGGCTCTAGCTTTCGAACGCACGCAAGATCAACTCAACCCGTGCACTACAGCGACAACTGCGAACTCGCCGCCGTTCTGTTGCCGCCGGAGTCGTCGTCGCCGTCGATTCAGAGCTCCCCGTGAACCCCTGATGCTTCCAGACGACGCGGACGAAGTTGCTGTGCCCGTTGATGTCCTCCCCGTAGCCTCCCGTGGCCCCTAGCCCATTCCGGCGAGTCGCCGCCGTGACCAGGGCGCCGGCGGGTTAGCCCAACACCCCCCCCCCCCCCCCGTTAATCACCCAACTAATGACCCCCTAGGTCACTGACCAATGGGCCCAATGGCTTAATTAAGCCACTGGATTGAATTAACCCAGTGGATTAAATCATCCAGCCACTGACAGGTGGGACCCCCTTGTCAGCCCCCCCCCTGACGCCAGCTTGATGTCAGCCTGACGCAATAAATCGATTAAATGAATTTCCAGAAAATCAAATTGAATTAAAGAAATTCCAGAAAATACCCCAAACTTTGGAAATTCATAGAAAATTCATATTAACTCCAAATTGGACAAATAATATATGACAAATGATCAGGAGAAAATTATCTTTTCAAATATGCAACTTTCAACTATGTTGGATTTGATTTTAAAATGGGACCAGTAGCATATGTCATTTGAATTATTTGGAATTAATTCAAATTCAATTCAAATGATTTTGCAACTTGAACCATGGAATTATGCTACAATTCAACCACACTTCAGACGCATATCATACACATTTCCAAAAGGTTCAAAATGATCAAACAATGTCACATGCAACTTGGTTAAGTTGAATTCAAATGTGGAGTTTGAATTTGCAATTCAATTTGCAATATACTCCATTTAAATGGAATTGCTTCACACATCAAAGCATATACATCAAGTTTCAACCTTCCATCATGTGATTGTGCATTGTATTTATTTTGCTACTTTCCTTGTTGTTTGTCGAGTAGAGGTGGAACCGGAACAGGAAGCTGCCCCCTTCGTTGAAGACCCAGAACCCGAACCTCGTCAGCAAGGCAAGCAAACCCCCATTGATCATGTCGATAAAATCCCACTTCCCTCTCATGTCTGACTTGTGCATTGTTTAGGATGATCACCATGGTTCGTTTCTACCGCATAGATGAACCCATTCCTTTGCATGACCTATCATTTTGTCACAGTAGTAAGCAAACCACAATCCTGGCAAATGTAGGAGTTGTTTGATATCATGTGGCCCCTGCAAATGTTTATCGCTTATTGCATGCTTAGTATGATACCATGTTGTTACTGTGATGTGAGTCGGGATGGTAATCATGTTGATGATGGTAGAAAAGTGTTGGTGAATCGACCCTAATACAAGGTGAACGATGAGAGGCTGTGTAGGAGTACACGGTGGGTTGTCTCATTGAACACTGCCCTAAGTCCGAGTTCTTGTGTGGTGATCCAAGATGAAGAGTACAACCACACATTGGGCTCACTGACCCCTCTCAACTTACTAACTCATCCCTTTCGATGTCCAGATGTCGCAATAGTTCGGAGTTCTGGTAGGCTTGTGGCCTGGATGCTAAGTGAGAGAACGGCTCATCCGAGACCGGCTTATGCATCACGCACACATCACTTGGGTCCACTTCGGTAAACCGGCCGGGTTCACGATAGTGGTAGCCTACCCAAGTAGGCGGCTTTCTCGGACTAGATCGGCTATGAGGTAACAGTTGTGGTGAGCATCCTCGCTGGGACCCCTTGAATGGTGTCGAGATCAAAGGCGGTAAATGCTGATCATGTGTGTGTAGCGGTACACCCCTGCAGGGTTAACAAAACTATTCGAATAGCCACGTCCGCGGTTATGGACTGCTTGGAAAGCTTAGCTCTACTATTAGACAACTTGAACCGGATACTTCTAAAACACACCAAGATAAGTGTGAGTGCTATGGCGTGCTTCCTCATGGGGAAGCCGAGGAAGGCACCATAGTGGTGTATTGGTTGGAGAAAGTAGTGGACTCGTGTACGCTTCTTACTCAAAGTCTGGTACTCGTAGTTCAGGATTAGCCAAGTCAAAGCTGGCACTTCTGCAAGTGAAACCCCACCTACCTTTACCTTGATACATATGCATGAGTAGTATAACTCCTATGTAAGTCTTGCTGAGTACGACTTTGTACTCACGTTTTCTTAATCTATGTTTTAGATGAACCCACTGACCCCGAAGGTGGATTCTTCATCGAGCTGGACGACTGAAGATCAAGCTAGTCTAGTCCCAGTCAGACGACTGGTTCCCTCGTGTAGGGCTTGTGTTTAAATAAGGCTTCTTAAGCCATTTGTTAAACTTGTCTGTACTCAGACATAATTTTCTTCCGTTTGTGTTGTAATGTTGGATCACATGTTTGTGATCTCTGTTTGCACTCTATAAGAGTTATCAATAAAATTGTACACTTTGTAGAGAATTGCAATGGTACCTGCTATTCATACAAGGCATGTGTGATGCGTGTATGTTTATAACATGCATGTCTTTGTATGGGTTTTCGAGACCTTAGGTGTGTTCTGGCTGGCGGTCTTTCATACACCAAGTGGCCCTTAGATGTGCGCAGCTTGGGGCATCGCGATGCGATTGCTCGAGACTCCGTCTCGTGCACACTTTGTGGTATGATCGAGCCCGCCCTAGACCCCGACTAAGTGATCGGGCTGGAGTAAGTCTATGTAAGAGTTTTGAGATAGTCGATATTATGGTTGAGGCGACTTGTCTTTGAATATGGAAGTTCACCACCCATATCATTAGACTTGTGTGCGGACGATGAGGACCCATCTCAGTTGATCATCCGGCCTGGATGGGATGCCCCTCACGTACGATGCTTTCCGAGAACGTTCTGTGCTTGGCCTTGTCTGCTTAGACAAGTGCGTACGGTTCTCGGCTCTCCATATGACTATGTCTTAGCTGTACTTGCATACGCTAACCCCGGATCCCGACAGACTTGGTATCAGAGCAGGACTGACTGTAGGACTAGTAGCCTTGGCCGAAGTTGAGTCTAGCTTGCTATAGTTATATAGTTAGTCTGGATATATAAGGGAACAACTTAAGGCTTCTTTTTTCTCCTTACCCCTTCGTTCTGAGTTCTGAGTCACCCTCATCTTATTCTACGGGAAGATAGGACTAGGCTCTCCTCTGTCTGATTAGAACATCTCGTTGATTGCTTCCTCATAGCCGTAGGAAAGTTGTGATCGGTTTGTTAGAGTGGTTATGCTCCCTGTTTTGTTACATCGTATGTAAGTGCTGTTTTTCATGATTGGAAGAAATTGTCATTTCTTACAATTACAGCCGTTATGCTGTCCGAGTCATTCCAGGTTTATCTCATAATCTGATGCATTTGCAAACTCCTTTCTGTTTTAGATGACAGATCTTCCCCCTCGGCAGATTGTTCGTTTGACCAGGTGCCTCGGTGTGCGTGGCCATCCCGCCACGTTGATCGAGATGATTTCCTATGTGGGATATCGATGGTACCCTGAGTACACCGTCGAGGAGCAGTTTCACGACTTCAACCAGACGCAGTTCCACTGCATTGTCCGGATCTATCCGCACCACGTTGGAGTCACTCAGCCTATCCACTTTGGACATGGCATTGGCGTTACCGAGAACATGGCTGTGCAGGATGCTGCATACTCATGTATGACACTGCTGAGAGAGGAGCACACTTTGCTGAGAGAGACCTCTTTCCGCTATATCCCTGCTGCACTTCCAGGAGAAGAGGGATATTACACCGGACTCTACTCAAATCACTCTGTAGAGGATCCAGCACTCCAGGTGACTGCTAGGTTTGCTAGTGATCGAGATCGTGATGCACACGCTCTCCGTTTTGACCTCCACGCCACCCGTGTTCGTCTGTATCGAGCACTGACACTTTTGGCACCCTTTGTGAGCGTTGGATCAGTTGAGCATGATGCTATCTACCCAGTGAGGACTCAGATGCCTTCTCGAGTTGCTTGGCCCGAGATTGGAGGCATTTTTCCACCCCGTGGTCCTTTGCTTCCACCCTACGCTGGACCTAGGTCCCATCCTTGCCCAAATGGATATCAGGGTCCACAAGCCTCCGTGTTTTCCGATGGTCACCTCCAGCTACCGGGATACGCGGGTAATTTTTATGAGGACTACTATGGAGATGGAGATGAGTGAGACCGCCTGTGGTCTTACTTAGTGATGAGGTAGTAGTATCTTAGTATATTGTATGCAAGGTATCTAAGTTCCGGAGGCTTAGATAAATAATTTATAGGAAGTCAGAGTGCCTCTGAAGGATGTATCATCTTCATCACGTTTGTATTAGCTTGGTGCTTGTACTAAAACGATGTATGGTTTGTATGACAGCTTGTGAATATATGGCTTGTATGCTTTATCACCATGTTGTCAAGATGATTACTTCCTTTGCTCTGTAATCCTTCCAGTACTTCAATACCTTGTTTAGACTCTCCCAATCAACTCTGTTTGACTTTGGTTTTCACCTTCAGGATGTCTCAAGGAACCCGTGGCCAGGTTGGTCGTAACCAAGGTCGTGGGAATGACCAGGAGGAAGGCAACCTTCCACCCCCACCCACGATGGCTCAGGTTCTGATGGAGGTCGATTGGAACCGCCGAGACTCTCACCATCTGTTGGAAGTCATTGCTCGCAACACCACTCAGCAGCGCAATGAGTTGGTGTCCTTGAACGACTTCATCCCCCGGTTTTCAGTTACTCCACCGAGCCCCTTGACGCCGATGACTGGCTTCGCAGCATCGAAAGGAAGCTCCAAGCAGGCCGTGTTGCAAATGGTGACAAGGTCAACTATGCCACCTATCACCTTGAAGGTGCAGCTAGCTCTTGGTGGGAGAACTTTCTGAATATGCGTCCCGTTGGACCGCCTGCATCTTGGGAGGAATTCTGCACGTCCTTCCGTGAGCACCACATTCCCAAGGATCTTATGGACCGCAAGAGTGAGGAGTTCTACAACCTCACCCAAGGCAGAAGGACCGTTGACGAGTTTAGTCGTGAGTTCAACCGACTTGCTCGTTATGCTACCGAAGAAGTCTCCACCGACTCCAAGAAGCAAGAGAGGTTCCGTCGTGGCCTCAACACTGGACTCCGTCGTGAGCTCAACCTACATGACTTTGCCTCATTCCAGGTCCTTGTCAACAAGGCCATCAAGGCAGAGCACATGAACACCCCCAACGACTTCCGCAAACACCCTAGAGATTACAGTTCATCCAGTTCTGGCTCCCAGAAGCGCAAGATCTGGATCCCAAACAGCATGTTCCGCCAGAACAACCCACCGAGGCCATCCTATGTGGCGCCTCGTCCACCAACCCAGTTCCACCCAGCTCCACCAAATAACCCAGCTCCACGCACTGTTTTTGGAGCCTGTTACAAATGTGGTCAGGCAGGCCACTATTCTCGTGAGTGTCCCCAGAACCAGCTCCAGCATCAGAATGTTCCACCACGTGCTGGAGGCAACAACAACAATGGTCGTGGCAAGCCACCCCAGAAGGTCTACACCGCCAAACCCGCTTCTCCCGCCACTCGTGGACGTGTGAACCAGATCGCCGCCGAAGAGACTGACGACACCACTGACGTCATTCTTGGTACGCTCCCAGTCAATTATGTTCCTACTTCCGTTCTTTTTGACCCAGGAGCATCTCATTCATTCATGTCGGAAAGTTATGCACTTCGTCATGAGTTATCTTTTGTTGAATTGTCCACCCCAATGATTATTCAAACTCCAGGGTCAAGATGGCAAACTAATAGAGTAAGCCATGGTAATCAAATTGCAATTGAGGGTTTAGTATTCCTTGCTTCACTCATAGCCCTCAAGTCTTCAGACATTGATGTCATCCTTGGCATGGATTGGCTATCAAGACAGAATGCCTACCTGGATTGCAAAGGCAAATCCGTGAAACTCACCCACCCTTCAGGCAAAACCGTCAACTATACCTCACCCAGAACAAGAACCCAAGTGCATTCCTTGAATGTACTTCCCCTTCCCAAACTTGAAGATATTCCGGTGGTTCGTGACTTCCCGGATGTCTTTCCTGAAGAGCTGCCGGGCATGCCACCCGACAGATGTGTAGAGTTTATAGTGGATCTTGCCCAAGGAACCGCATCAATTTCTAGACGCCCATACAAAATGGCCCCACGTGAGTTAGCTGAGCTTAAAACCCAACTGGAAGCTTTGTTGGAGAAAGGCTTCATCCGCCCTAGCTCATCGCCATGGGGTTGCCCCGTTCTGTTCGTAACGAAGAAAGATGGAACAGAAAGGATGTGCGTAGACTATCGCCCGCTAAATTTAGCGACGATAAAGAACAAGTACCCACTGCCCAGGATCAATGATCTTTATGATCAACTTGCAGGATCCTCTGTCTTCTCCAAGATGGATTTGAGATTAGGTTATCATCAAATCAAGATCCGAAACGAGGACATTCCCAAAACGGCTTTTACTACTCGTTATGGTCTTTACGAGTACACCGTCATGTCCTTTGGTTTAACCAATGCCCCCGCCACTTTCTCACGCATGAGGAACTCGATCTTCATGGAGTATTTGGACCAGTTCGTCGTGGTTTACCTCGATGACATCCTTATATACTCGAAGAACGAAGAAGAACATGCCGAACACCTAAGGCTGGTATTGATGAAACTTAGAGAGCACCGCCTGTATGCTAAATTCTCCAAGTGTGAATTCTGGCTACCAGAAGTGACCTACTTAGGCCACGTGATTTCTGCAAAAGGCATTGCTGTGAATCCCGAGAGAGTTCAGGCCGTCCTTGACTGGACCCCACCTGAATCGGTTAAGCAAGTTAGGAGTTTTCTTGGCCTAGCCAGCTATTGCCGACGCTTCGTCGAGAACTTTTCTAAAGTTGCAAAGCCTCTAACTGAACTCCTCAAGAAAGATAAGAAATTCCTATGGACTCCCAAGTGCGAGGAAAGCTTTCAAGAGCTAAAAAGAAGATTGACTTCTGCACCCGTACTTGCACCTCCAGACACTAAAAAGGATTTCGAGATCTATTGTGATGCATCACGGCAAGGGTTAGGATGCATACTTCTGCAAGATCGACATGTGGTAGCTTATGCTTCACGCCAGTTGCGGCCACATGAAGAGAACTATCCTACCCATGACCTTGAACTCGCTACCGTAGTTCATGCCCTAACAACTTGGCGACATTACCTCCTTGGTAACCATTGCGAGATTTATTCCGATCACCAAAGCCTCAAGTGTATTTTCACCCAGCCAGATCTTAACCTCAGGCAAAGACGCTGGATTGAGTTGATAAAAGATTACGACGTAGGAATTTCTTACACCCCAGGCAAAGCCAATGTCATGGCTGATGCACTAAGTCGTAAGTCGTATTGTAACAACCTCATGTTACAACAGTATCAACCACTTCTTCATGAGGACTTTCGCAAGCTCAATCTTGAGATTGTTCCTCATGGCTATCTTTCTACCTTGGTGGCGAAACCAACTCTTGAGGATCAAATCATAGTTGCCCAAAGGCGTGCACGAAGTGTTCGCCGGATCAAGGAGAACATTGCTAGCGGAGTTGCTAAATGTTTCTCCACAGATAGCAAGGGAACGGTATTCTTTGAAAATCGTTTGGTAGTACCTAAGAATAAGGAATTAAGGCAACTCATCCTCAAGGAAGCCCATGACACACCCCTCTCAATTCATCCCGGTAGCACAAAAATGTACCGAGATCTACGCCAGAGATTTTGGTGGACTAGGATGAAGAGAGACATTGCTCAATTTGTTGCCGAATGTGATGTTTGTCGTCGCATTAAGGCAGAACATCAAAGACCTACTGGTACACTTCAACCTTTGTCTATTCCCGACAGGAAATGGGACAAAGTCGGTATGGACTTCATCACCAGCTTTCCAAAAACCCAGAAAGGAAACAATGCCATCTTCGTTGTCATAGATAGGCTTTCCAAAGTTGCTCAGTTCCTTCCGGTTCGCGAGTCTATAACTGCTAGCCAGTTAGCGGACTTGTACATCTCTAGAATTGTATCCCTTCATGGTGTTCCTTTGGAAATCAATTCTGATCGCGGTAGCCTTTTCACCTCTAGATTTTGGGGAAGCTTTCAGAATGCTATGGGAACTCATCTCTCCTTTAGTACGGCTTTCCATCCTCAGTCTAGCGGTCAAGTCGAAAGGGTTAACAAAATTCTTGAAGACATGCTCAGAGCTTGTGTTATCTCATTCAGAAAGAATTGGGAGAAGTCTCTTCCATTCGCCGAATTTTCTTATAACAATAGTTTTCAATCTAGTCTGAACATGGCTCCTTTTGAACTCCTATATGGACGACGATGTCGAACACCTTTAAACTGGTCAGAAACCGGTGAAAGACAATTCTTTGGACCGGATATGATCAAGGAAGCAGAAGAGCAAGTTCGCATTGTTCGTGATCAATTGAAAGCAGCCCAGTCTCGTCAGTAAAGCTACTATGATCGTCATCATAGGCAAGAGAGCTACAATCTGGATGAGAAAGCTTACCTTCGGGTTACTCCTCTGAAGGGAACCCAACGTTTCGGTATCAAAGGCAAGTTGGCCCCACGTTACATCGGACCTTTCCGCATTATTGCTAAACGTGGAGAAGTTGCCTACCAACTTGAACTACCTCCGCACCTCTCCCGAGTACATGATGTATTCCATGTGTCCCAACTCAGGCATTGCTTCAAGGACCCCATCTGCGAAGTCCACCATGAAACGCTTGACCTCCAGGATGACCTTTCTTATCGAGAATACCCCGTTCTTATTCTTGATTCCGCAGAGCGTATCACTCGTCGTCAGAAGATTAGGTTTCTGAAAGTGCAATGGTCACACCACTCTGAAAGAGAAGCTACGTGGGAAAGAGAAAACCGTCTCAACGCCGAGTACCCCACCATCCTCCCGCAGACTTCTGAATCTCGGGACGAGATTCTTTTGAGTGGGGGCGATTTGTCAGAACCCTTCGTTAGGTAATGTGCTAGGATCAAAGTAACCTTGCATCATGTCAAAATTTCAAAAGAAATCTTTGAAATCAACTTCAAAATCAAAATGGGAGAAGGAAACCCCCCAGATGAATTAATTCAAAAGGCCAGATAAAAATCTTCTCCAAAAATTCATGTTAGAATTTTGAAAACTCTTATAAATGAGTGTGATCACATATCAAGTGATGTGCTACCCATCCCATTCTCATAGATTTTTCAAATACTCAAACAGTGCCTTGGAATTAATCAAATAACCCTATTTGAGTTAAGATTCAAATTATTTGGATTTTAAAAATATTGAAACTTTATAAGTGGCTAGTCTATATTATTATGGGGCCACATAAAATTTTTCAGCATTTAATAAAATGCCTAGCTATTTATTTTAGCTCAGCAAATGTCAGAAAAGAAAAACAGAAAAAGAAAGCAGAAAAACCTTACCAGACGCCCAGGCGAAGCCGGCCCAAAGGGGCACAGGGGTCTTCTTCCCCGCCCCGCGCCTCCAAGCTGCTCGGTGGAATGCCACCGAGCCAGCCGTGGACGCCACGTCGCCGTCGAGCACATTCCAGGCCTCCCCGTGCCCTCTTCTCGCACCTGGAGACGCCCTGGAGGACGCCACGTCCATTCCCCCACTCAGAAGCTTCCTCCTCCTCCTCCCGTGCTCGATTTCGTCGCCGCCCGAAGCTTCACCGGAGCGCACCGCCGTGGACGACGTGGCCACCGTGCCCTAGAGCTCAAGCCAGCAAGTCCACCGTGTTCCTCGTCATCGACTTCGTCTTCACGCAGAAGCTGGAGCCCTAATTCCTCCCCGAGCCGACGCCATCGTCTTCAACCTCTCGCTGGACCCGCGAGCTCGCCGCCGTCGATTCGCCGCCATTGAAGCCCCCCCGAGCTTGTCGTTGCTTCCGTTCGAATCGCGGTGAGCTACTGAGCGTTTCCCCTAAGCTTCCAGCACCCCGGAACCCCTCTAGCCGTTTTCGCCATGGTTTCCGAAGCATGTCGCCGCCATGGACGACGATGAGGTCGCCCCTGCGCCCCATCATCTCGTCCAGCGCGCGCGTTTGACTCCTAGTGGCTCTAGCTTTCGAACGCACGCAAGATCAACTCAACCCGTGCACTACAGCGACAACTGCGAACTCGCCGCCGTTCTGTTGCCGCCGGAGTCGTCGTCGCCGTCGATTCAGAGCTCCCCGTGAACCCCTGATGCTTCCAGACGACGCGGACGAAGTTGCTGCGCCCGTTGATGTCCTCCCCGTAGCCTCCCGTGGCCCCTAGCCCATTCCGGCGAGTCGCCGCCGTGACCAGGCCGCCGGCGGGTTAGCCCAACACCCCCCCCCCCCCCCCCCCCGTTAATCACCCAACTAATGACACCCTAGGTCACTGACCAGTGGGCCCAATGGCTTAATTAAGCCACTGGATTGAATTAACCCAGTGGATTAAATCATCCAGCCACTGACAGGTGGGACCCCCTTGTCAGCCCCCCCCCTGACGCCAGCTTGACGTCAGCCTGACGCAATAAATCGATTAAATGAATTTCCAGAAAATCAAATTGAATTAAAGAAATTCCAGAAAATACCCCAAACTTTGGAAATTCATAGAAAATTCATATTAACTCCAAATTGGACAAATAATATATGAAAAATGATCAGGAGAAAATTATATTTCCAAATATGCAAATTTCAACTATGTTGGAGTTGATTTTAAAATGGGACCAGTAGCATATGTCATTTGAATTATTTGGGATTTATTCAAATTCAATTCAAATGATTTTGCAACTTGAACCATGGAATTATGCTACAATTCAACCACACGTCAGAGGCATATAATACACATTTACAAAAGGTTCAAAATGATCAAACAATGTCACATGCAACTTGGTTAAGTTGAATTCAAATGTGGAGTTTGAATTTGCAATTCAATTTGCAATATACTCCATTTAAATGGAATTGCTTCACACATCAAAGCATATACATCAAGTTTCAACCTTCCATCATGTGATTGTGCATTGTATTTACTTTGCTACTTTGCTTGTTGTTTGTCGAGTAGAGGTGGAACCGGAACAGGAGGCTGCCCCCTTCGTTGAAGACCCAGAACCCGAACCTCGTCAGCAAGGCAAGCAAACCCCCATTGATCATGTCGATAAAATCCCACTTCCCTCTCATGTCTCGCTTATGCATTGTTTAGGATGATCACCATGATCCGTTTCTACCGCATAGATGAACCCATGCCTTTGCATGACCTATCATTTTGTCACAGTAGTAAGCAAACCACAATCCTAGCAAATGTAGGAGTTGTTTGATTTCATGTGGCCCCTGCAAATGTTTATCGCTTATTGCATGCTTAGTATGATACCATGTTGTTACTGTGATGTGAGTCGGGATGGTAGTGATCATGTTGATGATGGTAGAAAAGTGTTGGTGAATCGACCCTAATACAAGGTGAACGATGAGAGGCTGTGTAGGAGTACACGGTGGGTTGTCTCGTTGAACACCGCCCTAAGTCCGAGTTCTTGTGTGGTGATCCAAGATGAAGAGTACAACCACACATTGGTCTCACTGACCCCTCTCAACTTACTAACTCATCCCTTTCGATGTCCAGATGTCGCAATAGTTCGGAGTTCTGGTAGGCTTGTGGCCTGGATGCTAAGTGAGAGAACGACTCATCCGAGACCGGCTTATGCATCACGCACACATCACTTGGGTACACTACGGTAAACCGGCTGGGTTCACGATAGTGGTAGCCTACCCACGTAGGCGGCTTTCTCGGACTAGATCGGCTATGAGGTAACAGTTGTGGTGAGCATCCTCGCTGGCACCCCTTGAATGGTGTCGAGATCAAAGGCGGTAAATGATGATCATGTTTGTGTAGCGGTACACCCCTGCAGGGTTAACAAAACTATTCGAATAGCCGCGTCCGCGGTTATGGACTGCTTGGAAAGCTTAGCTTGACTATTAGACAACTTGAACCGGATACTTCTAAAACACATCAAGATAAGTGTGAGTGCTATGGCGTGCTTCCTCGTGGGGAAGTCGAGGAAGGCACCATAGTGGTGTATTGGTTGGAGAAAGTAGTGGACTCGTGTACGCTTCTTACCCAAAGTCTGGTACTCGTAGTTCAGGAATAGCCAAGTCAAAGCTGGCACTTCTGCAAGTGAAACCCCACCTACCTTTACCTTGATACATATGCATGAGTAGTATAGCTCCTATGTAAGTCTTGCTGAGTACAACTTTGTACTCACGTTTGCTTAATCTATGTTTTAGATGAACCCACTGACCCCGAAGGTGGCTTCTTCATCGAGCTGGACGACTGAAGATCAAGCTAGTCTAGCCCCAGTCAAACGACTGGTTCCCTCGTGGAGGGCTTGTGTTTAAATAAGGCTTCTTAAGCCATTTGTTAAACTTGTCTGTACTCAGAGATAATTTTCTTCCGTTTGTGTTGTAATGTTGGATCACATGTTTGTGATCTCTGTTTGCACTCTATTAGAGTTATCAATAAAATTGTACACTTTGTAGAGAATTGCAACGGTACCTGCTGTTCATACAAGGCATGTGTGCTGCGTGTATGTTTATAACATGCATGTCTTTGTATGGGTTTTCGAGACCTTAGTTGTGTTCTGGCTGGCGGTCTTTCATACACCAAGTGGCCCTTAGATGTGCGCAGCTTGGGGCATCGCGATGCGATTGCTCGAGACTCTGTCTCGTGCACACTTTGTGGTATGATCGAGCCCGCCCTAGACCCCGACTAAGTGATCGGGCTGGAGTAAGTCTATGTAAGAGTTTTGAGATAGTCGATAGTATGGTTGAGGCGACTTGTCTTTGAATATGGAAGTTCACCACCCATATCATTAGACTTGTGTGCGGACGATGAGGAACCATCTCAGTTGATCATCCGGCCTGGATGGGATGCCCCTCACGTACGATGCTTTCCGAGAATGTTCTGTGCTTGGCCTTGTCTGCTTAGACAAGTGGGTACGGTTCTCGGCTCTCCATATGACTATGTCTTAGCTGTACTTGCATACGCTAACCCCGGGTCCCGACAGTGCAGCAGCAAGTTTCCCTCGGTGAAGATACCAAGGTTATCGAACCAGTAGGACTCAGGAGATACAATTAGGTGGCAACGTCGCCAGAAATTGCTTCCTGACTAGGGTGTTTTCGTGGACCTGCACACAACAACAAATAACTTTGGTCCCAACGAGAACAGAGGAGTTGTCAATTCCTCCGGCCTTGTCGTTTACAAAGGATCAACGCAAGAGATAAAAGGTGCAAAGGAAAGTAAAAGATGAAAGTAAATTGAGGGTGTGAACAATAATGTGAAGATGGACCGGGGTCCCGTGATTTTAACTAGTGATGTCTCTATCCCAAAATACGATAAAAGTTCTAGCAAGGTAAAAAAATCACAGTTGGGCAATTGACAGGATTATGAAGGCACCGCAATGCTAACTTTGCTGCAAAGAAAGGAAGGGCTCAAAAGAAATGGGCAGTACGCCAAGGTAAGTAGACCGAAATCCATCGGCATCTACTACGAATCATCCACCTTGAGATATCTATACAGAACATCTCGCTGGTATTAAGTTGCGAATCCCACCCAAAGTGTAAACTCAAAGAAACAGACAACTGCATTAAAAGAACTTTGCGTAAAGTAAACAATCCTTGCACCCGCAGGCACAAGCACCGTTGTTTTATCCCTGGTGGCAACAACACATCCCCTAGTCTCATGTTTCAGTCACTCAAGCTAGACATCAGGGGGCTGAACACACAATCGAGCATAATGCTCTCTCTTGGAGTTGCAAATAAAATACTTGGCCAAAGCAAATACCGCAACGGAGAACATGCAAGAATTTACTCAAGAATAAAATATAAAAGAGAAGAACCAAATATATTACTCATCACAATCTGAACATAGTCTCATAATCCATGAGATCCCAACAAACTCAGCATAGCAACAACAGAAATTACATGGATGCCTCGATCATGTGAGGCAGCTCACGAGGACTCGAAAGTGGACGCACAAAGGGGGAGAGATTCATCACATAGCTACTGGTCACGGACCCATGGTCCAAGGGGGACTACTCACGGCACATCCGGGAGGCGTCCATGGTTATGGATGGTCTCCTGGAGGGGGTTCCTCCTTCCGGCAGGGTGCCGGGGCAGCTTCTCCAGGCAGCCCCGATCTTGAAAAGGCGGCGGCGGCGGTACAGAGGGGAGTTCGCGAGAAAGAGATCGATATTAGGGGTTTCCACCCCGAGGGGTAAATATAGGCGAAGGGGGGCATCGAGGGGACCCACGAGGCAGTCAGGAGGGTCCCTAGCGCGGCCCAGGGTGGGGCCGCGCCACCTGCCCTCCTGACTGCCTGGTGGTGGCCCCCCTTCCCTCTCTTGGTGATTCCGGAAGCTTCTGTTGCGCTGATTTTTTATATATTTTTCTCGGAATTTTTGGAGCACTTTTAATGGCCGGAAAACCTGAAATACAAAAACAGAAGAAAACAGAAACTGGCAACTGGGTGCACTGAGTTAATAGGTTAGTATCAATAGGTTCAAAAGTGTATGAAAGTTCAACCAAAACATGGCAAAGTCACACAAAACATGCATGGAGCAAGAAGAAATTATAGATACGTTTGGGACGTATCAACATCCCCAAGCTTAATTCCTACTCGTCCTCGAGTAG
Source organism: Bromus sterilis (assembly GCA_950022295.1). Classification (NCBI taxonomy): domain Eukaryota; kingdom Viridiplantae; phylum Streptophyta; class Magnoliopsida; order Poales; family Poaceae; genus Bromus; species Bromus sterilis. The sequence continues at coordinate 235,214,775 of OX465595.1, read as the reverse complement.
GTAAATGATAACAAGCATAATTTCTGTGGTGACATGCCACACAACCAAATAAGGACCTTTAAGTAAAGCAATCAAAGCATGCAATTCAATTCAAGTCTTAACAAGCAAGAGTCTATATTAGCATTGACACAAGCAACAAAAGAACAAAAGGTGCAAGAGCTCTTGTTGTCCGTAACTCGAATGTCTCCAAGTGGTGTTTGCGTGCAAGCAAGGGACTGGGAAGAAAGAGAAAAAAGGTTGTTGAGAACAACTATCTACTAAAGTTTCACACTTGGTCTCTTTTGGATTCTTATATGGACTCGTACCCAGACCACTAGCCAGGTACAAGTCAAACTGATCCACTCCTTTCGACATTTTGAGCACTCATGCAATGGATGAGCGTGAGCAAGAAAGTTGACACCTAAAAGGAGAAACAGAAAGAAGGTGGAGGAGGAAGACAAAAAGGTGTGAAAGGCTCACATCAATGAGTACAATCATAGGCGAGAGAAGGCCAAATGATAGATATGATGTGAGGAGTAGGGATTGCCATACAACGGATGCACATGTGAGCTAAAAGCTCTCCAAGGGAACTAGTTGGGGTGCATCTAACTTGCTTGCTCAAGAAGACCTAGAGCTCGTTTGAGGAGGGTCATCATTGGAATACACAAGCCAAGTTCTATAGTGTGAAGGGTCCCCACATAGCTATATGCATGATGATGATCTCTATGGCGTACAAGGGATAGAAGATGAAGTACTAGTGTGGATCTCTCAAAAGGAATAGTAGTATGCCCCCTTCTCTCTTTTTATGTTTTTCTCTTTTTTCTATTTTTTTATTTTTTGGTGGCCTCAATGGCTCTTTCTATTTAACTCTCATTTGTCCTCTTTGGGATCTTTTGATTTTGTCCTCTTTGGGATCTTTTCATCACTTTACGGGCAATACTCTATATTTTACAAGAATATAGGAGATTATTCAAACTTTACAAAGGTACTCACATAAATAAAATGTAACTATCATGATGCAAATGTATGGTTCTGCCAGGGTAGCAAGATATGCAATGATACTAGCGCGTCATGTAGCAATGATTAGGGCAAGGCCCAACTAGCATGCGGCTCATCGATCAAGCAAGTGGCATGTATGAAATGAAGATCAAGTCATGAGAAGGTGGACGTTGCATGGCAATGTATCTCGGAAAGGCTATGGAAATGCCTTGTAGGTAGGTATGGTGGCTGTTTTGAGGAAATATATAAGGAGGCTTATGATGACAGAGTGTATCATGCCAAGGGTTTGGATGCACCGGTGAAGTATGTGCCAACTCTCAAGGTGAGAAAGGTCAATGCACGGTACCGAAGAGGCTAGAAAAATTATAGGTGGGTGGAAGTGTCAACTTTCGAATACTCACATTAGTCCGAAGAAGTCATGCACTTATTATCGGTAACTATCAATCTAATCAGGAGGTTCACAAAGAGACAAGTACCCCGAGGAGGAGTGTATGGGGGTTTGGTTATCCTTGCGCATCCTCGACTCATGGTACGTGAGTGTACTCTAATATTCGAACCCTCCAGAGGTTAGTGATCCATCTAGTAGCTAGATTTCTCAACAGGGGTTTTTGGTTTTCGAAAAACACACGGATGCCAAAAATACGACATCTATCACTAATAGGCTCGAGCTCTTGATACCAAAAGTTCAAACATTACTCTAGTTAATACCTCAAAACTATTGCAATTTACTACTACAAAGAGAACAAAAACTTCAACTACCTACTTCTAGTCAAGACACAAAACCTATTGGATATATGCTCTAGAGGAAAATAATATATGATTATTCCAATATATCTAAATAAGTTCATGACCAGTTTCATACTGTGCTGGAACTGTATCAGTGAAACAATGATACAGGTGTGGTATAGAAACAACCAGAGTTCCTAGTCAGCCTCTCATGATGACTGGTTTATCGTCAACTGATGACTGTGGTTTCACGATCATGGACAATCAAGTCAATTGACGGTAAGGTCACCTCATTGAATGAATGACGTGATGAACATTACCCAATGCAAGCATTGCAACATGATCAAATCGTAAAAGTTCAGTGTTGGAATTACAGAACGTAGTAGCCTGTTCCTTTGACAGTGAGATCACGCATAATTGCTATCTTCTGAGGATTCTTTAAGTGCATTAACTGTCACAATGAAACTTGGTGACCATAAAGGTATATCTTGGGCTATCCGATGGGATATGTTGATGAGTGTTGATTCAAGAGCGGGATTTGTCAACCCATATAATGGAAAGATACTTCATGGCCAACTCGGTGAGATTGCATCCATAAAGCTGCGCAGCGTGTGACTAGGTCACAAGGATAAATATCACAGATCGAGTGAATAAGATTTGTCAGTAACAAGATAGAACTAATGCATTGGATGCAGTTGATCGAATCTTGGACTAATATAGTATCGCATGACAAAGGGAATGGTATACAACGTGTACGGTTCAATCGGTTACTTCCGGAATGCACAGGGGTCATTATGGGCATCCAGGTCCCGCTATTGATCATTGGCCGTAGCCTTTGTCTCGGTCATGACTGGAGTGTTCTCGGACCATAGGGTAACACACTTAAGGGATCGATGAATATCGGAGACCTTTTCGGAACTATCGGAGTTACCGGAGAAGAGAGAAAGACGTACCGGAAAAGTTCCGTGTTGGTCCGAAGGACGTTCGGAGTGAGCTGGAAGGAGTTCCAGATCACCGGGAGATGAAATAATATGTTTATTTATTAATTAAGTGAATTAATAATTAATAATAATTAATTTCAGATTAAAAAGTGCAATGGGCCTTATTTGTGAAAGAAGCCCATTAGGGGAAGGAGGAAAATAAAAGGGAAAAGGAAAGGAAAAAAAGGGGCGGGGCGCCATGGGCCTTGGGGCCCATGTGGGTGGCGCCCCACTTCCCCCCTCCTCCTAGCCGCACCCTCCCCCCTTGGCAAGGGATTAGTCCCACATTGCCAAGTGAAGGGGACTTGACTCCTTCTGTGTGCCTATATAAAGATGGGCAGGGGTGCACTTCTTAAAGACAGAAAAATTCGTAGAGAATTCAATATTACTCCGAATTGAGATCGGTTTTCACCGGTCTTCTCCCCTCTCTCGTCTCTCTCAAGCCGGGGTCCCCTTTTCTGGAACCTGTGCTGGGATTGAGGCTTCTCTGCTACGCGGACGGTGTCGTGCTGCCGAAACTCCGGTTCCGGGAGATCTACTTCCGCCACCTTCGTCGAATCGGAGAACGGAGGTCGTCATCGAGTCCGTACGTGTGCGAGTACTATGAGGTGCTGCACGTGTGGCATTACCACCCAACAGGGTGCTAACACAGCTAGGGGGCTGTGAAAGGTTTACGGCTTCATCAACCACGTTTGCGGGAACGTTTCCCGCTCAACGGACTACACCCCGAGGTATGTTTCCGCAAGTCTTTCCGTTACGGCATTACAGCTAGATAGATCTTGGGTTAAGGGAAACGCTAGTTAGAAAAATTATTTTTTTCTGCTGCGAGACCCAACAGTGGTATCAGAGCTAGATCTATGCTTCGTATTGTTGTACGGTTAGAACACATCGGGGATGTGGGCGTTGATTCTACGATTGTTACCCTCTCACATGTACTTGTTATATCTGTGGCATTGTTTGATGAAGCGGCCCCCGACCGACCTTATGAATACGCTTACGCGAGACTGGTTCCACGCTTGACATACGACTTGTACTTTATAAAGTGGCTCTGGGGGTGTCTGTCTCTTCTACTTTAGCGGATATGGCATTTGCAACGGAGGGCCCCGTACGGGGTGTAATAGAGACAATCTATAATCAGCGTTGTGGTTCAATGTTCGTAGAAACGGTTGATCTATGAAAAGCCCTAGCAGCCACGTAAAACATGCAATATACAAATATAGAGGCGTCTAACTTTATATTGCAGAGGGGGCTATTGTTGTTTGCTTAATCTTGATGTAGTGATAGCTTTGCTATGTGTTACTAGAAAGTAGTAAACGTTCATCATGATGAAACAAAATTAAATGGAGACACTGTAGACTTAGTGCCAGCATGATCATACATCTTAAAACTTGCTAGTATAGGATACACGACGGTAGCATTAAATAAGATGATCCCTTATAAAATGCCAAACATAAGTATTCTACCGAAGTGTGCACCACCTAGAAGGTTCTCTTTATGATAGGCAGGCCGTGACGATAGGGTGTCATACATACATTAGAGTTCGCATGAGGTTGGGTCTGGCAAGCCTAGCATATGTCGATATGGCCTTGCTAAGCAGCATATAGCACTAAGGTCAATTTGGCGATGTAACATCCCAATATTCTCCGAATTTTGGAATGTGAATAAAAATTAAATAGATAATGATTGTTTGCTTGGTGTGTTTGATTTTCTCGGGGATTTAAAACTTTTGGAGTTTATTGAATATTAAAATGAGAGGGAATAAAAGGACTTTCCCTAATATTTATAATTGATGTTTTGGAATTTATTATTTTAAAACAAAACCAACAAAACAAAATGAGAGAAGGTAATATGACTCCTTCAACATATTAAAAGTTTGGAAGAGGTTTTAGATCTTTATTGGAATTCTTTTGAATATTCAAAAAAAATTTCAACACATGGCAGTTCGCTGGAGAGGATATAAAAGGACTTATCCCCATTTTAATTTGTTGAAAAAAAATTTAAAAATATTTTTGGGAGACTTTTTAATTTTACTTTGGAGTTATAAATATTTTCTAAAATTATTTTGGGAATTTATTTATGCTCCGGAAAAGTTTTTAAATCAATTTTCGGAGTTTTTGGTATTTCTCAAATGCCAGAAAAGTATTTTAAAAATATTTAAAAATAAGTTGCAAAGTTTTTATTTTATTTTAATATTTTAGTCAAGCCAAAAATTCCGTTTTATTATTTTAAAAATATTGGCGAAGACAGAATTTTAAAATAAATTTCCGTGATTTTTTTAATATTGTTTTGGGCCTAATGGGCCTGCTTTGGTTTTTTTTCCGCAGACCGATTTTGTATTTATCTCGGATTAAAAAAAAGGGTTTAGGGGCTGGCTATAAATAGCCCCGATTAGGGCTAAATTATTTTTCGCTTAGCGTTTTAGGGTTAGCTCTAAACTAATCCGCGGGACCCGCCGCCGCCGACGTCATCACCGGAGTTTCGCCGGAGCATCGCCGGAGCATCGCCGGAGTTGCGTTTTCGCATTTTTTCGAGGTAATTTTTCGCCCGCATCGCCGCCGGAGCCGTCCCGTGCCCTAGCACCACCGCGCCGCCATCCCCGGCCGCCGCTCGCCGGAGCGAGCTGGCCGGCCGGAGCGCCGCCACCGTGCCATGGCCGCGGGCTCCAGCCCGCGCGTCCCTGTGCGCCCCGCCCCGGCGCGACCCCGCGCGCCCCTGGCCTTCCGCCCGCCGCGCCCGCGCCTGGATGGCCGGCCGCCGCCGACCCCCTGCCGCGCTCGCCCGCCGGCCCTTGGCCGGAGCCGGCCTTGCCGAGCTCCATGGCCGAGCCAAGCCATGGCCATGGCCCCCTATGTTGTGCTGCGCGTGAGGTAGAAGAAGAAGTTAGGAAAAAAAGTCAAAAAAACGTTTCGATTTTTTTTTTCCAGATCTGGATCCAAACCGCCCGGGGACCCGATCGCGTTTTTTGTAAAAAAATTATTTACGTACGGGCCCTTTTTACAGTAGAGCACCCCGGTACCTCCGTTTTTCACCCGATACCGTTTTTGCGACTACTTTTTAACCGTAGCTCGGAATCGAGTGATTCCAGTTGCGTCGCGACCGTGTAGAAATTTTCTAGCCAGTAGACCTAGTGTTATAGAAGTTTGAAGTTTTTAAATTTGGGTCCCAAGCTGATCCAAATTTGAACTTCCGGATCTGTAACTTTTTACCGGTGCGCCCGTTTGCGCCGTTTCTTTTTGCATAGGATCACTCGTGTCATGTACTTTCTGTTTATACCATGTGTACACAAAAAGTCACAAGTTTATTGATCTGCTTAAATTCAAATTCAATTCCATGTTGCAATTGCTATGACCTGTGTTGTAGTATTCCGTTTCACGTGATTCTTTTTGCATATTGGATCATATGAGACATCTTATCGGCAATATCCACATACCATTCATATTGCTATGATATTTACCTTTAATTCATAATGCCTTGATCATACTCTTGTTTCGACAACTCTTTATCCGTTGACTCTCTCGAGTTCACGTTCCACCGATCACTTCGAACACATCGACACCTTTGCACTTCAAAGCTTTTGTTTTGTTACTAAAACCTTTGTGATTGTTTTGTTGATCTTATGTTTTGTCCTTGTGGTGTGATTTCTTATTGAGTTCTTTCGTTGACGATAGATTGCTGAGAGTGTGACGAATAGAGTTGACTGGAACGTGAGAGCGAAGATCTTCATCGAATGTATAAGGCAAGTGATACTTTGACCATACTCATACCTATATTTTCTATATGCATTATGTTAAGAAATATCACCCTATTGCATGATATGTAGTTTATTATACTGTTGCTGCAAAACCAGTTAGGATAGCCACATGTTTTGACTTGTCTACCGTAGATCAACCTAGCCGTGTTGTTACTTTATTGCTATGCTTTGTAGACGAGGTTGGGATGTGAGAATTCATGGAGTGCATGTGAGCTATTTAATAACTTGTGTAGCAACTGTTTAATAAATAGAAATCACTTCTGGACGGGCAGGGAGTGCTTCCTGGGGGCTCGTGCCTTATCTAAGGACGAGACCAGGTTTTACCCCTAATGTTTGGTTTGGTGGTCGAGAATACGTCATGGCGAGTACCCTCTGACGTAGTGGGCGCCGTCCAGGCTCAAAAAGATCAGACATACTTGGTGACTAGAAGCTTACATGTACAGCCGCTGGCCATATGGGCTCTGGCTTAGTTGAGTATGATGTAGGAAGCCTCCCCGTGAAAAGCTAGCAGATGTAGATGTGATAGGTGGTACCGGCTTGCCGTTGGGTGTAGGTGACCTCTTCTGAAAGACTTCGTCTCAATCTTCGGGTTGATTCCAGCGGGGAAAGTGTACTAACCTCTGCAGATTATAAACTAATCATGATTAGCCGTGTCCCCGGTTATGGACATCCTTGAGCTACTAGACATTACTGTTACTGGAGGATCTTGACATATGAATCACCTTAATAATTTGAGTGGGCAAGATTAAATAAAGGGTGTGGTGTTGGAACTGGTGTGCCCAGTTCGTTCTTAAGTAGTAAGTTCAACTTAAAATTTTGACTAGTTTAGTTCAGGAGAAAATTGGCTTTCTGCAAAACTAAACCATAAGCCTTTCCTTTGACTTACCTTGCATGTAGTTGTAGGTCCTTTATATAAACTTTTTCGTGTCACTTGCCGTACAAATCAGATGTACTGACCCGTTGTCGGGCTGTAACCTTCGGTGTTGCAGGTTTTTCAGACGATCAGTAAGGTGCGTTTAGGGGTTGCGAGTCTACACTCAGCATGTTCGCATGTGGCTGTTGATGGACTCCACGTTATTTGCTTTTGCTTCCGCTATATTTATATTGGATAAGCTAGCCTTGAGCTATGCAACTTGTTATTTATTTACTCTGGATCATACGTTGAAATAATGATGCACTTGTACTTTGATATACATCTATAATACTGTGTGTGCCAGCGAGTTCGATCCAGGGACTGGCACTTGAGCACAGAGACTTCAATTCTGTGTGAATTGGGTCGTTACAGATGGTATCAGAGCAGTGCGTTGACTGTAGGTTCGTGACCCTAGAAAATGGATAGAAAAAGCCATAGGAACAAAAATATTTTATCACTCTTTGACCCCTTACTCTCTCACTAGTATTTCTCATCTATTATTCATCTTCTAAAACTCTTCATCTTGTTTTACTATAAATACCCCTTCGAGTTGCTCATGCCTCTGAAGACAAGACATTTGAGAAGTACATCGTCAACCTCATGGATCAATTGAAGTTATGACCACAAGAACGAGAAGAATACCTTATGGTGATCAATAAGTTTTGACACTACGAGAGGAATTTTTAAGATCAGATTAGCTGAGAAGGATGAAGCTTAGAATCAGACCACCACCTTTTAGGTGAAGTTAGATGAACGAATTTTGCGTAGTATGATGAGATCGTATGTCTTGCACATATGACCTTACTCTAGGTGTTGTTTGTGTGTTTTGACTTTTGTGACTGTATTGTTTGTTGTTATGTGTTACTATCGAACGTAGGAGTTTTGCCGCTTTCTTGGTTGAGTGCATATGTTTGCTGTTATCTTTAGTTGTTGTCTTGTCGGTGTTATAGTTTTGCCCTAACCTTTGTCGTATGGGCTTAATAGATGGAGTATGAAGTAGGACTCGCCTTTTCTGGGGCGATGTCGAGACTGAAGGTGGAGCAGTGGATTCGTAGAATGGAGGAGCACATGAAGATAAACAAGGTTGGAAGTGAGGACATGGTCCCCTATGTTGTTAAGTACTCGGTAGAAGAGGCTAGTACTTGGTGGAGAATGCACCAAGGAATTGAAGACTCACGAAGGAAGATTACTTGGAAGGACTTTACAAAGATTTTGTTGGGATCCCGCCTCGTCACACCGACGCAAAGGACGGTAACCCTTAAGAGGATCCGTGCCTGTACAATTTGCGGAGAAACAGGGCACTCCTATGAAGGACACCAAGATGGATGTCCCCATTGTGAAGAAATTCACTCGGGTGAAGAATGCCCCACTGCACAAGTAACATGTTTTACGTGTGAAGGAACTGATCATTACCCCGCTTAGTGCAAATTTTTCATTGTGACACAACAATTGGTTCAACATCAAAAGGAAGAAATGAAGAAAGCTATCCAAGAATTGAAGGAAACACCCGTGAAAAATAAAAAGAAGGACATTAGCCACATTCATTGTTTTCGGTGCAGGAACATGGGACACTACCGCGATATGTTTCCAGAATTGAAGGGGAAGGAGAAGTTGTGAACGTGGAAGCAAGGATGCTGACTTGAAGAAGCTTATGTTTGGCAATTGGAGAATAGAATATTCGTGGTGTGCACTAAGTGTACGTTGTTACCTTTTCATGTTAGTTGGAGAGGTGTATCGATGCATGTTTTCTATGGATTGACTAGATGTTTTATGTCGTGATTGTTTTGTTAAGTTTTGTCTTGTACCCTGTGACCCTGTTATGTCTTGTTTTGATTGATGTTGTGTGTGGCCCTTTGGGTTTCTTCTATGCGAATAGAATAAGTTTACGTTTCATTAGAACCTCATCTATTTAGTATGCTTCAAGACTAAAGAAGACACAACAACAAAAAGAATAACTTGACGAATGACTCAACGATATGAAGATTGTTTCGACATTTCAAAACTGAAGCTACCAGCATTGAAGACTTGAAGACCGGGAAGATTCAAGTTTCTACCGTTAGATCGTTCCGTGAGCTGTCATTTCTTGTTTTACCGACAGCTACACATCAAAACTTATGTTTCAAAACTAGTGTGATGTTGTATGGGTATCTCTCGCTATCTCTCTCTACCTCGCTATCTACATTCTGTTCCCCCTCATCCTCATCCCTAAACTAAAGAAGCTACTACAATGGCTGCAATTGTCAAGACTGGAATGAAGATGGATGCAACCAATGCCAAGTTCAAAGTTAACCTAGTGTGCCAGGATCGTACAACAAGCAAGCCCAATCTTGCTGAAGGAAGAACTCTGGAGGAAGTTGAAGTCCACCAGTACACGTTTTATAGCAGTTTGCGCAAGCCTGAGTGTTGAGGAAACGATAGATCTTTTGTTTGGCTTGCAGAACCATGGACTTATCTGGACCCAGTTCAAGATAAGGAGGACTTCTGCAATGCTTGTGAGAATGACCGAGCGTTAGACTGCGAGATTCGCTAAACCATGTACAAGGTAATGATATGGGTGCGGAATGGATTGGCCCCCATGACGACTACCCTTATTATTCGCTCTTGCTATGCGGGATAGTAAATCTTGAGTGACTTACCTATAGCAGAGAGACGATGATGTTAAGCCGGAACCATAGAATGGTACGATGTGTGACCCCAGTAGAAGTTTACCGTTTGTGTTATACGGTGATTGTAGACCAAGACCGTTTCCTGCAGGTATCCCGTAAAAGTATTCTGGATGACCACCATGAGAAAATCGATAGTTGTTTAGTAGTGGCGTCTGACCTGTCAGCCATGAAGTCTCAGTACTTGGAAGACCACTCGCTTGCTAAGGAATGGAAACCTCAAAGGAGGAATTCGTGAAACCTCAAAGACCGCAGGTGAAACGTGTACGGAGAATGTCATCGATGGATTAAGATACTTGAAGCCCACACTTGTGATGAAGAATTCCATGCCCCCAATGGAGTATGAAGATTATGTGTGAGGAGCTCGCTGAGGGAGCAAGCTTTTGAAGACTAAGTCGCTTTCCTTTTAAGGGTGGTAGCACCCTAGCTCATCGGAGGATCGATGGACTGCTAAGAAGACCCGAACCCTAACCTTTCTTTCTAGCCTTCTCGAATCTCGAGGACGAGATTCCTTTCAAGGGTGGTAGTGTGTAACATCCCAAAATTCTCCGAATTTTGGAATGTTAATAAAAATTAAATAGATAATGATTGTTTTCTTGGTGTGTTTGATTTTCTCGGGGATTTAAAACTTTTGGAGTTTATTGAATATTAAAATGAGAGGGAATAAAAGGACTTTCCCTAATATTCATAATTGATGTTTTGGAATTTATTATTTTAAAACAAAACCAACAAAACAAAATGAGAGAAGGTAATATGACTCCTTCAACATATTAAAAGTTTGGAAGAGGTTTTAGATCTTTATTGGAATTCTTTTGAATATTCAAAACATTTTTCAACACATGGAAGTTCGCTGGAGAGGATATAAAAGGACTTATCCCCATTTTAATTTGTTGAAAAATATTTTAAATATAAATATTATTGGGAGACTTTATAATTTTACTTTGGAGTTATAAATATTTTCCAAAATTATTTTGGGAATTTATTTATGCTCCGGAAAAGTTTTTAAATCAATTTTCGGAGTTTTCGGTATTTTTAAAATGCCAGAAAAGTATTTTAAAAATATTTAAAAATAAGTTGCAAAGTTTTTATTTTATTTTAATATTTTAGTCAAGACAAAAATTCAGTTTTATTATGTTAAAAATATTGGCGAAGACAGAATTTTAAAATAAATTTCCGTGATTTTTTTAATATTTTTTTGGGCCTAATGGGCCTGCTCTGTTTTTTTTCCGCAGACCGATTTTGTATTTATCTCGGATTAAAAAAAAGGGTTTAGGGGCTGGCTATAAATAGCCCCGATTAGGGCTAAATTATTTTTCGCTTAGCGTTTTAGGGTTAGCTCTAAACTAATCCGCGGGACCCGCCGCCGCCGACGTCATCACCGGAGTTTCGCCGAAGCATCGCCGGAGTTGCGTTTTCACGTTTTTTCGAGGTAATTTTTCGCGCGCATCGCCGCCGGAGCCGTCTCGTGCCCTACCACCACCGCGCCGCCACCCCTGGCCGCAGCCGCCGCTCGCCGGAGCGAGCTGGCCGGCCGGAGCGCCGCCACCGCGCCATGGCCGCGGGCTCCAGGTTGCGCGTCCCCGTGCGCCCCGCCCCGGCGCGCCCCTGGCCTTCCGCCCGCCGCACCCGCGCCTGGATGGCCGGCCGCCGCCGCCCCTCTGCCGCGCTCGCCCGCCGGCCTGGCCGAGCTCCATGGCCGAGCCAAGCCATGGCCATGGCCCCCTGTGCTGTGCTGCGCGTGAGGTAGAAGAAGAAGTTAGGAAAAAAAAGTCAAAAAAACGTTTCGATTTTTATTTTTCCAGACCTGGATCCAAACCGCCCGGGGACCCGATCGCGTTTTTCGTAAAAAAATTATTTACGTACAGGCCCTTTTTACAGTAGAGCACCCCGGTACCCCCGTTTTTCACCCGATACCGTTTTTGCGACTACTTTTTAACCGTATCTCGGAATCGAGTGATTCCAGTTGCGTTGCGACCGTGTAGAAATTTTCTAGCCAGTAGACCTAGTTTTACAGAAGTTTGAAGTTTTATATTTGGGTCCCAAGCTGATCCAAATTTGAACTTCCGGCAGCCGTAACTTTTTACCGGTGCGCCCGTTTGCGCCGTTTATTTTTGCGTTGGATCACTCGTGTCATGTACTTTCTGTTTATACCATGTGTACACAAAAATTCACAAGTTTATTGATCTGTTTAAATTCAAATTCAATTCCATGTTGCAATTTCTATGACCTGTGTTGTAGTATTCCGTTTCACGTGATTCTTTTTGCATATTGGATCATATGAGACATCTTATCGGTAATATCCACATACCATTAATATTGCTATGATCTTTACCTTGAATTCATAATGCCTTGATCATACTCTTGTTTCGACAACTCTTTATCCGTTGACTCTCTCGAGTTCACGTTCCACCGATCACTTCGAACACATCGACACCTTTGCACTTCAAAGCTTTTGTTTTGTTACTAAAACCTTTGTGATTGTTTTGTTGATCTTATGTTTTGTCCTTGTGGTGTGATTGCTTATTGAGTTCTTTCGTTGACGATAGATTGCTCGGAGTGTGACGAATAGAGTTGACTGGAACGTGAGAGCGAAGATCTTCATCGAATGTATAAGGCAAGTGATACTTTGACCATACTCATACCTATATTTTCTATATGCATTATGTTAAGAAATAACACCCTATTGCATGATAGGTAGTTTATTATACTGTTGCTGCAAAACCAGTTAGGATAGCCACATGTTTTGACTTGTCTACCGTATATCAACCTAGCCGTGTTGTTACTTTATTGCTATGCTTTGTAGACGAGGTTGGGATGTGAGAATTCATGGAGTGCATGTGAGCTATTTAATAACTTGTGTAGCAACTGTTTAATAAATAGAAATCACTTCTGGAAGGGCAGGGAGTGCTTCCTGGGGGCTCGTGCCTTATCTAAGGACGAGACCAGGTTGTACCCCTAATGGTTGGTTTGGTGGTCGATAATACGTCATGGCGAGTACCCTCTGACGTAGTGGGCGCCGTACAGGCTCAAAAAGATCAGACATACTTGGTGACTAGAAGCTTACATGTACAGCCGCTGGCCATATGGGCTCTGGCTTAGTTGAGTATGATGTAGGAAGCCTCTCCCGTGCAAAGCTAGCAGATGTAGATGTGATAGGTGGTACCGGCTTGCCGTTGGGTGTAGGTGACCTCTTCTGAAAGACTTCGTCTCAATCTTCGGGTTGAGTCCTGCGGGGAAAGTGTACTAAGCTCTGCAGATTATAAACTAATCATGATTAGCCGTGTCCCCGGTTATGGACATCCTTGAGCTACTAGACATTACTGTTACTGGAGGATCTTGACATATGAATCACCTTAATAATTTGAGTGGGCAAGATTAAATAAAGGGTGTGGTGTTGGAATTGGTGTGCCCAGTTCGTTCTTAAGTAGTAAGTTCAACTTAAAATTTTGACTAGTTTAGTTCAGGAGAAAATGTGTCACTTGCCGTACAAATCAGATGTACTGACCCGTTGTCGGGCTGTAACCTTCGGTGTTGCAGGTTTTTCAGACGATCAGTAAGGTGCGTTTAGGGGTTGCGAGTCTACACTCAGCATGTTCGCATGTGGCTGTTGATGGACTCCACGTTATTTGCTTTTGCTTCCGCTATATTTATATTGGATAAGCTAGCCTTGAGCTATGCAACTTGTTATTTATTTACTCTGGATCATACGTTGTAATAATGATGCACTTGTACTTTGATATACATCTATAATACTGTGTGTGCCAGCGAGTTCGATCCAGGGACTAGCACTTGAGCACAGAGACTTCAATTCTGTGTGAATTGGGTCGTTACAGGCGAGCCTAGCATATGTAGATATGGCCTCGGAATACTAGAGATCAAAAGATCGAGCATGAGTCACATATAGGATGTGATCGCACAAACTAGTTGTCTACCTTTGAAACTAATCCGTCAGCCGTTGTGATATTCGAGGACGGATAGTGAATCTGGATCATGTAATCACTAAAACTTCTTAGGGATGATTGTTTTAGTGTGAGCTCATCTATAATATGATTATTATGAACTCATTGTTATGAACTAGTCTTAATTGTTTTCCTTGCAAATATTTTGTAGAAAATGAATCCAAATGAACATCGTGAATTGCTTTCTTTCATGGGTGGTGATAGACTTAAAGTAAATGGGTCAAATTTCGTTGATTGGTACTTACACCTTACGACTGTGCTCAAGAGAGCTAACCTCTTGTTCGTGATACAAGAGCGTATGGCAGACCCTCTAGCGGATAACAATGGAGATGAACAAGAAATGATGGATTACTATGTTCGTCGGCAGAAATACTTTGTGGTGAAGAATGTTATGGAACACTCCATGTCAAATGAGTTGAGCAATCTGTTTACGGAAAATAGTGCTTATGACATGATAGACACGCTAAAGTCATTGTTTATACGTCAGTTCAGAGTGGCCAGATTTGAGTTAGAAAAACAGTTTCTTTCTACAAAGATGGAAGAGCACACCTGCCTGAGAGCCCACCTAGACAAGATGCATAGGATGTATCTGAGCCTTGTGGAAGACTTTGACTATTGGACAACAAATGAATCTACCACAGAGGATTTTGCGATAAACACGGTGCTACATTCGCTTCCACCGAGTTATAAAGATTATGTCCATGGATATGTCGGGAGAGGAGATAACATGCATCTCCAGAATTTCATGACTAATCTTCTTGATGCAAAGGTTGCACCCATTGAAGGAGAAATTGTTGATGGAGAAGGTATATATTTGATATACTCGTTATAAATGTTTGTTCCCTTATACAAAATTTGCAGTTTAATAAGTATTTGATACTTGTTCTGTTTTATGAAAATAGGGCCTGCCGTTGCATGGACGGGAAGACGTGCGATCCAGGATTGATGGCAACCAAGACAGTTGATGGCCAGCAAGATTTCACCAAGACATCTATCATAGGATTATACTTAGAGTATTAGATAAATCTTTTTTAATCAATCGAATATGAACACTTAGTGGTATGTCTTGCATCTCGCGAGACAAAGTTATTCATGTTTTGAGACAAGTCAGTTGTTCCAGTTTGATGAATAAAGTTTGCTTATACTATGATTTCAATTGAGTTTATATTATGATAGAAGCATTTATAAAACACCATAATTGTCAAGTGATATTCAATGTTTAATGATTAAGTTATTATGAATAACAATAAGGTCAAAAGTCATAACTATACTAAATGCATGAGATGAATTCATAAATGATGAAGTCATTAGATACTCGATCTATTAACTCATGAATTTATTATCAACCAAGATGACTAATGACGGAGTTCTAGCAAAGTAGAACTTGCGCCAAATATTGTACATAAATGATGTATTAACCAAGCACATAAATAATCATTAAACATGCTTCGCATGATTAATTGAACAAGGCATTCAATTGAGATCATAAATCTGAGATTACGCAATCACAGTGAAGTAAAATATAAGAAAATGAATCACCATGATGTGATCAAAGTGATAAGTATTATAGTTGACATAAATGGGAGACTTGTGGAAGTAATACCACAAATTACGATGGAAGTTTAAAGTGCTCAAGCACCTAAAACCATTCGTAGTCATGCTAAAGTGTAGTATGGTCTAAATACATTCCCCTTACGCTAATGCTATTTTGAATGAACAAAGTTGTTATAATTTATTAAGTTAAAACACCCACTTCATGAAATAAGGAAACCATTCTGAATTTAATGAAGCTGATGACTCCATTTGATGATGGTGTTAGAAAGTTTGTAGAAGTTTTATATGATATAACTTTCTTTGTATTAGAGTTGTGAGCAATTGTAAAACACACCTTCCCAAATAGCAAAACTTGTATTGCTTGAATTGGTGAATGAGAAGATGGTTCTCAAGGAATAAACCAATGGGAGAAAAGTGAATTCTTTGACCAGGGTGATTGACCCTGCCTCAAGATAACAGAGTAACGCAACGGAAAACTTTCCGCTGAAATGACTCCATGAGAAGAGGAAATATGCTATTGATGATGATCATGGTATATTAGTTAAAGCCTTAGTGTAAAAATAAGAAGATTGTCATGAATACGTTCTGTACAGAACAATAATCATGGTTACCTAGGAAACTAGGAGAAATGAAATCATATTGAGTTGCATATGGGATGGCTCACATCCTATGACATAAAGTAGTTATTTCACATTCCGAATAACCAGGAAGTTATTAAGAATGATGCAACACATAAAGGCATGATTTGGCACATAAAATATGTTATGGCTAAATTCAATAATGATTGACTACGGAACCGTAGTAATGCTAAATCAATATGGATATTTTATTCACGAACACTATGAAGGGACCATAGCTTGAAATTGAATCACATTCAAGTTGAGGAATTTGAAGAGAAGTAGCAATTGGCATAATGAAAGAATTTTTCGATAAGATGGACCATAGTACCTCAAGGCAGAAACTCTCAACCTTGATTTGATCATGTGATTTTGAAGTAATAAAAATATTGAGATGGACTGCAATTTCATGAAACTGAGTGGGAGCTTTGGAGACTTCCTGAAAACTTGGAATGCAGAGAGCATTTTCTGAGTGGGAGCTTTGGGAGCAATATTATTATGTATGACATAATTAGAATAGAAACTTAATAAAAGCTTACTTACAGATATATGTCGGATATATTTGAGTGGGAGCACAATGTCAATTTAATATATATACGATGATATATGTGAAAACAATCTCATATATATACGTTGATATACACGGGTATTAAGGCTAATAAGATGAAAGGATTACGACAATCTTATATGATCGAAATACAGATGTGTCACACACTAGAATCTATAAGGATAGCTTAGGACTATTGCAAGTTACTACTACAAAGAGAATAGCAACTTCAACTACCTACTTCTAGTCAAGACACAAAACTTGTTGGATATATGCTCTAGAGGAAAATAATATATGATTATTCCAATATATCTAAATAGGTTAATGACCAATTTCATACTGTGCTAGAACTGTATCAATGAAACAAAGATAAATGTGTGGTATAGAAACAACTAGAGTTCCTAGTCAGCCTCTCATGATGACTGGTTTATCGTCAACTGATGATTGTGGTTTCACGATCATGGAAAATCAAGTCAATTGACGGTAAGGTCACCTCATTGAATGAATGACGTGATGAACATTACCCAATGCAAGAATTGCAACATGATCAAATCGTAACAGTTCAGTGTTGTAATTACAGAACGTAGTAGCCTGTTCCTTTGACCGTGAGATCACCCATAATTGCTATCTTCTGAGGATGCTTTGAGTGCATTAACCGTCACACTGAAACATGGTGACCATAAAGGTGTATCTTGGGCTATCCGATGGGATATGTTGAGGAGTGTTGATTCAAGAGCGGGATTTGTCAATCCATATAATGGAAAGATACTTCATGGCCAACTCGGTGAGATTGCATCCATAAAGTTGCGTAGCGTGTGACTAGGTCACAGGGATAAATATCACAGAACGAGTGAATAAGATTTGTCGGTAACAAGATAGAACTAATGCATTGGATGCGGATGATCGAATCTTGGACCAATCTAGTATCGCATGACAAAGGGAATGGTATACAACGTGTGTCGTTCAATCGGTTACTTCCGGAATGCATAGGGGTCACTATGGGAATCTAGACCAAAGAGAAACGAAAAAGCTTGAGCTTAACAACATCACCTTCTACTTATTTATACTTTTGCATATCACATAATTCAACAAAATTATTCAAGTGTAAAGCAGCAGCATCTCCAACACCAGAGAATTGATCTCTCATAAGAAGGTTTAGGAAAGCAGGTTTAATTTTATAAGAGGTAGCTGAAGTGGCAGGTGTGGCAATAGGAGTGCAGATAAATTCATTGTTGTTGTGACTGGTGAAGTCACACAACTTGGTGTTTTCATTGAAACCCATTGTAGCAGCAGGTATTTTTGGTATTTTTGATAAGGGACACAAAAGTAAAAACTGAAAGGTAAACTAACAAGACTAAAAAGCAAAGATAAAAGATAGTGTGCAACTCCCCTATCTTGTAGACTGGAGTCCCCGACAACGGCGCCAGAAATTGGCTTGATAAGGTGAGGATCTCTCACTCCTCGTTGGTTACCCCAGGTGGAAGGTGAGATGTAGCATAGCAACAAATTTCCCTCGGTAAAGATACCAAGGTTATCGAACCAGTAGGACTCCAAGAGATACAAGAAGGTGTCACGGCGCTTGACACTACTAGGGAATAGCCTTATAGTGGCGCACTGTTTTTGCGTTTAGTGGCGCATTTCAAATGCGCCACTAACGACAAGCCACTAATAAGGCCTTAATAGTGGCGCATTTCAAATGCGCCACCCCTAAGAATCTTATGCGTGGCGCATTTCGAAATGCGCCACCTATAAGCCCAAATGCGCCACCCATAAGAGCTCATGGGTGGCGCATTCTGGATGCGCCACTAATAATTCCTTAGGGGTGGCGCATTCTGAGAATGCGCCACTATTAAATTTTGAATTTTGAATCTGGATCTGGATCTGGAAAAAAAAAAATTTATTTTTATTTTTTCTTAATCTCAGGTTAGTATGCTTAATGCCCGATCACTATGCTTAATCTCTGGTCAAACTAACCTCCGTGGTCAAACTTCCCCGAGGGTCACCCATCCTAGCACTACTCCAGCCCCAGCACGCTTAACTTCTTAGTTCTATTCAACTCTCACTCCAGCTCACCTAGCAGGCACTTCTTGATATATGTTCATGTTGATGTCTAGGACCATGTTGATGTCTAGGACCTTGTTAATGTTCATGGGTGTGCTAAAATTTTCAACATTTTTTGAAACTTTCTCGATGGGACCATTAGCATATTTTGAACTTTTTTAAAAATTTTGATTTTTTTTAAATTTTTTTTTTATTTTTTTAATGTTACTATCTAAAATTTTCAACTTTTTTTAACTTCCCGATTTGTCCTCTAGCCTATTTTGAATTTTAAAAAAAATAAAAAAATTAATTTTTAAAATTTTTTTTAAAAAAAAATCTTAGTAGTGGCGCATCTCATACAGAATACGCCACTACTAAGTTCAAAAAAAAATTAAATTTTTTCTCTTTTTTTGGGCCTCCAGATCTTCAAACGCCATTAACTTTTTTTCTGTTAGGTTTTTGAGGATTCTAAAAATGTTCAACGGGTTAGACCCCGTTGAATTTGGATATAACTTTTCGAGTAGATGATTTTTCATATAAAAAACTTTTTCATCGGAGGTCGTACGCAAAAGTTATGCCCATTTTACGTAATTCTCGGGAGATTTTGCAAAAAAAGTCGAAATTCATATTTGTAAATTTTCCTTACAACTAGACCACATATCATTTGGAAAACTATTTTTCTTTTATTTTTTTGACATTTCTATCATTTTCTTTTATTTTTTTTCAAATTGAAAAGCCGGTCCACAGGGGGGGGGGTTGCATATGGGAATTTTCCCGCCCAGTTTTTTCTTATTAGTGGCGCATATGGGAAATGCGCCACCCCTAAGAGCTTATGGGTGGCGCATTCTGGATGCGCCACTAATAATTCCTTAGGGGTGGCGCATTTCCAGAATGCGCCACCCCTAAGCTCTTAGGGGTGGCGCATTTCCAAAATGCGCCACCTATAAGGTTCTTAGGGGTGGCGCATTTCTCCAAATGCGCCACGTATAAGGGGTTCCAGGGCTGGCCCACTCTTAGGGGTGGCGCATTTTGGAAAATGCGCCACGTATAAGGGCTTATAGGTGGCGCATTTTTTACCAGTGCGCCACCCCTTACAACATAGTGGCGCATTAAATATAAAATGCGCCACTAATAAGCTTTCCATGTATAGCTATTTCCCTAGTAGTGTGACGTTGACCTGCACACAACAACAAATAACTTTGCTCCCAACGAGTACAGAGGAGTTGTCAATTCCTCCGGCCTTGCTGTTTACAAAGGATCAACCCAAGAGATAATAATAGTGTCAACTGAAAGTAAACTAAGGAAGTAAACAGTAATGTGAAGATGGACCGAGGTCCCGTGTGTCGGGACCCGGGGTTTGCATATGTAATTTCTGTTAGAACTCAATCATATGAAGAGCCGAGAGTCGTACCCACTTGTCGAAGAAGACAAGGGCAAGCACAGAACACTCTCGGAAAGCATCGAACGTGAGGGGCATCCCATCCAGGCCGGATGGTCAACTGAGATGGGTCCTCATTGTCCGCTCACAAGTCTAAATGATTATGGGTGGTGAAATCCCATACTCATAGACAAGTCTCCTCAACCATATTATCGATTGAATCATAACCCTTACATAAACAGACTCCAGCCCGATCACCTAGTCGGGATCTCGGGCGGGATCAATCATACAACAAAGTGTGCCACGTGACAGAGTCACGAGCAATCGCATCGCGATGCCCCAATCTGCGCACATCTAAGGGCCACTCGGTGTATGAAAGACCGCCGGCAAGAACTCAACTAAGCTATCGAATCCCACACTAAGACATGCACGTTATAATCATACACACAGCATACATGTCTAGTGTAAACAACAGGTAACACAACATGAACTCTACAACTCAAAGTTTTATTGCATCTGCTATACAAAGCAGATATAGTAGTGTTACAAGCAGAGATCACATAACTGTGACCCAACATTACATCATACAACAACGGAAGCAAATTATGTATTAGTAAAGACAAAGTTAACAAACGGCTTAAGAATCCTTTAAGAAAACACAACGACCCTCCAGAGGGAGCAGGCTGCTGTTTGGGACTACATTACTTCGTCGACGTCGAGCTTGAGGGGGAGGCCACCATCAGGGTCAGTGGTCTCGTCTCTAAAACATAGAATAAGCAAACGTGAGTACAAAGTCGTACTCAGCAAGACTTACGTCAGAACTATACTACTCATGCTCAGGTATCAAGGTAAAGGCAAGTGGGGTTGTAATGCAGAAAGGTTTGACGTGGCGATCCTGTATTACGACTACATAGAGTTGAGATGAGAGGCGCACATGAGTCCATCTAATCTTGATCACCCCATCAATACACAACCATGGATCCTTCCTCGACTTCCCCACGAGAAAGCAACCCAAAGCACTCACACTTATCTTGCGAATTTTAGATTATCCATTTGAGTTGTCTAATAATCAAGTAAAGGTCTCCAAGTAGTCCATAACCGCGGACACGGCTATTCGAATAGTTCATTAACCCTGCAGGTGTCGGCGAGGATATTACCACGACACGTACCTCACGGCTCCAACTCTAGTCCAGGGGATCCCCTATCAGAGTATGTACCCCAATCGAGAAACCGGCCGGGGTTTCCGTTCAGGACGCAGACGATGTATGGACGGTCCGACAAGCCCACCTAGACGGATGGTGCTGCGCTTGCCTAAAACCGTGCTACATTATGAAATCAAATAGAAAAACAATTAATCCATGCGAATCCTGGACCATAGTCGGGGTGAGTTAATAGGTCGAGAGGGGTCAATGAGACCAACATGTGGTAGTAATCTATGTCTTGGATCACAACACAAGAACTCGGGGCCTAGGGCAGTGTAAATGAGACAACCCACTGTGTACTCCTACACAACCTCTCATTGTTCACTTATATTAGGGTGACTTCATCAACACGTTACCACCTTGTTGCATGTGTTTACTACCATCCCAATACATCACCCAGATGGATCATCTTCATTGCATACAACTCTAGCATGGCATAGCATATCATGGATGAAGGGCCACATGATGAACACAAACAATCTTGTATCTGCTAGGTTGAGGTTTGCTTAATACTGTGGCAACAATGATAGGTCATGCAAAAGATGGGTTCAACTAGCGGTAGAACGGTAACATGTGAATCACCTAATCATGCATAAGAGAACAAAAGGGAAACTAGGTTTGTATATATATGATCAATGGGGGTTTGCTTGCCTTATTGTCGGGACTCGGGGTGCCACTCTTTGGAGAAAATAGGAACTACGTCCGGCGATGGATCTATCGAGAAGAAACAAACACCGAGACAACAACAATGTAAACATCACATTGCAATGCACATTCAAGAAATGAATAATGGCATGGTACTGATGTGATCTAGGTTCAATTTGTCACATGTTAATTGAAGTTGATTTGAATGAGAAATTCAAATTCAAACTCCAAATGTTGTTCAAATTATCCCAAGTTGCATTTGCTAATGTTTGGATATGGTAAACCATGTTGGCATGTGTACGATATGCCTCTGATGTTCATGTGATAAGGTTGGCATTACAAAGATTTAATTTGAAATGATTTAAACATTTATTTTGAATTATTCCAAATAACCCAAATAGCTAAATGCTACTGGTCCATCATCATATATGTGTTTTTCATCTATGAAAATATGATATTTGGAATCCTGGCATTTTTCTGATGATTTTTCATATATTACACTTTTGATTTGGAGTTATGGTTTAAAAGTTATTGAATTTTAAAGATTTAATAGTTTTCTGGATTTTTCTGGATTTTAATTAAACAGAAATTGGAGTTAATCCCCGTTTTAATTAGCCTCTGGTTAATTAGAGAGGGGCCCTGGGCCCACCTGTCATTGACCTTGGGTCAAATGAACAGGGGGTTAGCCCCCAAATTAACCAGGTCGTCCGGCAATTAGCCGCCGGTGGCACTCGACGCGGCGGCGCCCACTGGAGAGGGGCCCTTCGGCCACCAGGGGGCTCGCGAGGGGCACCACTCGGCTGCCCGTGGCATCGCGCACGCACTGGTGCAGGTCAGGGAACTCGGGGCGGCCTAGAGCCCTGCCGGCGATGAGGGAGCACGGCCGCCGTGCTCAGGTCCGACGGGAACAGTGATTGGGGGTGCGGGGAGGAGCGCGAGAAGGGGTAAAAGTACGGGGAGCTCACCCGGAGCGTGTTGGCGCAGACAGGAGGGGCGGAGGAGCTGCGGTGGCTGCGAATTTGACGGCGAGGTCCGGCGGCTGTAGAGGAAGAGAAGGTCGGGGTCGTCTCTGCTCGATTGGGCGCTCAGGGTGGCGAGGAACTTCATGGAGGGGCTTGTGGACACGAAGGCGCGGCGAGGGGAGGCCAGTGGCCGTGGTGGCGCACGGCGGCGAACTGTGCAGCGCTGGGGACCTCGTGGACTCGCACGGGAGAGAGAGGAGGAGGTCCAGAGGAAGGGGGAATGGAGGAGGGGAGTCCTCTGGATGCCTCCAGGCTCGAGGACGTGACCGAGGGGAGTAGGCAACTTCCTGGCGGCCATGCCGCGCTCGCCGGCGTGCTGCCTGCCTTCCTGGCTCGGGGAGGAAGACGCCCCTGCCCCTTGGCTGGGCCACCTCCCTGAGTTGGGCTGCAGGTAGGTGGGCTTTTGCCCTTTTTTCTGCTTTCTGTTTTATTTCTTTTGCTATGAAAAAAATACCAAAGCATTTTCAAAAATCCCCAAATATTTTATTTGGACTTATGTGACATATTACTAGTCACTCCCAAGATTTTAAGATTTTTGAAATTCAAAACATTTGAATTTTAATTCAAATAGCATTTAAATTTAATTTCCAAGCCTCTGTTTGAATATTTGAAAAATCCATGAGCATGGGTTTGACTCCAAATCATTTTTAAAATGATCACACTCATTTATAGGACTTTTCAAAATTGTTTGGAGGAATTTTGGAAAAACTTTTTATCTGGCCTTTTTATTTAATTTCATTTTGAGGCTTTTCCAAATCCCCAATTCTTAAACCATAGAATTTAAACATGATACAATTATTTCTAGTAATAAAAGCACATACCAAAACTAGGGTTGTGACACCGTGATTTTCACTAGTGATGTCTCTCTCCCAAAAGACGATAAAAGTGCTAGCGAGATAAACAAATTACAGCTGGGCAATTGACAGAATTATGAAGGCACCGCAATGCTAACTATGCTGCAAAGAAAGGAAGGGCTCAAAAGCAATGGGCAGTACGCCAAGGTAAGTAGACCGAAATCCAACTGCATCTTCTACGAATCATCCACCTTGAGATATCTATCCAGAACATCTCGCTGGTATTAAGTTGCGATTCCCACCCAAAGTGTAAACTCAAAGCAACAGACACTGCATTAAAAGGACTTTGCGTAAAGTAAACAGTCCTTGCACCCGCAAGTACAAGCACCGTTGTTTTATCCCTGGTGGCAACAACACATCCCCTAGTCTCATGTTTCTGTCACTCAAGCTAGACATCAAGGGGCTGAACCCACAAACAAGCATAACGCTCCCTCTTGGAGTTGCAACAAATTACTTGGCCAAAGTAAAATACGGCAATGGAGAACATGCAAGAATTTACTAAAGAACAAAATATAAAAGAGAAGAACCAAATATATTACTCATCTCAATCTGAACATAGTCTCATAATCCATCAGATCCCAGAAAACTCAGCATAGCAACAGCAGAAATTACAAAGGTGCCTCGATCATGTGAGGCAGCTCACGAGGTCTCGAAAGTGGAAGCACAAAGAGGGGAGAGAAGTACATCACATAGCTACTGGTCACGGACCCATGGTCCAAGGGAAACTACTCATGGTACATACGGGAGGCGTCCATGGCTATGGATGGTCTCCCGGAGGGGGTTCCTCCTCCCGGCAGGGTGCCGGGGCAGCTTCTCCAGGCAGCCCCGATCTAGAAACGGCGGCGGCGGCGGTACAGAGGCGAGTTCGCGAAAAAGAGATCGATCTTAGGGGTTTCCACCCCGAGGGCTAAATATATGCGGAGGGGGGTGTCGAGGGGACCCACCAGGCAGCCAGGAGGCCTCCTGGCGTGGCCTAGGGTGGGGCCGCGCCAGGGACCCTCTTGGTCTCCTGGTGGTGGCCCCCCTCCACTACCTTGGTGATTCCGGAAGCTTCCGGGTCGCTGATTTTTCTGGATTTTTTGGAGCACTTTTAATGGCCGGAAAACCTGAGAGCTGGGTGCACTGGGTGAATAGATTAGTCCAAATATGCTCAAAAGTGTATGCAAGTTCAAGAAAATCATGGAAAAGTCACACAAAACATGCATGGAGCAAGAAGAAATTATAGATACGTTTGGGACGTATCAACGGTCACCACGCCTTAAATTGGACACTAGTGGTGAAAGCTTTCCGAGCTGGTTTCTTCTGGCCTCAGGCCCTCAGTGATGCTCGGTATATTGTAGATCATTGCCAAGGATTTCAATTTTATGCCAACCAGCCACACAAACCAGCTTACGAGTTGAAGACAATCCCTCTAGCCTGGCCATTTGCAGTATGGGGGCTTGATATGATCGGACCACTGAAAACATGCAAGTATGGTTTTACCCATATCTTTGTCGCAGTGGATAAGTTCACCAAATGGATAGAGGCAAAACCCATAAAAGCCCTAGACTCAGCCACAACAGTTAGTTTCATACAAGGCATCATACACCGTTTTGGAGTCCCACGCGACATCATCACAAACAATGGGTCGAACTTCAACTCGGCTGGATTTAAGGAATTTTGTTGGAGCAATGGCATTCAGGTTAATTTTGCCTCAGTAGCACACCCCCTGTCCAATGGTTAGGTCGAATGACAAAATGGACTAATACTAAAATGAATCAGACCCCGTCTCCTTCGGGAATTGAAGGAAGCAGCAGGCGCTTGGGTAGACGAGCTTCCCTCGGTCCTGTGGGGATTGAGAACAACACCTAATCGCTCAACTCGGTCAACTCCCTTTTTCCTGGTATACGGGTCAGAGGCAGTCCATCCGAGTGATCTCAAGCACAACGCCCCCGAGTAAGACAATACACTGAAACTGAAGTCGAAGCTTCAAGACAAGATGGCGTTGATCTCTTGAAAGAATAAATAAATTTAGCTCTTACCCGTTCAACATTTTATCAGCAAGACATGCGCCGATACCATGACCGACATGTCCGAGCTCGCTCATTCCAAGAAGGCGACATGCTATTACGTATCAAGCAGACCTCTGATCACAAATTAGACCCTCCGTGGGAAGGGCCATACATCATATCTCGGGTATTATGTAGCGGAGCTTATCGGTTATATGATGTAACTAATAACATAGAAGAGCCTCACGCATGGAACGCCCAGTTGTTACGCCGTTTCTATGCATGAATGTAGTTGTAAGACTTGAATAAAATATATTGTTTGTATGAAAAAGTATCTTGATCAATCTCTGTATTTTTTCCTGTTATTAAAAATCATGTTTTTATCCCAGCTCTGTGCAGCTCGGACGAGAGCTTAGAAAAATCTCTAAGTATCCTTCAAGTAGCTGATAACTTGGGGGATACTTAATGTCTAAAAATCGAGTTCTTATCTGAGCTGTGTGCATCTCGGACGAGAGCTTAGAAAAATTTCTAAGTATCCTTTAGGTCACTGATAACTTGGGGGCTACTTAATGTCTAAAAATCAAGTTTTTATCCGAGCTGTGTGCAGCTCGGACGAGATCTTAGAAAAAATTCTAAGTATCCTCCAGGTCACTGATAACTTGGGGGTTACTTAATGTCTAAAAATCAAGTTTTTAACAGAGAAGTGCTCAGCTCAGACGAGATCTTAGAAAAATTTCTAAGTATCCTCCAAGTCACTGATAACTTGGGGGCTACTTAAAGTTTAAAAAAACAAGTTTTTATCCGAGCTATGTGCAGCTCGGACGAGAACTTAGAATTTTTTTCCAAGTATCCTTCAAGTCACTGATAACTTGGGGGCTACTTAATGTTTTCAAAAACAAGTTTAACCGAGCTGTGCGCAGATCGGACGAGAGCTTAGAAAAATTTCTAAGTATCCTCCAAGTCACTGATAACTTGGGGATACTTAATGTCTAAAAATCAAGATCTTATCCGAGCTGTGCCCAGCTCGGACGACAGCTTAGAAATTTTTTCTAAGTACCCTACCTACTCTTTAGGTTACTTAATGCACAAACAAGATAACCACTTCGAACATACCAATAGATAAGCTCTAGTGCCCAGGGCAGAAAATCAACCACGAAAAAGTTCATTACAAGACCACTCGGCTTACCGAGGAAAATCTTAAAAGTTTTTCCCTCCATCCCAACTAAGTTTGCTCATTCATCTCCGGCCTTGTCCAACTCACTCATGACACCAGTCGATTCCACGAAGAAATCTAGATCAGGCATCAGAGCAATTTGACTAGCAGTCTCGGCATACCAGGGCAGAAACATGGTGCAGCTCTGTCCTTGTTCAGGATCACCGCCACCAACCCTTTCAAGGTTATGAATCATCTCGGGAAAGTGTGTCTTGGTCAGAGCTAGCGCTTAGTTCGCACCACTCCGGGCCGCGGATCGCTTCCAGCGTGCTAATTGCTGAGGATCTGCTTGGAGGGTGGGAACCACTGTATCAAGCTTCACCCGACTTCCCTCACCAGGTGATAGTTTGCTCTTCAGTGCCAAGGTAGCACCCATGACCTCCTCGGGAAATCTCTTAGCCTTGGCACATCGCATGGTCAGCAGGCCTCGGGCTAAAGAAAAATCTTTCGTCACTGGTGTGTAGTTGTCCCTCTTCATCATTTCAGCAAACTCAGCCATTCGGGTTTGCTCTGCTTCCGGATCGGTGCTATATGCTCCAAAAAAACAAGATCAGTATATGCCGAATCGGCACAATACCATATATTATCAATAGAAGTTCCTCAGAACTCACCAGATAAAGTCTCGCTGAAGACAACAAACCTCCCAGCACAATACTCCTCCACTGCCTTCACAACTTTCCGAGTTTTGTCTAGCTCGGCCTTGTGATCTTCCTCTTCCTTGGTGCGAAGCTCGGATAACTTCTCCAAATCAGATTCAAGCTTCGCAATGTTGGCCTCATTTTCCTTCACAGCCTCCTTATAGTAGTGAAAATATTTCTCCAAAGTTTTCTTCTCTTTGGCACGCTTCTCAACCTGCTCTATCTCTTTCTTCATCTTGTCAACAAAATCGTCATTCTCCTTGACCTTGGCATCAAAATCTTTCTTGGCCGCCTCTGCATCAGAGAAAGAACAGAAGAGAGGGTATCAGAACCAAGCTTTTATAAAATCTGAGCCAGAATAGATCACCATTGTCATCAACATGTTGTTTCTTCAGTTTGTTGTGCTCTTCAAGCAGCACCTCATACGCTTTCTTCGTGGCTGCATTCTCCTGTTGTAAATTTACAAAAGAAGAACCCAGCTTGCAAGACTCCTGACACAGGAGAAGAATCATGATGAACAAAATGCCTCCTTACAAAAGACTCCGAATAACTTCAAGAAGTTACTCAGAGCCTTGGGGGCTACACCCAGTGGGTGCACTAAGAAGTGCTCCCACTAAATGATCATAAAAACAAAGTCTCTTTACAAAAGACTCCGAATAACTTCAAGAAGTTATTACCCAGAGGGTGCACCAAGAAGTTCTCCCACTGGAAGTTCATTAAATTTGTATCCCCTTAAAAAGACTCCGAATAACTTCAAGAAGTTACTCGGAGCCTTGGGGGCTACAGCCAGTGGGTGCACTAAGAAGTGATCCCACTGAAAGATCATAAAAACAAAGTCTCTGTACAAAAGACTCTGAATAACTTCAAGAAGTTACTCGGAGCCTTGGGGGCTATACCCAGTGGATGCAATAAGAAGTGCTCCCACTTGAAGTTCATTAACATTATTTCCCGTTACACAAGACTCCGAATAACTTCAAGAAGTTACTCAGAGCCTTGAGGGCTACACCCACTGGGTACACTAAGAAGTGCTCCAAGTGGAACTTTCAAATTCCCAAAATAACTGCAACTCAGACAAAAACGTCATTCGGACACCCACTGGGTAGAAACTTACATAAGTACTTACGGGCATGTTCGACTTCACCAACTCGGCCTCGGAAGCTAGTTCGCGCAAGCGCAACTCAAACTGAGAAGCCTTAACCCAAAGATTCCTTCAAGCCGCTGACGATAGCATGCTCAATCGGAGCGCCAACTGGGATCGAGGTTGGGGAAGCTGGGGCAGTCTCTTGGGAAGTTTCTTGAGAAGTAGGTGCCTTCTTAGCAACCTTCTCTACACAAGCCTCGCATGCAGCTGGAGGAGCTGACGAACTACCGGCGGCAGGATGACAAGATCCAGGTGGTGCCTTTTCTCAAAGAACAATCACCTCAGGATGAGTCACCTCAGGGGCAGTAGGCTCAATCACAGTCTGAGCTGGGCTCACAACAGAATCAACGTTCATATCTACTGAAGAGAAAAGTGAATTCAACAAACATAGCCAACAATGGGAAGCCACAATAACAAGAGATATGATCAAGAAACCCTACCACCAGTTGATATGTGATACGTCCAAAACGTATCTACAATTTCCGCTTGCTCCATGCCTCTTTTGTGTGATATTGCTATGTTATTGATGAACTTCCATACACTTTTGATCATATTTGGACTAACTTATTAACTCAGTGCACCCCAGTGCCAGTTCTGTTTTCTGCTTTTTTTCTATTTCAGGTTTCCCCCATATTAAAAGTGCTCCAAAAATTCGGGAAAAATCCAATAAAAAATCAGCGCTGCAGAAGCTTCGGGAATCACTGAGGGGTGGGGGGCAAAGGGGACCCACCAGGGCCCCAGGCGCCTGGACCCCTGGTGGCCCCCCTGGCTGCCCCCCTTCGCCCATATATTCCCCGTGACGTGAAACCCGCGTAACGGGAACCCTTTTTCGCGATCTCTCCTCTGTTCCGCCGCCGCCGCGCTTCCAAGATCGGGAGCACTAGGAGACCTCTTCCCGGCACCCACCCGGAGGGAGGAACCACCTCCGGGAGCTTCTCCACCACCATGGATGCTTCCCAGACAAACAGTGAGTAGTCCACCTTGGACCATGGGTCTATGATCAGTAGCTATGTGATGTTCTCCTCCCCTCTTTGTTCTTCATGGATTAGACCTCGTGAGCTGCCCTACATGATCGAGGCACATATGTAATCTTTCTGATGTAGCTATGTTGAGTTTGCTGGGATCCGATGGATTATGAGATTATGTTCAGATTGTGTTTGAGTAATATATTTGATTCTCCTCTTTTATATTTATGTTCTAGAGTAATTCTTACATGTTCTCCATTCCTGTTTATTGCTTTGGCCAAGTAGTAGGTAGTGACTCAAAGAGGGAGCGTTATGCATGATTGTGGGTTCATGCCCCTTGATGACTAGCTTGAGTGACAGAAACATGAGTCTAGGGGATGTGTTGTTGCCACAAGGGGGAAAACAACGGTGCTTGTACTTGCGGGTGCAAGGATTGTTTACTTGACGCAAAGTTCTTTAATGCAGTTGTCTATTTCTTTGAGTTTACACTTTGGGTGGGATTCGCAACTTAATACAAGCGAGATGTTCTGGATAGATATCTCAAGGTGGATGATTAGTAGGTAGATGCAGATGGATTTCGGTCTACTTGTCTTGGCGTACCGCCCATGCTTTTGAGCCTCTTCCTTTCTTTATAGCATAGTTAGCATTGGTTTGCGCACATAATCCTGTCAATTGCCCAGCTGTAATTTGTTTACCTCGCATGGATATTTTATCGTCTTTTGGGAGAGATATATCACTAGTGAACATCATGGGACCCTGGTCCATATTTCCAACACTGTTTACACCTACTATCAATTTACTGCTTTATTTACTTTTCCGTTGCTATCACTATCATTATTATCCCGTGCGTTTTATCCTTTTTAAACAACAAGGCCGGAGGACTTGACAACTCCTCTGTACTCATTGGGAAGCAAAGTTATTTGCTGTGTGTGCAGGTCCAGGTGAAGTAAGCAACCTTGAGTTGTGAACGACACCATTGTTCACTTCACCACCTTCTTGTATCTGTTGGAGTCCTACTGGTCGACCCTAAACCTTGGTATCTTCACCAAGGGAAATTGCCGCTACGCGAGATCTCACCTTCCACTTTGGGTAACCAAGGTGGGGTGAGAACTAAACTCTCGTGACATCAAAGAAATTTCTGGCGCCGTTGCCGGGGACTCCACTCTTCAAGATAGGGGAGTTGCACACTATATTTTATCTTTGGTTTTTAGTCTTGTTAGTTTATCTTTCAGTTTTTGCTTCAGTGTCCTTTATCAAAAATCAAAAAAATAGTTATCTTGCTTGCTGCTACTATGGGTTCCTCCGAGAACACCAAGTTGTGTGACTTCACTAGTCACAACAACAGTGACTTTATCTGCACCTTCTTATGAGATTAAACCTTTTTTGCTGAACCTTGTTATGAAAGATCAATTCTCCAGTGCTGGAGATGATGCTGCTTTGCACTTAAATAATTTTATTGAGCTTTGTGATATGCAAAAGTACAAGGAAGTAGATGGTGATATTGTTAAGCTTAAGCTTTTTCCTTTCTCCTTGAGAGGAGGAGCTAAAATCTGGTTTCAATCCTTGCCTAGGAATAGCATAGATTCTTGGGACAAGTGCAAGGATGCTTTTATTGGGAAGTACTACCCCCTGCTAAGATTATCTAATTGAGGAGTTATATTATGAATTTTAAGCAATTGGATAATGAACACGTTGCCCAAGATTGGGAACACATGAAATCTCCTGTTAAGAATTGCCCTACGCATGGTTTGACTACTTGGATGATTATCCAAACTTTTTTTGCAGGCTTGAACTTTACCTCGCGGAACTTGCTAGATTCGGCCGCGGGAGGAACCTTTATGTCAACTACACTTGGTGCTGCCGCAAAACTTCTCGATGATATGATGACCAACTATTCCCAATGGCACACCGAAAGAGCTCCAACAGGTAGGAAGGTAAACTCTGTCGAGGAGATCTCCTCTCTAAATGAAAAAGTTGACTTGATTATGTCTCTACTTACCAAGCAATCTCCTATTGATCCTCATGATGTTCCTTTAAATTATTTGATTTCTCAAGATCAAGTAGATGTGAACTTTATCTCTAGAAACAACTTCAATAACAATGCTTATAGGAGTAATTTTGGTAGCAATCCTAGACCGTTCCCCTCCAACAACTATGTGAACAACAACACTTATCCTAGCACCAAGAACTCCACTTCTGAATTAGAAAGTATGCTTAAAGACTTTATCACTACCCAAAAAGCCTTTAACAAGAGTATAGAGGAAAAACTAGAAAAATTAGATAATCTCTCGTCGAAGGTAGACAATTTAGTCCATGAAGTAGAATTGCTTAAGATTAGAACTTCTCCTCCCGAGGAGAGGAAAGTCACTCCTATGAACGCTACCCAAGTGCAAATTAATGAAAACATTAGGATGATGGCTAAACTTAAAGAGATATGGGCTAGAGAAAAGGAGGAAGAAGATAGAATTAAGAGCCTTCCAAGTGGTTGAGGATATCCAAACTCTTAGCAACCAATGCACCCCTAGTCCCATAGGACCTATTAATGGTGATGCTATGACCTCAATCATAGAAGAAGAAATTCCTATGACTATAGAAGCTACCAAACAAGTGAGCCTAAAGGACACCACTACCACTTTACTTGATAGTAGTGACCTTGATTTTGATAATTGTACCCTTTTTGAAGTTATTCGTTTCCTTCACAAGATGTCTAGAGACCCCCACACTAGCACACTTAATCTTGCCTTCACGGAGCATATCACTAATGCTCTCATTAAAGCTAGGGAGGAGAAGCTTAGGGTAGAAGATTCCATACCTAGAAAGTTAAAAGATGTTTGGGATCCTATGATTAAAATTAAGTTGAATAACTTATCTTGCTATGCTTTATGTGATGTTGGAGCTAGTACCTCCGTTATACCCAAAAGAATGTATGATATATTTGAATTGAAACCTTTTGATTCTTGTTCTTTTGGTGTTCGTCTTGTCGATTCTTCCGTAAAGAAACCTTTGGGGAAGATCGATGCTGTTCTTATCATCGTCAATGACAATTATGTTCCCGTTGATTTTACTATTATGGACATTGAATGTGAACCTTCTTGTCCAATTATTTTTGGACGTCCTTTTCTTTGCACCGTGGGTGCTATTATTGATATAAAAGAAGGGATTATAAAATTGCAATTCCCTCTCAAGAAAGGGATGGAAGAATTCCCTAGGAAAAAGATTAAGTTGCCTTTTGAGTCCGTCACACGGGCTAGTTATTTTATTGAAAAGACTTGATCTATTTGCATCAAGCCTAGCTAATGGCTTTAAAGAAGCGCTTTTGGGAGGCAGCCCGTAACAAATTTAGGATTTCATTTTGTTTTTATTCTGTTTTTAGTGGTCTTGATGATTGTTACTACTTTAGAAACATCATTGTATCTTTACTTTTCAAGCTTTGTGCCATTTATAGCCTCATATGACAAGGGAAGTGAAAGTTGTGACATGCTGTCGAGAAAACAGATTCTGTCCTCGTGACTGGAAAAATCATAGAAAAATCCCAGTTCATCTTTTTAAGCTGAAAGTTTTACACAGCATGCTCTATAAAATTACGGAGCTTTCGTATCTTCTGAGTTTTTTTTTTATTTGAGTTGCATAATTATCCCTAAAAAATTCTTTACTACCTGCTGGTGTGTTTTTCACAGATACTGTCCTGTTTTGCCTTTTCTTCATTTTGCAAACCTTAAGCTTGATTTTTCTTTGCAAAAACTTTTTGGCATTCCTAAGAAATAGTAGCTCTTCAAGAATATCCTTATTTCCATTAGATAAAAAATTATTTTATTATGGGTACTAACCTCGCTAATCAGATTATGATGAGTTATGTATGAAGGGAGTTTTCAAGTGTGCGAGGGAAGATAATCAAAGAAGATTCAGGAGTGTCAAGCGCTCAAGCTTGGGGATGCCCCCATGCATCCCCAAGAAATATTCAAGGATACTCAAGCGTCTAACCTTGGGGATGCCCCCATGCATCCCCTTCTCCATCAACAATTATCAGTTCGTCTCTCGTTTCACTATATTTTTATCACTTCATGCGTTATGTGCTATGCTTGGAGCGTCTCGCTCTTAGGTTTTCTTTTTAGTTTTATTTAGATTTGCTTGCTGTTCATAACAAGTTAGAACCCAGCTTTCTTTGTGTGGGAGAGAAACACGCTCCACTTTCAAAATCTAGAACACTTCATAGGATTTTTCATGCCTATATCTTTGTTGTGTGTGTTCTTTATCTTTTCATAGCTACTGTCATGTTGAGCTCTTAGTTTTCATGCTTATATTTTTAAAGATTTTTTGTTTAGTTTGTTGCTAGAACTCTCTTGAGTTTTCATGTTTATCTTGTTTAGAGAGTTTGCCTATTGCACTGAGTTTTGTGTCTTGACTTGAAGTAGGTAATTGAGGTTGCTATTCTTTTTAGTAGTAACTTGCAATAGTTTTGAGGTATTGCTTTGAGTAATGTTTGGACTTTTGGTGTCAAGAGCTTTAGCCTATTAGTGATAGATGTCGTATTTTGGGCAATCCGTGTTTATTTTCAAAACTTACAAAATTAGTTGAGAACTTTAGCTACTAGATGGATCACTACTCTTTGGAGGGATCGAATATTAGAGTACACTCACGTATCATGAGTCGAGGATGCGCAAGGATAACCAAACCCCCATACACTCCTCCTCGGGGTACTTTTATCTTTGTGAAACCTCCTTATTAGATTGAGAGTTACCGATAATAAGTGCATGAGTTCTTCGGACTAATGTGAGTATTCCAAAGTTGACACTTCCACCTTCCCATATTCTGCTAGCCTTTCCTGTGCCATGCATTGCTTTCTTCTCACTCCGAGAGTTGGCGTCCACCTTTGCCGGTACATCCAAACCCTTGGCATGATATGCTCTGTCATCATAAACCTCCTTATATCCTTCCTCAAAACAGCCACCATACCTACCTATCAAGGCATTTCCATAGCCTTTCCGAGATACATTGCCATGCAACATCCACCTTCTCATGACTTGATCTTCATGTCATACATGCTACTTGATTGATCGATGAGCCGCATGCTAGTTGGGCCTTGCCCTAATCATTGCTACATGATGCGCAAGTATCATTGCATATCCTGCTACACTGGTAGAGGCATACATTTGCATACATCATGATAGTTACATCTTCTTTATGATTTGAGTACTTTTGTAAAGTGTGAAAGATCTTCTATACTTTTTGTAATATATGGAGTGCTGCCCCTAAAGTGAGGAAAAGATCCCAAAGTGGACAAAATTAAAAGATCCCAAAGAGGACAAATGAGAGAAATAGAAAGAGCCATTGAGGCCACCAAATAAAAAAATAGAAAGAAGAGAAAAAGAAAATAAAAAGAGAGAAGGGGCACACTACTATTCCTTTTGAGAGATCCACACTCATACTCCCTCTTATATCTTGTACTCCATAGAGATTATCATTCATGCATATAGCTATGTGGGGACCTTCACACTATAAAAATTGGCTTGTATATTCCAATGATGAGCCTACTCAAACGAGCTCTAGGTCTTCTTGAGCAAGAAAGTTGGATGCACCCCCACTAGTTCCATTGGAGAGCTTACCTTAGATCACATGTGCATCCATTGCATGGCAATCACTACTCATCACATCATAGCTATCATTTGGCTTTCTCTCGCCTATGATTGTCCTCATTGATGTGAGCCTTTCACACCTTTTTGTCTTCCTCCTCCACCATATTCTCTCTTTGCCATCCTAAGTGTCAACTTTCTTTCTTACGCTCATCCATTGCATGAGTGCTCAAAATGTCGAAAAGGAGTGGATCATTTTGACTTGGAACTGACTAGTGGTCTGGGGATGAGTCAAGATATGATTCCAAAGAAGACCAAGTGTGAAAATTTAGTAGATTGAGTTCTCAACACAAAAATACTTTTTCTCTCGTATATCCCTATCCCCTTTCTTGCCCGCAAACACCATTTGGAGACATTCGAGTCACGGACAACGAGAGCTCTTGCACCTTTATGTTCTTATGTTGCTTGTTTCAATGCTAAATATAGACTCTTGCCTATTATGACTTGAATTGAATTACATGCCTTGATTGCTTTACTTAAAATTTCTTATATGGTTGTTAGCATGTCATCACAGAAAGTATGCATTTATCATTTACCTACTCAAGGACGAGCAGGAATTAAGCTTGGGGATGTTGATACGTCCAAAACGTATCTATAATTTTGGCTTGCTCCATGCCACTTTTGTGTGATATTGCTATGTTATTGATGAACTTCCATACACTTTTGATCATATTTGGACTAACTTATTAACTCAGTGCACCCCAGTGCCAGTTCCTGTTTTCTGCTGTTTTTCTATTTCAGGTTTCCCCCATATTAAAAGTGCTCCAAAAATTCGTGAAAAATCCAATAACAAATCACCGATGCAGAAGATTCGGGAATCACCGAGGGGGGGCCAGAGGGGACCCACCAGGGCCCCAGGCGCCCTCCCGGCGCGCCCTAGGGTGGGGCCGCGCCAGGGGGTGCCTGGACCCTAGTGGGACCACTGGGTGCCCCCCTTCGCCCATATATTCCCCGTTACGTGAAACCCCCGTAACGGGAAACCTTTTTCGTGATCTCTCCTCTGTTCCGCCGTCGCGCTTCCAAGACCGGGAGCACCAGGAGACCTCTTCCCGGCACCCTGCCGGTGGGAGGAACCACCTCCGGGAGCTTCTCCACCACCATGGATGCTTCCCGGATGAACCGTGAGTAGTCCACCTTGGACCATGTGTCTATGATCAGTATCTATGTGATGTTCTCCTCCCCTCTTTGTTCTTCATGGATTAGACCTCGTGAGCTGCCCTACAAGATCGAGGCACATATGTAATCTTTCTGCTGTTGCTATGCTGAGTTTGCTAGGATCCGATGGATTATGAGATTATGTTCAGATTGTGTTTGAGTAATATATTTTATTCTCCTCTTTTATATTTATGTTCTAGAGTAATTCTTGCATGTTCTCTATTGCTCCTTTATTGGTTTGGCCAAGTAGTATGTAGTGACTCCAAGAGGGAGCGTTATGCATGATTGTGGGTTCATGCCCCCTGATGACTAGCTTGAGTGACAGAGAAATGAGTCTAGGGGATGTGTTGTTGCCACAAGGGGGAAAACAATGGTGCTTGTACTTGCGGGAGCAAGGATTGTTTACTTTACGCAAAGTTCTTTAATGCAGTTGTCTATTGCTTTGAGTTTACACTTTGGGTGGGATTCACAACTTAATACCAGCGAGATGTTCTGGATAGATATCTCAAGTTGGATGATTAGTAGGTAGATGCAGATGGATTTCGGTCTACCTGTCTTGGCGTACCGCCTATGCTTTTGAGCCTCTTCCTTTCTTTATAGCATAGTTAGCATTGGTTTGCCCACATAATTCTGTCAATTGCCCAGCTGTAATTTGTTTACCTCGCATGGCTATTTTATCGCCTTTTGGGAGAGAGACATCACTAGTGAACATCATGGGACCTCGGTCCATATTTCCAACACTGTTTACACCTACTATCAATTTACTGCTTTAATTACTTTTCCGCTGCTATCACTATCATTATTATCATGTGTGTTTTATCCTTTGTAAACAACAAGGCCGGAGGAATTGACAACTCCTCTGTACTCGTTGGGAAGCAAAGTTATTTTCTGTGTGTGCAGGTCCAGGTGAAGTAAGAAACCTTGAGTTGTGAACAGCGTCATTGTTCACTTCACCACCTTCTTGTATCTGTTGGAGTCCTACTGGTCGACCCTAAACCTTGGTATCTTCACCAAGGGAAATTGCCGCTACGCTACATCTCACCTTCCACTTTGGGTAACCAACGAGGGGCGAGAAGTAAACTCTCGTGACATCAATATGTCCTCAGGAATAGTGTCCATGACAGGAAAATCAGTCACTCCGCAGGTGCTAACATCCTCATAGGTCTCTGCACTCGGGTCCTCAACCCCAGGAAGCGACTCGGAGCTACTCGGACAGACACTGCAAAGCGAAACAGTTAAAATACTGAAGGGCAAGATGAAATACAGAGCTAAAAGGAATAGGACAATATTACTTGTGGGCGGTTTTCAAAGAATGCCTCGGAGGAGCCACAACAGCTTTGGCTGTACTAGAACCATCTCCCTTGGTCTTTGCAGCTGCAACATCTCCCGAAGGGTTGGCTTCCCTACCACATAGAGTGACAAGTTTATTCTTCTTCAAAGGTGCAACCCTCCCATGGCTGGAACCCAGCGTTGGAAGCTTGCTGCTACCCTCTTCACCACTTGTAGGAGGATGCCTCTTACGAGTCCGAATGAGACCCTCCCGTGCCGAGTCACGATCCTGGTTGCTCATTGATCGTAGCTCGGACGTCACTTGGGCATGAGCCGCCTCGGACTCTACCTCCTCCCCGTCCTCAACCCCAACTCCCGCACCTGTATTATTGTCTACATCCTCCTCGGCAGGATGTTTGGGAGCCAGAGGAATGGGAGAATGGAATCGGGAAACATCCTAGCACAGAAATATAAATTATCCGAGTCAGAAGAAGATAGGCAAGAGACATCCAAATATACATATGAAATAAGAGCGCCTACCAAAGTCGGAGGATTCTCGCTGCTAAGTGGTCTCACTCGGCCCAACGGATGCATACTATGAGCCACGCTGGTGATGAATTTCATTTGGATCTCAAACTCATCCATGGGCATCTCAGCTTTGTTATACCGAGTGTCATCCTCAAGCCCGGTCTACGTCCACATTCCCCGGGCCCTGGCTTGGAGAGGTTGGATCCTCCGAATGACAAAAGTGGCGATTAGATCCATGGCATCTAAGCCGTTCTTCTTCAACCTTATGATCTGACGCATCAAAGGGAGCACTTTATCCTTCTTGACGTTGGTGAGACGAGGGTTCCAACCGTGGGAATTGGTCAACCTCACATCCGAGTAAGGGGGCTATATGCGAACTCCCGACCCCTCCACCACCTTGCAATAAAACCAACTATTTTTCCAGTTCTATACGGAATCCTGCAGGCTTGAATCAAAGTATTGGGTTCCCTGTTTCTGAGCCAAGAACAAACCTTCGCACAAGTGATTAAATTCCATACCACCACCTTCCCCAGATTTCTTAGCCTTCTGAGGCTTAATAGTGTATATGGTGCGGAAAAGATGCTAATGAGGTTCTATGCCCAAGTAACCCTCACATAGGGTGAAAAAGATAGAAAGTAAGGTGATGGCACTGGGAACAAGGTGATGAAGTTGAGAACCCATGAAAGCCAGGAAATCCAAGAAGAAGCGATGCAAAGGAATAGAAAACAAACGATCTACATGAGAAAGAAGTAGAACTCACTCACCATCCCGAGAAAGAGGTTCGTCTTCCCCAGGAGTAAGAAGATGACATCCATCGCGAGGAACCAGGCCGGAGTCTTGATATCCTTGCGGCATCTCCGCCGTCACGATCGACGAGAACAACTCCCCAACAGACATGGTCCCGGCAGGGCGGTGCGACGAGAAGGATGAACTATCAAGGCGAGGCACGAGAAGCCGGCGAGGAAGGAGAAGAACGCTCTAGAGGAGCGTGAATGCGAAAGAGAGAGAGAGAGAGAGGAAGCTAGGAGCAACCATCAAGGAAAATGGACTTTGATCTGTTTTCGGCCACGGGGGGGGGGGGACTTTGATACCTCAAAGAAGGAAACCGCCACGCGTCAGATCCGCAGCCCAGGGCGTGCTGGTTGGTTTCCCCATAATCTGACCCACTTTCCATGCGGCAGTTAATGATTATCCTAAAAGACCACTGCGGGAATCGAGGAGACGGGCCTGACAGCGCGTCCACTTACCTTGACGAAGAGATTCTCTGACAAGACAAGATCCACTTCATTTAAGACTCAATTAGATTTGATTCGAAGCCCGAGACCGTACCATCTACTCGGAAGGCATGTAGCTCTGTGCCAAATAATGGCTTACTCGGAAAATCTCTCTGTTGACGTCTCAGACCGAGTAAGACATCACTCCGAAATTTTCCCAAGTAAGTTACCACTCGGAAGAGATTATCGTACTTAAACGACCGAGTAAGTTGTCACTCGGAACGCTAAGGAATGAAATAAGTTCTCTGATAACTCGAAACAACAACAGGAGGGGGAACCACTTGAACCTAAGTAAACTAGTTATGAAAGAATTGCATTCTGAAGCACTCTGCAAACGGAAAAATCTTGTATTCACCAATTACTCAAGGAAAATTCCGAGTAGTTAACTCTCTAGTGGTTCGTCTCTGACGTAGAATGCCAGATCACTAGTATGACAAGGTGCAGGGGGTAAAGACTTGATATCCCACGTGGTATGATCTAAGGCTCGATTTTTGACGCCTTAGAATATCAACTTTATAAATCTGGTTTATATGGAGTTTAAGGCCTTTTACTCCAAGACACGCCCTCTGGGGCCTCGGTCCACCTCTTCCGAGAGACCCTCGAGTGTCGCCGGATTTTTTCGTTAACTTGCCCAAGCCACACTCGAGGGAAAAGTTCAAATATCAATAAAGTCCTTCCGGGCCTCTTATTTAGTTTAACCTTCACATACCTCATGAACCCCTGACGATATCAACTGCCTCAATCACGAGTGCCCGAAAGCACATGGGGGCTACTGTCATGGTCATACAAAAGGCATACCATTAAGCATCAGAAACCAAGGGATACCCTCAGTTCCTTAGTCTCCCAAATAAACCAAAGAAAACAAATAAAATCATCAAATAATAAAGAGCTCGATCAAACTCAGAGACATAGTTCACAACATCTCTGACTAACACTTTACTCGGAAGAAGAGATGGTCTCCGAGTACACAGTTACTCAGAAAGAAAATAGGCTCCGAGTAATCAATTACTCGGAAAAGGGAACCGCGAGATGCTCATTACTCGGAGGAAGAAGAGCAACAGGCGCGAAGCATTAAAGACCAAAGGCGTTTCTCCTTCTTAATTAGCAGTAATGAAGAGACTGTTTCTTGTATTAAGTATAGGAATTTACCCCTGTAATTAAGACTCATTTACTGAGGCGTTGATGGGGCAGAGGCGCACTCTATATAAGCCCCTCCCCTTCACCCCAGGAAGGGTCACACGCAACATACTTTTCTAAGCCTTGAGAAAGAACACCCCACTAATTCTGGGACAGGATTAAGGTTGTTATCTCCAAGGAGAGGCCTAACCTGTATAATCTCACTGACGTCAACCTCTCTACGTACAGATTCATATAGCTCCAAACATCACCCCTATATTATTGTAAGGATTATATCCACGACAGACAGGGCAGGCACGGTTGCACTGGTGGTCCTGACTGTTGTTCGTTGTCCGTTGTTTGAATTAGTCAGGCAATGATAACGGTTGTCTGCGAGTTAAAAATAAAATGCTTAATTGGGTCTGGCGGATGTCTTGAGTAGGCCACTGGCCTTATACGCGCTACCTCCACGTGGGATTTCGGTGTGGGCTCTCCGCGGCGTACCTTCTATCGAGAGCTCTTCAAACGTCAGCTTTACCTCGGGCTGATTGTCAGGGTTGGACTAGCCGGACGTACCCTTGTTGGGACGGACGAGTCTGCTTCACCGGCCAGCCACGTTGTGACGCCCTGGATTTTGGAACTTTCTTTTTCCAAAAACTTTTCTGATTTATTTCAATATTTTCAAGTTGGTTTAATTTTGAGAAACTCTTTGGACTTGAAACTTGAGCATATTTCCTTTCCTTGCTCAAGTGACCCATGATTCGCTAAACCCTTTCCAATGATCGTCCCTTGATCCACCCCCTCCAAGCCACCTTTTTATTCAAGCCATATATTCCTTTTCCAATAAAAGGAATATTCCCCTTTATTTGAGGATTGTGAAAAAACCCTATTTAAATTTCTCCATAAATCCCCAAATAATTCCCACGTGTCATTGATATCATATCCAGCCCAAATTTCCAAAAACATTGCATGACCCAAGTGGATTTTTCACCTAGAGAAATCCATTTGTCTGTGGGGGCAGAATTGCACTTTGTGAAGGAAGTGTCACTTATACTTATCCATTGCTGGTGAAACTTTTTTTGCATAATCTTGTGATCATATAAAGAGCCTATTCCAAGTTTCAGCTTTAGGGGACTTGCCAAACTCCATACCAAAATTCCCAAAGTTGGCATGCAGCAAAGGGGCATTATGAAGCAAGTGCATGATAGGGGAACCTAGTTTTCTTGAAACTTTTTGCACATGATCCCACACCAAAATTACTCCACTAAACCAAGTTTTATCCAAATCCATCCACCCATGTGAGGGGATCGTCAAGATCAAATTTCTGGCCAGCAGAGTACCTTGGGAAGCAAGTACTAGCTAGAACCTTCCCCTAAGCCTAAAACTTTGCACACCTATGCACACCCCCAAATGACCTCTCTACACCAAATTTGAGCCAATTCCATTATGCCTATGAGATGCTAGATTCAACATCAAAATTTTGGTCCATTTGGTGCCTTACAAAGGAAGTACACTACTCCTTGGGCCAATTGAGCTGCAATTTCACAGGATGCTAGTCCTTCCAACCCCAAAGCCATTTGACAACGTGCCACCCACCCCCCGTTCCTCATTTGAGCACAAATTTCTTCCCAAGTTCGTTGCGGGAAACTTTTCCTTGAAGTAGTGATCGCCACAGAGATCTCCTTGACCATTCAAAGCTACCACAGTGCTCAGGGATGAATGGAGAAGCCACTAGACACTCGTGGCCATGTGGAAACCTATCCCATGCGCCAGTGCACTTGGAGAGCATGCATTTGGCGTGCACTGGGCGCGCTCTGCTTGTGTCCTGAGCTCACCAGACACGCGACCACGTGCTGCAGCCCGCCCCTGTCCTCTTCCCTGTGTCCACTCGCGCCGCAAGGCTTTGCCATCTCACACGCTTCCATATCCCCGCACTTTCCTCACCGGAATCGCGTTGCTGCTCCCCGCCAGGCAGTACCCGACGAGCACAACGGCCACTCACCCGTCACTATCGCCATGGCCGCCCCGCTTCTCGCCCGTGAGCTCTTCCGAATCCTCTCGAGCCGAGGAGACACGCGCCACCTCACCCAGTCCACTACTCCATTGTGTCTTCTTCCCCACGGCAGAGCCCGGCCCGAGCACCTCGTCGCCTCTATTTAAACCCTCCCTGGCCTCGCCTAGCTTCCCCACCGTCCTCCTCCTCCCTCCAATTGAA
The DNA here is from genome assembly GCA_950022295.1 of Bromus sterilis. NCBI lineage: Eukaryota > Viridiplantae > Streptophyta > Magnoliopsida > Poales > Poaceae > Bromus > Bromus sterilis. The sequence goes on along the minus strand of OX465595.1, from coordinate 235,171,814 downwards.
CCCATGCGCGAGGAATCGAGCGGCGGAGCTCTTCTTCCCCGCCTCCGGCCACCAGCGCCGACGTGCATTTTCAGAGACCTCCCACTCGATTCCTAGACCCCCTTGCCAATCCACCTCCACCATTGCACGCCCCTTGGCCCCCTGCATCTTCTCCAACCTTGCCCCGAGCAAATCCTCGCCGGAATCGACGGCCAGGTCAACGACCGACGAGCTCCGCTGCCTGGCGCCTTTGGAGAGGAGGTTGCGCTTGTCGTCCGACCACCCCTCGAGGACCTACGGGTACCGGGAGGACCTCCGTGATCTCCCCGAGCCAGCCGTGGCAACCCTAGGCCCGGCCGTTCCCTCTCGCCGGCGAGCATGACGCCGGTGAGCTCTCTGGCCCTGCCCCTCTCTTTTTTCTCTTTCACCTGACGCCCTGGCCCCACATGTCATTGACCCTAGCCTACCCGAAGCGTTTTCTAAGTGGAAGAGCACTCCCAAAACCCCTATTCGACGTCACCCCCCTTGGTTGAATTTCCAAAATGATTTAAATCATATTTTAAATCAATATTTTTCATCAACCTTTGACCAGTGATATCTCCTATTCTATAAGTCCAAATGAGTTGAAACTTTTTCCCCCTAGTTTTTTTTAATCTCCTCTTTAATTTGACATAGATTTCATGCCATGTTTCTCCATTTATTTTTCTGCTAAAAAATAAATGCTTTATGTGACATTTTTCCGTTGCATTTCAAAAATATATTTTCAGGGTTTGATTGATATTGAAGACCAGGAGTATTTCACACTCCTCTAGTGAATGGCAATCCACAACCCCCTTTCCACCTTTGTAAAGCTTTGACGTGGTTTTGCAAACTGCCGTAGTATTTCAGATAAAATGATATCTTTTCTTGATATGTTTTGAATTACTATTATCATGTTACTGCCATGTTATGCGTTTGGATATGATATAACTTTGACATTGCTAAGTTAATCAAATCGTCACGCTTTGAATTATGATATAACCGTAGCCGTACCTTGGATTGTTCTACATGCATTACTATGATTGGACTTAGACTTTCATGTTGCACCTGATGCTTGATGGTTAAGCGTTTGGATATATGTTTTGTGCCAAGTTGATCAGGTGCCACCGAACCGAACATACCAGTGCATCCACACTCGCCTTTATGGGGAGGCCTTGGCTGGGTCTATCAATGTGCTCTCTTATGGGTATCAACAAAGAGGGGAGGCTATGCGCGCGCGGTTACCCTGATCAAGAAGGCGGCGATAGTCTTGAAAGTCGGTTTGGTTATATTGAGCTCATTACCCATTTGGGACAATGTTCCCCGTTTGGGAACATGTTGTTGGCCATGCGATGGCAGGTGTATGGAGGACACGGGGCTACCCAAGACGGGATGTCGGTGATAAGGTAAGGGAGGCATGCGGTAGAACCGTATCGTTGGAGAAATCCTAGTCTAATCTTATGGTACGAGTTCCGAAGTTCCTGTGGAACAAGTTCCAAGGTACTGGATGGAGGAGGAACTCCTGTGACGCCCCCAAAATCAAGCCGTGTACAGTAATCATACACAGAAGGTACACGATCGAGATTAGGGACTCACGATGAGATATCACAACACAACTCTACAAATAAAATAATACAAGTTGTTTAATACTAGCCAGGGGCCACGAGGGCTCGAATACAACAGCTCAAAAGCACAAAGTTAGCGAAAGCAATAGTATCTGAGTACAGACACAAGGTACACATGATCTGCCTTAATAAGGCTAGCACAAAAACAACAGATCAAAAAGGCGAGGCCTCCTGCCTGGGAACCTCCGAACTACTCTGGTCAAAGGGGAACTCGACGTCGTAGAAGGCATCGGGAATCTTCACGTTGCGGTGGTCGGCATCGGGGATCTCCTGCTCCTGGACTCCAAAGCTCCGACGTCGACTGCAGCGGCCGATCAGGCAAAACAATAAAAGGGGAAAATAAAGCAGGTGAGTATCTAGCATACCCGCGAGTCTTACGTCCGCTACTAAGCATTTACGTATTGTATCAATGGAAAGGGGAGGCTATATATAGTGGATTACAAGGTAGAAATCAGAATAAGGGTTAGAAGCTAGGCCTATCGAAGACTAGCATCTTCCGACGAGTCTTGCAGCATGAGGTAAGAATCAGCCAACAGTTTATATAATGCATAAAGTAACAATGCAGCAGAAGTTGCTGCAGCATTGTATAATAATAAGTTGTAATAATTAGCAATGCCTCCGAGTTCACCTCCTCGACATCCCTGCGAGGAAGAAAACCCGGAACCATACAGTTTAATAATAATAGTTTGTAGTGGTAAGATCCAGCTTCAGCATAAAGCGTCCTGTTACCGTGGACACGGCTATTCGAATAGATTAATCTTCCCTGCAGGGGTGCAATTGTGTTAAACTACACGCATGGATCTCCAGGGTGGCGGGCACGTTGTTGGGGAACGCTCCACCGAGGCTATCCGACACTCCGTATCCCATCTTTCAAACTCAATAGAGAGGCCATCCGCCGGTCTAAATCCTAAGTACGCCGAGCCTTGGACCCCAACCCGAACGTACTCCTGCACGGTGCGTGGCTGGCCGGTGAAGTTAAAGCAAATCCAAATAAGACACCACCGCGCGAGCAAATAAGACAACACCCCTTCCCGGCACAGGCCGCGGTACTGCTGACGTCTGAAGAGTCCTCGGATAACACTATGAAGCAGAGGAGCCCATAACTCGTAATTCCCACGTGTAGGCAGCGGTTATAAGCCAAAAGGCTACTCAAGTCATCCGCCGAACCATTAGTCATTTTATTAACTTGCGGGGCAACCGTTATCGTTGCCTCGACTTAACTGATCCGCGGACAACGACAGCAGTCAGGACCACCAGTACATTGGTGCATGCCCTGTCGTCCCACCAAGTCTCTGCGGTTACCAACAAGGTGAACCGTCTCCTTACCTTGTCTCGCGTGTGCTCCTGGAGGCGCTTGACTTTCGTGGTTTGGTAACTCTCGCGGCCAACGGTCAGGGGCCAAGCACACCGGTACACTGGTCGTACCCTGCCTGTCGTCCCGTTGCAATACCACTCGCGGGCACCGTTGGATCGCCCGACTTCTTACCTGAAGGACAACCGTTGTTCAGGTCCCTAGGGCGACTATACCGAGTCAGAAACGAGTGGAGTACGAGGATTACTCCTCGATAGCTCCACTTGATGTGGCTCGGCAGAGCCGAGGTAGGGGCCTTAGGCGGTGTTTGCATTGTACCGTACCTGTGCAATTATAATCATCGTATCCGCGTTCACTCCCAGAGTGATCACGGCCTGCTATCTAATCCTAGCTAAGAATGCGCAGGGCTCACTGCTGAATATATTATATATTTATATAGGAAACATAGGGTAAAGAAGGTACATCAAGGGGCGACAAAAACAGGCTATGCAATTGAATAGGATCGTAACGTAGCAGCAGCAGTAACAATGCCTAGTGCAAGAAAGTACAGAAAGATAGGCGATATCTGGGGAAGAGAATGGCTCTGCTTGCCTGGAAGCTCGACGGTAGGGGTACGGTCGTCGACGAAGTAGTCATACTCGGCAACGGTGTAGTAGGCGGCAGCGTCGGGGTATACCGGAGAATAAGGGGGGAGTAAAAGTAAACACACAACAATAATAGCAATAAAAATGTATGACATAGCAAATACAAAGCAACGGGGATCTAACGCAGTGTTCGGTGATTTGCTCAGAGCAGGAATTTATCCAGGGATGACTCATCAGTACCAATAGATTACCGGACCAATGATCCGGAGGGGGAAGGTTCCATGCCAGAGGTGTCGTGGAAATCCGACAAACATAAGGGGGTGTATCCGTGCTAGTTGATCCATTCTGAACAACTTTCGTGTTCAGAATAAATTCAACCGGATAGTTTATCGGTATCGGGGAATCATCGGACAGTCGGTCCGGAGGGGGACGGTTCGATGTTCGTTGTGTTAGAGGGGTGTGGTAGACATACGGATAGCGTATTTGTATTCATTATATTTTTCTGATCAATTTTGATGTATAAAGTTTTTGAATCTGAATTACAGTTTAAAAGATATTGAATTTTAAAGTTTCAAATCAATTTAAATGATTTTTGGAATTTCTTTTATTATCAAAATAGAAACATTATCCACAAGATTATCCAGAATAGTACCACTGACATGGGGGTCCCACATGTCAACCTCTAGTTATTTAAAACATTTTATTCTCTATTTAACAGAGCAAGGGCCCACATGTCATAGACTATTAGCATTTCTATATCTTTTATCTTAATTTCTTACAGGTGGGACTCAGTTGTCATCCTAACAGTTTCTATTTAACTTAAAAAGAAGGGTTATCTGGTGGGGCCCATATGTCAGCCCCACAGGTTATAAACTAACAGGTTTTCTCAGATTAAACTTAACAGTGGGATTAACAGGGGGTATGGCCCATTGTCAGTGGCTGGTTAACAGCCAGTTAACTACCTGACAGGTGGGGGCCACCTTCCAGTGGCTCTTGGGCACGCCGGCGACAACAGTCGACGACGAGGTCGCCGTTCCAGCTAGTTCCGGCGATGAGAGCTTGCACGGCTAGGTTCGTTGGAGAGCTGGTGTTCTCCCGCATCGAGCGGTAGCCGTAGCCGCAGCAGAGGTGGACAGAGCCGAGCATAGCTTCAACAATGGCGGAGGTGACCTTCGGCCGTAATGGAAAATGGCGCTGCGCGGCGAAAACGAGCGGAATATTCGGTCAAATCGAACCTAAGGCTGCCAGGGAGCACGCTGGTGCACTTACGCGGGCAATATGAGCATGGTGAGCACGACTTGGACAACCATGGCGGCGTCCGGGACATGGCATAGCGGGGACGACGACCAAGCACTCAAATGGCGATGGAAAAGGAGGGGAAAAGTGCAGAGGCTCACAGGGATGCTCGAAGATGTCACATGGAGGCTGGAGGAGCTCGGGATGCGGCGAATCGGCGCGGCAATCACGGCGGCCGTGGTTAGGGAACGGTGGCGCAGCGCTCGCGGTGAAGATTCCCGGCTCGGTTGCTTCTGCTGGTAGACGAAGACGACGACACAACACCTCCTAGACACGACGACGGGGCGGCGCGAGGTCTGTGTCCGCGATTGGCCACGGCAATGGCGACGGTAGCGTCGGGCGCCATATCTCCCTGCGAGCGCGAGGTGAGGAGGGAGGGAAATGGGGGAGGGGGTGTCCAGGGGTTGCAGGGGAGCGCCCTTAGCGACAAGGGAGCAGGTGAGGGAGAGGGGACCGGCCTGGCAGCGGCGTCCACCACGGCGCGCACGCCACGGCGACGGGGCAGGTGGGAGTGGGTGGGGGAGGAAGATGACAAGGGGAGGGGGTGTGTTGTGCCGAGGTGGGCCTCGCCCTCGGAAAGGTTTAGTTGCTTTCTGTTTTATTGTTTTGTTCTGTCTTTTCTGTTTGTATTTGTTTTATACACTATAGCATTTTTGTAAAATATGCACTAGGCTCCATAATTATTGTTATACCCCACATCAGTGCTACAAAAAGTTTGGGGCACATATATATTCTCTAGTATTGTTGTTTTATTTAAAAGGTATCAAATGCCACTGTTTTTGCTACTGTTTGATTTGTTTGGATTTTTGAGTGGCTTAATAAAATACCATAACCACATGGGCATGGTCCACTGATTTTTGGTGATTTAACAAAAGTGGTTCCAAAATATTTGGACAAGGATTTATTATGCACTTTGTTTTTATTAGCCACCAAAGGGGTACTTGGGGTTTGGGTTTGGATCCAAGGTGCAAGGTGCATGGAGACTTGGGTTAGATCACCCCACATCATGGTTTGAATAAGATCACTTCAAACTTTGAACAAGGTCAAGGGGAGCAAGAGTGATTAATCAACAGTGATAATCAACAGTGATGATGATTACTGTTACAGGCAACTGAGGGTGTTACAAATCTCCCCCACTAACAAGAATTCTCGTCCCGAGAATTAAAAGGCAGTGGTAGGCGTAGAGTTTCGGTTTCGTATTCTAACGATTCTTCTGGGCCTTGTTGTCCTTCTCGAAATTTTTAATCCTTCTTGTTGACGTCTTCATTTTTCTGCATCAGTGCATCTTGATGAGTTGTAGTCCTTTCTTCGGGTTCTTCGTCGTACTTACGCATAGGCTAGGAGGAAAAACTTAAGGGGGTCGGAATGATACAAAGTCAATCAACCGAGGTTGTCCAAGGGAATGGGGTACAAAGTATCTCACGAGTTTCACTCAGGGGGATACATCGAGAGAAACAAAATAAGGCATGAGAGGTTTTCAAGCGGATACACAAGCATTCGACGATGATAACGGAGGATGAAAAGGGGTCCAGAGCGTCAGGCATAAGCACTGAGTCTGATACCGAACCGAATAGCACAAGGTAGAGGACGCGTGAATTGCATACGAGGTCAAGCAAGAGGAATAACCTCGAGAATAGCAAGGTACAAGAGAGTCAGGTTTCGATCCTGTGGATTTGTGGGTTATGGGCCCACAGAGGGTAAGAAGGGTGGCGACATTCCATGCGACCACGATGCAAGGTTTGTCAGAGAACAATTTGTCAACTATGTCGGCAACATCATCAGTGCCAAGGACGAGGGACGAAGAGAACCATTTTCCTGCTCGTTAGGACGAGGAGGACCAATTGGCAGAGTTCTTGTGCATCAGTGGTCACCAAAAATTCATCAACAATCGTAACTGGTTGTACAGACAATGTAGCACACCAAAGTGTTTACATAAGCAGGGAATTGTCACTGCTCATAAGTACAATACAAGAAGAAAGATTAAACAGACCAATGGAAGGGAAAATGTGAAGATACACAAGTATCAAGTGTATATCTTTCCCAAGGGAAAGCAGAGCAAGATATGCATGACCAAGTTTGTATTGAAAAGGAGTCAACGGAGGTTGTCGATGATAACACAATTCATCGAGGGGCAAGGATGGTAGTTCTCGTCATGAATTCAATAGACCCATGGGAGAAGTAAAAATGGTTACGATGACCTCGACACATTATGCCGAGAGGTTTCAAGAGGATGAATTGAATAGTGGCGACCTCAAGCAAAATGAATGGTGGATTGATACGTCCCAAACGTATCTATAATTTCTGCTTCCTCCATGCATGTTTTGTGTGACTTTGCCATGTTTTACATACACTTCCATACACTTTTGATCATATTTGGACTAACTTATTAACTCAGTGCACCCAGTTGTCAGTTCTTGTTTTCTTCTGTTTTTGTATTTCAGGTTTTCCGGCCATTACAAGTGCTCCAAACATTCCGGAAAAATTATATAAAAAATCAGCGTCCCGGAAGCTTCCGGAATCACCAAGGAAGGAAGGGAGGCCCACCACGAGGCAACCAGGAGGGTGCCTGACGCGGCCCAGCCCTAGGCCGCGCCACCTGCCCTTCTGACTGCCTCGTGTCCCCTCTCGGTGCCCCCTTTGGCCCCTATTTTTACCCCCGCGGAGGAAACCCTGATTCTAGACCCCTTTTCTCCAGAAGCAATTCCGATCTCCGCCGCCATCGAAAACAAGTTTCGGGGGGGACAAAATTCCTGTGACGGCACCCTGCCGGGACGGGGAAGTGCCCCCAGATTCATCTCCATCGACGTTGCTTCCCTCCTCCATGAAGCGGGAGTAGTTCCTCCTCGGGGCTGAGGTTTCTACCAGTAGCTATGTGTTTTTCTCTCTCTCCCATGATGTGATCTTTGTTTTGATCATTGGCTATGTTAATCTAGGGTGATCCCATGATGTTTCCCCTTCTTCTATGTATTGGATTTGATGTACTCACTTGATCCTATCTAGTATAATCCCCGAGACCATGGTGACAGCGGTCTATTGGACATGGGTTAGAAGAATATTTTCATGAGTGATTTCCTCTTTTGTGTGTGGATTGAATATTGAGAGTCTGTTGGTGCTTGTCTTTGACTATCCATTAGATATGTTGTGGTGATTTTGGTACTCTCTTTGGATGGCCGCGGTGACATTGGGAAATCCATAGACGGGAACTATGAACTCTGAGGTGTGCTTTTGTAGCCCTACACATTTCTCGTCCTCTCTTGACCACAAAGGAATGACCTCCGAGTACGTCTCCATAGCATGTTTTATGGGAAATATCATGTGATTATACTATGTTAATGTTGTTGGGAGTTGCCACTAGTGAAAGTATGAAGCCTAGGCCTTGTTTCCACCATTGCAATACCGTTTGTGCTCACGTTTACCACTTGTTTCTTTGCTGCACTTTTTATTACAGATTTATATTACTTCGTTTTGCCACACATATCACCTATATTTTACCATCTCTTCGCCGAACTAGTGTACCTATACAACTCCTAGTTGTATTAGGTGTGTTGGGGACACAAGAGACTTCATGTATCTTAATTGCTGGGTTGCTGGAGAGAGAACATCTTCAACCTCTACTTCCCTGAGTTCGATAAACCTTAGATCATCCACTTGAAGGAAATTGCTGCTGTCCTACAAACCTCTGCGCTTGGAGGCCCAACATAGTCTACAAGAATAGAAGCGTGCGTAGACATCAAGCTATTTCTGGCGCCGTTGCCGGGGAGGTAAGGTTTGAAGGTATATCTTTAGATTCTGCAATTAATTCTTTTTGTTTCTTGTTTTTATTTTTCACTAGTTAGGCTTTATGGAAAACAACAAAAATATTATGAGAGAGTTTTATGAGCTCTATCTTGAGTTGGGACATGAAGTGTTTGAAGAGAAAATCAAAAAAATCCTATGGAGCTTTATTATTTGCACAACACTCATGATAGTAGCAATGTTATTAGTATGTCTTCTTTGAATACCTTTGATCCTAATGATATGCAAAGCTATAAGCTTGGGGATGCTACGTTTTATGAAGATGATCTTTTTAGTCCCCCAAGTTTTGATGAGGAAATTTATTTTGATGATACTTTGCCTCCTATCTATGATGATTATTGTGATGACACTTATGCTATAAAGAATGAATGTTTGGAAGTGTATCATGATAAGAATGATTCATGTGATAGCTATTTTGTTGAGTTTGCTCCCACTCTTACTAATAAAAAGGATTTTTCTTATGTGGAGAGTAACAAATTTTCTATGCTTGTGGATCATGATAAGATTTTTTTATGTGATACTTATATTGTTGAGTTTATTCATGATCCACTGGAAATTATTATGAGAGGGGAACATATGCTTATAGATATTTCAATAATATCAAGTTCCCTCTCTTTATGTTGAAGGTTTTGAAGTTGCACCTGTTTTGCCTTCCTATGCTTATTGCTTTGTGTTTCAATAAATTATTTCATTGCAATATTCCAATGCATAGGAAACATGTTAGACTTAAATGAGTTTGGTATTTGCTTGTTGATGCTCTCTTTTGTTCTTCAACTCTTATTCCTACGAGAGCATCATTAAAATCTTAAGCCTATCTTTATGGCTATAAAGAAAGAGCTCTAGGGAGACAACCCTTGTTATCTTTACTTTGAGTTTTTACCTTCTGTTTTTAGTGGTCTTGATGATTCTTACTACTGTAGCAACATCATTGTATCTTTATTTTCAATCTTTGTGCCAAGTCTAGCCTCCGATTGCAAGAAAGTTCAAAAGTTGTGACATGCTGTCCAGAAAACAGATTCTGTCCTTGGACGGAAAAATTAGCCTAAAATCACCACATCATATTTTTGATCTGAATTTTTTTGACAGCGTGCTCCATACAATTGAATTTCGAGCGTATGTTCTGAGTTTTTTGATTCGAGTTGCAGAAGTACCCCTAAAAATTTCTTTACTACCTGATGTTCTGTTTTTCACAGATTCTGCCACGTTTTGTCTCTCCTAACTTTTACAAACGTTAAGCTTGTTTTTTCTTTGCAAAAACCTTTTGGCAATCTTGAGAAACAGTAGCTCTTCAAGAATATCTTTATATCCAGTGTGGAAAAATTATTTACTAAGGGTACTAACATCTCTAATCAGTTTATGATGTGTTATGTATGAAGGGAGTTTTCAAGTGTGCGACGGAAGATGATTAAAGAAGATTCGGGAGTGTCAAGCGCTCACGCTTGGGGATGCCCCCATGCATCCCAATAAATATTCAAGGAGACTCTAGCGTCTAAGCTTGGGGATGCCCCCGTGCATCCCCTTCCCCATCAACAATCATCAGTTCGTCCTTCGTATCACTATATTTTCATCACTTCATGCGTTATGTGCTATGCTTGGAGCGTCCCGCTCTTAGGTTTTATTTTTAGTTTCTTTACCTTTTCTTGCTGTTCATAACAAGTTACATCCCATCTTACTTTGTGTGGGAGAGAAACACGCACCACTTTCAAAATCTAGAACACATCATAGGATTTTTCATGCCTATCTTTTTGCTTTTGTGTGTTCTTTATCTTTTCATATCTACTGCCATGTTTAGTTTTAGTTTTAGTTTGTCGTTAGCAAGAGCTTTGGATTTTGTTTAGTTTATTTCTGGAACTCTCTTTAGTTTTCATGTTTATCTTGTTAAGAGAGTTGGTTGTTGAACTGCGTTGTGTCTTGTCTTGAAAGTAGGTAATTGAGGTTGCTATTTAATTTCAGTAGTAACTTGCAATAGTTTTGAGGCATTGATGTGAGTAATATTTGAAATTTTGGTGTCAAGAGCTCTAGCCTATTAGTGATAGGTGTCGTATTTTGGGCAATCCGTGTTTATTTTCAAAACCTACAAAACTAGTTGAGAACTATAGCTACTAGATGGATCACTACTCTTCTGATGGGTCGGATATTAGAGTACACTCACGTACCATGAGTCGAGGATGCGCAAGGATAACCAAACCCCATACACTCCTCCTCGGGGTACTTGTCTCTTTGTGAACCTCCTTACTAGATTGAGAGTTACCGATAATAACTGCATGAGTTCTTCGGACTAATGTAAGTATTGAAAGTTGACACTTCCACCTCCTCATATTTGCTAGCCTCTCCTGTGTTGTGCATTGCTTTCTTCTCACTCCGAGAGTTGGTGTCCACCTTCGCCGGTACATCCAAACCCTTGGCATGATACGCTCTGTCATCATAAACCTCCTTATATCTTTCCTCAAAACAGCCACCATACCTACCTATCAAGGCATTTCCATAGCCTTTCCGAGATATATTGCCATGCAACATCCACCTCTTCATGACTTGATCTTCATGTCATACATGTTCCTGCTACACTGGCAGCGACATACATTGCATACATCATGATAGCTACATCTTCTTTATGTTTTGAGTACCTTGTAAAGTGTGAAAGATCTTCTATACCCTCTTGTAAATTAGAGTGTTGCCCTTAAGTGAGGAAAAGATCCCAAAGAGGATAAAATCAAAAGATCCCAAAGAGGACAAATGAGAGTTAAATAGAAAGAGCCATTGAGGCCACAAAAAAATAGAAAAAAATAGAAAAAAGAGAAATAAAAATAGAGAAGGGGGCACACTACTATTCCTTTTGAGAGATACACACTCGTACTCCATCTTATATTTTGTACTCCATAGAGATTATCATTCATGCATATAGCTATGTGGGGACCTTCACACTATAGAACTTGGCTTGTATATTCCAATGATGAGCCTCCTAAAATGAGCTCTAGGTCTTCTTGAGCAAGCAAGTTGGATGCACCCCCACTAGTTCCATTGGAGAGCTTACCTTAGCTCATATGTGCATCCGTTGCATGGCAATCCCTACTCCTCACATCATATCTATCATTTGGCTTTCTCTTGCCAATGATTGTCCTCATTGATGTGAGCCTTTCACACCATTTTTTTTCTTCCTCCTCCACCTTTTCTCTCTTTTCCATCCTAAGTGTCAACTTTCTTTCTGACGCTCATCCATTGCATGAGTGCTCAAAAGGTCGAAAAGGAGTGGATCATTTTGACCTGTACCTGACTAGTGGTCTGGGGATGAGTCAAGATAAGATTCCGAAGAAGACCAAGTCTGAAACTTTAGTAGATTGAGTTCTCAACACAAAAATACTTTTTTCTCGTATATCCCTATCCCCTTTCTTGCACGCAAACACCATTTGGAGACATTCGAGTCACGGACAGCGAGAGCTCTTGCACCTAATGTTCTTATGTTTCTTGTTTCAATGCTAATATAGACTCTTGCTTGTTAAGACTTGAATTGAATTGCATGCTTTGATTGCTTTACTTTTCAAAGTTCTTATATGTTTGCTAGCATGTCACCACAGAAATTACGCTTGTTATCATTTACCTACTCGAGGACGAGCAGGAATTAAGCTTGGGGTTGTTGATACGTCCCAAACGTATCTATAACTTCTGCTTGCTCCATGCATGTTTTGTGTGACTTTGCCATGTTTTACATACACTTCCATACACTTTTGATCATATTTGGACTAACTTATTAACTCAGTGCACCCCAGTGCCAGTTCCTGTTTTCTGCTGTATTTGTATTTCAGGTTTTCCGGCCATTAAAAGTGTTCCAAAAATTCCGGAAAAATTATATAAAAAATCAGCGTCCCGGAAGCTTCCGGAATCACCAAGGAAGGAAGGGAGGGCCACCACCAGGCAGCCAGGAGGGTGCCTGGCGCGGCCCATCCCTAGGCCGCGCCACCTGCCCTTCTGACTGCCTCGTGGGCCCTCTCGGTGCGCCCTATCGGTGCCCCCTTTGGCCCCTATTTTTACCCCCGCGGAGGAAACCCTGATTCAGGACCCCTTTTCTCCAGAAGCAATTCCGATCTCCGCCGCCATCGAAAACAAGTTTCGGGGGGACAGAATTCCTGTGCCGGCAACCTGCCGGGACGGGGAAGTGCCCCCGGATTCAACTCCATCGACGTTATTTCCCTCCTCCATGAAGCGGGAGTATTTCCTCCTCGGGGCTGAGGTTTCTACCAGTAGCTATGTGTTCTTCTCTCTCTCCCATGATGTGATCTTTGTTGTGATCATTGGCTATGTTAATCTAGGGTGATCCCATGATGTTTCCCCTTCTTCTATGTATTGGATTTGATGTACTCACTTGATCCTATCTAGTATAATCCCCGAGACCATGGTGACAGCGGTCTATTGGAAATGGGGTAGAAGAATATTTTCATGAGTGATTTCCTCTTTTGTGTGTGGATTGAAGATTGAGAGTCTCTTGGTGCTTGTCTTTGACTATCCTTTAGATATGTTGTGGTGATTGTGGTACTCTCTTTGGATGGCCGCGGTGACATTGGGAAATCCATAGATGGGAACTACGAACTCTGAGGTGTGCTTTTGTAGCCCTACACAATTCTCGTCCTCTCTTGAACACAAAGGAATTACCTCCGAGTACGTCTCCATTGCATGTTTTATGGGAAATATCATGTGATTAGACTATGTTAATGTTGTTGGGAGTTGCCACTAGTGAAAGTATGAAGCCTAGGCCTTGTTTCCACCATTGCAATACCGTTTATGCTCACGTTTACCACTTGTTTCTTTGCTGCACTTTTTATTACAGATTTATATTACTTTGTTTTGCCACACATATCACCTATATTTTAACATCTCTTCGTCGAACTAGTGCACCTATACAACTTCTAGTTGTATTAGGTGTGTTGGGGACACAAGAGACTTCTTGTATCTTAATTGTGGGGTTGCTGGAGAGAGACCATCTTCAACCTCTACTTCCCTGAGTTCGATAAACCTTAGGTCATCCACTTGAGGGAAATTGCTGCTGTCCTACAAACCTCTGCGCTTGGAGGCCCAACATAGTCTACAAGAATAGAAGCATGCGTAGAAATCATGGATTAAAAGGTATTCGGTGTCTACGGTTGAAAACAACCCAGAACCCATGGAGTGGTTACGACAGGGAAAGGTATTGTTCCATCAAAATTCATTAGAGGTAGTAAAAAGGTATGATATCCTCGACGTACCAGAAGGTAATACTCGAAGGTAGGATGGAGGATCATAGGTGCAGCATAATTTATAACAAGGGGGTAATTATCTTTATGAGAAGCTTTCATGATAAGTTCTACATCGTATCTATGGGCATGAACACAAGGTTCAGGGTCGACTCCCACTTCATCAATGCATAACCTTTCATCTACTTCTCGATTTCGAGGAGGTGGTAGGATTGCAAGTTCATCTGATGGGAGGCCAGTAGAGTATAACCTGCATAAAATTTGGGTTCATACCGATTAGGGGAAGCATAAGGTTAACCCATCGGGGTATTTGGAATTCATACAACAGACATCAGAGGCGAGGGATACCAGTTCGAAAGCAGACGGCTGACGACACCGAGTAGATGATATCATTCGCCAGTGGCAGCTGTAATCAGGGAAAATTCATGAATGACTTAGGGCACAAGGGAATGGTAGGTAGTAATCCACCAAAAGGTCAGGTGGGGTACAGAGAGTCGGGTGTGAGTATCGGTACTCAACCATAAGAAGAAAGAATACAAAGACATTTGACGATAAAGCATCTAATTAGCTCAACGCTTAAGTACAAAGGAATTATGATTTCCATATCGGTGTATCAGATTTAGATACCTCGATCAAACATGTGTAATTTGAATAGAAGTATGACGGTCAATCAATCATGGTTTGATTTACCGAGATCCAGCTCATGTCCGGAATGACGTCTGAGCCAGAAGAATGGATTCATAGGGGTTACCCGATGATCGCGTGCATCCGCACACATGATGTGATCATATCAGAACGACAATGACAAGGGGTGTCAATGAAGAATACTCAGACATTATCCATAATGCCAGCAGGTAAGAAGAATCTCCAAAGAAGTCGGCTGTAAAGGATTCACAAGACAACAAAGAGTATTTCCGGTTACTTTGCAACAACAAGAGCATCTAGGATTGAACAGATTAACGAAAGGTATAGGTGATTATCCATACGGGTATATCGGTGGCAGGGAATCGCCAAGGCGATTAACACATAGGGGCTCGGGATTTCATCCAAGGGTATCGTCGGAATCTTCTGGCGAAGTAAGCGATCGTCTAGAATCCAGTGCTCTCTGGAAGGAAGGAGGTACGAGAACCTAATGTCAGAGTTAGAAAAATATTTAACCCGAAAGAGAAGAGAGATCAGAGTCCCAGAGTAAAGGTACGGAGAAAAAGATCCTAATACCACCAAGTTTTTACGACGTGGGCCGATAAGCCACACATCGGTGTTAGTAAAGTAGTTTTGCAAAGACTAGACTCGACTTCGACCAAGGAGTTGGAAGGGGGTGTCCTATAGGCAGTCGGCTCTGATACCAACTTATGACGCCCCCAAAATCAAGCCGTGTACAGTAATCATACACGCAAGGTACACGATCGAGATTAGGGACTCACGGTGAGATATCACAACAAAACTCTACAAATAAAATAATACAAGTTGTTTAATACAAGCCAGGGGCCACGAGGGCTCGAATACAACAGCTCGAAAGCACAAAGTTAGCGGAAGCAATAGTATCTGAGTACAGACACAAGGTACACATGATCTGCCTTAAGAAGGCTAGCACAAAAACAACAGATCGAAAAGGCGAGGCCTCCTGCCTGGGAACCTCCGAACTACTCCTGGTCAAAGGGGAACTCGACGTCGTTGAAGGCATCGGGAATCTTCATGTTGCGGTGGTCTGCATTGGGGATCTCCTGCTCCTGGACTCCAAAGCTCCAACGTCGACTGCAGCGGCAGATCAGGCAAAACAATAAAAGGGGAAAATAAAGCAGGTGAGTATCTAGCATACCCGTGAGTCTTACGTCCGCTACTAAGCATTTATGCATTGTATCAATGGAAAGGGGAGGCTATATATAGTGGACTGCAAGGTAGAAATCAGAAAAGCATATCGAAGACTAGCATCTTCGGACGACTCTTGCAGCATGAGGTAAGAATCAGCCAACAGTTTATATAAAGCATAAAGTAACAATGCAGCAGAAGTTGCTGCAGCATTGTATAATAATAAGTTGTAATAATTAGCAATGCCTCCGAGTTCACCTCCTTGACATCCCCGCGAGGAAGAAAACTCGGAACCATATAGTTTAATAATAATAGTTTGTAGTGGTAAGATCCAGCTTCACCATAAAGCGTCCTGTTACCGTGGACACGGCTATTCGAATAGATTAATCTTCCCTGCAGGGGTGCACTTGTGTTACACTACACGCACAGATCTCCAGGGTGGAGGGCACCTTGTTAGGGAACGCTCCACCGAGGCTATCCGACACTCCGTAGCCCATCTTTCAAACTCAACAGAGAGGCTATCCGCCGGTCTAAATCCTAAGTACGCCGAGCCTTGGACCCCAACCCGAACGTACTCCTGCACGGTGCGTGGCTGGCTGGTGAAGTTAAAGCAAATCCAAATAAGACACCACCGCGCGAGCAAATAAGACAACACCACTTCCCAGCATAGGCCGCGGTACTGCTGACGTCTGAAGAGTCTTCGTACGACACTATGAAGCAGAGGAGCCCATAACTCGTAATTCCCACGTGTAGACAGCGTGTATAAGCCAAAAGGCTACTCAAGTCATCCGCCGAACCATTAGTCATTTTATTAACTTGCGGGGCAACCGTTATCGTTGCCTCGACTTAACTGACCCGCGGACAACGACAGCAGTCAAGACCACCAGTACATCGGTGCCTGCCCTGTCGTCCCACCAAGTCTCTGCGGTTACCAACAAGGTGAACCGTCTCCTTACCTTGTCTCGCATGTGCTCCTGGAGGAGCTCGACTTTCTTGTTTTGGTAACTCTCGCGGCCAACGACCAGGGGCCAAGCACACCGGTACACTGGCCGTACCCGCCCTGTCGTCCCGTCGCAATACCACTCGCGGGCACCGTTGGGTCGCCCGACTTCTTACCTGAAGGACAACCGTTGTTCAGGTCCCTAGGGTGGCTATACAGAGTCAGCAACGAGTGGAGTACGAGGATTACTCCTCGATAGCTCCACTTGATGTGGCTTGGCAGAGCCGGGGTAGGGACCTTAGGCGGTGTCTGCATTGTACCGTACCTGTGCAATTATAATCATCGTATCCGCGGTCACTCCCCAGAGTGATCACGGCCCGCTATCTAATCCTAGCTAACAATGCGCAGGGCTCACTGCTGAATATATTATATATTTATATAGGCAGCATAGGGTAAAGAAGGTACATCAAGGGGCGACAAAAACAGGCTATGCAATTGAATAGGATTGTAATGTAGCAGCAGCAGCAGTAACAATGCCTAGTGCGAGAAAGTACGGAAAGATAGGCGATATCTGGGGAAGAGAATGGCTCTGCTTGCTTGGAAGCTCGATGGTAGGGGTACGGTCGTCGACGAAGTAGTCGTACTCGGCAACGGTGTAGTAGGCGGCAGCGTCGGGGTCTACCGGAGAATAAGGGGGGAGAAACAGTAAACACACAACAATAATAGCAATTGAAATGTATGACATAGCAAATACAAAGCAACGGGGCTCTAACGCAGTGTGCGGTGATTTGCTCAGAGAAGGAATTTATCCGGGGATGACTCATCAGTACCGATAGATTACCGGACCGATGATCCGGACGGGGAAGGTTCCATGCCGGAGGTGTCGTGGACATCCGACAAACATAAGGGGGTGTATCCGTGCTAGTTGATCCATTCTGAACAACTTTCGTGTTCAGAATAAATTCATCCGGATAGTTTATCGGTATTGGGCAATCATCGGACAGTCGGTCCGGAGGGGGACGGTTCGATGTTTGTTGTGTTAGATGGGTGTGGTAGACATACGGATAGCGTATTCGTATTCATTATTTTTTTCTGATCAATTTTGATGTATAAAGTTTTTGAATCTGAATTACGGTTTAAAAGATATTGAATTTTAAAGTTTTAAATCAATTTAACTGATTTTTGGAATTTATTTTATTATTAAAATAGAAACATTATCCATAAGATTATCCAGAACAGTACCACTGACATGGGGTCCCACATGTCAGCCTCTAGTTATTTAAAACATTTTATTCTCTATTTAACAGAGCGAGGGCCCACATGTCATAGACTATTAGCATTTCTCTATCTTTTATCTTAATTTCTTACAGGTGGGACCCAGTTGTCAGCCTAACAGTTTCTATTTAACTTAACACGAAGGGTTATCTAGTGGGGCCCATATGTCAGCCCCACAGTTTATAAACTAACAGGTATTCTCAGATTAAACTTAACAGTGGGATTAACAGGGGGTATGGCCCACTTTAAGTGGCTGGTTAACAGCCAGTTAACCACCTAACAGGTGGGGGCCACCTGCTAGTGGCTCTTGGGCACGCCGGCGACAACAGTCGACGACGAGGTCGCTGTTCCGGCCAGTTCCGGCGACGAGAGCTTGCACGGCTAGGTTCGTTGGAGAGCTGGTGTTCTCCCGCGTCGATCGGTAGCCGTAGCCGCAGCAGAGGTGGACGGAGCCGAGCATAGCTTCAACAATGGCGGAGGTGACCTTCGGCCGTAATGGCAAATGGCGCTGCGCGGCGAAAATGAGCGGAATATTCGGTCAAATCGAACCTAAGGCTGTCAGGGAGCACGCTGGTGCACTTACGCGAGCAATAGGAGCACGGTGAGCACGGCTTGGACAGCCATGGCGGCGTCCGGGACATGGCACAGCGGGGACGACGACCGAGCACGCAAATGGCGATGGAAAAAGAGGGGAAAAGTGCAGAGGCTCACAGGGATGCTCGAGGATGTCACATGGAGGCTGGAGGAGCTCGGGATGCGGCGAATCGGCGCGGCGATCACGGAGGTCGTGGTTGGGAACCGTGGCGCAGCGCTCGCGGTGAAGCTTCCCGGCTCGATTGCTTCTGCGGGTAGACGAAGACGACGACGGAGCACCTCCTAGACACGACGGCTGGGCGGCGCGAGGTCAGTGGCCCCGACTGGACACGGCAATGGCGACGGTATCGTCGGGTGCCATTTCTCCCTGCGAGCGCGAGGTGAGGAGGGAGGGCAATGTGGGAGGGGTGTCCAGGGGTTGCAAGGGTGCGCCCTTAGCGACAAGGCAGCGGGGTCCACCACGGCGCGCACGCCACGGCGACGGGGCAGGTGGGAGTGGGTGGGGGAGGAAGATGACAAGGGGAGGGGGTGGGTTGGGCCGAGGTGGGCCTCGCCCTGGGCAAGGTTTAGTTGCTTTCTGTTTTATAGTTTTTTTTGTTTTCTGTCTTTTCTGTTTGTATTTGTTTTATACACTTTAGCATTTTTGTAAAATATGTACTAGGCTCCATAATTATTGTTATACCCCACATCAGTGCTACAAAAAGTTTGGGGCACATATAAATTCTCTAGTATTGTTGTTTTATTTAAATGGTATCAAATGCCACTGTTTTTGCTACTGTTTGATTTGTTTGGATTTTTCAGCGGCTTATAAAATACCATAACCACATGGGCATGGTCCAGCGATTTTTGGTGATTTGACAAAAGTGGTTCCAAAATATTTGGACAAGGATTTATTATGCACTTTGTTTTTATTAGCCACCAAAGGGGTACTTGGGGTTTGGGTTTGGGTCCAAGGTGCAAGGTGCATGGGGACTTGGGTTAGATCACCCCACATCATGGTTTGAATAAGATCACTTCAAAATTTAAACAAGGTCAAGGGGAGCAAGAGTGATTAATCAACAGTGATAATCAACAGTGATGATGATTACTGTTACAGGCAACTGAGGGTGTTACAACTCCATAGCGTGGGTAAAGTGCAACACCTCTGCAGAGTGTTAATAATTTATTCGAATAGTCGAGTCCATGATATTGGACAAAGTTCGCACTAGGTCACACCATGAGTCAACGTGAATCCGGTTGGTTTTTGTGCTAAGTGGATGGTCGTGCGACAACCCGTATAAGTTATTGGTCACGCGATGACCCGTTTGGCCATGCGATGACCGATTGTTTGGGTGGCAACGCAATCACACCTAACCCGTTGAATGGTTGTGCGATGACCCGCGCAAGTCGATTGGTTATGAGATGACCCAGTACTTGAGTCTGTAATGACTCCGAGGTAAGTTGCATGATCATGCGATGACCATGTTGGGTCCATGTGACATGAAACGATGGTTGTGCTTGCATTAGTTATAATCTTGATAATATGTTAGATGCATAATGCTAGTATTGCTTGAACTGTTAATGCCATGTTATTATTTTTCCTTGGTTCTTTGGATGTTGTGAGCTTGCAAGTACATTCAATGTACTGACCTGGCGTGTCATCCCAGACTTGCAGGAAATGCCGTGATTGTGTCGGACGATGTTCACGGTGTTTGCGAGCTAGGAGGTGACCCAGTCAGTGTCCCTGTGGAGTGGAGTTCATCACCGTCGCGGTTATTCCACTACTAAGATTTATTCCGCTGCTATAGAGTTAGTCTGCTGCTTGGTATAGTTCCGTGGCTAGCATTAGGAGCAAGGTGTTCGTTGCTTCGCTCTGCTAGCGTTGCAATCGACCCCCTTCTACCCATTTCATCGGTAATAAAAGTGGTTCAGTTCTATATCAAGCAGTGTCGTGTTCTAGAAGACATGATCTCTGGGATGGAGCACGGGGCGTTCTGGTATTCTGAGCCAGGGTGCCACAATGCTTGGTATCAGAGCCTGGTTTGACTATAGGATGCCCTAGTTCGCGCGAACATTAGAATGACGTTAGAACTAGAGTATATAGCTTTCTTGTATGAAGCATTTGATTGTTGCATTTGTTTGCTGCATAGCATGCATATAGGTAACATTATATTTTCTAATGATCTGGTCTGATGAGTGTAGATGGAAGAGTATCCACTTGACCACCTATCCTCCCCTTCACCAACAAGCTTTGCCTATCTTCATGCTGACGTGTGGTAGAGTCTCTATCCCAATGGAGAAGTTCTGAGGTACCAAGTGCTCTAGACGCCATTCGGAGGATTGATGCTCGAGTACCATGCCAAGGTCTTCATGGCAGGCAACCTCCACATCGGCATGCGTACCTACAACTTCCATGGTGGATATGCCTCTACCCCAGATCGTGTCGTCCAACTTGTTGCTTTGGCAAGCCACACAAGTCTTCTCCACCAGGAAAGCGCGATGCATCAGAATCATTCCTTCCATTTCTGTCCCACCTTACCACCATTCCTCAGCAAGTAAGGTTGCCTCTCCCTCTCGCGGAAGACGACGCAGCGGTGATCAGCATGTCCCGCTACATGATTGTTGAGTACGCCCTCATCGTCGAGCTAGTCCATGATGCAAGGGATGCAAGAAGGTCTCTTGCCACAGCCTTGGCCTCGCCAACTCCTCCACCAGCCCCCTCTGCATCTGGCAACCCGTCAATGGACCATAGTGTCTAAGTTGCACGTAGTTCATGTTGCATGAGTAGTAGTAGTCTTGCATGTTGCTTGTTTCATGTTGTTGTGTGTAGAAATAAGATGTGATCTTGTTTGTTTGTGGTCTCGATGCACTTTCAGTGCTATTGATCTTTGCTTCGTCGATTTTTTATTGGGTCCTTCGGTAATTTTTGGGCGTTTGATAAAAACTTTTTGCAGGTAGTATGTGACTCTGATGGAACCTTGCTCGCTTTCTTATGGATAACGACACCATGCCTGGTTCTGAGATGATTCATTTTCGACCGTGGGGGGTGGATGCCTATTGTATGCTCGTACTCAAGTGAGTGATATACATGGGGAGCGGTAAGAACCGCAACTCTTGTGAGACAAGAAAGCAGAAGAAGCAAATCTGCATCTCAGCTGGGTGTAAAGACTGACAAGTCATGAAGGAACACCCGAAGGAAAGGAAACAATGAAGCCTTTGGTCTCGACCACAATGATTAAATGCAGATTGTCATGTCCGACAAGGCCCCGAAGGAGTATAACCTTGAGGCCCAAGATATTGCGACCAAGGGTAATTGGGGATAGCCAAGAGACATGGAATGAAGGCACCCCAGCTAGCTCGGCGAAAGAATTCCGACAAAATGAAAGCCGGTATGGAAGCAAGTAGAAACAGAGTGATTGTCACAGCAGCAAAGACTGAAGCAAAAAAACATGGCGTATGTCGAATCTTGCTATGGTATATGCGACAAGAGTTAGCACTACATCCATAGGCTGCCGAAACTATGCAACTCTTGCGAGCCGACACGAAAGGCAAAAAGAGAAATTATATGGACTACTGATACGGTGAGGATAGTTCTCTCACTCCTCGTTGGTTACCCCAAGTGGAAGGTGAGATGTAGCGTAGCAGAAATTTCCCTCGGTGAAGATGCCAAGGTTTGTCTCCAGTGGGACTCGCAGAAATACAAGAAGGTGCCAACAGCGCCAGAAATTGGCTTCTGGCTAGGGAGTTGACAGGACCTACACACAGAAACAAATAACTTTTCTCCCAACGAGTACAGAGGAGTTCTCAATTCCTCCGGCTTGCTGTTTACGAAGGATCACCGCAAGAGATAATAATAGTGGCAACTGAAAGTAAAGACTGAAAGTAAACTAAGGGTGTAAACAATAATGTGAAGATGGACCGGAGTCCCGTGATTTTCACTAGTGATGTCTCTCTCACAAAAGACGATAAAAGTGCTAGTGAGGTAAACAGATCACAGCTGGGCAATTGACAGAATTATGAAAGCACCGCAATGCTAACTATGCTGCAAAGAAAGGAAGGGCTCAAAAGAAATGGGCAGTATGCCAAGGTAAGTAGACCGAAATCCAACTGCATCTACTAAGAATCATCCACCTTGAGATATCTAACCAGAACATCTCGCTGGTATTAAGTTGCGTATCCCACCCAAAGTGTAAACTCAAAGCAACAAACAACTGCATTAAAAGAACTTTGCGTAAAGTAAACAATCCTTGCACCCGCGGGTACAAGCATCATTGTTTTATCCCTGGTGGCAACAGCACATCCCCTAGTCTCATGTTTCTTTCACTCAAGCTAGACATCAGGGGGCTGAACCCACAATAAAGCATAACGCTCCCTCTTGGAGTTGCAAGCAAACTACTTGGCCAAAGTAACATACTGCAACGGAGAACATGCAAGAATTTACTCAAGAACAAAATATAAAAGAGAAGAACCAAATATATTACTCATCACAATCTGAACATAGTCTCATAATCCATCAGATCCTAGCAAACTCAGCATAGCAACAACAGAAATTGCAAGTTACTACTACAAAGTTACTTAATGCAACAGGAAAACTCTCTAACAAGATAAAACATGCAACCTATAGAAAGTTCAACCTAAAACAAAAGAAAAGCTCTAGAAAAACTAAAGCACTACAACTAAACAGAGCAGCAGCTAAGAAAAGAAAAAGAACAACTCACAGCTAAAAGAATAAGTATGAAAATCCTATGAGGAGTTCTAGTTCAAGAGGAGAGTGTATATATCCCACCCAAAAGAATAATCTGGGGTCTAACTTGTTACTACAGCAAACAAAGCAAAAAAAAACCTAGAAAAGTAAAGAGCGAGACGCTCCAAGCATAGCACACAACGCATGAAGTGATAAAAATATAGTGCAACGAGGGACGAACTGATAATTGTTGATGAAGAAGGGGATGCACGGGGGCATCCCCAAGCTTAGACGCTTGAGTTTCCTTGAATATTTATTGGGGGTGCACATGGGCATCCCCAAGCTTGACCGTTTGACACTCCAAGATCTTGTTTCATCATCTTCCATCGCGCACTTGAAAACTCCCTTCATACATAACTCATTGTAGACTGATTAGAGAGGTTAGTAACCTACTAAAATAATTTTTCCTCTACTGGAAATAAATATATTCTTGAAGAGCTACTGTTTCTCAAGATTGCCAAAAAGTTTTTGCACAGAAAAAGCAAGCTTAAGGTTTGCAAAGTGAAGAAAAGGAAAAACAGGACAGAATCTGTGCAAAACAGACCAGCAGGTAAAAACGAATTTTTTAGGGGTACTTATGCAACTCAAATAAAAAAACTCATAACATACGAAAGTTCCGTAATTGTATAGAGAACGCTGTGTAAAGAATTCAGCTCAAAAAGATGAACTGGGATTTTTCTATGATTTTTCTAGTCAGGAGGACAGAATCTGTTTTCTGGACAGCATGTCACAACTTTCACTTCCCTTGTCATATGAGGCTATAAAAGGCACAAAGCTTGAAAAATAAAGATACAATGATGTTGCTACAGTAGTTACAATCATCAAGACCACTAATAACGGAAGAAAAGAAGAAAAAAAACCTAAATTCGTTGCGGGCTGCCTCCCGAAAGCGCTTCTTTAGAGCCATTAGCTAGGCTTAATGCAAAAGATCAAGTTGTATCCATTGAACCATCATCATGATCATCAAAAATCTCTTCAATAGTACAACTAGTCTTAATAGGTATCTCAAATAAAGGTCGAATGAAAATGCTTCGTCGAATAAAATCAAAAGGAGGGAAATCAATTGGAGTTTCATTAAGGTTAAAGATAGGTGTCTCCTCCAAAGTTTTCACCGTTTCAACTCTCTTGGCAATGGGTGTGTTTGCTTTAGCTCGAGGAACCTTGGGGACGTAAACGAACTTAGGTTCCTTCTTTGCCGGAGTTTCATCCTTTTTGGTTTTTATTGAGGAAAAGGTAGTTCCTAGAGTTTCAATAACTTCCTCAATCTTTTCTATCCTAGAAGACTTCTCATCAAGGGATTTAATAGTCTCCAAAGTTTTGAAAACTTTCTGCATGGAGTTATCTAGCATATTCAAATTCCCTTGAATCTTACGATCCAACTCATTCACCCTATCGATACTTGGCATCTCTAGCTCTATTTTTTCAAGTTTTCTCATAATGTGAGCTAAATTAATGTCCTCCTTAATACTAACAACTGGGAGACTTCCGACAAGATTTTCAATAACATTAAGGGCTTCCCAAACTGGGGCCACTATGAAGTTCCCATTGATAGCAGTGTCTAAAAGAAACCTATTCCAAGAAGTGATCCCAACATAAAAATTTCTAAGAAAGATAGTAGTGGATTGCTTCTTGGTGGCTCTTTTCTGAGAATCATTAATTCTATACCAAGCATCTTTCAAACTTTCACCACCTCTTTGAGTAAAGGTAAGTACTTCTGCCTCACCAAAGGCAAAAGGACCAGCCATAGTGGTAAATACTGACAAGGTAACATGTATTTTTGGTATTTTTGATAAGGGACACAAAAGTAAAAACTGAAAGGTAAACTAACAAGACTAAAAAGCAAAGATAAAAGATAGTGTGCAACTCCCCTATCTTGTAGACTGGAGTCCCCGGCAACGGCGCCAGAAATTATCTTGATACGGTGAGGATAGTTCTCTCACTCCTCGTTGGTTACCCCAAGTGGAAGGTGAGATGTAGCGTAGCAGCAAATTTCCCTCGGTGAAGATACCAAGGTTTGTCTCTAGTAGGACTCGCAGAAATACAAGAAGGTGCCAACAGCGCCAGAAATTGGCTTCTGGCTAGGGAGTTGACAGGACCTGCACATAGAAACAAATAACTTTGCTCCCAAAGAGTATAGTGGAGTTGTCAATTCCTCCGGCCTTGCTGTTTACAATGGATCACCGTAAGAGATAATAATAGTGGAAACTAAAACTAAAGACTGAAAGTAAACTAAGGGTGTAAACAATAATGTGAAGATGGACCGGAGTCACGTGATTTTCACTAGTGATGTCTCTCTCCCAAAAGACGATAAAAGTGCTAGCGAGGTAAACAAATCACAGCTGGGCAATTGACAGAATTATGAAGGCACCGCAATGCTAACTATGCTGCAAAGAAAGGAAGGGCTCAAAAGCAATGGGCGGTACGCCAAGGTAAGTAGACCTAAATTCAACTGCATCTACTACGAATCATCCACCTTGAGATATCTATCCAGAACATCTCGCTGGTATTAAGTTGCGAATCCCACCCAAAGTGTAAACTCAAAGCAACAGACAACTGCATTAAAAGAACTTTGCGTAAAGTAAACAATCCTTGCACCGCGGGTACAAGCACCGTTGTTTCATACCTGGTGGCAACAACACATCCCCTAGTCTCATGTTTCTTTCACTCAAGCTAGACATCAGGGGGCTGAACCCACAATCAAGCATAACGCTCCCTCTTGGAGTTGCAAGAAAACTACTTGGCCAAAGTAACATACTGCAACGGAGAACATGCAAGAATTTACTCAAGAACAAAATATAAAAGAGAAGAACCAAATATATTACTCATCACAATATGAACATAGTCTCATAATCCATCAGATCCTAGCAAACTCAGCATAGCAACAACAAAAATTACAGAAGTCCCTCGATCATGTGAGGCAGCTCACGAGGTCTCGAAAGTGGAAGCACAAAGAGGAGAGAAGTACATCACATAGCTACTGGTCACGGACCCATGGTCCAAGGGGGACTACTCACGGCACATCCGGGAGGCGTCCATGGCTATGGATGGTCTCCCGGAGGGGGTTCCTCCTGCCGGCAAGGTGTCGGGGAAGCTTCTCCAGGCAGCCCCGATCTTGAAACGGCGGCGGCGGCGGTACAGAGGCGAGTTCGCGGAAAAGAGATCGATATTAGGGGTTTCCACCCCAAGGGCTAAATATAGGCGGAGGGGGGCATCGAGGGGACCCATAGGGCAGCCAGGAGGCCCCCTGGCGCGGCCTAGGGTGGGGCCGCGCCAGGGACCCTTCTGGAGTCCCTGTGGTGGGCCCCCTCCGCTGCCTTGGTGATTCCGGAAGCTTCCGGGTCGCTGTTTTTTATCTGATTTTTCCGGATTTTTTGGAGCACTTTTATTGGCCGGAAAACCTGAAATAGAAAAACAGCAGAAAACAGCAACTGGCATCTGGGTGCACTGGGTTAATAGATTAGTCCAAATATGCTCAAAAGTGTATGAAAGTTCAAGCAAATCATGGCAAAGTCACACAAAACATGCATGGAGCAAGCAGAAGTTATAGATACATTTGGGACGTATCAACTGCATGGTCAAATTCACCCCGAGCAGTTGAAACCATGTTTCCATATAAGACACCATGGATGCCCAAGCCTAAGGGATATCACTTCCTGCGGGAAAAGATCAAGTACCCAGCCCGTCAGCCTGTGTAGTTACACCTGTTTGGAATTGTCAGTAATTGCTGGGATACCCAAGTTTGTTTCGCTGAAGATCCCCTACCCAGCTGAGAATTTTGACTGCAAGGATCGTGTTGAAGCATATCACGGCCTACCGTCACACACGGTTATGGCAGCATGTCAAGATCAGCATGAGTAAAAGTCCAAAGCGTGTGCCCCTGGTCAGAATTAATGCTCAAGATGGACCAGCCGAAAACAAAGTGATGCCACACCATGTGCAGATAGTCAGAGCTCCGCACCCGTGGTTATCATGATGATGATAATTCTGAGTTCACCAGCTTCCCATGAAATCCCAATCTATTCTCACAAAGGACGATACAAAGGATTCATGAATGTTCCGCAGATAAGGCCCATGATACCCCAGGACAGTACGGAGATCGTCCGCACTCAACCTATGGCAAGATACCTCGCTATCTTACCGGTTAGCCGACATGAGATTGGAAGTCAGCCGAAAAAGATCGGATACATAGAGGCAAAGCACCTGTCAGAAACATGGATTGGGTGAAGTAAACCCCATGAGCCAAAATTTCTTGGATACTATGGAGGGAACACTATGTGGTAAAAAGGAAACCCGAGAAGCAATATGTTTCCTTAAGATGGTATGTTTTCCATGGTTCCCTGAGCAACCAAATCTCGAGGACGAGATTTTTCTAAGGGGGGTAGGTTTGTGACACCCTGGATTTTGGAACTTTCTTTTTCTAAAATCTTTTCTGATTTATTTCAATCTTTGCGAGTTGGTTTGATTTTGAGAAACTCTTTGGACTTGAAACTTGAGCATATTTACTTTCCTTGCTCAAATGACCCATGATTCCCTAAACCCTTTCCAATGATCGACCCTTTATCCACCCCATCCAAGCCACCTTTTTATTCAAGCCATATATTCCTTTTCCAATTAAAGGAACATTCCCCTTTTATTTGAGGATTGTGAAGCAACCCCTAATTAAATTGCTCCATAAATCCCCAAATAATTCCCACATTTCATTGATATCATATCTAGCCCAAATTTCCAAGAACATTGCATGGCCCAAGTGGATTTTTCACCAAGAGAAATTCATTTGTCTATGGGGGCAGAATGGCACTTTGTGAAGGAAGTTTCACTTATCCTTATCCATTGCTGGTGAAACTTTTTGTGCATACTCTTGTGATCATATCAAGAGCCTATGCCAAGTTTCAGCTTTAGGGAACTTGCCAAACTCCATACCAAAATTCCCAAATTTGGCATGCAGCAAGGGGCATTATGAAGCAAGTGCATGATAGGGGAACCCATTTGCCTTGAAACTTTTTGCACATGATCCCACACCCAAATGACTCCACTAAGCCAAGTTTTAGCCAAATCCACTCACCCATGTGAGGGGATCATCAAGATCAAGTTTCTGGCCAGCAGAGAACCTTGTGAACCAAGTACTAGCTAGAAGATTCCCCTAACCCTGAAATATTGCACACCTATGCACACCCCCAAATAACACCTCTACACCAAATTTGAGCCAATTCATCAAGCCTATGCGATGCTAGCTTCAACATCAAGATTCGGGTCCATTTGGTGCCTTACAAATGAAGTACACTACTCCTTGGGCCAATTGAGCTGCAATTTCACAGGATGCTAGTCCTTCCAACCCCAAAGCCCTTTGAAAACATGCCACCCACCCCATGTTCTCATTTTAGCACAGCTTGCCTCCCAGGTTTTCTGCAGGAAACTATTCCTTGAAGTAGTGATCACCACAGAGGTCTCCTTGAGCATTCAAAGCTACAACAATTCTCAGGGATGAAAGGAGAAGCTACTAGACACTCGTGGCCACATGGAAACCTATCCCATGCGCCAGTGCACTTGGAGAGAACGCAAATGGCATGTACTCGGCGCGCTTTGCTCGTGTCCCGAGCTCACCAGACATGAGAACCACGCGTTGCAACCCGCCCCTGTCCTCTTCCCCGTGTCCACCAGTGCCGCAAGGCTTTGCCATCTCACACGCGTCCATATCCTCGCACTTTCTTCGCCGGAATTGCGCTGCTGCTCGCCGCCAGGAAGTACCCGACGAGTACAGCGGCCACTGACCCGTCGCTATCGCCATGGTCGTCCCCTCTACTCGATGTGACCCGCTGCTCTCCCGTGAGCTTTTCTGAATCCTCTCGAGCCGCCCAGACCCGTGCCACCTCACCCCGCACACTGCTCCGCCGTGTCTTCTTCACCACGGAGGCGCTTGAGCCGAGAACATCGCCCCCTCTATACAAACCTGCCCCGGCCTCGCCTAGCTTCCCCACCGACCTCCTCCTCCCTCCAATTGAACCCATGCGCGAGGAATCGAGCGGAGGAGATCTTCTTCTCCGCCTCCTTCCACCAGCGGTGCAGCACAGTTGCAGTGACCTCCCCCTCGATTCCTAGCCCCCCTTTCCAAACCACCTCCACCATTGCATGCCCTCTGCCCCCCTGAATCTTCTCCAACCTTGCCCCGAGAAAATCCTCGCCGGAACTGACGGCCTCGTCGATGCCCGACGAGCTCCACCGCCTGCCGCCATTGGAGAGGAGGTTGCGCTCGTCATACGGACACCCCTAGAGGACCTACGGGTACCGAGAGGACCGCCGTGATCTCCCCGAGCCAGCCGTGCCCACCCCAGCCCCGGTCGTGCCCTTTGTGACGAGCACGACGTCGGTGAGATCTCTGCCCCTGCCTCTCTCTTTTTTCTCTCTCAACTGATGCCCTGGTCCCACATGTCCTAGACCCTAGCCCACCCAAAGCGTTTTCTAAGTGAAAGCGCACTCCCAAAACCCGTCTTCGACGTCACCCCCTGGTTGAATTTCCTAAATGATTTAACTCATATTATAAATCAATATTTTTACCAACCTTGGACTAGTGATATCTCCTATTCTATAAGTCCAAATGAGTTGTAACTTTTCCCCCTAGTTTTGTCTTAATCTCCTCTTTAATTTGACATAGTTTTCATGCCATGTTTCTCCGTTTATTTTTCTGCTAAAAAATAAATGCTTTATGCGACATTTTTCCGTTGCATTTCAAAAATATATTTTCAGGGTTTGATTGATATTGAAGACCAAGAGTATTTCACACTCCTCTAGTGAAAGGAAATCCACAACCCCCATTGCACCTTTGTAAATCTTTGACTTGGTTTTGCAAACTACCGTAGTATTTCGGATAAAATGATGAATTTTCTTGATATGTTTTGAATTACTATGATCATGCTATTGCCATGTTATGCTTGTGTACATCATACCCCTAGTAAGCTCATGATCTTGCTAGATGGCATGTTATCACTTTGACATTTCTAAGTTAATCATATCGTCACGCTTTGGATTATGATATAACCGTAGACGTACCTTGGATTGTCCTACATGTATTACTATGATTGGACTTAAACTTTCATGTTGCACCTGATGCTTGATGGTTATGCTTTTGGATATATGCTTTGTGCCAAGTTGATCAGGTGCCACCGAACTGAACTTATCAGTGCAGCCACACTCGCCTTTATGGGGAGGCCTTGGCTCGGTCTATCGATGTGCTCTCTTATGCGTATCACCAAAGAGGGGAGGCTATGCGCGCGCGGTTACCCTGATCAAGTAGGCGGCGATAGTATTGAAAGCTGGTTTGGTTATATTGAGCTCAGTCCCCGTTTTGGACAATGTTCCCCATTTGGGAACATGTTGTTGGCCATGCAATGGTAGGTGTGTGGAGGACACGAGGCTAACCAAGACGGGATGTCGATGATACGGTAAGGGAGGCATGCGGTAGAACAGTCTCATTGGAGAAGTCCTAGTCCACTCCTATGGTACGAGTTCCGAGGTTCCTCTAGGAAAAGTTCCAAGGTACTGGATGGAGGAAGAACTCCATAGCGTGGGTAAAGTGCACAACCTCTGCAAAGTGTTAAGAATCTATTCAAATAGCCGAGTCCACGGTATTGGAAAAAGTTCGTACTAGGTCACACCATGAGTCAACGTGAATCCGGTTGGTGCTTGTGCTAAGTGGATGGTTGTGCAATGACCCGTATAAGTTATTGGTCACGCGATGACCCATTTGGTCATGCGATGACCTGATTGGTTGGGTGGAAACACGATCACACCTAACCCGTTGAATGGTCGTGCGACGACCCATGCAATTTTATTGGTTATGAGATGACCCGGTGCTTGAGTCTATAATCACTCCGAGGTAAGCTGCATGATCATGCGATGATCATGATGGGTCCATGTGACCTGAAACGATGGTTGTGCTCTCATTAGTTATGATCTTGATAATATGTTAGATGCATCATGATAGTATTGCCAACTGTTAATGCCATGTTATTGTTTTGCCTTGGTTCTTTGGATGTTGTGAGCTTCCAAGTACATTCAATGTACTGACCTGGAGTTTCATGCCAAACTTTTAGGCAATGCCGTGATTCCGTAGGACGACGTTCCCGGTGTTTGTGAGCTAGGAGGTGTCCCAGTCAGTGTCCCTGTGGAATGGAGTTCATCACCGTCGCCGTTGTTCCACTGCTAAGATTTATTACGCTGCTATAGAGTTGTCTGCTGCTTGCTATAGTTCCGTGGCTAGCATTAGGAGGAAGTTGTTCACTACTTCGCTCCGCTAGTGTTTTAATAGACCCCCTTGTACCCGTTTCATCGGTAATAAAAGTGGTTCAATTATATATCAAGAAGTGCCGTGTTCCAGAAGAAATGATCTCTGGGATGGAGCACGGGGCGTTCTGGTATTCTGAGCCGGGGTGCCACACACGTACCGTGCATGAGTGCGTCAGGGCAAGGGTCCAAAGTCTCTGCATACTTAGGATTTAGACCGGCGGATGGCCTCTCTGTTGAGCCTAGGTAGGACTACATCATGTCGGATAGCCTCAGTGGGGTGTTCCCTAACAAGGTGTACGCCACCATGGAGATCCGAGCGTGTAGAGTAACAGTAGTGCAACCCCTGCAGGGAAGATAATCTATTCGGATAGCTATGTCTACGATAACAAGACGCTTTATGCTGAAGCCAGATCCTACTACTACAAACTATTATTATTAAATTGTTGGTTCCGGGATTTCTTCCTCGCAGGGAGGTCAAGGAAGATACCTCGGAGGCATTGATAATTATTACAACTTACTCTTATACAATGCTGCAGCAACTTCTGCTACATTGCTACTTTATGCTTTATATGAACTGTTGGTTGTTCTCTTCTTGTGCTGCAAGACTCGTCGAAATATGCTAGTCTTCGATAAGACTAGCTCATTCCTTCTTACTCTGGTACTTCTATCTTGGAGTCCACTATACAGGCTCCCCTTCCATGTTGATACCATTGCATAAATGCTTAGTAGCCTGGGTTTAAGTCTCGCTGAGTATGCTAGATACTCACCCTTGCTTTATTTCCCGCTTTTGATTTATATACCCGGATTGATGCAATCAGATGTCAGAGCCCAGGAGCAGGAGTATCCCGGAGGTGCCTACTACAACATCGAGTTTCCCGATGACTAGGAGTAGTTTGGAGGTTCCCTGGCAGGATGCCTTTCCTTTTCAATCTGTTGATACAACAACTTGACTAACTATGTTTGTACTCAGATATTATGGTTTGTATAACTTATGTATTCGGATCCTCGTGATCCCTGTCTTGTAACTTAAAGATTTATCTTATTTGTGTCTAGTGTTGTGCTGTGATATTATACCGTGGCACCCTGATCTCGGTCGTCTACCCTCTGTGTGATTACTGTACACGGTTTAATTTTGGGGGCGCCACAAAAGTGTAAACTCAAAACAACAGACAACTGCATTAACAAACTTTGTGTAAGGTACACAATCCTTGCAAGCACAGTTACAAGCACCGTTGTTTTCTCGTTGGTGCCAACAACATATCCCCTAGTCTCATGTTTCTGTCACTCAAGCTAGACATCGGGGGGCATGAACCCACAATCAAGCATAAACGCTCCATCTTGGAGTTATTATCTACTACTTGGCCAAAGCAATAAAAAGTAACGGAGAACATGCAAGAATTACTCAAGAACAAAATATAAAAGGTAAACCAAATATATAACTCATCACGATCTGAACATAATCTCATAATCCATCGGATCCCAGCAAACACAACATAGCAACAACAGGAAAATTACATAGGTGCCTTGATCATGTAGGGAAGATCACAAGGACTAAGAATTGAAGCACAAGATTGGAGAGAACACATCACATAGATACTGGTCATGGAACCATGGTCCAAGGGGGACTACTCACGAAACATCCAGAAAGCATCCATGGTGGTGGAGAAGCTCCCGGAGGTCAATCCTCCCTCCGGCAGGGTGCTGGGATGAGGTCTTCTGGTGCTCCCGATCTTGGAAGCGTGGCAGCGGCGGAACAGAGAGGAAATTCGCGATGCGGGGGTCTCTCTGAGGGTTTTCGGGACGAGAGGTAAATATAGGCCGAAGGGGGCGCCAGGGGGTGGCCCCACCTCCCAGGCACCCTGTTGGCATGACCAGGGAGGGGGTCGCGCCATCTGGCCGCCTGGGTGGCAGGTGGGGCCCCTGGTCCTCCTATGGGGCTCTGGAAGCTTCTTGTATGCTTATTTTTTATATGATTTTTCTAGAATTTTTGGAGCTCTATAAATTTGGCTAAAAACCTGCAACTTACATTCATCAGCAGACAAAAACTGACACTGGGTACACTGAGTTAGTAGGTTAGTCCAAATATGTGTAAAAAGATATAAAAGTGTAACAAAACACATAGCAATGTCACATAAAAGAGCATGGAACAAACAGAAATTATAGGTACGTTTGGGACGTATCACTGGCCTCGCGCATTCCATTGGAAGCCTATGTCGTTCTTTTTTCTTAACTGCCTATGTCGTTCCTTAAGGAAGGGTACAACCTCACATAAAATAAATCGGGTCAACCCGCCGCTGCCGTCAGGATCTCGTCCGGCGACTGAGCCACCACCTACCCTTCCTCGGCGAGCGTTGCGGCCTCATGCTCACACACCAGCCGCTACCACCCATGGTTGCCTCCAGCCAGGCGCCCGTGCTAACCCTGCCGCCCTCACCACCGGCGGTCAACGACGAGAAACCTCACCAGATATGCGGGATCCCGCCGCCGCCACCGTGGATTTTGCCGCCGCCAGTACTTACGCAGCCACGCCCAATGCCCCCTCTTGCCGCTCCACAAGTAAGCATTAAATCCAAATATGAGCTTTTATGTGGCATAATCTCTTCCACCTCCATTCCACAAATGCACATGAAATGACCTCCCAGCACTCAATCAGGACGGCATCAGCCCCTCCCACTCTTCACGTTTTCCCATATCCAATGTAAATACATGGATTCATAACACAAAAAGAAACTAATGGATTTATGGATCTCTCCTCATGCAGGGTAACTGACGCAATGAGTCTCCCCTTTAAGAGATGGAGCTCATGTCTTCCCGTCCCCTCCACAAATTTGGTATGCTCCAAAGTCATCTCTCAGATTCTCCTCGCAGTCTTCTCCTCGAGGCATCCGCCGATTCTTCCCCTGCGTGCTACATGCCTGGTTCTAATCCTAGGACTGCATCATGCTGCATCATGTATTGTTCTAATCCTAGGACTGCATCATGCTGCATCACGTATTTATCTTGCTTGGTTGTACTATTCTTATATACCCTGACAATGTGAAGATTGATGTGATCTAGCTACTGTTCTAAAACTTAATGATATTTTTTCTATTAAACTTTCCATGTCCCAACATAAGACCATTTAATCTATGTGGAGCCAGAGCTTAATTGGGGTGTGCCCATAGTGTGCATATTGACAAGTATCTAATCACGTAAATGAGCGAGTGATTGGGGGATACGTTCAATGGATTTTATGTATTTCTATCCTCACAAGATTATGCTTTTCAATTTTTCAGGTTGTGCTAGGGATGAAAGGATGCTGAGCGTTTAGGTCTTTTGCTGCTGGGATTGGCTTACTTGACAGGTCCCTTGCTCCTTGCATTTCTTTCAGATTTTTATTTTGTAAATTCCTATTTGGTTAGCAGTGTGACCTGCACATAGGGTGGACATAGTACAAAAGCTAATATCCTCGATTCCATTCAGATCACAACACCTTATTTAATTTCATTCTAAGCTATCATATGTACAATATCAACACCAAACAGGGTCCTTTTGTTGTGCGTTTATTTGTGCTATAATTGAAGTACAATTTCATTTTGACATATCATACACTATTAGCATTAATTGGGGGCCCAATTTACTGGTTGTTTATTTGTGATATAAAATTAGTACCATGATCTTCATAGTTCCAACTCTAAGAAATTCAAAAGTACACAAGAGTGTTCCAAGTTATATCATTTTTTTCTAGAATACCAAATTGAATTGGTAGTTTGAACCTTTAGAATTTGAAACACTCAAATCACCAAGATAGTAGTACTATCCAATCTAATTCTCAAACAAAATTAATTCAGGTTCTTGAATCATGATTTTCCATTCTTAATTCTAGCATTGTTACAAAACCAATGTACTAATTGGCTATCTACACAAAATCACGACATATTATGTACGAAAATGTCAACCTTTATGTGCATGCACATTCGTATTTTCTTAATAACCTGTTTGTTATTTTACTTTTATTGTGAATCTTCTAAGACACCAATGTCAACCTTTCTCTGTTAATATCTGTGCCTCTGTTAAATTTCATACCTACACGTTTTCATGTTGCCATATCCTTTCCCCAAACTTATGTTTTGTATATTTTGCAGATTGCTCTCCGGATCGTAAGGTGCTTTAACTTTTTCTTAGTACGTCTCCTCATCCTCGGATTAGCTTCATTTCATTTTTGCAGCGGTCTCCTGCTTCTTGCATAGGTATGCGAACATATGCACCATCAATTTGTTTTCATGCATATTTAGATACCATATCAATTTCCTACACTAGATTCTTTGCTGTGATACATTTATTCAAACATATAGGCTACAATCTGTTTCCATTTAGGCACTTTTTCTTCGCATGCTTTGCAAAGATGGATAGAGACGCCAATTCAGTCCCACGCGGTCATGGGCGCCCCCGCCGTCAGTCAAAACCAGTTGTCACACATGAAATAAACCAAGCTGCTTCTTCCGATAACCGCTGACGACGTACACAACTTAGAAATAGAGGTTAGTTAGGATATTGTTTACCATTATATATGTTTCCATCAACCTATGCTTCATATCAAGCATCAAAAACATATACATATGAACGTTCAGTACGTCAATGATTAGCCGGAGAGTTCTCTACGTCAGCTTTGCAAACACCAAATTTAGAATTAATCCATAATTGTAAGCTCTTATTATTTACCAATTAGTGTATTGCATATCCAAGTCTCCTTTTTGTACAAATCAAGAGAAATATACAC
Organism: Bromus sterilis; assembly: GCA_950022295.1. Lineage (NCBI taxonomy): Eukaryota > Viridiplantae > Streptophyta > Magnoliopsida > Poales > Poaceae > Bromus > Bromus sterilis. Next base: position 235,135,603 of record OX465595.1, on the reverse strand, counting down.
AACCTATCTTTCAAGCACTATCTTTCAAGCCTTAAACCTTGGGGGCCCACACATTCATACAAATATTGTGGTTCTTTGTTTTGGTATGAAGAGTGCATTCGCAGAGAGAGAAAAACTTCTGATTCAACATATAATTTATGTTGTAAAGGAACGAAAATCTTGCTGAAACCATATGATCCTCCTCCCTAACCTCTATTGGATTTATTGACCACACAGAACGGAGCAATGTCAAACCACTTTTTTGATCATATTCGGCAGTATAATACTATGTTTGCGATGACTTCAATAGGTAATAAAGTTATTGAATCCATAAATGATGGCCGAGCACCCTATGTTTTCAAGATTAGTGGTCAAGTCTGTCATCGTATCGGTTCTCTAATGCAACCTGAGAATCGTCGACCAGAATATGCACAATTGTCCATCTATGATACAGAGCATGAGGTTAGAAACTGAATAAATATTACTGCATCTTCCGTTCCTTCATCATATTGATATTCGTTTGCCCGCCCTTCTTTCAATGCTAATCAAGATATTGTTGTAACATCCCAAAATTTTCCAAATTTTGGAATGTTAATAAATAAATTATAATAATGATTGTTTGTTTGATATGATTGATTTTCACTACAATCTGAAACCTTCAGGGGTTTATTGAATATTAAAATAAGAGGGAATAAAATGACTTTCCTAATATTCACCGTTGGTGTTTTGGAATTTATATTTAAAATAAATCCAATAAATTAAAATGAGAGAAGGTAATATGACTACTTCAATATAAAAGAAAAATTGGAAATGTTTTAAATATCTTTTTTTATATTTAATTGGAGTTATTTACATAATTTTCCATTAAAATAATAATAATAAATTGAGAGAAGATAAAATGACTTCTTCAGAAAAATGGAGTGGAAATTATTTAAATAATTATTTGAGATTTTGTTGATTTTTAAAAATATTTTATAACGAAATATTGTCATTCAAAAAAATGTCTATTTATTTATTTATCATTTTGGTCAATATTTTCATTTCATAATTTTCTTCACTTTATTCTATGCATTTAGAAAATTATTTTATTTTTTTCTCATATTTATTGTATTTTATAAAATAGTTTGAAGTTCGGCTTTTTGTCAAGAAAAAAAAACTGTAGCCAGCCGGCCCATTAGCTCGTCTCGCCCATGAGCGCTTTTTAACGCCTCACGCCGGCCCACTCCAAGTTAGATTAGGTCACGTCTTTTTTTTAGAAAAAAAACAAATTTCTTGGCATCTTATTTATTTTTTGGGAGGGAAATTCTTTTCCCCTTTTCTTTTCATTTTTTCGCCGCCGCCGCCCAACCCTAGACGGGCCCGCCGCCACCGGCTCGGCCTCGCCGGAATCCGCCGAGCCGTCCAAATCCGCCGCCGGAGACGAGCCGCGCCACCGTCGCCATGTAGCTCGCCGGAGCCGCCATCGCGGCCGCTGCCGCGCGTCATCGCCCTATCGCACCGGCGCGCGAACTCGCCGAAGCCACTTCGTCGGGCCGCTGCCGCCGCGCATCCCGGCCGACGCGCCGGTCTGGCCGCCCGCGGAACCGCGCCGCCCTCCCCGCGCCACGTCGCCGCCGATCGCCGGAGTTCGCCGCTGATTACCGCCGCCGCCGCCCTGGGCCGTCGGATCTTCATCCGAAGGTCCAGATCAAACTGATCTGGATCTAGATCTGTTTTTCTTTGTTTTTTAGGTTATCCGGTTAACCGGCGTTTAACATGGTTATTCTCCGGTGAACCGCAGTGTTATTTAGCGAATGCTCACTGGAATCTCACCGGAGCAAACGTCGTTCGTCCCGTAGCACCGAGGGCCTGTTCGCGATGAAAACTTTATTTAAATTGCGAATGAGCCCTTTTTCACAGATTTCACCCTAAAACTAGAATAGCCGTATCTCCTAAACCGTGTGTCGGAATCAGGTGAAACTTTTTCGAAAGCGCTCGCCTTTTTCTGTAGTTTAGCATGGAATTAACTTTGCACAGCTTTTCCCACTTTTGAATTTGAATTCATTCAAATTTAAATTCAAATTAACGAGACCGTATCTTTTAAACCGTTGATCCAAATCGAGTGATTCTTTCTGTGTTGGATCAGTCGTGTCATGTACTTTCCGTCTATTTCTTATGTACACAAAAAATTCAAATGTTTCTTGATTTGTTTAAAGTCAAATTCAATTCAAATTTAAACCCTCTATGACCTGTGTTGTAGTATTCCGTTTCACGTAATTCCTTTTGCATATCGGATCGTTTGAGACATGTTATCGGTAAGATTCACACACTTTTCATGTGGGAATGATTTTCACCTTGAATTCATAAGTACATAGTCACAAATCTTTACCGATAGTTCTTTATATGTTGACTCTCTCGAGTTCACCTTCCACCTGCCACCTTCGAGCACATCGACACTTGTACCGTATTGAGCCTAGCTATTTTTGTTGCTACACCTTTATGTATTTGATTGATTGTTCTTGTGATCCTTATTGTTGGCATTGATTGATTATTTGAGTTCTTTCGTTGAAGATAGATTTCTCTGAGTGTGACGAGTAGAGTTATCTGGATCGTGAGAGCGAAGAACTTCATCGAATGTACAAGGAAAGTCATACTATTTATACTATCTGGATCGTGACCATTTCACAACCTTTTTTTTACTTATGCATGTAGCAAATATCACCCTATGCATGCGTAGGACTATTTATACTATTGCTGCAAACCTGGTAGGATAGCCATATGATCTTATCCTGTTTGCTTAGACAACCTAGCACATGCTTGTTATATATTTCTATGCATGTAGACGGGGATTGGTTTGAGATTACATTGAGGTGTGTGAGGATTTAATGACTTGACTAGCAACCTTAAATAGAATTCACCTATGGACGGGCATGGAGTGCTTCCTGAGGGCTCGTACCTTATCTAAGGCGAGACCAGGTTGTACCCCCAATGGCTGGTATTGGTGGTATAAGGAACGTCATGGTATCTACCCTCCGAACGTATGTGGGTGTCGTCCAGGCCCAAAAAGATCAGACATACTTGGTGACTAGAAGCTTCCATGTACAGCCGCTGGCCATATGGGCTCTGGCTTAGTTGAGTACATTGTAGGAAGCCTCTCCCGTGCAAAGCTAGCAGATGTAGATTTTGATAGGTGTACCGGCTTGCCGTTGGGTGTTGGTGACCTCTTCTGAAAGACTTCGTCTCAATCTTCGGGTTGAGTCCAGTGGGTAAAGTGTACAAACCTCTGTAGAGCGTACAAACTAATCATGATTAGTCGTGTCCCCGGTTAAGGACAACTTTGAGCAACTAGGCATTACTATTGTTGGATGGTCTTGACAGATGAATCACCTTAATAAAACTTGAGTGGGAAAGATTTAATAAAGGGTATGGGTTGGAATTGATGTAGCACAATTCAACCTTAAGTAGTAAGACAAACTAAAATTTGATTTAGGTAGACTAAGGAAAAATTCTTAGTGAATCAGGTCGTTACAGATGGTATCAGAGCCCATGTTGACTGTAGGTTGTGACCCTAGGAAATGGTTAGGAAAATCCATATGAACAAAAAAATATTTTATCATTCTTTAGTTACGTACTCTCTCCACTAGTATCTCTCATCTATTATTCATTTTTTAATACTCCTTGTCTTGTTTTTTTGTAAATACCCCTCCGAGTTGCTTATGCCCCTGAAGATATGATTTTTGAGAAGTAGCTCATCAACATCGTGGATCAAGTGAGGTTAACACTATCGGAACTGGAGTAAACTACGGGGTTCAATAAGTTTTGACAAAATGAGAGGATTTTTAAAATCAGCCTAGCTGGGAAGGATGAAGTTTAGATTCAGACCACCACTTTTAGGTGAAGTTAGATAAACGATTCGAGCGTAGTATGATGAGATCATATGTCTTGCACATATGACCTTACTCTAGGTGTTATTTGTGTGGTTTGACTTTTGGGACTTTATTGATTGATGTTATGTGATGATTCTTTGCATGTAGGTGTTTTGCCTTATTCTTGTTTGTGTGCATGTGCTTGGTGTTATCTTTAGATTGTTTTCTTGTCTGTATCCTAGTTTCCCGTAACCCTTGTCGTTTGGGCTCAATAGATGGAGTATGTAGTAGGACTCGCCTGTTCTGGAGCGATGACTAGACTAAAGGTGGAGCAATGGATTCGTAATATGGAGGAGCACATGGAGCTTAAGAAGGTTGGAAGTGATGACATGGTCCAGTATGCTGTCAAGCACCTTGTAGAAGAGGTTGCTACTTGGTGGAAAATGCATCAAGCGATTAACGAATCAAGAAAGAAGATTAGTTGGAAGGAATTTACAAAGATTTTTTTAGGATCCCGCCTCGTCACCCCGATGCAAAGGACGGTAACCCGTAAGAGGCCCTGTGTCTGAAAAATTTGCGGGGAAGTAGGACACTCCTATGAAGGACACCAAGATGGATGTCCCTATTGTGAGGAAATTCACAGGGGTGAAGAATGTCCCACTGCTCAAGTCACATGTTTTGTCTGCGAAGGAAATAATCATTTCCCCGCTCAGTGTCAATTTTTCATCATAACACAACAAGTAATTCAACAAGAAAAGGAAGGAATGGAGAAAATTAGCCAGGAGTTCAGTGAAGCACCCATGAAGAAGAAAAAGAAGGACCTTAGCCAAGTTGAGTGTTACCAGTGCAGGAACAAGGGACACTACACCAACATGTGTCCAGGATTGAAGAGAAAGAAGAAGATGTGAACGTGGGAGCAAAGATGTCGACATAATGAAGCTTATGTTTGGAAATTGGAGGATAGACATTCGTAGGTGTGCACTAAGTGTACGATCGTACCTTTTTATGATCACTGGAGATGTGGCTCGATGCAAGTTTTGCTGTGGATGAACTAGATGCTTTATGTCATGTTTGTTTTGTTTGGTTTTGCTTGTGTACTTGACCTTGATATGTCTTTGTTTGATGTTGTGTGTTTTCCCTTGCGTTTCTTCTATGTGAGAATAATAAGTTTACGTTACCTTAGACCCCTCATCTATTTAGTATGCTTCAAGACCAAAGGAGACACAGCCACAAGAAGAGTAAGTTGACAACTGCTTCGATGATAAGAAGATTGCTTCGACAATGTAAAACTGAAGCTACCGACATTGAAGACTTGAAGACCTGGGAGATTCAAGTTTCTACCGTTAGATCGTTTCTGTGAGCTGTCATTTCTTTTTTTTACCGACAGTTACATATCAAAACTTATATTTTCAAAACTAGTGTGATGTTTGTATGGGTATATATCTCTCTCTACATTCTATTCCCTCTCAACTAAATCCCTACACTGATGGAGATACTACCATGGCTGCTAATGTCAAGACTGGAATAAAGATGGATGCAACCTAATGCTGAGTTCAATATTAACCCCATGTGCGAGGATCTTACAACAAGAAAGCACAAACTTGCTGAAGGAATAACCTTGGAGGAAGTTGTAGTTCATGAGTGCACGTTTTATAGCAGTTTGCGCAAACCTGAGTGTTGTAAAGAAATGGTAGATGATTTGTTTGGCTTGCAAAACCATGGATATATCTGAACCCAGTTCATGAACAAGAGAAACTTCTGCAATGCTTGTGAGGATGACCAAGTGTTAGATTGCGAGATTCGCTAAACCATGTACAAGGTAATGATTTGGGTGCGGAATGGATTGATCACCATGCCGACTACTCTTATTATTCGCTCTTGCTATGTGGGATTGTAAATCTTGAGTGACTTACCTATAACAGAGAGACGACGATGTTAAGCCTGAACCATATAATGGTACGATGTTTGACCCCCATATAAGATTATCGCTAACAATAGTAAGTTATACGGTGAGTATAGACCCATACCATTTCATGCGCGTATCTCATAAAATTATTCTTGATGACCACCATGAGGGAATCGATAGTTGCTTAGTATTGGCGCCTGACTTGTCAGCCATAAAGGTTCGGTATTTTGAAGACCACACTTTTGATAGAGGACTCAATGCCTCAACGGAGTATGAGATATATGTGTGAAGACATCGCTGAAGGAGCAAGACTTATCAAGACCGTGTCGCATTCCTTTTAAGGGTGGTAGCACCCTAGCTCATCGGAGAATCGATGGACTGTCATGAAGACCCAAACCCTAAACCTTTTCGTTCTAGCCTCTTCGAATCTCGGGGACGAGATTCATTTTAAGGGTGGTAGTCTGTAACATCCCAAATTTTTCTAAATTTTGGAATGTTAATAAATAAATTATAATAATGATTGTTTGTTTGATATGATTAATTTTCACTACAATCTAAAACCTTCAATAGTTTATTGAATATTAAAATGAGTGGGAATAAAATGACTTTCCTAATATTCACCGTTGGTGTTATGGAATTTATTATTTAAAACAAATCCAATAAATTAAAATGAGTGAAGGTAATATGACTCCTTCAATATATTAGAAAAATTGGAAATGTTTTTAATATCTTTTTTATTTTTAATTGGAGTAATTTACATAATTTTCCATTAAAAAAATAATAATAAATTGAGAGAAGATAAAATGAGTTCTTCAGAAAAATGGAGTGGAAATTATTTAAATAATTATTTGAGATTTTGTTGATTTTTAAAAATATTTTATAACGAAATAAAGTCATTGAAAAAATGTCTTTTTATTTATTTATAATTTTGGTCAATATTTTCATTTCATAATTTACTTGAGTTTATTCTATGAATTTAGAAAGTTATTTTATATTTTTCTGATATGTATTGTATTTTATAAAATAGTTTGAAGTTCGGTTTTTTTAAGAAAAAAACATTGTAGCAAGCCGGCCCATTAGCTCGTATCGCCCACGAGTTTTTTTTAACGCCTCACGCCGGCCCACTCCAAGATAGATTAGGTCACGTCTTTTTTTTAGAAAAAAAAACAAATTTTGGGGCAACCTATATATTATTTTTGGGGGAAATTATTTTCCCCTTTTCTTTTTTTTCGCCGCTGCCGCCCAACCCTGGCGGGGCCTGCCGCCACCGGCTCGGCCTCGCCGGAATCCGCCTCGCCGGCCAAATCCGCCGCCGGAGACGAGTCGCGCCACCGTCGCCATGCAGCTCACCGGAGCCGCCACCGCGCCACCCTGACCGCCACCGCGGCCGCAGCCGTGCCTCCTCACCCGGTCACGCCGGCGCGCGAGCTCGCCGGAGCCACCAGGACTGCCACCCGCATGCAATCGCCGCCGGTCGCGCCTCCTCGGGCCACTGCCGCCGCGCATCCCGGCCGACGCGCCGCCCTCCCTGCGCCACGTCGCCGCCGGTCGCCGGAGTTCGCAGCCGCCCTGGGCCGTCGGGTAAGCCGCCGCCACCCTGGGCCGTCAGATCTTCATCCGAAGGTCCAGATCAAACTGATCTGGATCTAGATCTGTTTTTCTTTGTTTTTTTAGGTTATCCGGTTAACCGGCGTTTACCACGATTATTATCCGGTTAACCGCGGTGTTATTTAGCGAACGCTCACTGGAATCTCACCGGAACAAACGTTGTTCGTCCCGTAGCGCCGAGGGCCTGTTCGCGATGAAAAATTTATTTAAATTGCGAATGAGCCATTTTTCACAGATTTCACCCTGAAACTAGAATAGCCGTATCTCCTAAACCGTGTGTCGGAATCAGGTGAAACTTTTTCCTACGCGCTTGTCTTGTTCTTTAGTTTAGAATGGAATCAACTTTGCACACCTTTGCACACCCTAATTCAAATTCAAATTCCGGAGGCCGTATCTTTTAAACCGTTGATCCAAATTGAGTGATTCTTTTTGCATTGGATCAGTCGTGTCATGTACTTTCCGTCTATATCTTATGTACACAAAAAATTCAAATGTTTCTTGATCTGTTTAAAGTCAAATTCAATTCAAATTTGAACCCGCTATGACCTGTGTTGTAGTATTCCATTTCACGTGATTCCTTTTGCATATCGGATCGTTTGAGACATGTTATCGGTAAGAATCACACACTTTTCATGTGGCCATGATTTTCACCTTGAATTCATAAGTCCATAGTCGCAAATCTTTACCGATAGTTCTTTATCTGTTGACTCTCTCGAGTTCACCTTCCACCTTCTAGCACATCGACACTTGTACCGTATCGAGCCTAGCTATTTTTGTTGCTAAACCTTGTTGTATTTGATTGATTGTTCTTGTGATCCTTATTGATGGCATGATTGCTTATTTGAGTTCTTTCGTTACGATAGATTGCTCCGAGTGTGACGAGTAGAGTTATCTGGATCGTGAGAGCGAAGAACTTCATCGAATGTACAAGGCAAGTCATACTTTGACCATTTCACAACCTATATGTTTTACTTATGCATGTAGCAAATATCACCCTATGAATGTGTAGGACTATTTATACTATTGCTGCAAACCTGGTAGGATAGCCATATGATCTTATCATGTTTGCTTAGACAACCTAGAACGTGCTTGTTATATATTGCTATGCTTGTAGGCGGGGATTGGTTTGAGATTACATTGAGCTGTGTGAGGATTTAATGACTTGACTAGCAACCTTAAATATAATTCACCTCTGGACGGGAAGGGAGTGCTTCATGAGGGCTCGTACCTTATCTAAGGCGAGACCAGGTTGTACCCCTAATGGCTGGTATTGGTGGTATAAGGAACTTCATGGTACCTACCCTCAGAACGTATGTGGGCGCCGTCGAGGCTCAAAAAGATCAGACATACTTGGTGACTAGAAGCTTCCATGTGCAGCCGCTGGCCATATGGGCTCTGGCTTAGCTGAGTACGTTGTAGGAAGCCTCTCCCGTGCAAAGCTAGCAGACGTAGATTTTGATATGTGTACCGTCTTGCCGTTGGGTGTTGGTGACCTCTTCCGAAAGACTTTTTCTCAATCTTCGGGTTGAGTCCAGTGGGTAAAGTGTACAAACCTCTGTAGAGCGTACAAACTAATCATGATTAGCCGTGTCCCCGGTTAAGGACAACTTTGAGCAACTAGGCATTACTGTTGTTGGATGGTCTTGACAGATGATTCAACTTAATAAAACTTGAGTGGGAAAGATTTAATAAAGGGTATGGGTTGGAATTGGTGTAGCCCAATTCAACCTTAAGTAGTAAGACAAACTAAAATTTGATTTAGGTAGACTAAGTAAAAATCAGCTTTCTGCAAAATAAAACCATAAGCCTTCCTTTGACTTACCTTGCATGTAGATGTAGGTCTGTTATATCCTTTTCGTGTGACTTCCGTACAAATCAGGTGTACTGACCCGTTGTCGGGTTGTAACCTTTGGTGTTGCATGATTATATACGACGAGTAAGTGATGCGATGTAGGGTTACGATGTTTATACTCAACTGTGCCGGTAGAGTTGATGGACGCGACGAAACTTTTATTGTTTTTCCGATGTATTTTATTTGTAAGCTATCCTTGAGCTATGCAGGTATGCTTAATTGTAATACTGGATCTTCGATGTAATATTTATGACATGTGGTTTATTCTTGATATTACATCATGTACTGTGTGTGCTAGCTATTGATCCAGGGACTAGCACAGAATGCACAGAGACTTGGATTCTTAGTGAATCGGGTCGTTACAATTGTCTAGTCCCTTATATTGATGCTTAACACCCATAATCCCATAGTGAAACTCTTTAGAACAACATGGGAAAGAATAACTGCAGATGCTCCTGATCAGTTCTTTGTCAGATTATATGGCAAGCCTGACGCACATGGAGACATCTATAGTGCTCCGATCGTATCTGAGGTTGTAGGGTTGGTTGTTGGCGATATTGGGTCAACTAATGTTGGGCGGGAAATTATAATAGACAATCATTCATCAGGATTGCAACAAATCAATGAAAAATACTGTAAGTTTATTTCTATACAATGATGACCTCACGTATGGAGAGGATGGAGAGGATGGGTACCATGATGACCTCACGTATCGCACCTCACGTCCATATGGAGAGGATGGGTACCATGATGACCTCACGTATCGCACCTCACCACAAAGTCGAGCTCTAAGCCGCCATAAATTAATTATGCTAGAGTACTATGCATATAGATTACATGATAGACCAGGTGATTTCAACGCGGCATTGAGAGGAAAAAGATTGACACAAGCTTGTCAAGTGGATAGCTATTGTTGTGTTGAAGAATATCGTATTGCATCCTATCGCAAGCCCGGATTTCAGAAAAAATATAGATCATCACCATATAATGTGTTGGCCAATTCCGTCTCAAGAGGTAATACATCCGGTTCTTCAGTTAGTCAAAGGATTATATTACCATCTTCATTCACTGGAGGCCCACGATATATGTACCAAAACTATCAAGACTCCATCGCTATATGTAGGAAATATTGGTGCTCAGATCTCTTTGTCACATTCACTTCAAATGCAGCTTGGCCTGAAATATTAGAGGCTCTATCATCCATCTGAGGGGAACAACCTTTTGACTGTCCAGATATTGTCAATAGGGTATTCAAAATGAAGCTAAATATGCTAATGGATGATATTAAAAAGAATTTTTTTCGGACCAAGAAATGCAGGTAATTTGTCTTTTCCACATCATTAATTAATTTTATGTTACCTGAAAAGATTTCCTTTACATAAATAACATGCCTATCTTCTGTAGTTATCTACACCATTGGATTTCAGAAACGTGGACTTCCTCATGTCCATATCATCATATGGTTATCCAAAGATGAACCCCTAGATGCAAAGAAGATATACTTTCTTATTTCGGCTCAGTTGCCAGCTCCTAAAAATGATCCAATAGGTTATCATGCTCTATCTTCATTCATGGTACATGCTCCTTGCGGAAATCTAAATACTAAATCTCCTTGTATGTCTGAAGGAAAATGCACAAAATTCTATCCTAAAGATTTCTGTGAGCAAACAACTATATTGGAGAGTGGTTTCACATAATATGCTCGACCAAACAATGGAATAATTGTAAAAAAAGGGAGTTGACATTGATAACAGATCTGTTGTTCCTCACAATGTTGACTTGGTAGTCAAATATCAAGCTCACATAAATGTAGAGATGGTTAATCATGATGGCATGCACAAGTATGTGACAAAAGGATTTGATTGTGCCAGAACTAAAATCCATTCAAATTCTAGATCAGCCAATTCATCAAGTGAAATAGTCAATGAAATAGAAAATTATCTAGAATGTCGTTGTATCACACCAAATGAGGCTGGTTGACGCTTGCTAGAGTATGATATTCACTGTGCATACCCTTACGTAGAAAGAATTATGTTTCATCTTCCATTTGAGATAATGTTATTTACTCAGAAGATGATGACCTTGAAGAAGTATTGAAAATACAAGGAATATCACAACTAAGTTGACTGCATGTAGAAGCTAATATGCAACACCCTCTAGCTAAACAATATACCTACATAGAATTTCCTGAATATTTTACATGCCACTCCAACTCAAATGGCATATACTAGGATTATCTTCATGTGTCTAGAAGAATTGGCAGAATTTCTTATGTCAACCCTTCCACAGGAGACCTTCACTATCTATGTTTGTTGCTCAACATTGTGAAAGGTCCAGCCTCCTTTGCTGAAATCGGAACTATAAATGGTCAGGAGTATCCTACATTTCATGCTGCATGTGAGGCTTTAGGTCTCCTTGGTTATGACGAAGAATGGTCCAGTGCCTTACCAGTTACGCCAGTTGTTTGTCACAGTTTTGTTCTTTTGTGAAGTAACAAATCCTAGAAAACTTTTTGATGACCACGCTTCAAAAATGTCTGAAGATGCAACCCATCAACTAAATGATAACCGTGGTCAAGCTAGCAATCCCTTAGTAAATATATATATATATATATATATCATCTTATCTTTTGAATGAATTGGATAAATTGATAAGAGATGCAGGATATTTCTTATCCCATTTTAATTTGCCGCTACCTGATGACATTGCAACTATTTCTGGACAAAATAGGCTACTACTAGATGAGCTCAATTATGACGTGCTTGATATTATTGCCACTCTAAATGACAATATTTCAATGCTGAACAACAACCAGAAAGATGTTTTTTATGCTATTTACAATTCTGTTATGAATGGTGACCGTCAAACATTTTTTTTCTATGGATGGAGGATCTGGAATTTTTTTATGGACTATTTTTCTTAATTCTGTAAGAAGAAAATGGAAAATTGCATTAGCAGTTGCATCATCAGGAATTTCTTCCCTACTGCTACCAGGGGGTCGAACCCCCCATCCCCGTTGTGAAATTCCATTGGAAATTTCTCAGACTTCCATGTGTAGTATAAACAAAAAATACACACTTGGCAGAACTTATCCAAAAAACTTCTCTTATTGTTTGGGATGAGGCCCCTATTAATCATATGTATTGTTTTGAAGCATTGGACCGTACACTTAGAGATATACTATTATAAACAAGGCAACATGCAGAAAATAAGCAATTTGGAGGTATAATTGTTGTTCTTGGTGGAGATTTTTGACAAACACTTCTAGTAATACAAAATGGAACAAAAAGCCAAATTCTAAGGTCTTGCATTGTCAATTCTTATTTATGGAGACAATGTAAGATTTTCCAGTTAACTGAAAATATGAGGCTGAAGTCAGGAAATCTATCCACCTCGCATAGAGAGGAGCTAAGTAATTTTGCTTATTGGCTTCTTAGGGTGGGCAATGGAACAAAACCTATTATTTTGTCCCAAATGATTCTAGCAACTCATTCATAGAGATTCCAGATTCATTGCTTTTATCATTAGATTGTAGGAACCTTGATGGATTGATATCATTCGTTTACGACTTAGGTTCTGAGGCATCAAATATTTCATCATATTTGTGTCAACGTGCAATTTTAGCACCTACAAATGAGGTGGTTTCAGATATAAATACCAGAATGATTGCTCAGCTAACAACGACTTAAATATCTTACTATAGTTTTGATTCAATTGACGATAGCACTGCTAATCATTCCACTCTTGAAGCATTATACCCAACAGAGTTTCTAAACACAATTCCGATGCCTGGGCTTCCTGACCATAAGTTGCACTTGAAGATTGGTGTTCTAATTATGCTTTTGCGAAATCTTGATCCATCAAGGGGACTCTGTAATAGTACTAGGAAAATTGTCACGCAATTGAAAAATAATGTAATTGAAGGTGAAATCATAACGGGGAAGGCTACCGGCTCAAAATTATATATCCCACACATTGTCACAACATCAAATCACTCCAGGTGGCCCTTAAAGTTAAGACGACGCCAATTTCCCGTGCGCCTTTCGTATGCAATGACAATAAACAAAAGTCAAGGGAAAACCTTAAATAGAGTTGGAGTCTATTTTCCATCTCCAGTTTTCTCTCATGGTCAATTATATGTAGCATTCTCGATAGTTACTTCACCAAAGGGGTTGAGAGCTTTAATTGAAAATACTCCAATTTCTTATGATAATTTCACCCATAATGTAGTCTATGATGAAATTTTTAGTCAAATTAATATACTATGAAACGGAATAAAGGAATTTTGTACATTCAAGTGAGTTTACTCTACATCATTCTATCTCCAATTCATACATCATTATTCTGCAATAACATGCTCCCTTTCAGGAATATCACATCTATGGAATCCACTACAACCCTTAGAACCATCAATCTTGGTCAACAGAGCTGTAAGGTATTTGGACGCCTCTTGCGCCTATGGGATGCAATAAACATGAAATCCAAGTTTGCGGATCCTCTCATCAGCATAGATGGTGTCATTTCAGATGAAGATGCAAGTCCATTATTGTTATTTCTATTTGAAACATAATATTAATATTATTGCACAAAGGTACTACTTATTTTCACATCCTCCTCAAATAATATGGCAGGGAAATATAGCACAAATCAGTGTACCCAAAAAAATTCAAAGACAATTCCGCCTCTTACTCACAGAAGGATGATATTGCAGCTGTTGATATAAAAAAACAGAACTCATATATATCACCACCAAAAGTATATGTTGCACTTCAAACACATCGCTAAGGTTCACCGACATGAAACCAGAGGAACAAATATACTGAAGTTTGCTTTCAATTTTTGTCCATTTCATAATCTGACAAAAAATATACTTTTGCAAAACCACTTCAAGGGAACACTTGTATTTCATTCATTTTTTTGGTTTCATATGAATATTAGAGCATAATTTAATTTTGTATGGGCATTCTATCTTTAGATATAATAGGATTCATTAGCCACGTTGGACCATTTGATTATGAAAGTCAGACATCCACAAATGAACTTCGGAAAATCAAAATTCGAAACCTAGAGTATGTTTCTCCTACTACTACGGTGTGTTATAATTTTTCCATCCCTATACGCTTTTTTTCAACAAATATTTATTTCACACATGTAGTGAACTGACTCAAGAAATGCGTCTTTGGGGCCACCATGATGAAACATTTGACGAAGAAGCAATACTCAAAAAATCACAGGAAGGCATTGTAGTTGGCATTTTTGCAGGTCTCATAGCAGGGAGCTTTTTAGGTAACTGCTCAAATATTCTCTTAAAATGAATACAAGAGCCAAAACTAATATGGTATACAACCATATATACATATAGGTACCTTGCATGAATCCTCAACCTCTGCAATAAAATTTTACGTTGACTTGGATACATCTGAAGTTAAAAACTACAAAACCAGGTCAGCCATTCTCCTTTACGCCTAGAACTACTTATGGCGTCTTTTTCCAAAATCTAACATCCTGACATTTTTCTCATTAAATTTTGTTGATGCTAGAAATGGGAACCTCCAACTCTGCAACAACAACTACCTCAGGTTATGAATTTATCACCAATTCAAGAAGCAGGGAAAATGTACACACTTCAACAAATATCAGATATGCCCACTTCAAGTTTTCAGGTCAACATCATCTTATCTACCCTATTATTTGTATATCAATGAACTTATACAATAGATTCTCAGTGCACCCTTTTTTCAAACTCTTAGGAAGGAGCTACCTACAACACCATTGCGAATGTTAAATCTATTGTACCTTCAACTACATTGTACTACAAAGGATGCAAACTTTGTGACAAAGGAAACAACAACAATTTAGATACTCCAACATGCCTTTGCACAAATTCATCTCCAAATCCACTGTATGATCTCTGTTTTTATAGAACATTTGCCTTCATTTAGATATTCTGTTCCATAAAAACAAGTATCAAATTATATAGGTACAAGCTACCAATTACACTTACATATGACTCAGGAGTTATAGATTGCATTTCTTTCTCTACAATCTCTAAAGAACTGGTTGAGCGAGATGCCATCTATTGGGGAACAGGAGTTTGCTCTCCCGTCCCGAAAACCTTATATAGATCACCAAGATAAGTTGCCTCCTGGTACAAGCAAAGTGCTTTCGGAAAGGAGTTCCGCACAGCAGAAAACTGGAAGAAGCTGCGCCGCCCTCTCCCTTAAGCGGTGCAGAGGGGAAAAGGCGGTCCCACCACATGCAGAACATTCCAAAAGATACTCAATGCGCCGCCCCTGGCCTGGAAGACAGGGCGACAACGGTGCCTTCATCCCAGTTCTATTCCTCGTACGTGCCGAGGCCCCGCGTTCCTGCTGAGGAGTAGTGGTGTTGCCTCGCCACACACCCTTCCCGGAAGTAATATCCTGGTGACACCCGTCGCCTCCGGTTCTAGAAGAACGACACTTCCATGGCCACTTGTGGTGACCCCTTGAGCTATAAAAGGGAGGCCCAAAATACATAAAAGGGGATCGACCACCAGCAACACCCCAGTACCATCCAGAGCTCGTATCCATCTCGGAAGAGCTCCACCTCTTTGTAGCATTCACAGTATCAATCCAGACAAGCAGGAGTAGGGCTTTTAGTCTCCGGACGGCCCGAACCTGGGTAAATCCCAGCATGTCCCAGCATCAATGATTCTCATTTTGTTCTGCGTGCGCATCCCAGAATCACATCACCCCTGGGGGATCCGACCCCCGACACCATCCAAGCTTCTCAAAACATGAAATTTGATACCGCATAACATGTGACCGCCCTAGATAATGCCATTGGTAAAACCAGATTGTTCTATATAGGAATGAAGGTTGATTTAGTATCCAAATTCCCCATAAGTTTTGTCATAAAGAAAACCTTCCCTGTTGATAATGCACAAAAGTTTCCCTCTACAACGGTTAGCTAATTTCAGTTAATTCGTAAAGTATCTCCTTACTAATTACAATTGTATTACCGACAAATATTTAACTTGATCCACTAAGTACTTCTAGTCAACTCCAAGGAATGAATGGATGAATGATATGCCTCCCTCTCGCCAATCTGCAACTATGGAAACCGACAAAAACATAAATAGGTAATACTTTCAAAGGTCTACTAATTATAGAACACTCATCTTAGATTCAACATGGAATTCAAATGGTGATTTTTGGTTGCACGTACTCAGCAGCGAAAAGAAGCATTGAATTTACAGAAGATGGAGCCACCAACAAAGAAAGGTGCTCATTGATAACATTATTTCCAATTTACCATTGAAGTTCTCTCAAAAGTACGTATTCATATTTACATGCCAGTAAACAAATAGAGGTACACATTGATAATAATATTTGCTGTTTACATGTCAGTCAACAAAAGGAACATCTTCAAGGAACACAAGTCCATCTTCAGGTTCTCAAAAACATAAGCAAGAGTAAGTGTGCTTCTTCTCATATCACATACAAATATGAGATCCACAATTCTAACTTTCTACAATCGATCAAACAGCATTGCAGATAACAATGTGAAAATGAATGACTATGAAGGACAAGAAGATAGCAATAGTAAAAACACATAGGTACTATCAGTTCTCATATCCAGAAAAAATTGTACAATTTTTTGTCGCCCTTTTCTACAAGAATAACCTTTCAAATAATGTTGTTCTTTTAACATGCAGGGCACCATGAATAAACATGCAAGCTCCAGGGCATCTTCAAGACGCATGAAAAACACCTACGGACTCTACCACCTTACAATTAAAACTACTTCCAAACTATCACTACAACTACTTCATGATGAACCTAAGCATGTAATAAGATATCGAATACGTTTATGCAATAAGTTTTAATTGCAAAGTCTTTGTATTCATATGCACTTTTATTGAGCTGATTATGTAAGTTTTGCTTCCAGTTGTCCTTAGTACTATCTTCCTGTGACATATTAAACTTAATATATACTATCTTCATGGCACATGTTCAAATGCTAGAAAATTAAGGAAAGTTCATGTCAAAATTTTGGTCAAATTCTTGCAAAGTTTAATGAGATGATTATGCTTTTTCTTTGAATTGTCTATGTAAGTTTTGCTTCCAATTGTTCTCAATAGTATCTTCATGTGACATGTTCAAGTTAATATATACCATCTTCATGTCACATGTTCAAATGCTATAGAATTAAGGAAAGGTCATGTCGAAGATTTAGTCAAATTCCTTATAAAGTTTGATGAGTTGATTATGTTTTTGCTTCCAATTTGTCTCAATAATTTGTCTTCTCTAAATATACAGTACATTCTGTTGACATGGACAAAAACTAAATTAATAGTATGCCATATTAAATAATTTGATTACAATCCTTGCAAACTAATAATCACTTCTACCTCAATTAATTAAAAAATCATTTTTATATTAATCATTGCATCTAGTCACCAATACAAAATCTTTGCATCAACGCGTGGGTCTCACCTAGTTATAGATACATTTGGGATGTATCAGCATCCCCAAGCTTAATTTCTGGTCGTCCTCGAGTAGGTAAATGATAACACAAATAATTTCTATGGTGACATGCTATCAGACATATAAGAACTTCAAAGTAAAGCAAGTAAGATATGCAATTGAAGTCAAGACAATAACAAGCAAGAGTTTATATCTAGTATTGAAACTAGTAAAGTAAGAACACAAAGGTGCAAGAGTTCTCGCTGACCGTGACTCGAATGTCTACAAATGGTGTTTGCATACAAAAAATGGGAGATGGGTTTAGAGCATAAAAAATACTATATAGTTTAATTGAGAACTCAATCTATTAAAACTTCACACTTGGTCTCCTTAGGAATCTTAGTTTGACTCGTCCCCAAACCACTAGTCAGGTACAAGTCAAACTGACCCTCTCCCTTTCGACTTTGAGAACTCATTCAATGGATAAGCGCAAGCAAGATATGTTGGCACTTAGCATGGCAAAAAGAATAATGATGGGGAAGGAAGAAAAAAGGTGTGAAAGGCTCACATCAATGAGGACAATCATAGGCGAGAGAAAGCCAAATGATATATATGATATTAGGAGTAGGGATTGCCATGAAACGGATGCACATATGAGCTAAGGTAAGCTCTCCAATGGAACTAGTGGGGGTGCATCCAACTTGCTTGATCATGAAGACCTAGAGCTCTTTTGATGAGGCTCATCCTTGGAATATGCAAGCCAAGTTCTATAGTGTAAGGATCCCCACATAGTTATTCATAAATGATATGAAAATCTCTATGGAGTACAAATATAACTATGGAGTACGAGTGTGAATCTTTCAAAAGGAATAGTAGTGTTGCCCCCTTCTCTCTTTCTATTTCTTTTTTATATATTTTTTATATATTTGTGGCCTCATTGGCTCTTTCTATTTATCTCTCATTTGTCCTCTTTCAGATCTTTTCCTCGCTTTAAGGGCAACACTCTATATTTTACAAGAATATAGAAGATCTCACACTTTACAATAAGTACTCAACATAAAGAAAACTGAAAACTATCATGATGTATGCAAATGTATGCCTCTGCCAGTGTAGCAGGATATGCAATCATACTAGCGCGTCATGTAGCAATGATAAGGAAAAGGCCCAACTAGCATGCGGCTCTACGATAAAGCAAAAACATGCATGACATGAAAATCACGTCATGAGATGATGGATTTTGCATGGAAATGTATCTCGTAAAGGCTATGGAAATGCCTTGATAGGTAGGTATGGTGGCTTTTTTGAGGAAAGAAATAAGTAGGTTTATGATGACACAATGTATCATGTCAAGGGTTTGGATACACCGTCTAAATTTGCACCAACTCTCAAGATGAGAAAGGACAATGCACGATGCCAAAGAGGCTAGCAAAATATGGAAGGTGGAAGTGCCAACATTCAAATACTCGCGTTAGTCCGAAGAACTCATGCACATATTATCGGTAACTCTCTATCTAATCAGGAGGTTCACAAAGATACAACTACCCCGAGGAGGAGTGTATGGGGGTTTGGTTATCCTGCCGCATCCTCGACCCATGGTACGTGAGGCTACTCTGTATATTCCAACCCCTCGAGAGATTAGCGATCCATCTAGTAGCTAGAGTTCTCAACTAATTTTTGTAGTTTTCAAAAATAAACATGGATTCTCCAAAATACGACACCTATCACTAATAGGCTCAAGATCTTGGCACCAAAAGTCCAAACATTACTCAAATCAATACCTCCAAACTATTGCAAGTTACTACTATACTTATAATAGCAACCTCAATTACCTACTCATGCAAGACACACAACTCAGTGATACAGACTAACACTCTAAACAATATACGCATGATAACTCAAGAGAGTTACAAAATCAACAACCTAAATAATTGATCTTAAAAAGAATAAGCATGAAACTAAGAGCTTAGCATGACAGCAGCTACGAAAAGATAAGGAACACACACAAAAAGATAAGCATGCAAACCTATGTTGTGTTCTAGGGTGGAGTGGAGCGTGTTTCTCTCCCAAACAATGTAGGCTAGGGTCCAACTTGTTATGACAACAAGAAAAATTAAAACAAACTAAAACTAAAGAGCGAGACGCTCCAAGCATAGCACATGACACATGAAGTGATAAAAATATAGCATGGAGAAGGACAAACTGATGATTGTTGACGGAGAAGGGAAGGCACAGGGGCATCCCCAAGATTAGACGGTTGAGTCCCCTTGGATATTTCCTGGGGGTGCATGGGGGCATCCCCAAGCTTGAGCTTTTGACACTCTCGAATCTTCTTTTATCATCTTCGTTCGCATACTTGAAAACTCCCTTCATACGAAACTCATCATAAGCTGATTAGAGTGGTTAGTACCCATAAATAAAGAATTTCTCTCTACTGGAAATAATGATTTTCATGAAGAGCTACTGTTTCTCAAGATTGCAAAAAAGTTTTTGCAAATAAAAAGGAATATTAGGATGTGCAAAACGTGGGAGAATCTATGAAAAATATACCAACATGTAGAAAATGATTATTTCGGGGCACTTCTGCAACTCAAATAAAAAAACTAAGAATAGACGCTAGAAAGCCAATTGTATAGAGCATACTGTAAAAAATCTGATAAAAACTTTTGATCAAGCAGACTACATGAATTCTTCCGTCAAGCAGACAAAATCTAATTCTGGACAACATGTAACACGCTCAGGTCTTATGACAGTAATCACTATAGTGATCCTTTTGTTAATGCTAATCACTGTTGTTAATCGTGCCTTGATCACCTAGGGTCAAGTCAAACTCAAAATGCCTTTTGATGAATATTAAAAATAAGTGATGAATTAAACTTTGTCCAAAAATTATGCAACCACTTTTGCTAAATCACAAATATTCAGTGGACCATGTCCATGTGGGTATGGGAATTTATTAAGTTACAAAATAAATCAAACAATTCATAACAGTGGTAAAATAGTGGTATTTAATACCTTTTTAATAAAACAAAAATGCAAAAGAATGTATAAAAGGACAAAACTTTTTGTGGCACCTTTAATATATGCAACATAATATTGGGACAAGTTTCACTGTTGGAAAAAATCAAAACCTAGCTAAACAAAATGCAAACATAAAACAAAACAGAAAAGAAAACAAAAATGGGAATTGCCTAAACTATGCCCAGGGCACAAACCCCCCCCCCCCCCCACGCAGCCCACCCCCTCAACTCCACTGGGCCCGGCCCACTCCCCCCTCCCCTTGTCTTCTTCCCTGGGGCGCTGTTCATCGTGCGTGTCAATTATCCCGCGGTCGGCCGGCATGCGTGGCGGCCATCCGGCGAGCCGCCGGTGGGGATAAGTTCCCCGAGGCCACCCCGAGCCACCCGGAACCCTAGCTCGCCCCCGCCGTTCCATTCCCCTCCCTGGTGCCTTCCCCGTCTCGCCCCGCACCTCACGCAAAGCCGACCGTCGCCATTGCCGTGCACCGGCGCGGCCAACGAGCCCCCCTCGCCCGTACGAGTTGTACCCCACACTCGTCGTCGTCGCCTTCGTCTACCTGCGCCTAGAATTGGGCCCAGGGCTTCTACTGCGTGCGCACCGACGTCGTCTTCTACCTCAGTTCCGGCGAGATACCCGACGAAATTCGTCGTTGTCGACCCTTCCCCGAGCTCACTGCCTCCCTCTTCGTTGTCCTGGTGAGCTAGGCTCCGTCTCCCCTCTCCTTGCGCCATGTTTCGTGCATCGTGACGCCGGCTCCACCACGTCGAGCTACAGCCGACGCCTTGGATGTGAGCTACACGCTCCCCGTGTCGCTCAGCTCGCGATTTTGGCACCAACGTTCTTCCCGTGCCCCTTGGACGCGAGCCAACCCCTTGAATCACCCATTTGGCCACACATCGCGTTGTGCCATTTGAACCGTGCGACCGCCGCCGCCATTGATGCCCTGGAGCTCGCCTCCATCCAGCCCAGCCGCTACAACTGCTACAAATCGAAGCGGGGCAATGGCAGCTTTCCAATGATCCCAACTGCGCCTCAAACGGCCGCCGGAACTGGCCGGAGCGTCGACCTCGCCGTCGACTGTCATCGCCGGCGAGCCCCCAGTCACTGACTTGTGGGACCTCTTAGTCAGAAACGTCATTAGCCACTAATGAGCCACTGTCAACGGGCCCCACCCCCCCTGCTAAACCTTGCTGTTAAGTTTAAATGGAAATTAACCCTTCAGTGACTTACATATGGGCCCAACACTTACTTAACCACTGGATAAATATAATAGATTAATTAAACACATGTGTCATTGACATTTGGGTCCCACCTGTAAGTTAATTAATTAACTGATTTAATTTATTCTGTTAGTATGACATGTGGGACCCCACGGTTATTACATTTAATTAATTGTTTTATTAGCAATGTGAGGCTGACCAGTGGGTCCCACTGGTCAAGTTTGACCAGTCAACCCTCTGTGGATAATGTTAGGATTTATTAATAAAAGAAAATCCAGAAAATGATTTAAAATGATTTAAACTTTAAAATTCAATATCTTTTAAACCATAAGTCGGATTCAAAAACTTTATACATCAAAATTGATCAGAAAAATATAATGAATACGGATACGCTATCCGTAAACCCACCACACCCCTCTAACTCAACGAACATCGACATCCCCCCTCCGGGCCGTCTGTCCGATGATTTGTCCGGTACTGTCAAAGTATCCGGATGAATTTATTCTAAACACGAAAGTTGTTCGGAATGTTTCAACTAGCACGGTTACACAATCGACACGTTTTTCGGATGTCCACGACACCTTCGGCATGAACCCTTCCCCCTCCGGACACCATGTCCGGTAATCACCCGGAGCCGGTTTTTCATCCCCGGATGAATTCCCGCTCCGAGCAACGTGCATTCTACTGCGTTAGAACACGGTTAACATTGCATACGTCATGCTATTCTTCTGTTTTCTATGATTGCTTTATTTACTGTTTCTTGCCCCCTTTGTTCTCCGGTAGACCCCGCTGCTACCGCCGACTACACTGCTGCCGGGTACGACTACTTCGTCGACGACCCTACCCCTACCGTCGAGCTACCAGGCAAGCAGAGCCATTCTCTACCCCAGATATCGCCTACCTTTTCCGTACTTTCTTGCACTAGGCATTGTTACTGATGCTTCTACGATTACAATCCTATTCAATTGCATAGCATGTTTTTGTCGCCCTTGATGTACCTCCTTTATCCTATGTTGCATATTATAATTATGCATTATTCAGCAGTGAACCCTGCGCATTGTTAGCTAGGATTAGATAGCGGGCCGTGATCACTCAGGGGAGTGAACGCGGGTACTAATTATAAACTACATAGGTACGGTACAATGCAGACACCTCGTAAGGCCCTCTAGCTCGGCTCTGCCGAGCCACCTTCAAGTGTGAGCCATCAAGGCGTAATCCTTGTACTCCACTCGTTAATGACTCTGTATATCCGCTCTAGGTACCTGAGCAACGGTTGTCCTTAAAGGTAAGAGTCGGGCGACCCAATGGTTCCCGCGAGAGGTATTGCGTCGGGAACGACAGGGACGGTACGACCGACGTAACTGGCGTGCTTGGCCCCTGCTCGTATCTCGCGAGAGTTACCAAACCACGAAAAGTTGAGCTCTACCAAGAGCACACGCGAGACAAGATAAGGAGATGGTTCACCTTGTTGGTAACCGCAGAGACTTGGTGGGACGACAGGGCAGGCACCGATGTACTGGTGGTCCTGACTTCTGTCGTTGTCCGCGGGTCAGTTAAGTCGAGACAACGATAACGGTTGTCACGCAGGTTAATTAAAATGCTAAATGGTTCGACGGATGTCTTGAGTAGCCTTTTGTCTTGTACGCACTACCTACACGTGGGATAAGGAGTGTGGGCTGCCCTGCATCGTATTCTCGTTCAAGGGTCTTCAGACGTCAGCAGTATCGCGGGCTGATTGCCGGGAAGTGGTGTTGTCTTCTCTTGCTCGAGCGGTGTATTTGTATTTTCTCTGATTTTGCTTCACCGGCCAATCACGCACCGTGCAGGAGTACGTTCGGGTTAGGGTCCAAAGCCCGGCGTACATAGGATATAGTCCGGCGGATGACCTCTCTGTTGATTGCCGAAGGATGGGCTACTTTGTGTCGGAGAGCTTCGGTGGGGTGTTCCCTAACAAGGTGTACGCCACCCTAGAGATCTGAGCGTCGTAGAGTCACGCCAGTGCACCCATGCAGGGAAGATTAATCTATTCGAATAGCCGTGTCCATGGTAACAGGACGCTTTATGCTGAAGCTGGACCTTACCACTACAAACTACTACTATTAAACTGTATGGTTCCGGGTCTTCTTCCTCGCAGGGAGTCGAGGAAGGGAACTCGGAGGCATTATTATTATTAATAATTACAACTTATTATTATACAATGCTACAACAACTTCTTCTCCATTTTTATTACATTCATGCTTTTGAACTGTTGGCCCCTCTAATATATGCAACATAATATTGCGGCAAGTTTCACTGTTGGAAAAAATCAAAACCTAGCTAAACAAAATGAAAACATAAAACAAAACAGAAAAGAAAACAAAAATGGGAATTTCCTAAACTACGCCCAGGGCGCAACCCCCCCCCCCCACTCAGCCCACCCCCTCAACTCCACTAGGCCCGGCCCACTCCCCCCTCCCCTTGTCTTCTTCCCCGGGGCGCTGTTCATCGTGCGTGTCAACTATCCCGCGGCCGGCCGGCATGCATGGCGGCCATCCGGCGAGCCGCCGGTGGGGATAAGTTCCCCGAGGCCACCCCGAGCCACCCGGAACCCTAGATCGCCCCCGCCGTTCCATTCCCCTCCCTGGTGCCTTCCCCGTCTCGCCCCGCACACCCGAAGCCGACTGTCGCCATTGTCGTGCACCGCCGCGGCCAACGAGCCCCCCTCGCCCGTCCGAGTTGTCCCCCACACTCTTCGTCGTCGCCTCCGTCTTCCTGCACCTGGAATCGGGCCCAGGGCTTCAACTGCGTGCGCACCGACGTCATCTTCTACCTCGGCTCCGGAGAGATCCCCGACGAAATTCGTCGCTGTCGACCCTTCCCCGATCTCACTGCCTCCCTCTTCGTGCTCCTGGTGAGCTAGGCTCCGTCTCCCCTCTCCTTGCGCCATGTTTCGTGCATCGTGACGCCGGCTCCACCACGCCGAGGTCCGGCCGCCGCCTTGGGTGTGAGCTACGCGCTCCCCGTGCCGCTCAGCTCGCGATTTTGGCACCAACGTGCTTCCCGTGCCCCTTGGACAGGAGCCAACCCCCTTAATCACCCGATTTGGCCATGCATCGCGCTGTTCCATTTGAACCGTGCGACTGCCGCCGCCGTTGATGCCCTGGAGCTCGCCTCCATCCAGCCCAGCCGCTGCAACTACTACAAATCGAAGCGGGGCAATGCCAGCTTTCCAATGAGCCCAACCGCGCCTCAAACGGCCGCCGGAATTGGCCGGAGCGTCGACCTCGCCGTCGGCTGTCATCGCCGGCGAGCCCCCAGTCACTGACTTGTGGGACCCCTTCGTCAGAAACGTCATTAGCCACTAATGAGCCACTGTCAACGGGCCCCACCCCCCTGCTAAACCTTGTTGTTAAGTTTAAATGGAAATTAACCCTTCAGTGACTTACATATGGGCCCAACACTTACTTAACCACTGGATAAATATAATAGATTAATTAAACATATGTGTCATTGACATCTGTGTCCCACCTTTAAGTTAATTAATTAACTGATTTAATTTATTTTGTTAGTATGACATGTGGGACCCCACGGTTATTAAATTTAATTAATTGTTTTATTAGCAATGTGAGGCTGACCAGTGGGTCCCACTGGTCAGGTCCCACTGGTCAGGTTTGACCAGTCAACCCTCTGTGGATAATGTTAGGATTTATTAATAAAAGAAAATCCAGAAAATGATTTAAAATGATTTAAACTTTAAAATTCAATATCTTTTAAACCGTAAGTCAGATTCAAAAACTTTATACATCAAAATTGATCAGAAAAATATTAGTACGGATATGCTATCTGTATACCCACCACACCCCTCTAACTCAACGAATATCGACATCCCCCCTCCGGGCCGTTTGTCCGATGATTTGTCCGGTACTGTCAAAGTATCCGGATGAATTTATTCTGAAAACGAAAGTTGTTCGGAGTGTTTCAACTAGCACGGTTACACCATCCACATGTTTTTCGGATGTCCACGACACCTCCGGCATGAACCCTTCCCCCTCCGGACACCTGTCCGGTAATCACCCTTAGCCGGTTTTTCATCCCCGGATGAATTCCCGCTCCGAGCAACGTGCATTGTACTACGTTAGAACACCGTTAACATTGCATATGTCATGCCTTTCTTCTGTTTGCTATGATTGCTTTATTCACTGTTTCTTCCCCCCCCCCCTTTGTTCTCCGGTAGACCCCGCTGCTACCACTGACTACACTGCTGCCGGGTACGACTACTTCGTCGACGACCCTACCCCTACCGTCGAGCTACCAGGCAAGAAGAGCCATTCTCTTCCCCAGGTATCGCCAACCTTTTCCGTACTTTCTTGCACTAGGAATTGTTACTGCTGCTGCTGCTGCTGCGATTACAATCCTATTGAATTGCATAGCCTGTTTTTGTCTCCTTGATGTACCTCCTTTATTCTATGCTGCATATTATAATTATGCATGATTCAGTAGTGAACCCTGCGCATTGTTCGCTAGGATTAGATAGCGGGCCGTGATCACTTAGAGGAGTGAACGCGGGTACTAATTATAAACTGCACAGGTACGGTACAATGCAGACACCGCCTAAGGCCCCCTAGCTCGGCTCTGCCGAGCCACCTTCAAGTGTGAGCCATCAAGGTGTAATCCTTGTACTCCACTCGTTGATGACTCTGTATAGCCGCTCTAGGTACCTGAGCAACGGTTGTCCTTAAAGGTAAGAGTCGGGCGACCCAACGGTGCCCGCGAAAGGTATTGCGTCGGGAACGACAGGGAGGGTATGACCGACGTTACTGGCGTGCTTGGCCCCTGCTCGTATCTCGCGAGAGTTACCAAACCACGAAAAGTCGAGCTCTACCAAGAGCACATGCGAGACAAGGTAAGGAGACGGTTCACCTTGTTGGTAACCGCAGAGACTTGGTGGGACGACAGGGCAGGCACCGATGTACTGGTGGTCCTGACTGTTGTCGTTGTCCGCGGGTCAGTTAAGTCGAGACAACGATAATGGTTGTCACGCAGGTTAATTAAAATTCTAAATGGTTTGGCGGATGTCTTGAGTAGCCTTTTGGCTTGTACGCACTACCTACACGTGGGATAAGGAGTGTGGGCTCCCCTGCATCGTAGTCTCGTTCGAGGGGCTTCAGACGTCAGCAGTATCGCGGGCTGATTGCCGGGAAGTGGTGTTGTCTTCTCTTGCTCGAGCAGTGTATTTGTATTTGCTTTGATTTTTCTTCACCGGCCAGTCACGCACCGTGCAGGAGTACGTTCGGGTTAGGGTCCAAAGCCCGGCGTACATAGGATATAGTCCGGCGGATGACCTCTCTGTTGATTGCCGAAGGATGGGCTACTTTGTGTCGGATAGCTTCGGTGGGGTGTTCCCTAACAAGGTGTACGCCACCCTGGAGATCCGAGCGTCGTAGAGTCACGCCAGTGCACCCATGCAGGGAAGATTAATCTATTCGAATAGCCGTGTCCATGGTAACAGGACGATTTATGCTGAAGCTGGATCTTACCACTACAAACTACTACTATTAAACTGTATGGTTCCGGCTCTTCTTCCTCGTAGGGAGTCGAGGAAGGGAACTCGGAGGCATTATTATTATTAATTATTACATCTTATTATTATACAATGCTACAGCAACTTCTGCTCCATTTTTATTACATTCATGCTATTGAACTATTGGCCCCTCTAATATATGCAACATAATATTGGGGCAAGTTTCACTGTTGGCAAAAATCAAAGCCTAGCTAAACAAAATGCAAACATAAAAAAAAGGAAAAGAAAACAAAAATGGGAATTGCCGAAACTACGCCCAGGGCACAAACCCCCCCCCCCCACTCAGCCCACCCCCTCAACTCCACTGGGCCCGGCCCACTCCCCCCTCCCCTTGTCTTCTTCGCCGGGGCGCTGTTCATCGTGCGTGTCAACTATCCCGCGGCCGGCCGGCATGCGTGGCGGCCATCCGGCGAGTCGCCGGTGGGGATAAGTTTCCCGAGGCCACCCCGAGCCACCCGGAACACTAGCTCGCCCCCTCCGGTCCATTCCCCTCCCTGGTGCCTTCCCCGTCTTGCCCCGCACACCCGAAGCCGACTGTCGCCATTGCCGTGCACCGCCGCGGCCAACGATCCCCCCTCGCCCGTCCGAGTTGTCCCCCACACTCGTCGTCGTTGCCTCCGTCTACCTGCGCCTGGAATCGGGCCCAGGGATTCTACTGCGTGTGCACCGACGTCATCTTCTACCTCGGCTCCGGAGAGATCCCCGACGAAATTCGTCGCTGTCGACCCTTCCCCGATCTCACTGCCTCCCTCTTCGTGCTCCTGGTGAGCTAGGCTCCGTCTCCCCTCTCCTTGCGCCATGTTTCGTGCATCGTGACGCCGGCTCCACCACGCCGAGCTCCGGCCTCCGCCTTGGGTGTGAGCTACGCGCTCCCCGTGCCGCTCAGCTCGCGATTTTGGCACCAACGTGCTTCCCGTGCCCCTTGGACGCGAGCCAACCCCTTGAATCACCCGATTTGGCCACGCATCGCGTTGTTCCATTGGAACCGTGCGACCGCCGCCGCCGTTGATGCCCTGGAGCTCGCCTCCATCCAGCCCAGCCGCTGCAACTACTAAATGGTTTGGCGGATGTCTTGAGTAGCCTTTTGGCTTGTACGCACTACCTACACGTGGCATAAGGAGTGTGGGCTCCCCTGCATCGTAGTCTCGTTCGAGGGGCTTCAGACGTCATCAGTATCGCGGGCTGATTGCCGGGAAGTGGTGTTGTCTTCTCTTGCTCGAGTGGTGTATTTGTATTTGCTTTGATTTTGCTTCACCGGCCAGTCACGCACCGTGCAGGAGTACGTTCGGGTTAGGGTCCAAAGCCCGGCGTACATAGGATATAGTCCGGCGGATGACCTCTCTGTTGATTGCCGAAGGATGGGCTACTTTGTGTCGGATAGCTTCGGTGGGGTGTTCCCTAACAAGGTGTACGCCACCCTGGAGATTCGAGCGTCGTAGAGTCACGCCAGTGCACCCATGCAGGGAAGATTAATCTATTCGAATAGCCGTGTCCACGGTAACAGGACGCTTTATGCTGAAGCTGGATCTTACCACTACAAACTACTACTATTAAACTGTATGGTTCCGGGTCTTCTTCCTTGCAGGGAGTCGAGGAAGGGAACTCGGAGGCATTATTATTATTAATTATTACAACTTATTATTATACAATGCTGCAGCAACTTCTGCTCCATTGTTATTACATTCATGCTATTGAACTGTTGGCTGTTTCTCTTCTCATGCTGCAAGACTCGTCAGAAGATGCTAGTCTTCGATAGGCCTAGCTTCTTACCCTTATTCTTATTTCTACCTTGCAATCCACTATATACAACCTCCCCTTTCCATTTGATACAAATGCATAAATGCTTAGTAGCGGACGTAAGACTCACGGGTATGCTAGATACTCAGCTTTGCTTTATTTCCCCCTTTATGTTTTGCCTGATCGGCCGCTGCAGTCGACGTTGGAGCCCAGGAGCAGGAGTACCTCGGAGGCGGATACTACTACGTCGAGACCCCCGCTGACCAGGACCAGGAGTAGTTTCGGAGGCTCCGAGGCAGGAGGCCTTGCCTTTTCAATCTGTATCTCTGATGTTATTTGTGCTAGCCTTCTTAAGGCAAAACTTGACTAACTATGTCTGTACTCAGATATTATGGCTTGTATATCTTATGTATTCAGTTCCTCGTGATCCCTGGTATTGTAACATATTGGTTTATCCTTTTGTGTTTAGTGTTGTGCTGTGATATTCTCACCGTGGCACCCTAATCTCAGCCATGTACCCTGCGTGTATGATTAATGTACACAGATTTATTTTGGGGGCGTCACAAGTTGGTATCAGAGCCGACTGCCTGTAGGAAGCCACCGAACCACTACCTGGTCGAAGTTCAGTCTAGACTTTGAAAAACTATTTTGCTAACTTAATGTTTGGCTTACGGGCCCACATCGATGTCACTATGTGTGATATCTATGGTATTAGGATCCTTTTCTCCTTACCTATGCTCTGGGAATCTGCTCTCTTATCCTTGCTGGTAAGTTTTACAAACTCGTCCATTAGGATCACGTTCTCTTGATTCCATCCGGCGTTTTGGTTCTACCCCATTGATTGAGTCGTGTCGCAGGAGTTCTACCACCGGTCCCGGACCGCGGATCCCATTCTCATTCTTGGCAGGCCGCGCATCCTTTGGCATTAACTCATGTGGCCAACAGTTTTCTTGCGGCGTGATTGACATAGTGGAATCTATGTCGCTTCATGTAATCCTTACCGCGGTCTGCGCGCCGCCTAGTGAGTATTTTTTCATTAATTTCTACGACGTTACGCTGCCCGATTTTCTGGTTGACTATATGTGTGGATGTGTATGTCTTATATGACTACTCCTATATATCCGCGCCTCCTCTTTGTTGTCGCTTTACCTCTTACTCGTTTCTGGTATCTCGTTAAATTTTCATCACTGAAATACCCCTGTTAAATTCTAGCAGGATGGCTGGTCGTGGTGGTCGTGGTCGTGGTGCCAACGATCCACCTCCGCCGCCGGACTACATGGCCGCGATGATGCAGCAGTTTCAGATGAACCAAGTGTTTATGCAAGGAGTCATAGATTAGCTCCAGAACCAGAACCAGCACCACAACCAACCGCCTGTGGTTACTCTGCGGGATTTCATGCGTCTCAATCCCCCTCTCTTCCACCAACCTGAACAGCCGCTGGATGCCGATGATTGGCTTCGTGACATCACTCGTCAGCTGGAGTTCGCTAATGTGAGCGCTGCTGATTACATCAACTTCGCGTCCTATTTACTGCGTGGCCCCACTGCTCAGTGGTGGGATACCTACAAGGGCTCGCTAGCTGAAGGGACTGTCGTCACCTGGAATGACTTCAAGACTACCTTCCGTGCTCGTTATGTCCCCCAGGCGATTATGAACCGTATGAAGGCCGAGTTCCGCAACCTCGTTCAAGGAAACAAAACTGTCGAGGCATATCAGAGGGAATTCCTCCGTCTCTCCCGCTATGCTGCAAGTGACCTCCCCAATGATGCAAGTAGGAAAGAGAAGTTCCGTGATGGACTCAACTCAGATCTGCAGCTTGCACTGGCTTTGCACGTCTTCCCCGACTTCGCCACCATGGTGAACCAGTCTATCACTCTTGAGACCTCTCAGCTTAAGTTCGGTGGTTCGCCGAAGCGACCCCGTGATGCTGGCTCATCTTCAGGCACATCACAGAAGCAACACGTTTGGCTTCCACACAGTTTGTATCGTCCACCTGCCCCTGCACCAAGGCCGTCGTATGTTGCGCCTCGCCTGCCTCCGCCTCCACCGAGACAGCTGAAGACTGAGACTGCACCCATCCGTCCTCAAGATGGTCTGTGCTTCAAGTGCCATCAGCCAGGTCACTTGTCCAGAGACTGCCCCCAGCGAAAGAATCAACTGGTAGTTCACCCAGCTGGCCGTGGAAATGGCCGTGGAAACAACAGGACCCCCAACGATAACACTGGGTCTTCTGCTCACACTCGCGGACATGCTTACAACATTAATGTTGAAGAAGCTTAGGAGCAACCTGCTACCGTGATGGGTACCCTTCTTGTTAATTCAGTACCTGCTACTGTTTCATTTGATTCAGGAGCATCGCATTCATTCATGTCAGAAGCATTTGCATTGTCGCATAACTTCACGGTAGAAAAGATGGATCCACCGATGGTTGTCCGCACTCCGATAGGTCATTGCCACAACTCCAAGATAGTGCCCAAAACCATCGTCGAAATTGAAGGAATTGAGTTCCTTGCTTCCCCCATCCTCCTGAAGTCTTCCACCATAGACCTCATTCTGGGCATGGATTGGTTGAAAGTCCACGATGCCACACTGTATTGTGGCACCAGTTCTGTCCAACTTATTCACCCCTCCGGCGAGACTGTTAACCACACCACCCGAATTACCCAAGATGCGGAAACACCGATCTATATGATGAATGCTCTGAATAGCTCACCTCTTGACGGGATTGAGAACGTTCCAGTCGTTCATGATTTTCCCGACGTCTTCCGAGAAGAACTCCCGGGAATACCCCCGATCCGAGAGGTGGAATTCGTCATCGACCTGAAGCCTGGCACCGTCCCTATTGCCAAGCGTCCCTATAAGATGCCACCTCACCACCTCCTTGAAATGAAGAAGGAGATCGACGAAGCACTTCACAAAGGATTCATTCGCCCAAGTTCCTCTTCTTGGCGAGCACCTTCGCTCTTTGTCAAGAAGAGCGATGGAACAAATCGTTTGGTCCAAGATTACCGACCCATCAACCAAGCCACCATCCAGAACAAATATCCACTTCCCCGGATCAACGATCTTATGGTCAACTTGCTGGATCCACGGTGTTTTCGAAACTCGACTTGAGGTTGGGTTACCATCAAATCTGAATCCGTGAAGAGGACATTCCGAAGACCTCTTTCATTACTAGCTATGGTTCATATGAGTACACTGTCATGTCCTTTGGCTTGACGAATGCTCCAGCCACTTTCTCTCGATTGATGAACTATATATTCATGGAATACCTCGACAAGTTTGTTGTGGTTTATCTGGATGATATCTTAATATACTCCAAGAATGAAGAAGAGCATGCTGAACATCTTCGTCTTATACTGGAAAAGCTTCGAGAACATAAACTCTACGCTCAGTATTCTAAGTGTGAGTTCTGGCTCCCCGAAGTGACCTACCTTGGTCACGTAATTTCCAAGGATGGCATTGCCGTCAACCCAGAACGTATTCAGGCTATCCTGGATTGGACTCCGCCCAGGACTGTCAAGCAAGTCCGAAGTTTCCTCGGCCTTGATAGCTATTTCCGCCGTTTCGTCGAGAACTTCTGCAAGATTGCCAAGCCTCTGACTAATCTGCTTCACAGTTTGAGTGGACTGATAAATGTCAGGAAAGTTTCCAAGCTCTCAAGGACAAGCTCACTTCTCCCCCAATGCTTGCTCCCCCTGATACCCGGAAGGACTTCATGATATATTGTGACGCATCTCGTCAAGGGTTAGGCTGTGTCCTAATTGAAGAGCGCAAAGTGATTTCTTATGGCTCTTGTCAGTTGCGTGCTCATGAAGAAAACTATCCAACACATGATCTCAAATTGGCAGCTGTAATTTATGCATTGAAGCTATGGAGACAATACCTCATCGGAAACCGTTGCGATATCTACACTGACCACCAAAGCCTAAAGTACCTATTCACTCAACCAGACCTGAATATCCGCCAGCAAAGATGGCTCGAGACAATAGCCGATTTCAACATGGATATTCATTACACCCGTGGCAAAGCTAATGTGATGGCTGATGCCTTGAGCCGCAAAGCCTACTGTAGTGAACTTGAAGTTCAAGTACAATAGCCACTTCTGTATGAAGAGCTACGCAAGCTAAACCTTGAGATTGTTCCTCAGGGATATGTGAATAACCTTGTTGTTGAGTCGGACCTCGACAGCACCATCAAGTGGATACAAACATGTGACTCTGATGTCGAGAAGATCAAGAAGTATATCTCTAGAGGAAAGCCATCATGCTTCACTGTTGCTGATGATGGTACGTTGTATTTCAAGAATCGTTTAGTGGTCCCTAGGAGTAAGCCCAATCTAAACTTGACCTCGCGCGTCATGAAAGAAGCTCATGATACTGCTTTGTCGATTCACCCTGGTAGTACCAAGATGTACCAAGAACTTCGTCAGCGGTACTGGTGGTCTAACATGAAGCAAGACATCGCTCGATATGTTGACGAGTGTGACGTTTGCCGTCGCGTGAAAGCAGAACATCAAAGACCTGCTGGAACTCTGCAACCACTCTCGATCCCTGAATGGAAATGGGACAAGATTGAAATGGACTTTGTCACCGGTTTTCCGCGATCACAGAAGGGTCATGATGCGATCTTTGTCGTCATCGACCGATTCTCCAAGGTTGCTAATTTTCTTCCTGTCAAGGAGACGATCTCTGCTAGTTAGTTGGCAGACTTGTATGTTTCCAGAATCGTGTCGCTCCACGGTATTCCGTTGGAGATCAGTTCCGACCGAGGCAGCCTTTTCACCTCAAAATTTTGGGATAGTTTCCAAGAAGCTATGGGCACTCACCTGAATTTCAGCACCGCTTATCACCCCCAGTCGCAAGGACAAGTCGAACGAGTTAATCAAGTGCTTGAAGATATGCTTCGAGCTTGTGTCATCTCATTCGGTAAGAAATGGGAGGAATCTCTTCCATTTGTTGAATTCTCGTACAACAATAGCTATCAAGCTAGTCTGAAGATGGCCCCCTTTGAAGTTCTCTATGGACGTAAGTGTCGAACCCCTCTGAATTGGTCAGAAACTGGGGAACGAACCCTCATTGGTCCGGACATTATTCAGCATGCCGAAGATCAGGTTCGCGTAATTCGTGAACACTTGAAAGTTGCTCAGTCTCTCCAGAAAAGCAACTATGACCGCAAGCACAAGGAAATGGTCTATCAACCTGGCGAATACGCGCACCTCCGTGTCACTCCCATGAGAGGCACTCACCGCTTCGGGATCAAAGGCAAGTTAGCTCCTCGCTACATTGGCCCATTCCGTATTCTTTCCCGGAGTGGACCAGTGGCATACCGATTGGAATTGCCGTCAAACCTATCTCAAGTCCACGATGTCTTCCACGTGTCGCAACTCGGACGCTGCTTCAAGGACCCTATTCGAGAAGTGGAACATGATATGATTGAGCTGCAACAGGACTTGACTTATCAAGAACATCCGAGCCGCATTCTCGATCAGTCTGAACGCAAAACCCGCAACAAGAAAACGAAGTTCCTTAAAGTTCAGTGGTTGAATCATTCTGAAGATGAAGACACTTGGGAACGCGAAGATCGCCTTCGTGAAGAATACCCCGATATTTTCCCCTCTACCGCGAAGATCGCCTTCGTGTAGTGGGGGAGATTTTTAACACCCTCAGGTCTTGTAACAGTAATCACTACAGTGATCCTTTTGTTAATGCTAATCACTGTTGTTAATCGTGCCTTGATCACCTAGGATCAACTCAAACTCAAAATGCCTTTTGATGAATATTAAGAATAAGTGATGAATTAAACTTTGTCCAAAAATTATGCAACCACTTTTGCTAAATCACAAATATTCAGTGGATCATGTCCATGTGGGTATGGGAATTTATTAAGTTATAAAATAAATCAAACAATTCATAACAATGGTAAAACAGTGGTATTTAATACATTTTTAATAAAACAAAAATGCAAAAGAATTTATAAAAGGACAAAACTTTTTGTGGCACCTCTAATATATGCAACATAATATTGGGGTAAGTTTCACTGTTGGCAAAAATCAAAACCTAGCTAAACTAAATGCTAACATAAAAGAAAACAAAAAATAAAACAAAAATGGGAATTGCCTAAACTACGCCCAGGGCACAAACCCCCCCCCCTCATCCCACCCCCTCAACTCCACTGGGCCCGGCCCACTCCCCCCTCCCCTTGTATTCTTCCCCGGGGCGTTGTTCATCGTGCGTGTCAACTATCCCGCATCCAGCCGGCATGCGTGGCGGCCATCCGGCGAGCCGCCGGTGGGGATAAGTTCCCCGAGGCCACCCCGAGCCACCCGGAACCCTAGCTCGCCCCCGTCGTTCCATTCCCCTCCCTGGTTCCTTCCCCATCTCGCCCCGCACCTCACCCAAAGCCGTCCGTCGCCATTGCCGTGCACCGGCGCGGCCAACGATCCCCCTCGCCCGTCCGAGTTGTCCCCCACGCTCGTCGTCGTCGCCTCCGTGTACCTGCGCCTGGAATCGGGCCCAGGGCTTGCACTGCGTGCGCACCGACGTCGTCTTCTACCTCGGCTCCGGCGAGATCCCCGACAAAATTCGTCGCTGTCGACCCTTCCCCGAGCTCACTGCCTCCCTCTTCGTGCTCCTGGTGAGCTAGGATCCGTCTCCCCTCTCCTTGCGCCATGTTTCGTGCATCGTGACGCCGGCTCCACCACGCCGAGCTCCGGCCGCCGCATCGCGCTTTGCCATTTGAACCGTGCGACCGCCGCCGCCATTGATGCCCTGGAGCTCGCCTCCGTCCAGCACAGCCATTGCAACTGCTACAAATCGAAGCGGGGCAATGGCAGCTTTCCAATGAGCCCAACCGCGCCTCAAACGTCCGCCGGAACTGGCCGGAGCATTGACCTCGCCGTCGACTGTCATCGCCGGCGAGCCCCCAGTCACTGACTTGTGGGACCCCTTCGTTAGAAACGTCATTAGCCACTAATGAGCCACTGTCAACGGGCCCCACCCCCCTACTAAACCTTGTTGTTAAGTTTAAATGGAAATTAACCCTTCATTGACTTACATATGGGCCCAACACTTACTTAACCACTGGATAAATAAAATAGATTAATTAAACACATGTGTCATTGACATATGGGTCCCACCTGTAAGTTAATTAATTAACTGATTTAATTTATTCTGTTAGTATGACATGTGAGACCCCACTGTTATTAAATTCAATTAATTATTTTATTAGCAATGTGAGGCTGACCAGTGGGTCCCACTAGTCAGGTTTGATGTCGGGACCCGGGGTATGCGTATGTAATTCCAATCACAACTCAATCACATAGAGAGCCGAGAGCCGTACCCACTTTTCTAAGCAGACAAGGCCAAGCACAGAACACTGTCGGAAAGCATCGTACGTGAGGGACATCCCATCCAGGCCAGATGATCAACTGAGATGGGTCCTCATCGCCCGCTCACAAGTCTAAATGATTATAGGTGGTGAAATCCCATACTCATAGACAAGTCGCCTCAACCATGTTCTCGATTGAATCATAACCCTTACATAAACAAACTCCAGCCCGATCACTTAGTCGGGGTCTAGGGCGGGCTCGATCATACAACAAAGTGTGCACGTGACAGAGTCATGAGCAATCGCATCGCGATGCCCCAAGCTGCGCACATCTAAGGGCCACTTGGTGTATAAAAGACCGCCAGCTAGATCACAACTAAGGTCTCGAAAACCCATACTAAGACATGCATGTTATAAACATACACGCAGCACACATGCCTAGTATGAACAACAGGTATCATCACATAACTCTACAAAGTGTATCTTTATTGACTTACACATAGAGCATACAAAGATCACATGTCTGTGATCATCATTACATCATACAATGGAAGCAAATTAGGTCTGAGTACAGACAAGTTTAACAAATGGCTTAGAGAAGCCTTGTACAACAAACATGCCCTTCTACGAGGGACCAGACTGCTGTCTGGAACTATACTACCAAGGTCAACGTCGAGCTTCAGGTCGGTGACTCCATCGGGGTCTGGGTTTCCATCTAAAACATAGAATAAGCAAACGTGAGTAAAAAATCGTACTCATCAAGACTTACATCAGAACTACACTACAAATGCTCAAGTATCAAGGTAAAGGGAGGTGGGGTTTAATCATGCAGAAGTGCCATCTTTGACTTGGCTAGTCCTGAACTACGAGTACCAGACTTGAGGTAAGGAGCGTACACGAGTCCACTACCAAGTCTCCAACCAATACACCACTATGGTTACTTCCTCGACTTCCCCACGAGGAAGCACACCATAGCACTCACGCTTATCTTGCGAGTTTTAGAAGTATCCATTCAAGTTGTCTAATAATCAAGCACAACTTTCCAAGTAGTCCATGACCGCGGACGCGGCTATTCGAATAGTTTTGTTAACCTTGCAAGGGTGTAAACTACACACACATGACCATCGGTTACCGCCAGGTCTCGCCACCGTTCAAGAGGTGACAGCGAGGATGTTCACCACAACACTTCGCCCACAGCTCCGTTCTAGTCCAAGGAGTCAACTGTCTGAGTTCCAAACCCAACTGGAGTTCCGGCCGAGCTTCCAGCCAGGACTCAAACCAATTAGGCACAACTGACAAGCCCACCTCGACGGATGGTTCTCCACTTGACAAGCCATGTTCCACAAGCCCTACCATGAATGCCATATTTCATTTCCTTTATCTTTCTATGCATATGCCGAATGGAAATCCCGAACTAGGTGTGACTCCTGGACTTGGATCGGGGTGAATTACTAGGTCGAGAGGGGTCAGTGAGCCCAATGTGTGGTTGTACTCGGGGTGAATTACTAGTTCACTTTCATCAACACCATGTTCACCATCATCCCGACTCACATCAAAAGCAACCTCATTGTACCACTAAGCATGCAATAAGCAGTAAAAGTTGCAGGAGCCACATGATATCAATCAACTCCTATGTCAGCTAGGATTGTGGTTTGCTTACTACTGTGACAAGATGATAGGTCATGCATCGGATATGGGTTCAACTATGCGGTAGAATCAATACAAGTGATCTCCTAAACATGCATAAGCGAGACTGAGAGGGAATTGGGATTTTATAGACATGATCAATGGGGTTTGCTTACCTTGCTGACGATACACGGTTCTTAACGGTGGTCTTCTTCTTCGGGGGTGATCACCGTCTCGGAGGCACTGTTACCGGCACAATCATCAACAAGCGGGGGGCAAAATTGTAAGAGAATGCACAAGCACATGTTTATGTTTTAACATGATGTAAAAGGTATTGATGTGACCTAGGTTCAATTTGTCACATTTTAATTGAAGTTGATTTGAAAATTAATTCAAATTCAAACTCCAAATGTTATTCAAATTAGGTCAACTTGCATTTGCTAATGTTTGTCCATCGTAACCCATGTGATCATGTGTTTGATATGCCTCTGATGTTCAAGTGAGATGTGGTGTATTGCAATGGTTCAAATTTGAATAGCACTTGAATTTAATTTGAATTATTTCCAATTAAGCCAAATAGAAAGAGCTACTAGTCCCATTTTAAATTCAACTCAAACATAGATGAAAGTTGTATATTTTGATAGATTATTTTCTGCTGATCATTTTTTATATATTATTTGTCCAATTTGGAGTTAATATGAATTTTCTATGATTTATTGAAGTTTTAAAAAATTTCTGGATTTTTCTGGAATTCTTTTAATTCAAATAAACAGAGAAATCTGTTTATTGCGGCAGCATGACGCAGTGCTGTTGTCACTGGGGGGGCTGACAACAGGGGCCCACCTATAAGCCTCAGTGGGGGTTAATCCCATGTTTATTTATAAACAGAGGGGGTTATTAGGGTTGAGGCCCACCTGTCATTGAGGTTTAAGGGGGGTTAGGAGGTTCATTAGCCCTAATGGCTAGGGCTCGCCGGCGACAACACTGTAGCTGCCGGAGCATCGCCGGGATGGTGATTTCGGGCACGGGAGAGGGTTCTGGAGGCACGGGCGCGTAGCTTGGGACGTCGCGCGTCCACTTGTGCCATCGGAGCAACGCGGGGAAGACCGTGGCCACGAACACAACGACGAGGCGGCGGCTGGGCCACTGGCATCGACGGAAACGGTGAACCGAGCCACGAGCAGAAGCGCGGGAGGGCGGGGGAGAAAGAGGAGCTCACCCTGAGGACGAAGGGAAGCACGGCGTGGCAGGGGAGGTCCTGGCGGCGACGAATTTCCAAACTAGGTCTACGGCGGCAGACGGCGAATCAGCGAAGATGGCATCGGCTTCGGACGATCCCTGGTTCAATTGATTGCAGCAGTCGACGTAGACGAGCATTGCGGTCCTTCTGGAAAAGGTGGGGTGGCTCGAGCTTGCCGGTGGCCACGGTTGCGCGTGTCGGCGCTCTCCGGCGAGCTACGGTTCACGACGAAATCGGGCAGAGGAGGGCGAGACGAAGAGCGGAGAGAGGGGGGGAAGAAAGAGCGCGTGCGTGGCGTCTCTGTGGCGAGGGGAGGAGGCCTAGATGGCCTGGAATCCGCGAGACGTCGCGGTGGCGTCGCGGCGTGCTCCCCTGCCTCCAGCGAGCTGCTTGGCAGTGCGGGGGAGGATGACGACAAGGTGGCTATGGGCTGGGCGAGGGGTACGGTGAGTTGGGCCTGCGGCCTGGCCGGGGTGGGCTAGCTTTCCTTTTCTATTTTCTGTTATTTCTTTTCTGTTTTCTTTTTCTTCTTTTTTTTCTCTGGTAAAAATACCAAAGCATTTTATAAAAATGTCCAACTAATTTTATAAATACTAGGTGACCAGTAGCTAGTCACTCTTAGGATTTGGGCATTTTTGAAATTCAATACATGTCAAATAGGGGTCAAATTTAATTTCCAAACCCTATTTGGAATTTTTGGCAAATCTTGGTGCATGTAGTGGGACCCACTTCACTTTATATGTGATCATGCATATTTATAAGACTTTTCAAAAATACCAGAGGAATTTTTTGGAAGCAATTTTTGTCTCGCCATTTAATAAAATTCTTTAGAGCTTTTCTTTTCCCCATTTTTTAAATTCTTTTGAAATTTTTGCATGATGCAAAAGACACAAGCAACCCTAGCACTTACCCTATTTGGGGTTCTGACATTTGACCAGTCAACCCTCTGTGGATAATGTTAGGATTTATTAATAAAATAAAATCCGGAAAATGATTTAAAGTGATTTAAACTTTAAAATTCAATATCTTTTAAACCGTAAGCAGATTCAAAAACTTTATACATCAAAATTGATCAAAAAAATATAACGAATACGGATACGCTTTTTGTATACCCACCACACCCATCTAACTCAATGAACATCGACATCCCCCCCTCCGGGCCGTCTGTCCGATGATTTTTCCGGTACTGTCAAAGTATCCGGATGAATTTATTCTGAACACGAAAATTGTTCGGAATGTTTCAACTAGCACCGTTACACCATCCACACATTTGTTGGATGTCCACGACACCTCCGACATGAACTCTTCCCCCTCCGGACACCCTGTCCGGTAATCACCCGGAGCCGGTTTTTCATCCCCGGATGAATTCCCGCTCCGAGCAACGTGCATTGTACTGCGTTAGAACACCGTTAACATTGCATACGTCATGCCATTCTTCTGTTTGCTATGATTGCTTTATTTACTGTTTCTTCCCCCCCTTTGTTCTCCGGTAGACCTCGCTGCTACTGCCGACTACACTGCTGCCCGGTACGACTACTTCGTCGACGACCCTACCCCTACCGTCGAGCTACCAGGCAAGCAGAGCCATTCTCTCCCCTAGATATCGCCTACCTTTTCCGTACTTTCTTGCACTAGGCATTGTTACTGCTGCTGCTACGATTACAATCCTATTCAATTGCATAGCCTGTTTTTGTCTCCCTTGATGTACCTCCTTTATCCTATGCTGCCTATTATAATTATGCATTATTCAGCAGTGAACCCTGCGCATTGTTAGCTAGGATTTTATAGCGGGCCGTGATCACTCAGGGGAGTGAACGCGGGTACTAATTATAAACTGCACAGGTACGGTACAATGCAGACACCGCCTAAGGACCCCTAGCTCGGCTCTGCCGAGCCACCTTCAAGTGTGAGCCATCAAGGAGTACTCCTTGTACTCCACTCGTTGATGACTCTGTATAGCCGCTCTAGGTACCTGAGCAACGGTTGTCCTTAAAGGTAAGAGTCGGGCGACCCAACGGTGCCCGCGAGAGGTATTGCGTCGGGACCGACAGGGAGGGTACGACCGACGTTACTTGCGTGCTTGGCCCCTGCTCGTATCTCGCGAGAGTTACCAAACCACGAAAAGTGGAGCTCTACCAAGAGCACACGCGAGACAAGGTAAGGATACGGTTCACCTTGTTGGTAACCGCAGAGACTTGGTGGGACGACAGGGCAAGCACCGATGTACTGGTGATTCTGACTGTTGTCGTTGTCTGCGGGTCAGTTAAGTCGAGACAACGATAACGGTTGTCACGCAGGTTAATTAAAATGCTAAATGGTTCGGCGGATGTCTTGAGTAGCCTTTTGGCTTGTACGCACTACCTACACGTGGGATAAGGAGTGTGGGCTCCCCTGCATCGTAGTCTCGTTCGAGGGTCTTCAGACGTCAGCATTATCGCGGGCTGATTGCCGGGAAGTGGTGTTGTCTTCACTTGCTCGAGCGGTATATTTTTATTTGCTTTCATTTTGCTTCACCGGCCAGTCACGCACCGTGCAGGAGTACGTTCGGGTTAGGGTCCAAAGCCCGACGTAGATAGGATATAGTCCGGCGGATGACCACTCTGTTCATTGCTGAAGGATGGGCTACTTTGTGTCGGATAGCTTCGGTGGGGTGTTCCCTAACAAGGTGTACGCCACCCTGGAGATCCGAGCGTCGTAGAGTCATGCCAGTGTACCCCTGCATGGAAGATTAATCTATTCGAATAGCCGTGTCCACGGTAACAGGACGCTTTATGATGAAGCTGGATCTTACCACTACAAACTACTACTATTAAACTGTATGGTTCCGGGTCTTCTTCCTCGCAGGGAGTCGAGGAAGGGAATTCGGAGGCATTATTATTATCAATTATTACAACTTATTATTATACAATGCTGCAAAAACTTCTGCTCCATTGTTATTACATTCATGCTATTGAACTGTTGGTTGTTTCTCTTCTCATGCTGCAAGACACGTCAGAAGATGCTAGTCTTCGATAGGCCTAGCTTCTTACCCTTATTCTGATTTCTACCTTGCAGTCCACTATATACAGCCTCCCCTTTCCATTTGATACAAATGCATAAATGCTTAGTAGCGGACGTAAGACTCGCGGGTATTCTTGATACTCACCTTTGCTTTATTTCCCCCTTTATGTTTTTCCTGATCGGCCGCTGCAGTCAACGTTGGAGCCCAGGAGCAGGAGTACCCCGGAGGCGGATACTACAACGTCGAGACCCCCGCTGACCAGGACCAGGAGTAGTTTCGGAGGCTCCCAGGCAGGAGGCCTTGCCTTTTCGATCTGTATCTCTGATGTTATTGGTGCTATCCTTCTTAAGACAAAACTTGACTAACTATGTCTATACTCAGATATTATGGCTTGTATAACTTATGTATTCGGATCCTCGTGATCCCTGGTATTGTAACATATTGGTTTATCCTTTTGTGTTTAGTGTTGTGCTGTGATATTCTCACCGTGGCACCCTAATCTCAGCCGTGTACCCTGCGTGTATGATTACTTTACACGGATTGATTTTGGGGGCGTCACACAACATGTCACAACTTTTGATCTTTCTTGCAATTAGAGGCTAAAACTTGGCACAAAGCTTGGAAATAAAGTTACAATGTTGTTGCTACAATAGTAACAAGCATCAATACCACTGAAACTAAAAGTAAAAACATTTTGGGTTGCCTCCCAATAAGCGCTTTATTTTATGCCTTTTAGCTAGGCACAAGGATTATAAGAGAGGCTCTCATACGAATAAGGATTTGAAGCAAAAGAGAGCATCAAGAAGAAATATGAAACACATTTAAGTCTAACCCACTTCTTATGCATGGGAAACTGGTAAAAAAAATAAATCATGAAAGCACAAAGCAAAAAGCATAGGAAGGTAAAACAAGAACAACTTCAAAACTTTCACCATAAAGAGAGGTGTTTTTGTAACATGAAAGTTTCTACAACCAAACTTTACTCTCTCAAAATAATTTCCAATAGCAACATGAACAACATCAACAATATAACTATCACATAAAGCATGTTGTTCGTGACCTACAAGCACACGTGTATAGTTTTGAACACGGTCCTTGGGAACATAAGATAAATGCAACCCATCACTATGAGCCTCGATAAGAGCAAAATTCTTTGGAATATGAGTTGGAGATTTCAAAAGGATAATAGGACAATCAAGTGTGGGTGCTATAGAAACAATTTCATGCTTAACATAAGGAACTATAGAAATTTCATCTTCGTAAGCATCATTCATAGTGGCATCCTGGCCATAAACACATCAAGTATCAAGTCATTCAGAAAGGGATATTTCAAGTGAGTCCTCGAAATCATAGGATTCCTCATCATAACGATCATTAGCCTCTTCATGGGCAACAAACATTTTATTTTTAAAAGCCTCAATATAATCATTGCAAACATAATTCTCAAAGAAATAAGAAAGAACTGCAAGGTTTTCTCATTTGTGAATAGTATCGTAATATTGTTCAATCAAAGAAGCAATCTCATAAGCACCCTTGAAAGGTACAAATTCTTCAATATTTTCAACATCAAAGTAATCATGAACACCTTTAGAATAAGAAGATATGATCTCATTCTCATATCAATAACAAACTCATATTTGATCCCATAAGTGTTCACTTTCTCAGATAAGCAGTGTCGCATATAATGAGCATTCGCATCCAATGATTTTCCCTCAACCAAGTCGGTTGGGATTGTAGCGCGATCACAAATAGAACGGAGACGGTCCAAGTGAAAAGCGTCCATCCTACCTTATTTGGGTGGTTCCTCACCCATGGTGAGGATAGCATCACTACGCATAGAGACAAAGCAAACCAACTAAAACAAGAATGCAAACTAGAACAAGGTAACTAATTTTTTTGGTGTTTTTGTTATAAGACTCAAAAGAAAAAACTAGAAGGTAAACTAACAAGGCTAAAAAGAAAAGGTAAAACATAGTGTGCAACTCCCCTTTCTTGTAGACTGGAGTCCCTGGCAATGGCGCCAGAAATTATGCTTGATGGCACTGAAGTAGTGCTCCTCGTTGGTTACCCCAAGTGGAAGCACTAGCAGAAACCAGGCCTTTGGATATGAGAAAATGTCACAGTTCAAACACGAACCGGTAATACTGGCCCAATAGCACCGGTTCGTGAGGCCGGGTTTTAGTACCGGTGCGTGCGGTGGGCCCCCAGCTCAACGGCAACCTCACACCATGCCTTTATTACCGGTTTGTATCCCCAACCGGTTCTACAGGTGTGGTGGCAGGTTCTCGTTTTGCTGGGGGCCCGCTAGAACCTGTAGTACCGGTTGGTATTACCAACCGGTTCTAGTGGCCACCTTTGTACCGGCTGGTAATACAAACTGGTACTAAAGATACTCCTATATATACTGCTTCGTACCCAACACGAGCCGGCCAAGTTCATTCTCTGTTTTCTCAAGTTTTGAATCTCCCATTCTCT
Organism: Bromus sterilis; assembly: GCA_950022295.1. Lineage (NCBI taxonomy): Eukaryota > Viridiplantae > Streptophyta > Magnoliopsida > Poales > Poaceae > Bromus > Bromus sterilis. The sequence continues at coordinate 235,090,756 of OX465595.1, read as the reverse complement.
CTTTTCTCGAGTTCATCCTCCATTTTTGCCAAGATTTTTCATGATTTGAAGCTTCCATTTACATACAAGTGTTCACAAAGGTTTGCAACTTTGTTCTCTCATATTTCATTGCTAGATTAGCTTGTGTAATGCTCTATATGGATATAGTGATTTATGGATTTTAGTTTGGGAGCTAGAGGTAGTTTGATATGTGGAGTTTATTTGATTTATATGCACTTTGAGCTCAAGTTAATTTCTTAGTATGCATATTTTTAGTGACTGCGAGAAGATGAGATTGAAAGACCCTCTTGTTGAGAAGTTAATTTTAGTTGAAAAAGAAAACGAGTATTTGAAAGAAAAATTGAAAAAAGTTGAAAAAGAAAAGCTGAGATTGGAGTTGTATGTTTCCGATGTCGTTGATGATCACAAGAACAAGATGGATGCAATGCGCATGAAGATTAGGAAAATTAGAAAATATGTCGTTAGTAATGAGGCTTGGTATCATTATGCTGTTGGAGCAATTATTACCTTTCTTGCGATTTTGATCGCATTTATTGTGGCATTTAAATGCTTTAGGTAGATAGTTTTATATTGTTTTTATGATAATAAGTGTCTATGAACTTTATGTATGATCAACTTTATGTATGAACAAACTTTATGTATGATCAATTTTATTTATACGAACTTGTATTAATTTTGTCTTTTCGGTGTTGTGTCATTATGAAGATGAGTCGGCAATGGATGTACGAAGACCGACGCTCTGGCGAGTTCATTAATGGCTTGCATAGTTTTCTGGAAGTGGCTAAGGCTAACTAGCGGGATGGTTTTATGTCTTGTCCACGTGGTGTCTGCAAGAATAATAAGACCTACTCTAACTCAGAAGATATTCACTTCCATCTGTCTAAGTATGGTTTCATGTCCGGCTATAACTGTTGGACCAAGCACGGAGAAAGAGGGGTTCTGATGGAAGAGAATGAAGAACATGAGGATGATGACAGGTATCCTGGGTTCTCTGAATACGGTGGTACAATGGGGGAAGAGAATGAAGAACAAGAAGCTGAAGAAAAGGCATCACATGAGCCTGATGATGAGCTTCGCCGTGTCATTGTTGATGCACAGAGAGGATGCGAAAGTGAAAGGGAGAAGTTGAAGTTCAATCGCATGTTAGAGGATCACAGAAAAGGGTTGTACCAGATTGGGAAGACGGGAACACAAAGCTCGGTGCCGCACTGGAATTGTTGCAATGGAAGGCAGAGTATGGTATACCTGACAAGGGATTTGGGAAGGTACTGAAAATATTTAAGAAGAGGCTTCCAAAGGATAACGAATTGTCTAACAGTTCTTACGAAGCAAAGAAGATTGTCTTCCCTCTAGGACTAGAGTTGAAGAAGATACATGCATGCCCTAATGACTGCATCCTCTACCGTGGTGAGTATGAGAATTTGAATGAATGCCCGGTGTGCGGTGCATCGCGCTATAAGATCAGACGAGATGACCCTCGTGATGTTGAGGGTGAGCGCCCCAGGAAGAGTTTTGCTGCCAAGGTGATGTTTTATGCTCCTATAATACCACGGCTGAAACATCTTTTCAGAAACAAAGAGCATGCCAAGTTGTTGCGATGGCACAATGAAGACCGTAAGTAAGACGGGAATTTGAGACACCACGTTGATGGGTCAGAATGGAGAAAAATCGAGAGAATGGAAAAGGAAAATGACAAGTTTGCAAAGGACCCCAGGAACATATGGTTTGGTTTTAAGTGCAGATGGCATTAATCCTTTTGGGGAGAAGAGCAACAATCATAGCACATGGCCCGTGACTCTATGTATCTACAACCTTCCTCCTTGTATGTGCATGAAGCGGAAGTTCATTATGATGTCAGTGCTCATCCAAGGCCCTAAGCAACCGGCAACGACATTGATGTGTACCTAAGGCCATTAGTTGAAGAACTTTTACTGTTATGGGCTAAACTAGGTGTACGTGTGTGGGATGAGCACAAACAGGAGGAATTTGACCTACGAGCGTTTCTGTTTGTAAGCATCAATGATTGGCCTGCTCTTAGTAACCTTTCAGGATAGACAAACAAGGGATACAAGGCATGCACGCATTGTTTAGATGAGATTGAAAGTATATATTTTCCCAACTGCAATGAGAATGTGTAACTAGGACATCATCGATTTATTCCGACCAATCATCCCTTAAGAAATAAAGGCAAGCATTTCAAAGGTGAGGCAGATCACTGGAAGAAGCCTGTTTGACGTACCGGTGATGATATACTTGATATGATCAATGATTTACCTGAACAAGTAATCTTTGGGAAGGGACCTGGCAGAAAATCTGTTCCGAATGACGCTGACGGACACACACCCATTTGGAAGAAGAAATATATATTTTGGGACCTACCCTATTGGAAAGACCTAGAGGTCCGCTCTGCAATCGACGTGATGCACGTGACGAAGAATCTTTGCGTGAACCTGCTAGGCTGTTTGGGTGTGTATGGGAAGACAAAAGATACACATGAGGCATGGGAGGACAAGAAACATATGAACGAAAAAGAAGGCATGCATCCAAAGCAGTACGAGGGTGAAGCCAGCTATGCTCTTACCAAAGCAGAGAAGGAAAAAAAATTGAATGCCTGCTCAGTATCAAGGTCCTGTCTGGCTTCTCATCGAATATAAAGGGAATAATAAATATGGCAGAAGAAAGTTTCAGAACCTAAAGTCTCATGACTGCCACGTGATTATGACACAACTGCTCCCGGTTGCATTGAGGGGGCTTCTACCAGAAAATGTTCGATTATCCATTGTGAAGCTATGCGCATTACTCAATGCAATTTCTCAGAAGGTAATCGATCCAGAAAGCCTACCAAGGTTAGAGAATGATTTCATCCAATGTCTTGTCAGTTTTGAGTTGGTGTTCCCACCATCCTTCTTCAATATTATGACGCACATCCTGGTTCACCTAGTCGACGAGATTGCAATTCTGGGTCCTGTATTTCTACACAATATGTTCCCCTTTGAGAGGTTCATGGGAGACTTAAAGAAATATGTTCGTAACCGTGCTAAGAAAGAAGGAAGAATCTCCATGGGCCATCAAACAAAGGAGGTCATTGAGTTCTGTGTTGACTTTATTCCTGACCTTAAGCCAATTGGTGTTCCTGAATCGCGGCATGAGGGGAGAATGGGTGGAAAAGCCACGCTAGGAACGAACCCAATAATATGTAGGGACGCGGATTCTTGGGAGAAAGCACACAATATTGTTCTACATAATTCTTCCTTGGTGGCCCCGTATATCAATCAACACGAGAATATTCTACGCTTCCAACACCCGAAGAATTCTGAAGCCTGGATTAAGAAGGAACACATGAGGACTTTCAGCGGTTGGTTGCAAAATCGTCTCACGGATGACAAGACTTTTGAAGAGGAGTTGTACTTATTGTATGGAACACCATCTTTGACTGTAATGACTTTCAAAGGGTACGACATAAATTGGAATACATTTCACATGATCGCCCAAGATGAAAAGAGCACCAACTAAAATAGTGGTGTCCGCTTTGATGATGCAATCAATAATAATAAAAAGGTCACATATTATGGTTACATAGACGAGATATGGGAACTTGACTATGGACCTGATTTGAAGGTCCCTTTGTTTCGGTGCAAATGGTTCAATCTGAAAGGGGTAAAGGTAGACCCGCAGTACGGAATGACAACAGTGGATCTCAACAATCTTGGGTACAGAGACGAACCATTCGTCCTAGCCAATGATGTGGCTTAGATTTTCTATGTGAAGGACATGTCTAGAAAAACGAGAAAAAGAAAGATAAGGAAGCGAATACATCAGACGGTGAGCCAAAGCGCCACATAGTTCTTTCAGGGAAAAGAGACCTCGTGGGAGTGGAGGACAACATAGACATGTCAGAAGATTATGAAAAGTTTCATGAAATTCCTCCCTTCAAAGTGAAGACTGACCCCAAGCATCTTGTTAAATGATGAAGATTGTCCATGGTTAAGGTGCAAAAAGAAAGGGAAACACGCGAAGAAATAGTTTTATATATACCACTCTTTAGGATGTGAATGGCTTCAACGCCAACCTTATTTGTATTCGGTCGATGAACTGAAATATTTCTAGCTATATATATTATAAGATCAACAAAACACATGGTTTCGTCTGGTTATAGCCCTATGGTGTGGCTCGTGAGTGCCCGCATATCAAATGCACCACCGGACCGCAACCAGGAGAATACGAATGATTTGTATTCGGTCGATGAACTGGAAGATTTCTAGATACATCAACAAAACACACGGTTCTCCTGCACACATCCCGACTGTGGCTCGTGAGTGCCCGCATATCAAATGCATCGTCGGGCTGTATGCAGGGAATCCCAATGATTTGTATTCGGTCGATGAACGGAAGGCTTTCTAGATATATCAACAAAACACACGGTTTCGCCTGCATACAGCCCAACGGTGGCTCGTGAGTGCACGCACATCAAATGCATCGTTGGTCGTATGCAAGCCAATTCGAATGATTTGAATCCGTACACACCGAGTGTCGAACATGTCCGAGAGGTGGGCTATATATAGGGGTCGTGTGCCTCTTTAGCCCTGGTTGGTAGCACAAACCGGTACTAGTGCTGATCCAGCTAATCCAACATCTCACAAACGCTTGAAAGAAACACACGATCTGTGTGCTTCTTCCTGATTGGTCGCGAGACCTTCAACTCCAAAGGTTATAAAGATATGCAAAAAAACATAAAAACAAAAAGAATAGCAAATTCGTTGTGGACCGTCAATGAAAAAATTCTCCACTGGCATCTGTAAAGTGTTGTTCATTAAAGAGGGAGATATTTGTATGTTAAGAAGATTTACTCAAACAGATCTCCTTAACAAAGAAATATCTACCTCCCGAATAAACAAGACTGAATATCCGCCTAAATAAGGATGAATTCCACCGTCTACGCTCTTTACTAAGTTTGCTATGCTACATTAATTGCACGTGTGCCGCCGCTTATAAACAGGTCTAACTCCACTTCGGAAAGCGAGGTGGGACTAATTGTAGTACCTTTAGTACCGGTTTGTAACTCGAACCAGTACTAAAGGCCTCTCCCTTCCGTAATTAACCACTAACTAAGTGTTGTGACCCTGTAGTACCGGTTGGTACCCAGAACCGGTACTAAAGGTCTCTAACACAATAAAATTAGTACCACCTCGCTAGTAGAAGTGGAGTTAGACCTGTTTATAAGCACGGGTCTGCGTGGACTTATCGTAGCATAGCAAGTTCAGTAAAGGTTGTACACGGAGAAATTCATATGTATCCTGTACTCTGTAATGGAAATTTCAGACAGACCTTGGTTAGTTGGCAGATTTGCTAGATGTGCCAACGAGGTGGGCCCGTATGAAAACCCATATGTGATTGCGAAATACCATACGAGTATTTCCGACGGAGCTCGCCTGGTCGGCAGACTTGCTAAATTTTCCAACTAATCGAGGGCCATCTGAAATTTTCTTTGACTGTGTACATGATATGGAGTATTCTTTCGTTGACATCCTATAATGAAATTTCTATGCTTTTTGTTTTTGTTTTACATTCATGCACCATATTGAAAACCACATACTAAAATTTCAAATCTTTCTAAATTCATTTGCTATTTTTCATGCATTAAATTATTTATTTTGAGCTAAATGACCCTGAAATTGGAAAGCACTACAAATGAACTCGGAAAAGGTTGAAACTTGGCATGGTATCATTATTTGACCCACATAACATGTGTGCAAAAGTTGAGAGGGTTACGGAAAGAACTAGATGAACTTTGTGTATAAACTGGACCATCTCTTTTGAAGTACGAGGGTTTCAGACGAAAACTCATCTGTTACAAATGCATTTCATTTTTTTTAAACTTATTTCAACTCAAGACTTTTTGTGCATTCAATATGCACCATTGAAAGCCACATACTAAAATTTCAAACCTTTCTAAATTCATTTGCTATTTTCCATGCATTGAATGATTTATTTTGAGCTAAACGACCCTGAAATTGGAAAGCACTACAAATGAATTCAGAAAAGGTTAAAACTTGGCATGGTATCATCATTTGACCCACATAACATGTGTGCAAAAGTTGAGACGGTTACGGCAAACACTGGATGCACGTCGTGTACAAATTGGACCATCTCTTTCGAAATACGAGGATTTCAGACGAAAACTCATCTGTTACAAAGGCATTTCATTTTTTTTTAAATTCTTTCAACTCAAGAATTTTTGTGCATTCAATATGCACCATTCAAAGCCACATACTAAAATTTCAAACCTTTCTAAATTCATTTTCTATTTTTCATGCATTTAATGATTTATTTTGACTATTTAACAAAGTATTTCACAAACTAGTATTTGAAAAAAATTCAACTTGAAACTATTTAAATTTGAAAACCACTTCCACTAACAGAATGTTTATAGTTATTATTTGATCTAAAGTAAAAAAATTTCATTAAAAACTCCAACTATTCTATTAGCTAGTCAAAATCTAAAAACAAATAATCAACAAATATAAAATATAAAGCTTTAGTACCGGTATGTTATACCAACTGGTGCTAAATGTCTCCCCCTTCCCATTGGAAATTTCCCGAAAAATGGAGGAAATTGGAGACCTTTAGCACTGGTCTGTGTTACTGACCGGTACTAAAGCGGCTTTAGTACCGGTTTCAATCACAAATCGGTGCTAAAGGGCTATGCCATATAACCCCTGCCCCCTCGCGAGGGCAAACCACCGCCGCCCAGATCGAAGACGCCGCCAGGCTGCTGCTGCGCTACGTCGTCTTCGTCGCTCTCTCCGCCAGGCTGCTGCACTCCACCACCGTCGTCGCCCTCGTTGCGAGGCTGCTGCGCTCCTTCGTACCCATCGCCCTCTCCACCGACGCCACTCTGGTGAGCTCTCCCTCTTCCCCCTGACCCCCACCTCCCCGCCGCGAGTCCCTCGAGCGCTGCCGTGGGCCGCCATGGCCGTAGCCCTGCGCTGGCCGCGCTCTGGCTGCGCTCTGTCCAGCGCCACCCCGCAGCCTCCTGTGCCCGCATGCGCACGCCGGCGACGTCTCTATCGCCGTTGCATCGCCGCTGCACTGTATTGTGTTCATAGCTACTTTGAACTATGGATCAATAGCATGATTATACTCTTGTTGTAGTACAAATCCCCTATAGGAAGTATGCCCATTTGAATTATGCATCAATAGCAACTATCCAACAAACTTGGTATCTTCTAAAAATTTCTGGAATTAACATTATGTGACACTTGTACAATGATGCTATCATCTAGCCATTAATCCTAATATGGATGACAGTAACACTATCATGTAAATCCCTAGAAAATGTTAAAGATTGATATAAGGAACAAAGTTATAGGATAAACAAAATGTTAGTTATAGACATTTGAAAACAACAAAGTATTGTTGAAACAGAATTCTCGGACTTAGCAAAATTCTGCAAAGTCACAAACATTAGCTTAACCACTTCATTGGCCCAAAACTTTGTGCAATTGATTTTATAATTTTTATATTGTTATATTGTTAGTATATATATTGTTAATTATATATTGTTAGTATATATATATTGTTAGTATTGTTAGTACATATTGTTGTATATAATGTTGTATATATTGTTTTTAGTTTCATTAATACGTTTTCAGAAATGATACTAGGATCGCATCCTCGTTACCGTCGTGCCGCCGGGCTTCTTGACGAGATGCGTAATTTCCGAGACTGGGCTCCGCCGGACTGGCACTGGGAAGTGGTTTTCGGGGCGCGCTGCTTGGTGAGGAATCCGGGTCTTGTCGTTGACCTGGATCTTCTTTGGTGGCGGTCGCGTGGGCCACAGTCGGTGGAGAGGGAGCCGACCCCCAAGAAGGTTGTACGCCGACGTGTCAGGGAGGAGGACGAGCACGTCCGTCGCTACATGCTGGCGTTGGACGCCGGGTACTCCAGTACCTGGCAGGTTCTTCATGGATATCACCCTAGCTACGACTGGGTGATGGTTCCTTCTATCTGGGTGTCTACCGCCCGCCGGAACCGACGTCATTTACTGTATTAGCTATTCGAGATATATTATTGTTGCATATGTGAACTGGAATATTCGAGATGTAAGTTGGATTATTATTCTAATATTATTGTTGGATGTGAACTTGATTATTTAAGATGTTACTTTCTGTATTAGCTTATACTAAATTGATCATGTCAATAAATATACTAAATTGTTTTATCTTTTTCTGCATCTTGTCGATATTAGTTAAGTTATGGACGACGTGTTCAATAGCGGCAGAGAGCAGGAAGATGATATGTATGAAATTATCGCCGGCGCCGATGCTCATGATGACGGCTCATGATATCTAAACGATTCGGGTGAGGGAATGTTCGAGGAAGGGGACGAATAAAATGATATTCAATTAACAACAAAGTCCGCTGAGGTATATATATAAATATATAAGGCCTTTGGTGATCATTAAATATACTAATAATTGATTTATCACTAATCAGTTAACAAATCTTTCTTCTTTTAGCAACCCGGATCGAGAAAATCTTCTTCAAGCAAAACAAAACGCGGCTAACCAAATTGTCGCGGGATGGTGTAAAGTACAACATCGATGAGGTCAGTTTGAGTGGCGAGCCGACTGCTCCTCTAGCTCAGTGAAGAAATGGGCATCTATATGTGGAGTAGTTGTTAGAGACCAAATCCCAATCAGCACTCCAGAATGGCATCAGCCAAAGGAAGGTAACAATACTTTTGTCAGCGATAGAGCAAAAGCAAAGCTTTGGGATAAGGTCATATCATATTTCACCCTACCAGATTATTTGACACCAGACGATGTGGACAAAGTCAAGCATGCTGCTCTTAGAAAGAGGGCCAAACTATTCCAAAATTGGAAGATAAAGACATGGGACAAATACATCGCTAATGATAAGAAGACTCCAATTTTAACTGGAGCACTAGCGAAGGTAGAAGCTCACTGGGAAAAATTTGTGGAGTGCAAGGAATCAGAAGGGGATAAACATCGGTAGGAAATAAACAAGGCGAATGCTGAGAAAAAAAGTTTTTCCATACCATGGGGACAGGTGGATACAAGTCTGCGTCGCCTAAGTGGGATGCATTTGAGAAGAAGCTGCTTGATGCAGGGGTCACTCCAGTAACAATGCTTTTTCCACCCAGGTGGAGGAATTGGTTTTTTGGGCATGGGGGAAAGTGGGACCCAAAGACAGGTAAGCTAATTCTAAAGGCAAGTCTTAAAGGAGCTAATCAAGAGTTAATGGATGCAATTGATGCTGCTAAGAAGGGGATTTCCAAGATCGACAGAGAGAACGATGAGCTTACATGCGCCCTCAAGAATCCTGAACACCCAAGACGAACGCGAGGCGTAGGCGTTGTTCCGTGGTATGAGGGGTTTGCAGAGTTTCATGAGAGTTAAAGAAGCCGTGACAGAAAGACGAAGCAGGAAGCATACCGTTTTGAAAAGATGGAACAGGCTATTAGGAAGACCCAGGAGCAGTACACGTCACTTAGCCAGCAACTGCAGCTAAGGACGTCTACTCAAGATCCACCAATAGATCCATCATTGGATTGTACCGTCCCATCTATGTTGAACAGCAGCATGGGCTCCACGGGGGACGATGATGGTCACTACCCCGTGGATGATATCAAAGAGATGAAAAGTTGTGAGCTACACTTCAAAATGAACAACATATCCATTAAGGTGGCGGATGGCTTTGCTTTACAGAATCGACCTAAAGCAACCTACCACGGCAATCCGATTCCACCTGGCTATGCTCGTGTCGGGGTGGATGAAGTTGTGACGATATATGAAGAACTAAACCTTGATATTCCTTGAGGTGAAGGGAAGCAGACCCTCAGAGAACCAAACAAAGTGGTACCTATCTATAGAGAAAACAATGCATCATATTTCCAGACAAGGTGTCAAGTCCAACACGTTCGATATCAGGTTCACCACCACCCCTCCCCGAGATGGAGCGCAACGCGACTCCGCCGCGTCAGCCGAGTCCACCAGCTGCACCACCCGGCCTCCCTAAGATGGAGCGCAGCGCGACTCCGCTGCGTCAGCCAAGAGTCCGCCGACGTTATCCTGGGATAGGGGTTATGTAGAAAACAAGGCCATATCAGATAAAGAAGTGAAGGAGCACTTCGCACCGAAACCTCCCCCGGCACCAAAGGAGAAAAATACTTGAGAAAATAGTAGAAAACTTTTTGAAGTAGTTTGAACCACCCCCTGAGAAGACCCGGCTATCGGACTATGAACGCTCTATTTTCACGTCATTTAAAAAGGGGTCGTCAACCTCCTCAGGCGGTAAAAAATGAGGGAAAACTGTTCCCCATCTCGGAGAAAAGACAGTGCAATCGATAGCCCCGCTGAAGTTGAGTATCGAGCAGCAGGAGATGATACCAACCTACCAACAAAGAGAGGCTACTAGAGCGGCGGGTATCAGTGTTGAACAATATATAGCCATTCAGGAAGGCGATGCAGCGTTGCCCACTGAGCTAGATATACCAGCAAGGATATATGCAAAAGGGGAGCCTCTGGTCAATAAAGAAGAGGATAAGCTTCTACAAACAGAAATGCGCAATTTGCATCAGTGGTACAAGAGCGAAATTATGCCGTTTGACCTAGAGGACATCTTGTTCCTAGTCAAGCGAGAATATTTCCACCATGGAATTGAAATGTGGATTGCAAATGAAGAATTATTTCAGTTATTCCATAAAAAAGCACTCGACAAATCCCTTGTCAGTTGCTATTGTCTGTAAGTGATTTCTTTCTTTGTATTTTAAGTCTCTAGCTCAGCCCATTCGTCATTGACTGTAATTAATTATCCTCACTATATTCTTTTGTGTGGTTACGCAAAATGAAGTTTTACGAAATGAAAAGAGATGGATACTATGGCATTGGGTTCATTGACCCAAATACCGTACATGAAATAAAAATAAAATTGAACACAAAAGACACAGACATGACTGTGCTAAAGTATTTGAAGGAACTCCATACCAACGCACATATACTACTTCCTTACAACTTCAAATGAGTGTCATTATTTTGTACTACAAATTATAGTTTTGCTTAATCGATGTTGCATTGTTATAAGTGATGAGTTATGCATACCCTCTTTTACATACGTTTGCGCAGATATCACTTCATCCTGATAGATATTCAAGTTGGCAAACGAAAAGTTATAGTAATGGACTCACTACGTAAATATATTAGCGACTACAGATTCGTGAAGGATATGTTGGACAGGTAATTTTAATCATTATCACACCATGTAGGCTTCTTTATTGTTCACTTCCTGTTATACCAAGTATTTAATAACTCCTTTATTTATTTTCCTTGACGACAGAGTTTGGGAAAATTTCAAAAAAGACGATCCCGTTTTATGGAAGGATAAGCTAACGTGGCACTACGATAAATATGTGCGAAAACATTCGCTTTAATTCTAGTGTCAATATACCATTATCATGTGCTTGATTATTATCTTATTGAATTCTATTCTTGTGAAATGTATGAGGCAGAAAGAGGGGATTGAACCATGTGCTTACATCGTAATGCAGAACATTCACTATATGACCGAAAGAGTTACTAGTAAATCATTGATGGTACGTAAATATTATTTAGACTTTGTTCTTACCATGATGTAAATACTATTTAGAATTAACATTCGCTATATATTGATCTTGTTCTTTAAATAAAATAAGGGAGAAGCGGGATCAACTTCAAATAGAGGAAAAAATTCAAGGACTTCAAGAGGAATTAGCGAATTTTTCTTCAGCAAGTCACACCTACTAACGGAGAATTCCCGTACATCCGTCACGACCACGGGTAGAATATGATATGCAATTGTTGGTGAAACTGTGTAATATACCAAATTGTATACATATGTGTACTATATTATATATATATATATATGCTGGTGGTACGAGAAATTCTACTATGTATATGCATAGTACAATATGTAATAGCATAATATAAACCAGTAAATCCTAAACCCAATTAATCAATAAACAATTAAACCCCAAAAGCAAAGAATAAATAAACCCTTAAACCACTAAACCTTTAGTACCAGTTTCTGATACGAACCGATACTAAAGATCCCCCAGCCCTCGCCCCCGACTATGTCCACGTGGCAGAGAGCCAGACACTTTAGCACCGGTTCTAGGAGAACCGGTACTAAAGGTTCTGGACCTTTAGTGCCGTTTATTTAGTACCAGTTCCCGAACCGGTACTAAAGGCCCTTACAAACCGGCGCTAAAGCCATGTTCTGCACTAGTAAAGGTTATTCTAATAACCCGGAAATTCCACCCTAATTAAAAAAAATCTTGTTGCTTTATTCTGTTGATTGCTAGAATTGTTTGAAGTATTTGTTTCTCCAATTTATTAATTGGTGAATTATTTCCCCCCTCCATCTCGTACCGGCGTGCGTGACTGAACCATTCCACCATGGAACTTGACCCTCTTACGACACCGGGTTTCACCCGAGCATCGTTGTAATTATTTTATTGGGCGCCAGAAAATGTTTTTGGAATGGTTCAAAATGACGTAGACGTCACCGACTCGCCGCGTGGATCGCGAAATTCAAAGATTTACCCGAATCGGAGATCGTACGGAGTCTCGGCGGTCCGAAATGTTTGACACCGTACGCGAGAGAGAAACCAGTGGTATTTTTGTAAACTCGCATTCAACCCAGCCTATAAATAGACCACCCATCCCCTCCATCCATCTTAGGCTTTCCCTAGTGCAATTTTGCAGCCACCCCCTCCAAATTCTCAGATCTGCCCAAAGATCCCCCCTCCAAATCTGAAACCCTAGCCAGATCTAATCTGGGTCGTCGGATATTCAGATTTGAGGCTACAGATACCTCCACGTCATCCAAACCACCTCCACCAGCAGATCCGGGCCCCACAGGACCCGAGATCCACCGCCAGCCGCCTGCGGGCCCGCTTCGGCCCAAACTGCGCCGCCCTCGCCTCTTAGAGCTTCTCTAGGCCGCCGTCGCGCTCCGACGTTCTTATCGTCGCGCCGTCTCCCGCACCTCATCGCCTCCCTCCTCCTCTCACCCTTATCCCTCTCCTAGTTGCGCCGCCGCTATGGCCGGCCAGCAGTCGCCACCGGTGCCAAGGTCGACGGCCTCGCGCCGGTCGCCGCCATCGCCCCGGATCCGGCGAGATCCGGGCGGATCTGCCTCGCGCGGCCCAACAAGCCCCTCGACCCGACCGCCTTCCTCCGCCCTTAGGTTCACGACTGCTAACCCTCTCCCACCGCGTCTGATGGGATAGGCCCTATAGTGAGCCTTCCTTTTTTCCCTAGGTAAAAATATGCTAAGTCTTTTTCTGCTAATTTGTTTACCTGTTTTGCGAGGATGCTTGCGGTAGATCTCGTATGAGGTCGACCCCAAAATGAAACTTCGATGTGCTCTACAATGTTTGTTTAAAAAAGTTGTTGATTTGAGCTCATTTGGATGGTGTAATTCTTTGTGGAACAATTCTCTGTGGATTTCTTAGCATCATGTGTAATTTAATACCATGAAATTAATTTTCATGATACCTTGTTGTAGCTTTCTCGTATATTGCTCCAAAGTGGTGCTCATGTTAATCTTCTTTCCTGATTACATATTGTTGCATCTTGCTAGCCTTGTAGATATTGATCCATGATTTCTATGATTTAACCCAAATTTAATGCATTTCTCCTTGTCATGCCTACTTTCATTTAATGTACTGTTATGTCATTTTATCTTTCCTGTTCATGTTGATCTTGGGCTCTCAAAGTTCTTACTTGTTGTTTCTGTCAACTACTCTGGAAATCTGTTAAGTCTGAGATATAAATTAGTTGTCTTGCATGCTAGATATATATTCATCCATGGGTCTTTTGACCACAAGTGCTATATACGGATTGATGAGCATCATGTATACTACATGTTCAAGTATTGCATTGTCATGTTTCCGTAGCAGTACTATTACTTTTGCTAGTATTTATGGAGCATGAATATAACAGTTTGCCCTGATTCCTGTTTTGCACTAAGTCTGTAACCTGAAGTAGCTCTCTTGCATCCTTGTTACATGCTGATCCATGGTTCTTTTGAGCATAAGCATAATGTATGGATTCCTTTGCATCATGTAGGCATGCTATTGATATATTTCTTTGTCAATTTGGAGTTAGTTTGGTATTGATTTACCTGTTGTTTATATAGAATGTTGTTAACCTTGTACCCTATTTTCCTGATTTCACTAAGTCCTAAACCAGTAGCATAAATTAGCTTTTTGCATGGGTTATAATTATTTAAGCTTGTTGCATTTGTACATGAAATCTTTATGCCATGTGTTTCTTATCATGTCTACTGTAAATGCACATCATTTTTGTGCATTTTTGCAATCTGTAGCATGTTGTTTCATTGCTCCCAATGTGCTACCAGTTGTTGGCAGATTGTGCCCATAACTTGTGGTGCTTATATCTTTTTAACCGTAACTCCGTTTGGGGTGTTCTTTATATGTAACTTGACTAGAATTTCATGTAGATTATGATTCTGCTATTGTTTTCTATTGTTAACCAATATAAAATATGGTTTCGCACAGAACAGTACCAACTCCTTAATTGATCTGGGTACTTAGTGATATGTCATGGTTAGGATTGTGCCTCACTTAAATTGACTAGCATAGATAGTTTACTTATGCTTCACCTCTTGCCATGATTTTGTGATATCCCATGCTTGAGTGAGATGCCATGTTAACAACCTTGCTCATGTTTTATAGCTAAACAACTTGAACCGATGAAAAATGTGTGGTATCGTCGTGTGTGACTGATACCTCACTTAACCTGTTAGTAACCGCTCTCGACGATAGATGCGATACCGTAGTGTGTTGTATCGTGTTGCCTTCTTGATGTTGCTTGCTAGTGCTTACTTCATAGTAATAGATACTTGCTCGTCGATTGCCTTTCTAGTGTTTCCTTCTTGTGTGCTCCCGCGGGTACTCTCGGAGACATTGCGAGTTTGCGATCGACCACACCTTCGGCTTCGTCTTATCATCAGGTAAGGGGGAGCATATATCATGCTTATAACTTTCAACTCACTTTCCTAGGTATAGGATAGAACGATTTCCTTATCCTACCACCTCACATTTATTCCTCCATATTAAAACCCAAATAGCCATGTCCCCCACATCCCATCAAACCTTTATTTGGCCATGTACCTTGCTTGCTTAATCACTGCTTAGTATGCATGCTTAGGATGCTACTTATGTTATCGTGTTACTCCTTGGATTGGTCTATCACCCAATTATATTGTTGTGGATGATATGATTATTATGATGTTGACTATATTCGACGAAGGAAGGAAGGTCAGGCTATCCCGCCTCGATGCTTTGTTCCATTTTAGTCACTTAGGATCCGAGTTCCGGTATTGGTTCTAAGACTGAGCATGCCTAACCACGTGTGGGATACTATGGGGTCCCTTTTCTTACCTACCTAGCTTCAAACATTTCTAGTGGTGGCCCAAGATGATTTACCATTTGAAACCCCACGTGTGTGCAAGGTTGGATCCCCTCGAAGATTTTAAACAAACCGGACCTGTAGGGGAAGTGTTCCTTATTGGTCCAAGCTGACCGGCTAAGGACCAAAGCACAGTGATGCTACGGTAATCCAAACCTGGAGTTAGATGGTAGAGACCGATTCGAGAGAGCGACCGACTTTTGAGTTGGATGTGGACTCAGCGGGAGCCACCCGGACTTGTGCGTTGTTAGTTTGAGGGACCTGTCATTTTGGATCTCTCGAAACTAAATCATAAAATGGTTTCCTGTGATGGGTAGACTCTGAGAGATATGGGCGTGTGTGCGGAGCCTTGTAATGGGTAGTTGGTACACCCCCGCAGGGTTAAATCTTTTCGAGAAGTCGTGTCCACGGTTATGGATGACTTGGAACCACGTCTTGTCCATAGATAACATCAACCTGATCATAACTAAAACTTGATCAACGCGTGTGTACCTTGACTGCTTCTTCTTCGTCGGGCTGTGAAGATGAGGACAAGGTTTGGATAGGTGTTATGCTTGCATAAGTAGCTGATAGCAGACTTCTTGGAGGCAATTAGTCCTCGAATGCTTGGCTTCTCATCTTACTCTAAATAAATCGTTAGCCACTTCATATATTGCTAGTGCGGCTGCAACCTCAACCACTACCCCCATCTGACCGTGAGAAGTTAGTTATCTGAGATATAGCTCACCTCATTTCTTTTCTCTTCTATGTACCTATGCAAACGATCTTGGACTACAGAGGAGCCTGATGCCCTTCCTTTCGGATGCCTTCGCGAAGACTCGACGATGACTAGTTAGACGGATCCCAACGGAGAGTCTGGACCCGTGTGGTTATGGGAACAGTGTATTTTCTCTTTGCCACTAGGCATTTGATTGTAGTGTGTACTCAGACATATATCTTCCGCTGATGTATTGTATTAAGGCAGTTGTATGCCGATTGTATGTGATGGTGTATCCTTGTAGCCGTAATGTTGTGATATCATGTTGAACTCCGAGACATATGACTTCGTCATAGTCATGTATCGCGGTGGGTTCAATATGTGCTTCGTCCTCAGATCTAGATGGAAATGTCCAGATCTGAAACAGTACCGCGTATCGGGTCTTACAGTTAGGATTTAGTAACAGCAAATTTCCCTTACACAAGGACTGTAAGGTTTATCGAATCAGTAGGACTCCGAGGATCAACAAGAAGGTGTCTGCTGCTCTGGCGCTGACAGAAGACGTGGACCTGCACACAAAAGCAAATAACTTTTCTCCCAACAAGTCAGAGAGGTTGTCAATCTCTCCGGTCTTGTCCTTTACAAAGGATCAAAACACAAGCGGGAATAGAGGTGGTGATTGCAACAAAAAGGAAATAAAAGCAGTAAGGAGTTGAGGTGTAAAAAATGGTGGAAATATGGACCGGGGTCCCATGATGTTCACTAGTGATGTCTCTCTCCCAAAAGACAATAAAACAGCTAAGCTGGGTGAACAAATTACAACTGGGCAATTTATAGAATTATAAATGCACCGCAATGCTAATTATGCCACAAGAAAGTTAGAGGCTCCATCGTATGAGCAGTATGCAAAGACAAGTAGACTGTTTATTCATCAACATCTACTCACTAATCATCCACCTTGAGATATCTATCCAGAACATATCGCTGGTATTAAGTTGCGAGCCCCAACCAAAGTGTAAACCCAAAGCAACAGACAACTGCATTAACAAACTTTGCGTAAGGTAAAAAATCCTTGCAACCGCGGTTACAAGCACCGTTGTTTTCTCCCTGGTGTCACTCAAACTAGACATTGGAGGGCATGAATCCACAATCAAGCATAATGCTCCCTCTTCGAGTTATTATCTACTACTTGGCCAAAGCAATAAAAAGAAACGAAGAACATGCAAGAATTAATCAAGAACAAAATATAAAGGAGAACCAAATATATAACTCATCACGATATGAACATAATCTCATAATCCATCAGATCGGAGCAAACACAGCATAGCAACAACAAAAAGATTACATAGGTGCCTTGATCATGTAGGGCAGCTCACAAGGACTAAGAATTGAAGCACAATATTGCAGAGAAGACATCACATAGCTACTGGTCATGGACCCATGGTCAAAGGGGGACTACTCAAGGCACATCCGGCAAGCGTTCATGGTGGTGGAGAAGCTTCCGGAGATCAATCCTCCCCCCCCCCCCCGCGGAAATGTGCCGGGACGAGGTTTTCTGGCGATCCCGATCTCGGGATCGCGACGGCGGCAGAATAGAGGTGAATTTTGCGATGCAGGGTCTTTTTCCAGGGTTACTCTACCGAGGGTTAAATATAGGCCGAAGGGGGCACCAAGGGAGGTGCCCTCCTCCCAAGCGGCCTCCTGGCGCAGCCAGGGGTGGGGCCGCGCCCACAGGTCGCCTGGGAGGGGGTGGCCCCCTCCTGTTCTCCTTCGGGCCTTCAGAGTCTTCTGGAACGCTATTTTTCTTATATTTTTCTTGGAATTTTCTGGGCACTATAAATATGGGTATAAACCAGAAATTCAGAGACATCAACAGACAGAAACTGGCACTGGGTGCACTAAGTTAGTAGGGTAGTCCAAATATGTGTAAAAATGTATGAAAGTGTAGCAACACACATAGCAATGTCACCCAAATGAGCATGGAAGTGGCAGAAATTATAGATACATTAGGGAGGTATCATGGGGGTGCATCCCACTTGCTTGCTCAAGAAAACCTAGAGCTCATTTGAGGAGGCCCATCATTGGAATATACAAGCCAAGTTCTATAGTTTAACGATCCCTACATAGTTATGCATGAATGATATGAAACTCTCTATGTGTGGTACAAAAATTACTTTGCAGTACGAGTGTGGATCTTTCAAAAGGAATAGTAGTGTTTCCCCTTCTCTCTTTTTTTTTCTTTCTCTTTTTTCTCTATTTTGTATTTTTGTGGCCTCGTTGGCTATTTATATTTATCTTCGTTTTTCCTCTTTTGGATCTTTTAATATATCTTATTTTGGGATCTTTAATTTTTGTCCACTTTGGGATATTTTCCTCACTTTAAGGGAAACATCTATAATTTACAAGGGTATAGAAGATCACACACTTTATAAGTACTCAACATAAAGAAAACTTAAAACTATCATGATGTATGAAAATGTATGCCTCTCCCAGTGTAGCACGATATGCAATAATACTAGCGCGTATGTAACAATTATAAGGGCAAGGTTGATGTCTATGCACGCTTCTATTCTTGTAGACTATGTTGGGCCTCCATTCGCAGAGGTTTGTAGGACAACAACAATTTCCTTCAAGTTGATGACCTAAGGTTTATTGAACTCAGGGAAGACGAGGTTGAAGATGGTCTCTCTCAAGCAACTCTGCAAATAAGAAACAAGAAGTCTGTTGTATCCCCAACACACCTAATACAATGGTAAATTGTATAGGTGCACTAGTTCGGCGAAGAGATGGTAAATTATGGGTGATAGGTGTGGCAAAGCAAGGTAATATAAATCGGTAATAAAAATTACAGCAAGGCGGCAAGTGAAAAAAGTGAGCGCAAACGGTGTAACAATGGTGAGAAACAAGGTCTAGGCTTCATACTTTCACTAGTGGCAACTCCCAACAACATTAACATAGTCTAATCACATGATATTTCCAATAAAACATGCAATGGAGACGTACTCGGAGTTCATTCCTTTGTGATCAAGATAGGATGAGAATTATGTAGGGCTACAAAGCACACCTCAGAGTTCATAGTTCTAATATGGGTCCTAATGTCACCACGGCCATCCAAAGAGACTACCACAATCACCACAATATATCTCAAGGATAGTCAAAGACAAGCACCAAGAGACTCTCAATCTTCAATCAATTCACAATAGAAGAAATCACTCATGAAAATATTCTTCTAATCTGTGTCCAATAGACTGTTGTGACCTTGGTTTTGGAGATTATACTAGATATAGACAAGTGAGTACATCAAATCCAATACATAAAAGAAGGGGAAACATCATGAGATCATCCTAGATTAACATAGCCTATGATAACAATCAAGATCACGTCATGGGAGAGAGAATTAACCACATAGCTATTCTAGAAGACCTCAGCCCCGAGGAGGAACTAATCCGGCATCATCATGAGGAGGAAGCAACATCGATGGAGGTCAATCCAGGGCACTTCCCCGTCCCGGCAGGGTGCTGGAGGAGGAACTTTAGTCCCCCGAAGCTTGTTGGCGATGGCGGCGGAGATCGGAATCGCTTCTGGAAAAAGGAGTTGCGGAATCAGGGTTCCCTCCATGGGGGTAAAAATAGGGCCAAAGGGGGGCTCGAGAGGAGGCCTCACCTGACCAGGTGGCTAGGTGGCGCGACCTCCCCCTAGGCCGCGTTGGAAGGTCGCCTGTTTGGGGGTGCCCCCTCTCCGGATGTACTTCAAGCTTCAGGAGTTTTCCGTCTTGCTGATTTTTTTTATAATTTTCTGGATTTTTCTGAGCACTTTTATATTTGACATAAAACTGCAATGCATGGACAACAGCAGACAAAAACTGGCCCTGGGCACATAATTAGTAGGTTAGTCCAAAATATGTTGTAAATGATATGAA
Organism: Bromus sterilis; assembly: GCA_950022295.1. NCBI lineage: Eukaryota > Viridiplantae > Streptophyta > Magnoliopsida > Poales > Poaceae > Bromus > Bromus sterilis. The sequence goes on along the minus strand of OX465595.1, from coordinate 235,070,643 downwards.
AGTGTAACAAAACATATAGCAATATCACTATAACAAGCATGGAACAACCAAAAATTATAGATACGTTTGTGACGTATCAACATCCCCAAGCTTAATTACTACTCATCCTCGAGTAGGTAAATGACAACAAAGATAATTTTTGTGGTGACATGATACCAACAAAGATTTGAACTTTAAAATACAACAAGCAAAATATGAAATCAAGTCAAGACAATAACAAGCAAGAGTCTATATCTAGTATTGCCACAAGAAAAGTAAGAACATAAAGGCGCAAGAGCTCTCGTTTTCCGTGACTCGAATGTCTCCAATCGGTATTCCCGTGCAAGAAAGTGGGAGATGGCTTAGAGCATAAAAATACTAGATAGTTGTTGAGAACTCAATCTACTAAAATTTCACAATTGGTCTCTTTTGGAATCTTATTATTTCTCCTAGCCGGACCACTGGCCAGGTACAAGTCAAACTGATCCTCTCCCTGTCGATTTTGAGCACCCATGCAATGAATGAGCGCGAGCAAGATTAGTTGGCACTTAGGATGGAAAATAGAATAAATGATGGGTAAGGATGACAAAAAGGTGTGAAAGGCTCACATCAATGAGGACAATCATAGGCGAGAGAAAGCCAAATAATAGATATGATGCGAGGAGTAGGGATTGCCATGTAATGGATGCACATATGAGCAATGGGAAGCTCTCCAATGGAACTAGTGGGGGTGCATCCAAGTTGCTTGCTCAAGAAGACCTTAGAGCTCATTTGAGGAGGCTCATCACTGGAATATACAAGCCAAGTTCTATAGTGTAAGGATCCCCACATAATCATGCATGAATGATATGAAACTCTCTATGAAGTACAAATAATACTTTGGAGCACGAGTGTGGATCTTTCAAAAGGAATAGTAGTGTTGCGCCCTTCTCTCTTTTTTTGTTTCTTTTTTTCTCTTTATTCTCTTTATTTTATTTTTGTGGCCTCTTTGGCTCTTTCTATTTATTGCTCATTTGTCCTCTTTTGGCATCTTTTATTTGTGTCATCTTTGGGATCTTTTCCTCACTTTAAGAGAACCACTCTATATTTTTCAAGGACGTAGAATATCACACACTTTATAAGAAGTACTCAACATAAAGAAAACTGTAAATCATGATGTATGAAAATGTATGCCTCTACAAGTGTAGCAGGATATGAAATGATACTAGCGCGTAATGTAGAAATTATAAGGGCAAGGCCCAACTAGCATGTGGCTCTATGATCAAGAAAAAACATGTATGCCAATGAAAGATCAACTCATGTGAAGATGGATGTTGCAAGGCAATGTATCTCGGAAAGGCTATGGAAATGCCTTGATAGGTAGGTATGGTGGATGTTTTGAGGAAGATATAATGAGGATTATGATGACAGAGCGTATCATGCCAAGGGTTTGGATGCAACAGCGAAGTTTGCACCGACTCTCAAGATGAGAAAGAGCAATGCACGGTACCGAAGAGGCTAGCAAACTATGGATGGTGGAAGTGCCAACAATCAAATACTCGCATTAGTCAAAGGAACTCATCCACTTATTATTGGTAACTCTCTATCTAGTCAGGAGATTCACAAAGAGACAAGTACCCATAGGAGGAGTGTATGGGGGCTTGGTTATCGTTGCGCATCCTCGACCCATGATAATGTGAGGGTACTCTATATATTACAACCCCTCCAGAGGTTAGTGATCCATCTAGTAGCTAGAGTTCTTAACTATTTTTTTGTAGTTTTCGAAAATAAGCATGTTGAACGAAAATAATACACCTATCACTAATAGGCTAGAGATCTTGACACACAGAAGTCCAAACATTACTCAAAACAATACCTCATAACTATTGTAAGTTACTACTAAACTTATAATAACAACCTCAATTACCTACTCAAAGCAAGACACACACTCAGTGCAACAGGCGAACTCTCTAAACAAGATAAGCAAGAAACTCAAGAGAGTTCTAGAAGAAACAACCTAAAAAAATCTCTTAAAGATAAACATAAAAAAACAAGAGCTAAGCATGACAACAGCTAGAAAAAGTAAAGAACACTCAACAATGATAAGCCTGAAAACTATGAGTATTCTAGGCAAAAGTGGAGCGTGTCTCTCTATCAATCAAGGATTCTAATGTCTCACAAGATGAGACCAGCAAACAAAACAAACAAACCGAAAAACTAAAACTTAAAACTAAAGAGCAAGACGCTCCAAGCATAACACATAATGCATGAAGTGATAAAAATATAGTGTGGAGAAGGACGAACTGATTATTGTTGATGGAGAAGGGGATGTGGGGGCATCCACAAGCTTAGACGCTTGAGTCTCCTTGAATATTTCTTGGGGCGCATGGGGCATCCCCAAGCTTGAGATTTTGACACACCCAGATCTTCTTTCATTATTTTCCTTCACACACTTGAAAACTCCCTTCATACGAAACTCATCATAAGCTGATTAGAGTGGTTAGTACCTATAATAAAATAATTTTCTTCTACTGGAAATAAAGATTTTCAGGAAGGGCTACTGTCTCTCGAGATTTTCAAATAGTTTTTGTTAAGGAGAAGCAAGCTCAAGATTTGCATAACTGTGAAAGCACAAAACATGGCAGAATATGTGAAAAACAGAACAACAGATAAAAAAATAATTTTTTAGGGGCACTTCGGCAACTCGAATCAAAAAACTCAAAACAAGTTGTAGATTCTCAATTGTACAGAGCATACGGTCAAAACAATTCAGATCAAAAAGATGATCTGGTGATTTTAGGAGAATTTTCTCGTCAAGCAGACAATTTTTTTTTCTGGACAACATGTCACAACTTTTGATACACTTGCGACTGGCGGCTAAAATTTGGCATAAAGTTTCAAAGTAAAGATACAATAATGTTGCTACAGTAATAATACACATCAAGACCACTAAAACTGAAAGAACAACCTGAAAGTAAAGATAACATGAAGTGCCTCCCAATAGCTCTTTCTATATAGCCATAAAGATAGGCTTAATTTTTTAATGAAAGTTTTATCAAAATATATATTGAGAGAGATATATTTATGATAAAATCATAAATATTGATAAAATTGAGAAAACTTTATAACCGCAAGAAATCTTGATAAAAACCGTTCTAACTTTGAGATATATATATATGTATGTATACATAGGAGCTATTTTGTTACGAGTAGCAGAATATTATTCCGTTACAAAGTTAGAACTAACAGAAGCACGGGTTTGAACTGCCGCATGCATTAGGTCGGTACTGTTCACAACTCTAGATCAAAAAACCAATCTACGAATATTTATTTATCGGAATGGGGCGAGTAATATATCGTTGGAAAGCTATGGAAAAAGCCATTCCACTTAATATGAACTTTATTGCAAAATCATTGCGGTTTTTGAGCATTTTTTAAAATACGTTTTTTTTAATTCAAAAATGCGAATAGTATTTTTGACGCCGTTTTTAAATAGTTTGTCGGAATTGAGCAAATTAGATGGAGCTCGAAAGCTTGTGAAATTGCGCTACTTTTACTTATAGAAAGTTTTTTCTAATTTTATACAGTTCAAAAGAAATTTGAAAAACGATAAATTTTGGGTTGATCGTATTTTCCACGTTTTTTGCAAACCGTTTATCGAATTGACGCAAGTGATACGGCGTTGGAAAGCTATGGAAAATGCGAAACTTTTTTGTATCGAAAGTTTTATCTAATTCCCTAAGGTTTTGAAACAAATTAGAATACGGTCAAATCTTGTTTTGAATATGAGTAATTTTAAACGTGAGATCACAAACCCTCTTGTTTTCCGTCTGAAAAACAGAGTAGTCGAACTGACTGATCTATGGGTTTGAACTTTTGAATTTGATAGTCTCAACGTTACTCTGTTTTTTTGATACTGTTTAATCATAACTTTTCAAGCATTTCTTAAAATTAGGAAAATGATTTAACTTCTTTGTTTGGTCTTAGTTTGAACTGATTGCATTAATGAGCGTTAGGTCTTACCCGTACTAGCGAATCGTCCGTACTTGTACTGATTTCCCCCCATCCAAGTTAGGTGTTAGGTGTACTGACGGCACATACGTGCTTGTACTGTTTGTATGGTATGTTGGTGAATCCATAGTCCCATTTTCTATATATTTTTCATGGGGTAAGAAGAAGTGAACCGGCACCACACCGCTTTTCATAGTCGTACTGACAGTGCGACGGAGTTTGATGTGATTGCCCCCATCCATGTCACATCATAGTCGTACTGACGATGCAACTGTGTTTTATTGATGGTGGCAAACTTGTGATGAACTGATACCTCCATTCCTCCAACCACATTCATGCGGGTGATACTCCGAGACATGACTTGTTGGGGGATCTAAATAAAATATTCAGAACCACAATCTGTGTAATAGTCATATTGACGGTGCGGGCGTGTTTGAACTGATTGTTCCCATCCGCGTTCATGCGGAGGCGAGTCCGAGACATAAATTGTGTGTGGGGTGTTCTAAACAAAAATAATCAAAACCACATAGTGTGTCATAGTCGTATTGATGTTGCGGCCGTGTTTGAACTGATTGCCCCCATCCATGTTACGTCATAGCCGTACTAACATTGCAACCGTGTTTGTATTGACGGTGCAGTCGTGTCTGAACCGATTTCCCCTAACCACGTTCATGCAGAGGCGAGTCTGGGACTTGATTTGTGGGCGATCTAAACCAAATACAAAAACCGCGCCATGTGTCATAGTCGTACTAATGGTGCAGACGTGAACTAACTGCCTGTATCCATTTAGGTCATAGCTGTATTGATGGTCCAACTGTGTTTGTATTAATGACATGGTCATGTCTGAACTGATTTCCTCCAACTGCGTTCATACAAAGACGCGTCTGAGACTTGACTTGTGGGGGAGGTAATCTAAACAAAATAAATAGAACCGCACTATGTGTCATATTCTTATTGACAGTGCGACCATGTTTGAACTGATTGGCCCCATTGCGTTAGCGAGAGGCCGAGTTGGGGCCCCGCGACGAGCGTCAGCATAGCTCGGGGACCCCGATGAGGCCAAGCCATGAACAAATTGAAGCACGGGGTGATGTTGTGTCTAAACTTTACTAAAACACTTTTTACTCGAACAGACACTAACCCGCGATATGTACTATCAGCAATATGATCATCGAACTTATACTCGCACATGATAATGAAAGTTTTAGTTTGAACGTGTTTGAAATTTAACATTTTTTTATGTTCACTCAAACTAATACTAACAAACATTATCTACTATCAGATCCTATAACATCAAACTTATTCAGATACTCAGTTCTAGATCAAATTGGTCCCAAAATTCTCAGTTGCAGCGCGATTAATAAGGTTCACCAGCAAAAGAAACATACACTCGGCTCCAGACGAGTAAATTGATCCCAAAATATTCATTTGCTATAGTTAAAAAACACAAAGAGCATCTACAAATTTCTCAAGTGTAAATAAGTCGGGCAATCTGAATACAGTATAAGCCCCGATTACAACCACAATAGGCCAGCTAGCCAAGCAGTACTGTGACAATTTAAAAAGACTTGAGATGTAGCTATAACATACTCCCAAATCTATGATATATCAAAACCCAAAGAAAACAAGGTCTATCGTCCTCTCCTTCTCAAAGGTCTCAATGTATTGGTACACGATGGTAACATCAAATAGAATTCCAGTTCCTGGACCAATTGCGCCCATCGGATCAGCCAGAACAGTAATGCGCCAATGCATACTCCAGCAAATGCAGCAACCATACGAATATATTTGTTCAGTTCTTTCTGCAAGATTGACTTGCGATGGCCTGGCATCACCATTTGTTGTTCTTGTTGGATTTCAAAATAAACAAATAAAATTAGAGTTGGCTCTTGTGTAACAGCTTTTTCAAGTTGACACTAAATTACTAAAAACGGATTAATGGGTCATCCCAATTTAAGACTACATATAATAGTCGTATTACAGATAGTAATTATTTTGTAGCCATTGATGTTGATGCGGGGTGGCCCGATCTTCTCAGTAAGAGTACGGTGAATATGAGGGCGATAGGAGATAACTTGTATGTAGCCGATGAACTCTCCTCACTAGATCCCTGTTGCCAATGCGACAACTCTCTACCCTTTTGATACTCACAACTTCACACACTTGCGCAACATAGCCGTCGACCACGAGACGGTAATTTGTAATCTAATTCCTAGTGGAACGATAGATCACACAGAACTTGCACTAGCAACACTTCAGATCGATACGAATTGAAGTATATGATTCAAGATGAATGCTTAGAGCAATTCTCTAGAATTAGGGTTTATCTAAACGTGGTCTAACCCTAAAACGAGCTGGGGGCTAGGTGTTTATAAGCTAGGGGTTCTAGAGTTGTATACAAGGGCCGCAATCCTGAAATCCGCGCCCAAGCAAGTCGGACGTCCGGTGGGTATCAGATGTCCGTCGGGGCCATCAGACGTCCGGTGAACGTTGGAAATTAGGTAGTTATAACGCAAAATCCTTCTGTACTCGGGGTATCCTAATTCCGGTACGAATCGGACGTCCGGTAGGCGTCGGACGTCCAGTCCCTGAAGCTTTTGTTGGATTGATGGCTTGGGTTTCTCGCGTCCATGTCAACAGCGTCGGACGTCCGACTAGGATTGGACGTCTGGTTCCTGGAGCTTCAGGTTCACATTCTCGAACCTCGTCTTCTTATTTCTGCTTCTCGTCTTCTTCATGGTACCTAATCATGCAAACGTACAAAGACTTAGGCAGTATATAATTCTCATTAAGCACAACATCAGATTCTATTAAGAGTAAGTTCGCCTGTTGTTCAATTAGCTTTGCACGAGCTCTTGTAATAGGTCCAAGTCTGATTGGATTGGCTTGTTCATCAGGAAGAGTTGGGGATATACTATCAGTAGGGATGTCCTCATCATCTCCCCCCCTTCAAAAGGCGTCGACCTCGACGCTCCAAGGTCATCTCCCATGTATGTTGATAGATCAGCAACGTTGAAATTGTTGCTAGCGCCACCAAACTCAGCAATGGGAATATCAATCGAGTAGGCATTGTCATTGGTCTTGGCTAACACCTTGTAAGGACCAGCACCACGCGGCTTCAACTTGGAATTCCGCAACCCTGGAAATCTATCCTTGCGCAAATGCACTGAAACTATATCTCCAGGCTGAAACAGAACTTGCTTTCGTGACGGGTTCCTTGTAGCAGCAACGCTCTTGCCTTGCTTCTCAATAGCCTCTCGTGTCTTCTCATGAATCTTCTTCACATAATCTGCTCTTGTTGATGCCTCCATATTAACTCGTTCCTGCAATGGAAGAGGCATCAAATCAAGCGGTGTAATAGGCTTAAAACCATACACCACCTTAAAAGGACAAAGATGGGTAGTAGTGTGTACTTCCCTGTTGTAAGCAAACTCAACATGTGGCAAACACTCCTCCCATTCACGCAGATTTTTCTTGATCATAACTCGCAGCAACTGTGACAATGTCCTATTCACCACCTCCGTTTGACCATCAGTTTGAGGATGACATGTAGTGTCGAACATCAACTTTGTGCCCAACTTTCCCCAAAGTGTCTTCCAGAAATAGCTCACAAACTTCATATCCTTGTCAGAAACAATTGTCTTGGGCACTCCATGCAAGCATACAATCTCCCTTAAAAACAGGTTAGCAACATGTGACACATTGTCGCTTTTGTGGCAAGCAATAAAATGTGCCATCTTGGAAAATCTATCCACTACCACAAATATGCTAGCATGACCATGTTTAGTGCGTGGCAATCCTAACACAAAATCCATACTAATATCTTCCCAAGGTGTGGTAGGAGCCGATAGTGGAGTATACAATCCGTGAGGCTTCAGCTTGGAATTGGATGTGTTGCATACAATGCAGCACCGAACAAACCTGTCCACATCACGCCTCATCTTGGACCAATAAAAATTGTCAGCAAGCATGAGTAGTGTCTTCTCACGCCCAAAGTAACGCATCAAACCTCCTGCATGTGATTCCTGCAACAATAGAAAACGCACAGACGATTCTGGAACACAAAGTTTGTTAGCTCAAAACAGAAATCTATCATGGATGTGGAAATTATCCCATGTAGTTCGAAGCAAGCACAAACGATATGGTTCAGCAAAATCATGATCAGTTGCATATAAATCACACAAACTCTCTAAACCAGGAATCTTAACATCAAGATGTGTCAATAACATATTCTTCCTAGAAAGAGCATGAACAACAACATTATCTTTCCCTTTCTTATATTTGATGATGTAGGGAAAAGACTCAATGAACTCAACCCACTTAGCTAGGTGTCTATGCAAGTTAGATTGATCTTTCAGATATTTCAAAGCTTCATTAGCAGAATGTATGATAAATTCTTTTGTCCACGAATAATGTTGCCAAACTTCAAGAACTCGAACAAGTGCATACAATTCTTTATCATAAACAGGATAATTCAATCTAGCACCAGAAAGTTTCTCACTAAAAAAAGCAATAGGTCTACCTTCCGGCATCAACACACCACCAATCCCTATGCCACTAGCATCACATTCAATCTCAAATTGTTTAACAAAATCTGGTAGTGCAAGTAAAGGTTCCGAAGTAAGCAAACATTTCAGCTCATCAAAAACAAGATCTTGAGCAGCGCCCCAAACAAAAGGCACTCCTTTCTTAGTCAATTCATTCAATGGTGCAGCAATAGTACTAAAGTCTTTCACAAAACGTCTATAAAATCCAGCAAGACCGTGGAAATTTTGTACTTGACTAATATTCATGGGAGTAGGCAAATCTTGAATGGCTGTAATTTTAGAAGAATCTACTTCTACTCCATGCTTAGATACAATATATCCCAGAAATATGACCTTATCTTGTGCAAAAGTGCACTTCTCAAGATTAGCATATAATTTAGCATCATGCAACACTTGCAAAACTTGTCTAATATGCTCAGCATGTTCAAAATCATTGCGGCCGTAAATAAGTATATCATCAAAATACACAACCACAAAACGTCCAATAAACTCTCTCAAAACATGGTTCATTAATCTCATGAAAGTACTAGGAGCATTAGTAAGACCAAAAGGCATAACTAACCACTCATATAACCCGAACTTAGTTTTGAAAGAAGTTTTCCATTCATCCCCTTGTTTCATCCTAATTTGCTGGTATCCACTACGCAAATCAATTTAGAGAAAATAGCAGCAACACTCATTTCATCAAGCATATCCTCTAAACGTGGAATAGGATGGCGATATCGAATAGTGATATTATTTATAGCTCTACAATCTACGCACATACGCCATTTGCCATCTTTCTTAGGAACCAAAATAACAGGAACAACACAAGGGCTAAGACTGACACGAATATACCCTTTGTCCAGAAGTGCTTGCACTTGTTGCTGAATTTCCTTCGTCTCTTGGGGATTAGTCATGTATGGTGCCCGGTTGGGGAGAGTAGCACCCGGAATAAGATCAATTTGGTGCTGAATACCACGCAAGGGTAGTAATCCCGCCGGAACCTCCGCCGGAAACATATCGTCATTGTCCTGCAAAACAGTAGTCACACTGGGAGAAAGAGGATGATTATCATTAGAAAGCAAAACCCCGCCTTTGTACATAAGCACAAGTAGCATGGCTGTAGGATCCTCGCTCACTAAATTCTCTCATGTCTTCTTTGGTGGCTAATGTAAGCAAAATAGTCTCTCTCGCACTTTTCGTTATATTATCACTCACAGCTATTACATTGTTCTCTCGTGTAGGTCCTAAATTGACCTCTACTTTCTGACAAGACTCATTTACAATTTGCTGTGGGGACATAGGATGGAGATTAAGTTTCTTACCGTTGAACTCCAAATGATATGTATTGGCTCGGCCATTGTGTTGCACATGGCAGTCATATAACCAGGGCCGACCCAATATGAGATGGAAAACTGTCATAGGAACCACATCAAAATCAATGGAATCCTGGTAGGGGCATATCTCAAAATTCACGCACACCATATGATTCACTTTCATCTCACCACCGTCACTCAACCATTTGACATAATATGGATTTTGGTGAGGTAAGTATTTCAGATTTAGCTTGGCACATAACTCCTTGCTTGAGAGGTTGCGGCAGTTACCTCCATCAATGATTACTTTGCAAGCTTTGTTGGAGCCAAATAATTATTTGGTTTGGAACAAATTGCAGCGCTGAGAGTCATTTTGTGGCTGCATGGTAAGAGCACGCTGTGACACAATAATAGTAGGAGCAGGTGATGCAAAAGCATCCATTCCTTCTTCACTATTGTATCCCTCGTCATCGAATCCGAATGGGTCTTCATCATCACCGGTTTCATACTCGTCGGTGTCTTCATTAATGACAATGAATTTTCTGTTCGGACAATCTCTCTTGAAGTGACCCGGATTACCGCAAGCGTGACAAGTCATCTCTCGCGTACGAGTTGTAAACATATTGGAGCCTGCACAAGTGGCAGGGGCAGCTGGCTTCTTCGCCATAGGCGCATTGGAGGCTGACTTGGAGTAGGACGAATAAGGATGATTGTTAGCACCATTGTTCTCCATAGGCGCGGCAGACAACGTCCTAGAAGAAACCTGCTAGAAGATGAGTATCTTGCTTTTAGTTGGGCCTCTTCTGCAAGCTGTGACTCCGCCTCTCTGGCATGATGTAGCAACTCATTCATATTATTGTATTGATGATGCCAAACAATACCCTTGATCTAAATTTTCAATCCATGGAGAAAACGTTGCATTGTCATCTCAATAGACTCTCGAACTCGTGCACGTTGCGACAACATCTCCATCTCCATATAGTATTCATCAACGGACATTGTACCTTGCTTCAATTGTTGAAATTTATCAAAGACAGTGCGTAAATAATTTGTGGGAATAAAACGGGCCCGCATGGTCGCTCGCATATCGCGCAAAGTACGAATAGGCATCTCATTGGCCTCTTGTATGTCGCTCATGACCCCATCCCACCATCGCAAAGCGTAACCATCAAATTCTAAGGAAGCAAGCTTGATCTTCCTGTCTTCAGTATAGTCATGTAAGCGCCATAATTCCTCAATCTTGAGCTCCCAAATGAGATATTCTTCCACATCTGTGGAGCCTTCAAATTTGGGAACTGAAAATTTGGGCTTGCCCAAACCGTCATCGTCCTGAAGTGGTATACGCCGCGCACCAAGACCAAGGAGAGGTTGACGATTCTGTCCGAGAGCACCACGGCCACGACCATTAGCGCCCCTTACGGCATCATTGTCGTCCTGGACACTACCATTATCTTCATTGCCTTTAGGTTGGCATTGGGCGGCAGGAACCCGCATAGCATTGAATGCGGTTGTCAATTGCTAGATGCTTGTTTGAAATCCATTCACTTGCGCTTGCAAATCGGTGACTGAAGCATGTGTACCATCCAAATTCATATTAGCCTCTTGAAGATCAGTCACAAGAGGTTCTATGGATGTATCAATCTTGTTGGTCAAATGATCTTGGAGACCTTCATACGCATCCCAAGTAACTGGAGCATCCTTATCCTGTTTCTGCATCACATCAAACCACTTTGAGACATGATTAGTAGGTTAGTGCACTAAATCAAAATATTTTTGTGAACACTCTCAACTCACTCAAAACCGACAAGAAAAGTTGAATCTTACCGTTCCAAAGTGAATAGTAATGCGTACCCGTTCGGATGGAGGACTAGTGCACGAATGTGATGAAGTGAATAACCGAGTAAAAGAGTGAACACACAACAAAGCAGGATATATGTGGTGGAGCTCTAGGTATGATACCCTAACTACACCAAAGTCAAGTCCTAGTGCTGAGCGTGTGATACAAACCCAAGGAAAAACTCACAAAGTGGAAACAAAAAAGCGTCAGGCCTCTCAAAAGCTCACCACTTTGATATTTCCCTTTTAGAACTTGTGTATCTCTTTGTACTCTTTGATAACTCTTTTCGATCACACTTCTTTCTCTTTTTTTTGAATCTTTTCTCTTTTCTCTCTCTTATTTTTTTGAATCTTTTCTCTTTTCTCTCTCTTTATTTGAATCTTTTCTCTTTTTCTATCTTTTTTTTAATTTTTTGACTCTTTTCCACACTTGTCGGAATTGCTACAATACTGCTACAGTAAAATCTGTCTCTTTAGGCCACAATATGTCGCACCGCAGAGAAATTTTCGGGGAAAGAACACAACGAAACAACAACTAAAACAATGACTCTGATGCAATCTAAGTTATGGAAAAACTAGAAACCCTAATATTTTTGTATGGCTTTTTCTGGATAGGACGAAAACAAAAAACGATCTAATGGATGGATTTGGTGGATGCTTACCGAAGAAACACTGGAAATCTGATACCAAGATGATATGGGGTGGCCCGATCTTCTCAGTAAGCGTACGGTGAATATGAGGGCGATGTGAGATAATTTGTATGTAGTCGATGAACTCTCCTCGCTAGATCTCTGTTGCTAATGCGACATCTCTCTACCCTTTGAATATTCCAAACTTCACACACTTGCGCACAGATTTGCAATCTACTAATTCAAGTGGAACAACAGATCACACAGAACTTGCAGTAGCAACACTTCAGATCGATACGAATGGAAGTATATGATTAAAGATGAATGCTCGAAGCAATTCTCTAGAACTAGGGTTTATATAAACGTGGTCTAACCCTAAAATGCGCTAGCGGCTAGGTATTTATAAGCTAGGGGGTCTAGAGTTGGATACAAGGGCCGCAACCCTGAAATCCGCGCCCAAGAAGGTCGGACGTCCGGTGGGTATCAGATGTCCGTCGGGGCCATCAGACGTCTGGTGGACGTCGGAAATTCTATAGTTATAATGCAAACCCTTCTGTACTCAGGGTATCCTAATTCCGACAGCTGTCGGACTTCCGATGTATTTGTCGTCAAAGTTTCTGTCTTCGAAGGATCCTATTTCCGGTACGAATCGGACGTCTGGTCGCCAGACGTCCGGTAGGCGACGGACGCCCGGTCCCTGAAGCTTCTGCTTGATTGATGGCTTGGCTTCTCGCGTCCATGTCAACAGCGTCGGACGTCCGACTAGAATCGTACATCCGGTTCCTGGAGCTTCAGCTTCCCGTTTCCGAACCTCGTCTTCTACTTTCTGCTTCTCGTCTTCTTCATGGTACCTGATCATGCAAACATACAAAGACTTAGGCAGTATATAATTCTCATTAAGCACAACATCAGATTCTATTAAGAGTAAGTTCACCTGTTGTTCAATTAGCTTTGCACGAGCTCTTGTAATAGGTCCAAGTCTAATTGGATTGGCTTGTTCATCAGGAAGAGTTGGGGATATACTATTAGTAGGGATGTCCTCATCAGATGTCCCAACATCAAGATAGAGTTTCTAAAGACCCTCATTCCCAGTTCCAAGTTGGCTCAAACTTCCATACATTCCAAATAGAACATATGCCACAACTTCCCAATGGCAATCAGGATGGCTAGTAACTTGTGTGTACCATTCTTGGGTAAAGAAGTACAACACTCGTCATAATATTACTGGTGAGATGGTATAAGAATCAGCAAACTTTACAATTTTCACTGGCCATGCACTGCACAAATGATAAACTACATATGCATGAGACCATGAGCACAGTACTAATCAACATTTATAATTGTAGGAAGGAAAGTAACAACAAGATTCTGCTATTTTTAAAAAAACTTACACGAAATGGCAACAAAAGAAAGAGAGAAGGTTGCAACCTGAGGTCAGCTCATCTTTGAATGTCTCATACGCTTTTTACAACAAGGATAGGTGATCCTTGTATTTGTTCAGTATATGCAAATGACATAACTTGTGCAGCGTGCCTATCAGTGTACTCTTTATTGATGCATCCATGGAGGGGCATTGATCTGCATGTTTTGAACATAAGCAATGAGTTATCGAGAGAACTGCATTTCTCTTTCTTCTTTTTTGCTGATTTTTTTTGGATGGAAGAAATGGACTACAAAACTTGCCAGTGAACTGCATTGTTATTTAAACCCATTTGTTTTTAGCATACCTGTAAGTATGCATATTGGCCGCTTGTTGTTAATTCAACGCAAGAACGTCCGGAACACCCACTCAAAAGTCGTTATTGTTTCGTCTCTAACGAGAGCCACAACAAATATTGTACTTTGCAGGTGGTGCTTGACTCCAATGAAGACGACCAGAGGCATGTGAAATTTGTTGGTCTTGTAGGTCGTGTCGAATGTACACAATCTCCAAAGTATTTGTACGATCCCCGGTAGCTCGCGTTTGCCCAGAAGATGTTTCTTACACGGTTATCGACGTCTTTGTCGTAATCGTAGAAGAACTCTGGGTTTATTTGCTGCATATTCTTAAAGAAAGCAAGGAGTTTCTTCACATCATCCTCTGTCTCCTGCTTCGCGAACTGTACTTCCTGCAGTTCAAAAGAAGAATAAACTTGCAGCATTAAAGACACACAGAAATGCACAAGCGAACTGCATCAAATAAATGAGAGATTGTTTTTTGTGTCAGGAACGTACTTGTTCACCCACTCACGGCTAGTGCGCCCCATAAAGTGCAGCCCTCCCGACATTCTTGACAGTGTTGACATCATCTGCGTGTGCGTCAGGTTGTCGCTCTGCATGTCCTTCACTAGTTTATGTAAGGCCCGATATGCGGTATTGTTCCAGATCTAGATGTTTCCATCCAGATCCGGGGACGAAGCACATATCGGTCCCACCGCGACATATGACATAGCCATATGCCCCGGATTTCCAACATGATATCACAACATTACAGATACAAGGATACAACATCTCATACAATCGGCATACAATAGCCTTAAATACAATACATCAGCGGAAGGTATATGTCTGAGTACAGACTACAATCAAAAGCCTACTGGCAAAGAGAAAATCATCGATCCCCATAACCACACGGGTCCAGGCCCTCCGCCGGGATCCGCCTAACTAGTCGTCGTCGAGTCTCCACGTGAAACGTCGATCACCATACATGTTGTCGATCAAGAACCCAAAAAAGAGTTTGGGGGTAGTATCATGAGTATAGAAGTACTCAACATCCAACTGTAGTGGTCATCTGACCCAGCAAGGACTTCATCACTCGTCATTCTAGGACAACTAGTAGTTTACGATAAGGATGGGGTAAGTGGTGAGGTTGCTGCCGCACTAGCATTTATGAAGTGGCTAACGATCTAGAGAATAAGATAAGAATCCAAGCATTCGATGAGGAATCGCCTCCAACAAGTCTGCTATCCATCTACCTATGCAAACATAATACCTATCCTATCCTTGTCCTCCTCTTCGCATCCCGACGAAGAAGAAGCAGTCAAGGCACACACACGTTGATAAAATTATATTAAGATTATCTCAGTTGTTGTTGTCTAGGAACAAGGAGTAGGTCTCAAGTCGTCCATAACCGTGGACATGGCTTCTCGAAAAGATTTAACCCTGCAGGGGTGTACCAATTGCCCATTATAAGGCTCCGCAAGCACGCCCATCTCTCTCAGTTGCTACCCATGATAGGCAACCATTTTATGATTTAGTCCCAAGAGATCCGAAACGACAGGTCCCTCTAACTAACAACGAACAAATCCGGGTGGCCCCCGGGGATTCGACACCCAATCCAAAGGACGGTTGCGCTATCGGATCGGACTCTTCCGGCTGGACGAGGTCGGGGTAACTAAACCATCACTGTGGGCAGCCCCCTAGCTTCCATGTGTGGACCAACAAAGGAAATCTGTCTCCGCTGGCCCGACTTGTTTGAAAATCTGCTGGGAGCTCACCTGTCACACACACGGTTTTCAAATGGTAAAACTAGCTTGGGCCACCTCTAGAAATGTTTGAAGCTAGGTAGCTAAGAAAAGGGAACCCCATAGCATCCCACACGCGGTTAGTGATGTCTACGCACGCTTCTATTCTTGTAGACTATGTTGGGTCTCCAAGCACAGAGGTTTGTAGGACAGCAGCAATTTCCCTCAAGTGGATGACCTAAGGTTTATCAAACTCAGGGAAGTAGAGGTTGAAGATGGTCTCTATCAAACAATCCTGCAATTAAGATACAAGAAGTCTCTTGTGTCCCCAACACACCTAATACAATGGCAAATTGTGTAGGTGCACTAGTTCGGCGAAGAGATGGTAAAATATGGGTGATAGGGGTGGCAAATAAAGGTAATATAAATCTGAATAAATAAAAAAGCAAGGTAGCAAGCGACAAAAGTGAGCACAAACGGTATTGCAATGCTGGAAACAAGGCCTAGGCTTCATACTTTCACTAGTGGCAACTCCCAACAACATTAACATAGTCTAATCACATGATATTTCCCATAAAACATGCAATGGAGACGCACTCGGAGGTCATTCCTTTGTGGTCAAGAGAGGACGAGAATTATGTAGGGCTACAAAAGCACACCTCAAAGTTCATAGTTCTCAATCTATGGATTTCCCAATGTCACCGCGGCCATCCAAAGAGAGTACCACAATCACCACAACATATCTCAAGGATAGTCAAAGACAAGCACCAAGAGACTCTCAATCTTAAATCAACACACAAAAGAGGAAATCACTTATGAAAATATTCTTCTAACCCATGTCCAATAGACCGCTGTCACCATGGTCTCGGGGATTATACTAGATAAGATCAAGTGAGTACATCAATCTAATACATAGAGGTAGGGGAAATATCATGAGATCATCCTAGATTAACATAGCCTATGATCACAACGAAGATCACATCATGGGAGAGAGAATTATCCACATAGCTACTATAGAAACCTTAGCCCCGAGGGGAACTACTCACACATGGACATGGTGAGAGAGAGAGTTGTTGATGGAGAGGTGCAGCCCGGAGGAGATGAAGGAGACGACGGCGGCGGCGACGGCGACACCCACGGCCACGGCTTTGGCCACGGCCCTTGAGGGAAGCGGCCCTTGGCCCCATTCTTCTTCCTTTGAGATGGTGCTTCTGTGGAGATTGATCTCCCCCTCAAGATGGCTGCCAAGGGGGAGGAAATTTCGTGGTGCCCTTTGACCCAGGTTTCCTCTCTTTATATAGACTCTCGGATTCCCGTCATCCAGATGACGTCTTCGGTATTTCGGGGCTCCAGGGAGCATCCGAACTCTGATTGGGCCGACTTTTATATCTATATCCACCGGAAAAAAATTCACTACAACTTTGTAGTTTTAAGTTTTTCCGTTTGAGGCCGTCTTCTAGCGTTTCCGAGGCGATCTTTAAAACCTTTCTGCTAGGGACAGATTTCGAAAGAGTTAGCGTTCAACTCCTACAAGGCTCCTTTTTGTGAATTTTTCCTTTATCCAAGTAATTCCTACACATAAAGTACAAAAACAAGAACTTGTGCACTCTTGCAACCATTAATAGGTTAGTTCCAAAATATGTTATAAAAAGATATGAAAGTGTATCAAAAGCATAGCAATATCACACAAAACATGCATGGAGCAAGCATAAATTATAGATACGTTTGGAACGTATCAGTTAGGCACGCTCAGTCTTAAAACCAATACCCGGAACTCGGATCCTAGGTGACTCGAATGGAACAAAGTGTCGGGGCGGGATAGCCTAGACCTTCCATCCTTCGTCGAATATAGTCAACATTTATAATAATCATATCATCCACAACAATATAATAATGTGATAGCCCAAACCAAGAAGTAACAGGAGGTAACATTCGTAGCATCCTAAGCATGCATACTAAGTAGGGGCTGAGCAACGAGCAATAGTAACATAGCAGTACATGGTTTTCTGGGAGGGGACATGGCTGTATCGGTTTGAAAGAGGCTGTAAACGTGTGGTAGGATCAAACATCGAACCTAACCTAGACTAGCATGCAAACTTCTGGTTGAAATAGAATGGATCATAAGTAATGTATAGACCTTGCCTGTTGATAACTCGGGTTCCGAAGGTGTAGTTGATCGCAAGCTCGCATCGTCTCCGAAGGTACCCCAGAAGCACTCAAGACGGTCAAGACTGGAAATCAATCAACGAGAAAGCATCTATTACTACGAAGCAAACACGAGCAAGCATCAACAAGAAGGCAACACGAGACATCGCACGGCATCGCATCTATCATCGAGAGCGGTTACTAACAGGTTAAGTGGAGTACTCGTCACACACGACGATGCCACACATTTTACGATGGTTAAAGTTGTTTAGCTACACAACATGAGCAAGGTTGTTAACATGGCATGTCACTCAAGCATGACATAACACACAAACATGACAAGAGGTGAAGCATAAGATAAACTATCTGTGCCAGTCAATTTAAGTGAGGCACAACCTAAACATGGCATAACACTAAGTGTCGCACTACAATAAAAACAATTGGTACTGTTCTGCCCTAAACCATATTTTAGGTTGGTAAACAGCAGCAAACAATAGCATAAACACAAAGTACATGAAATTCAAATCAAGTTACATATAAAGAACACTCCAAACGGAGTTACGGTTAAAAAGATACAAGCAATACAAGTTTGGAACACAATCTGCCAACATCGGGTAGCACACTTTAGAGCAATGCATAAACAGGATAATGAATGCAAACATGCTCATAAATGATATGCAACTAAAGTAGACATGACATGGAAGGTATGGCAAAAGGAATCATGCAAAAAGGCATCATGAACAATTAATTATAGCCCAAGCAAAATGCAATAAAACATTACTGGTCTAGGACTTAGTGAAAATCAGGAAAACAGGGCAGAAACTGTTATTTTCATGTTGTATAAAAAGGGGTAAAGCTATATGCAAAAGTGCAGGAACATGACATAGCAATATATGGGCATGAACTAGACATGATGGTGATCAGGTACAAACAAGAATCAAGGTCATAGGCATAACAGATCAAAAGATATTAAGCATGCAACATGGCATCGAAAAGTTACAGACTTAGAGAAAACAGAGGTGGCTGTCAACAATAGCAAGATAGCAACTTTGGGTGATGAAACAAACATCATGCAGCAGGAAAATATGACGTGTGAATGCATAGAATTGAAGTAGACATGAAGCTTAACAGTATGCAACAAGAATTAATGCAATAGGCCTCATGGATGTGTCACAATCATCAATCAAACTTGCAATAAAATAATAACAGCAGCACTTAACAGGAATTAACAGCAGTTAACGGTCTAATGACCACTTCAACAGTGATTAACAACATCAAGATGGCCTCAAATCAAAATGCTCACAAAATATGAATTGAAGTACACACAATTCTAAACAATTTTCCTTTTGGGCGCAACGTCATATGAGTTACGGTTTGATCGCAAATTACATCGCAAAAAGGGATCAGCAGCAGAAATTACAGTGACTTAGCAAAATAAATAAAAAATGAGAAACCAAAAAAAACGAGGTCGGTGGGCTGCTCACCTAGCGGCTGGGAGGCGGCCTGGCGGATCTGGAGGCTGACTGGGGCCCAAGGGGCGCGCTGGGCCAACAACGAGCTGGGCCTAGGGTGGGCGCGACCCACCTGGCGCCGGTTGGTGGCGGCCGCTCGGCTCCTCCCGAGCGTGGTGGCGACGGTGGCGGCCGACGCCGGCAAGGGGCGGAGACGAGGCGGGCAAGGCCGTGGCTGGGAGCGGCGAGGAGGACACGGGAGGGGCGCGGCGACCGGATCGGAGGCGCCGACGTCCGATCTGACCAGCGGCGGCGCGCATCGAGCTTGAGAGGCGGGGCGGCGACCTCGTCGGAAAGAATGGTGGCGGCGGCTTGGGCAGCACCGGCTTGCTCTGCGAGGAGAGAGGGAGACCGAGGTTAGAAGGAGAGGGAGGAGGCGGTTGCGTGAGGGAACCCTAGCTGGGAGGGGACGCGAGGAGAGGGGGGTGGCTAGATAAAGGGGGGCGCTGGGGAGGCTGAAGGAGGGCTCCACCTTCTTTCCTCAGCCATGGACGCTAGCACGAGAGAGGAGGGGAGACCACGTGCAAGGGAAAAATGGAGGGGAAGGAGTCGTGTTGGGCTGGGGTGTTTGGGTTGGAGTTGGGCTAGAGGGTTAGATTGGGGTGGAAAGAAGGGGAGGGCCCAAATGGCACTAGATTGCCCTCTTCTGCATTTTGTTCATTCACAACATGATAGCAGAGAAAAGACCAACAAAACATAGATAATGGAGAAAAAAAATCATATTACAATATGATTCTCAATCTACACTATTTATAAGATTTTTAGAAAATGAATTGGGTCCACAATGTTTAAGTATTTCAAATGGATTTCGAAATAATTCAAAGGCCATTTGAACTACAACCCTGTTTTCTTGGAGGGCAAATATCTTGGAATTTGGCACAGGCCTTCATGATGGCAAAACATGATGATTTCCGAAATATCTTGCTTAGGGGAGAAAAGATGAGGCTTGGGAAAAATGGCAAGGCCAGGAAAAGAATGAAAAGAAACAATTAGAAACAATCCTTTTAAGTAATCATAAAAATGCTTGGGCATTTTTCTGTCACGTGGATTATTGCAAAGATTAAATGTGCAAATTTTCATCCCCAATGGAAAAAATAAAAATGCAAATTTTTATGGAATTTGCTAGTTTTGGCTGTTACAGTTTATCAAGTAACGGATCATCCCTCTTATGCGAGTGCATGTGCAGAAGCATAGTCGGGCTCTCAATCATCCAGTGGTTGTGATTGAGCTCAATATATGCTATCACAAACACATCCTTGATTTTTTTTCACTCTTATACTCGCCTTGCAGCCAATTCTTTTCGTCGTTTTCTCTCGCTTTCTGTCATAATCTGCCACAGTATCCTTGTTCTTGCCCTCCCTTGAGCAAACTATGTAGTTGTTTGTCTTGAATCTGCCCCCTTTGCGTGTACCGAAGCCTACATGCCTCGCATACGTGTTGAAGAAGCTTTGCGTTGCAGCGTAAGAGGTGAACTGCATACCTTTCGCAGGCACAAGTTCTTGCAGCATGTTCTCATTCTGCACCCCAACATGACATGTTTTTCTTGTTAACGAAAGAATGCATAGGCTGAAAAAAATGCATAAGTGAACTGCAGTACCAAGGAAAGGAAGCTTACATGTGTGTACTGTTTCATCTCCAACGGTGTTTGCAGCTCATCGATGTTTATTGGGCTTGGAGGAGTTAAAACAGATCTGTGTAATCAAGGATCCCTGGGAGCCAGAAGCGTTGAGAACTTTACTTTTTTTGTTGCTTGCAGCTCTCTTTAACTCGGCTTCTGATTATTTTTTTGCGTGGTAGGCGGCCCATGTGGAATTCCACCGTGTATGTGATGATGAATTGGTTGCTCCCAAAATTTATTTGTGGAGGTGCAATATCATCCGTGCTTATCTGCTGGCCAAATGTTTCAAAAATGTGTGTGTACCTTGGATGCATAACTGTTATGAGCTGCTCTTCATCATCATCCTCATCATCGTTTTGCTGCGCACGCGCCCCCATGTAGACCAGATCGCCGTCCTCCTTATCTAGCGCGCTTGCTTCACTGTTTTCATATTTTTCCTCTACATCTTTCTCTACAGAGTACGCAGTCCTGTTTTTTGTGTTAAAGAAACACCTAGTTATTCAGGCGTTATCCATCTAGCCATCTCCCACTCTTCTCTTCCAATGCAGTTCAGGGGTTTTGTGTTGTGTATCAATCAAGGCATTTTCTGGTTTGGAGGCATTGTAATTTCCTACAGAGGACATAGGCAGTGAACTGCACATTTGTATTAAGCCAAAGCGTTATATACGCTAACAGTGAACTGCACTGCATTTTCATACTATATATATATATATACACAACTACAGAAATTGCACTTCAATTTTTCAGTCTATAGCAGGGGCACTGGAAGTTATTTAACTCGAAGAAACAATGCACTTCAGTTTTTAGCCATAGTGCTCTACATATGTAAGCCATGGTGGACTACATTGTTTTAGAATTTCATCTTTGATTTTTTTAAGGGGAGAAAAACGGCAATGCAGTTGACGCAAAGAGGGCACTGCATGTTAATAAACAGGGGCACTGCAATTTGAATTTCTCATTAACAGTAGAAGCCAACTTCACTAGTTGAACAGAGAGGCAATGTACTATTTGAACTTCAACAGCGTTCTAATTTTACATGTAAACAAATATAAGTTAGTTGTTAGAAAGGGAGGGGGGTTGGGGGGTCTCCCCCCCATATTTTTTTTTGTTAATGAATATATTAAACTTAGTGTGGGGGTGGGGGTTGGGTATGTGAACTGCTTACATTATCCGCAAGCGTGACCTTCCTCTTGAGCGAAGTTCTCTCCTTCTGCAGATGCAGTTCAGCCAACTATCGCCGTGCATCCCACCTAAGTTGAAGGAACTCATTAGCGTTTTGAACTTTCGCCATTGTCGCCGCAGAAGGCTGGATGGGTGATATGACCATTACAGTTCGCGTCCATGCCGACTGCGAGTTTGCAGGAGAAAGTCTCCTTATGGTTCGCTTCCCCCTACCGTGCATCACCGAGAATGGATGCGTCAGCATGCTGAACGGCGATGGATCTCCCATGCCAGAGGCTCGATCTGCGGGGGTGGTGCAGTTGGCGGGACTCCCAGATCCTGGGAGGATCGAGGCGGCCGTGAATGGGAGCCTAGCGGAGGGCCGGCTTCGCCGTCCAGGCAGATCTCGCGGAAGAAGGTCTTTAGAGGACTGGCGGCGGTGATTCCGCCGCCAATTTGGGGGCGATTCGGTAGTGGAGAAGCGCCGCGGTGCGGGTATTGGTTCTGCATCCTCTTCGGTCGCCGTCCGCCGGCGCGCCGCGCAAGAAGGCAGGGATGGAGGTGGTCGCCGCCGGCCGCGGGCACTGTCGCGCTAGAAGGCGGCGTGGGGATCGGGGCTGCCGGCCACGGGGCGCTGCCGCGCTAGAAGGCGGCGTGGGGATCGGGGCCGCCAGCTGCGGGGCGCTGCCTCGCAAGAAGGTGGGTTAGGAGAATAAGGGGTTTTGTTAGTATAATAAGGTCTTAGAGGGTGTTAGTAGTATATATATATACAGCCGGTCTATTCTACTAATATTAGCAGAATAACTATTCTAATAACGCTTCCGAACTGCATCGGCAAGCTATGCGCACTCCTTTGGTGTACTGTCCGAACCGCACAAGTGATAGCGGAGAACTGCTTCAAATGCATGGCGTTTCCAACTTGTTTTGATTGATTTTTGTTTGTTTATTTGTGTTCGCGGTTATCCGCGATGAACATTTATGTGTTGAAACGCGAAAATTTCAAAAAAAATAACGTAATCGACGGAGTTAGCGGATCAGCCTCTGTTATTTGGCATGAGAAGGACCTTCTCATCGTCCTTTGCGGGGATCATACTCGATTACACTGTAATTTTAGTGTGTTTCTAAGTTGGTGATCATGTTTGTGTTACTCTGCGACAGATTCATTTGCTAATTCGTTCGATTGTTTGGACGATTGGTCGACTTTGTCTCCGTGGCGGAAGAACTCTGTCATGTGGCGTGGTGTGTTGGAGCGGACGCGCACGGGGTGCCCAATATCCAATTTGTGCGTGTGCTATATGTTTTGTTCGGTAGCGCATTGTATCCTTGTTGTGTTTTTTTGCGCGGGTTGTGGAGGTGAACTAGGCAGATCGGGTTTTGTTGGTTTAATCAGTTTTTTGTTTGGTCACGCACGTGAGCTGCAGTTATTTTCCATATGAGCTGCATCTGGTCATTGGTCTACACTGCAGTTGGGACATTATACCGCACTCCATTGGGGTCATCTTTTTATGGCCGCTGTGTATATATACGGCTGGGTACATTGCCTCCCCTCCTACCTTATCCGCGGCTGGCATCAGTGTCTTGTGTAGTCGCTCCTCCTCCCACCCACCCCACCCCCACATTTTTTTCCCGCAGGTCCTTCTTCTTTCCTCAACCATATCCTCCCCCCCCCCCCGGCAATGGATTGCTCGTGCCGCTGCTTGGCAAGGATGGAGCCCATGCTGGAGACCTGCGTTTCTTTGAAGGTTTGGTTTTGAATCAGAGGCAGCGGCACAACGCTCTCTGTTCCGTGCTGTATTCTCCAGTTATTAGATTCCGGGCTCTATTCGTCCATCAATTGACTGACGACGTTTTCAATGATTCATGGGTATGTATTTTTATGGATATCTTTTCTTTTGTTGTTTCTAGGTAACTCTATCTGATTATTGCAGTAGTATTAGTTTCTGAAGAAACATTTTCACCTATACAGTGAACTGCTTTCCCATAGATTCATGGGTATGTATTTTTATGCATATTTTTTTTGTTGTGTGTAGTTAACCCTATCTGAATATTGTAGTAGTATTTAGTTTCTGAAGAAACATTTTCACGAGTGCAAGTGAACTGCTTTCCCATAGAATTTTATTATGAAGATTGTAGCAGTATTAGCTTATGAAGAAATATTTTTCATTTAGTAACAGTGAACTTCTTTCCCATAGTTTTTTATTATGAAGATTGTAACAGCAGCAGTAGTTGAAGCTTTCCCGTGTTATACCTTATTCATATTTGTTCTCGTTTTGCAGAAATTCCTTTCTGGTCTAGTCAGGGTAACGGAAAGTTCTGTTAATTTGGTCATGGTTAGCAAGAATGGATATCATAATGTTGATGCCATGTATTATTTTGGCTCTGATGATTGTTTGGTTCTCAAAGATGGCTGGAAGGAATTGGTGGAGGAATCTGGTCTTCAGGCTGGGGATGTTGTCATGGTTATGTTTTATAGGCATGCAAATTGGTTGGAAATCAAGTTAAATTTTCTTTAGATTAGTTCTGCTTTGAGTAGCAGTAGGATGAAATAATTTGTTCTAATAATTTTCCCTCTTGTGTGGCATCTAGTTTATTTTCTAGAGAAGTCTGACTTGCATGGTCAACAATGTTTTATCTTTGTTGCTGAAAAGGCAGTGAAACATTTTCTTAAAATTTGTGTTTTGTCAAAAGTTTTTTGATTCATTACTGACGAAATGCAGTTTGTGAACTCGCATGTGTGTAGTTAACGCTATTTTATTATTGTCGCAGTAGTAGTTTGTGAAGGAAACACTATCACTAAGTATAAGTGAGCTGCTTTTTGACAGAGTGTTTTTATGTGTATCCTAGTAGCAGCAGTAGTTGAGAGATATACAGACTGGAAACACCCACTGATCTTTTTTTTCAGTAACCCATATATGGAACTACAGGGATAATAAAAGAGGACTGCATTAACCCATACATGGAACTACAGTGCTAATAAAAGAGGACTGCATGAACCATTGTTTTGTGAACTATTTTTGATAACACACTGAGAACTGCAAATTGTTGATAGATACAAACCAAGGTTCTGTGCTCATAATAAGAAAAGTACATCATCAAGCAAACTAAAGTAACATAAGCAAACATTGTGCCAAAGAAAATAACAACGAAAGCAAACTAATCGACATAAGCAGAAGGAAACAACTTGAGCACTCGCGACAGGAACCCTTGGTTATCAGCATTTGGCCTGCATCATCAGCTCCACTCATGCCAGGCGGAGGTGGAAGGTCATCCCCCCCAGCTCCCCTTGCCCCAAGATGACCTCCGGCGCTTCTTGGTCTACTCCTTTATAGCACGGGTGAGGCCATTCTACACTTTGGTGATGCGGTTCCATATCTCGAACGCAGTGTAGGCGTCCATTGCAGCATACTCAACATGCCTCCTGCTGAGAATCAAAGTCCACTCGTGGTGCTCTTGGTCTGTCATCTTGCTTTTCATGTCTCCGTAGTATTCTTCGATGATGATGGCAGATACATCGCCAAGTGAGTCCAGTTTCTTCGTTGTTTTAGGCACCCTCCAGTTCATCTGAATGTCGGTGAAGTTGTGGATGTCCAGGTTGCAACGTGAAAGCTTCTCATTGTCCTGGTCTATGGAGAAACCAGCGAACTCGTACCTATGTGAACGACAAGTTATTCTTATGCGAACTACATACAAAAGACAAATAGAACTACATACAAACGACAAATAGAACTGCACATAGATGAAAAGGAGAGATCCATCGGTCTGCACATAGAAAGAATGTCTTACTTTGGGTTGCTGAGGAACTTGTCATAGGCGATGCATCTCTTGCGCATTATAGCGCAAACTTGGAAAAGCAGCACCGCGTGATCTTAAACGACGGAGAGTTGAATCAGGACGGCGTCCCTCTTGTCAAGGGTGTACTCGATGTCGATGCCGACGATCTTCTCATGGTGCCCCTCGAGAACTTCCTCGTACTCGTCGACGTACTTCACCACGGTGTCCACGTCGTTGGTGTACACCACTGTGAGCACAGTCTTCCCGTGCGTCTCGACATCATTGTAAACCTTGGTGAACGGCATGGCTGGAAAGAGGAGGAACAGGAGGAGGAATCATAGTTTTTGTGAATGATAAAGTGTTGGAGTGCGGAATTTAAAGGGGAGCGGGAGCAACATCTGCCCAGCGCACGATCTCCTGCTCCAACCGGCATGGCGATCGTGCTTTGCGTTCGTGGGGATCGTGGGGATCGTGGCCTTCGTGCGTTTTTCGAACCGGCCTGATAGAGGAGTAGGGCGCGCAGGGCTTCTCTTGTGTCGAGAGATCGTGGCCTCGTATTTTTCGGGCAGTTTCTAACGATGTAATTGAAGAGAGGTTCGTAGGAGAACCACATTGTATTTTGTAACTGAACTTCATTGTGTTTGTTCTCGTAGAAAATGAGCCGTTTTTTGCTTTTCGTCTCTGACTTTTGGGCCGCGACTGTAGAGTTTTTTATTTTTTATAATAAGCGCTGCTGACTCGTGGGCCCAAGTGTTGTAGTTACTAACCTCCCCTGTCTCCTCTGCTTCTCGTCGTCGCCTCCTCATTACCCCCCTCGCCCGTACAAAATCCCCCTGGTCTCGTGGCGGAGAGGGATGACGCCCCCATCCTCCGCCGTCCGCTGCCATCTCCGTGTTGTTCGGCCGGCCTTCACGGCATCTCACGGTGAGTTCCTCTCTTCCTTTTCCACTATCTCCATCTCTTCCACTCTGCTCGTCTATTTTTTGATCCGGAAAATCGCCATCGGTGTTATTGTGTTTCTAGGGTTAGTTTGGAGCAGTATCCTCTGCTTAAGTACATTTTGTATGCGCGAATCGCAACATCCTTTGCTTAACTAGGTTGTGATCTGTTGGCTTTTTAAATTTGTTAGCAATGTGCATCTAGGGTTTTCTCTTTGTCTGTTTTAGGTTGCTTCCTAGGGTTTAATTATTATCCTTTCTTGTTTGCAGATATAGCATGGCTTATCCTACTAGAAGAAGTCTAAGGTTTGGAGGAAAATGTAAGTGAACTGCTTCTCCTATCAATGTGATCGATCATGAAGCATTGTAGTTCATTTTTGTAATTCTGCTTCAGGCTTATACTTTTTCTTGCTTTCTTTTAATTTCCTTTAGACAATACACCTTCTTCATCACCAATTGATGCATCACCAATCAGCATGGCCGCCCCATCTAGTAATTTTTAATGTCTTTTTGCCCTATTTCGCCACACTATTTTTTGACGAATTGCCCCACTTGTCAACTTCTTCCTCACCAATAAGAAGGCAAAAAATCTTATAGCAATTTTTTTATGGAGAACTGCATGTATTTATTTTTTTTGTCCATCAAAATGCACTGCATTTTTATCTTGTTTGTTAATTTCTTTTCTTTTGAATGAAATAGTGCACTGCATCACAGATTTCCTTACTAATATCCATTTTGAGACATGCTGGCAATATATGAACTGCCTCAAGTTAATTGTTTCCAAAAAAAATTCATGAAATGAACTGCATTAAGTTTTTAATTGCTTATTTAGTTTAGTTAATGAACTGCATTTTTTACATTTTATATGTTAATGAACTGCATTTAGTTATTTTGTGTCTATTTTTCTCCTTATCTTGTTTTAAAAGTGCACTACATTTGTACATTGCATTAGTATTTTTTGTCTATCCATATGCGTTGCCCAATTGATATGATCTGCATTTAGTTTAGTTTTCCCTCTTACACACATTTTTTCTTACCTACCGTTTTATGTCCTGATGGGTTCGGTGCTGGGGTTGTTAACTATTTGATTACACGTTATTTCACAGCCGATGTTGTCGTGGGCGGGACATCTGGTCAGGGCAGCATGCTACCCGAAATGAGCGAAACCCAGTCGCACGTTGATGGCACAGAACCAGTTACATGGGATTGGATGGTCCCCGATTAGATTGCAGCTGATAATGAGAGGAAAAGACAGAAAGTGATTGCGCTTGGTAACCGTTTAGAGAAGGATCATAAGGCAAAGCAAGTAAAGTTTGCTGAGGGTAAGGAGATAGAAAGGAGGATGGCAGACTCAAAAAAGTCTGCTAAGTTTGCCCCTTCAAAGAATACTGTGAAGAGAAAACTTAACACTGTTGTAGAGGAAGGTTTAAGTTCTCCACGACATAGCCCTCGTGTTGATTACTCAAAGAGGCCTAATTACGCTGAGGTTGATGTGGATCGGGTTAAAAGAAAACGGCCAAGTGCTAACGATTACTCTGGTGTTTACTTTGATCCTCCATCCAAGCGGGCACGGGAAAATGTAGGTGGAGAAAGGCTGGACCATGATTCTGGTGGGGAGGATGTTAACGCTACGAAGGTATTCGTTGTTATTTTTTTTTGTATTTTGTGGATGAGTTGCTGATGTGAACTGCATATTTATTATTATTTTTGTTTTTTGTGCATGAGTTGCTGATGTGAACTGCATTTTTATTATTATTTGTAGATTGCTAAGAGTACCAAAAGGAAGAGGTCTGAAGACGATGTTGTGGAGGAATGGAGGTTTAATAAGACTGTTCGGTTGTCTATCCCAAACGTATGCAAAGTTGTTGATAAGTTGAAGGATCCGCACAAAATTTTGGTGCGGCAAGCAGGTTTAGGTATTGTCTTCGACTTGAAAGTGAAGATGAATGTTTCTCATGTGCTTATGTGCAAGCTGATGGGAAAGATCAAGCCTGAGATGATGAGATTGGACTGCGGGTCAAATAAGGTTCTGGAAATCAATCATGAGGCTGTACATGACATTTTTGATTTCCCTATGGGTTCTCGCACTGCTCCCAAGCCTGCTGACAGTGGCCATGATGATTCGCTGGCTACTCTGAAGAACGAGCTTGGTTTTAACCGTTCTCGGAGCATAGACGTCAAGGACCTGCTTATTCTACTTGGCACCCTGGTTGAGGATGTTGTGAAGGGTCATATGGCTGTGAAGGTTTTCTTTCTCATTGTTTTCCAGAGCTTTATTTTCCCTAGCCCTGCAACTCGGTTGTCCAGGGTAGCTTCTATGGTTGAAAACTTGGACTTTGCCTCTATGGCTGAGATGGACTTTTGCCAGCTTGTCGTTGATGAGCTGAAGGCAGCTGTGTACAAGTGGAATTCTGAAGGGAGCAAGAAGAACTGTGCCGACGGCTGCACCATCGTGCCCCTGTTCATGTACCTGGATTGCTTGAATCTTCACAATGTATCCGTTATGCATACGCACACGCCACGCGCTGCAATAATGTCCCATGAGAAGTTGAAGAAGCTTCACAACGCCAACATTATTGTCAAGGGAAATATACACCTGGATACTTACAAGTTTGGGAAGTTGCCGGTCAGTTCATAGCTATCTCTTTTGTGTTTGTTATACTCTCCTTTTTCGGTATGCTAAATGTGAACCTCTTATGTACTTACATGTGAACTGCTTCTTTTTTGTTAACTCGTTCAGTGGAAGGCGCCAGGGGACATTGAGTACATGCGAACTCCAGCTGCCGAACGACACGCAAGGTTTTGTGAGCCTCTTGCTAGGAGTTCTCCAATTCGGCAGGTTCATGGTGATGCTAGGGGTTCTCCACTTCGGCGCATTCATGGTGCTGCTAGGGCAGCTGCTGGAGGTTTTTCTGGCGAGGGTTCCGGCGAGGCTCGTGATGACCGCAATATATTCGTCCAGGTTGATGACCTTCTTGACAGGGTCATTAATTTAACTTCTTATTTTCCAACCTCTGGTTCTAGGATGAGGAATATCGCTGGACTGTTTACTGCTGGAAAAGGCCCTTCTGAAGCAGAAATAGAAGCCGCTCATAACTTTGAATGTGGGAAGCTTCAATTCCTTAAGCTGTCAGTCACGAATATCAGGTCGTCATTCATTCATTTTAAGCATTCTCAGGATGACAAGTGTGCTAGGTATGAGAAGGAAGCTGAGGAAATTGTGAAGGAAATGAACAGGCGAGAACATGTTGTTAGGCCTTCTTTGTCTGACCGCGCAGCTATTGATGTATGTATTTTCTCATATGCGAACTGCTTTTTTATCGGTTTTGATTAGTTGATTTTTGATGTGTGTTTTTGTGGCATTTGACCATTTGTTTTTGCATCCTTTTAATTTGGCAGTGCGGAGGAGAGTCTTCTAATGCTAACGCGCACTAAGAGGATGACCCCCACGATCACCATGGTTTTGATTCTGATATCCTATTTGATAGGTCACAGTCCCCTGTTGTTGAGGCTGCCAGAGACAACCCTGTTGACGAAGGTGTCATAGACAAGGTTTGATATTTTTCTATTTTTCTACTGAACTTCATTGTTTTAATGTTTTTGTAGTGTCCAAAACAAAGAATCATATGTGCACCAGTAATGGCAGTGAACTGCAGCTTAATCTTTTTGTAGTGTCCAAAACAAAGAAGCACAACAGCGTAAATAGTGGTAGTGAACTACAGTATTGTTTTGTAGTTTCTACTAACAAAGAATTATACTTGTACCAGTAGCCCCAGTGAACTGCATTTTTTTCTGGAAAGCATTTTTATTATAATTGTTTTTATTTATGTTTTTTTTAGGAACGCGAAACAATTGATGAAATCCATGGGAAGGAGGCAGAGGTTGACGCTAACAAGGATGATGAGGTTGACGTGTCTAAAGAGATGGAAGAAGACAATGGTCTGGTTTTTTGCTTTCTTAGTGAACTACATCACCACCATTGTGTAATGTGTTTTTTTACTAATCAGGAATGCGGATTAAATGATGAAATTCAAGGGGAGCATACTATGGAGGCTGATATTGTAGAAAGGGACGCTGGTCTAGTGATCATAGAGAACTGCATTTATGTTTTATTTTTCATGCGAGCTGCATGGTTTTTTGCTTTTTAGTGAACTGCATCACCACCAATGTGTAATGTGTTTTTTTTTACTCATTAGGAATGCGGATTAAATGATGAAATTCAAGGGGAGCGCACCACGGAGGTTGATACTGTAGAAAGGAGAGAAGGAGGGGATCCTAATGTGGAGGTTGATAAGGAAGATGGTAGAGAGGGAGGTGAGGGTTCCATCGAGGCTGAAAAGGCAGAAGAGAGAGAAGGAAGTGAGGGTGTTGTGGAAGTTGATAAGCCAGAAGAGAGAGAAGGGGCTCCTCGGTTATAATTGAAATGGCAGAAGAGAGAGAAGGAGATAGAGTCATGGACGATGCTACGGGGACCACTATTGGCAGTGATGGTGTTGTTGGGCCATCTGTTTTGTTTTCTGGTGACGATGTGCCTGAGAACTTCCATGTCGCCTCTTGTGCAACCGAGCAATCTCAATGCAATCTGGCTGACACTAATTTGGATGTCCCAGCTGAGACAACCAAAGCGCCAGCTGAGACAGTTTTGATTGGCTCTGAAGAGGAACATCCAAATCTTGTGAAGGCAGATCAATCAAGTGACGCTTGACGATGATATCACCGGGCTGGAGAAATTGAGTCTCAGTCAAGATGCATCCGGGGAGTGGCAGGATGCGGATTCTAAAACCGAAGGTAAGCGAACTTCATTATTTTTGTTCTATTTTCTGGTCGAATCAACCGTGTTGTTTTATTCTCTGATATCGGTCTCACTATGTTTTGTAGACGAGGAATTAGCTTTTCTCACTCCTTCGAGCATTGATCCAGCTCTTATGAGGAGATACAACGAGTTATATGACGCTGTTACGAGGGCTAGGAGGGAAAAGAAGAAGTATGTTATTTTTCGTCTTATACCCGGTTATTTATTGTGTTATCTTTTTTAGGGACACACAACTTATGACTTTTTTTTGTGTTTTTCCTTCTTTTTTGAAGGTATTTAGTTGCCTTCAAGGACGAGTTTGGTGATATTACTATCGGTCAGGTTGGCGAGTCTTTTTGGTCCTACGGAACACTGAGCACGCGCCTCACAAATATTGGGGTCTCTATGTTAGTTGAGAGGTGTAAAGGATCTCAAACATTGATTGTCCTGTACAACCTATGTGTAAGCGTTTTCATTAATTTATCCTTCTCCCTGATCTACATTTATTGTGCTATAAGTTTTTTTTTCAGTGGTCACATTAACTTTGTGGTTTTGTCTTTTTGGCAGAATTCCATCTGGAATGGCGGTGCCACAAATACGGCTCTTAAAAAGATGTTTTCTTCAAGTGCTGAGGAACATGTGGACCAGGAAAACATCGTATTCCACTTGACCATTTTTCGTCATTTTTTGAAATAAGTTTTTTACTCTTACTTTTTTCTCATCTGGTTTGTTTTATTCCTTTTTAATACATATTATGTTTGCAACATTTGACCCTCCTCCTGCATCAATGAAGGATGTGATCGGTCACTAATGCTTGATTACTTTGAACCTGTCAGCAAAGCGTTTTGAGTTTCTCGACTCATACAATGGTCCTGACAGTCCTGCTGCAAGTAATATCTTCAGGAAAATGGTTAAGAATGTCAAAAAAGTTTGGAAAGATGGCAGTGCAAGCTGTGATGAGCCGTTGAACCCTCCCACCCTCGACGGCTTTGTGCTGGCTCATGTTGATGTTCCGCAGCAGGAAAACGGGTTTGTACTAGTTCTCCTTTCTATCTCCTCCGTTATATTTTTGTGCGTAGTGATCCGGATTGTTTTACTGAATTTCAGAAGCATCTTTTTTTTCCTTTTGAGTGAACTGCATTACTAATGTGTTATTAGTTGTTCTCCTTTTTTGCCTGCGGTATAGTGATGGTACGAATTAACGCCCCCTCGTTGGTTACCCAAAGTGGAAGGTTTAGATGTAGATAGCAACAATTTCCCTTAGCAAAGATGTTAAGGTTGAGCGTCGAACCAATAGGACTCCAACAGATACAAGAAGGTGGTGAAGTGAACAATGGCACCGTTCACAACTCAAGGTTGCTTACTTCACCTGGACCTGCACACACATCAAATAACTTTGCTTCGCAACGAGTACAGAGGAGTTGTCAATTCCTCCGGCCTTGTTATCTACAAAGGATAAAACGCAAGGGATAATAATGATAGTAAAAGCAACGGAAAGGAAAATAAAGCATAAAATTGATAGCGGGTGTAAACAGTGTTGGAAATATGGACCGGGGTCCTATGATGTTCACTAGTGATGTCTCTCTCCCAAAAGAAGATAAAATAGCCATGCGAGGTAAACAAATTACAGCTGGGCAATTAAAAGGATTATGTGCGCAAACCAATGCTAACTATGCTATAAAGAAAGGAAGAGGCTCAAAAGCACGGGCGGTACGCCAATAAAAGTAGACCGAAATCCATCTGCATCTACCTACTAATCATCCACCATGAGATATCTATCCAGAACATCTCGCTGGTATTAAGTTGCGAATCCCACCCAAAGTGTAAACTCAAAGCAACAGACAACTGCATTAAAGAACTTTGCGTAAAGTAAACAATCCTTGCTCCCGCAAGTACAAGCACCGTTGTTTTCCCCCTTGTGGAAATAGAACATCCCCTAGACTCATGTTTCTGTCACTCAAGCTAGTCATCAGGGGGCATGAACCCACAATCAAGCATAACGCTCCCTCTTGGAGTCACTACCTACTACTTGGCCAAAGCAATAAACATCAACGAAGAACATGCAAGAATTACTCTATAACATAAATATAAAAGATGAGAATCAAATATATTACTCAAACACAATCTGAACATAGTCTCATAATCCATCGGATCCCAGCAAACTCAGCATAGCAACAGCAGAAAGATTACATATGTGCCTCGATCATGTACGGCAGCTCACGAGGTCTAATCCATGAAGAACAAAGAGGGGAGGAGAACATCACATAGCTACTGATCATAGACCCATGGTCCAAGGTGGACTACTCACGGTTTATCCGGGAAGCATCCATGGTGGTGGAGAAGCTCCCGGAGGTGATTCCTCCCTCGGGCAGGGTGCCGGGAAGAGGTCTTCTGGTGCTCCCGATCTTGGAAGCGCGGCGGCGGCGGAACAGAGGAGAGATCGCGAAAAAGGTTTCCCGTCACAGGGGTTTCACGTCACGAGGGATATATAGGCGAAGGAGGGCAGCCAGGGGGGCACCAGGGGTCCAGGCGGCCCCCTGGCGCGGCCCCACCCTAGGGCGCGCCGGGAGGGCGCCTGGGGCCCTGGTGGGTCCCCTCTGCCCCCCCCCTCGGTGATTCCCGAAGCTTCTTCTGCGCTGATTTTTTATTGTATTTTTCCCGAATTTTTGGAGCAATTTTAATATGGGGGAAACCTGAAATAGAAAAACAGCAGAAAACAGGAACTGGACCTGGGGTACACTGAGTTAATAGGTTAGTCCAAATATGATGAAAAGTGTATGGAAGTTCATCAATATCATAGCCATATTACACAAAAGAGGCATGGAGCAAGCAGAAATTATAGATACGTTTTGGACGTATCAACATCCCCAAGCTTAATTCATGCTCGTCCTCGAGTAGGTAAATGATAAAAGCATAATTTCTGTGGTGACATGCTAAGAACCATATAAGAACTTTTAAGTAAAGCAATCAAGTCATGTAATACAATTCAAGTCATAACAGGAAAGAGTCTATATTTAGCATTGAAAGAAGCAACATAAGAACATAATGGTGGAAGAGCTCTCGCTGTCCGTGACTCGAATGTCTCCAAATGGTGTTTGCGTGCAAGAAAGGGGATAGGGATATACGAGAAAAGGTTTTTTTTGTGTTGAGAACTCAATCTACTAAAGTTTCACACTTGGTCTTATTTGGAATCTTATCTTGACTAATCCCCAGACCACTAGCCAGGTACAAGTCAAAATGATCCACTCCTTTTCGACATTTTGAGAAGTTATGCAATGGATGAGCGTAAGCAAGAAAGTTGACACTTAGGATGGAAAAGAGAGAATATGGTGGAGGAGGAAGACAAAAAGGTGTGAAAGGCTCACATAAATGAGGACAATCATAGGCGAGAGAAAGCCAAATGATAGATATGATGTGAAGAGTAGGGATTGCCATGCAACGGATGCACATATGAGCTAAGGTAAGCTCTCCAATGGAACTAGTGGGGGTGCATCCAACTTGCTTGCTCAAGAAGACCTAGAGCTCATTTGAGGAGGCTCGTCATTGGAATATACAAGCCAAGTTCTATAGTGTGAAGGTCCCCACATAGCTATATGCATAAATGATAATCTCTATGGAGTACAAGATATAAGAGGGAGTACGAGCGCGGATCTCTCAAAAGGAATAGTGTGCCCCCTTCTCTCTTTTTATTTCTTTTTCTCTTTTTTCTATTTTTTAAATTTTTTTGGTGGCCTCAAGGGCTCTTTCTATTTCTCTCATTTTTCCTCTTTGGGATCTTTTAATTTGTCCACTTTGGGATCTTTTCCTTACTTTAGGGGAAAAACTCTATATATTACAAAAAGTATAGAAGATCTTTCACACTTTACAAGGTACTCAAATCATAAAGAAGATGTAACTATCATGATGTATGCAAATGTATGCCTCTGCCAGTCTAGCAGGATATGCAATGATACTAGCGCGTCATGTAGCAATGATTAGGGCAAGGCACAACTAGCATGCGGCTCATCGATCAAGCAAGTCACATGTATGACATGAAGATCAAGTCATGAGAAGGTGGATGTTGCATGGCAATGTATCTCGGAAAGGCTATGGAAATGCCTTAATAGGTAGGTATGGTGGCTGGTTTGAGGAAGGATATAAGGAGGTTTATGATGACAGAGTGTATCATGCCAAGGGTTTGGATGTACCGGCGAAGGTGGACGCCAACTCTCGGAGTGAGAAGAAAGCAATGCACAGCACAGGAGAGGCTAGAAAAATATGGGAAGGTGGAAGTGTCAACTTTTGAATACTTACATTAGTCCGAAGAACTCATGCACTTATTATCGGTAACTCTCAATATAATAAGGAGGTTTCACAAAGAGATAAGTACCCCGAGGAGGATTGTATGGGCTTGGTTATCCATGCGCATCCTCGACTCATGGTACGTGAGTGTACTCTAATATTCGACCCCTCAGAAGAGTAGTGATCCATCTAGTAGCTAATTGTAAGCTTTGAAAATAAATACGGATTGCCCAAAACACGACATCTATCACTAATAGGCTAAAGCTTTGACACCAAAAGTCCAAACATTACTCAAGACAATACCTCAAACTATTGCAAGTTACTACTACAAAAGAATAGCAACCTCAATTACCTACTTCAAGTCAAGACACGAAACTCAGTGCAAAAGGCAAACTCTCTAAACAAGATAAACATGAAAACTCAAGAGAGTTCCAGCAACAAACTAAACAAAAGCTCTTAAAAAGATAAGCATGAAAACTAAGGGCTAAACATGACAGTAGCTATGAAAAAGATAAAGAACACACACATCAAAGATAAGCATGAAAAATCCTATGTTGTGTTCTAGATTTTGAAGGTGGAGCGTGTTTCTCTCCCACACAAATAAAGTTGGGTTCTAACTTGTTACGAACAGCAAGCAAAGCTAAAGAAAACTAAAAATAAAACCTAAGAGCGAGACGCTCCCAGCATAGCACATAATGCATGAAGTGATAAAAATATGGTGAGACGAGAGACGAACTGATAATTTTTTATGAAGAAGGGGATGCATGGGGACATCCCCAAGCTTGAGCGCTTGACACTCCTGAATCTTCTTTCATCATCTTCCCTCGCACACTTGAAAACTCCCTTCATACATAACTCATCTGTAACAGCCCAAGAGTGGAATTCCTCTGTTCACCATGTATTTGTACCTTTCCCTCTTTTGGTGTTCAAGTTGTAATCATGTTAGGTGTGACTTTTCATGTGGTCATGGTGGTGATGAAGAAGTTGATCCCACTTGTCTTTTCATTTTGTATGAATTGATCAAATTCCAAAAGAATGGAATTGTTTTCTGTTGCAAATGCATGTGTGCCCATTTGAACTCCAAACTTTGCCAAGCCAATACTTGGGGTTTAGGGAATTTTTGATGATTGTATAACTATTTTTCACCCTCTGAAAAATAGGGAGGCAAAAGGGGAAACATTTGAATTCAAATTCAAAAGGTTCAAATTCCACTTTCTCCAAAAATGTTCAAACCATTTTTATAAAATCAGGAATATTCTAGGAAGAATTTTGGTGCTGGAGTTTTTTTTATCTCTCCTTTTTTTCTCTGTAAAAGTCCTAGGGCTTTCATGGATTTTTATTTGGAAAAGGATTGCTTTTTTTCTTTTCAAAGGAACATGTCGGCCAGGCCCGGTCCAGCAGGCCTATCCCTCCTCTTCCCACAGCCCAGCCCAGCGAAGGGGTACGGACCCCCTCCGCAGCCGTTGGATCTGATCCACGGCTGGGATATAACGGAGCAGACGGCCGCCTCCCCTCCGTTTGCTGTCAGGCATGGACGGAGAGAGAGGAGCGACGCTAGCGCCGTTTCCCTCTCCGTCTTCGGCCGTCTTGTCAACCCGATGCGCCCTATAAGAGCCCCTGCTCCCCTAGGGTTCATCTTCCCCCGTTTTTTCTCCCCTCGCCGCCGCCTCGCTCGGGATAGCCCTCCCATGTTCCGCCATGGGAGCCGGTGAGGAGCTCAAATTATCCGCTGCCTCATCACCTCGTCGAGCGCGTGCTCCTCTTTCGCTTTTCCTCTCGTCTTCCTCACCTTTTCCCGTCGGCAGGTCGGAGCTAGTAGGCAAGCCGCGTCCCATCGCCGTGGTCATCCGCAACGTCGCCTCTCTGCTTCGACGACGACCGCCCCGTCCGCTTCGTCTCCAGCGCCATCGAGTTCACCTCCAAGCACCCATAGGTGAGGACGCCGCCGTCCCCTGTTCCCCGTAGTGCGTCGCGTAGTAGCTCTTCGGGCTCCCCTGGTTCCGCCCGCCGTGAGATTCTAGCGAGGGCCACGTCGTCGTTGTCGCGTCCCCGGTGCAGGTGTGAGAAAAAATGGGTCCTTTGGGGTCCCCTCTTTGAGCGCGCTGCCTCCTTCGAGCCGCCAGCGCCCCGTAGCCGAGGCGAGGCCCGTCGTAAGTCGTCGGCACCACCCGTCCTGTCGTCGGGTTCAGTTTCGTTAGACATGTGTGCGTTTCTTCAGTTAACCCGTAGCACACAAGATACCTACGCTGTGTCCGCTGTGGTGACGCAACTCCCCTCGTAGCTTGGCTGGTTTGAGCATTGTGTCCTGGCCGAGAGATCTTGTGTTCGAATTCCACCCTGGGCACGTTGAGTTTAGCCCCATTTTTTTGGGTTGGCTGGATGACAGCCAGGCCCCACCTGCCAGTGGAGAGAGGCCGTGATGGGCTGCTGGTTTGTCCAGGTAGGCCTCGGCTGGGCCAGGTTGGCTGGTTTCGGCCCAGTAATCCTGAGGCCGAGCCCTCTTCTTCTTTTTTTCTTCTGTCCGTTTTCTTTTTCTTTTAGCTTTTTTTTAAACCCTTGTAGTATTTGAATCTCTTTTCAAATGCTGACATGTTGTACATGTTTATAGGGTAGAAAAATCCAAGGGTTTTTGTGGTGCAAACATTTTTATGTTTTGAGCAACATAAAAATGATGATATATGAGGCTGCCCATATGTATGCCATCTTCCTTTTTCTTTTTTTTTTCTTATCAAATCCTTTGCTTTTGCCTCATGGTGTCCA
Source organism: Bromus sterilis (assembly GCA_950022295.1). Lineage (NCBI taxonomy): Eukaryota > Viridiplantae > Streptophyta > Magnoliopsida > Poales > Poaceae > Bromus > Bromus sterilis. The sequence continues at coordinate 235,031,944 of OX465595.1, read as the reverse complement.
TGCCATTTGGGTGGGGCAGAATTTTCGAGTGATGGCTAAGGGGTGCTGACCACTTTGTGTTATGAGAAATACAAATTGGGGTTGAGCCATGCAAATGCACCACCTTGCACATCATCCTTCCTGGGGTTCATGACTTGGGTATCCACTTTGTTGGTCCACCCAATTGACATGACCCACATTTTTCCATGTTGTCACATGGTATTCAACTTGGCAACCAAAGTTCTTTCAATCCTGTTTCCCTTCCCGTGCAATGTCATGACCATATTTCTTTTCCTATGGGAGTGACTTTCTTTCTGTTTTCCTTCCTTGTTACTTCTCCCGGTGTCACCTCCCATTGACACCTTTCAGTCTCCGGAATCGTTAGTTTATTTTTACGATGCTTTACTTTGATAACTTGTTTTGTTGTTCATGCCATGCCATGTTGCTATAATATTTACACCAAAAATTAAGGCTATGACCAGAGCCATAAAAATATAAGTAATTGCATATGCAGTTGTTGACGTGTCGTCAACACCTCCATTTAAATTTGACTAGATAGGGTCACACCATGTATATTAAACCTGATCATCTCATCCATGCTTGAGTTTTGTTGATCTTGATGTTTACTCGTGTGCTTTCTCTTGCCGGTACCTTACGTTAGCACCTGAGGCTACCGAGGATACTTACGTGGAGATTTCCGACACCGAGCCCGAGGACCCTGCTACGTTTGCTCCGTCGACCGATTACCCAGGCAAGGGGAAGATTCATACCATTACTTGATACCTTTCTACCTACCTTCCTAGATGTAGTCTAGAACGAATTGGTTGATCCTATCCACCTTGCTTATGCCTTAATTAAAACCAAACAGCCATGATCCCCACATCCTAGCAAAACATTGTATTGCTAAGTTATCGCTGCTCAACCATTGCTTAGTATGAGTAGGAAAACTTGCTACTTACCCTATGCTATGGTTAGGATATCATGTTATTAAAGAAGTTGGTTGATATTTATTATTATGATGTTAATTTATATTTGCCGAAGGATGGGAGACCGGGTTGTTCCCGCCAGGTGTTTTATTCCATTTGAGTCACCTAGGTCCCGAGTTCCGGGTATTGTGTTTCTTGACGAGCGTGCCTAATCGTGTGTGGGGTGCTATGGGGGCCCCTTGTCTTACCTACCTAGCTTCATACAATTCTAGTGGTGGCCCGAGCTGATTTACATTTGCAACGTGTGTGTGCTGGTGGTACCCCAGTTGTTTACAACTCACCCCGGGACAGGAGGACATGTTCCTTGGCTGGCCCAACTTGACCGGCTGAGGACCCGGTCTCATATGAGAATTTAACCGGCTATCCAAACCCGAGTCATACGGTAGAGGCTGATTCGAGAGCGTGGCCAGCTTTTGAGTTGGGTGTCGACTCACCGGGGGCCACCCGGAGTTGTGCGTTGTTAGTTAGAGGGACTCTGACGTTCCGGAGTTTCAGGCGTTTACCTAGACAAGTGAAAACCGGGCGTACATGCGAAGCCTATGATGGGCAGTTGGTACACCCCTGCAGGGTTAAATCTTTTCGAAAAGTCGTGTCCACGGTTATGGACGACTTGAGACCTACTCCTTATTCATAGAATAACATCAATTTGAATCATAATCAAAACTTGCCTACCGTGTGAGTGCCTTGGTTTCTTTTCTTCATCCAGGGGAACCGAGAGAAGATCCAGGTTGTGTTATGGTTGACGTAAGTAGGTGGATAGCAGACTTATGACACGAGGTCACGTGCAATCTTGGATCTTACCTCTACTCTAATAGAACGATACCCACCATATATGCTAGTGCGGATGCAACCTTTACTTTTACCTTGTCTTACCGTAGGAAGTTAATTATCCAATAATGATATAATCTCACCCCTGGTTTCCTTTTGTGCTTTTACTTTTTTGCCTCATCGGCTGCTGCAGTTGACTACTACCTCGACCCGAGCACCGGATGATACTTCGTGGAGGTGCCCCCGGAGGATGACGATGAGGACGACTTCGCTCAGTAGATCCTATAGTTGGGTTTCGACGTTCCGTGGGTGGACTTATTTATCTGCAGCCCTCTCTAGGGCCATTCGGGTTTTGACCGTACTCGGTCGTGATTGTCTTCCGCTTGTTGCATGATGTACCGTTGGGCATATGGACCTCTGAGATGATGTAATAAATTCCAGCGGCGATGTATGCCGTGGACTCTATATATTTATGTCTTAGCTTTAAGTTCATTGTTCTTATACCTGTTGTCGAGAATCCGGCAGCGACACGAGTGCGAGTGTCGTGAGTCGGTGGCCTTTTATGGGCTACTAACTTGAGCAGGACGCGAAAGCGACTAACTTTAGTTAGCACCGCATCGGGGGCCTTACATCATCATAATCTGATTAGCGAGGTTAGTACCCATAATAACTTGAGTTAGCTACTATTTCTCAACATTCCCAAAAAAAATTGCAAATAAAAAGAAATCTTAAGGTTTGCAAAATAAAGAAGAGGCAAAAAAGGACAAAATCTGTGAAAAACAGACCAGAGGTAGTAAAGAATTTTTTAGGGATATTTCTGCAACTCAAATCAAAAAACTCAGAACATACGAAAGTTCCGTGATTGTATAGAGCATGCTGTGTAAACATTTCAGCTCAAAAATATGAACTGTGATTTTTCTGGGATTTTTCTAGTCACGAGGACAGAATCTGTTTTCTGGACAGCAAGTCATAACTTTCACTTCCCTTGTCATATGAGGCAGTACTTGGCACAAAGCTTGAAAGTAAAGATACAATGATGTTTCTACAGTAGTAACAATCATCAAGACCACTAAGAAAATAAGTAAAAACATCTTGGGTTGCCTCCCAACAAGCGCTTTCTTTTACGCCTTTAAGCTAGGCATGAAGATCATAAAAGTTGCTCTCATAAAAATAAGGATTTGAAGCAAAAGAGAGCATCAAGAAGAAAATATGAAACAAATTTAAGCCTAACCCACTTCCTATGCATGGGAAACTTGTAAGAAAATAAATCGTGAAAGCACAAAATAACAAGCATAGGAAGATAAAAGAAGAACAACTTCAAAACTTTCAACATGAAGAGAGGTGTTTTTGTAACAAAGTTTCTACAACCGATCTTTCCTCTCTCAAAATAATTTTCAGTAGTATCATGAACAACATCAAGAATATAACTATCACATAAATCATGTTGTTCACGAACTACAAGTATATGTGTATAGTTTTCAACACGGTCTTTAGGAACATAAGATAAATGCAACCTATCACATTGAGCGTTAATAAGAGCATAATTTTCCGAAATATGATTTGGAGATTTCAAAAGGATAATAGGACAACCAAGTGTGGGTGCAATAGCAAAAATTTCATGCTTAACATGAGGAACTATAGAAAGTTCATTTCCGTAAGAATCATCCATAGTGGCATCACGGCCATAAGCATAGAAGGCATCAACTTCATCAAAAAGGGATATTTCAAACGAATTCATAGGATCATAATACTCATATAAGGTAAGATTCAAAGAGTTGCTCTCATTAGAAGGTAGACATGGATGGCTCCATTCATCCTCCTTTTGTTCGTCACTCTCCTCCTCTTTTTCATCCAAGGAGCTTTCAGGTTCAACAATTTCTTCTTCCATAGGGTCCTGCAAAACATTAGTCTCTTCCTTTGGGGGAGAGATTCTCTCAAGATGATCAGTAATATAATAATTTGCATCGTAATTTTCCAAACAATAGTTAAGTATAGCAAGACTCTCAGATTTGTAAGGGGCATCATCAATATTTTAAGAAGAGAAATAATTTCATAGGCACCCTTATAAGCAACAAATTCTTCTATTTTCTCTGCATCATCAAAATCATAATTTCTCTTAGCATAAGAAGCTAAGGTTTCATCATCATTGTACTCACATTGGAAAGCAAGGTGTTTGTGCCTCATAAAGCAACAAGATTCATCCCTGCAGAAAGATATATTATATATTGAGCACAAGTTTCTAGCAAAGTCATACAACTGGTGTATTTGTTTCCATAAGTGTATCCCCTTTTGAGACAAGCGGTGTTCCTTGTACCACTTTTGTTGATCCTCGGTGAATCCTCCATGCCAATAAGATCTGGTTTCAAAGAAGTCAGACATTGATTGGCAAATAAGGAACTAGACATACTATATATATTTTTAGATTTTTGGTAAAGCACACGAAGATAAAAACTGAAAGGTAAACTAACAAGACTAAAAAGCAAAGATAAAAGATAGTGTGCAACTCCCCTATCTTGAAGAGTGGAGTCCCCGGCAACGGCGCCAGAAATTTCTTTTGATGGTACGAATTAATGCCCCCTCGTTGGTTACCCAAAGTGGAAGGTTGAGATGTAGATAGCAGCAATTTCCCTTAGCGAAGATGCTAAGGTTGAGTGTCAAACCAATAGGACTCCAACATATACAAGAAGGTGGTGAAGTGAAAAATAGCGCCGTTCACAAATCAAGGTTGCTTACTTCACCTGGACCTGCACACACAGCAAATAACTTTGCTTCCCAACGAGTACAGAGGAGTTGTCAATTTATCCGGCCTTGTTGTTTACAAAGGATAAAACGCACGGGATAATAATGATAGTGATAGCAACTGAAAGGAAAATAAAGCAGTAAATTGATAGCGGGTTTAAACAGTGTTGGAAATATGGACCGGGGTCCTATGATGTTAACTAGTGATGTCTCTATCCCAAAAGACGGTAAAATATCCATGCGAGGTAAACAAATTATATCTAGGAAATTGGCAGGATTATGTGCGCAAACCAATGCTGACTATGCTATAAAGAAAGGAAGAGGCTGTTGGGACCCGGGGTTAGCGTATGAAAGACTCGCTACAACACAATCATATGGAGAGCCGAGAACCGTACCCACTTGTCTAAGCAGACAAGGCCAAGCACAGAACGTTCTCGAAAAGCATCGAACGTGAGGGGCATCCCATCCAGGTCGGATGATCAACTGAGATGGGTCCTCATCGTCCGTACACAAGTCTAAAATATATGGGTGGTGAACTCCCTTACTCGTAGACAAGTCGCCTCAACCATACTATTGATTGTATTATAACCCTTACATAGACTTACTCCAGCCCGATCACTTAGTCGGGGTCTAGGGCGGGCTCGATCATACATCAAAGTGTGCATGTGACGGAGTCACGAACAATCGCATCGCGATGCCCCAAGCTGCGCACATCTAAGGGCCACTTGGTGTATAAAAGACCGCCAGCCAGATCACAACTAAGGTCTCGAAAACCCATACTAAGACATGCATGACATAATCATACACGCAGCACACATGTCTAGTATGAACAGTAGGTATCATTGCAATTCTCTACAAAGTTTACAACTTTATTGATAACTCTTACAGAGTGCACACAGAGATCACGAGACCGTGATCCAACATTACATCAAACATGCGGAAGCAAAGTAGGTCTGAGTACAGAAAAGTTTAACAAATGGCTTAGAGAATCCTTATCTATAAACAAGCCCTTCCACGAGGGACCAGTCGTCTGACTGGGACTACACTAGCTTGATCAGTCGTCGAGCTCCAGGAAGAATCCACCTTCGGGGTCAGTGGGTTCATCTAAAACATAGAATAAGAAAACGTGAGTACAAAGTCGTACTCAGCAAGACTTACGTAGGAACTATACTACTCATGCACATGTATCAAGGTAAAGGGAGGTGGGGTTCATAAGCAGAAGTGCCAGCTTTGCCTTGGCTAGTCCTGAACTACGAGTACCAGACTTGAGGGAAGAAGCGTACACGATTCCACTATATCTCCAACCAGTTACACCACTATGGTGCCTTCCTCGACTTCCCACGAGAAAGCACGCCATAGCACTCACGCTTATCTTGGCAAGTTTTATAAGTATCCATTTCAAGTTGTCTAATAATCAAGCTAAGCTTTCCAAGCAGTCCTTAACCGTGGACGCGGCTATTCGAATAGTTTTGTTAACCCTGCAGGGGTGTACTACTACACACACGTGTCATCACTTACCGCCTTTTGCGTGTCACCGTTCTAGAGGTGACAACAAGGAACACCACAACACTTCACCCACAGCTCCGATCGAGTCCAGGTAGTCGCCTATCTGAGGGGGATCCGTATGGAAGTGCGGCCGAGGTTCCAGTACAGCCTCAAACGATGTGTGCAGGGTCCCAAGCCGGTCTGAGTAGCCGTTCATCCACTTCGCAGACCGTGCCACAGGCCTACCAGAACTCCGAACTACTGCGACTTCTGGGGTTCGAACGGGGTGAGGTACTAGGTTGAGAGGGGTCAGTCAGCCCAATGTGTGGTTGTACTCTTCTTCTTGGATCACCACACAAGAACTCGGCTTTAAGGCCGTGTTCAACGAGACAACCCACTGTGTACCCCTACATAGCCTCTCATGGTTCACCTTGTATTAGGGTAGATTCACCAACACATTTGCACCATCATCAACATGATCACTACCATCCCGACTCACAAAAGAGTAACCTCATTGTAACTCTAAGCATGCAATAAGAAGTAACAGTTGCAGGGGCCACCTGATATCAACCAACTCCTACATTTGCTAGGATTGTGGTTTGCTTACTACTGTGACAAAAATGATAGGTCATGCAAAGGATTGGGTTCAACTATGTGGTAGAAACGTTATCATGGTGATCATCCTATTTCATGCATAAGCGAGACTGAGAGGGAAATGGGTTTTTATCGACATGATCAATGGGGGTTTTCTTGCCTTGCTGACGAGGTTCAAACACAGTGTCTTCAACGAAGGGGGTGGCTTCCGGTTCCGGCTCCACTTCTATTCGACAAACAACACAAACATCGAAACAGTAATAAGACAATGCTCAAACACATGAGTTGAAGGTTGAAGCTTGATGTATGTGTCACTGATGTGTGAGTTATTCCATTGAAAAGGAGTATATTGCAATTGAATTGCAAGTTCAAAGTCCATTTGATTTATCGATGAATTTCAAATGCATTTGAATCCATGAATGTTCATTTGAAATGGTTGAGCATGAAGTGATGTTGTAAAGGTGAGGTAAAGTCTCTGATGTGTGGATGAAACCATTTAAAAGAAGTGTGTTGCAAAGTCATTTGCAAAATCACTCCAAATTTGAATTTGAAAAGGATCCACATGTATGTTTGCCACTGTTCACCCAATTTAAATTGGTCAAACATAGAAACAGAGCCCATATTTACAGTCCTTGGATTTTTCTGATATTTTTAGACATATTATTTGCCCAATTTGGAGTTGAAATGAATTAATTATGAATTTCCAAAGATTTGGCTATTTTCTGGATTTTCTGGGTTAAATTAATTCAATTTAACTGATTACTGCATAGGCATGACGTCACTACGACGTCAGAGGGGAGCTGACTGCTGGGACCCACTGGTCAATGGCTGGGGTTAAATAATTTGTTCTGTTAAACTAATTTGTAATTAGCTAGGAGCCTGGGCCCACTAGTCAGTGGCCCAGGGGGGGTTTAGGTGGGGATTACCTTAGGTTTAGGGCGCTAATGGTGTCTCCGGCTCGGGCTCGCCGGAGCTCTCGCCGGACTTCCGTTTTAGGGCACGGGGGGAGAACTGAGAGCACGGGGAGGGAGCTGGGAAACCCGCGCGTCTGTTGGTGAAGGTGGGGGCCAAAGGCAAGCGTTGAGGCGACGAGGGCATCAACCGTGGCGGCGGTCCGGCCACTGTCCTCGCCGGAACTACGCGAGAGGGCACGGGAGGAGGTGGGGAAGGGGGCAATCTGACGAGCGGCTCACCCTGGATCAAAAGAAGAACACGGCGGGACCGGGGGTTGCTCGACGGCGACGAATTCCAGCAATGGCGCACGCCGGCCGTGGTGGAGGAAGATGATGTGGGCGACGTCTCCAGAGGGCTTCGGCTCGATTCGTTGCGCACGGTAAGCAAGTAGACGGCGGCGAGTCTTCTGAACACCTCGGCGAAGCTTAAGGAAGACGATGGCCACGCGGGTGCGGTGGCGCGCTCCGGCGCGAGCTTCGGGCGGCGCGGGAATGGCGAGGAGGAGGAGGGGAAACAGTGCGCTGCGAGGGGGAAAGAGGAGCGGGGCGACGTGGGCGTCTCCTTGCGCGATAAGGTCGCCTGGGAGGGTGCCAGGCAGCCTAGCAGCTGCCGCCGACGTCGGCATGCGCTCCAGCGAGCTGCTTGACGCGCCGGGGAAAAAGACAAATGGAGGGGGCAGGCCTGGGCCGTGGAAAGGTAAGTTGGGCCGAGAGGCCCAGGTAGGTGGGCTTCTTTCTTCTCTTTCTTTTCTTCTCTGTTTTCTTCTGCTATTTGTTTTGGTACTGCTAAATAAAATAGCAAACCATTTTATAAAATGTTGAAACTTTTTACACGATCTCATAATATATTAGGCTAGCCACTTATAAAGTTTGGCACTTTTTAAAATTCAAATCATTTGAATTTTAAATCAAATAGGGGATTTTGATTAATTCCAAGGTCCTGTTTGAATATTTGAAAAATCCATGAGCATGGGAATGCTACCACATCACTTTCTATGTGATCATACTTATTTATGAGACTTTCCAAAAATGCAAAAGGAATTTTTGGAGCACTTTATTTCTAGCCATTTGAATTAAATTCATCTGGGGGTGTTCTCTCTCCCATTTCAATTCCTTTTGAAATTTCTAACATGAATGCAATGTAGCTCTTGATCCTAGCACATACCTAACTTGGGGTTGTGACAGAGGCTCATAAGCACGGGCGGTACGCCAAGACAAGTAGACCGAAATCCATCTACATCTACCTACTAATCATCCACCTTGAGATATCTATCCAGAACATCTCGCTGGTATTAAGTTGTGAATCCCACCCAAAGTGTAAACTCAAAGCAACAGACAACTGCATTAAAGAATTTTGCGTAAAGTAAACAATCCTTGCACCCGCAAGTACAAGCACTGTTGTTTTCCGCCTTGTGGCAACAGCACATCCCCTAGACTCATGCTTCTGTCACTCAAGCTAGTCATCAGGGGGCATGAACGCACAATCAAGCATAACGCTCCCTCTTGGAGTCAGTACCTACTACTTGGCCAAAGCAATAAACAGCAACGGAGACCATGCAAGAATTACTCTAGAACATAAATATAAAAGAGGAGAATCAAATATATTACTCAAACACAATCTGAACATAGTCTCATAATCCATCGGATCCCAGCAAACTCAGCATAGCAACAGCAGAAAGATTACATATGTGCCTTGATCATGTAGGGAAGCTCACGAGGTCTAATCCATGAAGAACAAAGAGGGGAGGAGAACATCACATAGCTACTGATAATAGACCCATGGTCCAAGGTGGACTACTCACGGTTCATCCAGGAATCATCCATGGTGGTGGAGAAGCTCCCGGAGGTGATTCCTCCCTCCGGCAGGGTGCCAGGAAGAGGTCTTCTGGTGCTCCCGATCTTGGAAGCGCGGCGGCGGCGGAACAGAGGAGAGATCGTGAAAAAGGGTTCCCGTCACGGGGTTTTCACGTCATAAGGGATATATAGGCGAAGGGGGGCAGCCAGGGGGGCCACCAGGGGTCCAGGCAGCCCCCTGGCGCGCGGCCCCACCCTAGGGCGCGCCGGGAGGGCGCCTGGGGCCTTGGTGGGTCCCCTCTGCCCCCCCCCCCCCTCGGTGATTCCCGAAGCTTCTTCTGCGCTGATTTTTTTTATTGTATTTTTCCCGATTTTTTGGCGCACTTTTAATATGGGGGAAACCTGAAATAGAAAAACAGCAAAAAACAGGAAGTGGCACTGGGGTGCACTGAGTTAATAGGTTAGTCCAAATATGATCGAAAGTGTATGTAATTTCATCAATATCATAGCAATATCACACAAAAGAGGCATGGAGCAAGGAGAAATTATAGAGACGTTTTGGACGTATCATATAGTGAGCTGCATTGCTTTACTCAATTAACAACATATTTTTTCCTTTTGAGTGAACTGCATTACTAATGTGTTATTTAGTTGTTCTCCCTCGGATCTTGCATAGTGAGCTGCATTGCTTTAGTAACACCAGATGCACTTTCTTCTTAGAGTGAACTGCATTTATTAATGTGTTTTTTTCGCAGGCACGATTGTGGATTTTTCATGTTCCAATTCATGCAGAGATGGGATGGTGAATCTGTTGCCAAGTTTGGAAATGAGCACATTGGCTACATCCGGAAGGCGATGCTCTATAGTTGGCTGACCTTGACGTATTGTTGTCTGGACTTGACATCTCTTTTGATTTTTTTTAAAAGGTTATTACATTTTTTAAGTCACACACCTTTTTTATTAATGAACTTCATTAATACACAAAGGGGAGGCCCACTTCTTTTGTTAAGTTTTAGTATAACAAGGATCTCTCCTATATGCCCATTCTCATAGTTCTTGTAAAAATGATTCTATATGAACTGCTTGCATGCAATAGGTGTTGTATTGTACCTCAAAGAGCACTTCATTTTTATATTTTACAGTTGTTTTTTTCTTTCTATGTTTTTCACTTTTGCATATGTCCTTATCGCTAAAATGATATTATATGAACTGCATTAAGTTATATGTTTTTTCATATGAAAAGTGCATTGCATTATACTTTTTCTCTTTTTTTTTTACTTTGGTTCAAATTGGTTTTTTTCGTTTGAAAAGCGCATTGCATTATACTTTTTTCTTAGTTTGGTGCATTATACCCTTTTTTGTTATTGTACTTCACGATTCTTTTCAATATTCTCATCACCACTCTTTTCGCGCAGGCTTTGATGAAGGCGCACACCAAGGTGGAATTTCATTGTTTGAAACGCAGGTTCACACTCCGAACATCGGTAATTTTGTCCTTGATGATGAACCCCCTGTCAAGCATGTAAAGGAGCCTGTCGGTAAGAGGACGAGGAGCGCTGCTGAACCTTCGAAAAAATCCCTCGATAAATCTCCCGTGAAGACTGGGAAGAATCCAGTGACTAAGAGGTCCAGGAGGGCAGTTAGCCCTCCTATTGCTGAAGATACCGATGATGATTTTATGATGCCACCACCAATTTGTAAGAGGACCAGGAGCGCAGTTGTGGAACTCCCAAAGGACAGTGAGGCATTAGTTATATCCAATAAGAGGGATGTGCAGAAGCCATCAAAATTTAGAACCCCAGTATAGAAGTTGGAGCCTGCGAGATTAAGCTATCTTGCGGAAGCGAGGAAAGTATTGGAACTTGTCACAAGCCCTGTATTCAGGAAGAAACACAGCGAGTGAGTTTTCTTTTCTTTTGTGTAATGTTTGTGTGATTTTTCTTTGTGTTCCTAATCCCCTCCCCCTCGCTGTTTTTTTTGTTCACGTCCTCGTTGTTCATGTACAGAAATCCTATCAAAGATTACACTGTGAATGTGACTACATGTTCTTACCTTTCACCAGGGCTAGTTACATGGACTCCAATTTGATGGATCATATCATAAATTATTGGAAGATTGACCAGCGAATGAATATGGTTTACCGATCCGGCGAACGCGTTCTTCTGCCCCCCTTTATTTATCACGGTATTTCTCTTTTCTCCTTCTTTCTTTTTCTGTTGTAGGGGAACTGCATTACTAGTGTCTTATAAAGAGAGCTTTTCCGAATAAGATATTCAAGCGCAGCAATGTAGTGAACTGCATACATTATTCTTTTGGAATTGATGGCCATTCTGTAATTTCTTTTTAACCCATAACTCTAGAGAAGTGTGATCTGTTTTTCATTTATCTCCAGAGTGAATTGCATATATATTGTGTTTTTAATTGTTTCTTTTTCAGTTTTTTGCATGGTAAGCTGCATTGCTTTTGCTAATTAATGCTTTCTTGCGAATTACATACTTGCAGTATGTGCTTCAAATGAACAGTCATGCCGATAGAGATGAAAATGGAAACATTGTGTTGCCTTTTGTCCATAGCAAGTTTAATGTTGCTAATGTAGAAAAGCAATTCAAACTTCAAGTTCGTGATGACGAGAACCTTATTGATAGAAAATTAGTAAGTTCTCAGATTTGTTGGTTCAGCCTACTTTTCTTATTTTTTGTTTCATTTTCTCTAGGAACCCTGTTTCCCTCTTAAAACTCAAAAACACTTTTTATGAAAACCAATTTCAGATCCTGTTACCACAGTTTAAAGATGAGCATTAATCGCTATACACGATGAACATGCACCGTGGGACCCTTGATATTCATGAAACTAGGAGGGACAACAGACCGTTTTATCAAACAACGAGGTGGCATAAGTCTGACTACCATAGTGACCGCACTGAAATGGTAAAATGTTCCCTTTTTTCATCTTCTTATTTTCTTCATCTGTGTACGTGTTGAACAACAATTTTGTGATGTGTATTGTGTGTGCATTTTTCGCATTAACCAGATGATCAGGATGAATGCATTGATGAAGAAGGTTTATGGAGAAAAGGACTACAAGAGAAAGGATTCAGTAGACTGGGTTGATGTTTCAGAGAAAGCTAGCTTTTTGGGTGCCCCTGCACAGGGCCCCAATGAGTGCCGCTTCTTTGTTCTTAAGATGGCTCAGTTTTACGATGGCAAAAGCTTTGTTGTGAAATTCGGGAAGCGTAATGTAAGTATCTTATTTTTGTATCTAATATAATTTTCATCTTTTCTTCTTTCGCAGCACTACTTGTAGATGATGTTTGTTCTAACAAATTCTTTTTTCTGGTTTTTTTTTGCTTCATAGCTGAAAGCCGATGTCGAGGACTGGAAGGCTGAGTTCTTGTTCCAGATTCTGTTCCAACCTGAGAACATGATCTTAGTGAGCGAGTTCCCGGAGGAGATAAAAAAATATGTTGATTTCTCTTAGTCTTCCTCCAGAACCGGATTCGCAGGAGTAGGCTGAGGCATCGAATGATAGGAGAGCCTTATGCGTGTTGTGTTTTGAGGTGTCTAGATCTGTAAAACTTTCCCAATAAGACATGTTATTTTGTATATTCCGGTTTACTTAGTTTGTGTTTTCCATTTTGTGGCAGAGAGCAATATTGTCATCTATGTACGTAATGGAGCTTCTTATTTTCAGTGAAAATTAAGTTACATTAGTGAGCAATATTCTGTCTTCTATGTACATAATGGAGCATCTGGCTTGCTATAATTATAACATGTTTTGAATCGCACTGCAACACTCATATGAGTTGTAGCCAAGTTTTAAAAACGTATGGATCTACACTGCATCTAATTTTAATACATGAAGTGCAAAGAGGACTTCAACGTGTTTTGTCGTCGATATTCATAATTTTGATTATAGTATTGGAATACAGAACTTCATATGTGTCTGCTAAGCGAGAGCTCAATTTTTTATTTTTATTTTGCACTAAGCACACTGCACTGCATACATGATTCGCATTGCACTGTATGATTGAAGCGCACTGCATGTATGCATGAAGCATTTTTTTATTTTCCATCTGAGCTTTTGTATATAGAAGAGAAATGCAATTTAACATCACACTTTCATCTAATTTTGTTCATACAGAAGAGAACTACATCTTAGCACATCCCACTAACACATACTTATTTATGTATTGCAACCTAATGTAATTATAACATGTTTGTAAGTGCACTGCATTTGCACATATGAGTTGCAGCCAAATATTTAGAACATATGGATCTGCACTACATTTTTGCACTAAGCGCACTACACTGTATACATGATACGCACTGCACTGTATAGATGAAGCGCACTACACTGTATAGATGAAGCGCACTACACTGTATACATGAAGCATTGTTTTTACTCTATGTATACAAAACAGAACTGCATATTAGCATCACACTCTCATCCCATTCTGTTAATACAGAAGAGAACTGCATTTTTAACATCACACTCTTATCTCATTTCTTTTCATTTAGAAGAGGACTGCATTTTCTCAAGCCTACCAGTAGTGCATTGAACACAAAGTATATCTGTTTTTATGCTATATCAATTAAATTGGTTTTTATCATCACATCTTGAAGTCTTTTTTTTGCAGTCCGCTGAACACAAGCTATATCTATTTTTTATGCCACATAAAAAGATGAAGTTAATATATGTAAAAGGTTACAATGTATTTGTGTTTTAGCTATGCCCTATTCCTGTTGCTTCTTCTTAAAGTGTGCACTTCATTCGTTTCCATGGTTGTTGCTGCATCTGTTTTCCTCTTGTTGTATGTGTTATTCCTTGTAACGCGCCCGTGTGTTTGCGACGCTTTCCTACGTGCTGTTTTGTGCATGCCTCTCCCATTCGATGATGATGTTGCTTCTTCGTTGTCTTCATCCTCTTCTGCCTCGTCATCTTCCACTTCAGGTTCATCAGCATTGTCTACTTCATTAGAGTCTTCTTCATCAGAATCTTCTTCATCTCTTCTTCGTCAGCATCTTCCTCATCAGCATCTTCTTCCTCTTCTTCTTCATCTTTCGCTTCTTCTCTCAAGCGGAAAGTTCTTGCATTATGCTTCTCTCTCTTGTTGCAGATGCTGCGCAATATTCTCTTTGTGATATCATCTTGTTGGTTATCTTGGTTATCTGTCATTGCATTTTCGGCCTGGATTTTTCTAGCCTCTCCTCACACGTTCTTGAGTTGTGTCCCGCAATCTTATTGCATGATTTGCACATCCTCACTCCCATGGTCTTCCTTCACTGTCCAGTTCTGGCTTAGGCTTGTTCTTCTTTTCAGGACCTTTATCCCTTGCTGCAGATTTTTTATTTGTCTATTTTCTCTCTTTCTGTCTCCCCTTTGTGTTTGAAACAGGTGGGGGAAGAATTGTTTCATCTATAGTGTGAGCTGCACCATCAGCGGCATGTTCGCGCTACTCTCCTTTTTCTTAACTCCGCGCATTCTTGATGTTCTCTTCTTCTTCTTCGTTCAGTACGTCGACTTCTTGTATGAGTGCTCTCATCCCATTTAAAGATATGTTGAATCCTCTATCCGATATCACCCCCTGTTTTCCAGGTCCACGGCTGTTTCTGCAAGTAGTCCCCTACGGCAGAACATCGAACTTCCATCTGGAGCAGTTTGTTGATAGTCTCTGTGGTAAAAAGTTGCTTTTTTCCACGTGTTCCGTGTGTACCTCTTCAATATGTACTCTTTAGGTATCTTGTCCACCCGCAGCTGATCTAACATGCAGACGATGTGCACGCAGAACAGGCCTGCAACAAAGAATTATTATTTTTGGTTGTTAGTGTCAGCAAACTTCACATAAACATGCAACATACAATCGGGTTGTGAACTGCATTATAAATATGTCCTGGGTTTCTCTTTTAGGAACATCACTAAGGTTATTTTTTCATCTCTATTTACCAGAGCTAAATGAACTTCATTATGTTTTTTGCCCGCTTTATTTTTGTTTCTTGTCTCACTGACCTGTGTGTGTCCACAGCTTGCATTCGCATTCGTAGATTCCCTTTGTCACATTAGCAACAACTTGGAACTCGTGTCTCTCCCAATCAAAATCATCAGACTGGTTATAGTGGCGCACCAAATATTTCGTCGGGTTACCAAGGCACTGCTCTGATCTGAATGCAGTGCTGCGGTAGTGTGTTTCCTTGAGGTGAGCAAAGACTGATCTGGTGTAAATTTTGGAGAGCTGAATCTCGAAACCAAACTGAGTAGTAGTTTTTATCTCTGCCTGCGAAATAAAGAAACAATTCAAGTAGCTTTTTTACAGCAAAAATCAAGGTTTTGGCCTTGCAACAACAGTAATTATTTTCCAGTGAAACTTATGTTACATTAGTGAGCAATAATTTCATCTAGGCACACAATGGAGCATCTGTCATGCTGCTATTTTTAGCATGTTCGAAGCGAAATGCACTGCCCATATGAGTTGCAGCCAAGTTTTTAAAACATACTGATATGCACTGCATCTAAGAGCCTGAAACACTATGAGTTCTCTTTTTATGTTTTATTTTGGGTGTTTGGGGGGGTGGGGTTGGGGGGACCCCCCCACACACACATATTTGCTAACCAAAAATAGAATAGATAAATGTGGAGACCACATCCCACTAACACATACTTATTATGTATTCGCAACCTGATGTAATTATAACATGTTCTAAGCGCACTGCATTTGCGCATATGAGTTGCATCCAAGTATTTACAACATTTGGATCTTCCCTGCATTTTCGCACTAAGGGCACTGCACTGTATACATGAAGCATTGTTTTTTACTCTATGTATACAGAAGAGAACTACATATTAGCATCACACTCTCATCTCATTTGTGTTAATACCTAAGAGAACTGCATTTTTTAAAATCAAGGGAAGCAGTAGTGATTGTGCTTCTCTCATCCAAATTAAAACGTTTTCTATGTTACATACCTCGTTAGCCATGTTCTCCGCGTGCTCGATGCCCTTCCTTGTCTGGATGCACCTATCCACCTGCTCTGCAAAGATATGAGGTCGTGTCTTTCCCTTACAAAGTTCCTCTTCAAGATCCGGTTCATGCTTTTACTTCTTTGTGTCGACGTCATCCGTGCACAGAATACCTCCTTGTAGTAAGATGATATCCATTCTTTCCATTCTGTCCATAGCGCCTTCATAATTTCATCACCTAGTAGGTTATACTTCTCCATGAGATCACACCAAGCGCGTTCAAACTCCGATGGCATTAGTGGGTGGTTGAGAACTGAGGTCAGCTCATCTTTGAGTGTCTAATACGCTTTGTATAGCAAGGACAGGTGATCCTTGTATTTTTTTAGTATATGCCAACGGCATAATTTGTGCAGCGTGCCTAGCAGTGTACTTTTTATCGCTGCATCCATGGAGGGGCATTGATCTGCATGGTTTTGAAAACAAGAAGTTAGTTATTTTGAGAGAACTGCGTTTCTTTTTTTTGCTTTTTTGCTGATTTTTTGTTTCAATTTAAGAAATCGTCTTCCTTAGTTTACATGTTAGTATGCAGATTGGCCGTTTGTTGTTCATGCAACGCAAGAACGTCCGGAACACCCACTCGACAGACGGTATCATTTCATCTCTAGCAAGAGACACAACAAATATTTTACTTTGCGGGTGGTGGTTTACTCCAACGAACACAGCCAGAGGCATGTGACACTTTTTTGTCTTGTACGTCATGTCGAATATGACACAATCTCCAAAATCTTTGTAGGACCCCCGGCAGCTTGCATTCTCCCAGAAGGTCTTTCGCACACAGTTATTGACATCTTTGTCGTAATCACAGAAGAAATCTGCATCTTCTCAAAGAAAGCCAGGAGTTTCTTCACGTCGTCCTCTGTTTCCTCCTTTGCGAACTTGTACGTCCTGCAGTTCAAAAGAAGAGTATATACATCAGCATTAAACAACACACAGAAACGCACAAGCAAACTGCATCAAATAGACGAAGATATCCACTAGTTTATTTAACGTACTTGTTCACCCAGTCACGGCTAGTGCGCCCCATAAAGTTTAGACCTCCTGACATTCTTGACAGGGTTGACATAATCTGCGTGTGCATCAGGTTGTCGCTTTGCATGTCCTTCACTAGTTTATCAAGAAACGGATCATCCCTCTTATGCAAGTGCATGTGCAAAAGCATAGATGGGCTCTCAATCATCTTGTGGTGGTGATTGAGCTGAACATGTGCTATCACAAACACATCCTTGATTTTTTTTCACTCTTATTCTCGCCTTGCATCCCGTTCTTTTCGTTGTTTTTTCTTGCTTTCTGCCATAATTTTCCATAGTCTCTTTGCTCTTTCCCTCCCTTGAGCAAACTATGTAGTTGTTTGTCTTGAATGTGCTCCCTTTGCGTGTGTCGAAGCCTGCGTGCATTGCATATGTGTTGTAGAAGTTTTGTGCTGCAGCGCAAGAGGTGAACTGCATACCTTTCGCAGGCACAAATTCTTGGAGCAAGTTATCGTTCTGCACCGCAACATGAAATGTTTTTCTTTTTGTTAACGAAGAATGCTCAGGCTGAAAAGGAATTCATAAGTGAACTGCAGCAGTAAGGCAAGAAAGCTTACTGTAACAGCCCAGATTTCACAAAAATTAAAAATTTTGTTTTTGATGCGAATTGTTTGATTTTCTGATTTGTTTGCGGTGTTTGCATCCCCGATTTATAGATCGGCGATTATTTTCCCCCCTCTTATCTCGTACCGGACGGAGTCCGACCCTTTCCACTCTGACACTCGACCTTGGCGACACCGGGTTTCACCCGATCACCGTCGCGAAAACCGCGCGAGACCAGCCGCAGCCAACGGAACGAAAAACCCCGTTTAATAAGTAAATGGGTTATTTTTATAGCGCGCCGGAAAAAGTTCTCGGAACGGTTCCCGCGTGAGGTGAATGTCGCCTGCTCGACGCGCTCATCGCACAGTTCAAAGTTTTACCCGAATCGGAGGTCCTGCGGACCCTCGACACTCAGAATCGTAAACACCACGCGCACGAGAGAAAAACCGGGATGTTTTTGCAAACTGCAAGCCACCTGGGCTATATAAAGACCACCACTCTCCCACCCCTTTCTAGGGTTTTCCTAGCCAAAAATTGCAGCCACACCCCCAGATTTAGCCCCATTTTTGCATTTTTTCTAATTTTCGTCCAAAACCTAGCCAGATTCATCCTGGACCGTCAGATCTCGCGATCCGACGGCCTAGGGAGCTCCTCACCAACCCGTGCTCCTCTCTCCTCTCCCGAGCCGCCTCCACTCCGCGGGCAGGCTGCCGCCACCGACCGCACTCCGGCGAGCCCAGTCGCCGCGCTGCGCCACCCCAGGTCGTCGCCTCCCTCTCCTCCTTCTCATCTCCTTCCCTCTTCTTCTCTCCCTCTCACCTCTCTTCTTTGTTGCCTGGAAGGACCACGGCGGCCATGGCCATGGAGCCTAAGACCTCGAGCCCGAGCTCACCCCGCTGGATCTCACCGCCACGCCTCCGGATCCGGCCCGATCCCGAGCTGCGCCCGCCTCCTCCGCCGCCTAGCGCCGCCCCTCACCTCACCGGACGTCCCTGCGCCGCCGTGCCGGAAGGCCGCCTCCGGCGTCCTGGATCGGGAGACGAGGGCAAGGTCGCCCCTCTCGCTCGCCACCGGACCGCAGCCGGCCTGCCAGCCCGAGCCGGCCCATGGCGCCCCTCGGCCCACCTCGCAGCCCCATGGCCCACCAGGCACCTCCAGCCAGCCAGGCCAGATTCAGGCCGATTTGGGCCAAGGTCCATGGTGAGAGGCCCGTCCCTCTTTTTTTTTCTCTGGCTAGACCCTGTAAATTTTTCTAAGTCTGAAGAACATGTGTTGTTGTTTCCGTTTTGCGTTGTAGTTTGCGAGTAAACCGTAGCCCGGATGCATGTGCACCCAAAAGGATAATTGTTTAGAATTGTGTGTACTTCAGTTCATCTTTTGTGATCATTTTGATTTAAGGCCATCTTGATGTTGTTAATCACTGTTGAAGTGGGCATCAGGCTATTAACTACTAATATTTCCTGTTAGTGTGCTGCTGCTTTATTTTATTGCAAGTTTGATTGATGATTGTGACACATCCATGAGGCCTATTGCATTGATCCTTGTTGCATACTGTTAAGCATCATGTCTACTTCCATTATATGTATTGCATTGTCATGTTAGCATTTCTGGTCATAGTTATGTTGAGCTCCAAAGTTGCTATCCTATTGTTGTTGACAGCCACCTCTGTTTTTCACTAAGTCTGTAACTTTCTGATGCCATGTTGCATGCTTAATATCTTTTGATCTGTTATGCCTATGACCTTGATTCTTGTTTTTACCTGATCACCATCATGTCTAGTTCACGCCCACATATTGCTATGTCATGTTGCTGTACTTTTGCATATAGTTATGCTCCTGTTTATACAGCATGAAAATAACAGTTTCTGCCATGTTTCTCTGATTTTCACTAAATCCTACACTAGTAATGTTTTATTGCATTTTGCTTGGGCTATAATTAGTTGTTCATGATGCCTTTTTGCATGATTCCTTTTGCCATGCCTTCCCTGCCATGTATACTTTAGTTTCATATCATTTGTGAGCATGGTTGCATTCATTATCTTGTTTATGCATTGCTCGAAAGTGTGCTACCTGATGTTGGAAGATTGTGCCTGTAACTTGTTTTTCTTGTATCTTTTTAACCGTAATCCGTTTGGAGTGTTCTTTATATGTAACTTCATTAGTTTTTCGTGTACTTTGTGTTTATGCTATTGTTTGCTTCTGTTCATCAACCTAAAATATGGTTTAGGGAAGAACAGTATCAAATCTTTTAATTGTCGTGGAGCACTTAGTGTTATGCCGTGTTTAGGTTGTGCCTCACTTAAATTGACTAGCATAGGTAGTTTATTTTATGCTTCACATCTTGTCATGTTTGTGTGCTATGCCATGCTTGAGTGAAATGACATGTTAACAACCTTTGTTGATAACCTGTAGCTAAACAACTTGAACCATCGTAAACGTGCGGTATCGTCGTGTGTGACGAGTACTCCACTTAACCTGTTAGTAACCGCTCTCGATGGTAGGTGCGATGTCTCGTGTTGCCTTCTTGTTGATGCTTTCTCGTGTTTTCTTCGTAGTAATAGTTGCTTGCTCGTTGATTGCTTTCCAGTGTTTACCGTCTTGTGTGCTTCCGCGGGTACCTTTCGGAGACGATGCGAGTTCGCGGTCGACTACACCTCCGGAACCCGACTTATCAACAGGCAAGGACTATACATTAGTTATGATCAGTTCTATTTCAACCAACGGTTTTCATGCTAGTCTAGGTTAGGCTCGATGTTTGATCCTACCATATGTTTACAGTCTCTTTCAAACCGATACAGCCATGTCCCCTCCCAGCAAACCTTGTACTGCTATGTTACATTTGCTCGTTGCTCAGCCCCTGCTTAGTATGCATGCATAGGATGCTACGATGTTACCCTGTTACTTCTTGGTTTGGGCTATCACATTATTATATTGTTGTTGATGATATGATTATTATAATGTTGACTATATTCGACGAAGGATGGAAGTCTAGGCTATCCCGCCCCGACGCTTTGTTCCGTTCGAGTCACGTAGGACCCGAGTTCCGGGTATTGGTTTTAAGACTAAGCGTGCCTAACCGCGTGTGGGATTTTATGGTGTCCCCTTTTCTTACCTACCTAGCTTCAAACATTTATAGTGGTGGCCCAAGCTGATTTAGCATTTGAAACCATGCATATATATCTTGTCGGGTCGCTCCTAGCAGATATCTTTTAAAACAACTTGGGCCAGTGGAGACATGGTTTCTCTGTTGGTTGTAACACCCTCATTATCATGAACAGTAATCACCCTTGTTAATTAATGATTACTGTCGCTAATCACTGTTGCTCATCATGCCTTGGTCAAACTTTGGTTTTGATCATGTTCACTATCATGAACCATGTGCCAAGTGTACCTTGATCATACCTTGTTCTTCTTTGAATCCAAACAAACCCAAAATGCCTTTTGTTGAATATTAAAAATAAGTGGAAATTATACTTTGTTCTAAAATTATAAAACCACTTTTGTTAAATGCACAATATTCATTGGACCATGGTAAACCAACTTTGAGTATTTATCATGCCACGGAAAAATTCAAACAATTCAAACCAGTGGCTGGACAGCAACAATTCTCAGTTGAATATTAAAAAGAAATAATAAATATTTTTCTTTTGCCACCAAACTTTTTGTGGCATCTCAATATGGGGTTACACTAATTATGCAACAAGCAACTTATTTTACAAAACTCATTTGCTTGTTTGATTAAATCAAACAGTACAGCAACACAAATTGCAATAACTGGAAATTGCGAAAAGCTTATTTTTCGCCCAGTGCGAACACCCCGGTGCAACTCAGCCCACCTCTCCCTTTTCTTCCACCTCCTGCTACAGGAGAGGCCAACCGACGCCATGGCAGCCGATCGAGGCCGTCGCAGCCGCACCACCCGCTCCCGTCGCTACAATGCTCACGTCGCCGCGAACGATAAGAACGACCCCGCGCCCATCTCCTGTAGCCCTAGATTGAGTCGTCCCTCTCCCTGTTCGTTCCACAACTCGGCCGAGCAGACGCCATGGACGCGCTGCCGTAGTCGTCGCGGCCACTGCACCCCCATCCGCCGATGTCGTGTCCTCCAGCCTCCTCTACGTCGTCTTCGTCGCCGTGGAAAGGAAGGCGACCCGGGAGCCACCACAGCCACGGATCGGGTCCTTCTTCTTCCACCAGCCGCCGGCTTACTTCGACACCCAGGCCACTCCGAGCCCTCCCCGAGCACCCGGACCCCCCCCCCCAATCGCGCTCCTCGGTGAGCTCCAACCCCATTCCCCCTCTTTACCGGCCGAAATCTCCGTTGTAGTGCCCGTTCCCCGCCGGGCCGCCATTGACAGGGGGCTCGAGCTTCGTGCTCGCCCCGCCGCTGCTTGGCTTGACCGCGCCCAGGCATGCGCGCGCCTCGCCGCGGTGGCAGCACCCTATCCGCGCGCCTGTGGCCCGCCTCCAGCCATCGCCGCTGCGCTGGACGTTGCCGGCCATGGCCGCCGGCAGCCTCAGTCGTGGTGGCCTGCCGATGGGTACGGCTGTGATCCTGATCGGTGGGTCCGGCCGGTTTTTTTTTGGGGCTAACCCCCCATATTAAGTTAAGCACTGTTAAAAATATATATTAAGTGGACTAAGCCCCCTGTCACCTACAAGTGGGGCCCATATTAATTAAATTGTTAGTTAAGTTAATTTGATTGCTCTGTGTATGACAGGTGGGCCCTAGGCCTTTTAAAATTAATTAAACTATTATTAATAATATGTGACACTTACATGTGGGGCCAAACCCCCTTAATTAACTCTCTGGTTTAGTTAAATTGTTATTTAAACTTAGGTGTCTATGACACCTGGGCCCCATCTGTCAGATTATTATCTAAAAGAATTAATAGGAATTCCAATCAATGACATGTGGGTCCTGTGGATAATTAAATTTAATAAAATGATTTATTAGAAATGTGAGGCTGACCAGTGAGTCCAGGTTTGACCAGTCAACCCCTCTGTGGATAATGTTGCATTTTATTAATAAAGAAAATCCAGAAATTGATTTAAAATGATTTAAACTTTAAAATTTAATATCTTTTCAACCGTAAGTCAGATTAAAAAACTATATACATGAAAATTGATCAGAAAAATATAACGAATATGGATAAGCTATCCGTATACCAACCACACCCCTCTAACGCACCGAACATCGAACCGTCCCCCTCCGGACCGTCTGTTCGATGATTTGTCCGATACTGTCAAAGTATCCGGATGAATTTATTCTGAACAAAAAAGTTGTTCGTATTGTTTCAACTAGCACGGTTACACCATCCACACGTTTGTCGGATGTCCACGACACCTCCGGCATGAACCCTTCCCCCTCCGGACACCCTGTCCGGTAATCACCCGGAGCTAGCAGTTCATCCCCGGATGGATTCCCGCTCCTGCAACATGCATTGCACTGAGTTAGAACACCGTTAACATTGCATATGTCATGCCATTCATCTGTTTTCTATGATTGCTTTATATTTACTGTTTCTTCCCCCTTTGTTCTCCGGTAGACCCCGCTTCTACCGCTGACTACACCGCTGCCGGGTATGACTACTTCGTCGACGACCCTACCCCTACCGTCGAGCTTCCAGGCAAGCAGAGCCATTCTCTTCCCCAGATATCGCCAATCTTTTCCGTACATTTCTTTCACTAGGCATTGTTACTTCTGCTGCTACGATTACAATCTGCATAGCCTATTTTTGTCGCCCCTTGATGTACCTTCCTTTATCCTATGCTGCCTATATATATATATATATATATATATATATATATATATATATATTACTCAGCAGTGAGCCCTGCGCATTGTTAGTTAGGGTTAGATAGCGGGCCGTGACCACTCAGGGGAGTGACGCGGATACAATATATTATAATTGCAACAGGTACGGTATAATGCAGACACCGCCAAAGGCCCCCTAGCTCGGCTCTGCGGAGCCACCTTCAAGTGTGAGCTATCAAGGAGTAATCCTTGTACTCCACTAGTTGATGACTCTATATAGCCGCTCTAGGTACCTGAGAACGGTTGTCCTTAAAGGTAAGAGTCGGGCGACCAACAGTGCCCGCGAGCGGTATTGCGTCGGGAACGACAAGGAGGGTACGACCGACATTACTGGCGTGCTTGGCCCCTGCTCGTATCTCGCGAGAGTTACCAAACCACGAAAGTCGAGCTCTACCGAGAGAACACACGAGATAAGCTAAGGAGTCAGTTCACCTTGTTGGTAACCGAAGAAACTTGGTGGGACGACAGGGCAGGCACCGATGTACTGGTGGTCCTGACTATTGTCGTTGTCCACGGGTCAATTAAGTCGAGGCAACAAAAACGGTTGTCACGCAGGTTAATTAAAATGCTAAATGGTTCGGCGGATGACTTGAGAGACACGTTGGTCTGTACGCACTACCTACACGTGGGATTACGGTGTGGGCCCTCCGCGTCGTAGTTTGGTCCGAAAGCTCTTATGATGTCAGCAGTACAACGGGATGATAGCCGGGAAGCGGTCTTGTCTTATTTGCTGCAGCAGGTGTGTTTGGATTTGCTTTTGCTTCACCAGCCAGTCTCGTACCGTGCAGGAGCGTGAAAGGGTGAGGGACCTAGACCCCTTGGCGCATAGGATATATTCCGGCGGATGGCCTCTCTGCTGAGCCTAGGATGGGTTGCGATGTGTCAGATAGCCTCGGTGGGGCATTCCCTAACAAGGTGTACGCCACCCTGGAGATCCGAGAGTGCAAGTTGAACAGTAGTGCACCCCTGCAGGGAGTTTAATCTATTCGAATAGTCGTGTCCACGGTAATAGGACGCTTTATGCTGAAGCCGGATCTTATCACTACAAACTACTACTATTAATCTGTTGGTTCCGGGTTTTCTTCCTCGCAGGGAAGTCGGGGAGGGGAACTCGGAGGCATATATTATTATTAATTATTACAACTTACTATTATACAATGCTGCAGCAACTTCTGCTTCATTGTTACTTTATGCTTTATATAAACTGTTGGTTGTTCTCATCTTGTGCTGCAAGACTCGTCAGACGATGCTAGTCTTCGATAGGCCTAGCTTCTTATCCTTATTCTGATTTCTACCTTGCAGTCCACTATATACAGCCTCCCCTTTCCATTTCATACAAATGCATAAATGCTTAGTAGCGGACGTAAGACTCGCGGGTATGCTAGATACTCACCTTTGCGTTATTTCCCCCTTTTTGTTTTGCCTGATCGGCCACTGCAGTCGACGTTGGATCCCAGGAGCAGGAGTACCCCGGAGGCGGATACTACTACGTCGAGCCCCCCTTTGACGAGGACCAGGAGTAGTTTCGGAGGCTACCAGGCAGGAGGCCTTGCCTTTTCGATCTGTATCTCTAATGTTATTTGTGCTAGCCTTCTTAAGGCAAGAACTTGACTAACTATGTCCGTACTCAGATATTATGGCTTGTATAACTTATGTATTCGGGTCCGAGGGCCCCCTTATCTTTTAACATATTGGTTTATCCTTTTGTGTTTAGTGTTGTGCTGTGATATTCTCACCGTGGCACCCTAATCTCAGCCGTGTGCCCTGCGTGTATGATTATTGTACACGAATTGATTTTAGGGGCGTCACAAGTTGGTATCAGAGCCGACTGCCTATAGGAAGCCACCCAACCACTACCTGGTCGAAATTGAGTCTAGACTTTGAAAAACTATTTTGCTAACTTAATGTTTGGCTTATGGGCCCACTTCGATGTCACTACGTGTGATATTTATGGTATTAGGATCCTTTTCTTCGTACCTATGCTTTGGGACTCTGCTCTCTTATCCTTGCTGGTAAGTTTTACTAACTCTGACATTAGGATCACGTTCTCTTGATTCCACCCGGCGTTCTGGTGCTTCGCCATTGATTGAGTCGTGTCGCAGGAGTTCTGACCCAGGTCCCGGACCGCGGATCCCATTCTCATTCTGGGCAGGCCTCGCGTTCTCTGGCACAAAATCGTGTGGCCAACAGTTTTTTTGCGGCGTGATTGACATAGTGGAATCTATGTCGCGTCGTGTAATCCTTACCGCGGCCTACGCGCCGCCTAGTGTGTTTTTTTTCCTTAATTTCTATGACGTTACGCTGCCCGATTTTCCGGTTGACTCTATGTGTGGATGTGTATGTCTTACATGACTACTCCTATATATCCGCGCCTCCTCTTTGTTCTCGCTTTACCTCTTGCTCGTTTCCGGCATCTCGTTAAAATTCTCATCGTTGAAATACCCCTGTTAAATTTTAGCAGGATGGTTGGTCGTGGTGGTCGTGGTCGTGGTGCCAACGATCCACCTCCGCCGCCAGACTACATGGCCTCGATGATGTAGCAGTTTCAGATGAACCAAGTGTTTATGCAAGGAGTCATAGATCAGCTCCAGAACCAGAATCAGAACCAGAACCAGCACCAGAACCAACCGCTTGTGGTTACTCTGCGGGATTTCATGCTTCTCAATCCACCTCTCTTCCACCAACCTGAACAGCCGCTGGATGCCGATGATTGGCTTCGTGACATCACTCGTCAGCTGGAGTTCGCTAATGTGAGCGCTGCTGATTACATCAACCCCGCGTCCTATTTCCTGCATGCCCCGTTGCTCAGTGGTGGGACACCTACAAGGGCTCGCTAGTTGAAGGGACTGTCGTCACTTGGAATGACTTCAAGACTACCTTCCGTGCTCGTTATGTCCCCCAGGCGATTATGAACCGTATGAAGGCTGAGTTCCGCAACCTCGTTCAGGGGAAGAAAACTGTCGAGGCATATCAGAGGGAATTCCTCTGCCTCTCCCGCTATGCTGCAAGTGACCTTCCAAATGATGCAAGTAGTCAAGAGAAGTTCCGTGATGGACTAAACCCAGATCTCCAGCTTGCACTGGCTTTGCACGTCTTCCCCGACTTCGCCACCATGGTGAACCAGACTATCACTCTTGAGACCGCTCAGCTTAGGTTTGGGCCACTTCGCCACCATGATCGACAACAGGTATGGTGATCGACGTTTCACGTGGAGACTCGACGACGACTAGTTAAGCGGATCCCGGGGGAGGGCCTGGACCCGTGTGGTTATGGGGATCGATGATTTTCTCTTTTCCACTAGGCATTTGATTGTAGTCTGTACTCAGACATGTATCTTCCGCTTTTGTATTGTATTAAGGCAGTTGTATGCCGATTGTATGAGATGTTGTATCCTTGTATCAGTAATGTTGTGATATCATGTTGAAAATCCAGGGCATATGACTTCGTCATATGTCGCGGTGGGAGCGATATGTGCTTCGTCCCCGAATCTGGATGGAAACATCTAGATCTGGAACAGTACCGCATATCTGGGTGTTAGCAGAATATATATATATATATATATATATATAACCGTTTGTCGGAATTGAGCGTATGTTACACCGTTGGATTCGTATGGAAATGGAGCATCTTCGGCATGTAGAACACCTTCTCTGATTCATCATGGGTTAAGAGTAGTTTTGAAAACAATGCGGCGTCCTACGTTGACATTGGCAGTTTTTTCGCGATTTCTCCTAAACCATTTGTCGGAATGATGCAAATGATACATCATTGGAAATATATCGATCAGGCGCTCCTTCGGTATGTAGAACACTTTGTCTAATTCGCTAAGAATTAAGAGCAGTTTCAAAAACAAAACAAAAATACAAGAACTCTTTTTTTTCTGGGCGAACATTGGACAAATCCAAACTACTTATTTGTGCAAACGACGCATATGATACACCATTGGATTCGTATGGAGAAGGGTAACATTTGATATGTTGAAATTTTTTGAGATTCCTCGCGGTTTTAAAGTAATTAAAAAAAACGGTGTGGCTGCCTTCATATGGACAACGGGCATTTTTGTGTAATTTTTTTTGACGCGCTTGTCCGATCAATGAAATTGATACAACGTTGGATAGGTATCTTCGAGGTTCTCCATTTTAATGTAGAACACACTTACGGTGCTCCTTACAGTTTCAAAGCTACGTTGATTTTAGTAAAACACGGAAGTCTATTTTTTCGCGGAACAAAAATCGGCGAACTAAACTGCATCTGACTGCATCCGATGAGCAACCACACTGCATTATCGGCAAACCGAAATGCACATGTTTTTTGCATATCTGGATCGGCGAGGTGAACTGCATCCGACGGCCGACCACATTGCATTTATCAACAAAGAGATCCGCACGCGTTTTTTTGTGCTTTTATCAAAACGTTGCAGATTCATTTCAGAGGACGTGAACCGTAGGCACAAATGGAAGTGAACTGCATTATTTTTTTATATCTTTTTGGTGCCATATATATACAATCAACGTGCAAGTTAACCACATCCCGTGAACTGCACTCAAGTATCAAGTGCCCTGCATCCGTCCTCGCAATTGTCTGACTTTTAAAACGCGATAGTTTGCACGGCTTGTGTAGTTTACTTACGAGGACGCGAACCACCACAAAAATGGAAGGGAAGTACAAGTTTTTTTGTTTGTTTTTCTTTTTTTTACAAATGCATCTAGATCACATGGTCGATACTAGAGAACTGCACATGACGGGTAACCATGGCAGAATGTTAATAAAAAAGGATTGCAGTTTACAGTTAATTTATTGAACAAAAAATATATTTTTCCGCTTGTCTTCTCATGCAAACAATAATGAAACAAACTTAAAAAAACAACGTACGCTAAACCGCATCGCGTTTGACTCTCTCCAATAAAAGTACATTACAAAATTTTATTTGATGAACAAGGTACATAGATGGCGCCAAGATACGCTGCTTTTTGCTATAGAACAATTAACAAAAATAACACCATAATCGCCTTTCATGCAGTGCAGATCCCTGCATTTTTCGTTGAAGAAGTGACCAGATAGCCAGTGAAAATAAAAGAAGAGAACACAAAATAAGAACTCAGTGATGGGCGTACAGTGGAGGTTGCGGCCGGCTGCCCACCCTTTCTAAGCTCATGGTAAGGCATCGGCGTCTCGGTCTAGGTGCACACGAAGCCACTTGGAAAGAACTTCGACACTGCTCTTGGGGTTACATCTGCATCGAGTAATCAACAAAGCTCATCCTTGTACGATGCATCTCCAAAACACATGGATTAAACGGAAGTACAAAGGACACACACACCATGGAATGATTGAGGTACAAATATGCTACGGAGTTAGCCACGGCAAAGTAGTAGTGAACTAGCCATCTAGTTCTACTTTTGCTGCATCTTTGGGTTCAGAACTGCACGGGTGCACATGCGTTCGTTCGAAAGATGATCCGATAGAAAATCTGTGCACTACAATTGAGATCCTCGCCAAGATGATCCTTACCGACATCGAGCTCCACGCTAGCGCCATGGAGTGTCAAGCTGATCCTTGCCGATGCGGACTGGATTTCAATGAGAGGAGGAAGGGTTAGTCGTCTTGTTCTCCATGGGATCCATTGGCGCTACTAGGGTGCGTTTGGATGGTTGGCTATCCTTCGTTGGGACAGGGATAGCAGTTTTTTAGTGGATACCAATTGTTTGGTTCATGGGCAAGCTGGGATAGGGATACCCATATGCTTGGAATATTCCTCGAAAATTCGGCTCCCCGTGTCCGCCGAAATGTCACGGATCTGTGTATCCCACCCGGGACGTCGTAACCAGCAGCAGTGAAGGCCACACCTTCACCCGGGCGGCGCGGCGGCGAGATCCGAGACAAGCCGCTGGTGCTGGACGGCGTCGTGGAGGCGGTAGAGAGGAGATGGCGCGACGGCGAGGTCAGCCATGGGCGGCGACGGCAGAGGAGCTGGCGACGACGCGACAACGAGGTCGGCCATGGGGCGACGGCGTGGCACAAAGAAGCCGTCCAGGCGAGGTCGGCCATGGGCGGGCCGGGCGTCAAGCCAGTGGCGGCGGCAGGGCGGAGCAGTACAGGGCCGTCCAGGAGTGGGCGCGAGGCCGACGAGGGCCAGGTGCCGCCAGGGAGGGTGGGGCGGGGAGGCAGAGGAGGTGGCGCGGCGAGGCGGGGCGGAGGAGCGAGGCCGAGGGAGCCCTGGCGGGGCGGAGGAGGTGGCGCGGTGGGGCGGAGGCTTGACGGCGAGGACAGGGCAGAAGAGGACGCGGTTGGGCTATCCCTATCGCCTTTATCTGTTCAGCCAAAAAAAAAGGATAACTCTAGCAGGTCGGTTCTAGCTATCCCTATCCACTTTTCTTGTCCCTGGAACCAAACGCACCCCTAGAGTGGGAGTGGGCATCTGTGTTAGGTAATCCAAACAGTGTGTTAGTTTGGTAAGTGTTTTACCTCAATAGGAATTTCTAGCGTGAGTCGGTTTGGTTTCCAAGTAGTACTAGTACGTCATGACAGAATTAGTACTTCACCGCGTCCAGGTTTGAGTCGGTTTGGGTCTTGTCCATGGATGTGTGCGTGTATATAAGCAGCAGCTAGGCTTGGTTGTAAGCACCAGAAAACGAGATAAGCAATAAGAATTACTACGGGGCACGATATGTGCCTCTGGCTAACTTCGTGTTGCTGTGTTCGCGTGTGTGTTCTCGTCCCAATGTTTGCGTGAGCGCCGGTGTGATAACGAGTGCTATAGCTAGTTCGTATACGCAAGACGAGTTGCGCGTACACGACCAGTCGAGCTGCCGTGTGATCGTCTGTTCGATCCCTGGGTAAAGCCAACAATTGGTACCAAGAGCAAGGTGTGGAGGATTCGCCGTTAAGTTGAGTCACGGTGGATTCAGAGCATTCTTCATCGCCGTCAAGTTGCGTCACGGACGACGGAAAATCAGCGAAAAAGATCATGTCGACTTCGAAGGCAAGAAGCGGTGGTGTGACCGTTCAGTACCCCATGCTTGAAGACGGCAATTATGGGGTGTGGGCTGCGAAGATGAAGATCTTTATGCGTGCACATGGAGTCTGGGCAGCGGTAGAAGGCGACGACAAGGTCGATGACACAAAGGACCAAGAGGCTTTTGCTATCATAGCCCAAGGTTTGCCTGATGCTGTTTTCATAACCATATCAGAGTAAGAAACAGCGAAGGAAGCCTGGAAATCTCTCAAAGAAATGCACGCTGGAGATGATCGTGTCAAGAAGGCACGAGTTCAAGCTCTAAGGAGGGAGTTCGAGAGGATGAGCATGAAAGAATCAGAAGGAGTTGGCGAGTTTGCGTTGAAGCTAACATCCCTGGTTAGTGAGATGCGAGTTCTCGGATCAAAGTTGGAGGACATCGCGGTTGTTGAAAAATTACTACGGGCCGTTGCAGACAAATTTCTACCGATCGTTGGCACCATAGAGCAATGGGGCGATGTGATGAAGATGTCGGTGATGGAAGTGATTGGGCGGCTAAAGACCTATGAGTTAACACTGAAGGGACGTGAACGCGACCAAGAAGAAGAGCGGTTGATGTTCTCGCGCGCTAGAGTGAAAGAGAAGGAAAAGTACCGCAAGTTTGATATATCTAAAGTTCGTTGCTACAACTGTCATGAGTATGGACACTATGCTCGAGATTGTACTAATCCACAACAGAAGGTAAAGAAGCAGCATGGTACTCTTCAGGTAGCAGAAGTGGGCATGGACGATAATGATGCAATGTTGCTTTGATGGACAAGTTGCAGTAAAAAAAGAGTCGTGTCTTTATTTTTGTTAAGTCAGAGTCGTCTGTGTGTCTCGGCAAGAAGACGAAGGTCAGCATGAAGATGGACGCGCACCAGTTAAGATGAGTTCCTATATGAGGCTATGTGTTTAGTCTACATGTGGCACGCTAAGATGTGACAGCGTGGCTGGTAGTCCGGAAGATATGCTAATTACAAGTCTACAAGTCAAATGTTTGGATTAGGAAGTGAATGTTAGGTAATCCAAACAGTGTGTTAGTTTGGTAAGTGTTTTACCTCAATAGGAATTTCTAGCGTGAGTCGGTTTGGTTTCCAAGTAGTACTAGTACGTCATGATAGAATTAGTACTTCACCGCGTCCAGGTTTGAGTCGGTTTGGGTCTTGTCCATGGATGTGTGTGTGTATATAAGCAGCAGCTAGGCTTGGTTGTAAGCACCAGAAAACGAGATAAGCAATAAGAATTACTACGGGGCACGATATGTGCCTCTGGCTAACTTCGTGTTGCTGTATCCACGTGTGTGTTCTGTCCCGGTGTTTGCGTGAGCGCCGGTGTGATAACGAGTGCTACAGCTAGTTCGTATACGCAAGACGAGTTGCCCGTACACGACCAGTCGAGCTGCCGTGTGATCGTGTGTTCGATCCTTGAGTATACGCAAGCCAACAAGACGAGTTGCGCTACTAGAGTGGGAGTGGGCATCTGCTGTCACGGGGAGTTAGTGTTCGGCTCGCGCAGCAACTCTGGGAGCCCCAGGGAGGAGGAGAAGAAAGGTGAAGACTCACCAGCGAAGAGGAGTGGACGCCATGGGCTTTGTATCCGAGCCAGTAGCAGCTCCCATGGATGTCGGACGAGGAGGATCATCCACTTCACTACCATGATCGTGTGGGGCTCGATCCAGGATGGGGAAGAGCATCGGGTCGGGGTCACCGAGCGCGGAGGCGCTAGGGTGGGTCTGCGTCCATGGCTCGAGGACTGGCGGTGGCCACCCACCTCCTCTCCATCCAGTGCAGTCTGCGGCGGCACTGCTCGCCTCGTCCCGATCCGGACAAGGACATGGATGGGGCAGCAGCAACCGGCCGAACTTGGCTGGATCCAGCCGTGGAGGTGGCGGGGGATGGGCAAAGGGCATCGGCGATCACCGGATCTGGGCGGCGCCCCATTGGATCTGTCCGCTGACGAGGAGAAAGGGGCCGGAAACAAGGAGCATCAAGCTCCCTTCAATGGAGGCGGCGGTTCCTGGGTAGAGAAGAAAGAGAATGCAGGGTGGCGCGCTGGGTGGGAGGCTGGGTAGGGTGGATCAGCGGCGACGGGTGTGGAGGAGTGGAGGTGAGGAAGAAGGTGGGTTTGCGGGAGATGTGATTCGGTTTGTGGGGGGTGACGTCGGGGATGCGTGGGTGGTAAAGCTTGGACGGTGGGTTTTTCCCTTCTGTGTGGTCTGCTCGGTTCGCTGTTGTTTTGATCGATGAAAGTGTTAAGAGAATAAGGAATCATTTGTTATGAGAACTACAAGATTACCACGCGCGTTGCAGCGGATATTTTCATAAAAACTCTACAATGAATGATGTGGATAATTTTTGAATAGCTAAAAATAGATTATGGGTATATCTTGTATGTAGATTGTAGACATCGACTATTATATTAATAAATGTTGATAGAGATGATATGAACAATTGCTTGGTTGATAGATAAAGTGATGTTCATAGACCCGCGTGTTGCGGCATAAATATTTTTAAGGATTTAATTGTTAAACAAAATGAGTTAAAGATGTATGAAATATGAAGTTTTTGTTATAGACGCATGCAAGATTCAATTGATCACAATAGTCTATATCTCTATAAGAACTTTGCAATGTAAATTAAAAAGCTATAAGATGCATGTAAATAAAATTGGATGACATAGACAAATGATTGGCTAAAATAGTGGGTGATGTGGATAAATTGCATGTTCATGTAGATAACATAAATTCATCTTAGTATGACATGGACAAATGATTGGCTATAGTAGTGGACGATGTGGATAGCTTGCATGTTGAGATAGACACTTTAAATGCATCTTAGTGGGGTTTTATCTTATAAGAGATATAGATAAGGTCTTAAGGGTGTTATGAGAATAGACCCATAGGTGTTATGATAATAGACCCATATATATATATATAGGGTGGGTCTATTCTACTAACACTCTTTAAGACCTTATTCTCTTAATAAAAAAACTATTCTCCTAACACCCTACTAACAGATCCGATCAAAAAAAAGTCAACAACCCCACCTATCGCCTTATCCCCTCCCCAACCCTCTCGCACGTCAGATAC
Organism: Bromus sterilis; assembly: GCA_950022295.1. Lineage (NCBI taxonomy): Eukaryota > Viridiplantae > Streptophyta > Magnoliopsida > Poales > Poaceae > Bromus > Bromus sterilis. The sequence goes on along the minus strand of OX465595.1, from coordinate 234,998,159 downwards.
CTTCCGCCCCCGCACGTCCTCACGTTGCCGGCTGCTCTGGGAACCACCCGCCCCTGCACCCCCCTCCCCCGCCCTTCCCACGCGTCACCGCCAATCACGCCCCAACTGCCCAGGCCACCTCACGGATAGCCGCCCGCCGCGGTCACCTCGCGCCCGCCGGCCGCCTCAGCCACCTCGCGTCGGCAGGCTGCCACCCGCCGCGGCCGCCTCGAGACACCCGCCCGCCGCGGTCACCCCACCGGCGGCCCCGGCCACCCAGCACGATGCTTGGATCCACCGCCGCCATCGCGACCTTCCACGGTCGGCGCGCCCCCAACCGGCGGTGCACACCGCAGCCTGCTCTCCGCCGCCGCTGGCCCATATAGCCTCACAAGTCCGCTCTCCTTCACCGCTGATGGACGCGTTGTGCGAGTAGCAGCCGGACATTTTACTGGTCTGCATCTTCATCCTCTCCATGGCAACCACCGCCGACGCTCCCTGCTCACCTTCCCCTTCTTCCTACGGTGAGCCGCCCCTCCACCTCTGGTAGTCCAGGCACCCTTGTGGTTTTTCGCGTTGCCGTGTGGTTGATGCCTCGTGCAGTTCACTAATGCACTCCATTGAATTTATTTTCAGTGTCCACTTCAGTGCACCTGGACCCACGCGACGGCGTGGTAGGGGTAGGCCAAGCGGAGGTGGTCAAGGGAGGCGCCATGGCTTGCGACGGGTGAGGCAGGGCTATGTTAGGGCGCCATGGATCGCGTTGGACACGGGCGCATTCAGTCATCTTTCATGGCACCACATGCCCCTACCCCCAGCCTCTCTCGGATCCAGCGAATCCATAGCAGGAAAATACATAAAAATCCATGGATCCGGCCCGCTCCCTGAATTCCTCCCCACCCCATCTCTAAGCAGCGAACTCGATCTCATCGAGCACCTTGAAGACCTTTGTAATTTTATTTTCTTCTTCAATTCAAACATTGTAGTACAGTTTGGACGCGAAAATGTATTTTCAGGTTCAGTCTGTATATTCTTTATTTGGATTGTGCAATTTTTGTGACCATGCCATGTAGTTCGGTTTTCTACCCAGCGGTTCATTGTCTTAACAAATGTTAAAAAATGACAACATATACCTTATGGTTGGCTTGATCTAGAAAGCAGTGTGGTTTTGTAACGAAAGCACTCCGATCACCCTAACTAATAAAATTCACATGATGCGGTTCAATCATAGTTTGTTGTATGAATATGTTAAAAAATTAGTGCAATTCAGTTCAAGGTGTTCTGTGGTTCATTTTTTGCGACGCAAACTAATAAAATTGTGTATTTCACTTTGTTTGTGCCCGTGGTTCACTTTTCATGAAACGAACTGAGACATTTTGATAAATAATCCAAAAACACGTGCAGTTCTTTCTGTTTGACATTGCAGTGCAGTTGCCCCAGCAGATACAGTGCACTTCACCGATTTCGTGTCCGCAAAAAAACAGAGTTTCACGTCTTAGTAAAATCGAAGCTACTTTTAAACCATAAGGAATTAGAAAGTGTGCTACACATAAAAATTGAGCGCCTCGACAATACCTATCCAACGGTGTATGAATTGCATCGATCGAACAAGCGCATCAAAAAAATTATGCAAAAGCGTCCGCTGTCCACACGAGGGCAGCACAATGTTTTTTAAATTCCTTCAAAACTGCGAAGAATCTCGAAAAGTGTTCAACATATGGATTGTTCTCCTACTCCATACGAATCCAACGGTGTATCATCGCATCGTTCCAACAAACGGTTAAAAAGTTTGACTCTCTACAAGGTCCGCCGAAATAAAACAAAGTTGCTGCATTTTTTGAATTTGAAATTCCTCTCAAACCGTAGAAAATTAGAGAATGTGTTCTACACATGGAAGGAGCGAAGGATCGATATCTTTCCAACGGTTTATCATTTGCATAATTTCGATAAATGGTTTAAGAGCAATCGCGACAAAACTATTTTTTTCAAAGTGGGACGCCGCACCATTTTCAAAACTACTCTTAATCCTTGAAGAATCGGGGAAAGTGTTCAACATACCGAAGATGCTCCGTTTCCATACAAATCCATGGGTGTATCATACGCTCAATTCCCATAAACAGTTAAAAAGTTATAGTGAAAATGGTGAACGCAGTTCTATTTTACCGAGCTGCAGGGCTTTTAAGTCAGCAGTGCGGTCCCCTTAGCGTTTCGATGCAGTGCAGAAGTGTTAGCAGAATATTATTCTACTAATATTAGCGGAATAGCCCGTATTCGTCACCCTGGGTGAGAAATACACCCCCCTTTGTTTTGACATCAATGCACCATAATTTTAAATTTCGTAAATTTTGTCTTATTTCATACGTAAAAACAGAACGTAAAAAATATAATCGCCGTAAAATATATTTTATATTACATAAAATTACAAAGGTAAAAATCATGGTGTAAAATATACATAAAATGTAATTTTTTTTATCTTATAATCAATATTTTTGTTTTTTTATGTCAAAATTTATGAAGTGAATCCATATTAATGTAAATATTTGTATTAAAAATGTAAAAAAATTATGAAAGGTTCGTAAAATTACCTCGGATGAAGAATAAATTATTCTGTATATAAATTATTCTGTATATACAGAATAATTTATTTCTTCATCCGAGCTAATTTTACGAACCTTTCATAATTTTTTTACATTTTTAATACAAATATTTACATTAATATGGATTCACTACATAAATTTTGACATAAAAAACAAAATATAGCTCACAAGATCAACAAAAATTACATTTTATGTATATTTTACCCCATTATTTTTACGTTTGTAATTTTACGTAACATAAAATATATTTTATGGTGATTATATTTGTTTACGTTCTCTTTTTACGTATGAAATAAGATCAAATTTATGAAATGTAAAATTACGGTGTATTAATGTCAAATCAGAGGGGGGTTAAGAATAACTATTCCTCACACAGGGTGGCGAATAGTCTATCCCTATATATATATATATATATATATATATATATATATATCAAACTGAAGATGAAAATGAAAAAAAAATCATAGTTCATATGTAAATAAACCCATCCCATTACATGCCAAAAATCCGGTGATACGGTGAAGCACACGGTTCATGTATTACAACCGTTTGCTTAACCTATACACTACGAAATTCACTCGTGTGTTCTGATTGGTCAGAACGCAACACCACGGATCGCATGCCCTGCACCATCCAATGTGCACGGATCGAACGGTCACCAATGAACCAACATCATGCTGCTGTAGTTCCGGTGGATATTGTATTTAACATATCACGTATAGACGCGTGGCAGCTGTGAAAAAAAAATCAACCACAATCGACGAAGTAACGATACATCTGCTTGTAACCCGAATATTTCACGACTCGCTCCATACATATCGAAACCATGGTCCTTCATGTGAGATGCCACCGTTTGCAAGGCGATCACATGATAATCTTTCTCAAAATGTCTAAAAAATTTAACACGTCGTTGTTTTACCTGATCACGGCGCCACGTAAAGTCTCATATATTTCTGGGCGATTCTCATTTTTTTAAATTTCTTGTAATTTAAAAAAAACACACCTCAATATTTCCTGGTCGAAAGAAGTGACCAAGGTGCAACAAGTTCATTCCAATTCAACGTATGTGTGCTACACGTTAACCAAAGAGCACATACATGATTTTTCAGCACACATTTGGTCAAATTTTGTTCCACTTGTAGTTCAAATGAAAATAAATTCATATCGAGTGCACATGAAACAGACTTAGCTCTTTATATATATATATATATATATATATATATATATATATATATATATATATATCAAACGGAAGATGAAAATGACAAAAAAAATCATAGTTCAAATGTAAATAAACCCATAGCAACTTCCTAATCTACACTTGATGACCTAAATATATCAAACACATCCTGTTACATATATGTGTGTATTTCAGTATCCACGCCTTATATGTTTGTATTTCAGCCTTCTTCTCCCCCACCTCAACCCCCAACCCACCCATAATATCCCCCTTCCCCTCCCCTCACTCCACCGCCGCCACCATCTGCTCCGCGCTGCCGCGCTCCTCTTGTTCTTACCAGGTAAACCACCGAGCTGCATCCCTTCCTCGTACCATCTGCGTACATGGATCCGGCAAAACAACCTCTTTCATCCATAACCCCACACCCTACCCCAAGGCATCGCTGCCTAAGCATCTCCACATATCGTCGTGAGCTCGAGGAGGTAGATGTGGCCGCCAATAGTCATCTCCCGTCCGCACTATCTGGCTCGTCATAGCAGACCGCAGTGCATTCCTTCCTTGTACCCTCGGACGAACACCTCACCTCCGTTGCAGCCGAGTGGGGTGCCTACTTTTCCAGGTTGGAGTGTATAAATCAGCGTGCATGTGTCTTTCTTCATCTGCTGTGTGCTGGTCTCGACATCGAGCTCGTCAATAGCGAAGGCTTGACAAGGGTTATGACACAGATGAAGTCCCCAAGTTTGATCTATTGAATGGCCCCCCTCTGATATCGTTGAGTGCTCAGTGAAGGACAAGCAATGCATGTACCCCAGCGAGCCCCTTTTGCTGTTTATGAAAGCCTCTTGCAGAACCGGTGGCTCGGCATCACCAACCGCCAAGTCAGATCTGTTCGACAACTACAACCATGAGGAGGTAACCCACAACGTGCCCTCTTCCAAGGGGAAGGACCTATTCAAATTACTATCTTTATCAAAATAGGTAAAAAAGTTGGTTCTTGGGTAAGCATTTCTGGGGATGAAAATCATAAAAATATCTCTTTGCTCCTATACCATTTTAATGTCTATATTTAAGTATCAACTAGTATGTTATGCTCCTTCTGTTGGTTTGATGATGCAATGACATGTTCAACTATGCTGTGTTTGGATATGTAATGCATGATCTGCTAAAAAACTTGATTCTTGGGTAAGCATTTCTGGGGATAAAAATCATAAACATATCTCTTTGCACCAATACCATTTTAATGTCTATATTTAGGTATCAACTAGTCTGTTATGCTCCTTTTGTTGGTTCAATGCTGCAATGACATGTTCAACTATGTTGTGTTTGGCTATGTACTGCATGATGTGATAAAAAAAACTTGGTTGTTGGGTAAACATTTCCAAGTATGAAAATCATAAACGTATCTCTTTGCAACTCATTCCAAGTTTCTAAATGGTGCTAATATGATCTACCTATTCACTGATATTGATGCCATTATATGTTAAACTATGATGTGTTTGTCTGTGTGATGCCCACTGATATCTATGTAGCAACTGGTCAGTTCGATTCCACCAATACCATTTTAATGTCTATAAATGGTTACCCAAAAATCAAATTTGTTCCGTGCATAATGGTATTCTTCTCTTGTGAGAACCTTTAATGCTCTTTCGACTGCTCTCTGGCACCATGGACAATAGTGCCACATTACAGGATTAGTTAACTTCCACCATATATCTAGAAGGATCAAGTGAATCCACATATAGTATCTCTCAGGTGTGTTATACAAGGTCCTTACTACAGCTGGGTACTGTTATGCACAGATAAAAAACTTGGTTCTTGGGTAAGCATTTTTGGGGATGACAATCATATACATATCTCTTTCTAAATCATTCCAAGTTTCTAAATGGTGCTAATATGATCTACTTATTCATTGACATTGATGCCATGATATGCTAAACTTTGATCTGTTGGCCTCTGTTATGCATACTGATAGTTAGGTATCAACTAGTCACTTCGATTACACCAATACCATTTTTAATTTCTATATGTGTTTGTTTCCAATTGATGACACTGAAGTAGTGCTCCTTGTTGGTTACCCCAAGTGGAAGGTTGGATGTATCCTAGAAGCAAATTTCCCTTGGCTAAGATACCAAGGTTGAGATCGACCAGTAGGACTCAGAGGTCGACAAGTAGGTGGTTTGACAATTGATGCGCCGTTGAAAATCACTTGCTTCGCCTGGACCTGCACACAAAATAAATAACTTTTCTCTCAACGAGTATAGAGAGGTTGTCAATCTCTCCGGCCTTGCCGTTTACAAAGGATCAACGCAACAGATAATAGTAGTTATAATTGCAACTGAAAAGTAAAAGCAGGAAGTAAATTGAGGGTGTAAAAGTGGTGGAAATATGGATCGGGGTCCCATGATGTTCACTAGTGATGTCTCTCTCCCAAAAGACGATAAAAGTGCTATGCGAGGTAAACAAATCACAACTGGGAAAATGACAGGATTACGGGCGCAAACCAATGCTAACTATGCTACAAAGAAAGGAAGAGGCTCAAAAGCATGGGCGGTACGCCAAAATAAGTAGACGGAAATCCGTCTGCATCTACTACTAATAATCCACCTTGAGATATCTATCTAGAACATCTCACTGGTAATAAGTTGCGAGTCCCACCCAAAGTGTAAACCCAAACCAACAGACAACTGCATTAAAAGAACTTTGCGTAAAGTAAACAATCCTTGCAACCGCGATTACAAGCACAGTTGTTTTCCCCCTTGTGGCAATAACACATCCCCTAGGCTCATGTTTCTGTCACTCAAGCTAGTCATCAGTGGGCATGAACCCACAATCAAGCATAACGCTCCCTCTTGGAGTCACTACCTACTACTTGGCCAAAGCAATAAACAACAACAGAGAACATGCAAGAATTCCTCAAGAACAAAAATATAAAATAGAAGAACCAAATATATTACTCAATCACAATCTGAACATAGTCCCATAATCCATCAGATCCCAGCAAACTCAGCATAGCAACAGCAGAAAGAATTACATATGTGCCTTGATCATGTAGGGAAGCTCATAAGGTCTAATCCTTTACGAACAAAGAGGGGAGGAGAACATAACATAGCTACTGATCATGGACCCATGGTCCAAGGTGGACTACTCACGGATCATCCAGGAAGCGTCCATGGTGGTGGAGAAGCTCCCGGAGGTCAATCCTCCCTCTGGCAGGGTGCCGGGAAGAGGTCTTCTGGTGCTCCTGATCTTCGAAGCGCGGCGGCGGAGGAACAAAGGCGAGATAACGAAAAATGGTTCGAGAGATAAATATAGACGGAGGTGGGTAGCCAGGGGCCCACCAGGGGTCCAGGCGCCCCCCTGGCGCGGCCCCACCCTAGGGCGCGCCGGGAGGGCGCTTGGGGCCCTAGTGGGTCCCTTCTGGACCCCCTTCGGGACTCTAGAAGGTTCTCGTACGCTGATTTTTTATTGGATTTTGCCGGAATTTTTGGAGCATTTTTAATAGGGGGGAAACCTGATATATATAAAAACAGCAGAAAACAAAAACTGGCACTGAGGTGCACTGAGTTAATAGGTTAGTCCAAATATGATAAAAAGTGTATGAAATTTTATCTAAAACATAGCAATATCACACAAAACATGCAAGGAGCAAGCAGAAACTATAAATACGTTTGGGACGTATCAACATCCCCAAGCTTAATTCATGCTCGTCCTCGAGTAGGTAAATGATAACAAGCATAATTTCTGTGGTGACATGCTACCAACCATATAAGAACTTTTAAGTAAAGAAATCAAGACATGTAATTCAATTCAAGTCATAACAAGAAGAAGTCTATATTAGCATTGAAACAAGCAAGATAAGAACATTAAGGTGCAAGAGCTCTTGATGTTCGTGACTCAAATGTCTCCAGATGGTGTTTGCCTGCAAGAAGTGGGAGATGGGAATACGAGAAAAATATTTATTTGTTTAGAACTCAATCTACTAAAGTTTCACACTTAATCTTATTTGGAATCTTATCTTGACTCGTCCCTAGAACACTAGCCAGGTACAAGTCAATTTGATCCACTCCTTTTGATATTTTGAGAACTCATGCATTGGATGAGCATAAGCACGAGAGTACACTTAGGATGGCAAAGATAGAGACAGCATGGAGGAGGAAGACAAAAAGGTGTGAAAGGCTCACATCAATGAGGACAATCATAGGAGAGAGAAATCCAAATGATATATATGACGTGAGGAGTAAGGATTGCCATGCAAAGGATGCACATATGAGCTAAGAAAAGCTCTCCAATGGAACTAGTGGGGGTGCATCCAACTTGCTCGCTCAAGAAGACCTAGAGCTCATTTGAGGAGGCTCATCATTGGAATATACAAGGCAAGTTCTATAGTGTGAAGGTCCCCACATAGCTATATGCATATATGATCATCTCTATGGAGCACAAGGTATAAGAGGGAGTACGAGTGTGGATCTTTCAAAACGAATAGTAGTGTTGCCCCCTTCTCTCTTTTTATTTGTTTTTCTCTTTTTCTCTTTTTTTTATTTTTTTGGTGGCGTCAATGGCTCTTTCTATTTAACTCTCATTTGGCCTCTTTTAAATTTTTCTCTTTGGGATCTTTTACTCACTTAAGGGCAACACTCTATTTTACAAGGAGTATAGAAGATCTTTCACACTTTACAAGGTACTCAACATAAAGAAGATGTAGCTATCATGATGTATGAAAATGTATGCCTCTGCCAGTGTAGCAGGAACATGTATGACATGAAGATCGAGTCATGAGAAGGTGGATGTTGCATGGAAATATATCTCGGAAAGGCTATGGAAATGCCTTGATAGGTAGGTATGGTGGCTGTTTTGAGGAAAGATATAAGGAGGTTTATGATGACAGAGCGTATCATGCCAAGGGTTTGGATGCACCGGCGAGGTGGACGCCAACTCTCGGGGTGAGAAGAGGGCAATGCGCGGTACCGAAGAGGCTAGCAAATATGAGGAGGTGGAGGTGTCAACTTTCAATACTTACATTAGTCTGAAGAACTCATGAACTTATTATCAGTAACTCTCAATATAATTAGGAGGTTCACAAAGAGACAAGTACCCTGAGGAGGAGTGTATGGGGGTTTGGTTATCCTTGGGCATCCTTGACTCATGGTACATGAGTGTACTCTAATATCTGATCCCTCCAAAGATTAGTGATCCATCTAGTAGCTAGAGTTCTCAACTAGTTTTTGTAGTTTTTGAAAATAAACACGGATTGCCCAAAATACGACACCTATCAATAATAGGCTATAGCTCTTGACACCAAAAGTTCAAAATTACTCGCAACAATACCTCAAAACTATTGCAAGTTACTACTACAATTGAATAGCAACCTCAATTACCTACTTAAAGTCAAGACACAACTCAGTGCAACAACCAACTCTCTTAACAAGATAAACATGAAAACTAAAGAGAGTTCCAGCAACAAACTAAACAAAAGCTCTTGAAAAATATAAGCATGAAAACTAAGAGCTAAACATGACAGCTGCTATGAAAAGATAAAGAACACACAACAAAAGAGAGATAAGCATGAAAACCCTATGATGTGTTCTAGTTTAAAGTGGAGCGTGTTTCTCTCCCACAAAAAAGAAAGTTGGGTTCTAACTTGCTATGAACAGCAAACAAAGCTATAGAAAACTAAAAAGAAAACTAAAGAGCAAGATGCTCCAAGCATAGCACATAACGCATGAAGTGATAAAAATATAGTGAGACGAAGGACGAAATGATAATTGTTGATGAAGAAGAGGATGCACGGGGGCATCCCCAAACTTAGACGCTTGAGTCTCCTTTAATATTTATTGGAGATGCATGGGGGCATCCCCAAGCTTGAGCGTTTGACACTCCCGGATCTGCTTTCATCATCTTCCCTCGCACACTTGAAAACTTCCTTCATATATAACTCATCATAAGCTGATTAGAGAGGTTAGTACCCTTAATAAAATAACTTGCCTCTACTGGAAATAAAGATTTTCTTGAAGGGCTACTATTTCTCAAGATTGCCAAAGAAAGTTTTTGCAAGGAAAAAGCTAGCGCAAGACTTGCAAAAGTGAGAAAGTTAAAACGTGGCAGAATCTGTGAAAAACAGACCAGCAGGTAGTAAATAATTTTTTGGGGTACTTCTGCAACTCAAATAAAAAAACTCATAACACACGATCGAAAGCCAATTGTATAAAGAATGGTGTAAAAAATTCAGATCAAGAAGATGATCTGGTGATTTTAGGCGAATTTTTCCGTCCAAGGACAAAATCTTTTTTCTCGACAGCATGTCACAACTTTTGAACTTTCTCGCAATCGGAGGCTAAACTTGGCAAAAAGATTAAAATAAAGATACAATGATGTTTCTACAGTAGTAAAAATCATCAAGACCACTAAGAATATAAGTAGAAATATCTTGGGTTGCCTCCCAACAAGCGATTTCTTTTACGCCTTTAAGCTAGGCAAAAAGAAAAAAGATCGAGTTTTATCAAGAGAAAGAGAATAACTAGCTAGCCCGTGTGACGGACTCAAAAGGTAACTTAATCTTCTTACTAGGGAAGTGTTCCATCCCCTTTTTGAGAGGGAATTGAAATTTTATAATCCCCTCTTTCATGTCAATAACAGCATCAAAGGTGCGAAGAAAAGGACGTCCCAAAATAATTGGACACAAAGGTTCACACTCTATGCCCATAATAGTAAAATCAACGGGAACATAATTGTCATTGAAAATGATAAGAACATCGTCAACCTTCCCCAAAGGTTTCTTTATGGAAGAATCAACGAGACAAACACCAAAAGAACAAGGCTGAAAGGGCTTCTGTTCAAACATATCATATATTCTTTTCGGCATAACAGACGTACTAGCTCCAACATCACATAAAGCATAACAAGAGAAGTTATTCAATTTAATTTTGATCATAGGATCCCAACCATCTTCTAGCTTCCAAGGTATGGAGGCTTCTACTATAAGATTCTCCTCCCTAGCTTTAATGAGAGCATTAGTGATATGCTCCGTGAAGGCAAGATTTAATGTGCTAGTGTGGGGGTCTCTAGACATTTTGTGTAACAAGTTAATTACTTCCAAAAGGGTGAAACTATCAAAATCAATGTCACTACTATCAAAGGTGGTAGTGGTGTCATCTAGGCTCACTTGTTTGAAAGCCTCCATGTTCATAGGAGTTTCTTCTTCTATGGTTGAGGTAATAGCATCACCATTAATAGGTCCAATGGGACTAGGAGTGTGTTGGGTGCTAAAAGTTTGGGTATCCTCAACAACTTGGATAGTAGCAACAGCGTGGTGTGTAGGAAGGCTCTTAATTCTATCTTCTTCCTCTTTTTCTCTAGCCCATCTTTCTTTAGTTTTAGCCATCATCCTAATATTTTCATTAATTTGCATTTGAATAGCATTAATAGGAGTGGCCTTCCTCTCCTCAAGGGGAGAAGTTCTAATTTTAAGCATCTCAATATCAGGGGCTAAGTTGTCTACCTTCATAGAAAGATTATCTAATTTGTATAATTTTTCCTCTACACTCTTTTTGAAGGCTTTTTGGGTAGTGATAAATTCCTTAAGCATGCTCTCCAATTCGGAAGTGGATTTATTTTTTCTGGGATAAGTGTTGTTGTTCCCATAGTTGTTGGATGGGAACGGTCTAGGATTGCTAGCAAAGTTACTCCTATAAGAATTGTTGCTGAAGTTGTTTCTAGAGATAAAGTTCACATCTATTTGTTCTTGAGCAACCAAAGAATTTAAAGGAACATCATGAAGATCAATAGAAGGTTGCTTGTTAAGCAAAGACATAATCAAGTCAACTTTTTCATTTAGGGAGGAAATCTCCTCGACGCATTTTACCTTCCTACCTGTTGGAGCTCGTTCGGTGTGCCATTGGGAATAGTTGGTCATCATCTCATCTAGTAGTTTTGTGGCAGCACCAAGTGTTGTTGACATAAAGGTTCCTCCCGCGGCCGAATCTAACAGGTTCCGCGGGGTAAAGTTCAAGCCTGCATAACTATCCAAGTATTCAAACCATGTGTAGGGCATTTCTTAGCAAGATATTTCATTCGTTCCCAAGCTTGGGAAATGTGTTCATTATCCAATTGCTTAATATTCATAATATTACTCCTCAATTGGATAATTTTAGTAGGTGGGTAGTACTTCCCAATAAAAGCATCCTTGCACTTATCCCAAGAATCTATGCTATTCCTAGGCAAGGATTAAAACCAAATTTTAGCTCGTTCCCTCAAGGAGAAAGGAAAAAGCTTAAGCTTAACAATATCACCTTCTACTTCTCTATACTTTTTCATATTACAAAGCTCACCAAAATTATTTAAGTGTAAAGCACCATCATCTCCAGCACCAGAGAATTGATCTCTCATAACAAGGTTTAACAAAGCAGGTTTAATTTCATAAGAGGTAGCTGAAGTGGCAGGTGTAGTAATAGGAGTGCAGATAAAATCATTGTTGTTGTGACTAGTGAAGTCACACAACTTGGTGTTTTCAGTGGAACCCATAGTAACAACAAGTGGGACGAGAAATTTATTTGTGATTTTTGATAAAGGACACTAAAGCAAGAACTGAAAGGTAAACTAACATGACTAAAAAGCAAAGGTAAAAGATAGCGTGAAACTCCCCTATCTTCAAGATTGGAGTCCCCGGCAACGGCGCCAGAAATTAGCTTGATGGCACGTAAATAGTGTTCCTCGTTGGTTAACCCAAGAGGAAGGTTGGATGTAGCCTAGCAAGAAATTTACCTTGGCAAAGATACCAAGGTTGAGATCGATCAGTAGGACTCCAAGATCGACAAGTAGGTGGTTCGACATGTGATGCACCGTTGAAAATCACTTGCTTCGCCTGGACCTGCACGCACAATAAATAACTTTGCTCCCAATGAGTATAGAGAGGTTGTCAATATCTCCGGCCTTGCCATTTAAAGAGGATCGACACAACAGATAATAGGTAGTGATAATTGCAGCTGAAAAGTAAAAGCAGGAAGTAAATTGAGGGTGTAAAAGTGGTGGAAATATGGACCAGGGTCCCATGATGTTCACAAGTGATGTCTCTCTCCCAAAATATGATAAAACTTCTATGCGAGGTAAACAAATCACAGCTGGGCAATTGACAGGATTACGGGCGCAAACCAATGCTAACTTTGCTAGAAAGAAAGGAAGATTCTCAAAACTATGGGAGGTACACCGAAATAAGTTACGAGTCCCACCCAAAGTATGGGCGGTACCATTTGCATCTACTACTAATCATCCACCTTGAGATATATATCCAGAACATCTCGCTGGTATTAAGTTACGAGTCCCACCCAAAGTGTAAACCCAAAGCAATAGACAACTGCATTAAAAGAACTTTGTTTAAAGTAAACAATCCTTGCAACCGCAGTTACAAGCACCGTTGTTTTCCCCCTTGTGGCAATAACACATCCCCTAGACTCATGTTTCTGTCACTCAAGCTAGTCATCAGTGGGCATGAACCCACAATCAAGCACAACGCTCCCTCTTGGATTCACTACCTACTACTTGGACAAAGCAATAAACAGCAACGAAGAACATGCAAGAATTACTCAACAACAAAAATATAAAAGAGAATAACCAAATATATTACTCAATCACAATCTGAACATAGTCTCATAATCCATCAGACCACATCAAACTTAACATAGCAACAGCAGAAAGAATTACATATGTGCCTTGATCATGTAGGGCAGCTCACAAGGTCTAATCCATGAAGAACAAAGAGGGGAGGAGAACATCACATAGCTACTGATCATGGACCCATGGTCCAAGGTGGACTACTCATGGATCATCCGGGAAGCATCCATGGTGGTGGAGAAGCTCCCGGAGGTCAATCCTCCCTTCGGCAGGGTGACGGGAAGAGGTCTTCTAGTGCTCCCGATCTTCGAAGCGCGGAGGCGGCGGAACAGAGGCGAGATCGCGAAAAAGGGTTCTGTCTTCGGGGGTTTTGAGTCGAGAGATAATATAGGCGAAGGGGGGCAGCCAGGGGGCCACCAGGGGTCCAGGTGCCCCCCTGGCCCGACCCCACCCTAGGGCGCGCCGGGAGGGCGCCTGGGGCCCTGGTGGGTCCCCTCCGACCCCCCTTCGGGACTCTGGAAGGTTCCCGTATGCTGATTTTTATTGGATTTTCCGGAATTTTTGGAGCATTTTTAATACAGGGGAAACCTGAAATAGAAAAACAACAGAAAACAGAAACTGACACTGAGATGCACTGAGTTAATAGGTTAGTCCAAATATGATCAAAAGTGTATGAAAGTGTATCTGAAACATAGCTATATCACACAAAATATGCATAGAGCAAGCAAAAATTATAGATACGTTTGGGACGTATCACCAATTCTCATCTAGGTAACACGATTCCGTACTTTTCTATGTTGCTTCCCTAGGATATTAATCTACACAATCAAACTATCTTTTTACTTCCATGATCTGCCATTAACTATGATGTGTTTCTTTCTTATGCATAATGTGATATTTAAGTATTAATAACTACTCAGTTAAACTTCACCAATACCAGTTGTAATCACCATAATTGGTTGTTGTCGATCATGTTCCAGTTAACAGGCTTTTCTACTTGCATTCTGTTGCTTTACCATCATGCTTAATGCTCATATCCGAACAATCTATAGTGTGATTAATTTTGATTTATCTTACTATGTGTATATCCACCAAAACTATGGTCCAGTTTTACCCCTTCCTTTACCAACATCTTAAAACTTAACAATCAAGATATCTTTCATTGTCTGATGGTTTGTATCCCAATCTGTACTTATACATGAAAAACAATGGGAGATGCCGGTGTTCAACATCGAGGTTAGTTTCATACCATGGCTTTTATTGCCTCATTCCACAATTACATAATATATTTTAATATTTTACTTGTTGCTTCTATGGGTACATACATCAGGGGTTCAGATTCACACTTCAAGCCTTTTTGCGTATGGGATAATGAAATACTCATGAGCGAGCACCAAGTGAGAAAACTAAAAAAGATTGTTAGGAGATAGAGCCGGGGGATGAGAATTAAACTCTTTGTTTATTCTTTATCCAAGACAACGGTGAACTTTAGGATGGTAAGAACCACGGGATCTTCCTTTTTCATGCTCATATTGGGTTGTTAGTCATCACTCACCAATATATGAATGTTATAATTTTCAGTGGTTCCCAAAGAAGTTTACTCAAGATTACCTAGCAAACTCCATGCTTGGTGCGGAGGCAACCCAAATAAAAGTCTATCATCCAGACTACCATGAAGATTGTCTACACGTCTTCCAGAAGTCTGTGAAGGATGGACGGGCGGCCATCACAAGAGATTGTACTAAAGTTGGGCGCGCCTTCGGCATGAAGGAGGGCACAATATGGGCATTCCGCTTCTAAAACTGCTCTGACAGCGAAAATAACTTTCAGATCTCTCTATACCGCCTTTAATAATCATCTGGTTCATTGTTGTGATTACGCTGTTTGTCTAATTCTTCAACTATAGTTTATTTGAGGGTAGACCATTAGTTGTTGTGATTTGAAATATTCTTTATTTGTTGAACCTTTGTAAATTGGATGGACATAATTATGAGTTTCACCTATTATTAAATTCAATTTATATTTTCAAATACAGGATAATTGTAATTGCTAGGAATAAATTAAGCTGAAATAATTACTGTTCTATAGATTAAGGTGCACATGGTTTCTTGGAACAAATCGTTTGCGATAGAGCTCAACAACACAAACGTTGTTCCTCCGAAAACTATGTCGATTAGATCATGCATCGTACACGTTTTGCGTATAAAAACCGTCAGCCAGTCTCCACAACGACCACACATTTTGATTACAAAAACTTTCTTCGATTATGAATATCGTCCCACACAATATGGAAATATGAAACGTGTGGGATCTATCCTAATAGCACACATGCGTTTCGAAATACAAACGTTTGTGATCTCTATAAATTGGCACATGTGTACTGAAATAAAATGTAGAAACAATGGCTGATAATAGTATCATCGCACACAAATAGTTGTAGAAAGTCGTCAGTGATTGATAATGGGTTACAACCCTAAACCCAAAACCCGATAGTGTAAACCCAAACCCGGTACCGTAAAGAAACTGTTGGGGATCTAAGTAATGTCATAGACGGTTCTGACCTATTGCTCGTTTATGTTCCTGGTAGAAAAAGATCGTGTGTAGTAAACTGCATGTGATACATATGTTATGTTCACACGGTCATTCTTCCAATGGTCGTGTGGGATATCGTAGTACATCCTACATGATTGTTTACACGGAAGCTTCTGCTTGACATCGCCACATAGCAAACCATTTTTACATATCGTGTGGTCTAGGGCCCCCTATCGTAATCAAAGGCAAGGAGACGGTTCCAATTCTCGTAGGCGATAGGTGGTCAAAAACCATTTGGATAGACCCTAACAACACTAGTGTTGGAGCATGCTCGGGTTCCGAGTGTTGCTGCTATAGAAGGTGTCACATATGTGAATAGTATTTTGAGGAGAGGGTGAGATCGCGCTGGATCCCCCGAGTTTTGATATGTTTAATGTCGCGTGTGCAAAAAAGACGCTTCGGGGGAGATGGTGAAGCCGCTCTCAAGCCCTTGAGTGTGAGTATGTAAGGATTCACGTAAGGAAAAAATGCCTCAAGGGAAAGGGTGAAGACGCGCTCTAGCCATCGAGTGTAAGTATGTAAGGAGTAGCGTAAGAGAAAAACGCCTCGGGGGAGAGGGTGAAGCCGCGCTCTATCCTTCGAGTGTAAATATTTAAGGAGTCGCGTAAGCGAAAAACGCCTCGGGGGAGAGGGTGAAGCCGCGCTCTAGCCCCGAGTGTAAGTATGTGATGGAACTAAAGTAGTTCTCCTCGTTGGCTACCCCAATTGGAAGGTTGAGAAGTAGACAGCGACAAATTTCCCTCAGTGAAGATACCAAGGTTTGTCTCCCATAGGACTCCAAGTTCTTCAAGTAGGTGGCAAGGAAACAATGGTGTCGTTTACAACCTTGAGGTTGCTTACATGAACTGGACCCGGACACGACACAAGTAACTTTGCTCCCAACGAGTTCAGAGAGGTTGTCAATCTCTCTGGTCTTGTTGTTTAAAAAGGATCAAAACACAAGCGGTAAATAGTGATGGTGATTGCAACTAAAAGGAAATAAAGCAGTAAAGAGTTTAGGTGTAAACATTTTTGGAAACATGGACCGGGCTCCCATGATGTTCACTAGTTATGTCTATGTCCGAAAATACGATAAAACCGCTTTGCCGGGTGAACAAATTACAGCTTGGAAAATTGACATAATTATAAATGCACCGCAGTGCTAATTATGCTACAAGAAAGTTAGAGGCTCAAAACACAAGCGGTAAATAGTGATGGTGATTGCAACTAAAATGAAATAAAGCAGTAAAGAGTTTAGGTGTAAACATTTTTGGAAACATGGACCGGGCTCCCATGATGTTCACTAGTTATGTCTATGTCCGAAAATACGATAAAACCGCTTTGCCGGGTGAACAAATTACAGCTTGGAAAATTGACATAATTATAAATGCACCGCAGTGCTAATTATGCTACAAGAAAGTTAGAGGCTCAAAAGTATGGGCAGTACGCAAAAACAACTAGACCGTTTATTCATCAGCATCTACGCACTAATCATCCACCTTGAGATATCTATCCAGAACATCTCGCTGGTATTAAGTTGCGAGCCCCACAAAAAGTGTAAACCCAAAGCAACAAACAACTGCATTAACAAACGTTGCCTAAGGTAAACAATCCTTGCAAACGCGGTTACAAGCACCGTTGTTTTCTCCCTGGTGGCAACAACACATCCCCTAGTCTCATGTTTCTGTCACTCAAGCTAGAGATCGGGGGGCATGAACCCACAATCAAGCATAATGCTCCATCTTGGAGTTACTATCTACTAGTTGCCCAGAGCAATAAAAAGCAACGGAGAACATGCAAGAATTACTGAAGAACAAAATATAAAAGGAGAACCAAATATATAACTCATCACGATCTGACCATAATCTCATAATCCATCGGATCCCAGCAAACATAGCATAGCAATAGCAGAAATATTACATAGATGCCTTGATCATGTAGGGAAGCTCACAAGGACTAATAATCGAAACACAAGATTGGAGAGAAGACATCACACAGCTACTGGTGATGGACCCATGGTCCAAGGGGGACTACTCACGACACATCCGAGAATCGCTCATGTTGGTGGAGAAGCTCCTGGAGATGAATCCTCCCTCCGGTAGGGTGCTAGGACGAGGTCTTCTGGCGATCCCGATCTCGGGATCGCGACGGCGGCGGAACAGAGGAGAAATTTGTGATGCAGGGTCTCTTTTAAGGGTTTCTCTCCCGAGAGATCAATATAAGCCGAAGGGGGCACCAGGGGAGGTTTCCTCCTCCCAGGAGGCCATAGGCCATGGCCCCACCCCTGGCCGTGCTAGGAGTTCGCCTAGGAGGGGGTGGCCCACCTCTGGCTCTCCTTCGGGCTTTTAGAGTCTTCTGGAATGCTAATTTTTTTATATATTTTTTAATTGTTCTATCACTGGAAATATTGGTAAATACCTGCAATGCACAAACATCAGCAGACAGAAACTGGCAATGGGTGCACTGAGTTAGTAGGTTAGTCAAAATATGTGTAAAAAGGTATGAAACTGTAGCAAAACACATAGCAATGTCACCCCAAATAAGCATGGAACAACCAGAAATTATAGATACGTTTGGGACGTATCAGTATGTAAGGAGTCGCATAAGCGAAAAATGCCTTGGGGGAGAGGGTGAAGCCGCGCTCTAGCCCCCGATTGTATGTATGTAACGAGTCGCGTAAGAGAAAAACGCCTCGGGGGAGAGGGTGAAGCCGCGCTCTAGCACCCGAGTGTAAGTATGTAAGGAGCCGCGTAAGCGAAAAATGCCACGGGGGAGAGGGCGAAGCCACACTCTATCCCCCGAGTGTAAGTATGTTTGGAGTCGTGTAATCGAAAAACGCCTCGGGGATGAGAGTGAAGCCGCGCTCTAGCCCTCGAGTGCCATGACCTGTGTGATGCATCGATGCATATCTTTATTGCTCATTTCTTACATGAGTGGCTTAGGCAGCCTCGAGCAATGCTCTGACTGTTTAAAAGATAGGTAGGGGAGAGTTGTTGCGGGCGATCAATGGATAGAAGAGGTGTAAGTTTGCCACATTCCAAGGATTTCCCATTTCCTCATCGGTCTTCGGGTTCTTCATCCTGTAGGAACCTCCTCCGATCACTTCGGAGATTATGTATGGACCTTCCCGTTGTGGGGCGTGTTTATGCACTTTTTCCTTCTTCAGTCGTAGCACAAGGTCCCCGATGCTGAAGACCCTGGTGCGGAGTCGCCTTCTTTGGTATGTGCTGAGCTTTTCTTGGTACCCTTCTGATCTTACAGGGCTATGTCATGTGCTTCATCTTCTACGTCTTTGTCGTCCTAGTGTGCTTCTTCCGCCTCCTCTTTTTCGTATCTGGTGATGCGCGGGGCATCGAACCTTAGGTCATGTGGGAGTACTGCTTCCGCTCCATACACCATGAAGAAGGGAGTGCATTGGGTTGAGGCGTTGGGTGTTGTTCGTAGGCTCCATAGGATAGCCGGTATCTCTTCGACGCAGTTTCCCACTACTTTCTTGAGTGGTGCGAGTAGCCATTTCTTGATGCTGCCACAGACCATACCATTGGCTTTCTCTACATGGCCGTTAGACTGCGGGTGTGCGACTGATGCGTAGTTGATTTTGATGCCTAGTTCTTTGCAGAAGTTCTGGAATTTGTCAGTTGTGAAGTGTGTGTCATTGTCGGTGATGATATTGTGTGGTACTCTGAAGAGAAAGATGATGGATTCGATGAAGTTCACTACTGTGAGAGCAGTCGAGCTGGTGATGGGTACTTCTTCAATCCACTTTGTGAACTTGTCGACTGCCACGAGTAGGTGGGTGCGACCACCCTTTGAAGATTTCTTGAGAGGTCCTATCATGTCGAGTCCCCTGGTTGTGAAAGTCCAGGCCACCGGTATTGTCTTGAGTTCTGATGCTGGTGCGTGAGGTCTGCTGGCGAATATTTGGCAAGAGGCATAGCGTCGGACGATGTCCCCTGCGTTTCTCATGGCGGTTGGGCAATAGAAACCTGCCCGAAAAGATTTGGCTACCAAGGCGCAACTGCTCGAGTAGTGGCCACAGATTCCTTCATGAATCTCGAGTAGTAGTGCCATGCCATCTTCTTCTTCGATGCATCTTGGGAGCACCTGGGAGATGTTGCGCTTGTAGAGCTCCCTATTTATTATGGTAAAGGCATTGGAGCATCGAGTGATGCGACGTGCTTCTGTGATGTATTTTGGTAGGATGTTGTGTATCAAGTAGTTTAAGAAGGGTCTTGTCCACGCTGGCCATTCGGGCTGTGGGGGCTCTTGTTCTTTGACTGTGTCACCGGCTTCTCCTTCGATGGCTGGAACTACTATTGCTACGTGCTCAGGCCTAGTGGCCTGGTCTGCTGTTGCGCTTCTAGGGGTTGCTTCCTTGGTCGCAGTTGGCTCGAGTGTCCTTCCCGCTTTGATGGAGCGATGTTGGATGCTCTCGAGGAAGACTCTGGGTGTTATTGGTCCGCGGTTGGATCAAATGTTTGCGAGCTTGTCTGCTTACGTGTTATTTTCTCTTGTGACGTAGTTGAGCTCGCATCCGTCGAAATCACCTTCTAGTGTGTTGTAGAGCTTCTGGTACGCGGACATGTTGTCTGAGACTGCTTCGCAATCTCTCATTGTTTGCTGGACGACAAGGTAGGCGAGTGGCACTACAGGCTTTTGCCATGCGCATTCCATGGAGGAGGGCTTCGTATCCTGCTTCATTGTTAGATACATTCTCGAAGTTGATCTCTATTGAATATTTTAGTTTTTTCCATTGGGAGAGATTAGCAAAACGCCTGCTCCTGCTCCTTGTTGTCTTTTTGATCCGTCAAAGAACATCTTCCAAGGGTTGGAGAGGTCCGGCGGGGTGTATGTACTTCCATCCACTCGACCATGAAATATGGGAGGACTTGGTCTTTGATAGCTGTCAGGTGCTTGAATCTTAGGTTACGAGGGCTGAGCTCGATGTTCCATTGAGCAGCGCGTCCTGTGGCGCCTGGGTTCTTGAGGATATCCAAGAGTTGTGCGTTGCTGACCACTGTTATTGGGTGCTCGTCAAAGTAATGTGATGCCTTGCGAGAGTTCATGAATATGGCATAGACGAGCTTTTGATAGTGCGGGTATCTTTGCTGTGAGCGCATGAGTACTTCGCTGAGGTAGTAGATTGATCTCTGGATGCCTTGTACTTTGCCTTCTTCGATGCGCTCACCGACGAGTACGGTGCTTACCACACTGCTTCTAGAGGCGATGTAGAGTTATAGCGCTTCCCGTTCCTCGGGCACTGCGAGGATGGGGGTGTTGATAGGATTTTCTTGAGGTCGGCGAATGCATTTCGTGCTTCTTCCGTCCACTCGAACTTCCCACCTTTCTTGAGTAGTTGGTAAAATTGCAGGGTCCTTTCTCCTAGCCTGCTGATGAAGCGACTAAGGGCGACGAGTCATCCTGTGAGTTGATGTACACCTTTGATGTTGACTGGTTCTTGCATCTTGGCGAGTTCTTAAATTTTTTCCGAGTTGGCTTCGATTTCTCGGGCGGACACCATGTATCCTAATAGCTTGCCGGCTGGTACTCTGAAAACGCACTTTTTAGTGGTTGAGTGCTCCAAAAGTTTCTCGAAGGTCTTCGAGTAGTGTGTCTGCCTTGTAGGTTTTAAGCATGATGTCGTCTACATAAACTTGTGCGTTCCTGCCTATTTGGTCCTTTAGGAATGCTTGAATCATCCGTTGGTACGTTCCTCCAGTGTTCTTTAGCCCGAAAGGCATTGTCATGTAGCAGAATACGCCATATGAGGTGATGAACGATGTGTGTTCTTCGTCTTCTTCCTTCATACTTATCTGGTTGTATCCTGAGTATGCATCGAGGAAGGAGAGAAGATCGTATCCTGTAGTGGAGTCGATTATCTGGTCGATCCTTGGAAGAGGAAAGTGATCCTTCAGGCAATGTTTGTTTATGAGTCCTTAGTCGACACACATGCGCAGCACGTCTGTGTCTTTCTTGGGTACCAGCACGGGGTTTGCGACCCATGTGGCCTTCTTCGTTTCTCATATGATTTTTGCATCAAGGAGCTTGTTGACTTCTTCCGCGATGGCCCTGCGTTTTGGTTCGGAGAATCGGCGCAGTTCATGCTTTACTGGTTTTGTGTTTGGGTAGATCTATAGAGCGTGTTCTATGAATTCCCGTGGTACTCCAGGCGAAGATTCTCCACTCCTCGCGAAGAAATTTGATGTGGGCAGTCTTCTATTTTTCGGGTAGGTGTGCGTATATCCGCATTGTCTTGTCTGGGTCTGTTGGGTGCACTTGATGGGTTATTATGTCGTTGTTGACGCTGAAGTCTCAAGTGATCTAATTGATTTCGCTTCGGCTGGCGAGTGGGAAAACTCTTTTGTCTACCACCATGGCTATTTCTTTGAGTTCTTGATGTGCTCCTATAAGGCCTGCGATGTGGTACCATCTCCAAGTTAGCGCTTTCACACCGACTTTGAAGATGGAAGCGCATAACTAGCCACCCGCTCATGGACAAGGCAAGCGTCCACTGCAGGATTTTGGACAACGGGTGTACAAAACATGAACATAAGCTAATAATATAAGTTCCCAGACATACAGTGCCTAAGATAGTATTACATCACCCAGAGACCACATGGTCCAACATTACATCATTTCATTCACAGCGGAAGACAACCATGTCCGAGTACGGACAAGAAGCAAATGGCCCAAAGGGGCTCCAAATAAACATGGCAACCACCCGGCAGATCGCCGATAACCCAACTAAATAACTCTACTACTCGAAGTCATCATCGCCCTCCTCCAGCGGGATCTCCACGAAGTACTTTCCTGTAGTCGGGTCGTGGTAGTAGCCTGATGATCCAATTATTTTGGACATAACGTGAAAGAAAGATGCAAGGGGTGAGAATATATCAATACAGTATAACTAACTTCTCACGGTAAGGAAAGGGTAGTGGTTGAGGTTGCAGCCGCACTAGCGTATGTGAGTGGCTAATGATCTATTATAGTAAGGGAAGAACCAAGAATACTTTGATGATCGCATCAAGAAGGCTCTACTCACCTACTTACGCAAATCATAACACAACCTTGTCCCCTCTTTGTCGCTCCGGACGAAGAAGAGCAATCAAGGCGACTCACACGTTGGCAATTTTAATCATTATTAAGTTGATGTTATTCTATAAACAAGGAGTAGGTCTCAAGTCGCCCATAACCGCAGACACGGTTTTTCGAATATATTTCACCCTACAGTGGTGTACCAACTTCCCATTATAGGCTTTGCATGTATGCCCCGTTTCCGCTTGGCGGGTGAAGGCGCGTGAAACTCTAGAACGTCAGAGTCCCTCTAACTAACATCGCACAATTCCGAGTGGCCCCAGGTGAGTCGACATCCAACTCAAAAGTCATCCGCTCTCTCGAATCGGTTTCTACTGTATGGCTAAGGCCGGGGTTAGCCTCACCTGAAATCAGGGGCTTCCCTAGCTCACAAGTGTGGACAAACAAGGGACCACTGTACCTGCTAGCCCAAGTTATTTTAAATCTACTAGAGAGCTTAACAGACACACACACAAGTTTCAAATAGTAAATCAGCTCTGGCCACCACTTGAATTCTTTGAAGCTAGGTAGGTAAGACAAGGGGACCCCATATAATCCCACACACGAACAGGCACGCTCATCAAGAAACACAATACCCGGAACTCGGGTCCTAGGTGACTCGAATGCAACAAAACACCCAGCGGGAACAGCCCGGTCTCCCATCCTTTGTCAAGTATAAGTTAACATCATTAATAAAAAATATCAACCAACTTCTGATAATAGCATGATATTCAAGCAAGGTAACCATGGGTATAGCAGAAGGCAGGATCCTACACATACTAAGCAATGGCTAAGCAAGCGAGTAACATAGCCAATCAAGGTTTGCTAGGATGTGGGGATCATGCCTGTTTGGGTTTATTGAAGGCACAAATATATAGTGATAGGATCAAGAAATCGTTCTAAATACAACTACGCAAGCAAGCCGAGAGCTATAAAGAGTGATATATTCCCCCCCCCCCCCTTGCCTGGATAGGTAGAAGATGGATCACACGTAGCAGGGTCCTCGGGCTCGGTCTCTGATAATTTCCACGTAAGTCTCCTCGGCAAACTCGGGCTCTACCGTACGGAACCGGAAAGACAGAAGCACAACAAGTAAGCATCGGGGATCAAAGGTGCACAAACATAAGACATGCATGTTCAGGTTTAATAAATCATGGTGTGACCCTAGCTAGTCAAGTTTAAATGAAGATCGGGACGAATAATTCAATAATACTTCATATGCATTATGTTTATTCCAGTGGACTTGGTCGAGACCTTTAAATTTAGGTGCAAGTAACATGGAATGCATGACAAGGCATAACATGATGATCGAAAGATGCATTGCAACGTTAAAGTAAACTAGCGTGATTCCGGAGACGGAAGGTGTCGACAAGAGTTGATATCGGATAAAGTTTCAACAAAGCAAAGTGTGAAGCAAAGAGACAAGACAACACCCATCATATGAAAATATAATAGGGGTTGTCCTCTTTGATGCAAGAACAAAATGGAGGAAACAAGATACAGGAACATGGAAACATGATGGAAGAAGTTATGGACATGGTACATGTGCAAAATGTGAGGACGTAGAGCAAAATTGCATCTCTTCATCTCGTGCATTGTTCATATGAGAATATGAAACTCACGAACTAGTTGAGCTAAAAGCAACTCATGTGGAAAAGGCAAACTAAATGAAGTAACTAGGTACCACGCGGGATAACTGAAGAAAGTGAAAAACTTTGCACTGACGACTGAATTCTTCAGACGGCCAGCGCTGCGGACGGGGCAAACTACGGCGTCCATGGCCTCCGCTATGGTTCATCGGCGAATCGCCGGCACAACTCTACTCCTAGTCACAACAGTCACGAATCCATTTTCGCACTGATCTTGTACCGATGCCTCAAAGTGGCTCCTTGTTCCTCGCCGGAATATCACGGCGAAAATAAAGCTCGGCTTCAACAGGTGTTAACGAGGAAACCATTGGACGCGTCCACCACTTTCCTGAGGCACGCTCTACTCCCTTTCTATAGATGTCGCGGACGCGCAGCTTCTCCTCGCCGGCTACGCGCACGGGACACACACGTCCACGTGCGAGCACGATCAGACGGTGACTCGATGTCTACGGCTACACGGATCGGGAAAGGAAGAGGACACGAATGCTCACTATGGGGAGGTCGAGGACGAGCTCGGACGCGCAGAGATGAACGGAGCTGATGTAGTCGACATCGGGGAAGGAGATGGTGGTGGCGGATGCGGTGGCTCGGGGACGACTCATGGCGCCCTAGCTGGATGTGCGGGTTGTGGAAGGCGAGGAGGATGGGAAGGAAGCCACACATGAGCGCTCGCTCGACCACAGTGCGAGACGGCGGCGAATTGGATCACTTACCGGCGGCCATGGCGGAAACAGGGGAGCTTGTGGAGGAAGAAAGAGGCGGAGGCGAGGAGTATTGGGGGGAGGAATGTGAACTAGGGTTCCAGGGGAGCTCCTGGACTCGCTTATATGGAGATGGGCATCTCTGGCTGGCCTGGAGGCTGAACTCGTCGCCGTGGCAGCTCACTGTGAGAGATAGCTCGAGGGGGGACCTAGCTACGATGGAAATAAGAAGGAGGAGAGCCCTCAGATGGGAAATCAACGGCCGAGGCTGCCTCTGGTGTACCGGTTCGGGGATGGGATGCGGGCTGAAGGAGCAGGCCAGCTGGGCTGGACCTGATTTCCAGTTTTCCAGAGAAGAATAAATCAGCAGGCTTTCCATTTAAATAAAACAGTCAACCCTTTGGAGTTTTTCAGAAAAAATGGGACAAAAATAAAACATAGCAAAATATGTTTTATGATGTGAGGAATATATCATATTATTTAAAATTGGTTTGAGCCAATTTAGATAAGATATAATCTGATGCATCTGAATTTGAATTCAGATGACTTTGAACTATACCTCAATTTTCCAGGGAGGGGAAATTCAATGCAAATTCACAGAAATGCTTATATTGATACAAGATTTGGCTATGCCAAAAGCCAAGCTTAGGGGAGAACATGACAAGGATGGAGATATCAAACATCACCTTTCTTTAACCCCCAAGGTGACCTTGAAATCAAAATCAAATGGGACTCAAGCATGGATTCAACACTTGATCACCACATGGAATTACATATTACAATACCATGACAAGTTTGAGCCTTAGGGATAAAGTGAAAATTACATGAGGAATATGGAAATTTCTCTTGGGATGTTACAACTCTCCCCTACCAACGCATGATCTCATCCAAAGATCTTAGCCTGAAAAACAACTCTGGATACTCGGAACAGAGATGATCTTCACGCTCCCAGGTAGCCTCTTTCTTGGAATGATGAGACCACTACACCTTCATGAACTTGACGGACTTGTTGCGCGTTTTGCGCTCGGAATTCTTGAGAACACGCACCGGACGCTCTGAGTATGAAAGATCCGCAGTCAGCCGGATGTCACCCAAGTCAATGGCCTGCTCAGGCTGCTTGAAACACTGCTTCAGCTGGTACACGTGGAACACGTCGTGCACGCTCAATAGACTCTCCGGAAGCTCAAGACGAAAGGTGAGAGGTCCTCTAGTCTGAAGGATACAGAAGGGGCCGAAGAATATTGCAGTAAGCTTTCCTTTGATACCAAAGCGGCGAGTTCCCCTCAATGGAGACACTCTCAGATATGCCCAATCGCCAATCTAGAAAGCTACACCTCGGTGCCTTTTGTCACAGCAAGCCTTATGCCTTGACTATGCGCTTTGAGGTGCTCTCTAACTATCTTCAATTTATCTACTGCCTCCTGGATCACATCTGGACCGAACAATTGCGTCCGTCCTGTCTCGGAACAATTTAGTTGTGTCCTGCAATTCCGACCATACAGCACCTCAAAGGGTGCTTCCTGCAGACTCGCCTACACTACTAGGGAATAGCCTTTTAGTGGCGTCCTTTTTTTGCGTTTAGTGGCGCATTTCAAATGCGCCACTAACAACAAGCCACTAATAAGGCATTAATAGTGGCGCATTTCAAATGCGCCACCCCTAAGAATCTTAGGGGTGGACGCCTAAGATTCTTAGGGGTGGCGCATTTTGAAGATGCGCCACCATTAACTTTTTTTTGAATTTTGAATCTGGATCTGGATCTGGATTACGATTTTTTTGCTCATTTTTTTGCTCGTTTTTTGTTTGAATGATTTGTCCCGTTCATCTAGCCACTCTTCTTGGTCATTTTTATTCTCAGTTTCGTTCATCTAACTTTTTTTTCTCAGGATGTAGGGCGCCATGGAGGAAGAGACGAGGAGGAGGAGGAGCCAAGAAAGGGGAGGAGGAACCATGAGGAGTAGGAGCCATGGAGGAGGGGAGGAGGAAGAAGAAAGGGGAGGAGGAACCTTGGAGGATTAGGAGCCATGGAGGAGAGGAGGAGGAGGAAGAAGACCCATGAAGGAGGGGGAAACTTGGAGGAGGAGGATGAGCCATGGAGGAGGGGAGGATGAGGAGGAGGATGAGCCATGGAGGAGGGGAGGATGAGGAGGAGCAGCAGACTTGGAGCCATGGAGGAGGGGAGAAGGAGGAGCCATGGAGGAGGGGAGGAGGAGGAGGGCGCCATGGAGAAGGTGGAGAGGAGGATAAGAATGAAGAGGTAAGGAGGAGAAGGAAGCCGGACGGGTTATATATACCCTTATTAGTGGCGCATATAGCAAAATGCGCCACCCATAAGAACCTTAGGGGTGGCGCACCTAGCAAAATGCGCCACTAATAAGTTTTGAATTTTTTTCAATTTTTTTGGCCTCCAGATCTTCAAACTCCCGTAACTTTTTTTCTGTTAGGTTTTTGAGGATTCTAAAAATGTTCAACAGGTTCCACCCTGTTGGGATATAACTTTTCGAGTAGATGATTTTTCATATAAAAAACTTTTCCATCGGACGTATGCAAAAGTTATTCCCATTTTACACAATTCTCGAGAGATTTTGCAAAAAAAGTCTAAATTCATATTTGTAAATTTTCCTAACAACTAGACCACATATCACATGGGAAACTTATTTTCTTTTATTTTTTTGACATTTCTATCATTTTCTTTTATTTATTTTCAAATTGAAAAGGCGGTCCACCGGGGGGGTGTATTTGTGTGTTGGGAATTTTCTGCTTATTAGTGACGCATACGCAAGATGCGCCACCCCTAAGAGCTTATGGAAATGCGCCACCTATAAGGTTCTTAGGGGTGGTGCATTTTACCAAATGCGCCACGTATAAGCTCATCCAGGCTGGCCCACTCTTAGGGGTGGCGCACTGGGAAATAATGCGCCACCCCTAAGGTCTTATGGGTGGCGCATTATTTTCCAGTGCGCCACCCCTAACAGGTGGTGGCGCATGGCTTGTTATATGCGCCACTAATAAGCTTTCCATGTATAGCTATTTCCCTAGTAGTGCTAATAGTTGTTGTTGTATGAAAACTCAGCATAAGGCAAACATTCCTCCCATTTCATGCGAAAGGAAATGACACACGCTCGAAGCATGTATTTTAGAATATGATTCACACGCTCAACTTGCCTACTGGTCTGAGGGTGATACGTGGTACTGAACAACACTGTAGTACCAATCACCTTTTGAAAGGCCTTGCAGAACTTGGAGGTGAAAAGACTTCCTCTATCATAGTTGATCTTCTTAGGAATTCCATGCAAAGACACAACTCTTGCGGTATACAAATCCGCCAACTGAGATGCTGAAATGGAGTCCTTTACTGGAAAGATTGTCAATGACGACAAAGATGGCATTATTCTTCTTCTGCGACAAAGGGAAGCCTGTGATGAAATCCATCTCAATGTGGTCCCATTTCCACTCCGGAACCACAACTGGCTGGAGTAACCCTCTAGGCCTCTGATGTTATGCCTTCACTCTTCTGCATAAATCACAGTGAGACACGAAGCGGGCAACATCATGCTTCGTACGAGTCCACGAAAAGCTCTGCTTGAGGTCCTGGTACATCTTTGTACTGCGAGGGTGAATCGATAGCCTGGAATCATGAGCTTCCTTCATGATGACCTCTCTGATAGCTCCCTCCTTGGGAACAACAACTCTCTCCTCGAAGAACACGGTGCCATCATTATGCACTAAAAAGCAACCGTACTTGGGCATTGTGTCCGCAATACCTTCCTTGATCTTTTGACTCATTGGGCTGCCAGACTGAGCTTCACGAATCTTGTCATGGATAGTAGGCACTACTATGAGGCTGGCAAGGTACCTTGTTCGAACTAGTTCAAGATTGAGCTTTTGAAAGGACTCACATAGATCAGGGTGGATGTCTTGCACCTGGATATTATTGCAATCGCCTTTCTGTCTCAGCGCATCAGCTATGACAATCGCCTTCCCAGGCGTGTACTGGATATCAAATGTGTACTCAGTAATGGTTTCAAGCCACCTTCTCTGCCTCAAGTTCAGATTTGGCTGAGTGAACACGTACTTTAAACTCTTGTGGTCGGTGAACACATCCACCTTCCTCCCTAAGAGGAGGTGTCTCCAAGTGATCAAGGCATGCACAACTTCTAAAGCTCCAAGTCATGTGTGGGGTAATTCTTCTCACTTGTTCTCAACTGTCGTGAGTTATAGGCCACAATGTTCTTGCCTTGCATTAGAACTCCGCCAATTCCTTGCAGTGAGGCATCACAAAACACCTGAAAAGGTTGTGACTCATCTGGCGGTGTGAGAATCAGGGTTGTGGTCAACTTCTTCTTCAACTCCTTGAAAGAGGACTGACAAACAGGTGACCAATTGTACCGCTTACCCTTGCACAACAACTCTGTCATAGGCTTCGCGATCTTGGAGAAATTCTGCACAAATGATGGTACGAGAGATGATAACGTCTTCTCGCCCTTCGTTGGTTACCCCAAGTGGAAGGTTGAGATGTAGATAGCGGCAAATTTCCCTTGGTGAAGATACCAAGGTTGAGATCGACCAGTAGGACTCCAAGGTCGACAAGTAGGTGGTAAAGTGAACAATGGAGCCGTTCACAACCAAGGGTTGCTTACTTTACATGGACCTGCACACAACAAGTAACTTTGCTCCAAACAAGTACGGAGGGGTTGTTAATCCCTCCGTACTTGTCGTTTACAAAGGATCAAAACACAAGGGGGATAATGATAGTGGTGATTGCAACAGAAAGTAAAAGCGGAACATAAAGTGGAGGTGTAAATAGTGGGGGAAAGATGGACCGGGGTCCCATGATGTTCACTAGTGATGTCTCTCTCACAAAAGATGATAAAATAGCTAAGCTGGGTAAAAAATTACACCCGGGCAATTAACAGAATTATAAACGCACTGCAATGCTAATTATGCTGCAAGAAAGTTAGAGGCTCAAAAGCATGGGCAATACGCCAAGAAAAGTTGACTGAAATTCACTTGCATCTACTCACTAATAATCCATCTTGAGATATCTATCCAGAACATCTCGCTGGTATTAAGTTGCGATTCCCACCCAAATTGTAAACTCAAAGCAACAGATAACTGCATTAACCAACTTTGCGTAAGGTAAACAATCCTTGCAACCGCGATTACAAGCATCGTTGTTTCCTCCCTGGTGGCAACAGCACATCCCCTAGTCTCATGTTTCGGTTAGTCAAGCTAGACATCGGGGGGCATGAACCCACAATCAAGCATAAATGCTCCCTCTTGGAGTTACTATCTACTACTTGGCCAAAGCAATAAAAAGCAACGGACAACATGCAAGAATTACTCAAGAACAAAATATAAAAGGAGAACCAAATATACTTGGACAAAGCAATAAAAAGCAACGGACATCATGTAGGGCAGCTTGCAAGGGCTAAGAATTGAAGCACAAGATTGGAGAGAAGACATCACATAACTACTGGCAATGGACCCATGGTCCAGGGGGACTACTCATGGCACATCCGAGAAGCGTCCATGGTGGTGGAGAAGCTCCCGGAGTTCAATCCTCCTTCCGGTAGGGTGCCTGGAAGAGGTCTTATGGTGCTCCCGATCTTGGAAGCGTGGCGGTAGCAGAACAGAGAGAAAAGTCGCGATGCGGGGGTCTCTCCGAGGGTTTCGTAGCGAGGGGTAAATATAGGCCGAAGGGGGTCACTAAGGGGTGTCCCCACCTCCCAGGCACCCTGATGGCACAGCCAGGAGGGGCCCCGCGCCACCTAGCCGCTTGGGAGGGGTGGCTCCTGGAAGCTTCTTCTGCGCTAGTTTTTTATCTGACTTTTATAGAATTTTTTGAGCTTTGTAAATATTTGTGAAAACCTGCAACTTACATACATCAGCAGACAGAAAATGGCACTGGGTGCACTGAGTTAGTAGGTTAGTCCGAATATGTGTAAAAAGATATAAAAGCGTAGCAAAACACTAGCAATGTCACCTAAAAGAGCATGGAACAAGCAGAAACGATAGATACGTTTGGGACGTATCAACATCCCCAAGCTTATCCTGCTTGTCCTTGAGTAGGTAAATGATAACACAGATAATTTCTATGGTGACATGTTAACACAAATATAAGAACTTCAAAGTAAAGAAAGTAAGATATGCAATTCAAGTCAAGGTAATAACAAGGAAGAGTCTATATCTAGTATTGAAACTTGCAAAGTATGAACAAAAAGGGGCAAGATCTCTCACTGTCCGTGACTCAAATGTCTCCAAATGGTGTTTGCATGCAAGAAGTGGGAGATGGGTCTAGAACATAAAAAATACTATAGAGTTTAATTGAGAACTCAATCTATTAAACTTGGCACTTGGTCTCCTTTGGAATCTTGTTTTGACGCGTCCCCAGACCACTAGTCAGGTACAAGTCAAACTTATCCTCTCCCTTTCGAATTTGAGCACTCATGAAATGGATGAGCGCGAGAAAGATATGTTGGCACTTACGATTGCAAAGAGAGAAAATGGCGGGGAAGGAAGAAAAAAAGGTGTGAAAGGCTCACATCAATGAGTACAATTATAGGAGAGAGAAAGCCAAATGATAGATATGATGTGAGGAGTAGGGATTTCCATGCAACGGATGCACATATGAGCTAAGGTAAGCTCTCCAATGGAACTAGTGGGAGTGCATCCAACTTGCTTGCTCATGCAGACCTAGAGCTATTTTGAGGAGACTCCTCCTTGGAATATGCAAGCCAAGTTCTATGGTGTAAGGATCACCGCATACTTATGCATGAATGATAATATCTATGGAGTACAAATATGACAATGGAGTACGAGTGTGGATCTTTCAAAAGGAATAGTAGTGTTTCCCCCTTCTCTTTTTTTTCTTCTTTTTGTTCTCTTTTTCTATTGTTTTTTATTTTTGTGTCCTCATTGGCTCTTTGTGTTTATCTCTCATTTGTCCTCTTTGGGATCTTTTAATTTGTCCTCTTTCGGATCTTTTCCTCACTTAAGGGAAACACTCTATATTTTACAAGAATATAAAGAAGATCTTCACACTTTACAAGAAGTACTCAACATAAAGAAGAATGAAAACTATCATGATGAATGCAAATGTATGCCTCTGCCAGTGTAGCAAGATATGCAATGATACTAGTGCGTCAAGTAGAAAATATATGGGCAAGGACCAACTAGCATGCGGCTACTCGATCAAGCAAAAGCATGTATGACATGAAGATCAAGTCATGAGATGGTGGATGTTGCATGGAAATGTATCTCGAAAGGCTATGGAAATGCCTTGATAGGTAGGTATGCTGGCTGTTTTGAGGAAGATATAAGGAGGTTTATGATGACAGAGCGTATCATGCCAAGTATTTGGATGCATCGGCGAAGTATGCACCAACTTTCAAGATGAGAAAGGGAAATGCACGGTTACGAAAGGCTAGCAAATTATGGAAGGTGGAAGTGCCAACAATTGACTACTCACATTAGTATGAAGAACTCATGTACTTATTATCGGTAACTCTCTATCTAATCACGAGGTTCAAAAAGAGACAAGAACCCTGAGGAGGAGTGTATGGGGGTTTGGTTATCCTTGCGCATCCTCGACCCATGGTACGTGAGGGTAATCTATATATTTCAATCCCTCTGGAGGTTAGCGATCCATCTAGTAGCTAGAGTTCTCAACTAATTTTTTTAGTTTTCGATAATAAGCATGAAATGCCCAAAATAAGACACCTATCACTAATAGGCTCAAGCTCTTGGCACCAAAAGTCCAAACATACCTCAAAACTATTGCAAGTTACTACTACACTTGTAATAGAAACCTTAATTACCTACTCATGCGAGACACACAACTCAGGTCAAAAAGCAGACTCTCTAAACAAGATAAGCATGATAACTCAAGAGATTTCCTAAATCAATCTAAATAAAACGCGTTAGAAAGATAAGAATGAAAACTAAGAGCTAAGCATGACAACATCTATGAAAAGATAATGAACACACACAAAAAGAAAGATAAGCAAGCATGCCTATGTTGTGTTCTAGGGTGGAGTGGAGCGTGTTTCTCTCCCAAACAATGAAGGGTAGGATCCAACTTGATATGAACTGCAAGAAAAACTAAAAAAAACTAAAAGGTAAAGAATGAGACGCTCCAAGTTTAGCACATAACGCATGAAGAGTTAAAAATATAGCATGGACAAGGATGAACTGATGATTGCTGATGGAGAAGGGGATGCACGGGGGCATCCCCAAGCTTAGACTCTTGAGTCTCCTTGGATATTTCTTGGGGGCCCATGGGGGCATCCCCAAGCTTGAGCGCTTGACACTCCTGAATCTTCTTTCATCATCTTCCATCGCATACTTAAAAACTCCCTTCATACGAAACTCATCATCAGCTGATTAGAGTGGTTACTACCCATAAAATAATTTTTCTCCACTGGAAATAAATATTTTCATGCAGAGCTACTGTTTCTCATGATTTAAATTTTTTTCAAAGAAAAAGAAAGCTTAAGATTTGCAAAACGATGAAAACGCAAAATGTGCCAGAATCTGTGAAAAACAGACCAACATGTAGTAAATAATTGTTTTGGGGTACTTATGCAATTCAATTCAAAAAACTCAGAACATATGCTTGAAAGCTAATTGTATATAACATTCTTTAAAAAAAATTCTGATCAACAAGATGATCTGGTGATTTATGGCCAATTTTTCCGTCAAGCACACATAATATGTTTCTGGACAGCATGTCAGAACTTTTGAACTTTCTTGCAATCAGAGGCTAAAACTTGGCACAAAGCTTGAAAATTAAGATACAATGTTGTCGCTACAGTAGTAACAAGCATCAAGACAACTAAAAGTGAAAGTAAAAACATTTTGGGTTGCCTCGCAATAAGCGCTTTCTTTTATGCCTTTTAGCTAGGCATGATACAAAAATATCAAGTTGTAACAGTTGAACCATCATCAAGATCATCAAAAAGCTCATCAATAGTACAACTAGTCTTTAGAGCACTCTCACAGAAAGGCCTAGTGGTAACACTTGTAGGGATAAAAGCAAAGGTAGTAAGACCAATAGGAATTTCATTTCTGATTCTATTCAAGAGAGATATCTCTTCCAAGGTCTTCACGGTTTCAACATCCCTGGCAATAGATATATTCGTTTTAGGTTGAGGAACCTTGGGTACGTAAACGAACCTAGGTTCTATCCTTGCGGGGGTTTCTACCTTTTTAGTCCTGATGGAGGATAGAGTGGTTCCTAAAGTTTCAATAATATCCTCAATCTTGTCAATCCTAGAAGGGTCCATATCGTGGGATTTAAGGGTCTCCAATGTGGTATAAATTTTGTGCATGGAGCTATCAAGTCTACTTAAATTCCCTTGAATCCTACGATCTACTTCACTTATCTTACCCATGCTTGGCATCTCTAGCTCATCTTACCAAGTTTACTCATGATGACCCTCAACTGTAGGGGATCGTTTGTAGCGTTTTCGATAAATAAGAGTGTCGAACCCAACGAGGAGAAGAAGGTATTGGTAAGTGACTTTGGTAAAGAAATAGCTGCAAGAACTGAAAGATGATTTTTTAGGGGTTTTCGATATAAGCAACAAAAAGGTAAAAGCGAGCAAAGTAAAAGGCGCTGAGGAGTAACAAGTGGCCCGATACTTTTGAGCAAAGGATAAGCCTAGCAACTGAGCTTAAAAAGGCTAAAGCGTTCACATGGGAGAAATTGTCACGTGCTTTCGCTATATTCCGTATCGGTAATATGTGATGTGTTGATAACTGTTGAGTGGGTGGATCTATGCTAGTGCACCCTCTAGA
Source organism: Bromus sterilis (assembly GCA_950022295.1). Taxonomy (NCBI): domain Eukaryota; kingdom Viridiplantae; phylum Streptophyta; class Magnoliopsida; order Poales; family Poaceae; genus Bromus; species Bromus sterilis. The sequence goes on along the minus strand of OX465595.1, from coordinate 234,963,004 downwards.
CTAAGATAAGTGCACTCTTATTATTAAACACCTTGCAATCATATGCAAATACAAGATAGTAATTTAGGCAAAAGCCTAACCATAGCAATACGACCGATGACCATTGTTCCCTTGTGCAAAAGCGTGTGAACTGGGGTTCAGGTTTCTGTCACTCCGGCAACCCACCGTAAGCATTCTTTATACACAATGCATCCCCCTAGGTCCTTAATAAGGCGAAGTGTTGAGTGTTCGACTCACACAACACCACTAGGAAAATAACAACACAACTTAAATATCAAACAACGCATATTACTTCAACATCCTCTGACTACTAACAACTAGACTTCTCCCATGTCCTCAAGAACTAAAGTAACTACTCACAAGACATAAAAGAGATCATGATCAGTTGGGATAAATAGATGATAAATAATCTTGACACAATGATATTTCTCCAACAAAACTCAATAGCATTCATCACACGGTTGTAATCAACACCGGTAGAGTAGAGAGGATAGACAGTACGGGTTACAACACAAGTTGAACTTGTGAGGTGAGATTGGATGAAGATGAAGATGGTGCTGATGTTGGGGATGATGTTGATGATGATCTCGATGATGCCCATGATGATGGTGATGACGATGGCGACGATCTCCCCTTCCAGGAGGTGTTCTCCCCGGCGGAATCTTCCCGCCGGAGATGTCTTTTCTCCTCTGTAGGTTTGTGCCATGGAGCGGCGGCGGAACTCCGAAAACTCTCTCTTTTTTTAGGGTTTTTAGATGACGAGGAATAAATAGGCCAGAGGGGGGAGCCGGGAGTGGCCCCAGGGGTCCAAGCGCCCTCCCGGCGCGGCCAGGGTGGGGTCCGCGCCAGGTGGCCGCCTGGCCACCCTGTGGCCCCTCTTATGCGTGTCTTCGTCATTATTATGAAAAACACCCTCCATCAATTTTCAGGTAACTTGGAGGTGTTCTTATTCAACAACTCAGCATCCACTTTTTACCGCTGAATCCCGTGTCAGCTGCTTCGGCATCGGAAAGTTGCAACTCTGTGTAAATTAAGCCAAAACAACATAAGAATAGCATCGTAGTATGAAATATATCAATGAATAAGAAAGAATTACTATATAAAATAGTGTTGCATTTTGGATGTATCAACTCCCCCAAGATTAGACCTCGCTTGTCCCCAAGCGAATACTGAGCTCAGTAAACTTGTCCACAAGTTTAGAGAGTGAATTGTCGATAAATAGAATATAGACAAGAAGCATGAAGGTTTCTCCATGAAACTCAAGCATCCTCAACAGCAACCTCAACTCATAAGGTCCTTATGAGAAATTAATAACAATTATAATCAAAAGTAGGGCTGAGAGAACTCATTAAATTATGGCAAACATATCCTTGGTGAAAGGACAACTCTCAATTTTACTTTGCTCTTTCTACTTATAATGAAACAATTTAAAGCTTTTGAAAGAACAAGTTATTAGTCATGAAGTGCAAATGCTAACACAAAGTTAGATGTTTGGAAAAATATTTCGCAAACAACTTACTTATCAAAAGATAATGTCAACGATGATATGGCATGGCAAAACTTAATGCAGCATTATATGGATGAATCCTCATCAGCATCAAGTGTCTGTTCTCTTTGGGAAAAGAAAGAAGTAGGAAAACTGACTCAACATAAAAGTAAAGGAAAGGCCTTGTTAAAGGCAAGCAGGGAAAACTCATGTGCTATCCTTAAATCAAACAGAATGAAAATAAATTTTGGGAGGTGCATAGTTTGTCAACAAATGCTAATAGATAGCTCAATTACTTCTCAGGATGGACAAGTTTCGAGGAACGGCTCCCAAGTGGGGACGATCACATCCCCTTAATCTCCTTTGTTTATCACTGCCAAAGTTTCTGATTTCTCATAGACCAAGCGTGAAGGAGGATTTGTTTGTTAGATTATCTTTCAAGCTAGGCGCACTCATGCCAGTTCCTCCTCGTATTATGGGTTTGCAGATTAGACATGCAATCCCGGGGTAAAACTTGTACAACTTAAGAAGATCATGAATTACCTACTACTTCTTAATGAGCTAAACAAGAGGCACAAAATAGAAGATTTTGAACATTTAAGAATAACGCATAAATTCTATACTCATAAGAGTGGTAGTAGAATACCACAAATAGGAAGGTATGGTGGACTCATATGGAAGGTATTGGTTTCAGGGTATGGATGCACAAGAAGAAATCTGCTAGCCAAAGAGTTTGGCTAGCAAAGGATTTGAGAGAACAGAAAATTGATGCTAACTTAGATGCAAAACATATAAAGCATAACACAACAAGTTGTCTTCCTTGTCAACATAACACTTCAAGCATAATAACATAAAGGTTTTGGCTATGTTGCTACTTGGGAAAACATGTATGTTGTCAAGACAAAAGCTATGTTTGCCAGAATTAAATAAAGTTTTCAAAGCCATACCTGATATAAGGTCAAAACTCCCCATAAGAATCCTCATATAAGGTCGATTGCGTGAAGAGAATACCAAGTGCAGCGAAGGAACGAATAGACTTCTCATTAATATTCCAACATAGACGACTCCACACTCATGGATACAAACTCTCCAAAGAAGGAGCGATAAACCTCAATGCAAACACCTATTTCATATAATAACTTCCCTAGACATGATACGACTCTACTTGACTCTAAAAGACTAAGATAAAGATAAAGATATCGGGCACTCCCCCAAGCTTGGAACAACCTGAGGGGTGCCATTACCCAAGGAGATTTACTCCTCATTCTTGTTGTTGTTGATTCTTCAGATACCTGATTATGCGGCGAAGGGTTCGGTTCTCCGATTTCAAGACTTCCACTTGTACTTTCAGTACACGGAAATCTTCAAAAGGTTGGTTGGTGATGCGGTAAGCCTCGGAGATGGTGGAGATCATATGTTGATCTTCAAGTGAAGTGGGAGGCTGTGACGCCCCCAAAATCAGACCGTGTACAGTAATCATACACGCAAGGTACACGATCGAGATCAGGGACTCACGGTAAGATATCACAACACAACTCTACAAATAAAATAATACAAGCTGTTTAATACAAGCCAGGGGCCACGAGGGCTCGAATACAACAGCTCAAGAGAACAAAGTTAGCGGAAGCAATAGTATCTGAGTACAGACACAAGGATACAAGGTTGCCTTAAGAAGGCTAGCACAAAATAACAACAGATCGAAAAGGCGAGGCCTCCTTCCTGGGAACCTCCGAAACTACGCCTGGTCCTGGTCAGCGGGGGTCTCGACGTAGTAGTAGACATCGGGGATCTTCATGTTGCGGTGGTCGACATCGGGGATCTCGTGCTCCTGGACTCCAAGGCTCCAACGTCGACTGCAGCGGCCGATCAGGCAAAACAAAAAGGGGAAATAAAGCAAAGGTGAGTATCTATCATACCCGCGAGTCTTACGTCCGCTACTAAGCATTATGCATTGTATCAAATGGAAAGGGGAGGCTGTATATAGTGGACTGCAAGATAGAAATCAGAATAAGGGTAAGAATCTAGGCCTGTCGAAGACTAGCATCTTCTGACGTGTCTTGCAGCATGAGAAGAGAAACAACCAATAGTTCAATAGCAGAAATGTAATAACAATGCAGCAGAAGTTGCTGCAGCATTGTATAATAGTAAGTTGTAATAACTAATAATAATAATGCCTCCGAGTTCTCTTCCTCGACTCCCTGCGAGGAAGAAGACCCGGAACCAACAGTTTAATAGTAATAGTTTCTAGTGGTAAGATCCAGCTTCAGCATAAAGCGTCCTGTTACTATGGACACGGCTATTCGAATAGATTAATCTTCCCTGGAGGGGTGCACTGGCGTGACTCTACGACGCTCGGATCTCCAGGGTGGCGGGAAACTTGTTAGGGAACGCTCCACCAAAGCTATCCGACACAAAGTAGCCCATCCTTCGGCAATCAACAGAGAGGTCATCCGCCGGACTATATCCTATGTACGCCGGGCTTTGGACCCTAACCCGAATGTACTCCTGCATGGTGTGTGACTGGCCGGTGAAGCAAAATCAAAGAAAATACAAATACACCGCTCGAGCAAGAGAAGACAACACCACTTCCCGGCAATCAGCCCGCGATACTGCTGACGTCTGAAGACCCTCGAACGAGACTACGATGCAGGGGAGCCCACACTCCTCGTCCCACGTGTAGGTAGTGCGTACAAGCCAAAAGGCTACTCAAGACATCCGCCGAACCATTTAGCATTTTAATTAACCTGCATGAAAACCGTTATTGTTGCCTCGACTTAACTGACCCGCGGTCAACGACAGCAGTTAGGACCACCAGTACATCGGTGCCTGCCCTGTCGTCCCACCAAGTCTCTGCGGTTACCATCAAGGTGAACCGTCTCCTTACCTTGTCTCGCGTGTGCTCTTGGTAGAGCTCGACTTTGCGTGGTTTGGTAACTCTCGCAAGATACGAGCAGGGGCCAAGCACGCCAGTAACGTCGGTCGTACCCTCCCTGTCGCTCCCGACAATATACCGCTCACGGGGACCGTTGGGTCGCCCGACTTTCTTACCTTTAAGGACAACCGTTGCTCAGGTACCTAGAGTGGCTATACAGAGCTAGCAACGAGTGGAGGTACGAGGATTACTCCTCGATAGCTCGCACTTGATGGTGGCTCGGCAGAGCCGAGCTAGGGGGCCTTAGGCGGTGTCTGCATTGTACCGTACCTATTACAGTTAATATATCGTATCCGTGCTCACTCCCAGAGCGATCACGACCCGCTATCTAATCCTAGCTAACAATGCGCAGGGCTCATTGCTGAATAATGCATAATTATAATGGGCAGCATAGGATAAAGGAAGGTACACCAAGGGGCGACAAAATCAGGCTGTGCAATTGAATAGGATTGTAATCATAGCAGCAGTAGTAGCAATGCCTAGTGCAAGAAAGTACAGAAAAAGATAGGTGATATCTAGGGAAGAGAATGGCTCTGCTTGCCTGGAAGCTCGACGGTAGGGGTAGGGTCGTCGACGAAGTAGTCGTACCCAGCAGCGATGTAGTCGGCAGTAGCAGCGGGGTCTACCGGAGAATAAAGGGGGGGGGACAGTAAATACAAAGCAAGCATAGAGAACTGATGAATGACATGACAGATGAAATGCTAACGGGGGGGTTCTAACGCAGTGCAGAGCACGTTGCTCGGAGCGGGAATTCATCCGGGGATGAAATACCGACTCCGGGTGATTACCGGACAGTATGTACGGAGGGGGGAGGTATCATGCCGGAGGTGTCGTGGAAATCCGACAAACGTAAATTCATCCGGCTACTTTGACAGTACCGAACAAATCATCGAACAGACGGTCCGGAGGGGGGGGGGGTGTCGATGTTCGTTGTGTTAGAGGGGTGTGGTGGGTATACGGATAGCGTATCCGTATTCTTTATATTTTTCTGATCACTTTTGATGTATAAAGTTTTTGAATCTGACTTACGGTTTAAAAGATATTCAAATTCAAAGTTTTAATCATTTTAAAAGATTTTCTGAATTTAATTTATTAATAAAATGCAACATTATCCACAGAGAGTTGACTGGTCAAAACCTGACCAGTGGGACCCACTGGTCAGCCTCACATTTCTAATAAATCATTTAATTAAATTAAAACAGAGCCAGGGCCCACATGCCATACACTGGAATAAATCTGAAATTGTTTTTATTAATAAAATGCAGTGGGGCCAAGGTGTCATAGTCTATTTGCTTAATTAACTATTTAATTAGAGTTAACCAGTGGGTGGGTCCACTTGTCATGGACACATGTATAAAATTAACAGTTAATTAGACCAGAGGGTTATTTAAGTGGCTGGACCCACATGTCATGGGCTTAGTTTTACTTTAACACTTATTTAAATTGGGGGCAATTATGCAGGGGATGGCCCACCTGTAAGTCACAGTGGGGGGGGTAATTAACTCCTAATGAAGTTACTAACGACGTGGGCCCACATGTCATGGCACGGGGAGCTCGCCGGCGAGACCAGTGCACGGCGAGGTCGCCGCTCCGGCCAGCTCCGGTGGCCGCTTGATGCGTGGCGGGGCTCGTTCGAGAGCTGGGACTACGCCCCGTCAGCTGATGATGTTGGGCTTGCCGGAGATGTACCGGAGCACCAACGGCGGCGAGCGGGGCGGAAGTCAGTGCGCGACTTTGGAGGCAAATGTCGATGCGAGACGATTTCGAGCGCGCAGTTGGGCCAAATCGAACAAACGGCTCGCTACGAACATGATGGTGCCCACGGACGAAGCAAAAGAGCAACGGAGCTCGCGTGTCGCCGGCCATGGCGGCGGCCAGAGCACGGTGAAAGGGGAAAAACGACTGGTGCTTAACGGGCGGCCGAGACGAGTTGGCGATGGTGCATTTGCTCACCATGAACGTGTCAAGGGGGCAGCGGGCTCGGGGACGACCCGAGGTAGCCGGAATCGCCCGGGGATCTCGTCGGGTCGAAGGCGATGACGACGTCGATTCGCGACGAGCAGTGGCTCCGGACACGTCTCCTTCCGCGTGAAGACGAAGGCGGCGTCGACGCATCTACTGGACAAGTTGGCTGGAGCTGGGAGGCAAGGTGGCCGCGAGCGTTCATGGAGCTGCACCCATGGCGACTCTGGTGCTGCGTGGGAGACGAAGGCGGCGCGAGGGAGGGGGGAGACTGGGCTAGGGTTCGCCACAGTGTGCGCGGGGGCATCTTTAATCCTGAGGCAGGCTCTGTAGCGCCTCAGTGGCGATCATCGTACGGAGGATCGGCATCGAACACCTGCCATGGCGCCACGCACGGGGAGGGGAACAGTGGGTAGGGGATGACCCGAGTGGGCCAGATAGGTTGGGCCAAGGAGGTTTGTGTACTAGGGGATCAAGTGGGGTGGGCTTCTATCCCTTTATTCTTTTTATTTTTGTTTTCTTTCTTTTCTGCTAGCAATTATTTTATTTTCTTTTGTATTTTTATAAAACATGTAATATGTTCCATTATTAGTATGGCACAACAATAGAGTGCCACAAAAAGTTTTGGCCTTTTATAAATTCTTTTGATAATTCTTTTTAATATGCAACCTAATAAAAGGGGCTTTTAGTTGATGTTTATATTTGTTTGGATTAATTTATAGCTTCATAATTTCCATGACCACCTAGGCATGATCCACTGAATATTTCTGATTTAATAAAAGTGGAAGCACAATTTTTGGACAAAGTTTATTTTGCACTTCGTCTTTTTTATATTTCACCAAAGGAATTTTGAGCATTTGATTTGATTTCAATTCAAAGGGGTAAGACTTGTTGTGATTCAAGATGATCAAGGCCCATGGCCATATTTCTTTCAGTAACATCACAAGGGAAATTTGAATTTTTGAACTGACCCAGGTTGATCAAAGCAAAATTTTGAACAGTAATGATCAACAGTACTGTTCACTGACAGTGAGAGTGTTACTGAGGCCCTGAAAGGTTAAGAGAAAGATCATATTGAGGTTGGACAGATCCCACCGTGATGGGATTGCTTGGACCTCCTTGTTGTTGGGAAGTGATAATCTTGACTTCCTCTCTCACGGTGCGCTCCATCTCCGCTTGTCTTGCGGAAATTTCTTCTTCTGTAGCCCAATCAATGTGCTACCCTTGGTTTAGATCCTGCTGGACTTGGCGTAGACGTCGCCCCAAGAAGTATTCTCCGCTCGAACCACAAGAAGACATCTCTAAAAATAGCTTTTTTCCTGGCAGAAACAGCTCGAAAAGAAAACACACGAAATCGCGAGATACGGTGCCGGGGCTATCCGGGCAAATATAGAGCAAAAATATCTGCAACAATAGGAAGGTAACGAGCCAAAGTGGAGTCGGAGACGGACTCCGGGGAGCCCAGGCAGCCACCCGGCGCGGCCAGGAGGTAAGCCGTGTCTGGGCCCCCTGGAGCTCCTCTCCTGCTCCAATTAGGCTCTGATTTTCTATATTTTGCAAAAACTCATAATCTGGAACTTTTATGGCAGTTTCGCGATGTTTCCTTACCGTAATACATACCTTTTCTTATTCTGCTTTTGCTGGAGTCTGAAACGGGGCTGCAACATATTCCTCATTAGTGGTTGTGTGTATTATATTTACATCAACGTTGACGGGTTCTCCTGCCATGTAATACTTGAGTCTTTTCCCATTCACAAATTGAGGTTTGGTGCCATCAAAATTATTAATCTTGATTGCACCTGATCGGTAAACTTCTCCGATATGAAATGACCCTTCCCATCTAGAAAGTAATTTACCTGGAGAAAACCTGTAACAGGATCTAAATAATAAAACTTTATTACCAACATTAAATTCACGTTTCAGAATCCTTCTATCATGCCACTTCTTTACCTTTTCTTTAAACATTTTAGCACTCTCGTAAGCTTCACTTCTCCACTCATCTAGAGAAGTCAAGTTCATGAGGCGCTTCTCCCCAGCCAACTTTGTGTCAGCATTAAGCTCTCTAACATCCCAGAAAGCTTTGTGTTCTAATTCTAATGGCAAATGGCAAGCATTGCCATATACCATCTTATACGGGTACAGGCCCATGGGGTTTTTGTAAGCAGTTCTATACGCCCACAAAGCATCTCCGAGATTCTTTGAACAGTCCTTCCTAGAACTGATAACTGTCTTTTGCGAGATCAACTTGATCTCTGTGTTGGTGAGCTCAACTTTCCCACTAGTTTTAGGATGGTACGGTGAAGCAATTCTATGATTGACATCGTACTTGGCTAAAGCTTTTCTAAAAGATTCATGCGTGAAGTATGATCCTCCATCAGTCATAAGACACCTAGGTACACTAAACCTAGGGAAAATAACATCTGTGAGCATTTTCAAAGATGTTTTGTGATCAACACTCTCAGTGGGGATTGCTTCAACCCACTTGGTTACATAATCAACAACTACTAAAATGTGAGTGTAATTGTTTGAAGGAGGAAAAGGACCCATAAAATCAAAACCCCAGCAATGAAAAGGCTCAATCACTAGTGAGTAATTCATAGGCATCTCATTCCTCCTACTAATATTACCAACGCTCTGACACTTATCACAAGATAAAACATAATTTCTAGCATCTCTAAAGAAAGTGGGCCAATAAAAACCTGATCGGAGAACCTTATGTGCGGTCCTCTCAGCGGCTTGCTGTCCTCCGTAGGTACTATCATGACATTGCTTGAGAATGTCCTTCTGCTCATGTTCCGGTATGCATCTTCTCACGATCCCGTCAGGACCTTCTTTGAAAACATGAGTGTCATCCCAGAAGTAGTGCCTCAAATCATGAAAGAACTTCTTCCTTTGATGGAATGTTAAACCTGGAGGCAAATACTTTGCAACGATAAAATTAGCATAATCTGCAAACCAAGGATTGGAGAGAGATTGTACTTTTACAACGGCAAGTTGTTCGTCTGGAAAATTGTGGTTGACTGGGATGGGGTCATGCGGTATATCTTCCATTCTTGAAAGATTGTCCCCACCGGATTGTCTGCTCCTTTTCTATCAACAATCTGTAAATCAAATTCTTGAAGAAGGAGTACCCACCTGATGAGTCTTGGTTTGGCATCCTTCTTTGCCCTAAGGTACTTAAAAGCAGCATGGTCAGTATGAATAATAACTTTTGAATCAACAATATAAGGCCTAAATTTATCACAAGAAAATACTACTGCTAAGAATTCCTTCTTAGTAGTAGCATAATTCTTTTGAGCACTATCAAGGGTTTTTCTAGCATAATGTATAACATTTATTTTCTTATCAACCCGTTGTCTTAAAACAGCTCCATCAGCAAAATCACTAGCATCACACATAATTTCAAAGGGCAAATTACAGCCAGGTGGTTGTACTATAGGAGCGGTTATCAAATCTTTCTTAAGAACTTCAAAAGCCTCCTTACAATCTTCATCAAATACAAAAGCAACATCCTTCTAGAGAAGATTAGTGATAAAGGCGAAGGTGTCCCGATGTTTCGATGAGATGGTGGAGATCGATTATGGTGGAGACGACTTTCACGATCCGACTACGAACGTGCGAAGACGTTGCGCCTTAGCGATCGCTAAACCAACTCCGAGAGGTTATTGATCCCGCGGATGCACGATCAACCTGACCACGAAGGTCTAATTCCTGCAAGCAATCGAAGAACAAGCAAGAACTAAGAATTGCAATCTGGATATTGCGAATATAAGATGAATGATTACGAAAGTTGGGGTTCCAATGAGGTCTTGGCCTGGTCGGATGACACAAACGAAGAGCTCGAAGTTGCGGCTATGGCTAACTTAAATCTAATTAAAACCCAAGTCTAAACGACGCCCTAAGGGCTGTATATATGGGGGAACAGAGGGGAATTTCGTGGCCCCTTGGAGGTGGGGTCCGAAAACAACCCTAACTCGGTTTCCCCACACATACGGACTCTAAAAACAGCCTATAATGTGGTATTTCGAAATTACATGGGCCCAGCCCAATATTAAGGTGACGCAGCACCTATACTTGCTCTTGGACGAAAATAATGAAGTGGCATCTCGTGTATTTCGTCCAAGCCTTCATGTATGCCTTATGGTGGCTTCAAAGTGCGAAAATCCCCACTGGAAGCTCCATTGTTCTCTCCCGCGCGCGCACCTTCTTCTCCATGCTTGATCCCGCTCCAATGACCGTCCTTCTTGTCCATGCTAGGTCCTTCATTCATAAGAAAAACAAAAGTATCTAATTTAGGCAGCATCATATGTTCATGAACATTAGAAGGATTCGCAAGAAACGAAAGTACCTGATAATTTAGTTGACGTGCACGTGCTCTAGTAACTGGTCCAGTATGTGTAGTTGGTGAAGATGTGGGTGTAACATTCGTAGAGATGTCCTCATCAATTAGTGAGGGGCCTCGAGTTCTTAGAAAAGTCTTTGATAAATCTTCAATAGAAACCAGCATGACCGAGAAAACTACGAATACCTTTAATGTCCCTTGGATAGGGCATCCTTTCAATAGCTTCAATCTTCACCTTGTCCACTTCAATTCCCCTCTTGGAAATCTTGTGACCAAGCACGATCCCTTCGTTAACCATGAAGTGGCATTTTTCTCAGTTTAAAACTAAGTTTGTGTCCTCCCATCTCTGCAAAACTTTATTAAGATTGTGGAGACAGTGGTGAAAGGAAGTTCCATAGACGGAGAAATCTTCCATGAAGACTTCCACAATCTCCTCACAGAAACCATGAAAAATAGCAAACATACATCTCTGAAAAGTAGCAGGTGCATTAAATAAACCAAAAGGCATGCACCTGTAAGCATAAGTACCTTAAGGACACGTGAAAGTGGTCTTATCTTGATCGGCAGTGTTGACATGAATTTGAGAGAAGCCGGAGTACCCATCAAGATAGCAAAAGTGGGTGTTTTTAGACAACCTCTCTAGCATCTGATCAATAAATGGCAGTGGGTAGTGGTCTTTCCTAGTTGCCTTGTTCAACTTCCTGTAATCCATACACATTTTATATCCAATAACAACTCTTTGAGGTATTAATTCATTTTTCTCATTAGGAACAACAGTCATACCTCCTTTTTTGGGAACACAATGAACAGGACTTACCCACCTACTATCAGCTATAGGATAGATCATACCTGCGGCTAGAAGCTTGAGAACATCCGTCCTAACCACGTCTTTCATCTTTGGGTTCAGCCGTCGTTGATGATCAACAACTGGCTTAGCATCGGGCTCGAGATTGATAGTGTGTTGGAAAATTGATGGACTAATCCCCTTAAGGTCATCAAGGTTATAGCCCAAGGCCCCACGGTGTTTGCGAAGTGTCTCCAATAATTGTTCTTCTTCAAATCTTGAAAGGTTAGCATTGATAATGACATGATATATTTTCTTTTCATCTAAATAGGCATACATGACCGTATCGGGCAATGGTTTAAGGTCAAACACCGGGTCTTCTTTTGGTTGTGCTAGGATCCCCAAAGTCTCAACTGGAAGGTTGTGCTTCAGGATAGCAGCTTGTCTTGCAAATATTTCGCCGGACGGTGTCTAAACCACCGGACGGAGGTTCTAGCTGGGATAATTCAAAGTCCCCGGCGGCAGGAAAATCTCTTGACTTGGCGTCCTCTTTGTCAGCGAGGTTGGGGGGTGGCTTATGCTCTCGGAGAAGGAATCCAAGGTTCTTACATTCACTGTCCCGAAGAGAAGATCTGAGAAGAATATCAAGTGGGCAGTTGTAGGTAAAGTTTTCTCCCCCCGTCCTCTGAAAATCAGGCCTTTTGAGCGGGCGATGTACAGAGCTTGGGGCCTCCACAGGGAGGCTCAATTCAAGGACATAGGTGAGAACATCTTCATGGTAACTTTTGGGAGTGAAGGAGACTGGAAACATGTCCTGTTCAATGGCCCTTGGCAATTCGATTTGAAGGTGATGGTGATCAATGACTATGATGGCAGCACTCGTCCCTCTGCAATGATCTTTGATTCAGTTGAGGCATGGGTGAGAATTGATGATTTGCCGATTGATTATCGTACTGCTGATTTTTGTTATGCCCTAAAAGACTGGCTAGGTGAAATCTTAAAGGTTGATGTGGAGAGGGATGGCCTAGCTGGTGGGAAGCACTTGGGAGTCCGCACAAGATTTTCTGTTTTTGAGCCACTGGTGCGCGACTTCTTTCTGCGGTCCTCACCAATGGACAAGGAGGAGACATGGTACAGATTTTCCTATGAGAAGATACCGCACTTCTGTTTCGAGTGTGGATGCCTGGTTCATGAGGGTGGAAATTGAAATCCACCGACAGATGAGTCCAAACAATGGGGAGAATGGTTGCGCGCATCGCCGAGAAGAAGCTCAGGTTCAAAGAACTTCCCTTCCTTCTTTGGAGGCAATGCGTCTGGTTATGGCAGCTCTAGATCAGGGGACAACTATTTCTCGGGCAAAGGCAAGGAGAAGGCTGATGATCCTCCTTCTAGGAGGAATTTGTTTAAGGAGTTCTCCACACCCTCGTTCTCACGCACTGGCGGGGAGCGTAGGAGTGATCGAGATGAGGTGACTAGCCCTGCCAAGCACCCACATTAAGATTGGGTCTGGAACTCTCATGACCTCCGTGATGATCTCGAACGCAGGAGGGAGGGTGATCTTAGACAAAAATTGGTGGACAACCAGTTCCGGCGTGAGGTGCAAACCCCCCAATATGAGCACATGCCAGCTTGGGGTGGCGATGGCATGGGAAGGCGTAAGGCAGGCTACTTTGTTCGCAGGCCCAGGGAGGGGTATGTGCCACATGTGTATCAAAACTATAGTGCTCAAAGTTATCCTGTGGAGAATAGAAGGAGGCCTCGGCAGCAGTGGGTTGTTAAAGGAAAACCCCCCATTCTTTCATGTCAATCATAACTAGTGCGGCTGCAACCTTACCACTTACCCCATCCTTACCGTAAACTACTAGTTATCCTAGAATGACGAGTGATGAGGTCCTTGCTAGGTTAGTTGACCACTACAGTTGGATGCTGAGTACTTCTGTACTCATGATACTACCCCCAAACTCTTTTCAAGGTTCTTGATCGACAACTGGTATGGTGATCGATGTTTCACGTGGAGACTCAACGACGACTAGTTTAGTGGATCCCGGTGGAGAATCTGACCCGAGTGGATTGGGCACGATGCTTTCCTCTTTGCCACTAAGCATTTGATTGTAGTCTGTACTCACACATATATCTTTCGTTGATGTATTGTATAAAGGCAGTTGTATGCCAATTGTATGAGATGTTGTGTCCTTGTAGCTGTAATGTTGTGATATTATGTTGAAATCCGAGACATATGACTTCTTCATATGTCGCGATGGGTCCGATATGTGCTTCGTCCTAAGGTTTGGACTGGAAACGTCCAGATCTGAAACAGTACCGCATATCGGGTCTTACACCTACATCATTAACCTTCCACTTGGGGTAACCAACGAGGAGCTATTATCTACACCCATCAGGGGGCCACCTCCTAGGTCCCCCTTTGGACTATATTTATCCCTTGTCGAGGAAATCACGAAATAAAACCCCGTCGCGTGAAAAGACTTACTATTCCGCCGCTGCCGCGATTCCGATCTCGGGATTGCCTGAAGAACCTGTCGTGGCACCTTGTCGGAGGGATGATTGAACTCTGGAGGCCTCTTCACCACCATGACCGCCTCCAGGATGCGTCGTGAGTAGTCCCCCTTGGACCATGGGTCCATGATCAGTAGTTTGATGATGTCTTCTCTAATTTTGTGCTTCAATGTTTAGCCTTTGTGAGCTGCCTATCATGATCAAGGCACCTATGTATTAATTCCTTCTTTGCTATGTTTTTTTTGTTGGGATCCGATGGATTATGTGATTATGTTTACATTGTGATGAGTAATATAATTGGTTTACATTTTTATTTTAGTTCTTAAGTAGTCTTGCATGTTCTCTGTTGCGTTTGTTGCTTTGTCCAAGTAGTAGATTGCAACTCCAAAAGGGAGTGTTATGCTAGATAATTGGTTCATGCCTCCTGATGTCTAGCTTGAGTGACCATAACATGATACTAGGGAATGTGTTGTTGCCATTAGGGGCAAACCAGTGGTGCTTATGACTGTGCGTCATAGGGATTTCTTACATTACGCATAGTGTTAAGGGAGTTGTCCGTTGCTTTGAGCTTACAATTTGGTTGGGTTCGCAACTTAATACTAGCGAGATGTTCTGGATAGATATCTCAAGGTGGATGATTAGTGAGTAGATGCTGATGAATAAACGATCTACTTGTCTTGGTGTAATACCTCTACAATTGAGCCTCTTTGCTTTAAAGTAGCATAATTAGAATTGTGATGCATTTATAATCCTGTCAATTGCTCAGATGTAATTTGTTCACCCAACAGAGTTGTTTACTATCTTTTGGGAGAGACACATCACTAGTGACAGTCATGGGACCCCGGTCCATATTTCCACCATAGTTTACACCTTTACTTTTACTGCTTTATTTCCTTTCAGCCTCACAACTATTATTTTCCCCCTTGTGTTTTGATCCTTTGTAAACAACAAGGCCGGAGAGATTGACAATCTCTCCGAGCTCGTTGGGAGCAAAGTTATTGGTGTTCTTGTGTGCAGGTCCCCGACAACACACCACCAAGAAAATCTATGGCATCGTTGAAACCTACTTGTTGCCTCTGGAACCCCAGTGGATTGATAACCTTGGCATATTTATGGGGGGAAATTTGATATTGTCTACATCATAACCTTCCACTTGGGGTAACCAATGAGGAGGTGTTATCTAAACCCATCAATCAAATTTCTTGCGCCGTTGACGGGGATTCCAAGTCTCAAGATAGGGGAGTTGCACACTACCTTTTACCTTTGTTTTTTAGTCTTGTTAGTTTACTTTACAGTTTTTATCTTTGCTTGTGTTTCTTATACAAAAGAAACACAAAAAAATTAGTTACTTTGTTTTTCCTTGCTGATATTACTATGGGTTCCACTGAAAACACTAATCTTTGTGATTTCACAAGTCACAACAATAGTGACTTTATTTGCACACCTATTGCTCCACCCTCCACCTCGGCGCCTTCTTATGAAATTAAACCTGCTTTGCTCAATCTTGTTATGAAAGAACAATTCTCCGGAGCTGGAGATGATGATGCTTTTCATTTAAATACTTTTGTTGAGCTTTGTGATATGAAAAAGTATAAATGGTGATATTGTTAAACTTAAGTTTTTCCCCTTCTCCTTGAGAGGAAGAGCTAAGGAGTGGCATCAATCCTTACCTAGGAATAACATAGATTCTTGGGTTAAATGTAAGGATGCTTTTATTGGGAAGTACTACCCACCTGCTAAGATTATTTAGTTGAGGAGTAACATTATGAATTTTATTCAACTTGATAATGAACATGTTGCTCACGCTTGGGAACGTATGAAATCTCTTGTTAAGAATTGACCTACTCATGGATTGACTACTTGGATGGATATCCAGACTTTCCATGCAGGATTGAACTTTTACCTCGACTCGGCCGTGGGAGGAACCTTGATGTCAACCACACTTGGTGTTGCTACGAAGCAATTAGATGATATGATGACAAACTACTCTCAATGGCACACTGAACAATCTCCAACGGGTAGAAAGTTAACTCTGTTGAGGATATCTCCTCTTTAAATGAAAAGGTTACTTGATCATGTCTTTACTTACTAAGAAACCTCATGTTCATCCCCGTGATGTTCCTTTAAATTCATTGGTTGCTCAAGAGAAAGAGAAAATAGATATTAACTTTATTTCTAGGAACAACTTCAATAACAATGCTTATAGGAGTAATTTTGATAACAAAAATCCTAGACCGTTCCCTTCCAAAAACTCTTATGGGAACAACAACACTTATCCTAGTACCAAAAACTCTAATTCTGAATTAGAGAGCATGCGTAAGGACTTTATTACCTCTCAAAAATCTTTCAATAAGAATGTATAGGAAAAAACTAAACAATCTTGATGGTCTCTCTTTAAAGGTTGATAATAGTGCTCATGTTGTTGAGATGCTTAAAATTAGGACTTGTCCCCTAGAGGAAAATAAGACTACACCTTTAAATGCTATTGAAGTGCAAATTAATGAGAGCATTAGAATTCTAGTCAAACTTAAGGATAGATGGGCTAGAGAAAAACAAGAGGAAGAGAGAATTAAGAACCTTCCTACACACACTACAATTGCTACTTTACATGTGCTTGAGGATTTAAAAACTTTTAGCACCCATCACACCCCTAGTCCAACTAATAGTTCCTTGAACTTGGAAGTTGTCAAAGATAAAATAAATTTAGATAATAGCACTCCCCCTTTAATTAGTGGTAGTGAACTTGACTGTGACAATTGCAACCTCTCCGAAGTTATTAAGTTCTTACAAAAGATGGCCAAAGACCCCCACACTAGTTCACTCAATATTGCCTTCACCGAGCATATCACTAATACTCTTATCAAAGCTAGGGAGGAAAAACTTAGGCTAGAAGTTTCTATTCCTAGAAAACTAGAAAATGGTTGGGATCCTATGGTCAAGATCAAATTGAATAACTTTGATTGCTTTGCTTTATGTGATGTTGGAGCTAGTGCCTCCGTTATGACCAAAAGGATGTATGACATTCTTGAATTGAAACCTTTTGATCCTTGTTATTTGGGTGTTCTACGTGTTGATTCGTCTGTTAAAAAACCGTTAAGAAGAATAGATGATGTTCTTATCTTGTTCAATGATAATTATGTTCCCGTTGATTTTATTGTCATGGATATTGAGTGTGATCCCTCATGTCCTATTATTTTGGTAAGGCCTTTTCTTTGCACCGTTGATGCTATCATTGACATGAAAGAAGGGATTATAAGATTCCAATTTCCCCTCAATAAGAGCATGGAACATTTCCCTATAAAGAAGATGAAGTTACCTTTTGAGTCCGTTATACGGGCAAGCTATGCTGTTGAAATTGATAAAACTTGATCTTGTTGCTTCGTGTCTAGCTAAAGGCATAAAAGAAACCGCTCATTGGGAGGCAACCCATTTTTTTTTACTTTCAGTTTTAGTGGTCTTGATGCTTTTTTACTACTGTAGAAACATCATTGTATCTTTATTTTCAAGCTTTGTGCCAAGTTTTAGTCTTTGTTGATAAGTAAACGAAAAGTTGTGACATGTTGTCCAGAAAACAGATTTTGTCTGCTCGACCAAAAAATTCGTATAAAATCACCAGATCATGTTTTTGATATGAATTCTTTTGACAGCATGCTCTATACAATTGGCTAACTTTCTCAGGTTTTTTATTTGAGCTACAAAAGTGCCTCCGAAAATTTAATTACTACATGTTGTTCTGTTTTTCCAAGATTCTGCCCTATTTTGCGCTTCTTGAGTTTTGTAATTCTTGCGCATACTTTTTCTTTGCAAAAACCTTTTGGAAATATATAGAAACACTAGCCAATATTGAAAATCTTTCTTTCCAACAAAGTCTGAGTAGAATTAATTTATTATTGCCACTAATCGCTCTAATCAGTTTATGATGAGTTTCGTATGAAGGGAGTTTTCAAGTGTGCGAAGGAGGATGTTGAAAGAAGATTTAGGAGTGCCAAGAGCTTAAGCTTTGGGATGCTGTTGACACACGAACATGTCACGTGTACCCTCGATGCCGGGGTTGATGCACCGCAGCTCACGTCGAAGGAGATCCTAGCAGTCCCGCGATACGCAAGACAGCTGTCGGATGCTTTTGAGACACCCGAAACCCCAAACTCCCGGGAGGGACCCCGTCGGGGAGCTTGGTGGCTATGGGCTGCTCCAAGTCGTCCTGAACGCCCAAGGAGCTCCGTAGATCGCTGTCTCCAAACCTGAAGAACAACGAAGACAAGAGAAAGTACACGTAGATGAGATATGAAAAAGTAGATGAAAGTAGGGTTTGCGTTTGGGTTGTGATTGATTGTGTTGTTTCAATCGGCCGTCACCTCATCTATATATGAGGAGGCTAGGCTTTGCGTACAAGAAAAGGACTCCAAATCCCGTCCAAATCTTTCCATACAAAACCAAACTCAGATTACAGGTGGCCCTGGAAAAACAGTTCGGTTTTTGGGCGTTTCGGGGCTGCAAACGACCTCGGATGAAAAAACTCAAAACATCAAAATTGTAGCCCTCAAAATTTCCAAGAATTTTCATGTTGAATGTTTTTTCATTTGGATCCGTCTTAAGGACCTCGGATAAGCCATCCTCACGCTATCCGTCAGACATCAATTATATAAGTGTATGGCTCCGGGCGTCACATCACGTTTTCCATCAGACATCGGTTGCACGGATGTCTCGCTCCGAGCGTCAATTTTTTCAGCTTAACAGGCATACATTGTTATCGCTATAACATTTGCATACGAACTCGTATTGGGACGTTTCAAAAATCAAAATCGACCGATTCGACGAGGCGAAGCCGCACCATGTAGAATATTTTTCCATTTGAGGACGCCTTGAAGGACTTATTGGCAGAATAGTACTTCGAATGCCAAGATCTTATTACTTCAAACATAGTTTCGGCCTTCGAGATGGAATTGGATGGCGATGGCTCGAACTACAAAGATGTTCATATCAATGATATCAAGCCTTTTCATGTAGAACACTTTTTATTTTGAGTCCATCTTGTGTACGAATATTATCGTGCCAAAAACTGGTGTCAACACATGCCCCCCTGTTTTTGGCAAAACTTGCGTGCCGAAAAATAATTTGCACCATATAGGATCTATGGGTGATGTCAATACTCCATCTGGCATGCATGTTCTTAGAGCGATAATTACATATCGGCCATGTTTTGTTCCTAGGGTGATATTTACATATCGGCCATGTCTTGTTCAAGCATCCTACCACACAAGGTGGAACTTCTTCAATTATTTTCCATTAAGAGCTCGAGGCAGTAGTGTCCCTTGTACAGATTCCACCAAATATGAATTCCCAGGAACCATTCTCACAATCTTGAAAGGTCCTTCCCAACTCGGTTACCACTTTCCAAACTTTCTGTCCTTTGAACCGATTGGCAAAATCACCTTCCACACAAGATCTCCGACTTGGAAATTCTTTGGTTTCACCTTTTTATTGTAAGCTCTAGCTACCCTCAACTTATCTTTCTCTATGCCTCTCAATGCAACCAAATGTTTATCGGCAACTCCGTCAAGATTGTCCATCATTAGATTATAAAAATCCACAGCCGATAAATCATTTTGTTTGTCTATTCTCAAAGCATACAAATTCACTTCCACTGGCAAAACAGCCTCTTGACCATAAACCAGTTCATACGGAGTTACGTTAGTAGCACCATGCCTTGAGATTCTATGCGCCCACAAAGCCTTGCACAATAGATCATGCCATCTCCTAGGGTTATCTTCAATCTTCTTCTTGAGGATCTTGATCAATATCTTATTACTTGTCTCGGCCTGTCCATTAGCTTGGGCATAATATGTGGAGGAATTGAGCATCTTTATGTTGTATGATTCGGCAAATTCCCTAACTTGATGTGACATAAAAGATGAACCTTGATCCGTATTCAAAGTTCGAGGAATACCGAATCTATGAATAATATGCTCCAATATGAACCAAATAACCTCCACATGTGTCATATTCCTGAGAGGTACTGCTTCAGATCGCTTAGTGAAATAATCAGTTGCTACCAAGACAAACCGATGCCCCTTTGAAGAAGAAGGATAAATCTTTCCAATGAAATCCAAACCCCATCCTCTGAAAGGCCACGGCTTAACAATGGGATGTAACATAGCAGCAGGGGCCAACTATATATCTCCAAATTTTTGGCAAGCTTCACACCCTTTGTAATACTTGAAGCAATCATTAATCATAGTCGGCCAATAGAATCCAACATGCCGCAATAACCACTTCATCTTTTGAGCCGACTGATGAGTACCAAAAATTCTATCATGCTCCTCTCCTATAGCAACTCTAGCTTGATCTTCATCTAAGCACTTCAAGAGAACAAGGTCAACTGTTCGGCGATAAAGGTCACCATCCCTCAATTCATATTTGAAATCCATGCGCCGAATAATTATGTGCACCCTCTTACTCAGATTAGTCAAGTAATCAATGATGGGATTCCTCCAGTCTTGACCTGCATCAAATTTTTCATTAGTAGCCGAATCAGTAAGCTCCAATTCGACCTTCTCTTCATTGTCTGCAACTCGGCACTCCCTGGTTCCGGATTGGCTTTGAGAGCTTGTATCAGATTTCTCATTGCTGGCCGAAGCAATAAGCTTTAACTCAGCCCTTTCCATATTGGTAAAACATGACATCGGTTTATGAGAGACATGAAACATGCCACGACTAACATGATAACCAGATGCTTGTTGTTCCAAATCATTTGCTCTCCAATTATCATATCTAGACACATGAGCAATGCTGAAATAATCTAAAGTAGCAATGATATCTAGGCATTCATCAAGATAAGTATTGAGTGACCCATCAAAACATTTAAATGCTCCAGCAACTTATCGCACTACCACTAATGAATCACCAAAATCTTCAATATGTGTAGCACTTATAGCAAGTAGCATTCTTAAACCGAACAACAATGCTTCATATCCTGCTTGATTATTCGTGCAAAAATATTCTAAGCAGCATGAGGCTTCAAAAACAGTACCATGAGGAGATATATAAGCAATACCAACACCTTGACCATTGCTACAAACTAATCCATCAAAATATAATCTCCAAGGCACTACCGAGACAAGATTCATATCAATATCATGCTCGTCATTAATCCGATGCTCAACAATGAAATTAGCAACAATTTGGCCTTTCATAGATTTCAAAGGTTTATAAGACAAATCATATTCCATTAAATCATAAGCCCACTTGACAATTCTATCACTAAGAATTGGCCTATGAAACATATATTTGATGGCATCAGTTTGACAAGCTATTATGCAAGTACTTGGTACAAGATAATGTCTCAATTTTGTACAAGCATAATATAAACATAGACATAATTTTTCAATAAAAGTGTACCTTGTCTCTGCATCCAATAGGAGCCGAATTATATAAGTAATAGAATGCTCCTTCCCTTAGGTTTCTTGAGTCAAAACAACACCAATAACACCTCCTTCTGCTGCAATATAAAGCCTAAATGACTCTTTATTCTTGGGAGCTCTCGTGACCAGAGGAGTGCACAAATAATTCTTGATTGTATCAAAAGTTGCTTGTTGTTTTTCTCCCCAAGTAAACTCAACATCATTCTTTAACCTAAGTATAGGAGTGAATGCATAAACCTTTCCTGACAAGTTAGCAATGAATCTCCTCAAATAATTAACCTTGCCAAGGAAACTATGCATATCATTTTTACACGTCGGAGCCTCCACCTTCTGGATAACCTCTATCTTCTTGGGATCAATTTCTACACCCTCTTCGTGAATAATGAAATCCCAGAACTTGCCAGTCGATACACCAAAAGCACACTTCAAAGGATTCATCTTTCGTCCCTATTTCTTCATCCTCTCAAATGCTAGACGCAAATCGGCTAAGTGAGACTCAAAAGTATCCAACTTGACCACAATATCATGAATATAAACATCAATTATAATGCCGAGTAGATCACGAAATATTAAATTCATAGCCCTCTGATAAGTGGTGTAACATCCCAAATTCTAAATTTTGGAATGTTATAATAATTAGATAATTATGATTGTCTTGTTTGATTTGTGTGAATTTGATCTGAGTGAGATAGACTAGGATCTGAAACTTTTGGAGTTTAAATGAATACTTAAAATGAGAGGGAATAAAAGGACTTTCCCTAATATTCATTTTTGTTTTTTTATATTTATTATTTAAAACAAATCCAACAAATAAAATTTGAGAGAAGGTAATATGACTCCTTCAACAAATAAAAGAAAGTTGGAAAAAAATATTTTCAATAGAAGTTTTATTTTATTGGATCTTATTTTAAATAAGTTTATATTTAAAATTAAAATAATTAAATGAGGGAAGATAACATGACTTCTTCAATTTCAGTTGAAAATGATTTTAAAACCTTGCTTGAGTTTTATTTGGGTTTATTAAGAAAATGTTTTTTTTTAATATTTTTATTTTGAATAAAAAGTTATTGAATATTCTATTTAAATTATTCTAAGATTTTAGAATTTTATTTGAGTATTTTTGGAAGTTGTAAATTATTTTATAAAACTCTTTGAAGTTTAAGAAAAGTACGTATATATATTATATATATAAACGTAATTAGGTTATACGTATTGCGTATTTTTATTATTTTAAAAATATAAGTTATTGTTTTTTAAGACTACTTTTATTATATTAAAAATACCTCTATACATTTTTTTTTAAACTGGCGTTGGCCAGCCGGGCCGAGGCCGGCCCAGCCGAACCAGCCAGCGGCCAGCGGCCAGCCGCGGCCAGGCGATCCGAGCGGGGCAGCAGCGTGTCCAGCACGCACGTGCTCCCTTCGTTCTGCTCCAGCACGAAAGCGACTAGGAGTCCAGAACGGACTCCGCACAACGCGGGGCGGCGACGTAGTTGCTACGGGCACCACTCCGGTTGCCCTTTTGTCAAGAAAACTGGTCCCATAAATATCTCATGTCCCTCTTCGTCGATTCCTCACAAAATTTCGTCCCAAACCGTCCTAAAATCGAGCTAATTTCGAGGTAGATCTCGGTGGAAAGTTTCGACTTTGCCGGTAGATCCCGTCGCCGGTGAGCCTCCCCTTGACCCCAAATTTTTCATACCGACTTCTTTCTTCGTCGTGTATCTAATGGACATCTTTTCCCTCTTTCTTTTCTTGCGCAAGTTTGATCTCAAAATTGTACGCGCACCGCGGGAGTTCATCGGAGCGCGCTCGGTACATCGCGTCGCTATGCCCGTACGGACGACGTTGGAGATCATCACCACCACCGTTGTGACCTCCTAATCAAGCTCTACATCCTGGACGTCCTCGTTGACGCCGAAGATCGCCGGAATTGTCGTCTTCGTCGCGTCAAATCTACACGCCGCGGTTAGTAAAAGAGCCGTAGTTTTTTTATCCGTTGCTCCGTTTTAGACGAAACCAGCGGCCAACTCGTTTTTTTGAAACCTTCTAATTATTGTGTACTGTATATTCAAGTTTTGAGAAAATTAATTTTTTTCCGTTTGCAAAAAAATTCCTAAATCCTATGCAAAACTGTTCTAGTAATATATTTTTACTCGTAGATCCGTTTTGCGTGATTCCAAAGCCCACGGTTTTCTTTCGAAGCCTCTATTCAGTTCAACCATAAAGTTTGTTTTGGTATTTTAGAAAATATTCAGATCTGATCAGATTTTATTTTCAACTTTAGTTGATCGTAACTTTTGTTTTACAACTCGGATTTGATTGATTATTTTTGCAAACTAAAATCCTAGCTAAACCCTATATTATAGACACTTTGCAACCCACTTTTTGAAACCAATCTTGATCTGTTTTGCAAAAATTTTTATTCGGATTTTATTTTGGAGTTCTTGGACATTGTTTTGCTTTTGATTGTTGATTTATTGTGTGCAACCTTGTTTGCTTGGTTACGATAGATTGCTCGGAGTGTGACGAGTAGAATTGTCGGAATTATGAGCGCGAATAACTTCATCAAGATTCAAGGCAAGTCATATCTTTAGATTGCATGATAGGTTATGCTATGCTATTACACCCAGTAGTTCATTGAGGTAGGTCTGATCCTTACATCTTTGTCACCACCGTATACTATGATATTGCTATGCTAAGTAGACGTGGATTGGGAAGTGAATCAGTATGAGGTATGAGTGATAAAGTAGTAATTAGGACCAAGATAAAGTTAATGAACTACCTGGGTGGGATGGTTGCGAGCATCCTGGGGGTGGCCAGTGATGACTGCGGAAAGCCACCCAGGCTCAAAGGGACTGTTTGTATTGACATACCTAGAAGCTTACGTGTGCAGCCACAAGCTACTATGGGCTCTGGCTTGGTTGATCAGTTGTAGGGACTCTTACTAGGTAGCGCTACGAAAGTAGATGTGAGTAGGTGGGATGGGTGCTACCGGAGTAAGGGAAACTCTTCTGAAAGACCATGTCTCGATCTTCCAGTTGTCATACACCATGAAGTGTGATAAACTACAAAGGAGGCGATCGAGCCTTGTGGGGAAAAGTGCACAAACCTCTGCAGAGTGTAAAACTAATCGATTAGCCGTGTCCCCGGTTATGGACAATTTGAGCAACTAGTTGTGGAAATATTGATTTGTCTCATCATCTTTAATTAACTGATTGGTTTAATCACTTTGGGATAGATTGAGTGGGGGTTCCCATCTCAATCGTATGCTATTGTAGAACTTAGTTATTATTATTCTATAGGGAAAATTAGCTTTTTGCAAAAATAAATGTAGAAGCTCCACCAGCCAAATTGCATGTATTGTAGGAAATTTTTACTTCTTTCTGGGATATGATTTGCCGTACATTCAAATGTACTGACCCGTTGTCGGGCTGTAACCTTCGGTGTGGCAGGATTATATACGACGAGTAAGTGATACGATTTAGGGTCGTGAAGTCTACACTCAACTTTGCCGTTGGCATTGATGGGATTCCACTTATATATTGATTGTTCTACTGTGTATTCTAGCCTAAGGGTTGTAAGGTAATAAATACCATGTATTTACGTTAATTTATGACATGTGATACTATGGTATTTCATCGAGTACTGTGTGAGCTAGCATACTGATCCAGGGATAGCACAGAAGCACAGTAGACTTGGTTCCCTTTGGGACCGGGTCGTTACAAGATGGTATCAGAGCACATGTTGACTGTAGGCCGTGACCCTAGAAACTGGAAAGCCATAGGAAATTCTATTGCTCAAAATATTATTTTGAAAAAAAATCCATTACTTCTCATCTTTTCTCAGTTTTATCAAACTCTCCCTCTTACCCCAAACAAGTTAGATTATACCCGTGCCACTTTGACTACTTGGAAGGATCATCTTACACTACATCGAGAAGGAAGTTATTGGACTCATGATCAATTAAGTGTAAAGGGGATTATACCGTGCATTGGAAGAATGGAAGTTACCAACTAGAAGTATCAAATATTTTGAAGACTCGAAGATTTTTTGAAGACTCTGAAGACCCCAAGATTACCCATGACCTTTAGAGGACTAAATCCCTGTTATATGCTCACGTTAGATGCGGTGATTTGTGTGTTTTTTTGTACTGTTCTCCCTCCCCTCCAAACTTATTCCCTAAACCAATACCCTTGGACCCCATAGATGGTGTATGGAGATGAACTCATCTTTTCCGGAGCGATGACTCAGTTGGAGACCGAACAATGGATTCAGAACGTGGAGGATCACATGAAGGATAACAGTGTTGGAAGAAACGATATGGTGCAACATGCTCTTCAGTAGTTTGCAAAAGGTGTTGCTACTTGGTGGAGGATGTACCAAGCTATCAATGGATGGCGAGGAGAAATCACTTGGGAGGAATTCAAACTGACTCTACTAAGATCTCGTCTTGTCTCTCGAAAAGGGAAGCCTAGTGGAAACGATATGAAGAAACCATGTGCATGTAAGATCTATGGAGAAATAGGACACACCCACGAGGAACATCTGGAGGAATGCCCCCATTGTGAAGAAAGTCACCCAGCTAAAGAATGTCCCACTAGGAAGGTTACCTGTTTCTTGTGTGAAGGAACTACCCATTACCCCGCCAAGTGTAACTTATACCCCATGGTACAGAAAGTGATCCAACAACATAAGGAAGGAATGAAGGAAGCTCTTAGTAAACAGATAAATGTACTCATGATGAAGGGAGATGTTAAAGACCCTCTTGAAGAAACATCAACCCCAGTTTGCCTCAAGTCGTGCTATTCATGTGGAGAAGAAGGACATATTTCACAAAACTCCACAAAGAAGGGGGACGAGTATCTGGGAAAATTCCCGACAATCGAAGTGGATTATGACCAACAAGAAATAGAAGATTGGAGCAACGTAGAAAGGTCGAGAAAGAAACAGAAGGTGTTTGGAAGTGTCATGTGTTGGCATTGTAACAAGGATGGACGTTATGCACCTGGTTGCCCTTGTAAAGACTACGACCTTCTCGCAAGACGAAAAACCCAGACCAAGAAGAAGAGGATGACTCAAGATTCACAGAAGAAGCCTTACACCCCGGAGAACACCGCTTATGTTAAGGACGTCAAGAATATAGAGGAGATGTATGCATCCCAGAAATCCAAGGATGGGGATGATGAAAGCAGGGTGTATCCCCAAAAGAACCCAATTTCTGCAAAGAAGGATCGAAGTCATGTCATTTGTTTTAGGTGCAGAGAAGCAGGGCACTACTCTACCAAATGCCCGAAAGGAAGACAAAGCCTCAAGGAGCTTAAGTAATCACAATCAGACCCCGAGACTGGAAAGGAGTAAGCTGTTTTGCTGCAACGAGGAAGATCACTCTGCCGGAGAATATCGTAATAGATAGAAGTCTTATGACGAGATATTAGATATGAAGCATGCAATAAGTGTAGTAGGAAATGTTTTGTAAAATAGAAACGTCGGATGGAGATGTGTAATTCTAGGAGATTGCAATGATCAATTTGAGATTCAATAGAGCTAGTATGTGCCTTGGTCAGGAAATAAACCACTCATGTGAATTGGATATTTATGAGAAGTAACACTACAAGCAAGGAGAAGAGATTTGAAAGCTAATGTAAGGATAAGGAAGAGACCTTGGATTTTCATTTTAAAGGTGGTAGTATCTTATATTACTATCCGAAGAATGATCGAAGTGTTAACTACATCGGACCTCATAATGGAGTTTTGACAAGTAAATCGTGAGTCCGTTTGAACATGTGATAGTTTGCATTAAGATATTAAGGAAGAAGTATAGCTGGATTTTAAGAATGAGAAGTAAGACTTATGTTTGAGATGGAGAATATTTGCAACCCAAGGAGGAGTTAAGATTTGCAATAGATGAGGTGGGCCATAAACTCCAAGCCACAGGATCAGATAAGAATCAAGCACACTCTTGCGGAAAGAAGGACCGTGGAGGAAGCTACGACTTTGCCAACCGACGATCTTATAGGAGTATACGTAAAACCTGAGAGTTGTGAAGAAACGATAGCTGTTTTGTTTGGCATGCAGAAACCATGGATTTACCCGAACTCTGTTCGTGGAGAAGATAATTCTGCAGTGCTTGTGAGGATGCCCGAGTGTTAGAATGCGAGATTCACTAAACCATATACAAGGTAATGGTTTGGGTGCAGGATGGATTGATCACCATACTGGCTACTCTTGTTATTCTCTTTGCTATGTGGGATGGTAGATCTAGAGTGACTCACTTATAGTAGAGATAGTCGACGACGCTAAACCAAAACTTTAGAATGGTACGATGTTGACCCTGTACATTGCAACCATTGCGAATCATAAGTAATACGGTGAGAATAAGCCAAGACCCATTTTCTGCAGGAAGCCCTCTTGTTGACCACCATGAGAGTACTGATATTTGTTAGTATTGGCGTTCGACCAGTCGTACATGAAGATTTGATATTTGGAAGACTGTTCATTTGGAATAAGGATTTAATACCTAAACAAAAAAAGATATATGTACGAAAGAATTCATCGAAAGAGCAAGATTCTTGAAGACCTGGGAATTTTATTTTAAGGGTGGTAGCACCCTGGACCGTCGGAAGATCAATGCATTTGGAAGACAGAAGACCCCAAACCTAACCTTTTATTCCTAGCCTCTTCGAATCTCGAGGACGAGATTCATTTTAAGGGTGGTAGATTTGTAACATCCCAAAATTCTAAATTTTGGAATGTTATAATAATTAGATAATTATGATTGTCTTGTTTGATTTGTGTGAATTTGATCTGAGTGAGATAGACTAGGATCTGAAACTTTTGGAGTTTAAATGAATACTTAAAATGAGAGGGAATAAAAGGACTTTCCCTAATATTCATTTTTGTTCTTTTATATTTATTATTTAAAACAAATCCAACAAATAAAATTTGAGAGAAGGTAATATGACTCCTTCAACAAATAAAAGAAAGTTGGAAAAAAATATTTTCAATAGAAGTTTTATTTTCTTGGATCTTATTTTAAATAAGTTTATATTTAAAATTAAAATATATAAATGAGGGAAGATAACATGACTTCTTCAATTTCAGTTGAAAATGATTTTAAAACCTTGCTTGAGTTTTATTTGGGTTTATTAAGAAAATGTTTTTTTTTGAATATTTTTATTTTGAATAAAAAGTTATTGAATATTCTATTTAAATTATTCTAAGATTTTAGAAATTTATTTGAGTATTTTTGGAAGTTGTAAATTATTTTATAAAACTCTTTGAAGTTTAAGAAAAGTACGTATATATATTATATATATAAACGTAATTACGTTATACGTATTGCGTATTTTTATTATTTAAAAAATATAAGTTATTGTTTTTTTAAGACTACTTTTATTATATTAAAAATACCTTTATAATTTTTTTTTTAAACTGGCGTCGGCCAGCCGGGCCGAGCCGCGGCCGCACGTGCTCCCTTCGTTCTGCTCCAGCACGAAAGCGACTAGGAGTCCAGAACGGACTGCGCACAACGCGCGGTGGCGACCTAGTTGCTACGGGCACCACTCCGGTTGCCTTTTTGCCAAGAAAACAGGTCCCATAAATATCTCATGTCCCTCTTCGTCGATTCCTCACAAAATTTCGTCCCAAACCGTCCCAAAATCGAGCTAATTTCGAGGTAGATCTCGCCGGAAAGTTTCGACTTTGCCGGTAGATCCCGTCGCCGGTGAGCGTCCCCTTGACCCCAAATTTTTCATACCGACTTCTTTCTTCGTTCGTGCATCTAATGGACATCTTTTCCCTCTTTCTTTTCTTGCGCAAGTTTGATCTCAAAATTGTACGTGCACCGCGGGAGTTCATCGGAGCGCGCTCGGTTCATCGCGTCGCTACGCCCGTACGGACGACGTTGGAGATCATCACCACCACCGTTGTGACCTCCTAATCAAGCTCTACATCCTGGACGTCCTCGTTGACGCCGAAGATTGCCGGAATTGTCGTCTTCGTCGCGTCAAATCTACACGCCGCGGTTAGTAAAAGCGCCGTAATTTTTTTATCCGTTGCACCGTTTTAGACGAATCTAGCGGCCAACTCGTTGTTTTGAAACCCTCTAATTATTGTGTACTTTAGATTCAAGTTTTGAGAAAATTAATTTTTTTCCGTTTGCAAAAAAATTCCTAAATCCTATGCAAAACTGTTCTAGTAATATATTTTTACTCGTAGATCCGTTTTGCATGATTCCAAAGCCCACGGTTTTCTTTCGAAGCCTCTATTCAGTTCAACCATAAAGTTTGTTTTGGTATTTTCGAAAATATTCAGATCTGATCAGATTTTATTTTCAACTTTAGTTGATCGTAACTTTTGTTTTACAACTCGGATTTGATTGATTCTTTTTGCAAACTAAAATCCTAGCTAAACCTTATATTATAGACACTTTGCAACCCACTTTTTCAAATCAATCTTGATCTGTTTTGCAAAATCTTTTATTCGGATTTTATTTTGGAGTTCTTGGACATTGTTTTGCTTTTGATTGTTGATTTATTGTGTGCAACCTTGTTTGCTTGGTTACGATAGATTGCTCGGAGTGTGACGAGTAGAATTGTCGGAATTATGAGCGCGAATAACTTCATCAAGAGTCAAGGCAAGTCATATCTTTGATCATATTCCCTATTACCTATGTTTTCAATGCATTAGTTCTTCTTCTTTAGATTGCATGATAGGTTATGCTATGCTATTACACCCAGTAGTTCATTGAGGTAGGTCTAATCCTTACATCTTTGTCACCACCGTATACTATGATATTGCTATGCTAAGTAGACGTGGATTGGGAAGTGAATCAGTATGAGGTATGAGTGATAAAGTAGTAATTAGGACCAAGATAAAGTTAAAGAACTACGTGGGTGGGATGGTTGCGAGCATCCTGGGGGCACTACTGGAATTCACATATTTGTCGTCTGCCTCGGCGGACGGCAAACACCTATATGGCGGACGGCAAAGGACTTTGCCGTCTGCCCACACACGGCAAAGCACCCGTCCGCTATTTCTTCGCAAAGGGGTTCTTTGCCGTCTGCCGGAAATCGACGGACGGCAAACAACCTTTGCCGTGCGCTTTTGTGCAAGCAGACGGCAGAGCGGGCGTGACGGCGAACCTTTGCCAGTCGGCTCCGTCAGGTTGTTAACGGCGGGATTTGCCGTCCACTGACAGACGGCAAACCTCCCAACTTTGCCGTCTGCCTTTCCGGAGGCAGACGGTATCATGACCGGCCGGCCGGCTCCGTCAGGCCGTTAATGCCGTCTACTGATAGACGGCAAACCTCCCCACTTTGCCGTCTACCTTGCCGGAGGCCGACGACATAATGACCAAATGGTCACCCAGCTGTTGCCAGATTGCACAGCTGGGCGCCACGTGTCCGCTTTGCCAACTGCAAGCTGACGGCAAAGGCCTTTGCCGACAGCTTGCAGACGGCAAAGAGGCTGTATAGCCTCTGTTTTTTCTGTTTCCTTTTAAATCCCTGCATTTGACAAAAAAGATAGCAATATATATACATATACATCTTCTCCAACAGCAGTTTAAGCACCCACACATGTTGATCAACCAAACCTATATGCATTTATATATATAGTCTCATATAGTCTCAAACACACAAGTGATCAAACACATGTTCTCCAAACACAAAGTATATACATACTACATAGTGACTAAGCGACAAGTGACCAAAAAAGTTCATAATACTAAGCTACAAGTCCAAATGCACCATTCCATCATAGCATGACTCCCTTGAAGCAAATCTGCAAAATGAAGCTAAGAAAGTTATAACAAGAATAAGGAGAAGAAGAAGAAGAAGGAGAAGAAGAGAAGAAAAAGAAGAAGAAGAAGAAAGAGAAGAAGAAGAGAAGAAGAATAAGAAGAAGAGAGACTTTCTCTCTTCTTCTTATTCTTCTTCTCTT
The DNA here is from genome assembly GCA_950022295.1 of Bromus sterilis. Taxonomy (NCBI): domain Eukaryota; kingdom Viridiplantae; phylum Streptophyta; class Magnoliopsida; order Poales; family Poaceae; genus Bromus; species Bromus sterilis. Next base: position 234,931,619 of record OX465595.1, on the reverse strand, counting down.
CTTCTTCTCTTTCTTCTTCTTCTTCTTTTTCTTCTCTTCTTCTCCTTCTTCTTCTTCTTCTCCTTATGGCGGACGGCAAACACCTATATGGTATTGATGATCATCGAAAGATACTCGAAAAGATCAACTAGAGGTTAGCACGACGCCACTCAATATGGTATTGATGATCATCGAAAGATACTCCGTACCCACAGGAGAAATGATCGGCATCGATGGAGCGGCCTGACCAGTCTTCTCGCACATAGTCTGCACATTTGTTTTTCATGAGTCAATCATATTAGTTAGTAATATAAACAAAAATTATAACATGCATTCTTTGGGTGAATATGAACAAGTGACTTACCACGAAGAGCTCATACAAGGCCCGGTTCGATGCATCGTGTCGTGCCGCGGCCTCCTCGAGATCCTTCGCCGTCCTCTCCTCCGCCAGCCGCTCTCTCTCCGCTGCCTTCTCCTATGCCAACCGCTCCTTCTCCTCCAGTAGCCGCTGGGTGTTCTGTCGCTCTTTCTCAAGAGCTTCCTGCAACCCCACTCCTCTAGTTAGCATTGTAATATTCGATGAGAGAAAACAAGAATGCAAGAGTCCTTATGGATAACCTGGATAGCGAGGTCGACTGGCCGCGGACGAGTCCTTATAGCAGGAGAAGAACTCGTTTGGCGCGCCTTGATCTCAGGAAGAGTCTTATCACACCTAATCAACTTATCTCCAATGGCCATGGCGCCTTCCGCCACCAGAGATCATCACCAGCTCCGGGTCAATAGGCTTCCCAATCGGGGTGTAAGCCTCCCCGTGCTTCTCCTTCGCCACCTCAGTATAAGCCTTAAGCTTACTATAGGCGGCAATGTTGGTGAAAGTCGAAGGAGTGGCGAGATCCGACTCTGAGAGCGCCTTGGCCTTCTTGTACGACGCTGTATGGGACATGCCATACATGTCGAACACCTGAGGCACCTCCGTTTTATTATGCTCCGCCTAAAAGACAAAGCAAAGCATGATATTAGTAAGTGGGTGCCTAAAAGACAAAGCAAAGAAGAATTTGCACATACCCATTTATGCCCGTAACCAGCTAAGTTACGGCTGCCTTGATGGTGTGGCACACCAACCATTTGGGCGCGCCGGTCCTTGGCATTGTTGAGGACAGCCAACCAGGCATCTGAGCACTAGTGGTCCACAATGACCTCCCAACAATCCATCTTGTCTGCACACCATCTCGGCGGCGCCTAAGTTAGTAAACAAGGAAACTAATAAGTAGCCTAGATAGGAATCAAATCAAGAAAACTATTCAAGACTTAAGAAGGGTTACCGTCATGTACTGGGCCCTGGTCAGAAACTTCTTGCGGCAGTCCTTCTTGCTACGCTTGCGCCCTTGCTTGGCGTAGTAGTCACGGACCGCCTGCGCTCGCATCTCGTGCCTTGTGTTCTGCAAGAGGCGCGTGGCCTCTGCAACTATCACGTCCTCCGCCTCCTGCTCCTTGGACTCATCGACCTTGTAGTAGACTTGCAATAACACGATACAACACTGATGAGTGCACCAACTAGCTATTGTCAAGATTTTATTGTGTGAAACAGAAATTACCCAAAAGCCGTTGATCACCATGTCGGATCTGGTGTGGCATTCGACCCCGTTGATGGTCGTATCCGGCGGGGCCGGGGCAGCACAATAGTGCTCCCATTTGAGTCCAGGCTGCGGAACCTCATCAGGTCCGGGAAATTGAACCAGCCCTGGGAAGTTCTCCCTGACGAGCACACCAAGGATGGAGTTGGGATTGCGGACACCATTGCCGTATATCCAACCCCTGCAGTATAAAAAGACAAAGCCATCAGATAGACATAAGTATAGAAGGTACCGGAAGAGAGTATAAGTGCACTTACGTCTCTCCATCAGGCGTAATCAACCACTTATGGGCGGGAGTCACCGGCACGGACGGGAGCCGTGTACCCCCACGCTGGTACACGGTGGTACCCTCAGCCACCTCCTCCTCATCCGTAGTGTCCAGCTCGGCACCAGCCTCCCCCTCAGGCGTGTGCTGCTCCGGCTGGTCCGGCCAGGGACTCCAGGTTGTGCGGGTGGACGTAGCCTCCTCCTCCACCTCAGGCTGGTGGATCGGAGTGTCCGAGGAGGGATCCACCCTGCAGTGCTCTGGTGAATCAGCCGGAGGTGGCGGCGAGGAAGCAGCAGCAGGTGTCCGTCTACCTTTCCCGCGACCACCACCTGCTTTGCCTCTCCCGGTCTTCTTCCGACCTCTCCCCCTGGGCACCTCATCAGTAGAAGGAGGAGGCGAGGAAATACTCTCGAGCAAAGACCTCCGTAGAGCCAGAGGTGGGAGCGCATGACCCCTCCCTCGCGAGCCTGAGGTCTTGCCCTCCATATCTGTCACAAACCTGCCAAGAATTAAAATAAAATAATTAGTACAATGAGAAAAAGAATTAATAATACAAAAGTAATTACTGCAATAATGAGAATATATATATATATATATATAATTAAAGTTGACATGCATACAACTAACAATAGTCGGGATCATCGGTATCTTCTCCGCGATCAATTGAAGGATCTTCATCACTATCACGCGTGTCGTCGATAATGACGGCCTCATCAGGTTCAACAACACCAACATTTGGAAGGCCTTTATGTAAACGGTCAAGCATGGACAGGTCATCTAGAGCAGTAACCTCTTCTTCTTCAGGGTCTTAAACATCGTCGTTAGCGGGTTCACTCTCATTGTCTTCTTCCATGTTCTGGGGTTGCGTAGAGCGGTTTCGGAAACGTTTTTTTATCATGCGTGTTTCTTGGAAGAATTCTCCTTCATATGTCTCTGGGTCAATGTGGGGTACATAATCCTCTTCATTTGGGGGAGGTGGTCTAATATGAGGTGGCACATCATAAACGACATCCCAACCTTTCAGGTTTTCAACCGTTTGGCAGGGGTAGGATAGATAGAAAACTTGGGTGGCCTCTTGAGCCGTAATATAGACATCGGGGACATTAAAATGGGTGTCTTGTCGAATTTCGACTAGACCTACATGTTCATGAGTTCGTCTAGTCCTCGACGGGAGAAACCAATGACATTTGAAGACAACGACGTTGGGAGGATTTTCACCATAGAATAGAAGTTCGTATATTGCTGCAACTCTTCCATAATACTCAATACCTCCGTCGCCGACAGCAGAGACATCCGAATTTGTACTTTTTCGATCGGCCATTTTTCGCTCTTTATCAACGGTACGAAAGCGATACCCGTTGATGTCGTATTTCTCAAATACACGGACCTTATTTTCAAAACCATTAGCGACTTGTCTCAATTCGGCGTCCATAGGCTCCTCATTTGCCTATAAGTTTTATAGGAAAGGATTGTTATATTAGTGAAAAATAGGTCGAACCAACAAATGATAGTTACCGTTCGTTTGAATCAAGAGATGAAACCAGGATTGCCGTCTCCTTGATTGGCAAGAAGCTCATACTCTGCGATGGAATCACTTTCAATAACCACTCCATTCGAGAATTTGACGACGTATCGACTGTATGAATTCAGGGGAATTAATAAGAAATAAGAATTATTAGAAGTTGCGAAACAATGTACGTGCCGAGCACTTACTCGATGTACGGTCGCACTTCTGTTAGGTTGGTGAAGATATACAGTGTAAGAGTCTGCCATTCTTTGATATCCAAAATCTTATTTCTCGAAGCACCAACAGGTCCGAGCTTCCCTTTGAATAGGCTGAGGTTGGATTGACGCCGTTGGGGGTCGCCAGTATTGTATCGAGGCTTTGGATTATGCAAATGGCGATTTTTGGCTTCATAATGTGCTGTCACGAAGTTTGCCACCTCCTCGGTAATGAAAGCCTCAGCCATCGATGCTTCAATTCTACATTTATTTTTCATTTTGCTCGAAGCATCTTCTGCATTCTCTCCGTTGAATAGCACCAACGATTTTGCATAGGCCCCCCTAATCTTGCCTCGGTCGGGAGATGCAATATCAAATGCTGCATTGGATTAAAAAAACCCGGTGGAAAGATCTTCTCTAACTTGCAGAGCAACTCCGGCTCCATATCTTCCATGTCTTCTAGCACGCCATCGGATAGTTCTTTAGCACAAAGAACACGAAAGAAATAGCTCAGTTCTGCCAGTACTAGCCACTCTTCCTCGGGGATATAGCCGCGCAACATCACCGGCATTACCCGCTCAAGCCATATGTGCCAATCATGACTCTTCAGCCCAAATATTTTATGTTTTTCAGGACTCGCTCCCCTCCTCAGATTCGCTGCATACCCATCGGGGAACATCAAACTGTTTTGCACCCACAAGAGAATTTCCCTGATATGCCCCCTTTCAAGATTGAACCAGGCCCTTGGCTTGGACCAATTCTTCTTTCCTTTCGGCTGTCGCATGTTCTGTGAGGGTCTATCACATAGAGTCTCCTGGTAGAGTCTCCTAGTCGACTCTAGCTTTAGGATTATCCTTTGACTTCCCATCTATGCCGAAAAATGTACCAAACAGGGCCTCGCCGATATTTTTTTCAGTGTGCATCACGTCAATATTGTGTGGAAGTTCGAGGTCTTGGAAGTAGGGGAGATCCCAGAAGCATGTATTGTGAGTCCAGGCGTGTTCCGAATTATATCCCTTAAAATACCCGGGACGTTCTGGATCAGGCTCGTGAGAGTTCAACTGTGCCAAGACATGTTCGCCCATCATCGTAGGTGCTGCCAGGTTTTTGACAACTTTGACTTTGATGAAGTTCTTCTTGTCTTTTCTAAAAGGATGCTTAGGAGGCAGAAACTGTCTATGCAAGTCGAAGCAGGAATACTTGCCACCCGCCTTCAGCCAATGAAACTGAAGAGCAGCCTTGCATGTTGGGCACCCGAACTTTCCATGAACACAGAAGCCAGCGAAAAGCGCATACGCCGGCAAGTCATGCATCGAGTACTGGTACCAAACATGCATTTTGAAGGTCTTTTTGCTAGCTGCATCGTATGTCTTGAACCCTTCGTCCCAAGCTTGTTGCAATTCCTCCTTAAGCGGTTGCATGTACACATCCATATTCTTCCCCGGATATTTGGGCCCTGGTATTATCAACGTCAGGAAAATGTTCTTCCTTTTCATAATCTCTGAGGGGGGGAGATTGAGTGGCATGACAAATACAGGCCAACAACTGTATGAGGCTGCCATCAGACCGAAAGGATTGAACCCATCTGTGCCGACGACGATTCGGCAATGCCTTGGCTCCTTGGCTTTTTCCGAATGTTTTTCATCAAAGTGCTTCCATGCTGAACCATCCGATGGGTGAGTCAACATCGGCTTCCCATCTGCATCAAATTCTGTTCTCTTCCCATGTTTGTGCCATGTCATCTGTCTGGCTGTCTCTTCCATCATGTAAAGGCGTTGAATTCTTGGTATCACTGGAAGATACCGAAGAACATTTACGGGTATTTTGGTTTGCGTCTTCTCACCTTGACCATTGTCTACCACAACATATCTGGATGACTTGCATTTGGGACAATAGTCTTCGTCCGCATACTCTTTCCTAAATAAAGCACATCCATTTTTACAAGCATGTATCTGCTCATAGGGCATCTTAAGTACTTTGAGGATTTTATCCGATTGGTACAGGTTTGCAGGCATAACATGATCTTTTGGTAGAAACCGCCCAATTAGGGTAGTGATCGCATTGTAGCAATCTGTGCCCAAGTTGAATTGTGCCTTCAAAGCCATCAACTGTGCGATGGCATCGAGCTGACAAAGCTCAGTGTGAGCGTGCAGCGGACGTTTCGAAGACTCCAACATCTCATAGAAGGCCTTCGCAGATTCCTCCATCTCATCGTCCTCATCCCGCGCATCGTCAAAGTCCTGCACCATGTCTTCGATCCCGGTTCCGTACTCATCCGTGCGCTGACGGACCACCTCCTCTTTCCGTTGTCCGCCAGACTCGCCATGGAAGCTCCACACCGTATAACCAGGCTTATAACCCCACTTCTGCAAGTGTTTACCCATATCCACCTCTGTCGCCTGTTTATAATTGTCGCACCTAACACAGGGGCACCAGGTTTTTCTCTGCCCATTTGCAAACGCCGCTCTCAGAAACTCCTTGGTTTTCATTGCCCATTCATTGCTGATCTTTTTCTGATTAGGGCGACTAGTGTACATCCATGCACGATCATCGCTCATCTTGTCGCTACAGCTAGCTACTAAACAACAAATATACCATTTTATTACGTCCACTTTTTATTGCTTTTATCATACATAGCTACGGCATATGCAATTAACCTACACACTAATAGGTAAAGATAGGTCCTAATCCCACCCGAGTATGTGTAGATTGGGTCGGTTTCCCATGCTTTGGTCCCGATCCGACGCGGTATTTCGGCAGCACCTCCCCGCTGTTCTCCTAATACACGTCTCGACAACAAGCCGAGAGGTTGTGTATCCGGAGAACAACAGGGAGGCGCTGACGAAATATCGCGTCGGATCGGGACCAAAGCATGGGAAACCGACTCAATCTACACATAGTCGGGCTGTCCATGGATAACGTTGGAAAATTCGAAAGAATCACTATTATAAATATGCAAATGAATGCATATTTATAATTGTAACCCTTTAGAACGGGAGATGCATACTGGTTACGCGACTGCATATTGAAACTATATAGCTAGCTAGTGTCATCGGCACAAAGGACGGAACAGAGCAAGGGAAGGGGGGTCAGGAGGATAGGACGTGTTTTGCATACCCTCGAGTGCAGGGGAGATCGTCGAACACAGGGAGAGGTCGTCGAACACCAGACTTGCGACGGCTCGAGGTGAAGGGGAACAACTGCACATTAAAAACCAATAAGCTTTTCTGCGGTGTGCTAGAGATATTTTTTGGTTTCAGGTTATGCTAGAGATGCTCTTCGGTCAAGATTCATTTGTACTCCTCTACTTTCTACTCTTCTCCTCCTCCAGACTCATCCTTCTCCATTTCTCATCCTCCTTATTCTACTTTCTACTCTTCTCCTCCTCTGACCTCCACCTTCTCTCCTCCCGGCCTCCTCCTCCGGCCTTCACCTTCTCTCCTCCCAGCCTCCTCCTCCGGCCTCCACCTTCTCTTCTCCCGGCCTCCTCCTCCGGCCTCCACCTTCTCTCCTCCTCTTTCTTCTTATTTTACATATTTTTTCTTTTTTCCTTTACACTTCGTATTGTATTTACATTTACTCTTTATTATCATTTAAATTTTCTGCATATTGTAATTATGCATCTTATCATTTAAATTTTCTGCATATTGCAATTAACAGAAAAAATAAAAATAAATTGTACTAAAAATATAGAACCTAAAACCTAATATCTACAATTACTAACTAAATCCTAACACTAACTAATTACTAACTACATCCTAACACTAACTAATTACTAACTAAAATCGTAACACTAACTAATTACTAACTAAAATCCTACAACTATAGAAATTACAGAGAAAAAAAAAGAGGAGGAGCGGGCTCACCGGAGTAGGGTGGCAGAGGAGGAGGCCGGGAGGTGGGCGGCGGAGGGCGAGGAGGGATCCAGCGGGCGGCGGAGGGCGGCCGGGAGGTGGGGGGCGGCGGAGGCCGGGAGGTGGGGGGCGGAGGGCGGAAGGCGGCCGGGGAGGTGGGGGGCGGAGGGCAGCCGGGAGGTGGGGGGGCGGAGGGCGGCCGGGGAGGGATCCGGCGGGGGCGGAGGGCGGGGAGGTGGAGGACGGGGAGCTGGAGGACGGGGAGGGACGGAGAGGCGGCGGTGGCGTGACGGCTCGGCGGCGGCGTGTGGGAGAGTTGCGAGTGGGAGTGGGAGTGGGAGAGGGACCGTGCGGGGGGTTAACGGCCCACCGCTTTGCCGTCTGCCGACAGACGGCAATGGCAGGTATGCCGTCCGTCGACAGACGGCAAAGCGGTGGGCTGTTAGCCAGGACGCGTGCCTCGCTTGGGTGGGCCCCATCTGAGGGTTTTCCGTCTGTCGACGGACGATATAGGTGTCTTTGTCGTCTGCCTGCAACCAGGCAGACGGGAAACATGTGGTTTGCCGTATGTACATGTTTTACCGTTTGTACTTAGGGCAGCAGACGACATACCACTGCTTTGCCTTCCGCCCCGATGAAATGCAGACGGCAAAGCCACTGGCCCATGGCAAACTGGTGAATTCCAGTAGTGGGGTGGCCAGTGATGACTGCGGAAAGCCACCCACGCTCAAAGGGACAGTTTGTATTGACATACCTAGAAGTTTACGTGTGCAGCCACAAGCTACTATGGGCTCTGGCTTGGTTGATCAGTTGTAGGGACTCTTACTAGGTAGCGCTACGAAAGTAGATGTGAGTAGGTGGGATGGGTGCTACCGGAGTAAGGGAAACTCTTCTGAAAGACCATGTCTCGATCTTCCAGTTGTCATACACCATGCAGTGTGATAAACTACAAAGGAGGCGATCGATCCTTGTGGGGAAAAGTGCACAGACCTCTGCATAGTGTAAAACTAATCGATTAGCCATGTCCCCGGTTATGGACAATTTGAGCAACTAGTTGTGGAAATATTGATTTGTCTCATCATCTTTAATTAACTGATTGGTTTAATCACTTTGGGATAGTTGAGTGGGGGTTCCCATCTCAATCGTATGCTATTGTAGAACTTAGTTATTATTATTCTATGGGGATAATTAGCTTTTTGCAAAAATAAATGTAGAAGCTCCACCAGCCAAATTGCATGTATTGTAGGAAATTTTTACTTCTTTCTGGGATATGATTTGCCGTACATTCAAATGTACTGACCCGTTGTCAGGCTGTAACCTTCGGTGTTGCAGGATTATATACGACGAGTAAGTGATACGATTTAGGGTCGTGAAGTCTACACTCAACTTTGCCGTTGGCGTTGATGGGATTCCACTTATATATTGATTGTTCTGCTGTGTATTCTAGCCTAAGGGTTGTAAGGTAATAAATACCATGTATTTACGTTAATTTATGACATGTGATACTATGGTATTTCATCGAGTACTGTGTGAGCTAGCATACTGATCCAGGGATAGCACAGAAGCACAGTAGACTTGGTTCCCTTCGGGATCGGGTCGTTACAAGTGGCTCCGGCATTCTTCAAACCAAAGGTCATCACTACCCACTCAAATAAACCCATGAAACTAGGGTATCAAAAAGCTGTTTTGTATATGTCTTCTTCGGCCATAAAGATTTGATTATATCCCGCATTACCATCAAGGAAACTTATAATTCTATGTCTAGAAGCATCATTAATAAGCATATCAGCTATAGGCTTGGAATCCTCATCTTTGGGGGTAGCTCAGTTAAGGTCTCTGAAATCAAGGCACACCCTCAACTTGCCGGATCCTTTCTTCTCGACAGGCACAATGTTGGAAATCCACTCGGCGTACCTGTAAGGTCTAATGAAATTAGCTTTAAGCAAACGACTGATCTCTTCTTTCATGCGGTCATACATTTTAGGATGGACTTTTCTAGGTGCTTGCTTATAAAGCCCAAAACCACTCTTTATAGGTAACCGATGCTCAACTAGCACTCGGCTTAAACCTGGAATCTCATGGTATTCCCATGCAAAGAAATAAGCGTACTCTTTCAATTGCTCGATTAATATAGTTTTACAATCGGCTCTTAATTTTTTTTACAAACGTCGGCCTCGGGATTGAACCATCTCCTATGTCTACTTCCTCTAACGGACCAACCGATGTGAAACCTTGCCACAGTTTGTCCATATCATCCAACTCTTCAATAGATTCGAACATATCATTCTCCTCTGACCGATATGCTTCAATGCACTTCTGCAACCATTCCAAATTAGACGTAACTTGATATGCATCGATTCTGAGTTGTTCATCGTCCAACAGCAACTCCCGAGTTGGATCTTGCTCGGTGGACTCCGAGTGGTATGTAGCTCGGCGGATTTCGCTTCTGAATTGTTGCATCCCAGCATCCCCGCTTCCGAGTTGTTGTAACTCGGTAGCTCCACACTCGAGTGGCTGTAACTCGGTAACCTTACTTCCGAGTGGCTGCAACTCGGTAGCCTTACTTTCGAGTTGTTGTAACTTGGTAGTTTACTTTCCGAGTTGTCCGTTGTGACTCGGTAACCTCTAGGTATTCTGTAACTCGGACGCCTCTGTCTCCGACTTGACTGCCTCATGTCAGTTTGGTAATGACTCAAAGTTACAATCCATTTAAACATATTCCTTGGAACCGATTATCACCAATCGGCTTTAACATTACAGGTAAGAACCCATTCTTTGTGGCACTGAGAAAATCAAATTCTGTCAAGTCGCGCCTATTAAGAAAGTAACATTGGGGTGTTGCCAATCGAGCGATGACTCGGCCATAGCAACACAGACCTAGTTGTCAGCATGAATGAATTCCACCTCATCGTCAACCCATTGTATCAGAAATCGGTGCATGGTAGATGGCACGCACTGATTTGCATGAACCCAGTCACGGCCTAGTATAACATTGTAGTTCCCTTGCACCTCTGCAACAAAGAAGCCAGTAGCCAAATTCTTGCTTCCAATTGTAAGCTCCACATACATGACACCTTTGGCTTCAGTTTTCTCTTTGCCCTCAAATCCATTGAGCACCATATTCGTCTTTATCAAATCATCATCTTTCAAACCCAACTTCTTGAAGACCGAATAGGGCATTAGATTCAAAACAACACCTCCATAAACAAGCATCCGAGCAACCGGTGATCCATTAATATGACCTTTGAGGTACAAAGGCCTCATGTGTGTCACCATTTCCTTTGGCTTCTCGAAGATAGCATTCTTGGGACCAAAATCCATGTGGGCCACCTCTCCTTCCTCATCTGTAGCACGAAACTCAGAAGGTAAGTAAAGCACCATGTTGATATCCATACCTTCATGAGCCGGTGAAGATTCATAGTCAAGCAACTCGTCTTCCTCCTCAAGTGTTGCCACCGGATGCTTTGCGTCTCCGAGTGAAGAGGAATCCATGGGTAACTTGGACGATACCATGGCAGTGGCATCATCCTCCCTTGGTGGTGTGGGTACTGCTGTAATAGATGTAGAGACCACCATGTTTTATGTTTGCTTCGGCTTCCACACCTTCCCTGCGAGCATCATGGGACGTTCTTCATTGAACCACTCTTCTCTTTGCTTCTCTGCTTTTTGTTCCGTATTCTCGCGGTTCCTCATGCGCTGCAAATTTCTTTTCTGCGTCTTAGTTATACCGAGAGGACACCATCTAGGTTGTTTATACTTGGGATCCCTTGGCTTGACTTCACTCGGACCAGCTTCATGATCATTAGCCATAGGATTCGGCGGAACAACAAGCATGTTACTCGGAACAGCAGTAGTACTGCTACTCAAAAGAGCAGCAGTGTTGTTACTCGGAAGAGCAACCAATCCAGTACCCGAGTCAACCGAGTTAGAATTGTTTGGCTTAGCCGAGTCATTATTACCCGCCTCTTTGAGCTTCAACACTTCAATGCCAACCATGACGATCTTGGCAGTAGCACTCTCCTCCACTTGTTTGGCAGGTTCTGCACCTTCATCAGTCGACAATTTAGCCCGCCACACCTTCCTGTTAGGCCTTTCTGAGTAATCTTGTACTGGTCAGTTTGCACCGTCGTTCAAACGGCCTTGTTTGGGATAAGAGAGCCTATCATATACAGACCTCTTTTGTGCTACCACCCTGGATGAAAAACATATGGAACCATTGGGGGATGTTCCCATCTCTCGTCGAAACCACCCGAGTAGTATGGCGCATAAGGGGGCGGCATCATCCATGGCGCCGGCATCCATGCCCCATATGGCCTGGTGTGACGTTGGTATTCCTGTTTGGGAGGTGATCTTGAGCACTTCAGATTTGATGATGACAGGTTAGAGCTAAAACCGGTCGCTTGGTTTGCATACATGGAAAGCAACATGTCAAAAGTAGGCTTGATTTTCTTGTGTTGCGGCTTAGCTTCATTCCTCTTCCACTTGCCGACCTCTGGACTCTTGGGCTTGAAAAATCTAACACAACCATTAGCTTATGATTTCCCCTCGAGTAACTCAGAATTTCCTCCTGGTCGAGTAACATGTAACTCGGAATTTCCTGACCGAGTAGCATGCAACTCGGAGCCTTCTCCTGCCATGTGTTTCTTGCCTTGCCGAGCTGCAGCTAATTCGGATGCTCTCCTCTTCCTAGCTGCATCCAACTCGTCACTTGATTGTTGTACACCACTCCGACCAGTAGCTGGTTTCTTGTCCGAATAGTGATCTTGATTGTCTCTCCACCTCCGGGTTGCTTGTCCAACACAACTTGCCTTCCTGGGCTCTTGTTGCCATCCTTATTTTTCCTGGATTCACCACCAACAACATTGGCCCTGTTAGCTGGTTCAGCTATGTCTGGCCAAATTAACATCTTCTTCCCCTCCAAGTCCATGGTATTCATTGGGAAGGGTTGTTTATCAACTTGCATCTCAAAAAAACTCAATCGTCCGTCACTAATGGACGATTGGATTGTCATCGGAAAACATTGCAATCGTTAGTAGCATGTGAGAAAGAGTTATGATATTTGCAATAAGCACACTATTTTAGCTCTTCAAACAACGGTAAAGTATGAGACATCTTGATAATCTTAGCTTGCAACAAAGCATAAAAAATTCTATCACATTTAGCAACATTAAAAGTGCATTTCATCTCTTCTTCCCTATTCTTATGAATCGACTTTAGATCAAGACAAGTAAAAGGTTTGGTCTTTGAGGGACAAAAAAATTCAGCAGCATAGACATCAGCCTCATCGTTCGAGTTATCAATAGTATACTCGACCACATTCATCTTAGGACGATTAGCCTTGTACCTATGCATATCTTTGAGCTCTCTACCTCGGCTTTCTTGAGCCAAAGCTCTCTGCAAAACTTGGTTGATGGTTAGGAACTCATGGCCTTCTATTTTTTCCTTAATGTTAGTCTTTAAACCATTAACCACAAGATCAACCAAGTCTCTTTCTGTTATCACCAGACTATAGCACTGGTTCTTAGTATCTCGGAATCTCTTGACAGAGTCAGAAACCGATTCATCATTTTTCTGCTTAACCGATGTAAGGTGTGACAACTTAAGCTCATTATCGCCGATATAAAAGTGACCATGAAACTTCTGTTCTAATGGTGAACACAAGCTAATAGAACCATGCGGCAAAGAAGAAAACCATGAAAATGCGGTACCAGTTAATGACAAAGGAAACAAACGCACTTTCAATTCATTAATGCGGCCAGCCTCACCAAGATGCGCCAAGTACTGACTAATGTGCTCCCATGTAGTTTTCTTGCCCTCTCCATAAAACTTAGTAAATTCTGGGATCTTATAACCTGGAGGGCACTGGATTGCATCAAAGTATTTAGGATACGGTTTTTGGTAAATCCGATTCCTAGGTAACTCGACACCAAAGTTTATCTAAGGCATCAAAGTATTCAGGATACGGTTTTAGTCATCTCCTCCCTAAGATTATCTAAGGCATCGTCTATAGTAGCCGATGCTTGTTGTAGCAGTGGCATAGGAGGGATAGGATTGCTGGTTGCGGGTGCTAGAAGTTGCATGTATGCAGAGTTGTAACTCGTCTGTGACCGAGTTGGGTATGCCGAATCCTAACTCGGAAGAAACCGATTAGTGTCTGCGCCCATGTAAACCAAGTTGTAGCTCGGCTGCGTATGAACAATGTTTGCACCTACGGGTATAGCTTGGTTCGGCATAGTTACCAAACTAGGTATGATAGGATTACTTGGTGTAGGCACAATTTGATTAGTATAAGAAGGAGAGTAACTCATCGGCAATGGTGGTACCGATGACAGAGGCAAAGTTGAGCTAGGGTTTCCCATACTAGCAAGCATACTCCCAATACTAGCATTAGATGACTGAGCAATATTTTTTTGAGCCTCAGGATTTTCAAGGAATGCTTGATAGATCAAATCATTACTAGCAGTAATACGGCTCTCAATTTCTTCCCATTATTCTTGGGAAAAGGTAGCACTTATAGAGGGTTTAAGTGGCTCAACAAGAAGAGGAGGGAGCTGGATTTCTCCAATCAGAGTAGCATGGCCTTGGCGCCCCTTGTTGAAGTTTCCAAGGAAAGCTTCCAAATTCTCGTCATCGCGCGGCTTCTTGAGTGCCTCATGAGCCTCGTCGCTCTACTTCTTGAACTCTTCATATATTTGGCTGTGTTCCTCCGATAGATCATCAAGGCTAGGCTTAATGATGTTAGTGGTGTTGATCTCTGACTTGGATATGGTTGATGAAGATTTCTTGAAAATTGTCCCCAGAGGAGTCGCCAAAAAGTGTGTTTTCACACGAATACGTCACGTGTAGCCTCGACGCCGGGGGTGATGCACCGCAGCTCACGTCGAAGGAGATCCGAGCAGCAGCGCAATACACAAGACAACTGCCGGATTCTTTTAAGACACCTGAAACCCCAAACTCCTGGGAGGGACCCCGTCAGTGAGCTCGGCAGCTATGGGCTGCTCCAAGTCGTCCTGAACGCCCAAGGAGCTCCGTTGGTCGCTGTCTCCAAACCTGAAGAACAACGAAGAACGAGAGAAAGAACATGTAGATGAGATATGAAAAAGTAGACGAAAGTAGGGTTTGCGTTTGGGTTGCGATTGATTGTGTTGTTTCAATCAGCCGTCACCTCATCTATATATGAGGAGGCTGGGCTTTCCGTACAAGAAAAGGACTCCAAATCCCTTCCAAATCTTTCCATACAAAACCAAACTCGGATTACAGGTGGGCCTGGGACAACAGTTCTGTTTTTGGGAATTTCGGGGCTGCAAATGACATCGGATGAAAAAACTCAAAACATCAAAATTGTAGCCCTCGAAATTTCCAAGAATTTTCATGTTGAACGTTTTTTGATTCGCAGCCATCTTAATGACCGAAATCCTCACTATTTATGTTAGATATAAATCATATATGTGTCTGGATCCGGGCGTCGCGTCACGTTTTCCATCAGACATCGGTTGCACGGATGTCTGGCTCCGAGATCAGTTTTTTCAGCTTGATAGGCATACATTGTTATGGCTATAACTTTTGTATACGACCTCGAATTGGGAAGATTCAAAAATCAAAATCGACCGATTAGACGAGACGAAGCCGCAACATGTAGAATATTTTTCCATTTGAGGACGCCTTGAATGACTTATTGGCAGAATAGTACTTCGAATGCCAAGATCTTATTGCTTCGAACATAGTTTCGGCCTTTGAGATGGAATTCTATGGCGATGGCTCGAACTACGAAGAGTTTCATATCGATGATATCAATCCTTTTCATGTAGAACACTTCTTATTTTGAGGCCAGCTTGTGTACGAATATTATCGTGCCAAAACCTGGTGTCAACAGATGCCCCCGGCACCCTAAAAAAATATTCAAGGAGACTCAAGCGTCTAAGATTGGGGATTCCCCCGTGCATCCCCTTCTTCATCAACAATTATTAGTTCGCCCTTCTCCACATTATATTTTTATCGCTTCATATGTTATGGGCTTTCCTTGGAGCGTCTTGCTCTTTACTTTTCAGTTTTGCTTTGTTTAATTTTGTTCTGTTTGCTGGTCATAACAAGTTGGATCCTAGCATGCCTTGTTTGGGAGAGAAACACGCTCCACACTACTATGGAAATAGCTATACATGGAAACCTTATTAGTGGCGCATATAATAAGCCATGCGCCACCATCTGTTAGGGGTGGCACACTTGAAAATAATGCGCCACCCATAAGACCTTAGGGGTGGCGCATTATTTTCCAGTGCGCAACCCCTAAGAATGGGCCAGCCTGGATGAGCTTATACGTGGCGCATTCGGTATAATGCACCACCCCTAAGAACCTTATAGGTGGCGCATTTCCAAAATGCGCCACCCCTAAGAACCTTATGGGTGGCGCATTTTGCGCCCCCCCAAGAGATTAGGGGTGGCTCATTTTGGGGTGGCGCATTTTGTAAATGCGCCACCCATAAGGTTCTTAGGGGTGGCGCATTTTGGAAATGCGCCACCCATAAGAGCTTAGGGGTGGCACATTTCAACAATGCTCCAGCACTGACTTGCTATATGCGCCACTAAATGCCTAGAGCTGCCCTTATCTACTCCACCCCACCTACCACCTCTCATTCAATCCACACAATTCTTAAACTAGATCCACTCTTCTAACCCTAGATCTATTCAGTTTTCTCCTCCTCCCCACCTCATTTCTTCCATTTATCCATCCATACTTGGCATTAAATCTATTTTGTTTCATATTGAAGTAAGTGGACCTCCTCCCAAACTCTTTTCTTCCATTTATCACCCATATACTTGCCTTTATTAGCTTGGGGTTTGTTGTATATGTGAAGCTTGGGTTTGATGTATATGTTAAGCTTGTGGTGGTTTGATGTATATGTGAAGTGTATATGTGAAGCTTGTGGTGGTTTTGATGTATATGTGAAGTGTATATGTGAAGCTTGTGGTGGTTTGATGTATATGTGAAGCTTATGGTGGTTTGATGTATATGTGAATCTTGAGTGGCCAATGTTTTGCAGAAATGTCGATTCATTTCCGTTTCGGCAAATTTCTGGCGCACTCTCCGCATGCTCCCATGCATTATTAGGGAAGGTCATGCCGAATTTTTCTGGCGACGACTGTGATATATAATTGTTTTGCTCTCTCTGTACACGCAGGTGATCGATGATGGTCCGCGAGATGATGAGCGATATCACCGTGGATAGGTGGATGCAATGTGCGACAAACGACATGCTAAGGAATAATAGGTCGGATATAAGAAGTCCGTGTCGGAGATGCAAACTGCAGTGCGTGACCGAGCCTGATTCCGGAATATTGCAAAGACACCTGAAGCATAATGGTTTGATGGATGGCTACACACGGTGGATAAGTGATGAAGCTGGTGAGGAGGAGGACGTCAATGGTAGGCGCGCGTAAATGAGGAAGGGCAACCAAACAACAGCGGCGGGCGAGAAGATGAAGAGCATCCTGTACATGATCATGAAGAAGATGCCAAAGCAGATCATGTAGATCAAGATTCCGGACATGAAGATCAAGATGTCGGACATGATGAGGATTCCAGATGGGTGCGGGACCCTCCTGTTCAAGAGCTGCTTGTCAAAGAGGCGTTGAACGCAAGAGGTGCAGCTAGAGAAAGCCAAGATGGCGCAACTCGAGAAAGACGCGGTTACGAATTTGTATGAAGGATGCAACGACGGGGATACCCGCTTGAATGTAACACTTTGAGCTATGGAGATGAAGGCAAAACACAAATGGACCGACGAAAGCTTCGATGATAACATGGCATTCTGGCACGATTGTCTTCCGAAGGGCAAAACGTGTCCAACTAGTATCGCTGAGGCCAAGAAAGTCCTGTGCCCTCTCGATATTCCGCACGTTAAATACCACGCCTGCATAAATGATTGCATGATCTATCGGGGTGAGGACGAAGAGAAAACCACATGCTCGGTGTGCAGTGTTAGTCAATACAAGAGAGGGAAGAAAGTTCCTAGAAAAGTGGTATCGTACTTTCCGATCACTCCTCGTTTGCAGAAGTATTTCGTAGATCCCGAGGAAGCAAAGCTCATGACCTGGCACGCAGATAGAAAGAAGCTAAAAGAGGATGACCCAAACCCGGATCCGGAAAAGGAGGACATGCTGAGGCACCCTTCAGATGGTAGCCAATGGACTGCGTTGGACCTTGAATACCTAGATTTTGGGGAAGAACCAAGGAACCTGAGGATTGGTGTGAGCGCCGATGGAGTCAATCCGTTTGGCGGCCAGAGCAGCACACACAGTACCTGGCTCAGTTTTGTATGCATATAAGACATTCCCCCCTGGAAGTGCATGAAGAAAATGTACATAACAATGTGTATGCTAGTTCAAGGGCCGAAACAACCAGGTACGGACCTCAATCTATACTTGCAACTATTGAAAGAGGAGCTAGAAACGTTATGGAAAGACGGAGTCAATACGTGGGACGCCGCCGCAAAAGAATATTTCCCAATGAAAGCCGCGGTGATCACGACGGTGCACGACTATCTCGGATACAGATATTTCTCAGGGAAGGTGGTCCAAGGATTATGTGCATGTGTTAGGTGCATGGATAATACAACGTACCGCCAGCTACCAAAAGATCTCGGATCTTCAAAAACCGTGTTCCAGGGGTCTAGGAGGTGGCTTTCCAAGAAACACGCGTGGAGAAAACAACGACATCTATTCTATGGAAGCGAGGAGCTCCGAGCACCCCCAGCTCGAATGACCGGCAAAGAAATTGACAACTTGCTGAAAACTTGGAAAGAGTGCCCGCGTTGGGAAAGAAAAAAAAAGACTCAGCCGTTGATGAGAGTATGGAAAGCGAGGTCTGTTTTCTGGGATTTGGAATACTGGAGTCTCCTCCGTAGTCCTCATAGACTTGAACGTGTTCGAGAGCTTGTTTGGCACGCTACTCAACATGCCGGAGAAGACCAAGGACGGGCCAAAAGCAAGGAATGACTTGAAATTTATGGGCATCAGGAGGGAACTTCACCCCCCTAGTGACGACAATGATGAGCCGGAGGAGGAAGCGGATACGGAAACGCAAAACTCTCGCAAAAGAAAAAGGGCGACCAAGAAGAAGACCGGTATTGATCACTGCCCCCCGGCATGCTTCACTTTGTGCGAGGAGATAAAGAGGTTTATCCACTGCCTCGTAGGAGTAAAATTTCCGAACGGCTACGCGGGGAAGATAAGCAGATACCTAGACGAGGCGAAGAAGCGTTTCAGCGGGATGAAATCTCACGACTGTGCCGTGCTGATGACGCAGATTCTCCCGGTTGCGATCCAAGGGATAATGGACGAGCACGTCCGTAAAACGTTGTTTGGCCTTTGCAACTTTTTTGACGTCATCTCCCGGAAGACGATTTGTGCTATGCAACTCAAAAGGCTACAGGAGGAGATCGTGCTCATACTATGCGAGCTTGAGATCTATTTCCCGCCCGCGTTCTTCGACATTATGGTGCATCTGCTGATCCACGTCGTGGAGGATATCGTCCAACTCGGGCCTGCGTTTCTACGCAGCATGATGCCATTCGAAAGGATGAATGGGCACATCAAAAAATACGTTCGTAACAGGTCCCATCCAGATGCAAGCATAGCGAAGGGCTTTCTAACCAAAGAGTGCATCTCTTTTTGCATAAATTATCTCAACACTGAGAACCCTGTTGGTCTGGACGTCAACAAGCACTTTGGCAGGACCGATGGGTGTGGTCACCACGAGGGAAGCCGCGCAATGGATGTCAACTTTGACGGTCGAGACATCGACTTTGAAAGAGCAAGCCTAGTCGCACTACAACACATCCAACTTGTCGATCCTTCGATAGTAAAGCACAACGATGTAATCAGGAAGAAGTACAGTGACCAGGGCCTGCAGATAACGGACCGATATCCACGGCTAATCAAAGAGCACAACTCCGGTTTCATGACTTGGTTCAGGGACGAGCTTCGTGCTAATCTGCCGTGAAGGAACGCTTCCGAGGACGAAAATATGATATTCACCTTGTCACGGGGTGCCGGACGCAACCTGATGACCTATCAAGCGTATGATATCAACGACTACACATTCTACATGGAGGAAAAGGACAATAACTGCGATTACCAGATGTAAGGCCCGATATGCGATACTGTTCCAGATCTAGATGTTTCCATCCGTATCCGGGGACGAAGCACATATAGGTCCCACCGCGACGTATGACGAAGTCATATGCCCCGGATTTCCAACACGATATCACAACATTACAGATACAAGTATACAACATCTCATACAATCGGCATACAACTTCCTCAAATTCAATACATTAGCGGAAGGTACATGTCTGAGTACAGACTACAATCAAATGCCTACTGGCAAAGAGAAAAACATCGATCCCCATAACCACACGGGTCCAGGCCCTCCGCCGGGATCCGCCTAACTAGTCTTCGCCGAGTCTCCACGTGAAACGTCGATCACCATACCGGTTGTCGATCAAGAACCCTGAAAAGAGTTTTGGGGTAGTATCATGAGTACAGAAGTACTCAGCATCCAACTGTAGTGGTCAACTGACCCAGCAAGGACTTCATCACTCGTCATTCTAGGACAACTAGTAGTTTACGGTAAGGATGGGGTAAGTGGTGAGGTTGCTGCCGCAGTAGCATTTATGAAGTGGCTAACGATCTAGAGAGTAACATAAGAAGCCAAGCATTCGATGAGGAATCGCCTCCAACAAGTCTGCTATCCACCTACTACGCAAACATAACACCTATCCTATCCTTGTCCTCCTCTTCGCATCCCGACGAAGAAGAAGCAGTCATGGCACACACATGTGGATCAAGTTATATTAAGATTATCTCAGTTGTTGTTGTCTATGAACAAGGAGTAGGTCTCAAGTCGTACATAACCGTGGACACAGCTTCTCGAAAAGATATAACCCTGCAGGCGTGTACCAACTGCCCATTACAAGGCTCCGCACGCACGTCCATCTCTCTCAGTTGCTACCCATCACAGGCAACCATTTTATGATTTAGTTCCGAGAGATCCAAAACGACAGGTCCCTCTAACTAACAACGAACAAATCCAGGTGGCCCCCGGGGAGTCGACACCCAACTCAAGATTCAGCCGTCTCTCGAATTGGCCTCTTCCGTCTCGCGTCAGGTTGGAATGACATCTGCAAAGCAGGTAGGCATCCCGCGATCCGCAAAGTGTGGACCAACAGGAACACTGTCCCGCTGGCCCGCGTTGTTTGAAATCCACTGGCTGCAGACCAGTTAAGCACACGATTTCAAATGGTAAAATCAGCTTGGGCCACCACTAGAAATGTTTGAAGCTAGGTAGGTAAGAAAAGGGGACCCCATAGCATCCCACACGCGGTTAGGCACGCTCAGTCTTAAAACCAATACCCGGAACTCGGATCCTAGGTGACTCGGATGGAACAAAGCGTCGAGGCGGAATAGCCTAGACCTTCCATCCTTCGTCGAGTATAGTCAACATTTATAATAATCATATCATCCACAACAATATAATAATGTGATAGCCCAACCAAGGAGTAACAGGGTAACATCGTAGCATCCTAAGCATGCATACTAAGCAACGAGGAATAGTAACATAGCAGTACAAGATTTGCTGGGAGGGGAGATGGCTGTATCGGTTTGAAAGAGGCTGTAAACATGTGGTAGGATCAAACATCGAACCTATCCTAGACTAGCATGCAAACCGCCGGTTGAAATAGAATGGATCATAAGTAATGTATAGTCCTTGCCTGTTGATAAGTCAGGTTCCAAAGGTGTAGTTGATCGCAAGCTCGCATCGTCTCTGAGGGGTATCCGCTGGAGCACACAAGAAGTAAACACTGGAAAAGGCAATCGACGAGCAAGCATCTATTACTACGAAGCAATCACCAGCAAACAACGTCAAGAAGGAAACACGAGACAAAGCATGGCATCGCACCTACCGTCGAGAGGGGTTACTAACAGGTTAGTTGTAGTACTCGTCACACACGACGATACCGCACGTTTACGATGGTTCAAGTTGTTTAGCTACAGGTGATCAACAAAGGTTGTTAACATGGCATCTCACTCAAGCATGGCATAGCACACAAACATGGCAAGAGGTGAGGCACAAAGTAAACTATCTAATCTAGTCACTTTAAGTGGGGGGGTAAAACCTATACATGACAACTATTACGGACCCCACGATATTTATTGCATTTGGTACTGTTTTTCCCCTAAACATATTTTATTATTTTTATTATCAAGGAAGAACAGTATAAACACAGTCTGCATGCAATTCTAGTAAAGTTACATATAAGGAACATTTTAAACAGAGCAACGGTTAAAAAGTTATTAAAGAAACAATTTACGGTGGCATGCGATGTAATTAGCAGTCAAAAAACATGTAAACAAAGTCAAACATGGCAACAAGCAACATTTTATTAAACTAGACGAAAAATAATGCAACTTTCATGTTTTATGCGTTGCGATCCGAGCTACCGTTAAAAAGTTATAGGACTTGCAAAAAAAACTACACAATCTGCCAAATAACAGATAAAAGAAAAAAAACATAACAGTAAAAAAAAGAGAGGGACTCACCCTAACGGGCCTGGCCCAAGTGGCCTTGGAGGGGCGGCTGGGCTGGCGCCTTGGGCTGGCTGGGCCGGCTGGCACGCCCCGACCCAGATCCGGCGGCGGTTTGAGGAGGCCGGTCGGGACCTCCCGATCCCGACGAGGAAGGAAGCGGCGGCTGCAGCACTTGATGCCGGCGAGGGGGCAGTAGGGCGCGCGGCGGGGTGCAGGAGGTTCGTGGCGCCGGATCCGGTCCCGGCGAGGTCCAGGCGGCGGCCGGTCGACTCCATGGCGCGGCGGCGTGGGCCCGAGGAGGTTGGCGGCGAGCTCAGGCGCCATCGTGGCTTTGGGCGGCGGCGGCGCTCCTGGATGGAAGAAGGGGAGGAGGTGAGGACGAGGAGGAGAAGGGAGTCGTGGCCAGGGAGAGGAGACGACCTACGGGGGCTCGTCGGCGACGCGAGCTCGCCGACGACGGGTGGCCGTGGCTGGCACGGGGGAGGCGGCTCGGTTGCATCCACGGGAGGAGAGAGAGGAGGAGCTAGGGGCTGACGTGGCACGATCTGGAGCGTCGGATCTCAGATCCGACGGCTCCGGAGGGGCCAGGGGCTAGGGTTTCGGGATTTGTGGTCAAAATGGGCAGATCTGGCAAAGTGGAGGGGGGTGGCTGCAATTTTGTGGCTAGGGAAACCCTAGAAATGGGTCGGAGTGTGGTGGTCTTTATATAGCCCAGGAGGCTGGCAGTCTGCAAAAACATCCCCGGTTTTTTTCTCGCGCGCGCGGTGTTTATGTTTCTGACCGCTGGGGGTCCGCAGGACCTCCGATTCGGGTAAAACTTCGAACTACGCGATCAACGCGTCGAGCCGGCCGCGTTCACCTAGCGCTAGAACCGTTTCGAGAACACTTTCCGGTGCGCTATAAAAATAACTCGTTTAATTATTAAACGGGGTTTTTTGTTCCGTTGGCTGCGGCTGGTCTCGTGCGGTTTTCGCGACGGTGATCGGGCGAAACCCGGTGTCGCAAAGGTCGAGTGTCAGGGTGGCAAGGGTCAGTCTCCGTCCGTTACGAGATAAGAGGGGGGGGGGAAATAATCGACGATCAATAAATCGGGGATGCAAACATCGCAAACAAATCAGAAAATCAAACAATTCACACCGAAAACAAAATTTTTAATTTTTGTGAAATCTAGGCTGTTAAAATACAACTCCACCAACAAGGGATATCGTCCCGAGATCCTAGACGATCCGGGGGAGAGGGGAAGGGGGAAAGAAGAAAGAGTCGACGATCTTCAACACCACCAACAAGGGACTCTGCTCCATGTCGAACGACGAACTCCGTCGAGAAAATTTCCGCGGAGAGACGACATCGTCGGAAAAACGAAACCGTCAGTGTCAAGAGTTGGAACGACAACGATAACCGGATCAAAGGATAGCATTTTCGATAAGTCGTGAAAACACCGGCACAAGGATGGACGGCAATGGATGACCCTGATGATACCCAAAATCGGACAAGCTAAAGGTACTACAGGAATTCCCAAACCTGAGATCGGAATCGAGACAATACGCTGCAAGCAAGGCATTGTAACTATTCCGAAACTCCACACACTCGAGATCCTAAAGTTTGAAAGGGGAAAGTCGAGAATAAAACACTTACGGCACTTGTAACTTTGTAACTACTCTCTGATAGTAACTTTGTAACTACAAAATAGTTTTTGTCTAGACTCGACTTCGGCCAGAAAGAGGGTCCTACAGTCGGTAAGGCTCTGATACGAAGTTGTAAGGCCCGGTATGCGGTACTGTTCCAGATCTAGATGTTTCCATCCGGATCCGGGGACGAAGCACATATCGGTCCCACAGCGACATATGACGAAGTCATATGCCCCGGATTTCCAACACGATATCACAACATTACAGATACAAGTATACAACATCTCATACAATCGGCATACCACTGCCTCAAATTCAATACATCAGCGGAAGGTACATGTCTGAGTATAGACTAGAATCAAATGCCTACTGGCAAAGAGAAAAACATCGATCCCCATAACCACACGGGTCCAGGCCCTCCGCTGGGATCCGCCTAACTAGTCGTCGTCGATTCACCACGTGAAAGGTCGATCACCATACCGGTTGTCGATCAAGAACCCTGAAAAGAGTTTGGGGGTAGTATCATGAGTACAGAAGTACCCAACATCCAACTGTAGTGGTCAACTGAACCAACAAGGACTTCATCACTCGTCATTCTAGGACAACTAGTAGTTTACGGTAAGGATGGGGTAAGTGGTGAGGTTGCTGCCGCACTAGCATTTATGAAGTGGATAGCGATCTAGAGAGTAACATAAGAAGTCAAGCATTCGATGAGGAATCGCCTCCAACAAGTCTGCTATCCACCTACTACGCAAACATAACACCTATCCTATCCTTGTCCTCCTCTTCGCATCCCTACGAAGAAGAAGCAGTCATGGCACACACACGTGGATCAAGTTATATTAAGATTATCTCAGTTGTTGTTGTCTATGAACAAGGAGTAGGTCTCAAGTCGTCCATAACTGTGGACACGGATTCTCGAAAAGATATAACCCTGCAGGGGTGTACCAACTGCCCATTACAAGGCTCCGCACGCACGTACATCTCTCTAAGTTGCTACCCATCACAGGCAACCATTTTATGATTTAGTTCCAAGAGATCCGAAATGACAGGTCCCTCTAACTAACAACGAACAAATCCTGGTGGCCCCCGGGGAGTCGACACCCAACTCAAGAGTCGGCCGTCTCTCGAATTGGCCTCTTCCGTCTCGCGTCAGGTTGGAATGACATCTGCAAAGCAGGTAGGCATCATGCGCTCCGCAAAGTGTGGACCAACAGGAACACTGTCCCGCTGGCCCGCGTTGTTTGAAATCCACTGGCTGCAGACTAGTTAAGCACACGATTTCAAATGGTAAAATCAGCTTGGGCCACCACTAGAAATGTTTGAAGCTAGGTAGGTAAGAAAAGGGGACCCCATAGTATCCCACACGCGGTTAGGCACGCTCAGTCTTAAAACCAATACCCGGAACTCGGATCCTACTTGACTCGGATGGAACAAAGCGTCGGGGCGTAATAGCCTAGACCTTCCATCCTTTGTCGAGTATAGTCAACATTTATAATAATCATATCATCCACAACAATATAATAATGTGATAGCCCAACCAAGGAGTAACAGGGTAACATCGTAGCATCCTAAGCATGCATACTAAGCAGGGGCTGAGCAACGAGGAATAGTAACATAGCAGTACAAGATTTGCTGGGAGGGGAGATGGCTGTATCAGTTTGAAAGAGGTTGTAAACATGTGGTAGGATCAAACATCGATCCTATCCTAGACTAGCATGCAAACCGCCGGTTGAAATAGAATGGATCATAAGTAATATATAGTCCTTGCCTATTGATAAGTCGGGTTCCGAAGGTGTAGTTGATCGCAAGCTCGCATCGTCTCCGAGGGGTATCCGCAGGAGCACACAAGAAGTAAACACTTGAAAAGGCAATCGACGAGCAAGCATCTATTACTACGAAGCAATCACCAGCAAACAACGACAAGAAGGTAACACGAGACCAAGCACGGTATCGTACCTACCGTCGAGAGCGGTTACTAACAGGTTAAGTGTAGTACTCGTCACACACGACGATACCGCACGTTTACGATGGTTCAAGTTGTTTGGATACAGGTGATCAACAAAGGTTGTTAACATGGCATCTCACTCAAGCATGGCATAGCACACAAACATGGCAAGAGGTGAGGCACAAAGTAAACTATCTAATCTAGTCACTTTAAGTGGGGGGTAAAACCAATACATGACAACTATTACAGACCCCACGATATTTATTTCATTTGGTATTGTTTTGCCCCTAAACATATTTTATTATTTTTATTAGCAAGCAAGAACAGCATAAACACAATCTACATGCAATTCTAGTCAAGTTACATATAAGGAACATTTTAAACAGAGCAACGGTTAAAAAGTTATTAAAGAAACAGTTTACGGTGGCATGCGATGTAATTAGCAGTCAAAAACATGTAAACAAAGTCAAACATGGCAACAAGCAACATTTTATTAAACTACACGAAAAACTATGCAACTTTCATGTTTTATGCGTCGCGATCCGAGCTACCGTTAAAAAGTTATAGCACGCGCAAAAAAAACTACACAATCTGCCAAATAACAGATAAAAGAAAAAAACATAACAGTCAAAAAAAGAGAGGGCCTCACCCTAACGGGCTCGGCCCAAGTGGCCTGGGAGGGGCGGCTGGGCTGGCGCCTTGGGCTGGCTGGGCCGACTGGGGAGCCCCGGCCCAGATCCGGCGGCGGTTGGAGGAGGCCGGTCGGGACCTCCCGATCCCGACGAGGAAGGACGCGGCGGCCACCGCACTTGATGCTGGCGAGGGGGCAGCAGGGCGCGCGGCGGGGTGCAGGGGGTTCGTGGCGACGGATCCGGTCCCGGTGAGGTCCAGGCGGCACCCAGTCGACTCCATGGCGCGGCGGCGTGGGCCCGAGGAGGTTGGCGGTGAGCTCAGGCGCCATGGTGGCTTTGGGCGGTGGCGGCGCTCCTGGATGGAAGAAGGGGAGGAGGTGAGGACGAGGAGGAGAAGGGAGTCGCGGCCAGGGAGAGGAGACGACCTGCGGGGGCTCATCGGCGACGCGAGCTCGCCAGTGACAGGTGGCCGTGGCTGGCACGGGGGAGGCGGCTCGGTTGCATCCACGGGAGGAGAGAGAGGAGGAGCTAGGGGATGACGTGGCACGATCTGGAGCGTAGGATCTCAGATCCGACGGCTCCGGATGGGCCAGAGGCTAGGGTTTCGGGATTCGTGGTCAAAATGGGCAGATCTGGCAAAGTGGAGGGGGGTGGCTGCAATTTTGTGGCTAGGGAAACCCTAGAAAGGGGTGGGAGTGTGGTGGTCTTTATATAGCCCAGGTGGCTGGCAGTCTGCTAAAACATCCCCGTTTTTTTTCTCGCGCGCGCGATATTTACGTTTCTGACCGCCGGGGGTCCGCAGGACCTCCGATTCGGGTAAAACTTCGAACTACGCGATCAACGCGTCGAGCCGGCGGGGTTCACCTAGCGCTAGAACCGTTTCGAGAACACTTTTCGGCGCGCTATAAAAAAATCTCGTTTAATTATTAAACGGGGTGTTTCGTTTCGTTGGTTGCGGCTGGTCTCGTGCGGTTTTCGCGACGGTGATCGGGCGAAACCCGGTGTCGCAAAACTCGAGTGTCAGGGTGGCAAGGGTCAGTCTCCGTCCGGTACGAGATAAGAGGGGGGGAAATAATCAACAATCGATAAATCGGGGATGCAAACATCGCAAACAAATCAGACAATCAAACAATTGACACCGAAAACAAAATTTTAATTTTTGTGAAATCTGAGCTGTTACACCAGAACTCAGGGGTAACGGGGATATTCTACACTGATGACGTCAAGGAAAGATTCTACGGAAGGATCGAGGACATATGGGAGCTCGACTACCGTGGAGAGAAGGTGTCGATGTTCCGTGTGAGATGGGCCAAGAGCATCATAAAAGAAGACCGGTACTTCATGTAAGGCCCGATATGCGGTACTGTTCCAGATCTAGATGTTTCCATCCGAATCCGGGGACGAAGCACATATTAGTCCCACCGCGACATATGAAGAAGTCATATGCCCCGGATTTCCAACATGATATCACAACATTACAGATACAAGGATACAACATCTCATACAATCGGCATACAACTGCCTCAACACAATACAACAGCGGAAGATACATGTTTGGGTACAAACTACAATCAAATGCCTACTAGCAAAGAGAAAAACATCGATTCCCATAACCACACAGGTCAAGGCCCTCCGCCGGGATCCGCCTAACTAGTCGTCGTCGAGTCTCCACGTGAAACGTTGATCACCATACCTGTTGTCGATCAAGAACCCTGAAAAGAGTTTGGGGGTAGTATCATGAGTACATAGGTACTCAGCATCCAACTGTAGTGGTCATCTGACTCAGCAAGGACTTCATCACTCGTCATTCTAGGAAAACTAGTAGTTTACGGTAAGGAAGGGGTAAGTGGTGAGGTTGCTGCCGCACTAGCATTTATGAAGTGGCTAACGATCTAGAGAGTAAGATAAAAAGCTAAGCATTCGATGAGGAATCGCCTCCAACAAGTCTGCTATCCACCTACTACGCAAACATAACACCTATCCCATCCTTGTCCTCCTCTTCGCATCCCGATGAAGAAGAAGCAGTCAAGGCACACACACGTTGATCAAGTTACATTAAGATTATCTCAGTTGTTGTTGTCTATGAACAAGGAGTAGGTCTCAAGTCGTCCATAACCGTGGACACGGCTTCTCAAAAAGATTTATCCCTACAGGGGTGTACCAACTGCCCATTACAAGGCTCCGCACGCTCTCCCATCTCTCTCAATTTCTACCCATCACAGGCAACCATTTTATGATTTAGTTCCAAGAGATCCGAAACGACAGATCCCTCTAACTAACAACGAACAAATCCGGGTGGCCCCCGGGGAGTCGACAACCAATCCAAAAGCTGGCCACGCTCTCGGATCGGACTCTTCCGTCTCAACAGGGTTTGGGTTACCGAGACGCCTCACGTGAAGCCTCGGGCCCTCGCCGGTCAAAGGTGGACCAACAGGGAAACCATTTCTCCGCTGGTCCGGGTTCGCTTAAAAACACCTGGCAGCTGACCAGCACACACACGGTTTCAAATGGTAAATCAGCTTGGGCCACCACTAGAAATGCCTGAAGCTAGGTAGGTAAGAAAAGGGGACCCCATAAAATCCCACACGCGGTTAGGCACGCTCAGTCTTAAAACCAATACCCGGAACTCGGATCCTAGGTGACTCGAATGGAACAAAGCGTCGGGGCGGGATAGCCTAGACCTTCCATCCTTCGTCGAATATAGTCAACATTATAATAATCATATCATCAACAACAATATAATAATGATAAATGTGATATCCCAACCCAAGGAGTAACAATGGTAACATCGTAGCATCCTAAGCATGCATACTAAGCAGGGGCTGAGCAACGAGCAATAGTAACATAGCAGTACAAGGTTTGCTGGGACGGGACATGGCTGTATCGGTTTGAAAGAGGCTGTAAACATGTGGTAGGATCAAACATCGAACCTAACCTAGACTAGCATGCAAACCTCTTGTTGAAATAGAATGGATCATAAGTAATGTATAGTCCTGTCCTGTTGATAAGTCGGGTTCCGAAGGTGTAGTTGATCGCAAGCTCGCAACGTCTCCGAGAGGTACCCGCGGAAGCACACAAGAGGTAAACACTGGAAAGCAATCAACGAGAACACATCTATTACTACGAAGAAACACGAGCAAGCATCAACAATAAGGCAACACGAGACATCGCACCTACCATCGAGAGCGGTTACTAACAGGTTAAGTGGAGTACTCGTCACACACGACGATACCGCACATTTAGAAACGTTCAAGTTGTTTAGCTACAGGTGATCAACAAAGTTGTTAACATGGCAACTCAAGCAAGCATGGCATAGCACACAAACATGTCAAGAGGTGAAGCACAAAGTAAACTATCTATGCTAGTCAATTTAAGTGAGGCACAACCTAAACATGGCATAACACTAAGTGCCGCACGATGATTAAAACATTTGGTACTGTTCTGTCCTAAACCATATTTTAGGTTGGTTAACAATAGCAAACAATAGCATAAACACAAAGTACACGAAAAACTAATCATGTTACATATAAAGAACACCCCAAACGGAGTTACGGTTAAAAATATATAAGCAAAACAAATTACGGGCACAAACTGCCAACATCACGAAGCATACATTAGAGCAATTCACAAACAAGGTAATCAATGCAAACATGATCACAAATGACTTGCAATTAAAGTAGACATGACAGGGAAGGCATGGCAAAAATAATCATGCAAAAAGGCATCATAGATCAAAAGATATTAAGCAAACAACATGGCATCGCAAAGTAACAGACAATATCATATATTACCAGAAATTGAGGTGGCTGTCAAAAAAATTGAGGTTTATCGCAAAGTAACAACATGGCATCGAAAAATTGAGGTGGCTGTCAAAAACAGCGGGATGGAAACTTTGGAGCTAAATAACTATATTACCAGAAATCATATCATGTAAATTCAATACATATAATGGAAGTAGACAATATGCTTAACAATATACAATTGGAATCACTCAATTCCGATAAACGGTCGCGACACACTCGTCGACCGAAGTTGCAACAAAATAACAGTTTCAGCAACAGCAGCACAATAACATCAGGATAGCTACATTGGAGCAAGACTTAATACAGCTAAAGCACCCAAACATGGCAAGTTAATTAATTAAGTAGTTGCATTTATTAATATTTGACTAGTGCAAACATGTCGATCGGAGCCAACGCCGGTCCTTCTTCTCAGCCGGGAAAAAAAAGGATGCAATTTTGGGAATACTCCCAGGAGGAGGTCGAGGAGCAGAGAGAAGAGGAAGTACCTCTGGGCGAGGAGGAGTATGTGGAGGACATAGAGTCGGAGTCCGACTCACCGGATGATGACATGGAGGAGGAGGCCGTTACGACAGACGGCGAGAGGAACACCGGCGAGGATGAAGGGACCGGTGGCTCCAACACAGATGGTACCCAGTCGAAGCAGAATCGGAAACCGACCAAGGTCTGCACCATCAGTCAAGAATTTACTGTCGTGACCGCCGTTGGGATTCCTAAATAGCCCGAACGTTTTTCGGAAGGGTACAACCGTCAAGCCGCGGCGATCCTCCGTAACATTGTGCCGATCACCACGATTAACCTCAGGAGTCGTGAGAATATTCATTATTTTCAGCTTCTTATCAACAAGATGCACGGCCGATACAAGTTCCCGGAGCCGTACGATAACACCAAACAAAAAGGGAACAAAGTAAGCACATAGGCCCTTAGGAAGATGAGCAAGGCCTTGTCCAGTTGGAAACCCCGGGTGAAGGCGGCAATTATTGAAAAGAACAAAACCTGGGAGGAGCTCAAGGAGAAAGAGACGTTGATCGACGAAGCTACCTACAACCTTTTCAAGGCTAGGTGTGAGTCCGATCCAGCCAAGGCCGCGAGTGCAAAGGGCAAGGCCATGCGGTCGCAGGTCATAGGTAACCACCGTCTCGGAGCCGGTGGTTACATAAGTTCCAAGCTTAAATGGGACAAGGAGGATGCCGAGTACGCCATTGCGGGCATACCTAACCCCTTCGAGCAATACAAAGGTGATCCGCAGACCGAATTCTTTGTGAGGTCCCGGATCTATAAGGACAAAGAAATCTCAAAAATAGTTATCGATCCTAAAATTCAGGAGTTTACGACTGCCGTGGTAAGTAGTTTACCACACGACCTTGTCGATTGAATTATCCAGTGAAGTTCACAATTTCTTAATGTTTCACATTCTTTCTACAGCAAGCAGAAATGAAAGTCGGCTCATCGCAGGAGTCGTTGATATGGTGAGGATCTCTCACTCCTCGTTGGTTACCCCAAGTGGAAGGTGAGATGTAGCGTAGCAGCAAATTTCCCTAGGTAAAGATACCAAAGTTATCGAACCAGTAGGAATCCAAGAGATACAAGAAGGTGTCACGGCGCTTGACGTGGACCTGCACACAACAAAAAATAACTTTGCTCCCAACGAGTACAGAATAGTTGTCAATTCCTCCGGCCTTGCTGTTTACAAAGGATCAACGCAAGAGATAATAATACTGGCAACTGAAAGTAAACTAAGGAAGTAAACAGTAATGTGAAGATGGACCGGGGTCCCGTGATTTTCACTAGTGATGTCTCTCTCCCAAAAGACGATAAAATTGCTAGCGAGGTAAACAAATCACAGCTGGGAAATTGACAGAATTACGAAGGCACCGCAATGCTAACTATGCTGCAAAGAAAGGAAGGGCTCAAAAGCAATGGGCAGTACGCCAAGGTAAGTAGACCGAAATCCAACTGCATCTACTACGAATCATCCACCTTGAGATATATATCCAGAACATCTCGCTGGTATTAAGTTGCGAATCCCACCCAAAGTGTAAACTCAAAGCAACAGACAACTGCATTAAAAGAACTTTGCGTAAAGTAAACAATCCTTGCACCCGCAAGTACAAGCACCGTTGTTTTATCCCTGGTGGCAACAACACATCCCCTAGTCTCATGTTTCTGTCACTCAAGCTAGACATCAAGGGGCTGAACACACAATCAAGCATAACGCTCCCTCTTGGAGTTGCAACAAATCACTGGGCCAAATTAAAATATGGCAACGGAGAACATGCAAGAATTTACTCAAGAACAAAATATAAAAGAGAAGAACCAAATATATTACTCATCACAATCTGAACATAGTCTCATAATGCATCAGATCCTAGAAAACTCAGCATAGCAACAGCAGAAATTACAAAGGTGCCTCGATCATGTGAGGCAGCTCACGAGGTCTCGAAAGTGGAAGCACAAAGAGGGGAGAGAAGTACATCACATAGCTATTGGTCACGGACCCATGGTCCAAGGGGAACTACTCACGGTACATACGGGAGGCGTCCATCGCTATGGATGGTCTCCCGGAGGGGGTTCCTCCTCCCGGCAGGGTGCGGGGGCAGCTTCTCCAGGCAGCCCCGATCTAGAAACGGCGGCGGCGGTACAGAGGCGAGTTCGTGGAAAAGAGATCGATATTAGGGGTTTCCACCCCGAGGGCTAAATATAGGCAGAGGGGGTGTCAAGGGCACCCACCAGGCAGCCAGGAGGCCTCCTGGCGCGACCTAGGTTGGGGCCGCGCCAGGGACCCTCCTGGTCTCCTGGTGGTGGCCCCCCTCCGCTACCTTGGTGATTCCGGAAGCTTTCGGGTCGCTGATTTTTTATCTGATTTTTCCGGATTTTTTGGAGCACTTTTAATAGCCGGAAAACCTGAAATACAAAAACAGCAGAAAACAACAACTCGCAGCTGGGTGCACTGGGTTAATAGATTAGTCCAAATATGCTCAGAAGTGTACGAAAGTTCAAGAAAATCATGACAAAGTCACACAAAACATGCATGGAGCAAGCAGAAATTATAGATACGTTTGGGACGTATCAACATCCCCAAGCTTAATTCCTGCTCGTCCTCGAGTAGGTAAATGATAACAAGCATAATTTCTGTGGTGACATGCCACACAACCATATAAGGACTTTTAAGTAAAGCAATCAAAGCATGCGATTAAATTCAAGTCTTAACAAGCAAGAGTCTATATTAGCATTAACACAAGCAACAAAAGAATAAAAGGTGCAAGAGCTCTCGCTGTCCGTGACTCGAATGTCTCCAGATGGTGTTTGCGTGCAAGCAGGGGACTGGGAAAAAGAGAGAAAAAAGGTTGTTGAGAACAACTATCTACTCAAGTTTCACACTTAGTCTCCTTTGGATTCTTATCTTGACTCGTCCCCAGACCACTAGCCAGGTACAAATCAAACTGATCCACTCCCTTTCGATATTTTGAGCACTCATGCAATGGATTAGCGTGAGCAAGAAAGTTGACACCTAAAAGGCGAAACAGAAAGAAGGTGGAGGAGGAAGACAAAAAGGTGTGAAAGGCTCACATCAATGAGGACAATCGTAGGCAAGAGAAGGCCATATGATAGATATGATGTGAGGAGTAGGGATTGCCATGCAATGGATGCACATGTGAGCTAAAATCTCTCCAAGGGAACTAGTGGGGGTGCATCTAACTTGCTTTCTCAAGAAGACCTAGAGCTCGTTTGAGGAGGCTCATCATTGGAATATACAAGCCAAGTTCTATAGTGTGAAGGTCCCCACATAGCTATATGCATGATGATGATATCTATGGAGTACAAGGGATAGAAGATGAAGTACTAGTGTGGATCTCTCAAAAGGAATAGTAGTGTGCCCCTTTCTCTCTTTTTATTTTTCTTTTTCTCTTTTTTCTATTTTTTGTATTTTTTGGTGGCCTCAATGGCTCTTTCTATTTAACTCTCATTTGTTCTCTTTGGGATCTTTTGATTTTTTCCTCTTTGGGATCTTTTCCTCACTTTAGGGTCAACACTCTATATTTTACAAGAATATAGGAGATCTTTCACACTTTACAAAGGTACTCACATAAAGAAGATATAACTATCATGATGCAAATGTATGCTTCTGCCAGGATAGCAGGATATGCAATGATACTAGCGCGTCATGTAGCAATGATTAGGGAAAGGCCCAACAAGCATGCGGCTCATCGATCAAGCAAGTAGCATGTATGACATTAAGATCAAGTCATGAGAAGATGGATGTTGAATGGCAATGTATCTCGGAAAGGCTATAGAAATTCCTTGTAGGTAGGTATGGTGGCTGTTTTGAGGAAAGATATAAGGAGTCTTATGATGACAGAGCGTATCATGCCACGGGTTTGGATGCACCAGCGAAGTATGCGCCAACTCTCAAGGTGAGAAAGGGCAATGCACGGTACCGAAGAGGCTAGAAAAAGTATAGGTGGGTGGAAGTGTCAACTTTCGAATACTCACATTAGTCCGAAGAACTCATGCACTTATTATTGGTAACTCTCAATCTAATCAGGAGGTTCACAGAGAGACAAGTACCCCGAGGAGGAGTGTATGGGTTTTTTGTTATCCGTGCACATCGTCGACTCATGGTATGTGAGTGTACTCTAATATTTGAACCCTCTAGAGGTTAGTGATCCATCTAGTAGCTTGTAACAGCCCAGATTTCACAAAAAATATTTTTTTTGTTTTCGGTGTGAATTGTTTGATTGTCTGATTTGTTTGCGGTGTTTGCATCCCCGATTTATCGATCGGCGATTATTTCCCCCCCTCTTATCTCGTATCGGACGGAGACCGACCCTTTCCACCCTGACACTCGACCTTTGCGACACAGGGTTTCACCCGATCACCGTCGCGAAAACCGCACGAGACCAGCCGCAGCCAACGGAACGAAAAACCCCGTTTAATAAGTAAACGTGTTATTTTTATAGAGCGCCGGAAAGTGTTCTCGGAACGGTTCTAGCGCTAGGTGAACGCCGCTGGCTCGACGCGCTGATCGCGCAGTTCGAAGTTTTACCCGAATCGGAGGTACTGCGGACCCCGGCGGTCAGAAATGTGAGCACTGCGCGCGCGAGAGAAAAACCGGGGATGTTTTTGCAAACAGCCAGCCACCTGGGCTATATAAAGACCACCACACTCCCACCTCTTTCTAGGGTTTCCCTAGCCACAAAATTGCAGCCACCCCCTCCACTTTGCCCCAAAAACACCCCCATTTTCGTCCAAAACCTAGCTCCCAGATCTGGAAATCAGCCCAATGGATCTGGACCGTCAGATCGGCCGATCTGACGGCCAGGAGAGTGCCACGTCATCCCAGCCTTCTCTCTCTCCTCCAACACCCCTCCACCGCGTACCGCCCGTGGGCATCCGCCACCGTCGCTCGCCTCCGGCCGTCGCCGGCAAGCCGCGCCCCTCCTCTCCTCCTCCCCTTTCCTCTCCTCCCTCTTCTCCTCTCATCCTCCTATTTTCTTCCCTGTAGGAACCGCGCCGCACACCATGGACTGGAGGCACGATGGCTGCCTCGAGCGAGAGCTCGGCCTTTCCTCGCGCCGTGCGCGCCGCCATGAGGAGGACCCCTCCGGATCTGGATGGAAACATCTAGATCTGGAACAGTACCGCATATCGGGCCTTACAACTTGGTATCAGAGCCTTACCGACCGTAGGGTCCCCTCTCTAGCCGAAGTCGAGTCTAGACAAAAACTATTTTGTAGTTACTAAGTTAGTTGTCGGAGCGTAGGAATCTATTTACTCCTTACCATTGCTCTGGTCAGGACAAGTGTCGTAAGTGTTTTATTCTCGACTTATCCCGTTTCAAACTTTAGCATCTCTGTGGAGTTTCGGAATAGTTACAATGCCTTGCTTGCAGCGTATTGTCTCGATTCCGATCTCAGGTTTGGGAATTCCTGTAGTTTCTTTAGCTTCTCCAATTTTGGGTATCATCTGGGTCATCCATTTCCATCCCTACTTTTATCGGTGTTTTTACGACCTGCGTCGAAAATCACTATCCCTTGATCTGGTTTTCGCGATCGTTCTTCCTCTTGTCACTGACGGTTTCGTTTTTCCGACGATGCCGTCTCTCTGTGGAAATTTATCTCGATAGAAGTTCGTCGTTGACATGGAGCAGAGTCCCTGGTTGGTGGTGTTGAAGATCATCGTCTCTCTTTTCTCTCCCCCCTCTCCCCCGGGTCGTCCTGGATCTCGGGACGAGATCCCTTGTTGGTGGTGTTGTATTGTAACAGCCCAGATTTCAAAAAAAATAAAAATTTTGTTTTCGGTGTGAATTGTTTGATTGTTTGATATGTTTGCGGTGTTTGCATCCCCGATTTATCGATCGGCGATTATTTTTCCCCCTCTTATCTCGTATCGGACGGAGACCGACCCTTGCCACCCTGACACTCGACCTTTGCGACATCGGGTTTCACCTGATCACCGTCGCGAAAACCGCACGAGACCAGCCGCAGCCAACGGAACGAAAAACCCCGTTTAATAAGTAAACGGGTTATTTTTATAGCGCGCCGGAAAGTGTTCTCGGAACAGTTCTAGATCTAGGTGAACACCGCTGGCTCGACGCGCTGATCGCGCAGTTCGAAGTTTTACCTAAATCGGAGGTACTGCGGACCCCGGCGGTCAGAAACGTGAGCACCGCACGCGCGAGAGAAAAACCGGGGATGTTTTTGCAAACTGCCAGCCACCTGGGCTATATAAAGACTACCACACTCCCACCTCTTTCTAGGGTTTCCCTAGCCACAAAATTGCAGCCTCCCCCTCCACTTTGCCCCAAAAACACCCCCATTTTCGTCCAAAACCTAGCTCCCAGATCTGGAAATCAGCCCAATGGATCTGGACCGTCAGATCGGCCGATCTGACGGCCAGGAGAGCGCCGCGTCATCCCAGCCTTCTCTCTCTCCTCTAACTCCCCTCCACCGCGTGCCGCCCGTGGGCATCCGCCGCCGTCGCTCGCCTCCGGCCGTCGCCGGCAAGTCGCGCAGCCGCACCTCTCCTCTCCTCCTCCCCTTTCCTCTCCTCCCTCTTCTCCTCTCATCCTCCTATTTTCTTCCCTGCAGGAACCGCGCCGCGCACCATGGACTGGAGGCGCCATGGCCGCCTCGAGCGAGAGCTCGGCCTCTCCTCGGGCCGTGCGCGCCGCCATGAGGAGGACCTAGCTGGATCTGGATGGAAACATCTAGATCTGGAACAGTACCGCATATCGGGCCTTACATAGCTAGAGTTCTCAACAGGGGTTTTTGGTTTTCGAAAAACACACGGATTTCCCAAAATACGACATCTATCACTAATAAGCTCGAGCTCTTGACACCAAAAGTTCAAACATTACTCTAGTCAATACCTCAAAACTATTGCAAGTTACTACTACAAAGAGAATAGCAAATTCAACTACCTACTCCTAGTGAAGACACAAAACTCAGTGCAACAGGCAAACTCTCTAACAAGATAAAACATGCAACCTATAGAAAGTTCAACCTAAAACAAAAGAAAATCTGTAGAAAAACTAAAGCACTACAAGTAAACAGAGCAGCAGCTAAGAAAAGAAAAAGAACAACTCACAGCTAAAAGAATAAGCATGCAAATCCTATGAGGAGTTCTAGTTCAAGCGGAGCGTGTATCTCTCCCACACAAAAGAGTAAGCTGGGGTCTAACTTGTTATGAACAGCAAGCAAATCTAAAAAAAACTAAAAACAAAACCTAAGAGCGAGACGCTCCAAGAATAGCACATAACGCATGAAGTGATAAAAATATAGTGCAATGGGAGACGAACTGATAATTGTTGATGAAGAAGGGGATGCACGGGGGAATCCCCAAGCTTAGACGCTTGAGTCTTCTTGAATATTTCTTGGGGGTGAACATGGGCATCCCCAAGCTTGAGCGTTTGACACTCCAAGATCTTCTTTCATCATTTTCCATCGCGCACTTGAAAACTCCCTTCATACATAACTCATTGTAGACTAATTAAAGAGGTTAGTACCCAACTAAAATAATTTTTCCTCTACTGGAAATAAAGATAAAATTGAAGATCTACTGTTTCTCAAGATTGCCAAAAGGTCTTTGAAAAGAAAAAAGCAAGGTTAAGGTTTGCAAAACGAAGAAAAGGAAAAACAAGACAGAATCTGTGAAAAACAGACCAGCAGGTAAAACGAATTTTTTAGGGATACTTATGCAACTCAATTCAAAAAACTCAGAACATACGCAAGTTTCGTAATTGTATAGAGCACTCTGTGTAAAAAATTCAGCTCAAAAAGATGAACTGAGATTTTTTCTGTGATTTTTCTAGTCACGAGGACAGAATCTGTTTTCTGGACAGCATGTCACAACTTTCACTTCCCTTGTCGTATGAGTCTATAAAAGGCACAAAGCTTGAAAAATAAAGATAGAATGATGTTTCTACAGTAGTAACAATCATCAAGACTACTAAAAACAGAAGAAAAGCAAAAAATAAAAACCTAAATTCGTTGCGGGCTGCCTCCCGAAAGCACTTCTTTAGAGCCATTAGCTAGGCTTAAAGCAGAAGATCAAGTCTTTTCAAGAGAATAACTAGCCCATGTGACGGACTCAAAAGGTAACTGAATCTTTTTCCTAGGGAAATATTCCATCCCTTTCTTGATATGGAATTGGAATTTGATATTCCCTTCTTTCAAATCAATAACAACATCAACTGTGCGAAGAAAAGGAAGTCCCAAAATAATTGGACAAGAGGGCTCACACTCAATGTCCATAATAGTGAAATCAACGGGAACATAATTGTCATTGACAATGATAAGAACATCGTCGATTTTCCCCAAAGGCTTTACGGAAGAATCAACAAGACGAACACCAAAAGAACAGGGATCAAAAGGTTTCAATTCAAGCATATCATACATTCTTTTGGGCATAACAGAGGTACTTGCTCCAACATCACAAAGAGCATAACAAGAGATGTTATTCAATTTGTTTTTTATCATAGGATCCCAACCATCTTCTAGCTTCCTAGGTATGGAGGCTTCTAGTCTAAGCTTCTCCTCCCTAACTTTGATTAGAGCATTAGTGATATGCTCTGTGAAGGCAAAATTAAGTTTGCTAGTGTGGGGCTCTCTAGAAATCTTGTTTAGTAAACCAATAACTTCAGGTAAAGTGCAGTTGTCAAAGTCTAAGTCACTACTATCTATCAGGGAGGTAGTGATATCATTTAGGCTCACTTGTTTAAAATCCTCTATGTTCATAGGGGTTTCTTCATCTATGGTTGAGGTGGTAGCATCACCATTGATAGGTCCAGTGGGACTAGGGGTGTGATGGGTGCTAACTGTTTGGACATCCTCAACTACTTGGATAGTGGCTAATGTGTGGTAAGTAGGAAGGCTCTTAATTCTATCCTATTCCTCTTTTTCTCTAGCCCATCTTTCTTTGAGTTTAGCCATCATCCTAATATTTTCATTGATTTGTAACTGGATAGCATTAATAGGAGTGACCTTACTCTCCTCAAGGGGAGAGGTTCTAATTTTTAACATCTCAACATCAAGGGCTAAGTTTTCTACCTTCAAACAAAGATTATCTAATTTAGCTAGTTTTTCTTCCACATTCTTGTTGAAGGCTTTTTGGGTAGTGATAAAGTCTCTAAGCATACTCTCTAGTTCAGAGGTGGGGTTCTTGTTTCTAGGGTAGGTGTTGTTGTTCCCATAAGTGGATGGAAACCGCCTAGGATTACTAGCAAAGTTGCCCCTATAAGAATTATTATTAAAGTTGTTTGTAGCAATGAAGTTCACATCTACTTGATCCTGAGCAATCATAGAATTTAAAGGAACATCCTGAGGATCAGTAGGAGATTGCTTGTGTCAGAACCCTCTGTTAGGTAATGTGCTAGGATCAAAGTCACCTTGCATCATGTTAAAAATTTCAAAAGAAATCATTTGAAACCAAATTCAAACTCAAATGGGAGAAGGAATACCCCCCAGATGAATTAATTCAAAAGGCCAGAAATAAATCTTCTCCAAAAAATTCATGTTTGATTTTTGAAAAGTCTTATAAATGAGTGTGATCACATATCAAGTGATGTGGGACCCACCCCATGCTCATGGATTTTTCAAATATTCAAACAGGACCTTGGAATTAATCAAAAAACCCTATTCGATTTAAAGTTCAAATAATTTGAATTTTAAAAATGTTCAAACTTTACAAGTGGCTAGCCTAGTATATTGTGAAGCCACATAAAAAGTTTCAGCATTTAATAAAATGCCTAGCTATTTATTTAGCACAGCAAAACAAATTACAGAAAAGAAAAACAGAAAGGAAAGATTAAACAGAAAAGAAATTAGAGAAAAGCTTACCTGACACCTGGGCGAAGTCGGCCCATCCAGCCCAGCCGGCCCAAAAGGGCACCGGGGTCTTCTTCCCCTACCCCGCGCCTCCAAGTTGCTCGGTGGAATGCCACCGAGCTAGCCGAGCACGTTGCTGCTCTCCCATCCTCCACCTGCCCTTCTGGAGCCTCCTAGACGCGCCATGCCACGCCTGGACGAGCCGTGCGTCCATTCCCCCCCTCCCAGTGCCTATCCACCCCTCTCCTTCCCTCCTGCGAGCTTCCCCGAGCGCAGCGGCTGGCCATGGCCATGGCGAGTCGTAGCCCGAGCCAGAGTTAGCCGCCCAGAACGTGCCCATCCTCTTCGCCGTCCTCGACTTCGTCTCTGTGCAAGAAATCGCAGGCCAATTCCTCCCCGAGCCGTCGGAATCTTCACCGAGTCCTCACCGGACGCCGAGAAGGACGTCGTCAAATTCGTCGCCATTGAAGCCTTCCTGCCTCTCCCGTTTGCTCCGTCGTGTTCCTTGCATCACGGTGAGCATTTCCCCCAACTTGGTTGCCCCTCGTTCTCCTCCTACGCCAAACCGCCATGAGAGCAGAGCTCTGTCGCCGCCATGGACGACGCGGCTCATGCTCCAGTGCCTCCCAGACCAAGCCAGAGCGTGCATATGACCCATGTCTGCTCCAGGAACGCAACGCGCTACTCCGTTCTCCTTTTAGTGCACTGCGGCGAGCTCTTCGTTAAGGTCCGAGCCACTTCCTCCGCCACCTTCGACGCCGGCGAGGCTAGA
This sequence comes from Bromus sterilis, assembly GCA_950022295.1. Lineage (NCBI taxonomy): Eukaryota > Viridiplantae > Streptophyta > Magnoliopsida > Poales > Poaceae > Bromus > Bromus sterilis. The sequence goes on along the minus strand of OX465595.1, from coordinate 234,890,468 downwards.
GCCCTCCCCGTGACCCCCTGCTACTCCCAGTCGACGCGGAAGACGACGAGGAACTAGTCTATGCCATCCATTCCCCACCCCAAGCCCTAAATCGCAACTCCGGCGAGATTCCGGCGTCAGCAGTGCTCCCCGCCGGCGAGCCCCTCCATTAGCCCCTAACCACAGAGCTTAATCACTTGGCCCCACCCCCAGTGAGACTTACATGTGGGCCCTGCCCCCTGTTAATCCCTCTGATTAGTTTAATTCGAATTAAACCGGTTTAATTAACACAGCAGAGGATGACATGTGGGACCCCCTGGTCAGAGACCCCCTGACGCCAGCATGAGGTCATGCTGACGCAGTAAATGTTTATTTGATTAAAACAATTCCAGAAAATCCAGAAAAAGGCTGAAACTTTGGAAATTCATAGAAAATTCATATTAACTCCAAATTTAACATATAATATACGAAAAATGATCAGGAGAAAATAATCTATCCAAATATACAACTTTTTACTATGTTTGAGTTGAATTTAAAATGGGACTAGTAGCATTTGCTATTTGGTTTAATTGGAATTTAATCAAATTAAATTCAAATGCTTTTGCAATTTGAATCTTAGCGACATGCCACATTTCATCTGAACATTAGAGGCATATCATACACATTTCAAAATGAGTTTCATTGCTCAAGCAATAGCATTTGTAACTTGGCTAAGATGAATTCAAATTGGAGTTTGAAATTGCAATTTCATTTGCAATATACTCCATTTAAATGGAATTGGCTCACACATCAGAAGAATATACATCAAGTTTCAACTTTCAACCTTGTGATTATGCATTGTACTTATTGTGCTCCCTTGCTTGTTGTTTGTCGAGTAGAGGTGGAACCGGAACAGGAGGCTGTCCCCTTCGTTGAAGACCCCGATACCGAACCTCGTCAGCAAGGCAAGCAAACCCCCATTGATCATGTCGATAAAATCCCAATTACCTCTCATGTCTCGCTTATGTATTGTATAGGATGATTACCATGATGCGTTTCTACCGCATAGTTGAACCATTCCTTTGCATGACCTATCATTTTGTCACAGTAGTAAGCAAACCACAATCCTAGCAAATGTAGGAGTTGATTGTTATCATGTGACCCCTACAACTGTTACTGCTTATTGCATGCTTAGAGTGATACAATGTTGATACTGTTATGTGAGTCGGGATGGTAGCAATCATGTTGATGATGGTGGAAATGTGTTGGTGAATCTACCCTAATACAAGGTGAACGATGAGAGGCTGTGTAGGAGTACACAGTGCGTTGTCTCGTTGAACACCGCCTTAATCCCGAGTTCTTGTGTGGTGATCCAAGCTGAAGAGTACTACCACATGTTGGGCAAACGGATCCCCGCTCAACTTATTAACTCACCCCTTCTCAGTTCAATGAGTCGCAGTAGTTCGGAGTTCGGAGTAGAACGGCTCAACCGAGACAGGCTTATGCACCACGCACACTTCTTCTGGGACCACTTCGGTAGACCGGCCGGGTTACGAATGTGGAAACCCTCCCAGATAGGCGTCTTCATTGAACTTGAGTTGGCTGTGAGGTAAAAGTTGTGGAGATTATCCTCGCCAACACCCGCTTGAAGGGTGACGATATCCCGACGGTAACTGATGGTTTCATGTGTGTAGCAGTACACCCTTGCAGGGTTAATAAACTATTCGAATAGACGCGTCCGCGGTAAGGGACTACTTGGAAAACTGTGCCTGATTATTAGACAACTTGAACTGGATACTTATAATACTTACCAAGATAAGCGTGAGTGCTATGGCGTGCTTTCTCGTGGGGAAGTCGAGGAAGGCACCATAGTGGTGTAATTGGTTGAAGAGATGTAGTGGAATCGTGTACGCTTCTTACCTCAAGTCTTGTACTCGTAGTTCAGGACTAGCCAAGTCAAAGCTGGCAATTCTGCAAGTGAAACCCCACCCCCCTTTACCTTGATACATGTGCATGAGTAGCATAGCTCCTATGTAAGTCTTGCTGACTACGGCTTTGTACTCACGTTTGCTTATTCTATGTTTTAGATGAACCCACTGACCCCGAAGGTGGATTCTTCATCGAGCTCGACGACTGAAGACCAAGCTAGTGTAGTCCCAGTCAGACGACTGGTTCCCTCGTGGAGGGCTTGTGTTTAAATAAGGCTTCTTAAGCCATTTGTTAAACTTGTCTGTACTCAGACCTACTTTGCTTCCGCTTGTTTGTTGTAATGTTGGATCACAGACTTGTGATCTCTGTGTGCACTCTGTGAGAGTTATCAATAAAATGTATACTTTGTAGAGAATTGCAATGATACCTGTTGTTCATACAAGGTGTAAGAGCAAGTTTTGCCCCCGAACGTTTTGGACATTGTTGGACAAAGCAGAAGTGGAACTAATATTGTTTTCGAGTATAAACAAATACTTAGGTTCCGAAAGAATGGAGTTTGCAAGTAGAAGGTCGAAGGACAACTCACTGCAGTGATGCTGCAGTCATCTACCGAAATCTTTGAAAGAAGACGACCCCTAAAAATGTCGTCGAAGGAGATGTATCTCTCGAGCAAAAGCGTAACGAGGAGAAAGCTGAAGCTGGTCGAAGACTTAGTCTTTTTTTGCTAGTTTCTCTTTATTTTCTTGAGTCATAGGAAAACCGTTCTATCAAGAGGGGTTTGCTAGTTGAGATCTTTGTCGAAGTGAATTTGCTCTGCTCAACCAAAACCCACAAAAGCCTACCGAGAGAAATCTTACCGAGTCGAGCGAATAGCTCGAAGGCAAAGTCATCGCACTTCGTGCCTTCGAGAGAGAACTCGTTCGGTGAGTCAGCTTACTTGTTCCTCAAGTAAAGTTGCGCAGTGATTGGAATCCGACCGTTGTGGACACGCGTCAAGCGGTTGCATCGGGTCACTTCAGTCATTTTACCCAGCGGGATCGCCAACTATAAATACCCCGCACCTACCCGCCATTTCGGGTGGGCTGCTCCTCTAAAGATTCTAAGACAGAAGTCTGTGAGCATCCCAAAGAGATCCATCGAGAGAAAACCTACACCCAAGTCTGAGCTGAGTTGAGCAATTCATGGAGACTTAGGTTGAGATTAGCCGATCTTTTTATCTTGGAGATCTGCAAGTCTCCTAGACGGTTAGGCGTCATCTATCAAGCAGTCGAAGAGTAATTGTCACTGCTGAAGGAAGTTTGTAAAGGTCTCGGAGATGTCCTGAATCATCTACCACGAGTGAAAACTGGACAAGCTCGAGGAGTTTGTTGCAGTGGAGAATAGGACGGAGAGAGTTTTTCTCCAGGTGTTAAATCACCAGTCCCTCCAACCAGACGTAGCACTTTGCAGAGTGTGAACTGGTTTACCAAACATCGTCGTGTCAGGCTCGTTTTCCTTCATGCTTTTATATTAAGTATTTACTCGTTGCCTGTTTGTCTTCGATGTTTTCCTTCGCTCCCAATCCTTTCGAGCTATGCATTACCTTCGATACTGTATTTCCTTCGAGATGTGCTTAGTTCTTTGCAGTTTGTATGAATTCCTTCTAAGTTCCTTAGAATTTTTAGAAGTGATCATTCACCCCCTCCCCCTCTGATCATTCTTGAGCTTTCAATTGGTATCAAAGCTAGGCACTCCCTACGCTCTGCGTATTTTGGTCTAACAACCTGGAGTGTTGTCAAGAATGTCGTTTGCAGCTGTTCGCTCGGGGGAACCAATCCCTATTTTCAATGGGAAGGACTATCCCTATTGGAAGGACAAAATGAAGAGGAATATCATGGCTATCAACTCTGCCGCTTGGGAAGTTGTGAAGAATGGTGTAACTGTCAAGGACACTGATGCCATTACTCCTGAAGAGACAAAGAAGATAGAGCTAGATGCTGAAGTCTGGGTATTCATCACAAATCATCTGATTCCTGAAAAATATCATGAGGTCAAGAATATTCCTTCGGCCAAAGGTGTTTTGGATTATCTCGAGAAGATTGGTGAAGGTGTCTCTACTCAGAAAGATGCTCGAATTGACACCCTTCGAAGCAAGTTCTATCGGTTCAAGAGGCACGAGGGAGAAAAAGTTTGTTCCATATACAGCAGACTCACTGCGCTGTCAAATGAACTGATTTCCCTCGGTGCAGATGACATTACCAATCGGATTATTGTCAGAACTTTGCTCCGTTCTCTTGATGATTCCTTCGATCACATTGTGCTAATGATTAAGGAAAGAACTGATTTCAAGGATATGGTTGCCGCTGATATTCTTGAAAGGCTTAATACTTTCGAGATGGAAGAAGATGAGAAACGTGACGTCAATGGGAGTCGAAGAAAATCTCATGCACTGAAGGCCAGAGCTTCACATCACTCCTCTCCTGAAGCTAGTTCTGAATCGGGTTGTGCCTCAGATGACCCCGAGAACATTGGAAAAGATCTGGCACTGATAATGAGAAGATTCAATCGCTTTCAGAGAAGGAACTCCTCTTCACCGAAGAAAAACTATTCTTCAAGACATTCAAGTAATTCATCTCAACATCGATCATCATCCAGAAACTCTTCAGCGAAAGATAACTGTTGCTATAAGTGCAAGAAGCCAGGTCACTTCATTGCTGATTGTCATCTCTGGGAAATTGAACATAAATCAAAGCACTCTCACAGCAGCTCTTCGAGCAAGTCTTACAGATCGAGCAAAAACCACGATTCGAAGAAATATGATTCAAGGTCCAGAAAAGACAAGAAAGATGGTTCTGATGATGACAAGAAGAAGAACTATCACAAGCATCGAGAGGGTTCTTCCTCTAAATCACATTCCTCTCGTCGACAGAATTCACACCGAGCCAAAGCCTATCTGGGTAAAGAGATGAACTCTGAAGATGAAGCTTCCGGTTCTGAAGCAGGATCAAAGTCAAGATCTGGTTCTGGTTCTGAATCTGATGGTGTTGCTGGAATAGCATTCGCCTCGAACAAGAATTCAAGTTCATTCTTCTCCAACCAGAGCAGTGAAGATGAATCTCCCGCTTACTGCTTCATGGCCAAGGCTAAGGTATCCTCATCTAAGAAATCCTACGATACTTCTGATGGATCTGCTTATGAAAGTGACTCTAGGATAAGCTATGCTAAACTTGCTAAAATTTCTTCTATCCAACAAGATGAGCTAGATTCTCTAAGTGAAACCATTCAAAAATCTGAGACCTTGTTGATCGATGAGATTGAGAAGGGTCAAACTTTGACAAATGAGCATGTTGCTCTGAAGGAAAAGTATGATGAGCTTTCCTCTCGGCATGATCTTCTCTCAGTGGACTACGAGAAGCTAACCTATGAATTACTTCAAGGGAAAATGGCTCTCGAGAAACTGAGAGAGGCTAATGAAGAGTTGGAAAGTGTCAATCTCACGCTCATGGCTCAACAAGGCTCAGAAACTAGAAATGAATCTACTTCACCTTGCTTAACTTGTTTGGAACGAAGTAAAATTGAGTCTATTTCTGAGAGATCGAAAGGAAAGCAACCTATTGTTATCGATGATACTAACCCCTCGAACGAGGAAACCATTACTGAGGAACTCCTCAGGTTGAAAATTTTATTTGAAATAGGCATGTTCAAAAGTGTGCAGGGACACCAGTACTTATGTGACATCCTACGAAAGGCTCTTCTTCACAGAAATCCCCGAAACGAAGGAGTTGGCTTCGAAAGGAAAATCAATCCTGATGGAACCTACTGGGAACCCAAGCAGTATCCTAAAACTGTCTGGGTTCTTGCGAAAGAAAAGCCCATTGATATTGCTAACCTTTCAGGTTTCAGTTGCAAAATTGACAAAGCTATTGTTGATGAATCACTTCATTCTGACTACAAGCTTGTCAAAGATCAGGAAGGAAAGGTGTCGGCTGAGTTTGTTGGTACTCCTCCAAAGAATGGCTTTTATAAGCGACAGATTTGGGTTCGCAAATCTCTCATAGAAAAACTGCCCCCTAATCATTCTTTGCAGGGAAAATCCTCGGTACCACCGAATCACTACTATTCTCTCGAGGATAGAAATGAACCCTTGGTGCCTTCTTCAAATGTTCCCCAAAAGGATTACTATCGTATAGATAGAAATGTTTATCGCCATCGTGACAATCGCACCAAAATTGCAATTACCCATCGTTACTCTAACCCTCATCGAGGAATTATATTTATGGTGTGCTTGATGGTCCTGATCGACAATGCAATCCTGTTCGATATAATATTGCTGATCCATCTAGCTCTACCATGCCTTCTAAGTCACCTGCTCGTTTGTGGGTGGTTAAGAAGAACTAATTCTTCTGCAGGGCTATGTCTCCGGTGGATCTGAATGGGTCATGGATAGTGGATGTACAAATCATATGACCGGAGACAAAGATTTGTTCACCGAAGAAAAACTGTCTGAATCTTCACAGAAATACATTACCTTCGGTGATAACAACAAAGGAAAAGTTCTTGGTTTGGGTAAGGTTGCTATATCGAAAGACAAGCATATTGATAAGGTTTTGCTTGTACAATCTCTAGGATATAATCTTATGTCTATATCAAAACTTTGTGATATGGGTATGCTTGTACTGTTTTCTGCGTCTCGCTGTGTTGTCTTTTCACAGGATGATTATTCCTTCGTGTTCAAAGGATATCGCAAGGGTGATCTTTACGTCGTTGATTTTTCTTCGGGACCTGCAGTGTCCACATGTTTAATGGCCAAAGCCACTTCTGGTTGGTTATGGCACCGAAGACTTGGTCATGCAGGGATGAAAAATCTTCAAACTCTTATCTCGAAGAAGAACATCGTTGGAATTGATAATGTGAAATTCGATAAAGATCGTCTATGCAGTGCCTGTGAAGCAGGAAAGATTGCCAAGAAACATCACTCAGCAAAAACCGTCATGACTACTACTCGTCCTCTTGAATTACTTCATATGGACTTATTCGGTCCTCAAAATTATGCTAGTCTTGGAGGTAACATGTATGGTCTAGTTATTGTTGATGATTTCTCTCGATATACTTGGGTTTTCTTTCTAGATGACAAGAGCAAGGTTGTTGAAATTTTCAAAACTTTCGCAAAGAGAGCTCAAACTGAATATGAATTATCTCTCAAGCATATCAGAAGTGATAATGGTACAGAATTCAAAAATACTCATATCGAAGATTTTCTTGATGAATATGGCTTTACTCATGAATTCTCGGCTGCTTATACACCGCAACAAAATGGTGTGGTCGAGAGAAAGAATCGAACACTTATTGAAATGGCCAGAACAATGCTTGCTGAATACAAGACTCCTATCAGGTTCTTGGCCGAAGCTATCAACACTGCATGTCATATCATCAACAAGGTTTATCTGCATAAGTTTGTGAAGAAAACTTCACATGAACTCATCACTGGTAAAAAGCCAAATGTTTCTTATCTCAGGGTTTTTGGTGCTCCATGTTATATCAGAGACATGAATCACAGCTCCAAGTTCGCCCCAAAGGCACACGAAGGTTTTCTTCTAGGTTATGGTTCAAATTCTCACACTTACAGAGTTTACAACTCACATCTTGGAAAAGTTGTAGAAACTGTAAATGTTCGATTTGATGAAACTAACGGCTCTCAAAAGGAGCAATTACCTCTTAACCTGGATGAACCACCTTTGGATGAAGTTATCAGGTACATGGCTATTGGAGATATTCGACCTGTCGATGGAAATGCTCAACAAGCAAACAGGGATGATGATGGTCCAATGTTCCCACACATAGCCCGGGGCGCTGGAGATCAACATCCTGAAGAAATTGATGCACAGGTCGAAGGAGAACGCATAAACGAAAAATATGTTGATCCCGAAGGACAAGCTGAACCCGAAGGAAATGATCCCGAAGATCAACCTGATCCACAAGATGAAGAAACTTTTCCTCGTGTTCGAAGAAGAGTGGATGTCGACTCAATTCTCGAAGAGATGCATTTACCAGGTCGTCCCACCACTCGTTCTCGTACTCGATTAGCTCACTTCTGTGGAAGTTTCTCGTTTGTATCCATGCTAGAACCTTCAAAATTTGATGAAGCCATGAGAGACTCAGACTGGATGACTGCCATGCTCGAAGAACTTAACCAGTTCGAGAGAAATAAAGTCTGGTCCCTTGTCGATAGACCTAATCCCACGAAGCATAATATCATTGGTACGAAGTGGATTTTTCGCAACAAGCAAGATGAAGATGGCATAGTGGTAAGGAATAAAGCTCGACTGGTTGCACAAGGCTATTGAAGGTATTGATTTTGGTGAGACTTATGCACCAGTTGCTCGTCTTGAATCCATTCGTGTCATGCTTGCTTTTGCCAATTACTATGGTATATTGCTATATCAAATGGATGTCAAAAGTGCATTTCTTAACGGTGAGATCGAAGAAGAAGTGTATGTTATGCAGCCACCAGGTTTTGAAGACCCGAAGAATCCTAATAAGGTGTACAGATTGCACAAGGCCCTATATGGGTTAAAGCAAGCACCTCGTGCTTGGTATGAAACGCTGAAGGATTTTCTTCTTAAGAAGGGCTTCAAACCAGGAACAACTGATCCGACTCTTTTCACTCGTGCATACAAAAATGATCTTTTTGTGTGTCAAATTTATGTCGATGATATTATTTTTGGCTGTACTAACCCTGATATTAGCGAAGAATTTGCTCGCATGATGTCGAAGAAATATGAAATGTCAATGATGGGTGAATTGAAGTTCTTTCTCGGGCTTCAAATCCGTCAACAGAAGAATGGTACTTTCATTTCACAAGAGAAGTATCTCAGAGATTGCCTGAAGAAGTTTGATCTTGTCGGTTGCAAAACTATCAAGACTCCTATGCCTACGAATGTTCATCTAGATGCAGATGAAAAGGGCAAACCTTTCGATCAGAAGAAATATCGCTCGATGATCGGTTCGCTTCTTTACCTTTGTGCATCTAGACCTGACATTATGCTATCAGTTTGTATGTGTGCTCGTTTTCAGGCAAATCCGAAGGAATCTCATCATATTGCTGTAAAGCGAATCCTTCGATATCTGGCTCACACACCAACCTTGGGTCTTTGGTATCCCAAGGGTGCCCAGTTTGATCTCGTTGGATATTCAGATTCCGACTGGGCTGGTGATCGAGTCGACAGGAAATCTACCTCAGGCACATGTCATTTTCTCGGTAGATCTCTTGTCTGTTGGGCCTCGAAGAAACAGAATTGCGTATCTATTTCTACGGCCGAAGCCGAGTATATTGCTGCCGGTTCATGCTGTACTCAGATCCTGTCGCTCAAGCAAAAGCTGAAAGATTATGGTATTCTTATGAAGAAAATTCCATTGCTATGTGATAACGAGAGTGCAATCAAAATTGCTCATAATCCAGTGCAACACTCTCGAACGAAGCATATTGATATTCGTCATCATTTTCTTCGAGATCACGTTCAGCGAGAAGATATTGTTATCAGCCATGTGCGCGCCGAAGATCAATTGGCTAATATCTTTACGAAGCCCTTGGATGAAAAGAGGTTCTGTGCACTAAGGTGTGAGTTAAACATATTGGACTCACGCAATGTGCTGTAAGATCATAACTATAGGTACTATGTATCATACTTTATTATTGTAGTTTACTTTTGTTATTTTTCTGTCGTATTTCTTTTTCGTTTATTTTGTTCGTTTGGTGTTGTCCTATACACTTATCACTCTGATTTTTTTTATCACTGTTTTTATCTCGGATTGACTAAGTATCGGACCCTGTTTTCCCTCTATTCTATCCCTACCTCTTCTATGCTTTTCTCTCGTGAACATGTATACTTTGTACTCGATCAAGATTCCCCTCGAATGTCATTAATTCCGAAGGAAAATCTATCGAAGTCTTATCTACCTTTCACTCGATGTTCGATGAGTTTGGTCTCGGACGTGGAGCAACTATCTTTCGGTTCGTTGGGATTTCCCGCGATTACCGCCACAAAATCCATCCGTTGAATGCGGAGAGACGCGAAATCTGCGCCGTTGGATCAGATCTGACAGCTCGGTCAGACCCACCCTTATAAATACTGATCCACTCCACCAGCTTAGACATCACTATTCCTTCGACTTCGTCTCTTCGCCTCCAGAAGCTCTCTCTCTCTCGCGCACCGCCGTGCTGCCTCGTCGCCGTCGACTCCCTCGCCGCTTAGCTGCCAGAAGGAAGCCGCCGGAGACGTTCCCGTCGACTAAGATCTTCATCCGCGTCGCCGTAGTCGCCCCACATCACCAAGTTAGGGTATGTGTGGCTCTGGATTCGATTCAATCTCGTTCTGTTCATCGTTTCCAGTTTCTGTGTTGATTTTTTTTTGTGATTTCTTTTAGGTCTGTTTGATCCGTTTGGATCTTTGAAACTTGGGAAATCTGTCTCTAGCCTTTTCTGTCGATTCCCCATCTGTCCTTGGTAAGAAATCCCTCGGATTCTCTCACTTAGGCAAATCCTACAGTATCGTTTCGATAGATTTAATCTTGTGCGATTTATTCATACAAGTTCTTCGTTAGATTTCCACCCGATGAAAATCTAGCCTAGCACTTTCATGAAAACTTGCGATAAGACAAATCTCTCGAAAAGATTTATGCATTCAAAATGTTTTTCCTCGAAATTGCTGGTACTTGTTCACAACTTTCCTATATTCCCTCGTACCTCTCTTTTTCGCAGGAAAATGTCTGGCAACGAAGGAATTATCAGAGCACCCAAGCGTATGGGTGGCAGAACAAGAATCACCAATAACTCTGAAGGTTTATCAGAGGATTTGATCATTGAAAAGAACTGGAGGACACCTTCAGGTTCTGAGGATGAACGTACGAGAGAAAATCGTCTGCAAGAGATACGAAGGCTTCAAGCTCTTCGTTGGTATGAGTACAAGTCCCTTTTGCCTCGCTGGGAGAGGCTGTTCGCCATGAAGAATCCTTGGTCTGATGTCAAATCGTTAAGGCCAAAGTGGACGAAAGCTAATCGACCACCTCCTACTGCTGATGCTCACCCTACAGCTCTCAAAACACCTGATGATTTTAAAGAGCTTGTTGAAGCTCGAGAAGCTCGAGCACGAAAGAGGAAAGAAGCCAAAGCACGAAAGGAAGCTGCGGCTGCTAAATCTGCTGAGGATGTTGGCCCTAGCGCCAAATCGAAAGGTGGCAAGAAGTCTGCCAAGAGACAGAAAAAGGTTGTAATAGTTTCACCTCCTGATGCAAGCTCCGAAGGAGAAGCTAATTCAGATGATCAAGACCCTGGCACAGAGGCTGATGTCGAGGACTTACCTCTGAAGAAAAAGCCAAGCAGTAGAGGCATAAGGATCCAAGAGCCAGCACCACAGGCTCCTCGAGGAAATATTGACTTGACCAACTTGGTCACAGATCCACCTATTTCATCTGCTCCACCTGTTCCTGCTCGCCAACCAAAACCTTCGGCTCCAACGAAGGGAAAGCAAGCTCAAGTTGGTGAAGATGATGAAACGCTCATTCAGCGAAAGGAAAGGCTGGCCAAGCAAAAGGAACAAGAGGAAAAAGACTTGATTAATTCTAAGCTCCTAAACTTTCACAGTCAGCCCGAGCATAAAAAGGCTCTGGTTGCTCAACAACTTGGCATTCTTCATTTGGTCAGTGAAAAATATCGATGACAGATTTCTGCAGGCACTATCCCTAGTGACCCGAAAGAAAAGGTCACCGAGAAAGTTGTGACTCCCACAGTCACGAAAGAAAAGGTAATAGCCCCAAGTGCTTCGAAGAAGAATGCTGAGGCCCCTAGTGCCTCGAAGGATAAAGCAGTGGTCTCAAAACCCATTGCTGCTGCCAAGGCCACCAAGGAAGCCGAAAAGAAAGCCAAAGAGGCAAGACAGAAGGCTCAAGCTGCTCCAGTTCCTCGAGCTGCACCAGCTCCTGCCCCTGTTGCACCAGCTGTTTCCGGTCCTCGTGCCGATGAAGAGAGTTCCAACGAAGGAGAATCAAATGCCAATGCTCCTTGGGATGCTGCACATATATCTCACATTCTCTGGAAGATGGCTACTACACCGAGCAAAGTCACTTCCGAGGATGATGTTCCTGCTGAAATTCAAGAGCATGTTGCTCGATACATGATACGCTGGGAAGGCTACATCACCCAGGATCGAAAGGATAAGGAGCAAGTCAGGTTTTACACCAGGCAACTCCAAGAGGAAACCAAGGACATTGAGTCCCGAAATTTTTTCAAGTCCAAGATTGCATCTGCTGAAGCTTCCAGGAGGACTCAGAAGGAAAATTTAACTGCTGTGTTTGACAAGGTAAAACAAGTTGTGTCTGCTGTTTGCAAAGAGCATAATGATGCTCTGTTCCATAGACAATCTCGAAAGAGAAAGTCTGCTGCCCCAACCTCTGAGCGTGGGATGCCAGAGATCGAGAAGAACGCCAAGAAGGCCAAGTCCACCGAGGTTGTTGCTACCACTGAACGACAAGAAACTGAACCAATCCCCACCAAGCAACCCACTCCTCCCCGCAAGACAACTCCACCACCTCGCCAAACAACCCCACCGCCGCGACAAACAACTCCACCCCCTCGCCAAGCCACTCCTCCACCTAGACAACAAACACCTCCACCTCCACCTCCACCCCGTCAACCCTCACCACCAAAAGCCTCGCCACCACCTCCAAACCCACCATCTCCACCTCAAGTCATTCCATCGACCTCCCCGGCCATTGAAACCCAAGTTCATGCAGAGACCGAGCAAGTTGCTCGTGTCGAGCAAGAAACTCAAGTCCAGAAAGATTTCTCTTCTGCCCAGACTATGCCTGAAGGAGAAGATGATGATGTTGATATCACGACAGTTTCCTCTCGGCGAGACCCTGTCGAAAGCAATAGTTCTGGAGATGCCAGTTCCAGTGATAATTCTTCATCCTCCTCATCACGTTCTTCGAACGAAGAAATGGTTGATGCCTTTGATCAATTTGATGAAGATTTGGAGGCCATGGAAAATGAAGAGGCCGCGCAGAATGCTCAGACCGACGAAGGAGATGCCGTCGTAGCTCAGGCCGAGGAGAATGCTCCTGCAGTCACTCCGGCTCAGGATATTGTCAACATCCCATCATCTATCACTCGACCTGCTGAACCAGAGTTCCAGATGCCAGATAACGCTGCTGAGGTTTTTCCCATTGATGAGCTGCTTCACTCTGCTCATCCGAGAGAAATGCTGCCTTTGTTCCGCTCAGATGTTCCTCGAGGAGGTCCCATCTTCAAAAGGCGCGAACACAAGCCATTTTTCTTCGTACCAATCCCTACGAGAAGCCCAGAAGTGCTTATTCTCTTCGGTTCTGGACCCAAGAGCAAGCTATCTATTATACTCGTGTGTTGTACAACAAGGCAAGAGTTTTCCAGCATCAATATCTTGATATGCCTTCCGTGTACTCCACTACTTGTTTCGAGAACATTGCCGAGACAATTGATAGCCTGCATGCTCACAAGATGTTTGCTCTCGATTGTGGTTACAATCCCGAGCTTATCAAGCAGTTTTATGCAACACTTTATGTCTCTGGAGATCCTGAGAACTCGAAGACATAGAAATTTGACTATATGATTCAAGGCCAAGTTTTTCACATGACTGTCGACCAATTTCTGGCTATCATCAATTTACCTCGGTTCGAAGGATTACCTCACAAACTTCATGACTTACCTGCTGCAACTCCTGCTGAATTCTCTACGCTGATGGATCCAGAAGTCGTAGGAGATCACTACCCCACTGAGCCGAAGCCAAGACACTTGGTATTTGAAGCAAAGGAATGGTTTTATATTCTCTCGAAGACTTTGATGCCAATGCTTGATGTGCACGATAATTTTCCAATTCCAAATGATGTGCAACTTGCTCTGTTGAAGTTAGTCCACGGTCATCCCTTCGATTTTGAAGACTACTTCCTCAGAACTTTAGTGTCTTGTGCTGATGACCACAACTCCCACAAGCCATATGCACCTTGGCTGATGGCAATATGCAATTACTCTCGGGACGTGCCATTCCCAGTATCTATTTACCCGAAGATTTTCACTCCACCTGTTCGTGAGGTATTGCAGGTTGTTGCTCGACCCAACGATCCTTTTGCTGAGCACACTGGCATCCGAGCCCACTTAACTGAGCACAATATTCGCTCGAAGTTTATCAAGCCAGTGCATCATATGGAAGTTTCTCTTCGGTCCCAGCAAATGCTTCAACATCACATTGATCAAGATTTTATTCAGAAGCAAGCTATGATGGACGAGATCAATCACCTGCGAAACATTGCCATGAACAACAATCAGATGCTGCGTGAATGTCTTCGACGTGATTGGAAAGGTCTTCGGAAGTTCAATTCCCTCGGTCAACTCCAACGTTGTGGTTTCGAAGAATATCCTCCTCACCTGAACAGAAATTGGACCAATGATGATCGAGTAGATCAACCGGATCCCAATATCCCTCGTCTGCCAAAGAACAGAGATATTCTCAGTGTTGATGATTATTATCATATCACTTTGGACACTTTCTCCTCCGACTCCGAGCGAGAAGAAGTCCCTCACCATCAACCCAGAGTTCACTCGCCACTTCCTCGAAGCCCCCGGACCCCGCCGGAATCGCAGCTGGAATCTTCTGGAGATCAACACTCCTTCCGCACGAAGATCACTCCTCCAGGCGCTCGTCCAATTCGTCGTGCTCCAACGCTCGCCGAATCTTCTCGTCGTCACCGGAGCCAGCCTCGCGAGTAGAGATTTCTTTCGACCCTATTCTCTCGACTTTTTATACGTTGTGACAAAAAGGGGGAGATGTAGTGGCATCGAAGAAATTAGTTTGCCTACGGGGTTAAGGGTTTTTCATTCGACATACTCTTGCTTTTGAGGTTTCTGAGTAGTTTCAACAAACTTTCGATTCACATTCGATCTGGTTGTAACTAACTCTAAGTAGGACTGTGAACTGCTACTCTTTTTCGTAAGATATCTATCTGCTGCTTGCAATACTTAACCTTTTGCAGGAAGTTATCTTTCCCATAAGTTCACAGGTCATTCGAGGAGATTGCATATTTCTCATTGGATACTATCTGGAATGCAATTTCTCTCGCTAAGTTTTTTTGATGTTTTTCCCTCAACACTACTTGTCAAATATGCACTTCACAGGAAATCTTTATCTTCCGTGCATACATCAAGGGGGAGTACTTCATCGATCTTAGCACTAGTTTATCATCGAAAACTCAAACTTTTTCAAATTATTTATCGATGCCTGTTTTGTCAACAATCGTCCAAAAAGGGGGAGATTGTAAGAGCAAGTTTTGCCCCCGAAGGTTTTGGACATTGTTGGACAAAGCAGAAGTGGAACTAATATTGTTTTCGAGTATAAACAGATACTTAGGTTCCGAAACAATGGAGTTTGCAAGTAGAAGGTCGAAGGACAACTCACTGCAGTGAAGCTGCAGTCATCTACCGAAATCTTTGAGAGAAGACGACCCCTAAAAATGTCGTCGAAGGAGATGTATCTCTCGAGCAAAAGCGTAACGAGGAGAAAGCTGAAGCTAGTCGAAGACTTAGTCTTTTTTTCTAGTTTCTCTTTATTTTCTTGAGTCATAGGAAAACCTTTCTATCAAGAGGGGTTTGCTAGTTGAGATCTTTGTCGAAGTGAATTTGCTCTGCTCAACCAAAACCCACAAAAGCCTACCGAGAGAAATCTTACCGAGTCGAGCGAATAGCACAAAGGCAAAGTCATCGCACTTCGTGCCTTCGAGAGAGAACTCGTTCGGTGAGTCAGCTTACTTGTTCCTCAAGTAAAGTTGCGCAGTGATTGGAATCCGACCGTTGTGGACACGCGTCAAGCGGTTGCATTGGGTCACTTCAGTCATTTTACCCATCGGGATCGCCAACTATAAATACCCCGCACCTACCCGCCATTTCGGGTGGGCTGCTCCACTAAAGATTCTAAGACAGAAGTCTGTGAGCATCCCAAAGAGATCCATCGAGAGAAAACCTACACCCAAGTTTGAGCTGAGTTGAGCAATTCATGGAGACTTAGGTTGAGATTAGCCGATCTTTTTATCTTGGAGATCTGCAAGTCTCCTAGACGGTTAGGCGTCATCTATCAAGCAGTCGAAGAGTAATTGTCACTGCTGAAGGAAGTTTGTAAAGGTCTCGGAGATGTCCTGAATCATCTACCACGAGTGAAAACTGGACAAGCTCGAGGAGTTTGTTGCAGTGGAGAATAGGACGGAGAGAGTTTTGCTCCAGGTGTTCAATCACAAGTCCCTCCAACCAGACGTAGCACTTTGCAGAGTGTGAACTGGTTTACCAAACATCGTCGTGTCAGGCTCGTTTTCCTTCATGCTTTTATATTAAGTATTTACTCGTTGCCTGTTTGTCTTCGATGTTTTCCTTCGCTCCCAATCCTTTCGAGCTATGCATTACCTTCGATACTGTATTTCCTTCGAGATGTGCATAGTTCTTTGCAGTTTGTATGAATTCCTTCTAAGTTCCTTAGAATTTTTAGAAGTGATCATTCACCCCCTCCCTCTCTGATCATTCTTGAGCTTTCACAAGGCATGTGTGCTGCGTGTATGTTTATAGCATGCATGTCTTTGTATGGGTTTTTGAGACCTTAGTTTTGATCTGGCTGGCGGTCTTTCATACACCAAGTGGCCCTTAGATGTGCGCAGCTTAGGGCATCGCGATGCGATTGCTCGAGACTCTGTCTTGTGCACACTTTGTGGTATGATCGAGCCCGCCCTAGACCCCGACTAAGTGATCGGGCTGGAGTAAGTATATGTAAGAGTTATGAGATAGTCGATAGTATGGTTGAGACGACTTGTCTGTGAATATGGGAGTTCATCACCCATATCTTTAGACTTGTGTGCGGACGATGAGGACCCATCTCAGTTGATCATCCGGCCTGGATGGGATGCCCCTCACGTACGATGCTTTCCGAGGACGTTCTGTGCTTGGCCTTGTCTGCTTAGACAAGTGGGTACGGTTCTCGGCTCTTCATATGACTATGTCGTAGCGGGACTTGCATACGCTAACCCCGGGTCCCGACAGCTTGGTAAGTAGAGACATGATAAGGTCAACCTTTTCATTTAGAGAGGAGATCTCCTCGAGAGAATTTACCTTCTTACCAGTTGGAGATCTTTCGGTGTGCCACTGAGAGTAGTTCAGCATCGTCTCATCAAGTAGCTTTGTGGCAGCACCAAGTGTGGTTGACATAAATGTTCCTCCCGCGGCCGAATATAACAGGTTCCGCGAGGTAAAGTTAAAGCCTCCATAAAAAGTCTAGATAACCATCCAGGTAGTCAGTCCATGTGTGGGGCAGTTCTTGACAAGCGTCTTCATACGTTCCCAAGCTTGGGCAACGTGTTCATTACCCAATTGCCTGAAATTCATAATGTTACTCCTCAATTCAATAATCTTAGCAGCTGGGTAGTACTTCCCAATAAAAGCATCTTTGCACTTATCCCAAGAATCTATGCTATTCCTAGGCAAAGATTGAAACCAGATTTTAGCTCCGTCCGCAAAGAGAAAGGAAAAAGCTTGAGCTTAACAACATCACCTTCTACTTCTTTATACTTTTTCATATCACATAATTCAACAAAATTATTCAAGTGTAAAGCAGCATCATCTCCAGCACAAGAGAATTGATCTCTCATAACAAGGTTTAGCAAAGCAGGTTTAATTTCATAAGAGGTAGATTAAGTGGTAGGTGAGGCAATAGGAGTGCAGATAAATTCACTGTTGTTTTGACTGGTGAATTCACACAACTTGGTGTTTTCATTGGAACCCATAGTAGCAGCAGGTATTTTTGGTATTTTTGATAAGGGACACAAAAGTAAAAACAGAAAGGTAAACTAACAAGACTAAAAAGCAAATATAAAAGATAGTGTACAACTCCCCTATCTTGTAGACTGGAGTCCCCGTCAACGGCGCCAGAAATTGGCTTGATACGGTGAGGATCTGTCACTCCTCGTGGGTTACCGCAAGTGGAAGGTGAGATGTAGCGTAGCAGCAAATTTCCCTCGGTAAAGATACCAAGGTTATCGAACCAGTAGGAATCCAAGAGATACAAGAAGGTGTCACGGCGCTTGATGTGGACCTGCACACAGCAATAAATATCTTTGCTCCCAACGAGTACAGAGGAGTTGTCAATTCCTCCGGCCTTGCTGTTTACAAAGGATCAACGCAAGAGATAATAATAGTGGCAACTGAAAGTAAACTAAGGAAGTAAACAGTAATGTGAAGATGGACCGGGGTCCCGTGATTTTCACTAGTGATGTCTCTCTCCCAAAAGACGATAAAAGTGCTAGCGAGGTAACCAAATCACAGCTGGGCAATTGACAGAATTATAAAGGCACCGCAATGCTAACTATGCTGCAAAGAAAGGAAGGGCTCAAAAGCAATGGGAAGTACGACAAGGTAAGTAGACCGAAATCCAACTTAATCTACTACGAATCATCCACCTTGAGATATCTATCCAGAACATCTCACTGGTATTAAGTTGCGAATCCCACCCAAAGTGTAAACTCAAAGCAACAGACAACTACATTAAAAGAACTTTGCGTAAAGTAAACAATCCTTGCACCCTCAAGTACAAGCACTGTTGTTTTATCCCTGGTGGCAACAAAACATCCCCTAGTATCATGTTTCTGTCACTCAAGCTAGACATCAAGGGGCTGAACCCACAATCAAGCATAACACTCCCTCTTGGAGTTGCAACAAATCACTTGGCCAAAGTAAAATACGGCAACAGAGAACATGCAAGAATTTACTCAAGAACAAAATATAAAAGAGAAGAACCAAATATATTACTCATCACAATCTGAACATAGTCTCATAATCCATCAGATCCCAGAAAACTCAGCATAGCAACAACAGAAATTACAAAGGTGCCTCGATCATGTGAGGCAGCTCACGAGGTCTCGAAAGTGAAAGCACATAGAGGGGAGAGAAGTACATCACATAGCTACTGGTCACGGACCCATGGTCCAAGGGAACTACTCACGGTACATACGGGGGGCGTCCATGGCTATGGATGGTCTCCCGGAGGGGGTTCCTCCTCTCGGCAGGGTGCCGGGGCAGCTTCTCTAGGAAGCCCCGATCTAGAAACGGCGGCGGCGGTACAGAGGCGAGTTCGCGGAAAAGAGATCGATATTAGGGGTTTCCACCCCGAGGGATAAATATAGGCGGAGGGGGGTGTCGAGGGGACCCACCAGGCAGCCAGGAGGCCTCCTGGCGCGGCCTAGGGTGGGGCCGCGCCAGGGACCCTCTTGGTCTCCTGGTGGTGGACCCCCTCCGCTACCTTGGTGATTCCGGAAGCTTTCGGGTCTTTGATTTTTTATCTGATTTTCCGGATTTTTTGGAGCACTTTTAATGGCCGGAAAACCTGAAATACAAAAACAGCAGAAAACAGCAACTGGCAGCTAGGTGCACTGGATTAATAGATTAGTCCAAATATGCTCAAAAGTGTACGAAAGTTCAAGCAAATCATGGCAAAGTCACACAAAACATGCATGGAGCAAGAAGAAATTATAGATACGTTTGGGACGTATCAGTCGTTGGTTAAGTCGACAGGCCCGTGGGACAACGCCTTTAACAGGGCGTTGAACAAGGTCAAGAAGGTTGACGACGTGACGGCAAAGCCATCATCAGCCGGCCGTGTGGTCGGCTTTGGTGCGGACCTAAATTGGTCTGAATATTATGGAAAACCGGCGGAGCAGTCCGGTTTGAGGGGGCGCAAGGCGAGAAGGGCCAAATAAGACGCCGCTTATGTTCGTGGACTGGAGGAGATGGTGAACATGCTTCCGCAGATTTTCCAGGACGAAGTGGTGAAGACGATGAACGCCCTCCTTCCAGATATGATGTAGTCACTCGCGAATTGTCAAGCGCGTGGTGGACAAGGTCCCATACCGGTCCCCAGCATGGTCGACAGCAACTCGGGCACCGTGGCGCCTGCAGTCCCGACTCCCGCCGTAGTGGTGGCTCCCGCACCGACTCCCGGCATATTGGTGACTCCGACCGCCAACACCACGGCGCCGACGCCGGACGTGATGGTAACTCCTCCAGCCACAATCGAACAACCGGGGCATAACAATAATGCACCCGATGGCAGCGCAAATAGGGCGACCGATGCCATGGGAGGCAGCGCGCCCTCTGTCTCTTACATGCCCGCCGTCATCGGCGGGGTCTCTTCATTGGCCGACCTCGACGCCCTCAAGGTAACTATAAGTGTCTGCAACTCAAACGAGGACTTCATCTCCTTGCCTTTTTTAGTGGTATCTCTCTGATGCCCTACATGCATATATCTCTTTCGCAGGAGGACACTCCATGCATTCTATTACAAGTTGTGGAGGGCGAGTTGAAGGATGTTGCCAAAGGTAAAATCCTTCAACCACAAAATCGAATCATGCACAATATGCCGATGGCACCGGAGATGCATAGGGTTCAAATATCTCTCGTGATTTCGGGCTACGAGAGAGTTGAACCTCCAATTCAACCCCCCGGATACAACGAGGACGAGTCGGCAGTCCTCAGTGACTGTTTCAGCCAAATATGCCTATGGACGAAGACCCAAATGCGTTTAATGACGGGGGAAAGGGGCACCACACCTAGGACAACACCGGTAGTCATCGTGCCGGTGCCACATGATCCCATCGGCGCACAAAAAGATGACGATGATCTTGATGATGATGATGATGATGATATCAACACCGACCAGTTCATCAACACTTCGTTCGAAGGTGATGACTTATTCATGCCTCCTGTTGAAGGAGCCTACCAGCATGATGAGGAAGCTCGCGGTTTAGCTGATCCTGCGGCGGAACCTGCTTGCTCCACGCGTCTCTTTGCTGCTTCTCAGGAGATGTCTCCAGCAGCTTGTGCCTTCACCGAGCCTCAAGATGATGCCACAAGGAGATCTATTCTCAGCCCGTCCACACTCCATAAGACGGCCACTGAGCAGATAAAGGCCGGTGACTGCTCAAAATCAGAAAAGAAGAAGGGACGGAAAAGAAAGAAGAGCATCACTTCGAGCAGCCAACCTTCGACGCCGATCCGGGCTCAGGACGGGCCACCAAGACCCAAGGATCTCTCGTTTGAAATCCATGTGGCGGGTAGGGAGATGCTACCTAAGGACATGCTCGACCTTGCAACTTCGGATATGCAGAGTGTGCATCACATTATTATGGAATTAGAGAAGATTCTTCTTCGAGAAGAGAATCCCTCGTACCCGGTTTTCATCGCCAAGGTTCCACTCAACATGGGCTTCATCAACACTATCCCCGCGGATATGATAATCCTGCGGTTTTCGGAGATCTTCAATTTGTACCATCTCAAGCGGCTGGACCATATCCTTATCCGTCAGTTCTCGCTCACCCTTTCTATGAGTATCAGGATAGATAAGACCCCGAGCGTCGCGATATTGGACCCCTTGTACATGCGTGAAAGTTTCTTGATGGACGACGGGGACGCGGCTCTCGTGGCGGGGTACATCAGAGACTTCATGCTAGAGAACGCTGACAAGGATTCATTTCTTATGACCAACTCACCCAAGTAAGTCATTCGCTCGCCGTCTTAGCATATATGCTTTCTTAGCTTTCCATTGTCCTCTTCCAACATTCCTTTTGCATTGTTTTAATTATGCAGTGAGGATCAAGACTGCGTGCTCATCTGCTTTTCACCGCAACACTCGCATGCCGTGTATTTAGACTCGGGGAGTGTGAAGAAGAAATATTACAAGTATATCGTGAGAGTTTTGGATGATGCCCTCGCCGGCTACATAAAAGCTGGAGGCAAGATCGTGAAGCACAAGTTCAGGAAGAATCAACCTGGCGTGAACGTGTTCAGCCACGTAACGCAGTTCCCGTGCGTCAAGCAGCCGGCTGGCAGTGTGAGGGATGCGTACTACGCCCTTCATCACATGAGGGCGATTTTACAGGACCAACGCAACCATACGCTGCCAAGTCATCTCAAAGCGTGGGCCGAAAGGAAGGCGGAAATCGCTGATGCAATTATTAAGGAGTTCTTTCACATCCAAGCACAGATGGTGACTATCATCCGTCATGAAGTACAAATGAAGGGGCGATCTTCCACTCCAACATTGCACCATCCAATGGGGAGATAGAGGTCCGCCTAAAGGCCTTGCGTGACACAAGGCATTTCATGACGAAAGAAGGATGTAACAGCCCAGATTTCACAAAAATTAAAAAATTTGTTTTCGGTGTGAATTGTTTGATTGTCTGATTTGTTTGCGGTGTTTGCATCCCCGATTTATCGATCGGCGATTATTTTCCCCCTCTTATCTCGTATCGGACGGAGACCGACCCTTGCCACCCTGACACTCGACCTTTGCGACACCGGGTTTCACCCGATCACCGTCGCGAAAACCGCACGAGACCAGCCGGAGCCAACGGAACGAAAAACCCCGTTTAATAATTAAACGGGTTATTTTTGTAGCGCGCCGGAAAATGTTGTCAGAATGTCACCGCAGTGAGGTACGATCGACGGGCTCGACGCGCTGAGCGCGTGGTTCAAGATTTCGTCGGAATCGGAGTCCGTATGCACCTTCGGCGGTCACGACCGCGATCACCGGACACGTGAGAGGGGTACCGAGGGCGTTTGCGTCAACAGACCAGCCAACCCTGCCTATATAAAGACCACCACACTTCCCTAGGCCAATTAGGGTTTCCCTAAGCAATTTTCGCAGCCACCCCCCTCCAAAATACCAGTTTTTACCCCCAAAACCCCCTCCACCGAAACCCTAATCTCAGCCCCCGATCTGGACCATCAGATACAGATCTGAGGGCTCAGATCACACCCCAACCACCTCCACCAGGGAACCGGGCCCCGCAGGGCCCTCCTCTGCCGCCGAGGCCCACCCCGGGCCCGGATTGGGCCGAGCCGCCGTTGCCTCCCACGCCTGGCCGTGGAGGAGCCGCCTCGCCGGCCGGCGAGCTCCAAGCCGGCGAGCCGCAGCCCGGCCACCTCTTCTCCTCCCCGTGCCTTTCTCCTCCCCCTCCTGCTTCCCTGACCGCCTCCCTCGCCTCGCCGTAGGTCGCCGCCGCGTGGAAGCCGGCGCCGCCGCCCGCCATGGAACCGAGGTCGAGGAGCTCGAGCTCCTCCCTCCGTCCGCCGCACTTACCGGGGCAGCAGCGCCGCCGACGCCGGATCCGGCCGCCCTGCCCCTCTCCGCGCCTCCCCAGCCCTCCTCCGTGCCCCCTCCGCTGCACCAGGCCGGCGCCGGTGGCCGGCGCCGCCCCGCTGCCGACGGGATCGGGAGAGAGCTCCCGTGCAGGACGAACGACGCCCAGGCCAGCGCGCCCGCGTGGGCCTCTCAGGCCCAGCCGGCCAACCGAGTGGGCCGCGCGCCTCCAGGCCAGCCAGCCTCGGCCCATGGGTGAGCCAGGCCGCCCACTTCCCTTTTTTTTATTCTTCTCTGTTTTTTTTCCAGCGCCCTGCGAATTTTGCTAAGTCTGGAGCTTTTGTGCTGCTGTTTCATTTTTGCGCTGTATTTTCCCGTTAAACGGTAGCTCCGATGACGTTGCCCCCAAAACGAAAGTTGCTTAGAATCGCGTGTACTTTAATCCGTCTTTTGTGAGTTAATTGTTTTAAGGTTGTTTAGATATAGTTTTTGCTGTTCAAACAGGGCATCAGGCCGTTAAACTGCTACTTTTCCTGTTTATATGCTGCTGTTATTATTTTGTTGCAACTTTGCTTGATGATTGTAACAAATCCATGAGGCTTATTGCATTGATTCCTTTTGCGTCGCGTTAAGCAATGTTTCTACTTCAGTTTCATGCATTCACATGCCATATTTTCCTGCTGCATCATAATTATATTTTGCTCCAAAGTAGCTATCATGATGTTATTGTGCTGCTATTGTTGAAACTGTTATTTTGTTGCAACTTCGCATGACGATTGCTTCGCAACCGTTCATTGGAATTGAGTGATTCCAATTGCATTTTGTTAAGCATGATGTCTAATTTCATCCCATGCATTGCTATATCGTGTTGCTGCACTTTTGCATATAGATTTACCCCTGTTTATACAGCATGTGTGCATAAATTGTTTTGCTTATATCTTTTTAACCGTAACTCCGTTTGGGGTGTTCTTTATATGTAACTTGATTAGTTTTTCGTGTTCTTTGTGTTTATGCTATTGTTTGCTGTTGTTAACCAACCTAAAATGTGGTTTAGGGCAGAACAGTACCAAATCCTTTCATCATCGTGCGGCACTTAGTGTTATGCCATGTTTAGGTTGTGCCCCACTTAAATTGACTAACATAGATAGTTTACTTTGTGCTTAACCTCTTGACCTGTTTGTGTGCTTGCCATGCTTGCTTGAGTTGCCATGTTAATAACCTTTGTTGATCACCTGTAGCTAAACAACTTGAACCACCGTAAACGTGCGGTATCGTCGTGTGTGACGAGTACTCCACTTAAATCGTTAGTAACCGCTCTCGACGGTAGGTGCGATGTCTCATGTTACTTCTTGTTGATGCTTGCTCGTGTTTGCTCCTTAGTAATAGTGGTGCACCGTTGATTGTTTTCCAGTGTTTATCGTATTGTGTGCTCCCGCGGATACCTCTTGGAGACGATGCGAGCGTGCGATCGACTACACCTTCGGAACCCGACTTATCAACAGGCAAGGACTATACATTACTTATGATCCATTCTATTTCAACCAGCGGTTTGCATGCTAGTCTAGGTTAGCTTCGATGTTTGATCCTACCACATGTTTACAGCCTCTTTCAAACCGATACAGCCATGTCCCTTCCCAGCAAACCTTGTACTGCTATGTTACTATTGCTCGTTGCTCAGCCCCTGCTTAGTATGCATGCTTAGGATGCTACGATGTTACCCTGTTACTCCTTGGGTTGGGATATCACCTGATTATTATTATATTATTGTTGATGATATGATTATTATTATAATGTTGACTATATTCGACGAAGGATGGAAGGTCTAGGCTATCCCGCCCCGACGCTTTGTTCCATTCGAGTCACCTAGGATCCGAGTTCCGGGTATTGGTTTTAAGACTGAGCGTGCCTAACCGCGTGTGGGATTTTATGGGGTCCCCTTTTCTTACCTATCTAGCTTCAAACATTTCTAGTGGTGGCCCAAGCTGATTTACCATTTGAAAACGTGTCTGTGCTTGGTTGGGCCCCCAGCTGTTTTAAAAACAACTTGGGCCAGTGGAGACATGGTTTCTCTGTTGGTCCACCCGATCAGCTAGGACCCGGTCTCATAAGAGAACTAACCGGTAATCATACCTGCGTCATACGGAAGAGTCCGATCCGAGAGCATGGCCAGCTTGAGGGTTGGGTGTCGACTCCCCGGGGGCCACCCGGATTTGTTCGTCGTTAGCTAGAGGGACCTGTCGTTTCGGATCTCTTGGAACTAAATCATAAAATGGTTGCCTATAATGGGTAGCAACTGAGAGCGATGGACGTGCGTGCGGAGCCTTGTAATGGGCAGTTGGTACACCCCTGCAGGGTTAAATCTTTTCGACAAGCCGTGTCCACGGTTATGGACGACTTGAGACCTACTCCTTGTTCATAGACAACAACAACTGAGATATCTTAATATAACTTGATCAACGTGTGTGTGCCTTGACTGCTTCTTCTTCGTCGGGATGCGAAGAGGAGGACAAGGATAGGATAGGTGTTATGTTTGCGTATGTAGGTGGATAGCAAGACTTGTTGGAGGCGATTCCTCATCGAATGCTTGGCTTCTTACCTTACTCTCTAGATCGTTAGCCACTTCATAAATGCTAGTGCGGCAGCAACCTCACCACTTACCTCATCCTTACCGTAAACTACTAGTTGTCCTAGAATGACGAGTGATGAAGTCCTTGCTGGGTCAGATGACCACTACAGTTGGATGCTGAGTACCTCTGTACTCATGATACTACCCCCAAACTCTTTTCAGGGTTCTGATCGACAACAGGTATGGTGATCGACGTTTCACGTGGAGACTCGACGACGACTAGTTAGGCGGATCCCGGCGGACGGCCTGGACCCGTGTGGTTATGGGATCGATGCTTTTCTCTTTGCCAGTAGGCATTTGATTGTAGTCTGTACAGAGACATGTATCTTCCGCTGTTGTATTATATTTGAGGCAATTGTATGCCGATGTTATGAGATGTTGTATCCTTGTATCTGTAATGTTGTGATATCATGTTGGAAATCCGGGGCATATGGCTTTGTCATATGTCGCGGTGGGATCGATATGTGCTTCGTCCCCGGATCTGGGTGGAAACACCTAGATCTGGAACAGTACCGCATATCGGGCCTTACAAAGGATGCCGCCCATTCCGCGAGCCGAGTCAGAACAATTGAACAATTTATGTTATATATGGAAGTCGTTTGATGAATGTGTGCCCTACATGTAATTTGGATGTACTCTTTGTGTAGTAGATGGTAGTGTCAAATACTCTTGGTGCTCTTTGTGTATAAAGGTCACTGCATATGCATTTTTATGCATATGTGCATGCTCCTGGCCATTGATCGACTTGCTTTATGTTGTTGATAAGAATAGATGCTATATTGCGTTGTTGTCCTTTGCTATGAATTCATATGGATGTGACCTCTAAATCTTTGTTTTGTGCAGGTTGAAGAGCAAACAAGAGATGATGAAGAAAGTAGCTTTCTGTTTTCAATAATTGTTGGACTCATTGTAATATTGTGATGGATGTAATCTTGTGAATCTTGTTGGCCTCTAAACCTTAGATGATGATGGATGTAATCTTGTAAATCTTTGTAATAAGAATTATAATGCAATTCTTTTGTATCAATAATTGTTGGGCTCATTGTAATATTGTCTTTTGAATTTCTGTAATATGATAAAAATATCTGTAATGTTTTATTATTTTCTGTAATTCTTTTTTTTGTTTTCTGTAACCCATTTAGTGGCGCATTTTGTCTGGCTTTAGTGGCGCACTGGGAATGCACCACCCCTAAGCCCTTATTAGTGGCTTGTGGTTAGTGGCGCATCCCTAATGCACCACTAAAGCCATAAAAAGGACGCCACTAAAAGGGTATTCCCTAGTAGTGCCACCTTTGCCTAGAATGCTCATGGTCTTCACTTTAATCTTTGTTGAGTGTTCTTTCTTTATTTCTAGCTGCTGTCATGTTTAGTTCTTGCCCTTCATGTTAATTTATTTTCTAAGAGCTGAGAATTATAATTTTTAGAAGTCTCTTGAGTTGCATGTTTATCTTGTTTAGATAGTTGGCCTGTTTCCCTGGATGTGTGTCTTACATTGAGTAGGTAATCAAGGTTGATATGCTAAGTTTAGTATTAACTTGCAATAGTTTTGAGGTGTTGTTTCAAGTAATGTTTCGACTTTTGTGTGTCAAGAGCTCAAGCCTATTAGTGATAGGTGTTGTATTTTGGTTCAATATGCTTTTTTTCGAAAACTACAAAAATTAGTTGAGAACTCTAGCTACTAAAAAGATGACTAATCCTTGCGGGGTTGTAAAAGAGTACCCTCGCATATCATCGGTCAAGGATGCGCAAGGATGACCAAGACCCCAAACACTCCTCCTAGGGTGCTCGTTTCTTTGTTGATCTCCTAACTAGATAGAGAGTTACTGATAATAAGTGGATGGTTTCCTTTGACTAATGCGATTATTCGATTCTTGGCACTTCCACCATCCATATTTTGCTAGCCTCTTAGGTACCATGCATTTCCATTTCTCACACTAAGAGTCGGTGCAAACTTCGCAGGTGCATCAAAATCCTTGGCATGATACACTCTGTCATACGTAAGCCACATTATGTCTTCCTCAAAACAGCCACCATACCTACCTATCAAGGCATTTCCATAGCCTTTCCGAGATATATTGCCATGCAACATCCATCTTCTCATGACTAGAATTTTCATTGCCATACATGATTTTGTTTGATTGTAGAACCACATGATAGTTGGGCTTCACCCTTACATAATTGCTACATGACGCGCCAGTATAATTGCATTTCCTGCTACACTGGCAGAGGCATACATTGCATACATCATGATATAGTTCTAGTTTTATTATGAGTATGGGTACCTTGTTAAAGTGCCTTGTATATATGGAATGTTGCCCTTAAAGTGAGGAAAAGATCCCAAAGAGGACACAAATGAAAGATCCCAAAAGAGGACACATGAAAAGATCCCAAAGAGGACAAATGAGAGATAAATAGAAAGAGCCAAAAAGGCCAAAAAAAGAAGAAAAAAGAGAGAGAAGGGGGCAATGCTACTATTCCTTTTTAAAAGATCCACAATTGTGCTTCAAAGTAGCACTTTTACTTCATAGAGAGTTTTCATATCATTCATGCATAACTAAGTGGGGACCTTTACACTATATAACTTGACTTGTATATTCCAATGATGATCCTCCTCAAAAGAGCTCTAGGTATTCGTGAGCAAGCAAGTTGGATGCACCCCCCCTAGTTCAATTGGAGAGATTTTATATACTCATATCCCATTATGCATCCCTTGCGTGGCAATCCCTACTCCTCACATCATATATATCATTTAGCTTTCTCTCGCCTATGATTGTCCTCATTGATGTGAGCCTTTCACACTTTTTGACTTCCTGTCCCCATTATTTATTCTCTTTGCCATCCTAAGTGCCAACTAATCTTTCTCGGGCTCATTCATTGCATGAGTGCTCCAAGTCTAAAGGAAGAGGATCGAATTGACTTGTACCTGGCCGACGGTCTGGGGATGAGTCATAATAAGATTCCAAAAGAGACCAAGTGTGAAATTTAGTAGATTTTTTTCACAACAAATAATAAGTATTTTTATGCTGTAAACCCATATCCCATTTTCTACACGGGAACATGGAGACATTCGAGTCACGGACAGCGATAGATCTTGCACCTTTATGTTCTTACTTTGCTAGTTTCAATACTATATATAGACTCTTGCTTGTTATTTCTTTGACTTGAATTCCACCTTTTGCTTGCTGTACTTTAAAGTTCTACTTATGTTGATAGCATGTCACCACAAAAATTATCTTTGTTATCATTTACCTACTCGAGGACGAGAAGTAATTCAGCTTGGGAATGTTGATACGTCCCAAACATATCTACAATTTTTGCTTGTTCCATGCTTCTTTTGGTGATATTGCTATATGTTTTGATGAAATTTCATATCGTTTACAACATATTTGGGTCTAACTTATTAACCTAGTGCTCAGTGCCAGTTTTTGTCTGTTTTTATCCGTGCATTAAAGAAAAAGGTGAAAAATCCAAGTATTCGGAAAATTCCAAAAAAAAGTCCAAAAAATCTTTTTCGCTGGAAGATTCCAGAAGCCAGAAGGCCACCCGGAGAGGGGCCACCCCTTGCCCAGGCGCCTCTACGGCGCACCTAGGGGGGGCGCCCTCTGTACGCCCAGGCTAGTGGGGCCACCCCTGGTGCCCCCATTTGGCATATATTTACCTCGTTCCCCGAAAACTCCAGAGGAGAACTATTTTTCATGAATACCTTATTGTTCCGCCGCCGTCGCAATTCTTAGATCGGGATCAGCAGAAGTTCGTGTCCCGACACCCTACTGGAGGGAGAGGATTGATCTCTGAAGGCTTCTCCATCACCATGATCGCCTCCGAGATTCATTGTGAGTAGTCCCCCTTGGACCATGGGTCCATGATCAGTATCTAGTAGATGTATTCTCTTCAATCTCTTTCTTCAATGTTTAGCCCTTGTGAGCTTCCTATCATGATGAAGGCACCTATCTTATGATTCCTTCTTTGGTATGTTGTGTTTGGTGGGCTCAGATGGATTATGAGATTATGTTCAGATCTGTGAGAGTAATGTATTTGATTTTCCTTTATATTTTTGTTCTTGAGTATTCTTGCATGTTCTCTGTTGCATTTTTTATTTTGGCCAAATAGTAGATTGCAACTCCAAGAGGGACTGTTATGCTAGATGATAGGTTCATGCCTCCCGATGTCTAGCTTGAGTGACAGAAATATGAGACTACGAAATGTTCTGTTGCCATTATGATTAAAATAGTGGTGCTTATGATTGTGTGTTATAAGGATTTCTTACATTATATGTAGAGTGTTAAGGTAATTGTCCGTTGCTTTGAGCCTATAATTTGGTTGGGGTTCGCAACTTAATACCAGTGAGATGTTCTAGATAAATATCTCAAGGTGGATGATTAGTGAGTAGATGTTGATGAATAAACGATCTACTTGTCTTGGTGTAATGCCCATACGATTGAGCCTCTTCCTTTCTTGTAGAATGATTAGAATTGTGGTGCATTTATAATTTTTTCAATTGCCGAGCTGTAATTTGTTTACCCAACATAGTTGTTTACTGTCGTTTGGGAGAGAGACACTACTAGTGAACGTCATGGTACCCCGTTCCATCTTTGCTTCATAGTTTACACCATCAACATTCACTGCTTTACTTTTCCTTTCAATCGCATTATTACTTTTTCCACTTTCTGTTTGACCCTTTGTAAAAAAAAAGGCCAAAGATATTGACAACCTCTCTGTACTCATTGGGAGCAAAGTTATTTGTGTTCTTGTGTGCAGTTCCACGTATTTTGTTAGCACCTACCCCTCCCGCAAAAACACCAACTCCTCCACCCAAAGCTCCCACCCCACCAAGAAATCCTACACCACCAGTTCGAATCCCATCACAATCTCCTACCACCGAAGATGTTCCACCCCATGCTCCCACTCCACCTGATGCCCCAACTCTTCCCTAAGTACAATCACCACCCTCTCAACAATAACAAGATGATGTTCCCGAAGCTAATGCTCCCCAGAACTCCCCCTGCTGCTGAAGTTCAAATGACTCGAGATTATTGTCCTTCAAGATATGCATACGAGTCACGAGCGATTGAAGCAAATGCCTCTCCTGCAGCAGATGAAGAGGTTGAAATTTTGAATCCCTCCCAAGAATTGGATCTTGCTAAATCACAAGAGGCTTCTCCATCCTGAGTTATTCCATCACCTCGCCATTTGCAAATCCGTTCTACTCAACACTGCTAGCCCACACAAGATGCTCAACTAGATTCAAACTACCCAACGGAAAAAATTTCCTATCTTTTTGGGTGCAAGGAGCTCATCAAGGAATGGTCATGAGTTTGACCATGAGCGTCACT
This sequence comes from Bromus sterilis, assembly GCA_950022295.1. NCBI lineage: Eukaryota > Viridiplantae > Streptophyta > Magnoliopsida > Poales > Poaceae > Bromus > Bromus sterilis. The sequence continues at coordinate 234,859,452 of OX465595.1, read as the reverse complement.
GAAGGAAACTACGCTTCTTTGGAAATAGTCCTTATGCTTCGCGAAGAACAGCTGACGACCCTCGCTTTTAGACAGCTGAACAACTAGTGCTCCACACCAAGGTGTTTTGTCAGAAGGATATTTTGTTTCACCATAGATATCTTGAGTTTATGAAGCATGACCACTGCCCAGTGCTTCCACAATATCTGTGAAACCATCAACACTCAGAACTTGGTCAGGCTGTTTTCTCTTCGCTCCACTTTCAACTCAGAGATGATCAAGCAATTTTATTGTAACGACCCGATCCGTATGGATCAAAGTCTTCCGTGCTTACTGTGATAGTCCCTGGATCGAACTGCTAGCACACACAGTACTCGATGAAATAGCATAAATAAGCACATATCTTTATTACATCGGATTTCTAGGTATAAAGTATTTATTACAATAATGTGGCATAAGGCCTGAATAACAAAATTTTTACCGCGGAAGCAAATAGTAGTAGTAGTGGTGCATCCGAATCCACGACAAAACTTTGAGTATAGGACAATAACCTATTCGCACCTTAATCACCGTCAAAGTAATCTGTAACCATCGTTACAGCCCAAAATGGGTCAGTACTTTGTATGTACGGCAATTCATACCACGGAGAAGAAATAAAGTCCTACAAATACATGCATTTGGCTGGTGGAGCTTCTACATTTCAAATTTTGCATAAATCCAAAGTTTCCCTATAGAATATTGTTCCTAAAACCAACAATAACAATTCACAAGACAACCCATGGTGATTATACCCAATTTATTAATTAAAAGTGATGTGATTACTCAAATTACCATAACTAGACGCTCAAATTGTCCAATACCGGGGACTCGGCCAATCGATTAGTTTTGTATGGTCTGCAGAGGTTTGTGCACTTTTCCCCACAAGACTCGACCACCTCCTTTGGTATTTGCCACACTACACGTTTTATGTAAACAGGAAGGTCGAGACAAGGTCTTTTAGAAGAGTTTCCCCTACTCTGGCGGTGCCCATCCCACCTACCAACACTACGTTCGTTGCACCGCGTAGGTAGTCGCTACAACTAATCAACCAAGCCAGATCCCATAATAGCTTGTGGCTACACATGTAAGCTTCTAGCCATGACATTATGATTAATCTCTTTAATCCTAGGTGGCATTCCGCAGTGATTTCTGGCAATCTCGAGGTCACTCAGGAAAATCCACTGCTTCCTCCAGGGTGCCCCCAACCATTCCACCCAGGTAGTTCATTGAATTTATATTGGTCCTATTTACTACATATCCACTCATCTCATAGTGATTCTCTTCCCAATCCACGTCTACAAAGCGAAGCACTACAATTTCTACATGATGGTGACAAGGTAAACCTACCATAATGAACTACTGGGTTTTGCATAAAAGTAAACTTCTACTCATGCATTCTAAGAAAAAGGTTACTACATGCATAAAAAACTAGGTATAAGGGAAATATGATCAAAGGTAATGACTTGCCTTGTTGATGGTGATCAAACTCTAAAGATTGAAGGTACTCGGCTTCGCACTCCAGACAATCTATTGTAATCAAACAAGGTGCATACAATCAATATACAATTCAATAGAAAGCAAAAACAAGGTTTCGAAAAACTCCGAAAAGAAACTAATGAAAAAGGTTTTGCAAAACAGAATTTTTTTGTGTGTAAAACTTGTTGGTGTGATTCAAAAAGATAGTGATAATCTAGGGTTTTTATTTTGCAAAAGAAATCGATTAAAACCGAGCTATGGTAAAATATATGGCCAAACAGAGTTTAAATATGAATTTGTCCAAGCTAAAATTTAAAATATCAAAAGGTTGAAATAATGTCTCTACTGGATAGAGGAATGAAAAACTTAAACGTGGGCTTTGGTTTCGATTAAATCTACTATACGAGTAAAAAGATATAGCTAAAATAAGACTAGGTGCTAATCTATGAAAAAGGGGCTGGTCTGCAATTAAATAACTAAAATATTTGCTACGGGGTCCCTAAGCTATGGACGAACAGTATGCACTATGATTCTAATCTGACAAACGCTTGCTTTTTAAATAAACTGGTTAACTATGGTTTTAAAGGACTAAACCGATCTATAAATAAAACGGACCGATCTAATCTAATAAAATAAAACTAACCAAACAAATCTAACTAAACCAATCTAATATTTTTTCTACAAAAAACTAATACGCGCCCGGTATTGAATTAGCTACGTGCGTGTACAGGAACGTAGGTACGTGTGCATGGCTCGGCTGGACGGGGATGGCGACTCCGGCGATCTTTGGCGGCGAGGTAGATGTCGTGGTGGTGCGGCTGATCGAGGGCGTCACGGAAGTGGTGGTGGTGGTCATCGGCGACGTCGAGGATGACCGGGACGGGAGCGAACTCGACATGAACCGATGGGCGCGGGGTTCTCTGTTATGGAGCTCCAGCGAGACCTAAGAGAGAAAATTATGTCCATTAGATTCGCACGGAGGGGAGCATATGATCTTCAATGTTTCACGTCTCGGAATTTCTCACCGGCGATGCAATCAACAACGGAGCGGAGCTCGGCCGGCGAACTTAGATGTGATTTTGGCGAGCGTATGGGCGGTGTGGGGCTGCGAGACTGGAAGGATTGGAAGAGGATCTCGAGGGCTTTATATAGGCGCGAGTAGAAGCTCCGGGGTGCGAGATACGGGCGCGGCCGTTGCGGCCAGCCGGCGAGATCCTGGCGGCGGCGCTGGTTATCCGTGCGAACTGCACGGTTCATTGGAAGGGATAAGGGCGAGCGGGGTCCACCGTTCAGCACAGGAAAAAAACAGAAAAACAAAAATAAAAACGGGCGCAGATGCCACTACTAGAAAATTGCCTATAGATAGGAATGTTTTCTATGGCGCCATGAAACTGGGGTGCTCCACAGAAGTATTTCTATGGCGCATGGAGGTCAGTGCGCCACAGAAATGCAGACATTTCAGTGGCGCGTGTGGGCCCGGTGCGCCACTAAATTATGTGGGGGGCCTACCACGGCCCACCTCGTGCAATATGGATCAACTTTCTGTGGCGCACCTGGCCCGGATGCGCAACAGAAATCCTATATAATCTGCCCCCTCGCCCTACCGAAACCCTATCCCCTCACTTCTCCCCTCCGTCCAGATCCCATCTAGCTCGCCGCCGCTGCACTCCCCTCCAGCGAACCCCGCCCTGCCAGTGTGTCTCCCTCTCTCTCTCTCTCTCTCTCTCTCTCACCACGCCCCTCCGCCTCTCTGCAGGTCCCCTACGTCGCCGCCGACCTCCTTGACCCGCCGCCAGCCACACCATCGCGACGCTTCGGAGGAGCTCAACCATCGCACCGCCGCACCACCCCCTCGTCCTCCCTCCGCCGTCGCTCGCCATTTCTCGGTAAATATTTTTTGTTTTTTTTCGTGATGCGATTGTTAAATGCTTTATCTTGTGCACCATTGCGATCTCGTTTGCTCAAATACATCGATACTGATTGAGACGAGTAGTTCTCTTCTGCAAATCTGATGTTGCAAGTTGTTTACCGAGATGATTTAGTAAGTACCAGTCGTAAAACCGTGAAACATTTGTCTAATGATTTCTTCATTTGATTATGTGAATGCATCTATGTGATGGCAACACTAATCAAATGGGTCATAATCTTGGTTGCTACTACAATCACACCACAGGATATATCAACACGATTACATTTACGCGCTGGCGTCATTTTGATATATTTTTTCTGAGCAACACACTCACTAGAGAATTAGTAAGACATGAACCATTTCCTTTTCTCAAACTGAAGCTCCTGGATAAGTACGCGCATGCTAGGGCTTTGGTCAAATTGTCTGCTCAACATGTGGTAGATTTCCTTTTCTTTTTTCTTCTCCAAACTGTCAAATGGTTGATAAATTCACTTCACACGGACCAGGACTACTTGCCCAGGTGAGCACACTTATAACACATATTTTAAAAAGTTGGCTAGGTTTAAATAAATCAGATTAAGTAAATTTGATATATATTGCACGAAGATAGATACAAATCCAAAACAAAAACATGATGTCAATATTTAAATAAATTGAATGAGATAAGAAAATTCCATTCATGCATGTTTAGTTTATTTGTTACCTTTCCTTCTGATATTATGTAATTCATATATAACCAAGAATTTAGTTAGTATAATCTAATTATCACTGACATTAGGGCCATATATAAAGAAACAGGAAGATGAAAACTGTGATAATTATCACAGCGTGCTAGAAGTAGCAGTACCTAGAACATTAATTTTACCCACAACATAACAACATATTAAGGGAATTGTAATTTGCTGTCTCTTTAGGTGTGATGTGTTCTGAATATGAAGATCTCTCTCTTTTTAGAATCTCTCTTTTGTTTTCTTAGTGTGGAGGTGCTCTAAAGCTGCCCTTTCTTCAAAGTTTCAGAAAAGAATCTCACGTTTGTGTAGTAGAATATGAAGTTAAAGTTTTAGAGAAGAATCTTAGCTAATGTGATCATGGTTGGCTTTTTGGGCTCCAGATTGAGGTCTCACTCTGCTTTTCTGTCAGTTGCTGTTTTTTTTGTAGAATTAAAACTACAAATGATTACTTGCATGCTCAGTCAAATATAGCCCGAATTTTTATTGTCAACTAGCCTACTAGAAATTGTAAATCTAAATTTAAGATATTTATCTGTTCAAACTCTCAAGCTATTGATACATGTTGTTGAGATGAGATGAATGTATTGTATGTATTGTATTTTTGCTGCTGCTACTGAGCGGTAGTTGATCTGCTACTATTTTACGTGATGTAAAAATATTATGTTTATTTGCAATGCCTCTATTCGAGTAAATTTTTGTGAAAATGCCTTCTTTGCACTAACAACTAGCTTGTTGTACTGTTGTTAATAATTCTTTGCTGCTGCCATTACACTCGGTTTTGCATGTTTGTTATTTGCATGTAGACACCATGTCCAGGTACCCTATGCCACGTCCAAGGCTGATCCACAGGGAGCAGCCTAGGAAGTTTAACTGGAAGAATAATCCATTCTTCACATCATTTGCGACCTATATGACGGTGGGTCTGTTAGATATAGTCAAGCGAAAGTTGCAGATGTGCAAGCTTTCCATCGACAACACTCCTGATCCCCACGCGTCTAGGAAGATATTTTAGTATGTAGGCTAGGAAATGGATGCTTCTAGCTAGTTAGGATGATATTATGATGCTTCTATGCTTTATGTAGGCTAGGAAATAGATGCTTCTACCTAGGATGACCTTTTGATGCTTCTATGCATGCTTTATATATATGTTGGGGTCCTGTAGTTGGCTGTATCGCCCTTTGTTTGTGTACTAACTATGAAAGTGAATACTTCTATGGATATGTTAGTTGCGTAGACTTTGCATGCCATTTGAAAATTATGAACTTTTGAAAACCTTGCCTTTTATTTTTTTTGTGAAAATTATTTCTTCATTGAACAATAACACATATAGGAGCAAAGATTGATCTGTCTAAGAGTGGAAATGGTCATAGGCAGAGCAATGGTCATAATAAATATAAAAATTTCTTCATGGCAAGTCAAACCCAATTCTTTTTTGCCTTTTTGTCTAGTCTTTCACCTAGATTATATTATCCTGCTAGAATAATGATCATAGAGAGTTGCATTATTATTACTAGCCTATATGCTATAACAGAAAAAATAGAACTGCATGCCCCTATATGCACCTTCAGCTCTGTTTATTGCTAATTAACTACATATTTTGCAGCACAGCCAGCACATGGTTCGCTCCCACCAAACCTGCCGCATTAGCACCGCCATCCGTATACCACCACGTTGTCCCAACGCCCCCTTGCCTCGAGCTCCAGCAACGGAGCGAGCGCCAGTGCCGGCTTCAACACCAGCGCCGGTGCCAGCAGACCCGACACGCCAAGCGGAATCATGGGAAGCATCTCAGGCCGCAAAGGAGAACAAACTCATTGTCATTTCTGACGACGAAGAGTGAAGCGTCTTGAGCTAATGATGGATTTGGATAACTTGTGATGGATTTGAATAACTAGTGATTTAGAGTACATCGAATGGATTTGGATGACTAGTGATTTGGAGTAACTGTGATGATCAATCGGTTTGATGACTAGCTTGTGATGATCAAACTGTTTGTTTTAATCTGCTATTTGTGATGATCAATCTGTTTGGGGCTGGTGATCTATTTTAAAAAAATCAAATATATTTTTGTGGCGCATGTTAATTAGTCTTTAGTGGCGCACCTAGTTCTGTGGCGCATGGCCACATGCGCCACAAAAATGTATTTTTCTGTGGCGCACGGCCACATGCGCCACAGAAACCAAATTTTAGTGGCGTGCTTTCTCTGGCGCACCCACATATGCCCCACAAAAATGCATAATAGGTGCGCCACATATGAGCAGTTTCCTAGTAGTGTGCTACTGGTTGGGCCGTTTTCGCGGCCCAAAAGCTGCTGCCACTGCGCGCGCAGGTGGGCGAGAGCTGGCGCTGGTCGGCTGCCAGGGTTGGCCCAGTTAGCCGTCCTGTTTGTTTTTTCTTTTAATTCGCAGACATAGAAAAAAATAATTAGGCTGCGGTTGGCCGGGCTGGCGGCTGGCTGGCTCAGTTAGCCGGTTTTCTACTGTTTTTAACTTTTCCGCAAAAAATAACATATAGGGAAATAAAATAAATACATAATTATTTTCAGAAACTTCAGAGAAATTCTCTAAAATAACAATTATATTTATAGAGCCTAGGAAAATAGTTCCTAGCTCAAAATGCAATTTTATAAAAATGCACTTATTTATATAAAGTCATTTTGGACAAATAATAAATTCCAAAATTTATTTTAGGATTTATTAAATTCTCAAAATATTTATTAACTCCAAATAAAATTTCCAATATTTTTTTAACCTTGTTATATTGAAGAAGTCACTTTATCTTCTCTCTTTATTTTCATTGGGTTAAAAAATGATTGAAAAATCTAGAAAAATCCAATATGCATAGAAACATGATATGCAATAATGATTTTATTGACATCCAAATTTAAATAGAAATTGGGATGTTACAAACCTACCCCCCTTAAGATGAATCTTGTCCTCGAGATTCGGGTTGTCTAACAAAAAGGTGTGGATGATTGACGAGGGGGTGACCCCACGACTCCTACGGATAAGCCTACCTGGTGTCCCTAAAGACAGAAGGCCCATGAAGATATAGACTCGGCCCGCTAATTGGCACCGACGTAGGAGTCTGTGACTCACAAGGAAGGTGCGAGAACCTGCCGTACGGAGCAACCTAGGGTTAGGAAAGCTTACCTGTAAACGTAGATGAACTACCCGAGACCTAGCCCAGTATATAAGGGCTAGGAGGGGCGACGAAAAGAACGACCAATATCATCTGTAACCCTAGCCTTGAGCGCTCCAGCCTTGGCATCCCCTGTAATCGCATCTCCCCCATCAATAATATCGAGCAGGAGCGTGCCTTCCTGTTTGCCGACGAGCTATCGTCCAACCTGTGCCTCTCATAAATAACCCAGGGTCCCTGACCATGGGATTTTCCGGGGTTGATCCCCGTCAATTGGCGCCGTCTGTGGGAACCGCGCAGGTTGGGAACGCGATCTCGGTGGCCTCATCATCATCAGCACTCATCGACTCGACGGCTCCGGCAAGATCCAATCTGTTCGAGTCCCTCGGATTCACGGCCCACCTCCCGGCCCTCCAGCCAGTCTTTACCGATCTACACTCCGGCGTCAATCTGATCTTCGGAGCGTATCAGATCTACATCAACCATTGGGGAACTCTTCGCCTCACCGACGACACCCGTGCACCCACGGCAACACCTGCAGCAGTGACTGGAGCGGACACCGCCCGCACGGCCATCCTAGCTGGCATCCGTAGCTACCCACCAAACTCAAGGCTCCACGCCACTCGCGACCACCCGAGTGGAGCCCCAACATGGAGAAGCACCATCACACGTATCAGCAAGGAGGCGGCAAGGACACCATCACAGGTGTTCATGGAAGAAGTTGGCGCACACGTGCCAGGTAACAACGGTCGAGTCGACGACCTGGGCACTCTTCAAGACACCCCAACCACCAACAGGGCGGCAGGTCCCGGCAACACCAGTCAGATGGTCCTACAGCTAGGAGAACCGGGGACCATACCAAGGAAAGTTCAGGTGGAACAAGGACCCAGCAACCAAAAAAGCTGTCAGCCACCAAACAGCAAGAAGCAAGCACCCGGCCAAGGCAGCCAGCCATCACGCAGCAGGCAGCAAACCCCGGTTGCAGCGGCAGACGAACCACCCAAAGAAAAAATATACTTGTCCAAGGAATCAATGGCAATGGTAAAGGAAGCAGTCGCCCGCGGCAGGTTACTACCATCAGATGCCTCAAGGGACGAGCTAAGGGCATACAACAAGATAGCGGGCGAGCTAACCCAGCAGAAGAGACAGTGGCGCCTAGCCATGGAGAAGCAAGAAAAGGTGGAACTCAAAAAGAAAAGCAGTTGTAGACAATCTCCCCGAAGTGAATCACCAGGCCACGACTCCCCCACCCGCAACAGATCGAAACTCAACAACCTGCGGAAGACAGAAAGGGCGAGAGTGGTGTGGAAACTGGAAGACGACTTCAGATTAGAGGAAGACGACGATGAAGAAGAGCCACTCACGCCGGCAGAAGCACTCACAAGGGCCCAGGACTACCTATCCCGTGCCAAGAAAATCAGAAAGGGCAAGACGGATCGCTACACTTCCATTGCTTTGCAGATAATGAAGGACGCCATCGATGCCTCGGTACCTAAGAAATCCAGCACAAAACGGAAGACTCGCGAGCGGACACCGGACAGGGACCCCAGTTCACCACACGACGATGACGACGATGACGACAGTAATGAAGACAGGCGCAGGCGCCCCGACAGGTACAAGAAGCACGACAGCGACGATAACAACAGGCGCCGCATCACTCGTCGAGATGCGCGAGATGACATCACACAGAACAGAGTCAACCGCGACAGGCAAAGACGCGCAACACGCGAGGAGTACTCGGACGAAGAGTCTTCCGACGAGGAAATCGAGCCATGTGGAGCACTATGCTTCACACGTGCCATACGTGAGACGCGTATGCCAAACGGGTTCAAACTGAACTCCACGACACTAAAGTACAACGGACTCGACGAGTCGGAGGCATGGCTCGACGACTACCTAACAGCAGTCAAGTTTCAGAGAGGAACCAACATTACAGCAATGCAGTACGTGCAGCTCATGCTCGAGAGCTCTACCCGACATTGGCTGAAGAATCTTCGTCGTGGATCCATCATCTCCTGGAGCCAGTTCCGAGGAACCTTCATAGAAAACTTCAAATCCACATACAAGCGACCAGCCTCACTCGAGGAACTGCGGGCATGCAAACAAGGAACGAGGGAGACCCTGTGAGCATACATCTAGCGATGGACGATACTCAATAATTCAGCGGAAGACATCTCGGACGAAAGTGCGATCGACGCATTCAGGCGAGGCCTTCAGCGCGTTGAATTCAAGGAGCAGCTCAGACAGATGAAAGTCCGAACACTCGCACGGGTGTTAGAACTAGCCAACAGCTGGGCGGACGGAGAAGATTCCGTTCGTAATGAAACAGAAACCCACACTTCACGATCAGAGTACGACTACGACTACAACGGAGACAGAGGAGCCGATAGAAGAAGGAAGCGACCCAGACGAAACTTCTACGACGACAGAGGACCTGACATGTTCGCCGCCGGTTTCTCGGACGATCGGAACGGCAGGCACCGCGATGACAATAGACCACAGCGACGAGACAACCCAAAAGACGAGCCCCAGGCTCAGAAACGAGAATGGAGGACAAGGCAGCCACACGACGGCACTCGCGCATTCCGCTCCGCCAAAGAACAACTCGACGGACCGTGTTCTATACACGGATTCAGAAACGAGCGAGGAGAGCTCAGATCGTCCCACACCCTCAGGAATTGCAGAAGCTTCAACGAGTTGGCCGAGGAGAAAAGCCGCTCCGCGGCCGCAACAGCACGACCACTCGCAAGCATAGCAGTTGGGCCAGTAGCCCACAACGCGCCACCAGCCCCCCCTCTGCCAACAAGACAGGTGGCCGCCATCCTGGAACGACAAAGGACACTAGAAGAGGAAAACCAGTACCCAGAAGCCCACGGGAGGATCTACATGATACAAGAAGGCAGGCCTTCCAACAGGCAGCAGAAACAAGTCACCAGACAAGTCTTCCTGGCAACCTCCGCACACCCGGCCGTCCCAGAGTACCTGCGCGGGTCAGAGACAGAAATCTCCTTCTGCCGAAACGACCACCCGCTAGTCGTTCCCCAACCAGGGCACGCCGCGCTAGTACTCGAGGCCAGAATCGGAAATTACGACATGTCGCGAGTATTCATGGACGGCGGCAGTGGGATCAACATCATCTTCACCCGAACACTCGATGACATGCTCATCCAAAACAACGCACTCAAGTCCTCAGGCACAACCTTCCACGGGATCATACCAGGAAAAGAGTCTACCCCCTCGGAAGGATAAGCCTAGAGGTAGTCTTTGGGAACGCGAAAAACTTCCGCAAGGAAACGCTTGACTTTGAAGTGGTCGACTGGAAGTCACAATACCACGCAATTCTCGAGCGACCAGCTTTCGCTCGCTTCATGGTCGTACCCCATTACGCCTACCTCAAGCTGAAGATGCCAGGCCCACACGGGGTCATCACAATCAGCGGCAGTTTCGTCAGATCCGACCGCTGCGACAAGGAATTCCACAAGATAGCAGAAGCCTTCATATCCCACAAAGGCAGCAGGACCACGGGACTCGCAGAAGAAGCGCTCCCGTAGAAGGAAAGGAAAATCGCCTGAAGAACCCAGGCACTCGGAGATAAAGTTACCAGGCCTTTAAAGCCACTACATCATCGTTCTAATCAAAAGGGATCTGTATTCAAAATAACCCCCTTACTATTTGTAAGAGACATCAGGAAAAGTATTACATAAATATTTTCCCCACAATCTAATGGAACTCGGGGGCTCGCCAAAGCGGCCACCCCCCGAGGCGTCCTCCACAATCGCGGCACATCAACTTGGCACTCAGGGGCTCGCCAGAGAAGCCACCCCCCGAGGCGTCCTTCGCAATCGCGGCACATCAACTTGACAGTTGGGGGCTCGCAAAAGCAGCCACCCCCCGAGGCGTCCTCCGAAATCGCGGCACATCAACTCGGCACTCGGGGGCTCGCCAAGGCAGCCACCCCCCAAGGCGTCCTCCGCAATCGCGGCACATCAACTTGACACTCGGGGGCTCGCCAAAGCAGCCACCCCCCGAGGCGTCCTCCGCAATCGCGGCACATCAACTTGACACTCGGGGGCTCGCCAAAGCAGCCAACCCCCGAGGCGTCCTCCGCAATCTCGGCACATCAAATCGACACTCGGGGGATCGCCAAAGCAGCCACCCCCCGAGGCGTCCTCCGCAATCGTGGCACGTCAACTTGGCACTCGGGGGCCCGCCAAAGAAGCCACCCCCCGAGGCGTCCTACGCAATCGCAGTACATTAAACTTGGCACTTGGGGGCTCGCCGAAACTGCCACCCCCCGAGGCGCTCTTCGCAACCGCGACACATAAAAACTTTTACACTCGAGGGCTTGCCGCGGCAACCCTCTGGAACGTCCCCCGCAACTACAAACGCAGACGACCCCGCAAGACAGCATGGAATATATACAAACAGGAAGAAGCATATACAACAAAGGGAAGCACCTAATATTTAGGCTCCAACTTCGCCTTAATAAGTGCACCCAGATGGAGGTCGTTCTCTTCGCAAAACTGCCTCACAACCTGGCGCGCATGTTTATCTACAGCCATGTAGTGCTCATTCATCGGATGATCCCTACCGCCTGGAGGACCCGCCACCACCTGAGTAAAATCCACCCCCGGCCAATGACTATGGACCAAACCCAAAGCAGCTCGGGCTCCAGCACGAATCTGATGATCCATCACTCGACGTAACTCGGCAGGCTGAGAAAATACGCGACAGAGCCTATCAAGGGACGAAGGAACCACCTCCAACGGATAGAACTCAGCATGGATACCACCCAATACCCGCTGGAAGTACTTGAGAGCATCCGGTACCCTCTCAACTCAGAGACGAAGCAAAGCAAACACTCGAGCACGAGCCCCATCCGCCCAAAAGGGATTGCTCGCCTGCACTCTGGGATCATCAAGCCGCGACATCTCCGACTGAACGTCCCTCTCTTCATCCCGAGTTCTCCCTGCTAGCACTTCGAAAGTAGAAAAACTACGATCAAGACAGACACGGCAAAACCTACTAAGAGGAACCAAGCAACCAAGCAGAGGCAAGACTCACCCCGCAGGAGGTCGGACAACTTCACCACCCACAAAGCAAGGCTCTCAACCACGGCCTCGGCACGCTCGCGCTGAGTACGCTGAACGGCTACGGATCCCTTCAGTCGAACAATCTCCCGCTCAACGTCCTTCAGTCGCAAGCAAACGGACTCGTACGCACCCTCACGAGCGTCATCCTTCAGCGAATTCCAAGGACGAAGAACGCCCGGAGTGGCCTACCGCAGGATGAACAAAACAAAGAAATCATAAACAGCAAGAGGAACAGCCAAGCTGTCACTCAGATAAAGGTAGCAAAAGTTCAACCATCACAACGGAGTCACGAATTATAGACAAAGTTTCAAAGCAACACAACACTACTATGCCTCCCCCTCACCTACGACAGGGGATCCTGAGCATCTACAACCTGCTGCAGGCGACGAGCCAGTTTATCAGCTCGGTCGTCCTGCTCCTCAGAATAGTCCGGGATGGTCTCAACCAAGGAATCATCAATAGAAATCCCATGCCCCATAAGGACGACAAGGGTCGTGGAAGAACCACTCACCACGCTCTCCGCAACTAGCTCCGCCATACGTTTCCCATCCGGGCCGAATGCAGCCACCCGAGCGCCCAGGCCATCAGGCACCTTTGAACCCTCCGGCATAAGGTGCTCGTGCGCAAGAACCACAAGATCGGAAGCCCGGGCGCAGACGTCCTCGACCACCGCAACAACATCTGCAACTGCATCTACAACACCTTGGAGAATTCCAAACCTTGACGCAGCAGCCTCCATCGGCTTTGCACCTATAGCAGATGCACCAAGCAAAGAAACGTCATCACGGGAAGACAGTAGGAACAACAAGACCAATGGTTGAATGCCAAACTTACACACAAGCGAGTCCGCCAAGGCGCGAAGACGTTTTCCCTCGACTGCTTCCACCCGCGCACGCGCGTCCTCAGCCTGGCGAAGGCGAACCAGCTCCTCGTGTTGACCGTACAACTCCGCCTCCTTGGAAGCCAAGGTAGCCTTGAGAATGGAAACCGTCTTTCCCGCCTTCTCGGCCTGCTTCTCGGCAACCTGGCGACGGTCTTCAAGGCAAGATAGTACTCAGAACAAAAGACGCAACGGCCAAAGCTCAGCAACACAAGAATGAAAACTCACCATCCATAGCAGACAAAGAACCCTGGGAAGAATCATGGTCCCGTTGCCAATGCTCAGCATCAATCACCAAACGCTCACAGTTTTGGAAAACAGGCTGCAAAATCCAGACAATCAGATGATAAGGAAAGACAAGACTACAAGCAACTGCAAGCAGTTACTGATAGCCTCGGGGGCTACTCGCATTGGGAGCACTGCCGTGCCACCAATGATAAAGTCGCACAGGCACGAATCAACTCACCAACTTGGAGACGTGGTCGAAAACATGAGCGTTGTCTTCAATCGCCAGATCAAGCCGACAAAAGTACGGAGGACCAAGCTCAGTTGGCTTGGACTCAGGAGCAACAACTCCAGGTTCTTCAGATGAGGGCGTACCAGGAACCACACCCGCGGGCGGAACGGAAGGAGTCGCGGTCGGCCCAGATTGACCAGCAGAAACCGAGAGGTCCCCAAGACGCTTGGCTGCGGCCGCAGAGCCCGTCGACTTCAAGTCAGTAGTAGCTGCGCTGGTGCACGAAGCAGCCGGAGCAGGAGCAACACTACAAGATAAACATTATCAGACGCAGGAACAAGGAAAAGGGAACGGGCAAAAATCCAACAGATTCTTACCCGACACGCGCAGCACGAGGGCGCCCCAGCCTCCCAAGCCTCACCCTCTTCGTAGCAGCGGCCGGAGTAGCAGCCGAAGGGGAAGGCCCAGCAAACGGAGCAGCTGGTGGGATAGCATCACCCAATGCCTCATGATCTTAAGCGTTCCAGGGGCGCGACCGCTTCACGCGAAAGGGACTGGAATCTTCACTATCTCCAGTTTCCACCAGCACAATTTCAGCATCAACAGTTGGCTCAGCATCATCAGCTGTGGAAGCACCAGGTTCTTCAAGAATATTGGCGTCCTCCGGCTACGAAGGATTACACGGTGCCGAAGCATGGCCATGCGAGGCAAGCAATGTCAACAACAAAGCAAAACTAGGTACTTGTCCAAACAAATGAATGAACACAGGCACCAACCGGCGGCGGAGAATGATCAGAAGCATATGGAAGGACAAGGCGCATTTCGGAAATACTCGAGCACTTGGTTACATGTTGGATACGAGCCAGCAAGGTGTCAGGTTCTATCTCTTCAGGCGAGCATCTCGTTGAGTCACCGAGTCCCTCGTACTGCCACATAGGACGAGTTCGATGCTGCAACGGTTGAACTCGCCTCCCCACAAAAACAGAGATGAGCTGACCACCAGTTAAGTTATCCTTCAACACAGCAATCCTCTCCAAAAACTGAGTCAGCTCGGACGACTCCACCTCGGTCAAAGAATGAGACCACGAAGGCTGTCTGACCACCCGCGTTCCCGGATTGAAAGAAGCAAGACCAAATTGCTGACCAACAATGAAGCGATCCTTCAGATAAAACCAGCCTCTTCGCCAGCCACTAACGGAATCGATCTTCTCCAAGTCAAAATATGAATGTTTATCACCAATGGAGATACCCACTCGACCCACGGCGTACTCAGAGTTCGTCCTTTTTATACTAAAAAGGCGCCTCCAAAGTCCCCAATGGGGGTAAATCCCCAGGAAGGCCTCACAAAGAGTGATGAAACACGCAATGTGCAAAATCCCGTTGGGAGTCAGGTCATGCAACTGGAGCCGATAGGAATACAGCAAGCCCCGAACGAAAGGATGCAGCGGAAGAGCAAACCCACGGTGGAAGAAAGCCTGGAAGCATACCCGCTCGTCCGCCGTCGGCGCTAGAGTCGACTCATCACCAGGAAGACGCACATCACCCTCCACCACCACGCCATCAGCAACCAGCGCATCCAGATGTCGGGACCCGGGGTTAGCGTATGTAATTCCGATCATAATACAATCACATGGAGAGCCGAGAGCCGTACCCACTTGTCTAAGCAGATAAGGCCAAGCACAGATCACTCTCGGTAAGCATCAAACGTGAGGGGCATCCCATCCAGGTCGGATGATCAACTGAGATGGGTCCTCATCGTCCGCACACAAGTCTAATGATATGGGTGGTCAATCCCATATTCACAGACAAGTCGCCTCAACCATGTTATCGATTGTTTCTTAGTCGGGATCTCGGGCGGGCTCGATCATACAACAAAATGTGCCACGTAACAGAGTCACGAGCAATCGCATCGCGATGCCCCAAGCTGCGCACATCTAAGGGCCACTTGGTGTATAAAAGACCGCCGGCAAGAACACAACTAAGCTATCGAACCCCACACTAAGACATGCATGTTATAATCATACACACAGCATACATGTCCAGTGTGAACAGCAGGTAATCACAACATGAACTCTAAAAACTTATAGTCTTTATAACTTCTGCTAAACAGAGCAGACATAATAGTTGTATTACAAGCAGAGATCACATGAATGTGATCCAACATTACATCAAACATCAACGGAAGCAAATTATGTCTTAGTAAAGACAAGTTTAACAAATGGCTTAAGAAGCCTGAAAGAAAATACAACGACCCTCCAAGGGCACAGGCTGCTGCCTGGAACTATACGACATTGGTCCACGTCGAGCTTGAGGTAGAGGCCACCATCAGGGTCAGTGGTCTCGTCTCTAAAACATAGAATAAGCAAACGTGAGTACAAAGTCGTACTCAGCAAGACTTACATAGGAACTATACTACTCATGCACATGTATCAAGGCAAAGGGAGGTGGGGTTTCACTTGCAGAAATGCCAGCTTTGACTTGGCTAATCCTGAACTACGAGTACCAGAGAGAGGTAAGAACGTACACGAGTCCAAGTAACAGTCTCCAACCAATACTCCACTATGGTGCCTTCTCGACTTCCCCACGAGGAAGCACGCCATAGCACTCACACTTATCTTGGTGTGTTTTAGAAGTATCCGGTTCAAGTTATCTATGATCAAGTAAAGGTCTCCAAGTAGTCCATAACCGCGGACACGGCTATTCGAATAGTTCATTAACCCTGCAGGGGTGTACTGCTACACACACGCCTCATCAGTTACCGCCTGGGGATGGACCCTTCAAGTGAGTACCGGCGAGGATGCTGCCACGACACTTCACTCACGGCACCATCTCTAGTCCTAGGGAGTCGCCTATTTGAGTTGGGACCACAATCGGAATCCGGCCGATTGTTCCGATCTCGATCATGATCACTTGATTCAACGTGCCCACAACCTACGCCAACCACTTACCTTGGTTCCACCTCCTTGAGATCGTTAAAGGGAGAACTACTTGCGACTCCTAGACTGGTCTGGGGTGAGGTACTAGGCCGAGAGGGGTCAGTGAGCCCAATATGTGGTCGTACTCTTAGTCTTGGATAACAACACAAGAACTCGGGCCTAAGGCAGTGTTCAACGAGACAACCCACTGTGTACTCCTACACAGCCTCTTATCGTTCACCTTTGTTTAGGGTAGATTCACCAACACGTTACCACCATCATTCACATGATCACTACCATCCCGACTCACATCAAAGTAGCCTCAGATAACAACTCTAAGCATGCAATAAGCTGTAACAGTTGCAGGGGCCACATGATATCAACCAACTCCTACATCTGCTAGGATTGTGGTTTGCTTACTACTGTGACAAAATGATAGGTCATGCAAAGGAATGGGTTCAACTAGCGGTAGAACGTATCATGGTGACATCCTAAACATGCACTTGCGAGAATGAGAGGGAACTGAGATTTTCTAGACATGATCAAAGAGGGGGCTGCTTGCCTTGCTGACAATCACGAGGTATCACTCTTCTGACGTGAGGTTGAACTCGTCTCCGAGATCAACTCTACTAAGAAGATGCAATCACCGAAGCACTGGAATTAAAGCACAATCAAAATAATACAATGCACATTCAATATGCAAAACAAAGCATGGCAGTGTGCTGATGTGACCTATGTTTGAATTGCCACATTTTAATTGAAGTTGATTTGAAAAGTAGATTCAAATTCAAACTCCAATGTTATTCAAATTTGGTCAACTTGCATTTGCTAAAGTTTGTTCATTGTAAACCAAAGTATCATATGGGTGAAATGCTTCTGAAGTACAAGTGATGTGTGGTGCATTTCAATGGTTGAAGTTGGAATAGCAATTGAATTGAGTTTGAATTAAATCCAATTAAATCAAATAGCAAAAGCTACTGATCCCTTTTTAATATCAACTCCAACATAGCTGAAAGTTGGATATTTGGATAGAGGATTTTCTCCTGATCATTTTTCATATATTACACTTTGAATTTGGAGTTATAGTTTAAAAGTTATTCAATTTCAAAGTTTTGCTTATTTTCTGGAATTTACTGAATAAAATAAATGATTTAGTCTTTACTGCGTCATCACTAGGTCATGCTGACGCCAGGGTTGACCAGCCAACTGACAGGGCGGCCCCACCTGTCAGCCTCAGTGGTTAACTAAATCTGTTTAAAATTTTAACCCGGCTTAATTAAGGGGTTGGGCCCACTATCATAGAGAGAGGTGAGGGTGATTAGCAGCTCGGTTAGGGCTAACCAACCGGCGGCTAAACGCCGGTGGCCTGGGCCACGGCGGCGCTCTGCCGGGGTGGGATTTCGGGCACGGGGGAGGGGGCTGGGGGCACGGGAGCGAAGCTCGCGACATCGCGCGTCTCCTGGAGCATGCAGGGGACCTCGAGGAGGCCCTGGGCCACGGCTACGACGACGAGAGGCGGCGGCCGGAGCCACTGGTCATGGAGGATGACGACAGAGGGCACGGGGGAGAAGAGGAAGAGCACGGGAAGGTTGCTCACGATGCCGCGCGTCTATTGGAGCTAGGGGGGGTCAAACGGGCGCTCGGGGCCACGGCTTTGTCGACGGAGGCGGCGGCCAGACCACTGTCAAAGGCGAGAACAGCGTCGAGGGGTCGGGACGAAGCTAGGCTAGGGGGAAAAGGGTCGTGGAGCTCACCGGAGCGAGATGGAGGCCGCAGCGAGGCCGGAGGAGGAGCTGGCAGAGAGCAATTGCTCGCCGTAAAATCTGCAGCCGGCGGCGAGTTCTTGAAGTAGTCGTCGCTCTGCTGGTCCTTGAATCAAATTGGAGCTGCTGCTCGAGCTGGTGGTCGCCGAGGGTCCTCGTAGAAACCTTGGCTCGCCGGAAGGAGATCGGTGGCCGCGCTAAACCTTATCGGCGCTCAGGCGGTTCTCGGGTGTGTGCGCGAAACAACGAGAGAGAGAGGGAGAGGATGAACTGGGAGAGGGGAAGAAGGGCCTGGGGTTTCCAAGCGTCCACGGCGACAGAGAAAGACGAGGGGGAAGCAGGAGGTGGCGAGAAGGGGGGGCATGCCCGCCATGCAGCGCACGGCGCGGCTGCCTCTCCTTCTGGCAGAGGAGGAAGACGACAGAGGAGAGGAGCCGGGCTGGACCAGGTGGGCCTTCGCCCGTGGGTGCAAGGTAAGTCTTTTCCTTCTGTTTTCTTATTTTTCTTTCTGTTCTTTGTTTTGCCCATTAAAAAAATAGCTAGGGCATTTATAAAAATCCCCAAACAATTTTATAAAACTTAGGTGACTATAAAGAAGCCAATCCCAAGTTTTGGGAATTTTTGAAATTCAACTTATTTGAATGTCAATTCAAATAGAAAAAAGATTTAATTTCCAAGCCACTATTTGAATTATTGAAAAATCTATGAGCATGGGATTAATCCCAAATCACTTTTAAAATGATCAGACTCATTTTTAGGATTTTTCAATACATCCGAAAGAATTTTGGAAAAAGATTTATTTCTGGCCTTTTTATTTAATTCATTTAGGGCTTTTTCTTTTCCCCATTTCCTTTTCTTTTGCAATTTTTTTTTCAAGATGCAAAAATGCAAGCTTGGAAAAGCACAAACCTAATTTTGTAGTTCTGACAACTCGCCCCCACTCAAATGAATCTCGTCCCGAGATTCAGAAGTAGTCGGGAAGAGGGTGGGGTACTCAGCTCGTAGACGATCCTATCGTTCCCAGGTGGCTTCTTGCTCTGAATGATGAGACCACTGCACTTTGAGGAATCTGATCTTCTGACGTCTGGTGCTACGCTCGGCTTCATCAAGAATACGAACAGGGTACTCTCGATATGAAAGGTTATCTTGGAGATCAAGCGTTTCGTGGTCTACTTCGCGGATGGGGTCCTTGAAGCAACGCCTGAGTTGAGACACGTGGAAGACATCATGAACCTGGGCGAGGTGAGGGGGTAGTTCCAATTGGTAGGCAACTTCTCCACGTTTAGCGAGAATGCGAAAGGGACCGATATAACGTGGGGCCAACTTGCCTTTGATACCGAAGCGATGGGTACCCTTCAGAGGAGTAACCCGAAGGTAAGCCTTCTCATCCAGATTGTAGCTTTCTTCCCTATGATGACGATCATAATAGCTTTTCTGACGAGACTGGGCTGTTTTCAACTTCTCACGAACAATGAGAACTTGCTCTTCTACATCCTGAATCAAATCCGGTCCAAAGAATTGTCTTTCACCGGTTTCTGACCAGTTTAGGGGTGTTCGACATTTCCGTCCATAGAGAAATTCAAAAGGAGCCATGCCCAAACTAGATTGGAAACTATTGTTATACGCAAATTCGGCAAAAGGAAGAGAATTCTCCCATATCTTTCCGAAAGAGATAACACAAGCTCTGAGCATGTCTTCGAGAATTTGATTGACCCTTTCTACTTGACCACTGGACTGCGGGTGATAAGCAGTGCTAAAGGAGAGGTGGGTTCCCATAGCATTCTGAAAACTTTTCCAAAATCGAGAAGTGAAAAGACTACCACGGTCTGAATTGATTTCCAAAGGAACACCGTGAAGTGAAATGATTCGGGAGACATACAAGTCCGCTAACTGGCTAGCAGTTATAGACTCTCGATCTGGAAGGAAGTGAGCAACTTTGGAAAGTCTATCTATGACAACGAAGATGGCATCATTTCCTTTCTGGGTTTTTGGAAAGCCAGGGATGAAATCCATACTGACTTTATCCCACTTCCACTCGGGGATAGGCAAAGGTCTAAGAGTACCAGCAGGTCTTTGATGTTCTTCCTTAATGCGACGACAAACATCACATTCAGCAATGAACTGAGCAATTTCTCTCTTCATCCTAGTCCACCAAAATCTCTGGCGTAGATCTCGGTACATTTTTGTGCTACCGGGATGAATGGAGAGGGGTGTGTCATGGGATTCTTTGAGGATGAGTTGCCTTAGTTCCCTATTCTTAGGTACTACCAAACGATTTTCAAAGAATATCGTTCCTTTACTATCTGTGGAGAAACATTTAGCAACTCTGCTAGCAATGTTCTCCTTGATCCGGCGAACACCTCGTGCACGCTTTTGGGCAACTATGATTTGATCCTCAAGGGTTGGTTTCGCCACCAAGTTGAAAAGAAATCCACGAGGAACAATCTCGAGGTTGAGCTTTCAAAATTCCTCATGAAGAAGTGGTTGATACTCTTGTAACATGAGGTTGTTACAATACGACTTACGACTTAGTGCATCAGCCATGACATTGGCTTTGCCTGGGGTGTAAGAAATTCCTCAGTCATAATCTTTTATCAACTCAATCCAGCGTCTTTGCCTGAGATTAAGATCTGGCTGGGTGAATATGTATTTGAGGCTTTGGTGGTCGGAATAGATCTCACAACGATTACCAAGGAGGTAATGTCGCCAAGTTGTTAGGGCATGAACTACGACAGCGAGTTCAAGATCATGGGTAGGATAGTTCTCTTCATGTGGCCGCAACTGGCGTGAAACATAAGCTACCACATGTCGATCTTGCAGAAGTATGCATCCTAACCCTTGCCGGGAGGCATCACAATAGATCTCGAAATCCTTTTTGGTGTATGGAGGCGCAAGTACGGGTGCAGAAGTCAATCTTCTTTTTAGCTCTTGAAATCTTTCCTCGCACTTGGGAGTCCATTCGAATTTCTTCTCTTTATTGAGGAGTTCAGTTAGAGGCTTTGCAACTTTAGAAAAGTTCTCGACGAAGTGGGACAATAGCTTGCTAAGCCAAGAAAACTCCTAACTTGCTTAACCGATTCAGGTGGAGTCCAGTCAAGGACGGCCTGAACTCTCTCGGGATTGACAGCAATGTCGGGACCCGGGGTTAGCGTATGTAATTCCAGTCACGATACAATCACATGGAGAGCCGAGAACCGTACCCACTTGTCTAAGCAGACAAGGCCAAGCACAAAACGCTCTCGGTAAGCATCGAACGTGAGGGGCATCCCATTCAGGCCGGATGATCAACTGAGATGGGTCCTCAACGTCCGCTCACGAGTCTAAATGCTTATGGGTGGTGAATCCCATACTCATAGACAAGTCGCCTCAACCATGTTATCGATTGGATCCTAACTCTTACATTCACTTACTCCAGCCCGATCACTTAGTCGGGGTCTAGGGCGGGCTCGATCATACAACAAAGTGTGCATGTGACAGAGTCACGAACAATCGCATCGCGATGCCCCAAGCTGCGCACATCTAAGGGCCACTTGGTGTATAAAAGACCGCCAGCCAGATCACAACTAAGGTCTCGAAAACCCATACTAAGGCATGCATGTTATAAACATACACGCAGCACACATGCCTAGTATGAACAGCAGGTATCATCACATAACTCTACAAAGTACTCTTTATAGATATACATAGAGCATACAAAGATCACATGTCTGTGATCAACATTACATCATACAACGGAAGCAAATTAGGTCTGAGTACAGACAAGATTAACAAATGGCTTAGAGAAGCCTTGTACAACAAACATGCCCTTCCACGAGGGACCAGACTGCTGTCTGGGACTATGCTACCAATGGTCAACGTCAAGCTTCACGAAGGTGATTCCAACGGGGTCTGGTTTCTTATCTAAAACATAGCATAAGAAAACGTGAGTACAAAGTCGTACTCAGCAAGACTTACATCAGATCTAAACTACTCATGCACAAGTATCAAGGTAAAGGGAGGTGGGGTTTCATCATGCAGAAGTGCCAGCTTTGACTTGGCTAATCCTGTACTACGAGTACTAGACTTTGAGGTAAGAGCGTACACGAGTCCACTACATCTCCAAACAATACACCACTATGGTTACTTCCTCGACTTCCCCACAAGGAAGCCCACCATAGCACTCACGCTTATCTTGCGAGTTTTATAAGTATCCATTCAAGTTGTCTATGATCAAGTAGAGGTTTCCAAGTAGTCCATAACCGTGGACACGGCTATTCGAATAGTTCATTAACCCTGCAGGGGTGTACATCTTCACACGCGTGTCATCACTTATCGCCTCGTTCTGGGCATCCTTCAAGCGGATGTCGGACGTGGATGAAACCAAGGCACTAACCTCACATCACCTTCCCTAATCCAGGAGTCGACTACCTGAGTTTGGCACCGCTCGAGAGTCCGGCCGGTTCCACGAAACGGACTCACATAATGTAAGGGACCGAGACGCCACCTCTGCCAGATGGTTTTACTGCCTCACAAGTCCACCACATATCTAGGATGATGCAACCTTTCTTCATTCTTTTTCTATGCACATGCCAAATGGAAAACCCGAATCTATTGTGACTCCTGGACCGGATCGGGTACGTAAAGAGGCCAAACGGGGCTCCCATAAAACCCTACATGTGGTCATACTCTTTGTCTTGGATCACAAAACAGGAACTCGGGGCCTAGGGTAGTGTTCAACGAGACAACCCACTGTGTACTCCTACACAGCCTCTCATCGTTCACCTTTGCTTAGGGTGGATTCACCAACACGTTTCACTTTCATCAACACCACTGTGTTCATTCCATCCCGACTCACAATCAAACATCCTCATTGTATCACTAAGCAGCAAAAGCAGTAACAGTTGCAGGGGCTTCATGATATCATACAACTCCTATGTCAGCTAGGATTGTGGTCTGCTTAATACTGTGGCAAAATGATAGGTCATGCATCGGAATGGGTTCAACTATGCGAAAGAACGTGTCTCGGTGATCTCCTAAACATGCATAAGCGAGACTGAGAGGGAAATAGGATTTTATAGACATGATCAATGGGGTTTGCTTGCCTTGCTGACGAGGTTCGATAGCGGGATCTTCAACGAAGGGGGTGGCCTCCGGTTCCAGTTGCACATCTATCGAGCAAACAATCAAACAATGGTATAAATTTAATTGCAATGCATCAAACACATGATCAATATTGAAATGGTGATGTTCTTGGTCACAAAGTGTGTACAATTCCATTTAAAAGAAGTCACATGCAAAGTCATTTGCAAATGTGCTTCAAATTTGAATTTGAATTAAAGCCATATGGATGTTTTGCACTGTTCACCCAATTTTAATTGGTCAAACATGAAAACAGAGCCCATATTCAAAATCCTTGGATTTTTTTGATAATTTTCGACATATTATTTGTTATATTTGGAGTTCATATGAATTAGTTATAAATTTCCCAAGTTTAAATGATTTTCTGGAATTTTCTGGATTAAATTAAATCATTTCTATTTTCTGGAAAAACTTTACTGCGTCAGCATTGCGTGGGGATGACGTCAGGGGGGGGCTGACCAGTGGGGTCGGCTTGTCAGTCTCTCAGGGGGTTAACCCGGTTTGATTTAAATTAACCAGAGGGGTTAATTAGGGGCAGGGCCCACCTGTCATAGACTCTGCGGGGTGGGTTAGGGTGTTTACTTTAGTCCTAATGGCGCGGCTCGCCGGCGTCGACACTGTAGCCGCCGGACTTCGCCGGAATCGGGCTAGAGGGCACGGGAGAGAGAAAGGGGAGCACTGGGGCGTAGCCCGTGCTCGCCTGCGTCTGCTGGCACCAATCGGGGCTCACGGGAAGGTTCCGGGCCACGGTTTCGATGGCACTTGCGGCGGCCGGAGCAACAGAGGAAGGCCAGTGGCGATTAGAGGCACGGGAGGAGGCTTGGAGAGGGGGAATCGACGGGGATGCTCACCCTGATGTTAATGACGTCGACGAGGACGCCGAGGAGGCTGCGGAAGGGGAGCAATTGCTCGCCGGAGGGGAACGGCCGTGGCGGGGAAACTCGATGCCGGCGTCGTCCACGGGGCTCCTCGGGTGGAATTGATGGCTCTCGGCGATGAAGACGACCTCTGCGAGGTGGAAGGACAAGCTGGGGAGGCGTGGGGGGGGGCCTCTGGCCACGGCGGCGCTCGACAATGCGCTCCGGCCGTTCTCGGGCTCCTGCAGAAACCACCGAGGACGAAGGGGAGAAGAGCCTGGGGAGGGGGAGAAAGAAGGGGAGGTGCCCACGCATCTCTGCGGAGGGGATAGGGGCGAGGGGAAGCACCTCCGTGGCCAGGGGGGAGGTGGCGGCCATGCAAGGTGCACGGCTCGGCCGTCCCTCCTCCTGGCAGAGGTGGAAGACGGTCCTGCCCCCCCTGGGCTGGGCCTCTTCTGAGCCAAATGGGCCAAGTGGCCAGGAAAGGTAAGTGGGGTTTTCTTTTTTTTAAAAAAATTTCTTTTCTGTTAATTTGTTCTGCCCCAAAATAAATAGTAGAGCAATTTTGTAAAATGCCCAAACATTTTTATAAATCCTAGGTGACCAGTAGCAAGTCACTTGTAGAGTTTGAGCATTTTTGAAGTTCAATATATTTTGAATTTCAATTCAAATAGGGTTATTTTAATTTCCAAAGCCACTGTTTGAATATTAGAAAATTCCATGTCCATGGGATTGATCCCAAACCACTTTTAAAATGATCAGCATCATTTATAGGAATTTTCCAAATGTTCAAAAGATTTTTGGAAAAAGATTTTTCTCTGGCTATTTGAATTAAATTCTCAGGGCTTTCTGCTTCCCCATTTTTGAATTTCCTTTTGAAATTTTCATGATGCAAAGCACAAACAAACCCTAGCACTTACCCTAGTTGGGGTTCTGACAACTCGCCCCCACTCAAAAGAATCTCGTCCCGAGATTTAGAAGTCGTCGGGAGGAAGGTGGGGTACTCGGCACGGAGGCGGTCTTCTCTTTCCCACGTTGCTTCTTTCTCGGAATGATGTGACCACTGAACCTTCAGAAACTTGATCTTCTTTTGGCGAGTGACACGCTCTGCTGAATCAAGAATACGAACAGGGTATTCCCGATAAGAAAGGTCATCTTGGAGATCAAGCGTTTCATGGTCGACTTCGCGGATGGGGTCCTTGAAGCAACGCCTGAGTTGTGACACATGGAATACATCATGTACTCGGGAAAGGTGCGGAGGTAGTTCAAGTTGGTAGGCAACTTCTCCACGTTTAGCGAGAATGCGGAAAGGTCCGATGTAACGTGGGGCCAACTTGCCTTTGATACCGAATCTTTGGTTTCCCTTCAGAGGAGTAACCCGGAGGTAAGCCTTCTCAACAATATTGTAGCTCTCCTCTCTATGATGACGATCATAGTAGCTCTTTTGACGAGACTGAGCGGCTTTCAAACGATCACGAACAATGCGAACTTGCTCTTCTGCTTCCTTGATCATATCCGGTCCAAAGAGTTGTCTTTCACCGGTTTCTGACCAGTTAAGGGGTGTTCGACATCGTCGTCCGTAGAGGAATTCAAAGGGAGCCATGTTCAGACTAAATTGATAGCTATTGTTATAAGCAAATTCGGCGAATGGAAGAGATTTCTCCCAATTCTTTCCGAAAGAGATAACACAAGCTCTGAGCATGTCTTCCAAGATTTGATTAACCCTTTCAAATTAACCGCTAGACTGAGGATGGAAAGCTGTACTAAAGGAGAGATGAGTTCCCATAGCATTTTGAAAACTTTCCCAAAATCTAGAGGTGAAAAGGCTACCACGATCAGAATTGATCACCAAAGGAACACCATGAAGAGATACGATTCTAGAGACATACAAGTCCGCTAACTGGCTAGCAGTTATAGACTCGCGAATAGGAAGAAAGTGAGCAACTTTGGAAAGTCGATCAATGATAACGAAGATGGCATCATTTACTTTCTGGGTTTTTGGAAAGCCGGTGATGAAGTCCATACCGACCTTGTCCCATTTCCACTCGGGAATAGACAATGGCTGAAGAGTACCAGCAGGTCTTTGGTGTTCTGCCTTAATGCGACGACAAACATCACATTCGGCAACAAATTGTGCAATGTCTCTCTTCATCCGGGTCCACCAAAATCTCTGGCGTAGATCTCGGTACATTTTTGTGCTACCGGGATGAATTGAGAGGGGAGTGTTATGAGCTTCCTTAAGGATCAGCTGCTTTAGGTCTTCATTCTCAGGAACTACCAAACGATTTTCAAAGAATATCGTTCCTTGATCATTTGCAGAGAAACATTTAGCAACTCCTCTAGCAATGTTCTGCTTGATCTCTTGAATACTACTATCTTGTTTCTGGGCAGCTATGATTTGATCCTCAAGGGTTGGTTTCGCCACCAAGTTGAAAAGAGATCCACGAGGAACAATCTCGAGATTGATCTTGCAAAATTCCTCATGAAGAAGTGGTTGATATTGTTGTAACATGAGGTTGTTACAATACGACTTACGACTTAGTGCATCAGCCATGACGTTGGCCTTGCCTGGGGTGTAGGAAATTCCTAAGTCATAATCTTTTATCAACTCTATCCAGCGTCTTTGCCTGAGATTAAGATCTGGCTGGGTGAATATGTATTTGAGGCTTTGGTGGTCGGAATATATCTCACAACGATTACCAAGGAGGTAATGTCGCCAAGTCTTCAGGGCATGAACTACGGCAGCGAGTTCAAGATCATGGGTTGGATAGTTCTCTTCATGTGGCCTCAACTGGCGTGAAGCATAAGCTACCAGATGTCGATCTTGCATAAGTATGCATCCTAACCCTTGCCGTGAAGCATCACAATAGATATCGAAATCCCTTTTGGTGTCTGGAGGTGCAAGTACGGGTGCAGAAGTCAATCTTCTTTTTAGCTCTTGAAAGCTTTCCTCGCACTTGGGAGTCCATTGGAATTTCTTATCTTTCTTGAGGAGTTCAGTAAGAGGCTTTGAAACTTTAGAAAAGTTCTCGACGAAGCGGCGGCAATAGCTTGCTAAGCCAAGAAAACTCCTAACTTGCTTAACCGATTCAGGTGGAGTCCAGTCAAGGACGGCCTAAACTCTCTCGGGATTGACTGCAACACCATTCGCAGAAATCACGTGGCCTAAGTAGGTCACTTCTGGTAGACAAAATTCACACTTGGAGAACTTGGCGTAAAGGCGGTGCTCTCTAAGTTTCATCAATACAAACCTAAGATGTTCTGCGTGCTCTTCTTCGTTCTTCGAGTAGATGAGAATGTCATCAAGATAAACCACAACAAATTTATCTAGGTACTCCATGAAGATCGAATTCATCAAGCGCGAGAATGTGGCGGGGGCATTGGTCAAACCGAAGGACATGACGGTATACACGTAAAGACCATAACGAGTAGTGAAAGCCGTTTTGGGAATGTCCTCATTTCGGATTTTGATTTGATGATAGCCTAATCTCAAATCCATCTTGGAGAAGACAGAGGATCCTGCAAGTTGATCATAAAGATCATTGATCCTGGGCAGTGGGTACTTGTTCTTTATCGTCGCTAGATTTAGCCGGCGATAGTCTACGCACATCCTTTCTGTTCCATCTTTCTTCATTACAAACAGAACGGGGCAACCCCATGGCGATGAGCTAGGACGGATGAAGCCTTTTGCCAACGAACCTTCAAGTTGGATTTTGAGCTCAGCTAACTGACGTGGGGCCATTCTATATGGGCGTCTGGATATTGGTGCGGTTCCTGGGATAAGATCTACCACAAACTCTACAGATCTGCTTCCCCATTTTTGAATTTCCTTTTGAAATTTTCATGATGCAAAGCACAAACAAACCCTAGCACTTCCCCTAGTTGGGGTTCTGACAAGCAATGCCTTTTGCAGAAATCACGTGGCCTAAGTAGGTCACTTCTGGTAGCCAGAATTACACTTGGAGAATTTAGCATACATGCGATGCTCTCTAAGTTTCATCAATACCAGCCTAAGATGTTCTGCGTGATCTTCTTCGTTCTTCGAGTAGATGAGAATGTCATCAAGATAAACTACAACAAATTTATCTAAGTACTCCATGAAGATCGAATTCATCAAGCGCGAGAATATGGCGGGGGCATTGGTTAAACCGAAGGACATGACGGTGTACTCGTAAAGACCATAACGAGTAGTAAAAGCCGTTTTGGGATTGTCTTCGTTTCTGATTTTGATTTGATGATAGCCTAATCTCAAATCCATCTTGGAGAAGACAGAGGATCCTGCAAGTTGATCATAAAGATCATTGATCCTGGGCAGTGGGTACTTGTTCTTTATCGTCGCTAGATTTAGCGGGCGATAGTCTACGCACATCCTTTCTGTTCCATCTTTCTTCGTTACGAACAGAACGGGGCAACCCCATGGCGATGAGCTAGGGAAGATGAAGCCTTTTGCCAACGAAGCATCAATTTGGGTTTTTAGCTCAGCTAACTCATGTGGGGCCATTCTATATGGGCGTCTCGAAATTGGGGCTGTGCCTGGTATAAGATCCACTATGAATTCTACACATCTGTCGGGTGGCATTCCCGGCAGCTCTTCAGGAAAGACATCCGGAAAGTCACGAACCACCGGAACATCTTCAAGGTCTGGAAGGGGAAGCACATTCAAAGTATGCATCTGGATTTTAGAGCTGGGTGATGTGTAGTCAATGGTCTGGCCTGAAGGATGGGTGAGTTTGACTGATTTGGCTTTACAATCAAGGAAAGCATTCTGCCTTGATAACCAATCCATTCCTAGGATGACATCAATGTCCGAAGACTTGAGGGCTATAAGTGAAGCAAGGAATACTAAACCCTCAATTGCAATTTCATTGCCATGGCTTACCCTATTAGTTTGCCATTTTGAACCAGGAGTTTGAATAATCATTGGAGAAAACATTTCTTCAAAGGGAAATTCATGACGAAGTGCATAACTCTCCGACATGAATGAATGAGAAGCTCCTGGATCGAAAAGAACGGAGGCGGGGACATGATTGACCGATAGTGTGCCAAGAATGACATCAGAAGCATCAGTGGTTTCCTCAACTGAGATTTGGTTCACACAACCACTACTAGTGTAAGAAGGCTTTGCTGGGAAGGCTTTGGTGACTGATTTCTTTGGAGGTTTGGGTCGAGAATGACGTGGTGCCATCAAGACCTGAGGGCATTGACGATAGTAATGGCCTGGAAGACCACACTTAAAGCATACCATGTCTGAAATGTTGGGAGTGGGATTACTTGGTTGCACACCATCATTCCGGGGTGGAATAATGTGTTGGGTTGGATGGCATATATTTTGTGATGGCCTCTGGAGAAAGTTTTGAGGTATGGCTCTGGTTGGAATCCAAATTCGGCGTTTCTGAGGGGCTGAACTTGAAGAAGAAGCAAACTCAAGAGCATGCTTGCGGGACTCCTCGAAAATTTCATTGCCATGCTCAGCTCTGAAGGATCTGTTGAATAAATCCTCAAAGGTGGCAAATTCGATGAGGTTGAGATCATGACGAAGGATGGGGCTAAGTCCCTTGCGGAACCTTGCCTGCTTTCTGGCATCGGTGGTGATCTCATCTTGGGCATACCGAGCAAGACGGTTGAACTCTCTCACATACTCGTGCATGGACATCTCTCCTTGAGTGAGATTGCAGAACTCTTCCTTCTTGCGCTCCATCAACTCATCCAAAAGGTGGTACCCTCGAAAGGCAACACAGAACTCCTGCCAAGTCACTAAGTGACTATCTGGCTGCATAGCAACATAGTTCTCCCACCATTCAGCAGCAGCAACTTCCAGAAAGTATGCCGCAAATATAACTCGATCATCGGGAGCAACATGTGCAGTATCAAGCTTACACTCGATGGAACGGAGCCAATCATCAGCTTCAAGGGGCTCAGAAGAACTTCGGAATACCGGTGGCTTGAGGAGGATGAAGTCCTGGATGCTCACAACCACATTGCAATGACGTGAGGTATTCTGCTCGATGAGCTCCAGAAGGCGTGTTTGATCACGTTGATTCTTCTCAGCTTCCATCATGATTTCCGCCGCAGAAGGCGGTGGTAGAGGTTCATCATTATTTTGATTCCGAACACGGTCTTGACTCCGACGAACAGCACTACGAGTTCCACCTGACATCCTGTGTGATAAAATCAACAATCAGAACAGGTTGTATGATGGATTCAAGGATAACAAGACATGATGAAGACGGAAAAGATTGAAATGCGAAGACAAGGATCCACAGAAACAAGGGATAAATCCGGCAGCATAACGGCTATACCGGGATGGAAAACAAGATAACCTCGAGGAGATTGAATAGAACTTCCTCAAGGAATTCAAAACTCGATGAGTCTGGATGATCACAACAATCCTACGGCTATAAGGAAGCACTCAGCGAGATGTTCTAGTAAGACATAGATGAGCCTAGTCCTATCATCCCGTAGAGAAGATAAGGGTGACCCAGAACTCAGATCGATGAGGGTAAGGAGTAAAAAGAAGCCTTACGTTGTTCCCTTATACCCAGAGTAACTATATAACTATAGAGTGCTAGACTCGACTTCGACCAAGGGTTTGATAATCCTACAGACAGTCCTGCTCTGATACCAAGTATGTCGGGACCCGGGGTTAGCGTATGTAATTCCAGTCACGATACAATCACATGGAGAGCCGAGAACCGTACCCACTTGTCTAAGCAGACAAGGCCAAGCACAAAACGTTCTCGGTAAGCATCGAACGTTAGGGGCATCCCATTCAGGCCGGATGATCAACTGAGATGGGTCCTCAACGTCCGCTCACGAGTCTAAATGCTTATGGGTGGTGAATCCCATACTCATAGACAAGTCGCCTCAACCATGTTATCGATTGGATCCTAACTCTTACATTCACTTACTCCAGCCCGATCACTTAGTCGGGGTCTAGGGCGGGCTCGATCATACAACAAAGTGTGCATGTGACAGAGTCACGAACAATCGCATCGCGATGCCCCAAGCTGCGCACATCTAAGGGCCACTTGGTGTATAAAAGACCGCCAGCCAGATCACAACTAAGGTCTCGAAAACCCATACTAAGGCATGCATGTTATAAACATACACGCAGCACACATGCCTAGTATGAACAGCAGGTATCATCACATAACTCTACAAAGTACACTTTATAGATATACATAGAGCATACAAAGATCACATGTCTGTGATCAACATTACATCATACAACGGAAGCAAATTAGGTCTGAGTACAGACAAGATTACAAAATGGCTTAGAGAAGCCTTGTACAACAAACATGCCCTTCCACGAGGGACCAGACTGCTGTCTGGGACTATGCTACCAATGGTCAACGTCAAGCTTCACGAAGGTGATTCCAACGGGGTCTGGTTTCTTATCTAAAACATAGCATAAGCAAACGTGAGTACAAAGTCGTACTCAGCAAGACTTACATCAGATCTAAACTACTCATGCACAAGTATCAAGGTAAAAGGAGGTCGGGTTTCATCATGCAGAAGTGCCAGCTTTGACTTGGCTAATCCTGTACTACGAGTACTAGACTTTGAGGTAAGAGCGTACACGAGTCCACTACATCTCCAAACAATACACCACTATGGTTACTTCCTCGACTTCCCCACGAGGAAGCCCACCATAGCACTCACGCTTATCTTGCGAGTTTGATAAGTATCCATTCAAGTTGTGTATGATCAAGTAGAGGTTTCCAAGTAGTCCATAACCGTGGACACGGCTATTCGAATAGTTCATTAACCCTGCAGGGGTGTACATCTTCACATGCGTGTCATCACTTATCGCCTCGTTCTGGGCATCCTTCAAGCGGATGTCGGACGTGGATGAAACCAAGGCACTAACCTCACATCACCTTCTCTAATCCAGGAGTTGACTACCTGAGTTTGGCACCGCTCGAGAGTCCGGCCGGTTCCACGAAACGGACTCAGATAATGTAAGGGACCGAGACGCCACCTCTGCCAGATGGTTTTACTGCCTCACAAGTCCACCACATATCTAGGATGATGCAACCTTTCTTCATTCTTTTTCTATGCACATGCCAAATGGAAAACCCGAATCTATTGTGACTCCTGGACCGGATCGGGTACGTAAAGAGGCCAAACGGGGCTCCCATAAAACCCTACATGTGGTCATACTCTTTGTCTTGGATCACAAAACAGGAACTCGGGGCCTAGGGTAGTGTTCAACGAGACAACCCACTGTGTACTCCTACACAGCCTCTCATCGTTCACCTTTGCTTAGGGTGGATTCACCAACACGTTTCACTTTCATCAACACCACTCTGTTCATTCCATCCCGACTCACAATCAAACATCCTCATTATATCACTAAGCAGCAAAAGCAGTAACAGTTGCGGGGGCTTCATGATATCATACAACTCCTATGTCAGCTAGGATTGTGGTCTGCTTAATACTGTGGCAAAATGATAGGTCATGCATCGGAATGGGTTCAACTATGCGAAAGAACGTGTCTCGGTGATCTCCTAAACATGCATAAGCGAGACTGAGCGGGAAATAGGATTTTATAGACATGATCAATGGGGTTTGCTTGCCTTGCTGACGAGGTTCGATAGCGGGATCTTCAACGAAGGGGGTGGCCTCCGGTTCCAGTTGCACGTCTATCGAGCAAACAATCAAACATTGGTATAAATTTAATTGCAATGCATCAAACACATGATCAATATTGAAATGGTGATGATCTTGGTCACAAAGTGTGTACAATTCCATTTAAAAGAAGTCACATGCAAAGTCATTTGCAAATGTGCTTCAAATTTGAATTTGAATTAAAGCCATATGGATGTTTTGCACTGTTCACCCAATTTTAATTGGTCAAACATGAAAACAGAGCCCATATTCAAAATCCTTGGATTTTTCTGATAATTTTAGACATATTTTTTGTTATATTTGGAGTTCATATGAATTAGTTATGAATTTCCCAAGTTTAAATGATTTTCTGGAATTTTCTGGATTAAATTAAATCATTTCTATTTTCTGGAAAAACTTTACTGCGTCAGCATTGCGTGGGGATGACGTCAGGGGGGGGGGGCTGACCAGTGGGGTCGGCTTGTCAGTCTCTCAGGGGGTTAACCCGGTTTGATTTAAATTAACCAGAGGGGTTAATTAGGGGCAGGGCCCACCTGTCATAGACTCTGCGGGGTGGGTTAGGGTGTTTAGTTTAGTCCTAATGGCGCGGCTCGCCGGCGTCGACACTGTAGCCGCCGGACTTCGCCGGAATCGGGCTAGAGGGCACGGGAGAGAGAAAGGGGAGCACTGGGGCGTAGCCCGTGCTCGCCTGCGTCTGCTGGCACCAATCGGGGCTCACGGGAAGGTTCCGGGCCACGGTTTCGATGGCACTTGCGGCGGCCGGAGCAACAGAGGAAGGCCAGTGGCGATTGGAGGCACGGGAGGAGGCTTGGAGAGGGGGAATCGACGGGGATGCTCACCCTGATGTTGATGACGTCGACGAGGACGCCGAGGAGGCTGCGGAAGGGGAGCAATTGCTCGCCGGAGGGGAACGGCCGTGGCGGGGAAACTCGATGCCGGCGTCGTCCACGGGGCTCCTC
The DNA here is from genome assembly GCA_950022295.1 of Bromus sterilis. NCBI lineage: Eukaryota > Viridiplantae > Streptophyta > Magnoliopsida > Poales > Poaceae > Bromus > Bromus sterilis. The sequence goes on along the minus strand of OX465595.1, from coordinate 234,825,504 downwards.
GGGTGGAATTGATGGCTCTCGGTGATGAAGACGACCTCTGCGAGGCGGAAGGACAAGCTGGGGAGGCGTGGGGGGGGGGGCCTCTGGCCACGGCGGCGCTCGACGATGCGCTCCGGCCGTTCTCGGGCTCCTGCAGAAACCACCGAGGACGAAGGGGAGAAGAGCCTGGGGAGGGGGAGAAAGAAGGGGAGGTGCCCACGCATCTCTGCGGAGGGGATAGGGGCGAGGGGAAGCACCTCCGTGGCCAGGGGGGAGGTGGCGGCCATGGAAGGTGCACGGCTCGGCCGTCCCTCCTCCTGGCAGAGGTGGAAGACGGTCCTGCCCCCCCTGGGCTGGGCCTCTTCTGAGCCAAATGGGCCAAGTGGCCAGGAAAGGTAAGTGGGGTTTTTTTTTTGAAAAGTTCTTTTCTGTTAATTTGTTCTGCCCCAAAATAAATAGTAGAGCAATTTTTTAAAATGCCCAAACATTTTTATAAATCCTAGGTGACCAGTAGCAAGTCACTTGTAGAGTTTGAGCATTTTTGAAGTTCAATATATTTTGTATTTCAATTCAAATAGGGTTATTTTAATTTCCAAAGCCACTGTTTGAATATTAGAAAATTCCATGTGCATGGGATTGATCCCAAACCACTTTTAAAATGATCAGCATCATTTATAGGAATTTTTCAAATGTTCAAAAGATTTTTGGAAAAAGATTTTTCTCTGGCTATTTGAATTAAATTCTCAGGGCTTTCTGCTTCCCCATTTTTGAATTTCCTTTTGAAATTTTCATGATGCAAAGCACAAACAAACCCTAGCACTTACCCTAGTTGGGGTTCTGACAAGCAATGCCTTTTGCAGAAATCACGTGGCCTAAGTAGGTCACTTCTGGTAGCCAGAATTACACTTGGAGAATTTAGCATACATGCGATGCTCTCTAAGTTTCATCAATACCAGCCTAAGATGTTCTGCGTGATCTTCTTCGTTCTTCGAGTAGATGAGAATGTCATCAAGATAAACTACAAGAAATTTATCTAAGTACTCCATGAAGATCGAATTCATCAAGCGCGAGAATGTGGCGGGGGCATTGGTTAAACCGAAGGACATGACGGTGTACTCGTAAAGACCATAACGAGTAGTAAAAGCCGTTTTGGGATTGTCTTCGTTTCTGATTTTGATTTGATGATAGCCTAATCTCAAATCCATCTTGGAGAAGACAGAGGATCCTGCAAGTTGATCATAAAGATCATTGATCCTGGGCAGTGGGTACTTGTTCTTTATCGTCGCTAGATTTAGCCGGCGATAGTCTACGCACATCCTTTCTGTTCCATCTTTCTTCATTACAAACAGAACGGGGCAACCCCATGGCGATGAGCTAGGGCGGATGAAGCCTTTTGCCAACGAAGCTTCAAGTTGGATTTTGAGCTCAGCTAACTGACGTGGGGCCATTCTATATGGGCGTCTGGATATTGGTGCGGTTCCTGGGATAAGATCTACCACAAACTCTACAGATCTGTCAGGTGGTATTCCTGGCAGCTCTTCTGGAAAGACATCCGGGAAGTCACGAACCACCGGAATATCTTCAAGGTCTGGAAGAGGAAGCACATTTAAAGAATGTACCTGGGTTTTAGAGCTTGGTGAGGTGTACTTGATTGTCTGGCCTGATGGATGGGTTAGTTTCACTGACTTGGCTTTACAATCAAGGACAGCATTCTGTCTTGATAACCAATCCATACCTAAGATGACATCAATGTCTGAAGACTTGAGGGCTATAAGTGAGGCAAGGAATACTAAACCCTCAATTGCAATTTCATTCTCATGACTCACCATGGTGGTGTGCCATCTGGATCCAGGGGCTTGCACAACTAAGGGGGTGGATAACATCGAAAAAGAGATGTCATGTGACAGTGCAAAGTCATGGGATATGAATGAGTGAGATGCTCCTGGGTCAAACAGAACCGAAGATGGGATGGAATTGACAGGAAGGGTTCCGAGTACAACATCGGTTGACTTGTGGGAATCTAGAATGGATACATGATTCACATAACCATGTTCATAAACAGGAGGCTTGACATTGGAAGTCTTGGGTAGCGGCTTACCACAACGAAAGGTTTGCTTTGGTTTAGGTGTGGTGGCCACATGATTTTGGGGACACTCTCGAACATGGTGGCCTGATTGTCCACATTGGAAACAAACACCACGTGGAATGAAAGGAACTTGAGCACTTGATTGTCCAACAAAATTCCAAGGAGGAAGATTGGGTTGAGGTGGACGATATATAGTGGTTGATGGTCTAGAAGCACTTACAGCACGACTGACATCACTGAAGGGAATCCAAACACGGCGTTTCCGAGAAACTGGGCCAGAAGATTGGGCAAACTCACAATCATGCTTGCGAGACTCTTCATACAATTCATTTCCATACTCGGCCTTGAAGGATTTGTCGACCAAGTCCCTGAAGTTGACGAACTCGTGAAGATTCAGGTCATGACGAAGGACGGGGCTAAGTCCCTTGCGGAACCTTTCTTGTTTCTTGGCGGCGGTGGATACTTCTTCTTGGGCATAACGTGCTAGACGAGTGAACTGAGTCCTATACTCATGAAGAGTCATCTTTCCTTGGGTCAGATTGCAAAATTCTTCTCTCTTGCGCTCCATCAGCTGATCCGGAATATGATATCCTCGGAATTCCTCACAGAACTCTTGCCAAGTCACCATGTCATCAACTGGTTGCATTGCCACGAAGTTTTCCCACCATTGAAGAGCAGCACCTTCCAGAAAATATGTCGCGAATAGCACACGATCACCTGGAGCAACATGGGCTGTCTCAAGCTTACGCTCGAGGGAACGAAGCCAATCATCGGCATCAAGGGGCTCGGAAGGACATCGGAATACTGGCGGGTTGAGGAGAATGAAGTCCTGGATGGTGACAACACTAAGATGCTGACGAGAAGTGTTCTGCTCAATACGCTCGAGAAGACGTGTCTGATCACGACGATTCTGTTCAGCCTCCATCATGATTTCTGCCGTTGAGGTTGGTGGTGGAGGTTCTTCATCGTCCACGTAACTAGAACTGGGATCAACACCTTGATTTGCACCTGACATTCTGTGTGATAAGAATCAACAATCAGAATAGGATTTAGGACACAATTCTATGCTAAGATAGAAGACTATAATGCAATAGCATCAAAGCCACAAACGGACAGCATAACGGCTGTACCGGGATGGAAATTGAGACAACCTATAGGATAACGGACATCACTTCCACAGAAACACTATGGAATGATGGCTCAGAAAGGACCACAACACTCCTACAGCTACAAAGAAGCAATCAACGAGATGTCCTAGTAAAGACATAGATGAGCCTAGTCCTATCTTCCCGTAGAATAAGATGAGGTTGACTCAGAACTCAGATCGATGAGGATAAGGAGAAAAAGAAGTCTTACGTTGTTCCCTTATACCCATAGTAACTATATAACTATAGAATGCTAGACTCGACATCGGCCAATGGTTTGATAATCCTACAGGCAGTCCTGCTCTGATACCAAGTCTGTCGGGACCCGAGGTTAGCGTATGTAATTCCGATCATAATACAATCACATCGAGAGCCGAGAGCCGTACCCACTTGTCTAAGCAGACAAGGCCAAGCACAGATCACTCTCGGTAAGCATCAAACGTGAGGGGCATCCCATCCAGGCCGGATGATCAACTGAGATGGGTCCTCATCGTCCGCACACAAGTCTAATGATATGGGTGGTGAATCCCATATTCACAGACAAGTCGCCTCAACCATGTTATCGATTGGATCATAACCCTTACATAGACTTACTCCAGCCCGATCACTTAGTCGGGATCTCGGGCGGGCTCGATCATACAACAAAATGTGCCACGTGACAGAGTCACGAGCAATCGCATCGCGATGCCCCAAGCTGCGCACATCTAAGGGCCATTTGGTGTATAAAAGACCGCCGACAAGAACACAACTAAGCTATCGAACCCCACACTAAGACATAAATGTTATAATCATACACACAGCATACATGTCCAGTGTGAACAGCAGGTAATCACAACATGAACTCTACAAACTCATAGTCTTTATAACTTCTGCTAAACAGAGCAGACATAATAGTTGTATTACAAGCAGAGATCACATGAATGTGATCCAACATTACATCAAACATCAACGGAAGCAAATTATGTCTTAGTAAAGACAAGTTTAACAAATGGCTTAAGAAGCCTGAAAGAAAATACAACGACCCTCCAAGGGCACAGGCTGCTGCCTAGAACTATACGACATTGGTCCACGTCGAGCTCGAGGTAGAGGCCACCATCAGGGTCAGTGGTCTCGTCTCTAAAACATAGAATAAGCAAACGTGAGTACAAAGTCGTACTCAGCAAGACTTACATAGGAACTATACTACTCATGCACATGTATCAAGGCAAAGGGAGGTGGGGTTTCACTTGCAGAAATGCCAGCTTTGACTTGGCTAATCCTGAACTACGAGTACCAGAGAGAGGTAAGAACGTACACGAGTCCAAGTAACAGTCTCCAACCAATACTCCGCTATGGTGCCTTCCTCGACTTCCCCACGAGGAAGCACACCATAGCACTGACACTTATCTTGGTGTGTTTTAGAAGTATCCGATTCAAGTTATCTATGATCAAGTAAAGGTCTCCAAGTAGTCCATAACCGCGGACACGGCTATTCGAATAGTTCATTAACCCTGCAGGGGTGTACTGCTACACACACTCCTCATCAGTTACCGCCTGGGGATGGACCCTTCAAGTGAGTACCGGCGAGGATGCTGCCACGACACTTCACTCACGGCACCATCTCTAGTCCTAGGGAGTCGCCTATTTGAGTTGGGACCACAATCGGAATCCGGCCGATTGTTCCGATGCGGACTCAAACGTTGTGTGACCGCCATCAAGCTCAACTCAATCATGATCACTTGATTCAACGTGCCCACAACCTACGCCAACCACTTACCTTGGTTCCACCTGCTTGAGATCGGTAAAGGGAGAACTACTTGCGACTCCTGGACTGGTCCGGGGTGAGGTACTAGGCCGAGAGGGGTCAGTGAGCCCAATATGTGGTCGTACTCTTAGTCTTGGATAACAACACAAGAACTCGGGCCTAAGGCAGTGTTCAACGAGACAACCCACTGTGTACTCCTACACAGCCTCTCATCGTTCACCTTTGTTTAGGGTAGATTCACCAACACGTTACCACCATCATTCACATGATCACTACCATCCCGACTCACATCAAAGTAGCCTCAGATAACAACTCTAAGCATGCAATAAGCTGTAACAGTTGCAGGGGCCACATGATATCAACCAACTCCTACATCTGCTAAGATTGTGGTTTGCTTACTACTGTGACAAAATGATAGGTCATGCAAAGGAATGGGTTCAACTAGCGGTAGAACGTATCATGGTGACATCCTAAACATGCATTTGCGAGAATGAGAGGGAACTGGGATTTTATAGACATGATCAAAGAGGGGGCTGCTTGCCTTGCTGACGATCACGAGGTATCACTCTTCTGACGTGAGGTTGAACTCGTCTCCGAGATCAACTCTACCGAGAAGATGCAATCACCGAAGCACTGTAATTAAAGCACAATCAAAATAATACAATGCACATTCAATATGCAAAACAAAGCATGGCAGTGTGCTGATGTGACCTATGTTTGAATTGCCACATTTTAATTGAAGTTGATTTGAAAAGTAGATTCAAATTCAAACTCCAATGTTATTAAAATTTGGTCAACTTGCATTTGCTAAAGTTTGTTCATTGTAAACCAAAGTATCATATGGGTGAAATGCTTCTGAAGTACAAGTGATGTGTGGTGCATTTCAATGGTTGAAGTTGGAATAGCAATTGAATTGAGTTTGAATTAAATCCAATTAAATCAAATAGCAAAAGCTACTGATCCCTTTTTAAGATCAACTCCAACATAGCTGAAAGTTGGATATTTGGATAGAGGATTTTCTCCTGATCATTTTTCATATATTACACTTTGAATTTGGAGTTATAGTTTAAAAGTTATTCAATTTCAAAGTTTTGCTTATTTTCTGGAATTTACTGAATAAAATAAATGATTTAGTCTTTACTGCGTCATCACTAGGTCATGCTGACGCCAGGGTTGACCAGTCAACTGACAGGGCGGCCCCACCTGTCAGCCTCAGTGGTTAACTAAATCTGTTTAAAATTTTAACCCGGATTAATTAAGGGGCTGGGCCCACTGTCATAGAGAGAGGTGAGGGTGATTAGCAGCTCGGTTAGGGCTAACCAACCGGCGGCCAAACGCCGGTGGCCTGGGCCACGGCGGCGCTCTGCCGGGGTGGGATTTCGGGCACGGGGGAGGGGGCTGGGGGCAAGGGAGCGAAGCTCGCGACATCGCACGTCTCCTGGAGCATGCAGGGGACCTCGAGGAGGCCCTGGGCCACGGCTACGACGACGAGAGGCGGTGGCCGGAGCCACTGGTCATGGCGGATGACGACAGAGGGCACGGGGGAGAAGAGGAAGAGCACGGGAAGGTTGCTCACGACGTCGCGCGTCTGTTGGAGCTAGGGGGGTCAAACGGGCGCTCGGGGCCACGGCTTTGTCGACGGAGGCGGCGGCCGGACCACTGTCAAAGGCGAGAACAGCGTCGAGGGGTCGGGACGAAGCTAGGCTAGGGGGGAAAAGGGTCGTGGAGCTCACCGGAGCGAGATGGAGGCCGCAGCGAGGCCGGAGGAGGAGCTGGCAGAGAGCAATTGCTCGCCGGAAAATCTGCAGCCGGCGGCGAGTTCTTGAAGTAGTCGTCGCTCTGCTGGTCCTTGAATCAAATTGGAGCTGCTGCTCGAGCTGGTGGTCGCCGGGGGTCCTCGTAGACACCTTGGCTCGTCGGAAGGAGCTCGGTGGCCGCGCTAAACCTCGTCGGCGCTCAGGCGGTTCTCGGGTGTGTGCGCGAAACAACGAGAGAGAGAGGGAGAGGATGAACTGGGAGAGGGGAAGAAGGGCCTGGGGTTTCCAGGCGTCCACGGCGACAGAGAAAGACGAGGGGGAAGCAGGAGGTGGTGAGGAGGGGGGGCATGCCCGCCACGCAGCGCACGGCGCGGCTGCCTCTCCTTCTGGCAGAGGAGGAAGACGACACAGGAGAGGAGCCGGGCTGGGCCAGGTGGGCCTTCGCCCGTGGGCGCAAGGTAAGTCTTTTCCTTCTGTTTTCTTATTTTTCTTTCTGTTCTTTGTTTTGCCCATTAAAAAAATAGCTAGGGCATTTATAAAAATCCCCAAAAAAATTTATAAAACTTAGGTGACTATAAAGAAGCCAATTCCATGTTTTGGGAATTTTTGAAATTCAACTTATTTGAATTTCAATTCAAATAGACAAAAGATTTAATTTCCAAGCCACTATTTGAATTATTGAAAAATCTATGAGCATGGGATTAATCCCAAATCACTTTTAAAATGATCAGACTCATTTTTAGGATTTTTCAATACATCCAAAAGAATTTTCGAAAAAGATTTATTTCTGGCCTTTTATTTAATTCATTTAGGGCTTTTTCTTTTCCCCATTTCCTTTTCTTTTGCAATTTTTTTTTCAAGATGGAAAAATGCAAGCTTGGAAAAGCACAAACCTAATTTTGTGGTTCTGACACCAGATCTCCAGCCCCGAACGTGGACCGCTCCCACTTGCCGGACATCCTGGCCGACTCAACAGCAGCACGGGGGCGCTTGGTCATAGATCTCGCAGCAGCCCGCGGAGGAGAAAAGAAGAAGGCTCAGGAACAAGAAGGAAACAGAGAAAGAGGAGGAAGGCAATGGCTGGGTAAAACCTACAATTTACCCAGCCGCATGGTATTTAACTCTAGAGCCTAGCAAGAAGGGCCACCGTCCAACCTTTTCGCCCAGTAAAACGTGGGACGACCCCATACAGAGGCGAAAAGTATGGAAAATCCAACCAGCACAGTAACAACACCGCCCACTACGCGCGCAAAAAGAGGACCATGATCACGCGAAGCGAAAACTTCGGCGGGACAGCGCCAAGTCATTTCCCCCGGCAGGCCGGAGCGGTCAAAAATTCCAGAAGACCACGCCAACGTCATATAAGAGTAAGGCATATTGAGTACACCATCAAGGCTCTGAGATTCTATCTTTCAGATCTTTTTCCCGATGAAGAAAAACATCTTGCTCCCATTGGGAGAGCACATCATGAGAGTCCCGGGTTCTCCCTCACCCAAAGGTCAGCAATGTGCTCGAGTGACCACTCGCACTCTCGAGAGTCTCGGGTGCTCCCTCAACCCGACGCAAGACAAACATGCATTCGCCAAGATCATACAGCGCTAAGAGTCTCAGGTGCTCCCTCACCTCAATAACCGAAATGACATTCGAGTGACTACTCGCGAAAAACCCCCCGTCTAAGCACTCGAAACAAACTCCACGGGTGAATGAGTGAACATCTCGCTTGATGTTTTGTTCCAAGTGGGTGCAATGCTATAAGGCTCCGCGCCTCAAAAACACACATTCCTGGAACACGATACACTATGCCCAGATGCCACGCAAGATTAGCGTGTAGGTAAGACCCCGCTGCGAAGTTCGGCCGGGCTGGGACTTGCCGAAGAGCGATTTCACTCCCAACCTTTTCCATGCGCTGCGCATGATAGAAAAATCCGGGCGGACGCGCCTTAGGCTATGCACATTACTGGCGGCAAATGAACACCGTAAGACCTAAAGCGGCAGGACTTTTGCTCGACACCAGTATTCCAAGCTCACGTCGAGGGACGTGGGTTTGATTGGGCTACTGCGGTATTTGCCCTAGTGCAATTCACCAAGGTTCGACCAGTCGACTCCTTGGGCCCTTTCAGCTTAGCATCCGACGAAACAGGTTTTGTCATGGCCACCAGACTGCCAGCGACCCGCGGTTGCACCGCGCATACAAATAACTGACAAATGGATGTACTCGAGTCCCTGCGCGACTCTTCGAGTCCCCCAGGCACTCGGGGGCTACTGACGAGGGGGTGACCCCACGACTCCTATGGATAAGCCTACCTCGTGTCCCTAAAGACAGAAGGCCCATGAAGATATAGCCTCGGCCCGCTAATTGGCACCGACGTAGGAGTCTGCGACTCACAAGGAAGGTGCGAGAACCTGCCGTACGGAGAAAGCTAGGGTTAGGAAAGCTTACCTGTAAACTTAGATGAACTCCCCGAGACCTAGCCCAGCATATAAGGGCTAGGAGGGGCGACGAAAAGAACGACCAATATCATCTGTAACCCTAGCCTTGAGCGCTCCAGCCTTGGCATCCCCTGTAATCGCATCTCCCCCATCAATAATATCGAGCAGGAGCGTGCCTTCCTTTTTTCCGACGAGCTATTGTCAAACCTGTGCCTCTCATGACTAACCCAGGGTCCCTGACCATGGGATTTTCCGGGGTTGATCCCCGTCAATGATCCTGCCTAAGGTCTTCTTCTCGCTCCCAAGTGGCTTCTTCCTCGGTGTGGTCGATCCACTAAACCTTGCAGAACTTGATAACCTTGGTACAAGTGACTGTCCTTGGTGTCAAGAATTTTAATTGGCTTCTCCTCGTATATCAAGTCACTCTCCAGCTGAATTTCTTCCAATGGTACTGTATCTCCCAACGGAATATCATCCATCTCTGCATGACACTTCTTCAGCTGAGACACGTGAAACACATCGTGAACTCCAGACAATGCTTCTGGCAATTCCAACTTGTATGCCACCTCTCCTTTGCGTTCCACAATTTTGTATGGCCCCACAAACCGTGGTGCTAACTTCCCTTTGACTCCAAATCTCTTCGTTCCAGGAAGTGGAGACACACGAAGGTATGCTCGATCTCCTACTTCATATATTGCCTCTTTGCGTTTTGCGTTAGCATAACTCTTCTGCCTAGACTAGGCTATCTTTAGTCTATCACGGATCAACTTGACCTTGTATTCGGAATCTATAATCAATTTCGGTCCAAACAATTGGCGATCTCTAACTTCATCCCACATTAAGGTTGTTCTACACCTTCTTCCATAGAGTGCCTCAAACGGGGCCATTTTCGAACTGGTTTGATAGCTATTGTTATATGAGAGTTCCGCATAGGGTGAATTATCATCCCAACTGGATCCATAATCTAGTGTACAAGATCTCAACATGTCCTCTATAATATGATTCACTCTCTCTATCATCCCATCCGTCTGCGGGTGAAAAGCCGTGCTGAACTCCAACCTGGTTCCCAAGGTTTCATGCAAATGTTGCCAGAATTTTGAGGTGAACTGAGTGCCTCTATTTGACACAATCTTCTTCGGAACTCCATACAGACATACGATTCTGGACATATATATCTTTGCCAGCTTTGCACTTGTATAGGTGGTTTTCACGGGGATGAAGTGAGGCACCTTGGTCAAACGATCCACCACTTCCCAGATAGAATCATATCCTGATCGTGTGCGGGGTAATCCTGTGATGAATTCCATGCCAAGTTTGTCCCATTTCCAATCGGGTATCGGCAAAGGCTGAAGTAACCCTGCCGGTTTCTGATGTTCTTCCTTCACTATCTGACATACGTCACACACTGCTACATATTCAGCAATATCCTTCTTCATACCGGTCCACCAGAATTTTTCCTTCAAGTCCAAAAACATCTTGGTGTTTCCTGGGTGTATGGAGTAAGGCGAATCATGAGCTTCCTGAAGAATCAACTTCCCGATCTCTGGATTATTGGGCACGTAAATACGTTGCTCAAACCATAAGGTTCCATGTTCATCCTCACGGAATCCTTTTGCCTTTCCTTTGTCCATTCTTTCCTATATCTCAGCAATGTCTTTGCCCGTCTTCTGGGCTTCACGGATCTTTCCCAACAACGTGGATTGAATCTCCAGAGTGGTGATATATCCTTGAGGAACAATCTCCAATCGGAGGTCTCTGAGGTCATCGAATAATTCTTGAGGTAAACCTCCTACTATGAGAGTATTAACATAACTCTTCCAGATCAAAGCATCAGCCACCACATTGGTTTTTCCTGGGTAATAGTGCAATCTCATATCATAATCTTTGATGAACTCCAACCATCTCCTCTGCCTAAGGTTCAGCTCCTTATGTGTGAAGATATATTTCAAACTCTTATGATCAGTGTATTGGGGTTCATGGCAAAAAAATTACCATTACCTACGATACCCAATCCCAAGACCTATGCTATGGCGATGCAAGTAACGGAAGGAAATAGTTCACATACCAGTATGTAGTCCATTAAGCGGGAAACTTTCCCCCATGAACGTGGTTGGTGTAGTCGTACCGGCAATCCCCGATGCCATACAGCTCCACATTGATTCCAGTAGCCAGCCGGTCCTTGAGACCGATGACGGGATTATGTCCCCGTCGGAACGTTATCGGTGAAGACGCCGCGATACGGCCACGACTATGAAGTAGCGCCACAAGTGTAGTGTAAGGCCCGATATGCGCTACTGTTCCAGATCTAGGTGTTTCCACCCAGATCCGGGGACGAAGCACATATCGGTCCCACCACGACATATGACAAAGCCATATGCCCCGGATTTCCAACATGATATCACAACATTACAGATACAAGGATACAACATCTCATACAATCGGCATACAACTGCCTTAATACAATACAACAGCGGAAGATACCTGTCTGAGTACAGACTACAATCAAAGGCCTACTGGCAAAGAGAAAAACATCGATCCCATAACCACACGAGTCCAGGCCCTCCGCCGGGATCCGCCTAATTAGTCGTCGTCGAGTCTCCACGTGAAACGTCGATCACCATACCTGTTGTCGATCAAGAACCCTGAAAAGAGTTTGGGTGTAGTATCATGAGTACAGAGGTACTCAACATCCAACTGTAGTGATCATCTGACCCAGCAAGGACTTCATCACTCGTCATTCTAGGACAACTAGTAGTTTACGGTAATGAAGGGGTAAGTGGTGAGGTTGCTGCCGCACTAGCATTTATGAAGTGGCTAACGATCTAGAGAGTAAGATAAGAAGCCAAGCATTCGATGAGGAATCACCTCCAACAAGTCTTGCTATCAACTACTTACGCAAACATAACACCTATCCTATCCTTGTCCTCCTCTTCGCATCCCAATGAAGAAGAAGCAGTCAAGGCACACACACGCGTTGATCAAGTTATATTAAGATTATCTCAGTTGTTGTTGTCTATGAACAAGGAGTAGGTCTCAAGTCGTCCATAACCGTGGACACGGCTTCTCGAAAAGATTTAACCCTGCAGGGGTGTACCAACTGCCCATTACGAGGCTCCGCACGCACGTCCATCTCTCTTAGTTGGTACCCATCACAGGAAACCATTTTATGATTTAATTCCAAGAGATCCAAATCGACAGGTCCCTCTAACTAACAACGAACAAATCCGGGTGGCCCCCGGTGAGTCGACATCCATCTCAGGAGCCGGCCGCGCTCTCGATCTGGTCTCAACCGTCTGTCGCAGGTTTGGATAGCCGGTTAATCACACATGGGACACCGGGTCCTCAGCCGGACAAGGTGGGCCAGCAAGGGAACTAAGTCCTCACTGGTCCAGGTTGGTTTGTAAACAACTGGCGGTCGACCAGCACACACACGGTTTCAAATGGTAAAGCAGCTTGGGACACCACAATAAATGTTTGAAGCTAGGTAGGTAAGAAAAGGGGACCCCATAAATCCCACACGCGGTTAGGCATGCTCAGTCTTAAAACCAATACCCGGAACTCGGATTCTAGGTGACTCGAATGGAACAAAGCGTCGGGGCGGGATATCCTAGACCTTCCATCCTTCATCGAATATAGTCAACAGTATAATAATCATATCATCAACAACAATATAATAATGTGATATCCCAAACCATGGAGTAACAGGGTAACATCGTAGCATCCTAAGCATGCATACTAAGCAGGGGCTGAGCAACGAGCAATAATAACATAGCAGTACATGGTTTGATGGGAGGGGACATGGCTGTATCGGGTTGAAAGAGACTGTAAACATGTGGTAGGATCAAACATCGAACCTAACCTATACTAGCATGCAAACCGCTGGTTGAAATAGAATGGATCATATGTAATGTATAGTCCATGCCTGTTGATAAGTAAGGTTCCGAAGGTGTAGTGGATCGCAAGCTCGCATCATCTCCGAGAGGTACCCGCGGAAGCACACAAGACGGTAAACACTGGAAAACAATCAACGAGCAAGCATCTATTACTACGGAGCAAACACGAGCAAGCATCAACAAGAAGGCAACACGAGACATCGCACCTACCGTCGAGAGCGGTTACTAACAGGTTAAGTGGAGTATTCGTCACACACGACGATACCGCACGTTTATGGTGGTTCGAGTTGTTTAGCTACAAGTGATCAACAAAGGTTGTTAACATGGCATCTCACTCAAGCATGGCAAGAGGTGAAGCAGAAAGTAAACTATCTAATCTAGTCATTTTAAGTGGGGGTAAAACCTACGCATGCCAACTATTACGGACCCCACGATATTTATTGCATTTGGTACTGTTTTTCCCTAAACAATATTTTACTATTTTTATTAGCAAGCAAGAGCAGCATAAACACAATCTACATGCAATTCTAGTCAAGTTACATATAAGAAACATTTTAAACAGAGCAACTATTAAAAAGTTATTGCAGTTACAGTTTACAGTGGAAGATAGTGTAATTAGCAGGTAAACAACAAGTAAACAAGCTCAATCATGGCAACAAACAACATTTAATTAATCTATGCGCAAAACGGAGCAACTTTCATGTAGAAAGCGTCTCCATCGAAGCTACCGGTGAAAAGATATAAGCATCGCAAAATACTAACAAAATATACAATTTTATTTAACTAGAAAAAAAACTACTAAGGTCTCTGGGCCGAAACTAAGCTACTGGGCCGGCCCAACTACACTACGAAAAAAAGGCAAGGGGGCGCTGGACCTCTGGGCCGTGGCCCATCTGGCTTGGAGGCGGTCGGTGTGGGCTGCGCTGCGCTGGGCCTGGCCCACGTGGCTCTCTAGCGTGGAGGGGGCGCGAGCTGCTCGGGCTCGCGTGGTCTCCCGGTCGACCCAGCCAGGGGCAGCGGCTCTGCTTGACGCCGGCGAGCGCGAGGTGGTGCGGGAGGCCGGGATCCAGAGGCGGTCGAGGGAGGTCGCGGAAGAGGGGCACGGGTCCGGGCGGCTGGGGCCCGGGGTCCGTGCTGGGAGGCCGCCGGCTGGGAGCTCATGGCGGCTCGAGCTCGGCCTCGAGGCCACCCATGGCGCGGCACCCTGCTGACCTGCGAGGGAAGGAGAAGAGAGGGATTAGGTGGAGGGAGAGGAGGAGGAGAAGAAGGAGAGGAGGGACTCGCCGGGGCGCGCGGCTTGCCGGAGGCGCGGCGGCCGGAGGGCTCAGGTGCGGCGGCGGTTGCCCACGGGCAGGAGGTGGAAGAGAGGTTGGGGGGAAGGGGTGACGTGGCCGCTTCCTGGCCGTCAGATCGGGCGATCTGACGGTCCAGATCTGATGGGCTAGCAAAAAGGGACGAAAATTGGGGCTAAAACTGGATCTTGGGGTAATTGCGAGGGAGGTGGCTGCAATTTTGTGGCTAGGGAAACCCTAGAAATGGGTGGGAGTGTGGTGGTATTTATATAGCCTCGGTGGTTGGCAGTTTGCAAAAACATCCCCGGTTTTTGTCTCGCGCGTCCGGTCTTCACGTTTCTGACCGCCGGGGGTCCGCAGTACCTTCGATTCGGGTAAAACTTCGAACTGCGCGATCACCGCGTCGAGCCGGAGGCATTCACCTCGCGTTGTAACCGTTCCAAGAACACTTTCCGGCGCGCTATAAAAATATCTCGTTTAATTATTAAACGGGGTTTTTCGTTCCGTTGGCTGCGGCTGGTCTCGTGCGGTTTTCGCGACGTTGATTGGGTGAAACCCGGTGTCGCAAAGGTCGAGTGTCAGGGTGGCAAGGGTCGGTCTCCGTCCGATACGAGATAAGAGGGGGAAAAATAATCGCCGATCGATAAATCGGGGATGCAAACATCGCAAACAAATCAGGCAATCAAACAATTCACACCGAAAACAAATTTTTTAATTTTTGTGAAAACTGGGCTGTTACATGTAGCGCCTCGCGGAATTATATATACAGTATACCCGACGTCCCTCCGGGCTCCAAACCAGGCGAGCAACGGAAAGAAAATTGATTCGGATGTCAGCAGCACGACGGCGTGCGTATAGTGGAGAAGCCTCCAACCTAGTTCAGACTCCAAACAAGGGGAGTCCGCTCATAAGAGGGAGAGAGAGATCAACAGAATTTATCTGTATTTTCTGGAATTTTCTGCGTTGAAAAAAGGACATCCTCCACATCTATATATACGGAAAACCGGGATGCAATACCTCTCAATTAGCCATGTGGTACTAAACTTTTAGTACCACATGTGCTAATTAGCACAAGTGCCCACGGCGTGGGCTGCCCATGGCCGCTGGCGACATGCACATGCATGTGTGCATCGCGCGCAGGCCAAGTGGCCATATGGGCGAAAGCCCATGGCGCCACTAGCACTCTTTTTTTTCTTTATCTTCTTTCTTTTAAAGAAAAAACAAAAAAAAAATACTATTCTGTTAATTATTTAAATTAAATTTTATATATTTAATTCACTTAATTAAATAATAAAACATATTCAAATAACTTTCCGAATAATTCGGAACCACGGAACTTTTTTCGTCTCCCCTCCGAAACGATTTTGGAGTTCTCTCTTATTTCTCCGGCGATCCCGAGTCTATCTTTAATGCGTCGAATACCCTTAAGTGTGACACCCTACGGTCTTGGAAACAGTATACATGATCAAGACACTTTCTTGATCAATGACCATCGATCAGATCTGGTTACAATCCTAGATGGCCCCTGCGCTTCCATCTAATGAAACTTCATCGATGTTGGATCCGTTTAACGTTGAGAATTGTCCCTTTGTCCTGCGGTACTTTTCTTATCCAAGGTTTGATCGTCGGTATCCAATATACCTACTTCGTCCTCGTTACCGACAAACATGTTTACTCGTTCCCGTGATATTACAACCACGTGACCTGGTCACATGATTGCGCAATCTTTATGATGTAATATCACTGAGTGGGCCCAGAGTACCTATCCGTCACTCAGATGGACAAATCCCTCTTTGATCTATTTGCATACTCATCAACATATCTATTTCGGATACCCAAAGTACACCGTTATGGCCAGCATATTTCAGTCAGGCGGTGGGTAGCAAAGCAAAGCATCCTCATAGATATGAATTACGTATGATCATTACGCTCAAAGGATCTGGTCACTACGTTGTAGATATCGCAATGTTGAACTATGTGACTTGATCACATTGTAACACTTCTAGTGGGTGTATTTCCATCATACCATTATCCCAATGATATGACTCCATTGTCAACAACTTAATTGCTCATGATCAGGAAACCTTGATCATCAATTGCCCAATGAACTAGTATACTAGAGTTAACTAGGGACCTGGTTGTTTGTATACCACATTTGTATTAAGGTTTCTGCTTAATACAATTATAGAATAGTATAAAACATATTATGAACTAATGGAATATGCCAATAAAACATATTTTATTTACCTCTAGGGCACATTCCCAACAGTCTCCCACTTGCACTAGAGTACAAATAATCTAGCTGCATTTTTCTATGGATCATAACTCCATATCATGTATATGGTTATAGATCATGCTTTCTTGTGGAAAAGATTGCATCAACGGTCTGGGTACCATTCAGATCTGTATGTCTTTTGCAAATCATTAATTTCAACTAGTTTGACATTACTTCATTATCCATCATAATGATAAGGTATATATATTTGGCGGTAGAGTGTGACTTCATTTGTTGTGTTTCAGCAATGACATCCAGTGGGTCACTAGGACATTCCCATAGTCATGCATACTGAAACTCACTCAGTCAGAAATCGAACTTCTTAATCCATAATATAACTCTTTCCACTTCTAAAGCAGCCACATCAATATAGATCTAATCCTTACTGCATTGTATGGAACTTTGATGTCTAACCATGTTTCTTTCAACTTAGGCATCCATTAGTATGATATCTCAATTTTCTAGGTTAGTTTCAGAACTTGAACCAGCATAGCATTTATGGTCAAGTCCACTATCTACATTACTATGATATCTGAAATTGGAGATGTATCCTTAGTTCTCCCCAGACAGTGAAGGATAAACTTAACTCTTTGTTCAATGATTTACTCATAAATCATATCACAACATGTTCTTACTACCAAGAACTTGGGTCACATTACGTCGAGTACATAACTCTAGTTTTATATGAAAGAATCTATGAAAAAGGCATAGAGGATGTAGCACATCCATTTCTTTCATTTAATTAACCATTTTTCTTGTACTGAGATTAACTCGATACTTCTCTTGGATATACAAGTCAGAACAATCCTCTTGACTTGTCCCATTCTGAATTTCTTCATAATCTTATCCAGGAATGTATTCCGAATCAATGTTTATCAAACACATTAATCTATCTTAATAGATTTTCAATACTTAATACTTATTCATCTTTATTTATGCAAGATTCAAATAATTATTAATACCAACTACACCATTCACAATATGTTATCGATATATGAGAATGTTGTCACGCTCCAACTCAAATATGTCATGCACATATTAAGTTTAGGATCACACTCATATAGCTCCCACTCAAATATGTCAGTTACATATAAGGTAAGGAAGACATCCACATGGCTCCCACTTAGATATGTTAGGCACATATTAAGTTTAGGATAATAACCCCATAGATCCCACTCAAAATATGTCGTCCACATATTAAGTTTAGGAAACTATTCAGCTCCCACTCAGTTTCATGCAAATGAAAGTTTCCTCGATATTTTGGCTAAGTCCAAAATCCTTTGCTCGTTGATCAAATCGAGAATCCCGGTTACGAGAAACTAGTATCCATATGTTTTCAAAACCCTTTTGTTGTATCAATTACAACACTTCTTCAAATGCGGGATCTGAGGAAGTCATAGTATTGACAACAATTTGGATCAATCATAGTGAATATCCCATTGACTCAAGCATCGCTACACATTTTATTCAACCTTTTGAATTTTTCAGAAACATTATTTGTGACAAATCGATCTAGATGTCTTCTTTGATGTTCACATTTATTCTCTATAACCATGAAGTCATTGAGAATATCAAGTAACCTCCTTACTCGATAAGATTCAAGTAATCTTAAATGTGATTCAATATGGGATTTCATGACTCATAGTCATATCTCGTACTTAGGTCCACCATCGCTTCTTTCTAGTTCATAGGGATGTCTTATTTCATTGACACGACAAGTGAATCATGAATATTATTTTGCACAAGGGAAAATATGTATTCTTGAATCCTACTTTGTTCAATAAAGCTTCCATCGAAACATCATGATCATTTATCATTAGTTTCTCCTTTAATTGTAGAGCTTTGCTTCCATAACATATTCCGTTGCGTTACTCTGACATATGGAGGCAAGGTCAATTACCTTGGTTGAACTTTCACTTTTCTTTCATTACCACATTTATCAAGGACAATTATTGACAAACACCAAACTTAGCAATACAAGTTTTGCTCCTTTGGTTCTAGTTATGGAAGATGCATCCATAGTTGACTAAGGATAAACTACAAAGATAATTTATCGCATATAAATTAGGCTTCCTAGAAACCATGACACACCATAACATTTATAGTGTTGGTTTCCACGAACTCATATGGTTCCCTATACTGAAGTGAGTGTTTCATATAAAATTAATAACTATAAACAATAATAATAACATAACTCGGTAAGAGATAACTCAGACCATACACTATTCAATAGAGTATGATTACGATGTTCAGGCACATCAACAATATTTAAGTGGTCCAAGCATTGTAATTTGTGGAACAACTTTCATAAGTCTTTTATGCCCAAGGCTAACTCAAAACATTGTCACTTTGATTAAATCGTAGAGACTTGTCTTTCTTGTTAATTTAATATCCATATTTACTCTGAAATCCCCTTTTGATCATATCAAATTATTTTGGACTCATATTTCATTAGTGAATACACATATTCATCTAAGTCCACATACGAAGTTCACGAAATAATGAAACTCACTACATGCTGATATACGATACATCACAATGTATGATATTCAACAATCAGTACACACTTTGTTTTACCAGGACGCAAGGTTTTAGTCATCTCACCTAAAGAGGCATGGTTTGCATGTGTTAATAGATCAAGTATCTCAAAACATCATCATATCATTCATGACTTAAACTGTAGTGTCATTATTAAGTATGGATAATTCTTGGTATTAAAATATTTTTTATAAATAATCAAACTACTATCATCAATATAAGAATAACTCATTCATACCTATAATTTGACTATAAAAGATATCATTCATAAAAGGAGAACAACTGACTTGTTGCTCACTAATATGAATAATTGTCTTCGCGAGATGCAAGACACACTAATATAGTTCACATTCAAACGATCATGAATTTATTCATATATTTAATCAAATGATAAATGCAGAGGGAGAGTGTTGTCGACCATCAACTATCTTGATTACCGTCAGCACACATTGTCACCTCATCCCTTCCAAGCCACTCCTTAAGAAGTATGTTCAAGAATCAAATACTTAATCAACCGCAATTAGTGTTTTGTGGGGAAAGACATTTATAACTTGTATATCAAATATACCTTCTCTGTTAATGCTTGTTCCTGCATTGGTTCTACTTTTAAAGTTCACAACTTTAACCATGACCTCATGATAGGTGTGTTGGATATATGCTCTAGAGGCAAATAATATATGATTATTCCAATATATCTAAGCAATTTCATAACCAGTTTCATACCATGCTAGAACTGTATCAGTGAAACAATCATACACGTGTGGTATAGAAACCCCTAGTGTTCCTAGTTAGCCTCTATTTCAATAACTAGTTCATGGTCAACACGATGGTCGTGGTTTCGCGATCATGGACAATTAAGTCTCTTGACTGTGAGGTCACCTCACTTGATGAGTGACGTGATGAACATTACCCAAAGTAAGCATTACAACATGATCAAACTTATGAAGGTTCAGTGTTGAAATTAAAGAATGTAGTAGACCGTCCCTTTGACCGTGAGTACGTGCATAATTGCTATCTTCCCGGAGGCTTTGACTTACATCCCACCACCTGACTGAAATATGCGGGTCATAATGGTTGTATCTTGGGTATTCCGTAGAGATATGTTGAGGAGTATTGTTACAAGAGCGGGATTTGTCAATCCATGTGATGGATAGATACTTAAGGCCCACTCGGTGAGATTCCATCCATAAAGTTGCAGCGTGTGACTATGTCAAGGGGATGAATATCACGGGAATGAGTGAATAAGGATTTGTTTATAACGTGGTTGAACCAGACATAGGATGGCATTGATCGAATCTCGGAACAATCCAGTATCACTGACAAATGGAATGCTATACGACGTAAGGTCCAATCGGTATTGTTATCCGGAATGCACAGAGGTCGTCATCGAGTCTCGTATGTGTGCGAGTACTACGAGGTGCTACCCGTGTGGCACTACGCCCATCCTCGTGCTAACACAGCCAGGGGGCTGTGAACCTTGATCGACTACATCAACCATGTTTGCGGGAACGTTTCCCGTGCAACTGACTACACCCCGAGGTATGTTATTCCGCACTCCTTTCCTTTACGGTACTACGGCTAGCTAGATCTTGGGTTATGGGAAACGCTAGTGAGGAAAAATTTGTGTTTTCCGATGCGTACCCCAACAATGGTATCATGAGCTAGGTCTATGCTTAGTATTACTGTACGGATAGAACACATCGGGGATGTGGGCGTTGATTGTATGATTGTTACCCTCCCACGTGTACTTGTTCACATCTGCGGCATTGTTTGATGAAGCGGCCCCCGACCGACCTTATGCGTGCGCTTACGCGAGACTGGTTCCATGCTTGACATACGCCTTTTACCTTATAAAGTGGCTCTGGGGGTGTCTGTCTCTCTACTTTAGATGTGACGCCCCCAAAATCAGACCGTGTACAGTAATCATACATGCAAGGTACACGATCGAGATTAGGGACTCACAGTGAGATATCACAACACAACTCTACAAATAAAATAATACAAGATGTTTAATACAAGCCAGGGGCCACGAGGGCTCGAATACAACAACTCGAAAGCACAAAGTTAGCGGAAGCAAAAGTATCTGAGTACAGACACAAGAATACAAGGTTTCCTTAAGAAGGCTAGTACAAATCACAACAGATCGAAAAGGCGAGGCCTCCTGCCTGGGAACCTCCAAACTACTCCTGGTCAATAGGGAATTCGACGTCGTAGAAGGCATTGGGGATCTTCATGTTGCGGTGGTCGGCATCGGGGATCTCCTGCTCCTAGACTCCAAGGCTCCAACGTTGACTGCAGCGGACGATCAGGAAAAACATAAAGGGGGAAATAAAGCAAGGGTGAGTATCTAGCATACCCGCGAGTCTTACGTCCGCTACTAAGCATTTATTCACTTGTATCAAATGGAAAGGGGAGGCTGTATATAGTAGACTGCAAGGTAGAAATCAGAATAAGGATAAGAAGCTAGGCCTATCGAAGACTAGCATCTTCTGACGAGTCTTGCAGCACAAGATGTGAACAACCAACAGTTTATATAAAGCATAAACGAACAATGAAGCAGAAGTTTCTGTAGCATTGTATAATATAAGTTGTAATGATTAATAATAATAATGCCTCCGTGTTCCCTTCCTCAACTTTCCTGCGAGGAAGAAAACCCGGAACCATACAGTTTAATAGTAGTAGTTTGTAGTGGTAAGATCCAGCTTCAGCATAAAGCGTCCTGTTACCGTGGACACGGCTATTCGAATAGATTAAACTCCCTGCAGGGGTGCACTACTGTTCAGCCTGCACGCTCGGATCTCCAGGGTGGCGTACACCTTGTTAGGGAATGCCCCACCGAGGATATCCGACACATCGCAACCCATCCTAGGCTCAGCAGAGAGGCCATCCGCCGGACTATATCCTATGCGCCAAGGGGTCTACATCCCTCACCCTTGCACGCTCCTGCACGGTGCGAGTCTGGCCGGTGAAGCAAAAGCAAATCCAAACACACCTGCTGCAGCAAATAAGACAACACTGCTTGCCGGCGATCAGGCCGCAGTACTGCTGACGTCTGAAGAGCTTTCGGACGAACTAAGACGCGGAGGCCCCAAACCATAATCCCACGTGTAGGTAGTGTGTACAGACCAACGGGTCTCCCAAGTCATCCGCCGAACCATTTAGAATTTTAATTAACCTGCATGACAACCATTATCGTTGCCTCGACTTAACTGACCCGCGGACAACGACGGCAGTCAGGACCACCAGTACATCGGTGCCTGCCCTGTCGTCCCACAAGGTCTCTGCGGGTAACAACAAGGTGCACCGTCTCCTTACCTTGTCTCGCGTGTGCTCTTGGTAGAGCTCGACTTTTCGTGGTTTGGTAACTCTCGCGAGATACGAGCAGGGACCAAGCACGCCAGTAACGTCGGTCGTACCCTCCCTGTCGTTCCCGACGCAATACCTCTCGTGGGCACCGTTGGGTCGCCCGACTCTTACCTTTAAGGACAACCGTTGCTCAGGTACCTAGAGAGGATATACAGAGTCAGCAACGAGTGGAGTACGAGGAT
The DNA here is from genome assembly GCA_950022295.1 of Bromus sterilis. Lineage (NCBI taxonomy): Eukaryota > Viridiplantae > Streptophyta > Magnoliopsida > Poales > Poaceae > Bromus > Bromus sterilis. The sequence goes on along the minus strand of OX465595.1, from coordinate 234,802,817 downwards.
TACTCCACAATAGTTCCACTTGATGGTGGCTCGGCAGAGCCGAGCTAGGGGACCTTAGGCGGTGTATGCATTGTACCGTACCTATTGCAATTATAATAAATTGTATTCGCACACTCACCAGAGTGATCATGGCCCGCTATCTAATCCTAGCTAACAATGCGCATGGCTCACTGCTGAATAAGATATATATATATATTTATAGGAAGCATAGGATAAAGAAAGTTACAGCAAGGGGCGACAAAAACCGGCTATGCAATTGAATAGGATTGTAATCGTAGCAGCATCAGTAACAATGCCTAGTGCAAGAAATGTACGAAAAAGATAGGCGGTATCTGGGGAAGAGAATGGCTCTGCTTGCCTGGAAGCTCGACGGTAGGGCTACGGTCATCGACGAAGTAGTCGTACCCAGAAGCGGTGTGGTCGTCGGCAGCAGCGGGGGTCTATCGAAGAATAAGGGGGGCGAAATAGTAAATACAAAGCAATCATATATAAACAGATGCATGACATGACAGATGCAATGTTAACGGTGCTCAACGCAGTACAATGTGTTATGCTCGGAGCGGGAATTCATCCGGGGATGAAATACCGGCTCCGGGTGATTATCGACACACGGCCCGAAGGGGGAATGTCACGTGTGCGGTATGTTAGAGGGGGGTGATGGACATACGGGTAGTGTATCCAGGTTCTTTGGATTTTTTTGATCAATTTTCATGTATAAAATATTTCGATCTGACTTATGGTTTAAAAGATATTAATATCTAGAGTTTAAATCATTTTCTGGAATTTTTTAATATTAAATCATAACATTATCCAAAACAGTGTAAGTTGACCAGTGAACTGACAGGTGGAACCCCAATGTCAGGGACTCGGAGTTAATATATTTAAATAAACATTTTTATTAATTAAAAAGGCTAGGGCCCACTTATCATGAAGACATTGTTTTGGAACCCCACGAATTTTTCTAAGTCTGAGATCCATGTTGCTAAACAACATTTAGCCGTTTTCGAGAGCCTGCGATTTTGGGTTCTGCTCAACCGCCGAGTTAGTGCCTTATATCAAGTCGGACAATTTTTTATGATCTCGAATCTGATACGGAAGCCAAATTTATCAGGATGCATTTACTTAATTAAAACCATACTTGAAAAGTGGTACTTGCCGACAATTTCAGAAATTTTTAAAAGATGCAATGTTTGCTGGACAAGTGTTATTGATCCATAGCTCATATGGAGTTGCATCCAACATGTGTTTTGCTCTATGGTATGTGCACTTTCATGCCATAACCTTTGATGCCATGACAAATTCAAGTAGCATGTCAATTTATTGCTATAAACTTGCAATGGTGACATGACTGTTTTACTGTCAACAAAAACTTGCAATTTGTTAATTTCATAGGAATTAAACCTTGCATCTAATGGAGTTAGTCCAGTGGGGTAAAATGGAGCTGGATAGCTGTACTATCAAATCCCATAAATTTTATCTACATTTGAATTCATTTGACACTATTTTTACTGATTTTTTGTTGCCCACAACAAAGGGTTCAGCAGCAGCAATCAAACAGCAGTAGAAGCAAGCTTCAGGGGCAGCAGCGGCAGTAGCTAGTAGCAGCAGTAACAGCCGCAACAGCGTAGGAGCATTCAACAGAGTAGCTGCGGCCAAAGCCAACCGGCGGCTAGCCAGCCGGGGCTGTGCACACCACTCACACACATACACACCCCTCACACACAGCCCGTACACCACCCATGCACACAGCACGCAAGCATGTGCACGGACATGGAAGGTCGTGGCCAGCAGCCAGGCCGAGCGGGGGCGCGACCAGGGGTTGGCCGGACACGGACGAGTGCGGCCAGGGCAGCAGCTGCTCGAGCAGCAAGCAGCAGCCGGGAGCAGCAACACGCGGGGCACGGGAAACGCACAGGCGTGCGCCGAAAGAGACAGGCCGAAATACGGCGAGGAGGGTGTGCTCATTATCGTACACCAAATGAAGAGCGGTTAGTTGCATCGTGACCGTGGCCATAAGCCGCATCCATTCCTGTAACTAACGCGAGCCACGACGGTCTAGGGCGACGACGACGACGACGACAACAGCGGCGGCCGGAGCGTGCGCACACCGGAACGACGCTTCAGCGCACGGGAAAGAGCGGGGCTAGGGGGAAAATGCAGAGGAGCTCACAGGAAGGCGGCAGGGGAGCTCGAGGAGGCTGGGGGTGGACCTGAGCTCGCGGGACGGCGATGAGTTGGCGGAAACCATGGTGGAAGGGGACGGCGAGATGGCGATCGTACAAGGTGCGGTAGCTCGATTCCGCACGCTGGGAGACAAAGACGAGAGCTGCGGTCACGCCGGACTCGCTTGCTGGGCTCGGGGACGACGACGGCCACGTGTGCACATGACGACGGCCACGGCGGCCATGGCGAGCGCGGGCACCAGTGAGACGCGAGGGAGAGGACGAGCGAGGGGAAATGGCGTGCGGAAAATATCTAGGCTTCCAGGGTGGCAGCGGGTTGATCTTATCTCCTCCGCGACACTGTAGCGGCGCGGGCAACGGGGTTCGACGGTGACGACGCTGCAGCCTCGGTCGGCATGTCGACGGGGGTGGAAATAGGGGAACAGTGAAGGGGAGAGGGATATTGGGCTGGGCCACCAATGTGTTGCCTTGGGCGGGTTTTAGTGGTTTTCCTTTTATTTGTTTTCTCTCTCTTTCATTTTTGTTTGTATTTATTTTAATAGATTTAGCATTTTTTTTAAACATGAAACTTGTTCCACAACCTATGTTACACATTACCAGAGGGCCACAAAAGTTTGGGGCTTTTATAAATTCATTTACTATTTATTTTGAATATGCAATGGGTAAATGGTGGTGTTTGCTACTGATTTGAATTGTTTGATATTTTTAATCATTATAATAAATGCTCAAGGTTGGTTTATCATGGTCCACTGATTTTTAGGCATTAAAAAAATGGTTGCACAATTATTGGGAAAGGTTTTATTTCCACATAGATTTGGAATTTTAATTTGGGCTGAATTTGAATCCAGACATGATCAAGCATTGCAACCACAGTGACATAGCATTTTCACGGGTGATTACTGTGACATGACACCGGGGTGTTACATTAGAGGATGTGGCATTTGCAATGGAGGGCCCCGTGCAGGATGTAATAGAGACAATCATATGGCTGACGTTGTGGTTGAATCGTAGGTTAAAACCTTCGTAACTATGAAATCTCTAGCAGCCACGTAAAACATGCAATATACAAATAGATCGTCTAAGCTTTTTATTGCTAAGTGGGGGCTATCGTTTGTTTTGATTGTGATGTGGTGATAGCTTTGCTATGTGTTACTAGAAAGTAGTAAACGTCATCATGATAAAACAAACTCAAATGGAGACACTGTAGACTTAGTGTTGCCATAGTTCAACATCTTAAAACTTGCTAGTATAGGATACACGACGGTAGCATGTGATAAGATTATCCCTTAAGAAAGCCAAACACAAGTATTCTACCAAAGTGTGCACCACCTGGAAGGATCTCCCATATGGCCGACATTCCGTACATGCCGGGTGTCACACATATTAAACGGCGTTCGAATCAGGTTGGGTTCGGCAAGCCTGGCATATGAAGATATGGCCTTGCTGATCAGCATATAACACGGAGGTCGATTTGGCGAGCCTAGCATATGCATATATGGCCTCAGAATACTAGAGATCGAAAGGTCGAGCATGAGTCAGATACCTAATGTGATCGCACAAACTGACCCATCGCCCGTGTGATATGCGAGGGCGAACAGTGAATCTGGATCATGTAATCACTAAAACTTCTTAGGGATGATTGTTTTAGTGCGAGCTCATTTATAATGTTATTATATGAACTCATTGTTGTGAACTAGTCTTAATTGTGTTCCTTGCAATTATGTTTGTAGAAAATGGAAACGTCCCAGTATCATGAATTGATTTCTTTCTTACGTGGTGAAAGACTTGAAGTGAATGGGTCAAATTTCATTAGTTGGTACTTATACCTTAGAGTTGTGCTCAAGAGAGCCAACCTTTCATTCTTAACAAAAGAGCATGTGGGAAACACTCCAGCAAACGACATGGATGCACGAGCAGCGACTGATTATCAGAATCGTCGGAGGACATACGCCATATCTAAAGGTGTCATAGAAACCAACATTCCACAAGCTTTGCGTGAGGAATATACTGAGTTGGATACATATGGCATGATAGATGAGCTGAAGTAATTGTATATGCATCAGTTTAGAGTTGTCAGATTTGAGTTAGAAAATGAGTTTCTCTCTACAAAGATGGAAGAAGGCTCTTGGTTGAAAGCACACCTGGCCAAGATGCATGAGATACATCTGAGCCTCGTAGATGACTTTGACTCTTTGACCACAGATGAGTCTGCGATATACACGGTGTTACACTCGCTTCCACCAAGCTATACAGACCATGTCCATGGCTACGTCGGCAGAGGTGAAAGCCTCGAGTTCTCTGACTTCATGGATAGACTTCAGTATCTGGAGGTTGAACCCATTGAAGGAGAAGTTGTCGATGGAGAAGTTACATACTTGATATACTTTATAAATGTTTGTTCCCTTTATACAACACTTGCAGTTAATGATTATGTGATGCTTATTCTTTTTTATGAAAATAGGACCTGCGTTGCATGGACGGGAAGAGGTGAAATCAAGGATTGATGGAAATCAAGTCAGTTGATGGCCAGCATGGATTCCGCCGAGACATCTATCATAGGAAATACTTTTAGTATTAGATAAATCTTATTTAATCATTATAGTATGAACACTTAGTTGAGTGTCTTGCATCTCGCAAGACAAAGTTGTTCATGTAATGAGACAAGTGAGTTGTTCTGGTTAAATGAATAAAGTGTGATTATACTTTGATTACATCTTGGTTTATGTCATGACAGGAAGCATTTATAATACTACTATTATTGTCAAGTGATATTCAATGTTTGATGATAAAGATGTCTTGATTACAACAAGTCAAAGATTTGATTGCATAAAGTGATTTCATAACTGATGAATTCATTAAATGTATGATCTACTAACTTGTGTATTCATTATCTAATGAAAGTCATAACTGGATTGCATGAGATGGATTAAATACATGATCAATGAACCTCTGCATTATACATAAATGATGTACTAAATGGGCACGTGAGTTATCATTAAAGACTTCATGTGATTAATTGAAATTTGTATTCAATTGAGATCATAAAACTGGGATTCAGGTATCACAGTGTGAAGTAGAATATAAGGACACAAATCACTACGCTATGATCGAAGTGATAAGTATTAAAATTGACATAATGGGAGACTTGTGGAAGTTGTACCACAAACTACGATGGAAGTTCAAAGTGCTAGACTACTTAAACCATTCTTAGTCATACTAAACTATAGTATGGTCTATACGTTCTTTCCTCTTGCACTAAAATTATTAACGAACAAGGTTGTTTGAATTCATTAAGTTAAAAACACCCACTTCATGAATTAGGAAACCATCCCGAATCTAATGAGACAAGATAGCTCCATAAATGATGGTGTTAGAAAGTTTGTAAAGAAAGAATTTCTTTGTACTAAAATAGCAAGCGATTGAAATTACATATTCTCCCCGAATAGAAAATTTTGTGTTGCTTAATTAGTAGTACGATAATAAGTCTCTCGACACGGATCCAATGGGAGATAATGGAAACTTTGACCGAGGTACTAGACCTTGCCTTCAGAATATCAGAGTATTGCAACGGAAGCATGTTCTGCTGTAACAACACTGTAAAAGGAAGGATATACCATAGATGATTGATCCTGGTATCTGAGTTAAAGCGTTAGTTAAATTTAGAAGGTTGTCATGAACACGTTATGTACAGAACAATAATCATGAGTCTTCTTAATGAAACAAAAGGAATAAAACTGCTTGAAATACAAAGGAATGATGGTAGCCTAGAACACAAGGAGAAATGAAACAATATTGAGTTACATAAAGGATGGATCACGTCCTGTGAAATAAATCGGTTATTTCATATTCCCGATAAACTGGAAGGTTATTGAGAATAATGTAACAGGGATAACACATTATTTGGCTCATAAAACTTTTATGACCAAAGTTCAATAGTGATTGACTACGGAAACGTAGGAATGCTTTGATCAATAAAATATTTCATTTACACTATAATAAGTCCATAGCCTGGAATTACATCTCACTCAAATTGGGATTTGAAAGTGAATTGCAATAGGCATGACGAAAGTTTGTTTCGTTAAATGAATGGACTATAGTACCTCAAGACAGGAACCCTCAACCTTGATTTGATCAAGTGATTTTGTAATGACCAAAATATTAAGCGGGCCTGCAGTTTCATGAAACTGAGTGGGAGCTTCGGAGACTTCCAAGAAACTTGGGATGCATAGGGAATTTTCTGAGTGCGAGCTTTGGGAGCATGATTTTTATGTAAGACATAAGAATAAAGATGTTAACTTGATGAAAGCTAAACCACAAATATATGAGTATATGATAGATATATTTGAGTGGGAGCATGATCATTGTATCAAACATATATGCATTGATATGTGTGAAGAATGATCTCATATGTATATATGGACATGCATTGATTGTGTATATAGATAATCGTCTTATATACACATATGCATTATGATATATATAGGGCATAAGGCATATAAAAAGAAAGATTATAAGAATCTTCTTTTATGTGAAGTACTAACACGTTACATGTTGAAATCTGTAAGATTAGATTAAGATACGTCTAATGAACTAAAGTGAAGGTTGGAATAATCTTCTAGACAAGAAGCAGGTTCTTGTGGCTAGAAATTATATAACAGATGAAAATCCAAATATCACAAGCAATGTCTTGATGGAAGAATAGAGATGCACCATGTACTTGGACATGTGATCTTATATGTTCTTTGACATATGATTCTACCATAAAACATGTGTTGTGAATCCAACAAAAGAATGACTCAAAATTTCTTGAAAGAAGAACAGACTCCGATGTGTGCTTTAGGAGTAAAACACAGAATCTGAATAAGGTCCATGCATTCAGTATATGAGGAATACTGAGGACTATGCTCAAAAATATAGAAAGGATAATAGACTTGAATGTAATGCAAGATTACAATTGCAAGCCATATTATGAGTCCATATGGAATTAGAGACATCACCAAAGATATGAAAGAAATGTGAGCAAGATTCACGACACTACAAACATAATGCTACTTAAGAAAGTAGAAGTATGGATAAAAGTTTAGCATAGAAGTTTGGACTTCTGGCTGAGTGTATTTCCCCGTATATATATGACGATGGATAAGTCTTCCGAAGACTGAACCAAAAGATCATTGGAGGATACTGTGAAATAATAGTCTCACTCTCCCGCAAAACTTATATCCAACCATTATATGATAATGAGTGGCATGTCAAACTAGTTGACCTATACCATTTTCAAAGGAAACATATGAATCTGAATGGGTCATGCTTGATCAATGAACCCTTATGCGATAAGCTGATTATGATCGGGAAAATGCGGCTAGATTATTAGAACTGTAGTGCAAGTGGGAGACTGTTGGATATATGCTCTAGAGGTAAATAATATATGATTATTCCAATATATCTAAGAAAGTTCATAACCAGTTTCATACCGTGCTAGAACTGTATCAGTGAAACAATGATACAGGTGTGGTATAGAAACCCCGAGTGTTCCTAGTTAGCCTCTATTTCAATAACTAGTTCATGGTCAACATGATGGTCGTGGTTTCGCGATCATGGACAATTAAGTCTCTTGACTGTGAGGTCACCTCACTGGATGAGTGACATGTTGAACATTACCCAAAGTAAGCATTACAACATGATCAAACTTATGAAGGTTCAATGTTGTAATTAAAGAATGTAGTAGACCATTCCTTTGACCGTGAGTACATGCATAATTGCTATCTTCCTGGATGCTTTGACTTACATGCCACCACCTGACTGAAATATGCGGGTCATAACGGTTGTATCTTGGGTATTCTGTAGAGATATGTTGAGGAGTATTATTAAAAGAGAGGGATTTGTCAATCCATGTGATGGATAGATACTTAGGGCCCACTCGGTGAGATTCCATCTATAAAGTTGCAGCGTGTGACTGGTCATGGGGATGAATATCACGGGAAAGAGTGAATAAGGATTTGTTCAGAAGGAGGTTTAACCAGACATAGGATGTCATTGATCGAATCTCGGAACAATCCAGTATCGCTGACAAAGGGAATGCTATACGACGTAAGGTCCAATCGGTATTGATATCCGGAACGCACATGGGTCATTATGGGCATCCAGGTCCCGCTGATGATCATTGACCGTAGCCTCATCTCGGTCATGACTAAAGTGTTCTCGGACCGTAGGGTAACACACTTAAGGGCTCGATGAAATCGGAGACCTTTTCGGAACTATCGGAGTTACCGGAGAATAAAGGAAGAAGCACCGGAAAAGTTCCGTGTTGACCCAAAGGAGTTTAGGAGTGAGCCGGAAAGTGTTCCGGAGCACAGAGAGAAGGAATAATATGTTTTAGTTATTAATTAATTGAATTAATAATTAAAAGAATTTTATTTATTATTAAAAAGTTCTATGGGCCTTATTTATGAAAGAGGCCCATTAGGGGAATAAAGAGAAAATGAAAAAAAAGGAAAGGAGGGGGGAGGCGCCATGGGCCCTAGGGCCATGAGGGGTGCGCCCCTTCCCCCTTGGCCGGCCACCTCCCCTTATCAAAGGGACTTTAGTCCCACATTGCTAAGGGAGAGGGATTGACTCCCTCCCCTCCCCCTATATAAAGGCATGTAGGATGGACTTTTTAAAGACAAAGAAATCCGTGAGGAAATATATATGACTCCGGATTGAGATCGGTTTTCTCCAGTCTTCTCCCCTTCCTCGTCTCTTCCACGGTGGGCCCCCCTTGTTTGGGGCCTATAGTGGGATTGAGGCATCTCTGCTACACGGAGGTCGTCGTGTTGCCAAAACTCCGGTTCCGGAGGTCTACTCCCGCCAACTTGGCTGGATCCGAGATCGGAGGTCGTCATCGAGTCTCATACGTATGTGAGTACTACGAGGTGTGACACATGTGGAACTACACCCATCCGGGTGCTTACACAGCCAGGGGTCTGTGAACCTTGATCGACTACACCCCGAGGTAGGTTATTCCGCACTCCTTTCCGTTACGGTAATACGCCTAGCTAGATCTTGGGTTATGGGAAACGCTAGTTAGGAAAAATTTGTGTTTTCCGCAGCGCACCCCAAAAGTGGTATCATTAGCTAGGTCTATGCTTAGTATTACTGTACGAATATAACACATCGGGGATGTGGGCGTTGATTTTATGATTGTTACCCTCCCACGTGTACTTGTTCACATCTGCGACATTGTTTGATGAAGCGGCCCCCGACCGACCTTACGCATACGCTTACGCGAGACTGGTTGTAACGACCCGATTCGCTAAGAATCCAAATCTCTGTGCATTCTGTGCTAGTCCCTGGATCAATAGCTGGCACACACAGTACAAGATGTAATATCAAGAATAAACCACATGTCATATATATTACATCGAAGATCCAGTATTACAATAAAGCATACCTGCATAGCTCAAGGCTAGCTTACAAATAAAATACAGCGGAAAAATAATAAAGAGCTTCGTGGCGTCCATCAACTCCACCGGCTAGTTGAGTATAGACATCGTAGCCCTACAACGCATCACTTACTCGTCGTATATAATCCTGCAACACCGAAGGTTACAGCTCGAAAACGGGTCAGTACATCTGATTTGTACGGCAAGTCACACGAAAAAGAATAGAACAGACCTATCGCTACATGCAAGGTAAGTCATAGGAAGTCTTATGGTTTTATTTTGCAGAAAGCTGATTTTTCCTTAGTCTACCTAAATCAAATTTTAATTTGTCTTTCTACTTAAGGTTAAACTGGGCTGCACTAGTTCCAACCCAAACCCTTTATTAAATATTTCCCACTCAAGTTTTATTAAGGTGATTCATCTGTCAAGATCCTCTAGTAACAGTAATGTCTAGTAGCTCAAGGATGTCCATAACCGGGGACATAGCTAATCATGATTAGTTTTTACTCTGAAGAGGTCAGTACACTTTTCCCGCTGGACTCAACCCAAAGATTGAGACGAAGTCTTTGAGAAGAGGTCACCTACACCCAACGGCAAGCCGATACCACCTATCACATCTACATCTGCTAGCTTTGCACGGGAGAGGCTTCCTACATCGTAGTCAACTAAGCCAAAACCCATATGGCCAACGACTGTAAATGGAAGCTCCTAGTCACAAAGTATGTCTGATCTTTTTGAGCCTCAACGGCGCCGACTTACGTTCATAGGGTAGATACCATGACGTACTTTCGACCACCAAAACCATACATTAGGGGTACAATCTGGTCTCGCCTTAGATAAGGCACGAGCCCTCAAGAAGCACTCCCTGCCCATCCAGAGGTGTATTCTAATTAAAGGTTGCTACTCAAGTCATTAAATCCTCACATAGCTAAATGTAATCTCAAACCAATCCACGTCTACAAGCATAGCAAATATATAGCAAGCACGTGCTAGGTTGTCTAAGAAAACAGGATAAGATCATATGGCTACCCTACCAGGTTTTCAGCAATAATAATATAAAACTTCCTACACATGCATAGGGTGATATTTGCTACATGCATAAGTAAAAAATATAGGTTGTGAAATGGTCAAAGTATGACTTGCCTTGTACATTAGATGAAGTTATTCGTTCTCACGATTTAGATAACTCTACTCGTCACACTCCGAGCAGTCTATCGTCAACTAAAGAACTCAAATAAGCAATCATGCCATCAATAAGAATCACAAGAACAATCAATCAAATACAACAAGGTTTAGCAACAAACAAATAGGCTCGATATGGTAAAGGTGGCGATGTGCTCGAAGGTGATAGGTGAAATGTGAACTCGAGAGAGTCAACGGATAAAGAATTATTTCTCTAAAATATTATGACCAAAGGCATTATGAATTCAAGGTGAACATGATGTCAATATGAAAGGTGTGTGGATATCACCGGTAGGATGTTTCAAATGATCCGATATGTAAAAAGAATCACGTGAAACGGAATACTACAACACAAGTTATAGTAAAGTGATGTTTTAATTAAATTTAAATTCAATAGATTAAAAAGTATTTGAATATGGTGGACAAACGATATAGACAAAAATTATATGATACGAGTGATCATACGCAAAAAGAATCAATTGAATTGGATCAACGGTATAAAATATACGGCCTACGAAAGGTTGAATTTGAATCTAAATAAATTCAAATTCAAATAGTATTAAAAGTTGATTTGATAGATTTACTGGATTGAGAAGCTCAAAAGATAAATTTAGGCTTTTGAATCACCTAAATCGGACTAACGGTGTAAAAGATATGGCTAATACAAAACTGGGGACTAATCTGTGAAAGACATTACTGAATCGTTAATAATAAAATAAACGTCATCGCGAACAGGTCCTTTTTGCTACAGGACGAAACTACAGCTCACCGATGATGACATGGCGACGGCACGGAAACCAAGGAGGTGGCGGCACGGACTTCGAGGTTCGGTGGCGGCACGGATTTCGAGGTTCACCGGCGGCACAGAAATCGAGGTTCGCCGGTGCGGAAATCGAGATCGTCGGCGCGGAAATCGAGACAGCGATCCTAAGGTTCGCCGGCGGGGTGGATCCTGAGGTTCGCCGGCGGCGGCACGTAAATCGAGGCGCGGACGATTTAGGGTTTTTCAAAATAAACGAAAAAGAAAAAAATTCGAAATCTTATACAGCCCGATTTTTTTTAAAATCCGTCTCGGGCTCAAATTGCGCCCGCGGCGAGAAAAAGGCTACTGGGCGGCTGGGTACGGTTTTTTTTAATCCGAAACTTCAAACAATATTACAAAAATAAATACACATCAGAAAAATATGAAATAAATTCCTAAATTGGTCAAATAGTCTAAAGAAAATTATGCAATGAACATATTTCCAAAAAGATAAATAAAAATAAAGAAATTTTTGAATGACTTTATTTACTTATCAAATATTTCAAAAATCCACAAAAATCTCTAACGATTATTTAAATAATTCCCACTCTATTTTTTGAAGAAGTCATTTTATCTTCTCTCAAGTTGTTATTATGTTTGAATGTGAAATTATTTAAATAACACCAATTAAAATAAAATCACATTAAAACATTTCCAACTTTCTTTTAAAATGTAGGAGTCATTTAACTTCTCTCATTTTATTTTTAGCTGGATTTGTTTTAAATGATAAATTCTAAAACACCAAAACTGAATATTAGGGGAAAGTCCTTTTATTCCCTCTCATTTTTAATATTCAATTCAACTCCAAAAGTTATAAGTCTTACTGAAAATCAATCATATCAAGAAACCAATCATTATTTTAATTAATTTATTAACTTTCCAAATTTTAGAAAATTTTGGGATGTTACACTGGTTCCATGATTGACATACGACTTGTACCGTATAAAGTGGATCTGGGGGGTGTCTTTCTCTCTACTTTAGCGGATATGGCATTTGCAACGGAGAGCCCCGTGCGGGGTGTATGGAAGTGTATTTTACATGTGGGAGTTTTAATGATTGGAGCAAGACTGAACTCAACCTTATGAACCCCTATTAATAGTGCGGGGATCCCTATGACTCAAGAAGTAATAGTAAAGAAGAATTAGCGTCATCTTCAGTCGTTATGTCGAATTATTGTGTGCTGTCGAGGTTCAGCACATGATCCCTACACGATGATGTCAAGAGAACTAACCAACTTCCTGTGTGTCACTTAATAAACATAGTTAGTCCCCTATATATATATTGTCATCAACAAAAAAATATGCTTAAGGGCATGATTACACTTTCAATAACTACACATGTACGATACAATGCAGACACCGTGTAAGGCCCCTGATGCGGTACTAACTCTAACTAGTCGCTTTCGCGTCCGGTCGGAGTAAGAAGCGCATCAAACGCCACCGGCGCACGACACTCGCACTCGTGTCGCTGCCGGATTCTCGACAACAAGTATTTAAGAAAAACTCTACAAGAAAGGAAATACATATAGAATATAAATAGAGCAGGGCATACAACGCCACTGTCTAATAATATAACATTCTCAAGAATACATCTCATCAGTACAACAAGCGGAAGCAAAGTATGGACCGGGTACGGTCAAAATCCGAATTGCTCTAGAGGGGGCTATACATAAAACCACCCACGGGAACGTCTGAGCCCAACTAAGGATCCTACTGGTCGATGTAGTCGTACTCGTCGTCATCCTCCGGGGGCACCTCCACGTAGTATCGTCCAGTGCTGGGGTCGAGGTAGTAGTCCACTGCAGCGGCCGATCAGGCAAAGCGGTAAAGGCGGAAAAGTAAACGGGGGTGAGAGCATATCATTACGGAATAACTAACGCTACAGATAAGGTAAAGATATAGACAGTCTGCAGCCGTACTAGCATATATGGTGGCTACACGTTCTATCAGAATAGAGGTGAGATCCAAGAGGTACGTTGACAACGTCTCCAAGGTCGGCTATCCACCTACTTACGCAATCATAACACAACCTCGTTTCTCTCTCGGTCCCCCTGGACGAAGAAAGACAACCCAGGCACGCACACGGTTTGTCAAGTTTTATTGCATGATTTTCATTGATGTTATTCTATGAACAAGGAGTAGGTCTCAGGTAGTCCATAACCGCGGACACGGCTTTTCGAAAAGATTTACCCTGCAGGGGTGTACCAACTGTCCATTATAGACGTCGCATGTACGTCCGGTTTCCACTTGGCTAGGTAAGCGCCCGAAACTCCGGAACGTCAGAGTCCCTCTAACTAACAACGCACATATCCGGGTGGCCCCCGGTTAGTCGACACCCAACCCAAAAGCTGGCCACGCTCTCGAATCGGACTCTACCGTATGACTCCAGGTTTGGATTACCTGTTAGTTCTCTTATGAGACCGGGTCCTCAGCCGGTCTATTTGGGCCAGCCAAGAAACTATGTCCTCCTGGCCCTGGTTTGGTTTGGAAACAACTGGGGATCCAACCAGCACACACACATTGCAAATGTAAAACAGCTCGGGCCACCTCTAGAATGTACGAGACTAGGTAGGTAAGACAAGGGGGCCCCATAAAACCCCACACACGATTAGGCACGCTCGTCAAGAAACGCAATACCCGGAACTCGGGTCCTAGGTGACTCAAATGGAACAAAGCACCAGACGGGAACAGTCCAGCCTTCCACCTTTCGTCGAGTATAAATTAACATCATCTAACAATAATAAATATCAACCAACTTCTTTTATAACATGATATCCCAACCATAAATGTATAGGGTAAGCAGCAAGTTTTCTATCCATACTAAGCAATGGCTGAGCAGCGGTAACTTAGTAGAACAATGGTTTGCTGAGATGTGGGGATCATGGCTGTATGGGTTCAAACATGGCATATAACGCAGATAGGATCAAGCAATAACGTTCTAGATCTACAGCTAGGCATGAGCAGAAAGTTATAAAGTAATGACACAGATCTCCCCCTTGCCTGGTAAGGTAGTCGAAGCAGCACTCACGGTACCCTCGGGCTCGGTGTCGGACAGCTCCACGTAAGTCTCCTCGGCGGTCTCAGGTGCTAACGTAAGGTACCGGCAGGAAAAGGCACACAGGTAAGCAACTGATGCAACTCAAACAAGGATGGCATGTTCAAGTTTTATTTACATGACATGACCCTGTCTAGTCAAGTTTCAATGAAGGTGATGACGACAAGTCATCACTTTCATATGCATTTTATTTACGTTGTGATTGCTTTGGTCTGAGCCTTAATTTAGGTGTAAATAGCATAATGACATGACATGATCAACAAGCATTACAAGAATTTAAATAACGTGAAAGTAAGCAATGATTCCGGAGACGGAGTAGTGTCGGTGAAATTGACACACAGGAAGGAGCAACCAAGGTTTGAGGCCAGCCACTATGCATATGACAATATGCTAGGGCTAACTTGAAGAAAGAAGGTGACTTGGAACAGACTTGAAAAGATCAGATGGATAACATTTCAAATGCACTGAAGTTGAAAAGCTGCAGACAGACAGATCTGAAAACTTCTGCACCAGGTGATCACACCTTGTTTCAAAAGTTGCACTACACATCATGAAAACATCATTACTGAACTCCTTGCAGAAAAGCACCCCAAAAACATATATGACATGTCTCAGTTTGAATTTGCAATGGCAGTTGCAAATTCAGCTGAAGTTCAGGGGGGCCGAGTGCAAAATTTGCACCTCATGAATTTTTTGAAAAGGCTCAGATGAGCAAACCATCATCACCATGCAATTCCTTGCTCAAAATTACCTAAAATTCATATATGGCATGGGCCATTTGAATTTTGGACCAAACTTGGCACAACAGGAATTTAAGCAGGGGGCTTATTGCACTTTTGACCAAGCATCATTTAATAAAGGGGGCCAATTGCAAGAATGAATATCACCACTGAACTCAGTAGCTCAAATTACCCCAAATTGATATAATGCATGCCTCAAATTGATCAGGGGGGGTGAAGTCTAGTTTGAATTTGAATTCAAACTTGAATTGAATAAAAACAGAAAAGAAAAAGATTGAAATAAATAAATAAAAGAAAAGAACAGGGAGGAGCCCAGCCACTTGGGCTGGTTCGGCCAGCAGCCCACTGCTACTCCCTGCCCCTGGTGTGCTAAGCTAACGGGCCAGGCCCAGCGCTACCACGGCCATGCTTCCAAAAGGAGCAAAAAGATTGGGTTTAATCGACCCAGGGGGGATTCGAACCCCGCACCGCGCGGCTACGACTCCTGCGCGCTACCACTTCGGCTACTGATCGAGTTTTGACAGGAAGGTGCTCGCTCTGAATATGATCTAGCCACAAGGCGCTACTACGACTGAAACCGAACTGAACTTCAAGTTCAGTCGACTGCAGAGAACGAAAGGCGGAAGCTTGGCGTTGCTTCGACTCGATCCAGGCCTTCCACGCCTTGGAGCAGCGCTGCAGCTGATCGCACTTGCTACGGCGATCAAGATCACGCGGGATCGAAGAAGATCGAGGCGATCTGTTGAAGCAAGCGGCTGCTGCACCTCCTCTGTCTGAAGAAATTCAGACCGCAGTCGACGTGCTCGGACTCTGGCGTCGATCCCATCGTTTCCAGAGCACCAGGGGCTCAACGCCTGTTACCAGCCGTAGCCGGCAGTGCCATGAACTCGTTTTACTGCTAAGCTGAGCTCGCCGTGCTACGTGCGGATGCTACTTCTCATCGGAAAATCGCGGCGGAACAGAGGGCAACGGGAACAGGGGAGAGGATCGGAGCTCACAGCGGGGAATGATGGCTCGAACGGGCTCGGGGAAGGTCGCCGGCGTGCTGGCTGACGACGTGGACGACGACGGGGTCGATGCCGTGCAGGATAACTCAGGCCATGGACCTCCTGTCCATGGCGACTCCGGCAGGAAGCAGAGGAAGGAGGAGATGGAGGCGGCGGCGCTCGAGGGGGGGAAAGGAGCTAGGGTTAGGAGGAGGAGCTGGGCGCATATATAGGAGAGGGGAAGAGGCGACGTGGACGAAGGAGGGCCTCTCCTCCACGGCGCCATGTGCGTGAGGGGGAGGAAAAAGCAGAGGAGGGGGATGACAGGTGGGGTGCGGCTGGCAGAGAGAGAGAGAGAGAGGAAAAGGAAAAAAAAAGAACAGGCGGCTCCAGGTGGGCTGATTCCAGGCGGCCCAGCTGGGCTGGAGGTGAGAAGGGAGGAAACCGGCCCTTTTCCAAAAAGAAATGGGCAGCAGAGAAAGAAAAAGAAAAGAAAAAGGATAGGGGTCAGGAAAAATATTCCAAATATTTTAGAAATCCCCTAAAAAGATGTTTGATCACCCAAAATTGATTTGAACAATTTTGCATGCAGTGAAAAATCCCCAAAAGCAAAACAGTACCCTTTTCCATTTAAAATTAAATAGAAAAGGACTTTGAAGAGTTTTGAGAGAAAAATAGAAGGTTCAAAATTCCATGAGTTTGAAATTCTTAATCCTTGCATCTTTCTAGATTTTTCAAAATTGGTTTGACCAATTTTTGGCAACAACAAAAATGTGGCCCTGTTTTTTAATTCAAAACACTTTGAACTAGGGCTACTGTTTTTGGTGGTGGCAAAAATGCTTTGAGGATTTTAAAACCCTTGCAATATCAAATGAAATGGCTAGGCCAAGTTTGGGGTCAAGTGAAGTGAGCATGTGACAAGGAAAATTCCATGACTGCCCTTCTGAACCACTTTGGATGCAAAAGAAATCAGCCCAACATGACTCCAGTATCAAAGTCAAATTAAATCACCACATGAAATGACATAAACATTCACCATGCCAAGTTACAAGTCCAACAGAGGAAAAATATATTACATGGTGTTGCTAGGTTGTTACATGTGGGCTGTTACACACCGTCTAAGGCCCTAGGATCCTGAACACGGTTGTCCTTAAGGTAAGAAGTCGGGTGACCCAATGGTGCCCGCGAGTGGTATTGCGACGGCACAACAGGGAGGCTACGACCAATGTACAAGTGTGCTTGGACCCTGATCGTTGGCCACGAGAGTTACCAAACCACGAAAGTCTAGCTCCTCCAGGAGCACACGCGAGACAAGGTTAGGAGACGGTTCACCTTGTTGGTAACCGCGCTCTTTGACGGGACGACAAAGAAGGCACCGATGTACTGGTGGTCCTGGTTGTTGTTCGTTGTCCGTTGTGTTGTTAGTCAGAGAGCGATAAAGGTTTTCTGCGAGATAATAATAAAATGCTAAATGGTTCGGTGGATGACTTGAGAGGCTCGTTGGTCTGTACGCACTACCTTCACGTGGGATAAGGAGTTATGGGCTCCCCTGCATCATAGTTCATTCGAAAGCTCTTCAGACGTCAACAGTACTGCGGTCTGAAGTTGTGTGTCTTCTTTACTCGCGAGTGGTGTTTGCTTTTGCTTCCCGGCCAGCCTCGCACCGTGCAGGAGCGTGAAGGGTGAGGGTCCTAGACCCATGATCTCATAGGATTTAGTCTGGCAAATGTCCTCTCTTCTGAGCCTAGGATGGGCTGCCGCGTTTCAGATAGCTTTGGTGGAGCGTTCCCTAACAAGGTGCCCGCCACCCTGGAGATCCAAGCGTGCAGACTGAACAGTAGTGCACCCCCGCAAGGAGTTTAATCTATTCAAATAGCCGTGTCTGCGGTAACCAGATCGAACAGGGTATATCTTGTTCTCGGATCTTCAACTGGTGGTATCCAGATCGAAGATCGATCTTGGAGAAAACACTAGCTCCTTCCAGCTGATCAAACAAATCATTGATCATTGGTAGTGGATACTTGTTCTTGATAGTCACGTCATTCAACGAGCGTTAATCCACGACCATCCTTAGAGTTCCATCCTTCTTCGCCATTAAGAGCACTGGGGCTCCCCAAGGTGATGAACTCGGACGTACATACCCTTTCTCCAATAACTCCTTAATCTGCTTCTTAATTTCTTCCAAGTAATTTACGGGCATCCTATACGACCTCTTGGATATTGGTCTAGTGCCTGGCAACAACTCAATCAATAATTCAATGTCTCGATCAGGGTAAATCCTCTGGGCAAATCCTCTGGGAATACATCAGGGTACTCCTTGACTACTGGCACTTCCTCTAGGCTAACCCCAGTAAGAGAGTATACCTGGACCCTTCTAGGATTATGCTTGGACACATACTTGATTCTCTTTCCCTCTGGGGTGGTGAGAGAAATCGATCTTCTAACACAATCAATGTTGCCTTCATACTTCGACATCCAATCCATGCCTTGAATGACATCTAATCCTTCTGACTTTAGAATGATCAGGTCTGTGGGGAAATCATGCTTGCCAATGGCGAGGTTCAATTGGGGACAACCTAAACCTTCTACCATCTCGGCTCACGGGAAACTCACCATAATGGGCATACTAAGGGTCTTGGTAGGAAATCCATAATTATCCAGAACTACCCTTGATATTAATGAATGCGATGCACCAGTGTCAAAAAGAACTAACATCGGATGAGAGTTTAGGAAAAACTTACCAAACACTGCATCTGGCTGCTCATAGACTTCCTCCACATTGACATGATTCACTTGTCCCTTGGTGAAAGGATCAGGCTTCTTGTTCCCAGAATTTCCATTGCCATTTCCATTCATATTCTTAGGACAATCTGTTCTTGCACTTGAAGAAGGTGATTTGACTCAGGTCCTTCCTCATTTGTGCATTATTGTTGGGATGGTGTTGATTTTTATTTCCTCCATTTCCATTCCTGGGGCCATTATGGTTGTGACCATTGTTCCCCTAATGAAAATTCCCACTATGATACTGGTGGTTATGGCCTCCATTCTTACCGGATCCAGAGCTAGTATATCCAGAGAAAGGTGTGGAGCGGGGCTTCTACTGAAGACAGAATCGAACTTGATCTGCTCATACTTCCTCTTGCGGTTCTCCATCTGGCGATGCTTCCCTTCTAGGATCACTGATTTTTCCACTAGTTCTTGATAGTTGTTGAAATTTTCACAGTTAGCTGAACTCCCAAATCATCGTTGAGTCCCTCCAGAAACTTCTCCTGCTTAGAGCATTAGTATCCATGTCACTAGGGGCATAAAGGGCCAGCTTGCTGAATTCCTCCACATACTCCGACACACTGCAGCCTCCCTGACGCAAGTTGCGGAACACCCTCTTCTTGAGACTCATGGCTCGAGCTGAAACATGAGCTGTGCGGAAGGCCTGCTGAAACTATTCCCAGGTGACATTGGCCATGGGGTAAGACGCGGTGTAGTTCGCCCACCACGAAGCGGCTGGTCCATCCAGTTGCTGGGATGCAAACCTCACCTTCTCCTCATTAGTGCAACCAGTTGTGGCTAACTTCCTCCGCATGTTGTGGAACTAATCATCAGCAACGATAGGCTCTGGCTTGCTAGACAATATGGGTGGGTTAAGACTCAGGAAACGGGTGAGACTATCCACCTGAGGGGGTGGTGGCGGTGGTGGAGGTGGTGGTGGTTTGTTCTGGTTCTGGTTCATGTTCTGCATCAGCATCTGCATCAACTGATTCTACGTCTGAAGTAACTGCTCCAGACTCAGGGGAACATTACTCCCTGAACCACTCCCACTAGGGTCACACCTCAGAGGCATCTGTTGGGTTAGCATAGATAAGATATAGATAGAATTAGGCCTAAGGGGAAAACACTACCCATATGCAAATGATGGCACATAAAGCTCCAAATAAAACAACTCACTTTCAATCATAAGACTTCCACGGTCTGAATTGATTTCCAAAGGAACACCATGGAGAGAGACGATCCGGGAGACATATAAATCCGTGAACTGGCTAGAAGTTATACTCTCGCGAATAGGAAGAAAATGGGAAACTTTGTAAAGACGGTCAATAACCACAAAGATGGCATTATTTCCCTTTTGAGATTTTGGAAAGCCAGTGATGAAATCCATACTGAATTTATCCCATTTCCACTCAGGAATGGCTAAAGGTTGAAGAGTACCAACAGGTCTTTGATGCTCTGCTTTCACACGACGACAAACATCGCACTCAACAACATATCGAGCGATTTCTCGCTTCATCCTAGTCCACCAAAATCTCTGGCTTAGATCTTGATACATCTTAGTACTACCAGGATGAATCGAGAGAGGGGTGTCATGGGCCTCCTTAAGGATATGCTGCCTTAGATTCCTATTCTTCGGAACTACCATCCTATTCTCGAAGTACAAAGTACCCTCATGGTCTAGGTTAAAACATTTGGCCTTACCGCTAGCAATGTTCTGTTTAATATATCGGATACCTCGAGCACGTTGTTGAACAGCTTTGATTTGATCCTCAAGAGTTGGTTTCACTACCAAGGTGGAAAGGAATCCATGAGGAAGAATCTCGAGATTGAGCTTTCAAAATTTCTCACAGAGAAGTGGTTGATACTGTTGTAACATGAGGTTGTTACAATACGACTTACGACTTAGTGCATCAGCCATGACATTGGCTTTTCCTGGGGTGTAAGAGATACTTAAGTCATAATCTTTTATCAACTCAATCCAGTGTCTTTGCCTGAGGTTAAGATCTGGGTGGGTGAATATGTATTTGAGGCTTTGGTGATCGGTATAGATTTCACAACGATTACCATGGAGGTAATGTCGCCAAGTCTTCAGGGCATGAACTACGGCAGCGAGTTCAAGATCATGGGTAGGATAGTTCTCTTCATGTGGACGCAACTGGCGTGAAGCGTATGCTACCACATGGCGATCTTGCATAAGTATGCATCCTAACCCTTGCCGTGAAGCATCACAATAGATTCCGAAATCCTTTTTTTGTGTCTGGAGGCGCAAGTACGGGTGCAGAAGTCAATCTTCTTTTAAGCTCTTGAAAGCTTTCCTTGCACTTGGGGGTCCATTTGAATTTCTTATCTTTCTTGAGGAGTTCAGTTAGAGGCTTTGCAACTTTGGAGAAGTTCTCAACGAAGCGGCGACAATAGCTTCCTAGGCCAAGAAAACTCCTAACTTGCTTAACCGATTCAGGTGGAGTCCAGTAAAGGACGGCCTGAACTCTCTCGGGATTCACAGCAATGCCTTTTGCAGAAATCACGTGGCCTAGGTAGGTCACTTCTGGAAGCCAGAATTCACATTTGGAAAACTTAGCATAAAGGCGATGCTCTCTAAGTTTTATCAATACCAGCCTAAGATGTTCTGCGTGTTCTTCGAGTATATAAGGATATCATCGAGGTAAACCACAACGAACTTGTCCAAATACTCCATGAAGATCGAATTCATTAAGCGTGAAAAAGTGGCTGGGGCATTGGTTAAGCCGAAGGACATGATGGTGTACTCATAAAGACCATAACGAGTAGTGAAAGCCGTTTTGGGAATGTCCTCGTTTCTGATTTTGATTTAATGATAACCTAATCTCAAATCCATTTTGGAGAAGACTGAGGATCCAGCAAGTTGATCATAAAGATCATTGATCCTGGGAAGTGGGTACTTGTTCTTTATCGTCGCTAGATTAAGCGGGCGATAATCTACGCACATCCTTTCTGTTCCATCTTTCTTCGATACGAACAGAACGGGGCAACCCCATGGCGATGAGCTAGGGTGGATGAAGCATTTTGCCAACGAAGCTTCAAGTTGGATTTTAAGCTCAGCTAACTCATGTGGGGCCATTCTATATGGGCGTCTGGAAATTGGGGCGGTTCCTGGGATAAGATTTACAATGAATTCTACACATCTGTCAGGAGGCATTCCCGGCAGCTCTTCTGGAAAGACATCCGGAAAGTCGCAAACTATCGGAATATCTTCAAGGTTAGGAAGGGGATGTTCATTCAACGAATATAGTTGGGTTTCTGAACCTTGAGATGCGAAATGGACTATCTTGCCGGAAGGATGAGGGAGTTGGACCGATTTGGTGGCACAATCAATCTTGGCACTGTGTTTTGACAACCAATCCATACCTAAGATGATATCGATATCTGAAGATTTGAGGGCTATGAGAGAAGCAAGGAATACAACATCCTCAACGGAAGTTTCATTGTCATGACTTACCCTAATGATACGCCATGTGGACCCTGGAGTTTTAATCATGAAAGGGGTAGGCAACTCCTCAAATGAAATGTCATGCAGGATTGCGAACTTTTCAGAAAAAAAGGAATTAGAAGCTCCAGAATCAAATGGAACAGAAGCAGGTTTGGAGTTAACAGGAAGTGTACCGAGTACAACCTTAGTATCCTCTTGGGCTTCTTTGATGGTGGCATGGTTCACACGTCCGTATTAAACAATAGCGGACTTGGCTTTGGAAGGCTTTGGTGGCTTAGCTTTGGCTTTATGTTTTGGATAAGAAGGAACATTCTCTTGCAATGAACACTGTCGTGCAATGTCGCGAGGATTACCACACTTGTAGCACACTCGGGTGTTAGGTTGTGGAGTTTGGGTGGCAAGCTCTCTACTATATTTCTGGGTTTTCTTGCTTTGTGGAGATGGTCTTGGAATCAAGTGCGAAGAAAGGGCACTAGTTGGGATCCAAATTCGACGTTTCTGAGAACCCGAACTAGAAGAGGAAGAAAGATCACGATCACGCTTGCGAGACTCTTCAAAGACCTCATTTCCATGCTCAGCTCTGAATGATCTATTTACCAAATCCTCGAAGTTGACAAATTCAAGGAGATTGAGATCATTACGAAGGATAGGGCTAAGTCCCTTGCGGAACCTTGCCTGCTTCTTGGCATCGGTTGATATCTTCTCAGGGGCATAACGAGAAAGACGATTGAACTCAGTCCTGTACTGATGAACAATCATATTTCCCTGAGATAGGTTGCAGAACTCTTCCCTCTTTCTTTCCATCAACTCATCCAGAATGTGGTACCCTTGGAAGGCATCATGGAACTCCTGCCAAGTCACTATGTGACCATCAGGCTGCATTGCAACAAAGTATGCCGCGAACATCACACGATCATCTGGGGAAACATGCGCCGTCTCAAGCTTACGCTCGATGGAACGGAGCCAATCATCGGCATCAAGGGGCTCAGATGAACATCGGAAAACTGGCGGGTTCAAGAGGGTGAAATCCTGGATGGATATTACCGCATCTCGCTAGTGACAAGTATTCTTCTCAATGAGCTCCAAAAGGCGTGTTTGATCACGTCCATTTCGCTCAGCCTCCATCATGATTTCCGCTGCAGAAGGCGGTGAAGGAGGATCATCATCACCACTTTGGTTACCATGACCAGATTCAACACATCTAGTTCCACCTGACATTCTGTGTGATAAAAATCAACAATCAGAATAGGATTTATAATGGAATCAAAGAAAAGATGACATAATTTAAGAGAGGACAAGATTGTAATGCAAAAGCATTGGAATCACTGGAAACACGGGACAAATCGGATAGCATAACGGCTGTACCAGGGTGAAAAAATGAATCAATCTGCAAGAATGATCAGAACCTTCTCAAAAGGCTTGATGGAATGGTGACTCTAGACAACCAGAACATTCCTACAGCTATGGAGAATGAAACAACGAGATATTCTAGTATAGAAATAGAAGATCCTAGTCCTTTCTTCCCTTAAAAAGATGAGGGTGACTCAAAACTCAGATCGATGAGGGTAAGGAGAAAAGTGAAGCCTTACGTTGTTCCCTTATACCCAAAGTAACTATATAACTATAGAATGCTAGACTCGACTTCGGCCAAGGTTTAGTAATCCTATAGGCAGTCCTGCTCTGATACCAAGTCTGTCGGGACCCGGGGTTTGCGTTTGTAATTCCTGTTACAACACAATCATATGAAGAGCCGAGAGCCGTACCCACTTGTCTAAGAAGACAAGGCCAAGCACAGAACACTCTCGGAAAAAACCGAACGTGAGGGGCATCCCATCCAGGCCGGATGATCAACTGAGATGGGTCCTCATCGTCCGCTCACAAGTCTAAATGATTATGGGTGGTGAAATCCCATACTCATAGACAAGTCGCCTCAAGCACATTATCGATTGAATTATAACACTTACATAAACAGACTCCAGCCCGATCACCTAGTCGGGATCTCGGGCGGGCTCAATCATACAGCAAAGTGTGCCACGTGACAGAGTCACGAGCAATCGCATCGCGATGCCCCAAGCTTCGCACATCCAAGGGACACTTGGTGTATAAAAGACCGCCGGCAAGAACTCAACTAAGCTATCGAACCCCACACATGTCATGCACGATATAAACATACATGAAACATGCATGCCAAGTGTATAACATCAGGTAACACAACATGAACTCTACAAACTCATAGTTTTATTGCATCTGCTATACATAGCAGATATAGTAGTGTTACAAGCAGAGATCACATAACTGTGACCCAACATTACATCATACAACAACGGAAGCAAATTATGTCTTGGTAAAGACAAGATTAACAAATGGCTTAAGAATCCTTTAAGAAAACACAACGACCCTCCAGAGGGACCAGGCTGCTGTATGGGACAGGGACCAGGCTGCTTTCTGGGACTACATTACTTCGTCGGCATCGAGCTTGAGGGGGAGGCCACCATCAGCTTCAGTGGTCTCATCTCTAAAACATAGAATAAGCAAACGTGAGTACAAAGTCGTACTCAGCAAGACTTACGTCAGAACTATACTACTCATTCTCAAGTATCAAGGTAAAGGTAAGTGGGGTTGTAATGCAGAAATCTTTGACTTGGCTATCCCGTATTACGACTACATATAGTTGAGATGAGAGGCGCACACGAGTCCATCTAATCTTGATCACCACATCAATACACCACCATGGATCCTTCCTCGACTTCCCCACGAGGAAGCAACCCATAGCACTCACACTTATCTTGCGATTTTTAGAGTATCCATTTGAGTTGTCTAATAATCAAGTAAACATCTCCAAGTAGTCCATAACCGCGGACACGGCTATTCAAATAGTTCATTAACCCTGCAGGGGTGTACTTCTTCACATACGTAGCTACCACTTACCTCCTAGAACTCGTCACCTTCAAGCGGTGTCGGCGAGGATAGTACCACGACACTTACCTCACGGCTTCGACTCTAGTCCAGGGGATCGCCTATCTGAGTATCTACCCAAATCGGGAATCCGGCCGGGGTTTCCGTTCAGGACCCAGACGATGTATGGACGGTCCGACAAGCCCACCTCGATGGATGGAACTGCTCTTGCCTAAAACCGTGCTACAAATTAACCGTGCATCTCCTCCCACTCCGGCACAAAATCAAATCGAAGAAGCAATAACCCATGCGAATCCTGGACCATAGTCGGGGTGAGTTAATAGGTCGAGAGGGGTCAATGAGCCCAACATGTGGTAGTAATCTGTGTCTTGGATCACAACACAAGAACTCGGGGCCTAGGGCAGTGTAAATGAGACAACCCACTGTGTACTCCTACACAGCCTCTCATTGTTCACTTATATTAGGGTGACTTCATCAACACGTTACCCAGATGGTTCACTTATATTAGGTTCACTTGTTGCATGTGTTAACTACCATCCCGATACATCACCCAGATGGATCATCTTCATTGTAACCATAATAAGCATAGCATAAACATACATGGATGAAGGGCCACATGATGATCACAAACATTCTAGGATCTGTTAGGTTGTGTTTTGCTTAATACTGTGGCAACAATGAAAGGTCATGCAAAGGATGGGTCCAACTAGAGATAGAACGGTAACATGTGAATCACCTAATCATGCATAAGAGAACAAGAGGGAAAATGGGTTTTTATAGACATGATTAAAGGGGGTTTGCTTGCCTTGTTGACGATCACGAGGTGCCACTCTTCAGGGCAGTCGGAAAATACGTCCGGCGACGAATCTATCGAGAAGAAGCAAACACCGAGACAACAACAATGTAAACATCACATTGCAATGCACATTCAAGAAATGAATCATGGCATGGTACTGATGTCACCTATGTTCAATTTTCAACAAGTTAATTGAAGTTGATTTGAAAAAGGAATTCAAATTCAAACTCCAAATGTTGTTCAAATTATCCCAAGTTGCATTTGCTAATGTTTGGATATGGTAAACCATGTTGTCATGTGTATGATATGCCTCTAATGTTCATGTGATAAGGTAGGCATTGCAAAGATTTAATTTGAAATGATTTAAACATTTATTTTGAATTATTCCAAATAACCCAAATAGCTAAATGCTACTGGTCCATCATCATAGATGTGTTTCTCATCTATGAAAATATAATATCTGGAATCCTTGCATTTTTCTGATGATTTTTCATATATTATTTGTTTGATTTGGATTTATGGTTTAAAAGTTATTGAATTTAAAAGATATAAACATTTTCTGGAATTTCTTTTAAACAGATAACTGGATTATTGCACAAGCATGACGCAATAATGACGTCAGGGGGTTGACTGGTCAAGCTGACCAGTGGGCCAGCCCTGTTAGCGTCTCTGCGTTAAGTCTCTGGTTTAAATTAGAACTAACAGGGGATTAGGGGGCAGGGCCCCACCTGTCAGCCACCTAGGGTTAAGCTAACCTAGGTGGTTAATGTTAACGAACCAGCCCACGTTGGCCTTGCCGTTGTTAAGCCGCCGGTGGCCACTGGACGCGGCGGCGCCCACGCAGGTGGCGGCTCCGGGCACCAATCGCCGCGCTGAGGTTACTGGGACATAGCCCTCAAGCGTCCGCATCATCTGGGGCATGCGGGCGGGCCAAGGGTGGCCGGGGAGCACGCCGACGAGCAAAGGGACGCGGCGGCCGAGCAAGGTTTGGAGGGGAATCGGCCACGGGGGCAAGGTGAGAAGCAAGAGAAGGGGGAAGCGACGTGCGCGGCTCACCAAAACGGGAAGGCGTCGACGGTGAGGTCGGGGAGGAGCTGGCGGCGGTGAATTTGGCGATGGAGACCCGGCGGCCGTGGCGGAGATGGAGGTCGCGGTCGTCGCCCTTGGAGGTCCTCGGCTCAAATTGAAGGTGCACGGAGACGTAGACGAGTACGGCAGACGTCCTGGACAACACGGCGGGGCGGCTCGAGGTCGTTGGCCACGCAGGCGCATGGACGGCGGCGACGAGGAGCTCTCGGGCGGCGGCTAAACGGCGATAGGGGTGGGGGAAGTTGAGCAGGGGGTAGGGGAAAACGGAGAACGGGTCTTGGAGGCCTCCACGGCGTCGCATAAGACCGAGGGAGCAAACATTTGAATTTCAGTTCAAATAACATTTAAATTTAATTTCCAAGCCTCTATTTGAATTTTTCAAAAATCTTGGAGCATGCAGTGGGACCCACAACACATGAAATGTGATCATGCCCATTTATAGAGATTTTCAAAATCATTAGAAGATTTTTGGAAAAAGATTTTTCTCTGGCCTTTTATTTAAATTCGTTTTGAGGCTTTTCCAAATCCCCAATTCTTAAACCATAGAATTTAAACATGATGCAATTATTTCTATAAATAAAAAGCACATACCAAACTAGGGTTGTGACACGTAAGGATCGAAGTCTTCTGTGCTTACTATGCTTGTCCCTGGATCGAACTGCTAGCACACAGTACTCAATGAAATAACATAAATAAGGACATATCTTTATTACATCGGAGTTCCAAGTATAAAGCATTTATTACAATAATGTGGCATCAGGCCTGAATAAGAAAAAAAATACCGTTGAAGCAAATAGTAGTAGTAGTGGTCCATCCGACTCCACGGCAAAACATTGAGTATAGAACAATAACCTATTCGCACCTTAATCACCGTCAGAGTAATCTTCAACCATCGTTACAGCTAAAAATGGGTCACTAATTTGAATGTACGTCAAGTCACACCACGGAGAAGAAATAAAGGCCTACAAATACATGCATTTGGCTCGTGGAGCTTCTACATCTCAAATTTTTCATAAAGCCAAAGTTTCCCTATAGAATAATTATTCCTAAAACCAATAATATCAATTCACAAGACAACCCATGGTGATTATACCCAATTTATTAATTAAAAGTGATGAGATTACTCAAAATTACCATAACTAGACGCTCAAATTGTCCAATACCAAGGACTCGCCTAATCAATTAGTTTTGTACGCTCTGCAGAGGTCTGTGCATTTTTCCCCACAAGACTGGACCACCTCCTTTGGACTACATGTTGTATGGAAACAGGAAGGTCGAGACAAGGTCTTTTAGAAGAGTTTCCCCTACTCTGGCGGTGCCCATCCCACCTACCAACACTACGTTGGTAGCACCGCCTAGAAAGAGTCGCTACAACTAATCAACCAAGCCAGAGCCCATAATAGCTTGTGGCTGCACACGTAAGCTTCTAGCAATGACATTATGATTAATCTCTTAAGCCTAGGTGGCAATCCACAGTGATTTTTTGCCATTTCCAGGTCACTCAGGGAAATCCACTGGTTCCTCCAAGGTGCCCACAACCATTCCACCCAGGTATTTCATTGAATTTATCTTGGTCCTATTTACTACATAGCCACTCATCTCATAGTGATTCTCTTCCCAATCCACGTCTACAAAGCGAAGCAATACAATTTCTACACGATGGTGACAAGGTAAACCTACCACAATGAACTACTGGGTTTTGCATAAAAGTAAACTTCTACTCATGCTATCTAAGAAAAAGGGTACTACATGCATGAAAACATAGGTATAAGAGCAATATGATCAAAGGTAATGACTTGCCTTGTTGATGGTGATCAAACTCTAAAGATTGAAGGTACTCGGCTTCGCACTCCGGACAATCTATCGTAATCAAACAAGGTGCATACAATCAATACACTATTCAATAGAAAGCAAAAACAAGGTTTCGACTAACTCCGAAAAGAAACCAATGAAAAAGGTTTGGAAAAACAGAACAAAATTTGTGTAAAACTTGTTGGTGATGATTCAAAAAGATAGTGATCATCTAGGGTTTTTATTTTGCAAAATAAAGCGATTAAAACCGAGCTATGGTAAAATATACGGTCAAACGGAGTTTAAATTTGAATCTGTCCAAACTAAAATTTTAAAACATCAAAAGGTCAAAATAATTTCTCTTCTGGATAGAGGGATGAAAAACTTAAACGTGGGCTTTAGTTTCGATTAAAAATACTATACGAGTAACAAGATATAGTTAAAATAAGACTAGGTGCTAATCTGTGAAAAGGGGGCTAATCTACAATTAAATAACTAAACTATTTGCTACGGGATCTTTGAGCTACGGGACGAACAATATGCACTATAATTTTAATCTGGCAAACGCTCGCTATTAAATAAACCGGTTAACTACGGTTTTCACAGACTAAACGGATCTATAAAAAAAATCTAATCTAAAAAAATAAAACTAACCAAACTAATCTAACTAAACTGATCTAATATTTTTTTTCTACAAAAAACTAGTACGTGCACGGTATTGAATTAGGTACGTGTGTGTACAGGAACGAAGGTATGTGTGCACGGCTCGGCTCCCTAGGACGACGACTCCGGCGATCTTTGGCGGCGAGGAAGATGTCGTGAAGGTGCGGCTGATCGAGGGCTTCACGGAAGTGGTGGCGGTTGTCGTCGGCGACATCGAGGAAGACCGGGACGGGTGCGAAGTCGACGTGAACCGGTGGGCACGGCCTCCGGTATGGCGCTCCGGCAAGACCTAAGAGACAAAAATATGTCCATTATATGCGCACGGAGGGGAGCATCTGTTCTTCAAAGTTTCACGTCTCGGGATTTCTCACCGGCGACGCAATCGACGACGGATCGGAGCTCGGCCGGTGAACTTAGATGTGATTTTGGCGAGTGTATGGGCGGCGTGGGGCTGCGAGACTGGAAGGACTGGAAGAGGAGCTCGAGAGATTTATATAGGCGCGAGTAGAAGCTCCTGGGTGCGAGATATGGGCGCGGCCGTTGCGGCCAAACGACGAGATCCTTGCCGCGGCGCTGGTTATCCTGTGCGAACTGCAAGGTTCGTTGGAAAGGATAAGAGTGAGCGGGGTCCACCAGTCACCACAGGAAAAAAATAGAAAAAGAAAAACGGGCGCATGTGCTGCTGGTTGGGCCTTTTTCGCGGCCCAAAAGCTGCTGCCGCTGCGCGCGCACCTGGGCTGGCCCAGTTAGCCGACCTGTTTTTTTTTTAAATTCGCATATAGAGAAAAAAACAACTGGGCTGCGGTTGGTTGGGCTGGTGGCTGACAGGCCCAGTTAGCCGGTTTCCTATTGTTTTTAACTTTTACGCAGAAAATAACATATAGGACAATAAAATAAATACATAATTATTTTCAAAAACTTCAGAAAAAATCTCTAAAATAATATTTATATTTCAGAGCCTAGGAAAATAGTTCCTAGCTCAAAATGCAATTTTATGAAAATGCACTTATTTATATGAATTCATTTTTGACAAATAATAAATTCCTAATTTTTTTTAGGATTTATTAAATTCCCAAAATAATTTATTAACTCCAAATAAAAGTTCCAATATTTTTTAATCCTTGCTATATTGAATAAGTCACTTTATCTTCTCTCTTTATTTTCATTGGGTTAAAAATGATTGAAAAATCCAGAAAAAACCAATATGCATAGAAACATGATATGCAATAATGATTCTATTAACATCCAAATTTAAATAGAAATTGGGATGTTACATTTATGCCTCGTTGTATGTCTTTGGCGAATCCAATGATCCCAGCACTTGGACATTAGAATGGATGATTCAAGACCAAGTGTTTCACATGTCCTCGCAAGAGTTCATGGAGGTTGTGAATATTCCTCGCAACACTAGTGCATAGGCCAAGATTCATTTCCTTCCGGATATGACCTATGGAGAATTTTCTTCACTGCTGGATCCTGAGGTCACTGAAGACTCTATGCCTGAGAATATTCACCCGAAGCATTTGGTGTTCATCTCCAAGACATGGTTTTACATCCTATCAAACTCCTTGATGCCACTGAGTACTGCTTCAGAAGAGTGAAACATTTATCCTCAATTGTGGAATGCTATTTTGAAGTTATCCCATGGAATGGTGTTTGACTTTGAAGAATATTTTCTTCGCACATGGTCCTTGCTCTGAGTTGTCGTTCACATTCAATCCCTATGCTCCATGGCTTTAGGATTTATGCAATTATGGTTGTGATAAAGATTTCATTTCTCGGCATCACATGAAGCTATTCACTCCTCCTGTGTGTGACACAATGAATATGCTTCATCAGCCCAACAATCCCATGAGCACTTATGTTAGTATTCATCAAGAAGTTAATGAGCTGAACCTGCAGAAGAATTTCCAGAAAGACTTCTACCACTTTGAGGTTTCCCTTCGCTCACAGCAGATGCTCGACAATTACATCGAAGCCAATCAGCGACAGATGCAATTACTTGTCTATGAAATCAATCATGTGGGCAACATAGCACTGAACAACAATCAATATCTTCGTGTGCTGAAGCGTCATTCATTGAAAGGCATTCGGAAGTTTTACTCTTTAAAGGGTCTGAACAAAGAACAGTTCTAAAAATATTACCCGCATCTCAACCGTAACTTTTCCAGGAATGACAAGATTGATCACCCGAACCCGAAGCTGCCCCCCTTGCACAAGATTGACGAATTTTTATTTGTCAACGAGCCAGAAGCCATCCGCCGAGACACTATCTCTGAAGGTGATTCTGTCACGTCAAATCCTGAAGATAACCTTGAATACAGTGACCTCAACCTCATCGCTTTGGCCAACACTAAAGACTACATGTCACCAACCTCCAAAGAAGAATCTTCTGCCGACCAATCTTCTTTGAGCGATTCCTCTTTGCATGGTTCTGCTCGGCAGAGTCCCCAAGATGGTGCCAACGTTTAGGCACTCTCCATGCTCTTCGCCACCTTTGTCCAATCATTGACAAAAAGGGGAGAATGATACATCGATGAGTCTAGTTTGCCACAGGGATCAGGGTTTTGCTTCATCTTTTAAGTTACAACAAACTTTCCATTCGCTTCGATTGGGTTGTAACTTAACTTAAGTCGTGTATGTGAACTACTATGCTACAATGTCGTATTAATAACCCCGTGCTTGCATGTATTGCTTCGTATATTTTCTCTTGCAGGTGGTTATTATAAATAAGTTCACATGTCTTTCGAGACGATTTCATATCATTGGAATTCTATTTGGAATTGCAATCCTACTCGCTAAGATGTTCAACTTTGCTCTCCACCAAAGAAAATTACTTATGCATCTACTTCGATTCTATTTATCTTCGATGCTTACATTCAGGGGGGGTAAATTTTTCACATCTTAGAGATTGTTCTCATCACTACTCAAAAATTTCAATACTTTTATCGATGTCTGTTTTTTCAACAATAGTCCAAAAAGGGGGAGATTGTAAGAGCAAAGTTTTGCCCCCATGTGTTTTGGATATTGTTGGACAAGACAGTAGAGGAACTAACAATGTTTTCGGGTATAAACAGTTGTTTAGGTTCCTGGAGAACAAGTCAAGTGGTAGATCTTCAAGGAAGATGGACAAGATGTCGAAGCTTATTCCTTGGAGCGAAGCTCAATCACGATGGGTGACCCCTAAAAAGTTATAGTGTCTTGAAGCATAACTCACCGAAGGAAATGAAGAAGACGGCACAAGACTTAGTAGTTTTTGTGTAGTTCTTTTTCTATTCTTTGAGTCAAAGGAAAAACCATATTATCAAGCGAGGTTATTAAGTCAAAGCCTAAGTCATTGTGAAAATGCTCAGTTCGAATTAAAATCCAGTGAGAGCTTCAGAGGAGAAATCTCATAAGTTCTGAGTTGATCTTCGGTGGCAAAGGCTTCATACTTTCCGCCACCGAATCGAAAGTCAGACTGTGAGTCCGCTTTACTTGTTCCGCAAGTAAATTTGCGCATTGATGACAAATCTGACCGTTGTGGACATGCGTCAAGCTTTCGCTTCGGGTCAGATCGGTCATTTCGCACCTTGGGATCGCCACCTATAAATACGCCGCCCTCGACGTCATTTGCGGTTGGCTGCTCAGGGATTATTCCCAGAGACAGACTGAAGAGAGCATCCCAAGAAAGATATCGGATCTAAACCAAAAAGCCTCCCACCGAATCAAAAGTCCTATTGATCTGAGCTGATTTAGTATGACTTAGGTGGAAGTTTTCTAGACTTTTTAATCTTGGAGGACTGCAAGCCTCCTAGACGGTTAGAGAATCATCTTCAAAGAGCGAAGAGTAATTGTCGGCTCGAAGTTCAAGTCTGTCAAAGGTTTCGAAGATTCCCTCAATAATCTACCACGAGTTAAAACTGGCCAAGCTCAAGTAGATTGGTGCAGTGGAGAAACGGACGGAGAGATGTTAGCTCATGTGTTCAATCACAAGTCCCTCCAACCAGACATAGCACTTTGTAGAGTGTGACTGGTCGAACAAACATCGTTGCATACTGAGGCTCGTTCTACCTTTCTGCACTTAAATTCAGTACATTTAGTTTCTATGTTGTGCTTCGTTATGTTTTGCTTGACTATGTTTAGCTTCACTGTGTAGTTTTACTTCCTAATTATCTGTTCCGATGTTCTTCCTTTAGATGCCTTTTGCTTCACTTCAAAGTTTTTATTGAAATTTTTGAAGTGATCGTTCACCCCCTCCCCCTTTGATCACATCCTTGGTCATTCAATGTGTATCAGAGCTAGGCACTCCCTACACTCTGCGTGTTTTGGACTAACCTCCTAGATTGTTGCCAAGTATGTCGTTTGCAGCTATTCGTTCCTGCGAACCCATTCATGTGTTCAATGGAACTGACTACCCATAGTCGAAAGACAAGATGATGAGAAACATTGTCTCCATTGATAAAGTTTCCTAGGAAGTTGTTCAGACTGGAGTTCAAGTCGTGGATAAAGATGCTCTTTCTCCTGATTAGAGAAAGGAATTAGCACTTGATTCCCAAGTTTGGGTATTCGCCATAAATCACTTGATTCCTAAAAATATCTTGAAGTGAAGAATATCCCCTCAGCCAAAGGAGTTTTGGACTGTCTTGAGAAGATTGGAGATGGTGTCTCTACCTAGAAAGATGCCAGAATTGACACTCTTCGAAGAAAATTCCATCGGTTCAAACATCATGAAGGTGAAAAGGTTGGTTTTATCTACGCCAGACTCACTGCTTTAGCGAATGATTTGACCTCCCTTGGTGCAACTGATGTCACCAGCCACATGGTTGTAAGAACCTTGCTTCGATATCTGGATGACTCATTCGCTCACCTATTGTTGATTATCAAAGAGACAACTGACTTGAGAACTGTGGTCCCTGCAGACAATCTTGAGAGACTCACAACCTTTGAGAAGGAAGAATATGAGAAACGTGATGTCAACGGATCTCGAAAAAGAACACATCCCCTCAAAGCAAGAGCTTCGTATCATTCTTATCCAGACGCCAGTTCTGTCTCTGGTGGTGAATCAGATGATCCTGCAAGCATTGGAAAGGATTTGGATCTAATCATGAAGTGCTTCAATCGTTTCCAAAGAAAAAGCTCCTCATTAACGAAGAATAATTACTCATCAAGGCACTCAAGCAATTCCTCTCACCGCTCGTCCTCAAGAAGCTCGCCAATGAAAGACAACTGTTGTTACATGTGCAAGAAACCAGGTCATTACATTGCTGACTGTCCTCTATGGGAAGTTGAAAACAAATCGAAGCATTCACATAGAAACTCCTATAGCAAGTCTCACAAATCATCCAAAAATTATGTGCAAAATAAACATGAATCAAGACATGGAAGAGAGAAGAAAAATGATTGTGATGATGACAAGAAGAAGTATCACAAGAAGCGTGAGGGATCATCTTCGAAGACTTATTCATCTCGTCGAAGCAGCTCTCACCGGGCCAAAGCTTATCTAGGGAAGGAAATGAACTCCGAAGAAGAAGCATATGGATCCAAAGAAGAATCAAGATCAGGATCTGGTTTAGGACCATAATCTTATGGTGTTGCTGGAATTGCATTCGCTTCGACTCCTTCTTCAAAATCTGCTTCGAGCTCTTTCTTCATCGACCAGAGCAGCGAAGATGAAACTCCTTCCTACTGCTTCATGGCCAAGGCCAAGGTATCTTCCTCTAAAGTTACCTATGATACTTCTGATGGCTCCTCTTATGATAGTGACACTAGAATTAGTTATGCCAAACTTGCTAAAATTGCTTCTATCCAACAAGATGAGCTTGATTCACTTAGCAAAACTATTAAGAAATCAAAAACCCTGTTGATCGATGAGGTAGAGAATGGTCAAACTCTAACTAATGAGCATGCTGCTCTGAAGGAGAAGCTTGAGGAACTATTCAATCGGCATGATCTTCTTTCCGTGGATTATGAGAAGCTCACCTATGAATTTCTTAAGAGCAAAATGGCCGTCGAAAAACTGAAACAGGCTCATGAAGAGTTGGAAAATGTTAACATCTCTCTCATGGCCCAACAAGGTTCCGAAAATAAAACTGATTCTGCTTCACCATTCTTAACTTGTTTGGACCAAAGTAAAACTAAGTCTAATTCTAAACATAGCAAAGTCAAAGAGCCTATGGTTATTGATGATATTAATCCCTCGAATGAGGAAAATTCTACTGTTACCGAGGAACTCCTCAACTTGAAATTTTTGTTTGAAACAGGTATGTTCAAAAGTGTTCAAGGACACCAATACCTCTATGATGTCCCGAAGAAGGCTCTCCTTCACAGGAATCCTAGAAAGGAAGGTGTTGGTTTAGAAAGGAAGCTAAACCCTTGTGGCACTTACTGGGAACCTGGGCAGTATTCAAACTGTGTGGGTTCTGACGAAGGAAAATCCCATTGATATCCCTAACCTTTCAGGTTTCAACTGCAAAATGGATAAGGCTATTATTGACGAGTCACTTGACTCTGACTACAAACTTACCAAAGATTAGGAAGGAAATGTTTCGGCCGAATATGTTGGTACCCCTCCAAAGAATGGTTTCCATAAGAGACAAATCTGGGTGCGCAAATCACTCATAGAAAAACTTCCTGCTAACCATTCTATGCAGGGAGAATCTTTGGTTCCACCGAAACATTTCTATTCTCTTGAAGAGAGAAATGATCCTTTTTTCCCGAATCAAATGTTCCTCAAAAGGAATACTATCATCTTGATCGTAGTGTTTATCGCCATCGTGATAACAATGATAAGATTGCCTATGCACATTCATATCCTAACCCTTCGAAGAGGAATTAAATTTATGGTGTGCTTGATGGTCCTCCTTATAGATATAATCATACTCGCTTTTATTCTGCTGCATCAACTAGGACACATGCTCCTTCTCAGACACCTACTCGTTTGTGGGTGGTTGAGAAGAACTAATTCTTCCGCATGGCTATGTCTTCGGTGGATCCGATTGGGTCATGGACATTGGTTGCACTAATCATATGACCGGAGACAAATATTTGTTCACCGAAGAAAAACTCACTCAATCCTCTCAAAGGTACATTACCTTCGGTGACAACAACAAGGTTGGTATATCTAAAGATAAGCATATTGACAAAGTTATGCTAGTCGAATCTCTTGGATATAATCTCATGTCAATATCAATACTATGTGATATGGGTATACTTGTATAGTTTTCTGCTTCGCGCTGTGTTGTGTTTTCACAGGATGACTATACATTTGTCTTCGAGGGCTATCGAAAAGGAGATTTATATATTGTATATTTTTCTTCGGGCCTTGCTGTTTCAACCTGCTTAATGGCTAAGGATTCGCCAGGATGGTTATGGCATAGAAGACTTGGTCATGAAGTGACGAGGAATCTTCAAACTCTTGTGAAGAAGAATCATGTCATTGCGCTTAGTGAAGTAAAATTCAACAAGAATCATCTCTGCAGTGCATGTGAAGCAGCAAATCTTACAAAGAAACATCATTCAGCGAAGAGAATCATGACTACTACTTGTCGTCTCGAATTACTTCATATGGATCTATTTGGTCCTCAAAATTATGCTAGCTTGGGAGGTAATAAGTATGGTCTCGTTATTGTTGATGATTTTTCTCGCTTCACTTGGGTTTTCTTTCTAGATGACAAGAGAAAAATTGTTGAGATTTTCAAGTCATTTGCAAAGAGAGATCAAAATGAATATGAATTGAAAGTGAAGCACATTCGAAGCGATAATGGAACTGAATTCAAGAGTACTCATATCAAAGATTTTCTTGATGATTATGGTATTACTCATGAACTCTCTGCTGCTTATACACCTCAACGTATTAGCGTTGTTCAGAGAAAGAATCGTTCTCTTATTGAGATGGCCAGAACTATGCTTGTTGAATACAAGACTCCTATCAGGTTCTGGGCCGAATCAATTAACACTGCATGACATATCATCAACAAGGTTTACCTTCATAAGTTCCTGAAGAAAACCTCACATGAACTTATCACTAGTAACAAGCTTAATGTTTCATACCTTAGGGTGTTTGGTGCTCCATGTTTTATTAGAGATATGAATCATAGCTCTAAATTTGTCCCTAAGGCACATGAAGGTTTTCTTCTAGGTTATGGCTCAAATTCTCATAATTACGGTGTATAACTCCCACTTTGGGAAAGTTATGGAAACTGTAAATGTGAGGTTTGATGAAACTAATGGCTCTCAAAAGGAGTATTTTCCTCATGATCTAGATGAACCTCCTATGGATGAAGTGATCAGGTCTATGGCTATTGGAGATATTCGCCCTGTCGAAGGAAATCCTTGTCAAAATAACATGTATTATGATTATCCAATGTTCGCACACATAGCCCGGGGCGTTGGAGATCAAAATCCTGAAGACAATGATGGACAGTACGAACAAGAACCTATGAATGAAGAAAATTCTCATCTCGAACGACAACCTAATCCCGAAGGACAACCTGATCCCGAATGTCAAGCTGACCCCGAAGAAAATCCTGAGCCACAAGCTAACGAAGTAGCATTATCTCGAGTTCGAAGAAGAGTTGATGTTGATTCGATCCTCGAAGACATTCGTCAACCAGGTCGTCCCACTAGCCGATCTCGTACTCGTTTGGCTAAATTTTGTGGAAATTTCTCATTTGTCTCCATGCTGGAACCATCAAAATTTGATGAAGCCATGACGTACCCAGACTGTTTAACTGCTATGATCGAAGAAGTTCACCAGTTTGAGAGAAACAAAGTTTGTTCCCTTGTTGAGAGACTTGATCCCACGAAGCATAATATCATTGGTACAAAGTGGATATTTCGCCACAAGCAAGACGAATATGGTATTGTGGTATGAAACAAATCACGACTGGTTGCACAAGGTTACACCCAAATTGAAGGTATTGATTTCGGAAAAACTTATGCTCCAGTAGCCCGTCTCGAATCCATTTGTGTTATGCTTGCCTTTGAAAATTACAATGGCATTTTGCTATACCAAATGGATGTCAAAAGTTCTTTTCTTAACGGTGAAATCGAGGAAAAAGTATATGTTATGCAGCCACCAGGTTTTTAAGACCCGAAGAATCCTGACATAGTGTACAAATTGCACAAAGCTCTCTAGGGGTTGAAGCAAGCACCTCGTGCTTGGTATGAAACTCTTAAAGATTTTTTTTCTCCAGAAGGGCTTCAAACAAGGAACAACTGACCCAACTCTTTTCAGTCGCTCCTATAATGGGGATTTATTTGTGTGTTAGATACATGTACATGATATTATCTTTGGTTGTACTAACCCTAATATCAGCGAAGAATTTGCCAAAATTATGTCGAAGAAATATGAGATGTCCATGATGGGTGAATTGAAGTTATTCCTGGGACTTCAAATCCGCCAACATAAGAATGAGACATTCATATCTCAGGAGAAATATATTAAGGATTTCCTAAAGAAGTTTGGCCTCAATTATTGCAAAACAATCAAGACTTCTATGCCAACCAGTGGGTTTCTTGATGCAGATCAGAAGGGAAAACCCTTCGGTCAGAATAAATATCGGTATATGATTGGTTCTCTTTTATATCTATGTGCATATAGACCTAACATTATGCTTTTAGTATGTATTTGTGCTCGATTTGAGTCAATCCAAAAGAATCACATCATATTGATGTTAAGTGAATCCTTTGATATCTAGCTCACACACCTATGTTGGGCTTATCCCAAAGGTGCTCAGTTTGATCTTATTAGGTATTCAGATTCGTACTGGATAGGTGAAAGTGCAATCTTGCCCTTAAGCATATTTTGTTGTATGATGAAAATATACATATAGGGGACTAACTATGTTTGCAAACTGATACACAGGAAATTGTTAGTTCTCTTGAAATCACAGTGTAAGGATCATGTGCTAAACTTCAACCTCACTCGAGAATTCGACAAAACGATTGAAGATGACGCTAAGTCCTCTTTACTATTACTTCTTGAGTCATAGGGACCCCCGCACTATTAAGAGGGGATCATAAGGTTTAGTTCAAGTCTTTCTAAAGTCATAAGAACTATAAACATATAAAATAAACATCTCTACAATCCCTGTAAATCAATGTAGTTGTGTAGGAAATCATATTTGCTCCAATCTGGATACTCTCTATGCAGGTCAGACCGTCCGGGTCATAGGCCGAACCGTCCGGGCTCCACCCCGGATCGTCCGAAAATCGGCACCTGAGTCCAGTGGGTTTTCTGTCTTTTTCAGACCGTACGGGATCCACGTCGAACCGTCCGGGCTAAGCCCGGACTGTCCGGACTGATCCCCGGATCGTCCGAATAATGGCCCCCGAGGTCAGTGGGGTTTTGCACCCTTATCGGACTGTCCGGGATGAGCCCCGGACCGTCCAACAAGGTCTTACCCATGGCCTCCTCTGGGTGTCTTGGAAATAACCCTGTTGGACTTCCGAGCTCCAGGTCGGACTTCCGAGATCCAGGTCAGACCGTCCGTGCTTGCCCCGGACCGTCCGACTTAAACACCGGATCGTCCGACATACCTCTGGATGTACCAAACGGCTAGATTCTTGTTTGCCTATAAATAATCCCCACCCACATAGGGTTAGGGTTGACCACTTCATTTAAAACACTCAAGAACACCAAGTGCTCCCTCTCCCTCATCTCCTACACTCAATCCAACATCCCAGAGAGATTTGTGAGAGTTCTTGTCGGATCTTTCACCCCATGATAGATTTGTCCCTTCCCCAGCTTTCGACCAAAGCAAATCGTGATTTGAGAAAGTATTGAGCTTTACCCCATTGATCTTGTCACTTTGGAGGTTGGATACTCCTAGGCGGGTAGGAGTTCTTCGGAGAGGAATCGGCCATTATGATTACCCCCATTGAGTTTGTGAGGGTTTGGTACCACCTTTAAGGTCAACCGGTAGTGGTTGGGAATTGCCTTCGTGGTGATATCCCAAGGGGAATAGAGTGATTCTTCTTGGCATTGGTGTGCCTACGTGGTTTCACCCACTCTCTCCAAATGGTGAGTAGCTTCCCTCAAAGGAAATGAACATCGGTATACATCGTTGTCTTGGCGTTAGTCGGTTATCCCTATTCTTTCCCCCATTTGTTTGCATTACATTGTTGTTACCTTGATGTTTATCCCTCACTTGCTTCATTATATTGTGCTTGTTGTTTTACCTTATCCTCACTCGTTCATCCTTGCAATTGTTAGGCTCATATTTATATTCCATACTATTGCCTAAAATTTCTAAGTAGTGTTAAAATTTGTAATATAACCTATTCACCCCCCTCTAGGTCTATCTCGATCCTTTCAATTGGTATCAGATCCACGTGCTCTAATCTTCTCGATTAACCGCCCTAGAGAAAGATGAACATGGACGGCAACCCCGAAAGTTCGGGTGCCGGCGTGGAGGAGATCACAGTTGCTGCGGATGCCACTCGTTTGGAAGCTGAGAGATTGGCTGCCGAACGAAGAGCCTCCACAACACTTGTGGTTCCCCCCTCCACAGGGAATGTTTCCATTGAGATTGAGGATCCTAAGTTGTTCCCTTAGAGTGATTTAGTACAAGCTCTAGAAAACAAAAAAGGGATATGGAAGCCGCCTTTGCAAAGATCAAGGCTACGACATGGGAGTCACAAACCTCAAGTGGTGCGGCCCCAAGGTCCCCACAAGCGGCCTTTGTGTACCCCCAGTTCCGAACTTCCTTTACAAAGAGGTGGTACCTACCAATGGGACTATCCTACCCACAAGCTTGTGGAACCTAAGTATGATTTTAATGGAAATCCGTCCGTACTAACCGAGACTACTAACTTTTGGATTGGAAAAGTCTTATGGCAGATTATCTTAGGTTTGTGTGTTAACCAATGTGGAACCTCATCGACTCCGGGAAAGGTTACTACCCGGTTGATCCAAGGAACCTTACACCCAGTGAAGTGTTTGACAGGCACCTCAACCTTGGTGCCATTGGGTTTGTGAAAATACGAATGGATGAGTTGACTCGAGCACCATTTCTCCATATCACCAATGCCAAGGAACTTTGGGATACTCTTTTCATCGCCAAGTCCAGCACCGGATCTCTACAAATGACAAGATATGAGACCGCCAAGAATGCCTTGCATAATATCCACATGAAGAAAGATGAGACGCCCCAAGAACTCCATATGCGTCTCAAAGTTCTCTACGCACATGTCCAATCCTTAACTTGTGAGAAATCCTTGGATGGATATCAAATCTGTCGGGACCCGGGGTTAGCGTATGCAAGTCCAGCTAGGACATAGTCATATGGAGAGCCGAGAACCGTACCCACTCGTCTAAGCGGACAAAGCCAAGCACAGAACGTTCTCGGAAAGCATCGTACATGAGGGGCATCCCATCCAGGCCGGATGATCAACTGAGATGGGTCCTCATCGTCCACACACAAGTCTAAGGATATGAGTGATGAACTCCCATATTCAAAGACAAGTCGCCTCAACCATACTATCGACTATCTCATAACTCTTTACATAGACTTACTCCAGCCCGATCACTTAGTCGGGGTCTAGGGCGGGCTCGATCATACCACAAAGTGTGCATGAGACAGAGTCTCGAACAATCGCATCGCGATGCCCCAAGATGCGCACATCTAAGGGCCACTTGGTGTATGAAAGACCGCCAGCCAGATCACAACTAAGGTCTCGAAAACCCATACAAAGACATGCATGTTATAACATACACGCAGCACACATGCCTTGTATGAACAGCAGGTATCATTGCAATTCTCTACAAAGTATACATTTTATTGATAACTCTTATAGAGTGCACACAGAGATCACAAGTATGTGATCCAACATTACAACAACAAGCGGAAGCAAAGTATGTCTGAGTACAGACAAGTTTAACAAATGGCTTAAGAAGCCTTATTTAAAGACAAGCCCTCCACAAGGGAACCAGTCGTCTGACTGGGACTAGACTAGCTTGATCTTCAGTCGTCCAGCTCAATGAAGAAGCCACCTTCGGGGTCAGTGGTTTCATCTAAAACATAGAATAAGCAAACGTGAGTACAAAATCGTACTCAGCAAGACTTACATAGGAGCTATACTACTCATGCATATGTATCAAGGTAAAGGGAGGTGGGGTTTCACTTGCAGAATTGCCAGCTTTGACTTGGCTAGTCCTGAACTACGAGTACCAGAATTGAGGTAAGAAGCATACACGAGTCCACTACTTTCTCCAACCAATTACACCACTATGGTGCCTTCCTCGACTTCCCCACGAGAAAGCACGCCATATCACTCACACTTATCTTGGTGTGTTTTAGAAGTATCCAGTTCAAGTTGTCTAATAATCAAGCTAAGCTTTCCAAGCAGTTCATAACCGCGGACGCAGCTATTCGAATAGTTTTGTTAACCCTGCAGGGGTGTACCGCTATACACACATGATCATCAGTTACCGCCTTTGTACTCGACACCGTTCAAGAAGTGTCGGCGAGGATGCTCACCACAACTGTTACCTCATAGCCGATCTAGTCCGAGAAAGCCGCCATCTTGGGTTGGCTACCACTATCGTGAACCCGGCCGGTTTACCGAAGTGGACCCAAGTGATGTGTGCGTGGTGCATAAGCCGGTCTCGGGTGAGCCGTTCTCTCACTTAGCAGCCAGGCCACAAACCTACCAGAACTCCGGTTTACCAAAGGGATGAGTTAATAGGTTGAGAGGGGTCAGTGAGCCAAATGTGTGGTTGTAGTCTTCATCTTGGATCACCACACAAGAACTCGGACTTAGGGCGGTGTTCAACGAGACAACCCACTGTGTACTCCTACACAGCCTCTCATCGTTCACCTTGTATTAGGGTAGATTCACCAACACCTTTCTACCATCATCAAAATGATCACTACCATCCCGACTCACATAACAGTATCATCATGGTATCACTCTAAGCATGCAATAATTAGTAATAGTTGTAGGGGTCACATGATATCAATCAACTCCTACATTTGCTAGGATTGTGGTTTGCTTACTACTGTGACAAAATGATAGGTCATGCAAAGGAATGGGTTCATCTATGTGGTAGAAACGCATCATGGTAATCATCCTATACAATGCATAAGCGAGACATGAGAGGGAAGTGGGATTTTATCGACATGATCAATGGGGGGTTTGCTTGCCTTGCTGACGAGGTTCGGTTTCTGGGTCTTCAACGAAGAGGGCAGCCTCCTGTTCCGGTTCCACCTCTACTCGACAAACAACAAACAAGGTAGCAAAGTAAATACAATGCACAATCACATGATTGAAGGTTGAAACTTGATGTATAAGCTTTGATTTGTTGGGCAATTCCATTTAAGGGAGTATATTGCAAACTGAATTGCAAATTCAAACTCCAATTTGAATTCAAACTTAGTCAAGTTACATGTGACATTGTTTGATCAAGTTTAAACATTTTGAAATGTGTATGATATTCCTCTCATGTGTGGTTGAAACGTAGCATGTTGCCATGGTCCAAGTTGCAAAAGCATTTGAATTTAATTTGAATAAATTCCAATTAAATCAAATGAAAAATGCTACTGGTCCCAATTTAAATTCAACTCAAACATAGTTGAAAGTTGGATTTTTGGATAGCTTATTTTCTCCTCATCATTTTTCATATATTATTTGTCTAATTTGGAGTTGACATGAATTTTCTATGAATTTCCAAAGTTTGGGCAAATTTCTGGATTTTCTGGAATTTTCTTTAATTCATTTCTAATTTTCTGGAAATTCATTTACTGCGTCAGCATGACCTCATGCTGGCGTCAGGGGGACACTGACAAGGGGGTCCCACCTGTAAGTGTCACTGTGTTAATTAAATCGATTTAAAACGTTTTAAAATTAATCCAGGGATTAACCAGGGGGTTGGGCCCACATGTCATAGGCTGGGG
Organism: Bromus sterilis; assembly: GCA_950022295.1. Classification (NCBI taxonomy): domain Eukaryota; kingdom Viridiplantae; phylum Streptophyta; class Magnoliopsida; order Poales; family Poaceae; genus Bromus; species Bromus sterilis. Next base: position 234,758,083 of record OX465595.1, on the reverse strand, counting down.
GGGGGGGTCATTAGCGGCTAACCATGTCGGAAACGTCAGCCTCGCCGGCGACGTGTCTCCGGCGACCACCCGAGGCGGCGGTGTCCGCGGGGACGGCGCTCCCGTGGCCCAAATCGCGCGCTTCGACCACTGAGACGAAGCTCTCGGTGTCGCGCGTCGATTGAGACCAAAAGGGGAGGCTGGGAGGCCCTGCACGCATGCCGGCGTCGAGCTTTGCGGCGACGGCGCTACTGGCTGGAGGCCAACCTCTCTACGGAACGCCATTTGGGGCGGGGATGGTTGCGTTCGGAGCAGTCCAGCACGGGGAACGCGATGCACAAGGTGACGGGGTCGATTGCGTAGCGTAGTCTCGTCGACGACGAGCACGGCGGCTCGGCACTCCGACGTCCATGGCAGCTCGAGCAAGAGGAGGAGAAGGAATCCGTGGCTTGAGGGGAAACGCTCACCAGGCTACAGGGAACACGACGAGGTAGTCAACGGAGTCGGGGAGGAAACATAGACGAAGTATTGAACGACGACGAGCGGCGGATCCGGCGAGCTCTCGGTGACGATTCCGACGACTAGGAGGGCTCCGGGATCTTGATTCCTTGCATGGCGACGAATTCGACGGTGGTGAAGCTGATGGACAAGCTCTTCTGGGCCCTAGCGCACGTCGGCCGCGTCTTCCACGGTGGCGAGTTCCGGCGAGTCCTCGGGCGGCGACGAAATCGGGCGAGGGAGATGGGGAGGGTGTTCGTGGAGAGGGGGAATGGAACGGGCGGGGGGGGGGGGGCTTCTGGGCGTCTCCAGGCGCGACTACGTGGACGGGAGGAAGCAGGAGGTGGCCAGGGGCTCGTCGGCACCCACGGTATGGTCGCCACGCAGCTCCCTGCGTGCTGGCCTGGGGAAGACGACAAGGGAGCAGGAGGTCGGCTTGGGCCGGGGGCGACAAGTTGGGCCAGATTAGAGGTAAACCCTTTTCCCTTTTTCTTTTCTGTTTTCTTTTGTGTCTTTTGTTTTGCTGTGCTAAATAAATAGCTAGGCATTTTTATAAATGCTCAAATCTTTTATATGGCATTACATGACCAGCAGCTAGTCATATCCAGAGTTTGAACATTTTTGAAATTCAAAATATTTGAATTCAAATTCAAATAGGGGTTTTTGATTAATTCCAAGGCACTGTTTGAATATTTGAAAAATCCATGAGCATGGGGTGGGTCCCACATCACTTGATATGTGATCACACTATTTATAAGACTTTTCAAAAATCTAACATGAATTTTTGGAAAAGATTTTTATCTGGGCTTTTGAATTAATTCATCTGGGGGGGGGGGGGTTCCTTCTCCCATTTTTCTTTTGATTTTGATTTCAAAGATTTCATTTGAAATTTTTATCATGATGCAAGGTACTTGCTAACCCTAGCACATTACCTAACAGAGGGTTCTGACAACTCGCCCCCACTCATTAGAATCTCGTCCCGAGATTCAGAAGTCTGCGGGAGGAAGGTGAGGTACTCGGCACTGAGACGGTCTTCTCTTTCCCACGTGGCTTCTCTCTCAGAGTGGCGTGACCATTGCACTTTCAGAAACTTAATCTTCTGATGACGAGTGACACGCTCTGCTGAATCAAGAATACGAACGGGGTATTCTCGATAAGAAAGGTCATCTTGGAGATCAAGCGTTTCATGGTCGACTTCGCGGATGGGGTCCTTGAAACAACGCCTGAGTTGGGACACATGGAATACATCATGTACTCGGGAAATGTGCGGGGGTAGTTCAAGTTGGTAGGCAACTTCTCCACGTTTAGCAAGGATGCGGAAAGGTCCGATGTAACATGGGGCCAACTTGCCTTTGATACCGAAACGTTGGGTTGCCTTCAGAGGAGTAACCCGAAGGTAAGCCTTCTCATCCAGATTGTAGCTTTCTTGCCTATGATGACGATCATAGTAGCTTTTCTGACGAGACTGGGCTGCTTTCAATTGATCACGAACAATGCGAACTTGCTCTTCTGCTTCCTTGATCATGTCCGGTTTCTGACCAGTTTAAAGGTGTTCGACATCGTCGTCCATAAAGGAGTTCCAAAGGAGCCATTTTCAGACTAGATTGAAAACTATTGTTATAAGCAAATTCGGCGAAGGGCAGAGATTTCTCCCAATTCTTTCCGAATGATATAACACAAGCTCTGAGCATGTCTTCAAGAATTTGGTTAACCCTTTCGACTTGACCGCTAGACTGAGGATGGAAAGCTGTACTAAAGGAGAGATGAGTTCCCATAGCATTCTGAAAGCTTCCCCAGAATCTAGAGGTGAAAAGGCTACCACGATCAGAATTGATTTCCAAAGGAACACCGTGAAGGGATACAATTCTAGAAACGTACAAGTCCGCTAACTGGCTAGCAGTTATAGATTCGCGAACTGGAAGGAAGTGAGCAACTTTGGAAAGCCTATCTATGACAACGAAGATGGCATTGTTTCCTTTCTGGGTTTTTGGAAAGCCGGTGATGAAGTCCATACCGACTTTGTCCCATTTCCACTCTGGAAGTGGCAAAGGTTGAAGTGTACCAGCAGGTCTTTGATGTTCTGCCTTAATGCGACGACAAACATCACATTCGGCAACAAATTGAGCAATGTCTCTCTTCATCCTCGTCCACCAAAATCTCTGGCGTAGATCTCGGTACATTTTTGTGCTACCGGGATGAATCGAGAGGGGAGTGTCATGGGCTTCTTTGAGGATGAGTTGCCTTAGTTCCCTATTCTTAGGTACTACCAAACGATTTTCAAAGAATACCGTTCCCTTGCTATCTGTGGAGAAACACTTAGCAACTCTGCTAGCAATGTTCTCCTTGATCCGGCGAAAACCTCGTGCACGCCTTTGGGCAACTATGATTTGATCCTCAAGAGTTTGTTTCGCCACCAAGGTAGAAAGATAGCCATGTGGAACAATCTCAAGGTTAAGCTTGCGAAATTCCTCATGAAGAAGTGGTTGATACTGTTGTAACATGAGGTTGTTACAATACGACTTACGACTTAGTGCATCAGCCATGACGTTGGCCATGCCTGGGGTGTAAGAAATTCCTACGTCGTAATCTTTTATCAACTCAATCCAACGTCTTTGCCTGAGATTAAGATCTGGTTGGGTGAAAATGTATTTGAGGCTTTGGTGGTCGGAATAGATCTCACAACGATTACCAAGGAGGTAATGTCGCCAAGTTGTTAGGGCATGAACTACGGCAGTGAGTTCAAGGTCATGGGTAGGATAGTTCTCTTCATGTGGCCACAACTGGCGTGAAGCATAAGCTACCACATGTCGATCTTGCAGAAGTATGCATCCTAACCCTTGCCGTGATGCATCACAATAGATCTCGAAATCCTTTTTGGTGTCTGGAGGTGCCAGTACAGGTGCAGAAGTCAATCTTCTTTTTAGCTCTTGAAAGCTTTCCTCGCACTTGGGAGTCCATAGGAATTTCTTATCTTTCTTGAGGAGTTCAGTTAGAGGCTTTGCAACTTTAGAAAAGTTCTCGACGAAGCGACGGCAGTAGCTGGCTAGGCCAAGAAAACTCCTAACTTGCTTAACCGATTCAGGTGGAGTCCAGTCAAGGAAGGCCTGAACTCTCTCGGGATTCACATAAATGCCTTTTGCAGAAATCACATGGCCTAAGTAGGTCACTTCTGGTAGCCAAAATTCACACTTGGAGAATTTAGCATACAGGCGATGCTCTCTAAGCTTCATCAATACCATCCTTAGGTGTTCGGCATGTTCTTCTTCGTTCTTCGAGTAGATGAGAATATCATCGAGATAAACCACAACAAATTTATCTAAGTACTCCATGAAGATCGAATTCATCATGCGTGAGAAAGTGGCGGGGGCATTGGTTAAACCAAAGGACATGACGGTGTACTCGTAAAGACCATAACGAGTAGTAAAAGCCGTTTTGGGAATGTCCTCGTTTCGGATTTTGATTTGATGATAACCTAATCTCAAATCCATCTTGGAGAAGACAGAGGATCCTGCAAGTTGATCATGAAGATCATTGATCCTGGGCAATGGGTACTTGTTCTTTATCGTCGCTAAATTTAGCGGGCGATAGTCTACGCACATCCTTTCTGTTCCATCTTTCTTCGTTAAGAACAGAACGGGACAACCCCATGGCGATGAGCTAGGGCGGATGAAGACTTTTTCCATCGAAGCCTCCAGTTGGATTTTAAGCTCAGCTAACTCACGTGGGGCCATTTTGTATGGGCGTCTAGAAATTGGTGCGGTTCCTGGTACAAGATCCACTATAAACTCTACACATCTGTCGGGTGGCATGCCCGGCAGCTCTCCAGGAAAGACATCCGGGAAGTGACGAACCACCGGAACATCTTCAAGGTCGGGAAGGGGAAGTACATTCAAAGAATGCACTTGGGTTCTTGTTCTGGGTGAGGTATAGTTGACGGTCTTGCCTGAAGGGTGGGTTAGTTTCATGGATTTGCCTCTGCAATCCAGGTAGGCATTCTGTCTTGATAACCAATCCATGCCAAGGATGACTTCAATATCTGAAGACTTGAGGGCTATGAGTGAAGCAAGGAATACTAAACCCTCAATTTCAATTTGATTACCATGGCTTACTCTATTAGTTTGCCATCTTGACCCTGGAGTTTGAACAATCATAGGGGTGGACAATTCAACAAAGGATAACTCATGACGAAGTGCATAACTTTCCGACATGAATGAATGAGATGCTCCTGGGTCGAAAAGAACGGAAGTAGGAACATAATTGACTGGGAGCGTACCAAGAATGACGTCAGTGGTGTTGTCAGTCTCTTCGGCGGCAATCTGGTTCACACGTCCACGAGTGGCGGGAGGAGCAGGTTTGGCGGTGTAGACTTTCTGGGGTGGCTTGCCACGACCATTGTTGTTCCCTCCGGCACGGGGTGGAGCATTCTGATTCTGGAGCTGGTTCTAGGGACACTCGCGAGAGTAGTGGCCTGCCTGACCACACTTGTAACAGGCTCCAAAGACAGTGCGTGGAGCTGGGTTGTTTGGTGGAGCTGCGTGGAACTGAGTTGGTGGACGAGGCGCCACATAGGATGGCCTCGGTGGGTTGTTCTGGTGGAACATACTGTTGGGGATCCAGACATTGCGCTTCTGAGAGCCTGAACTGGATGAACCATCGTCCCTAGGGTGTTTGCGGAAGTCATTGGGGGTGTTCATGTCCTCTGCCTTAATGGCCTTGTTGACAAGGACCTGGAAAGTGCCAAAGTCATGTAGGTTGAGCTCACGACAGAGTTCGGAATTTAGTCCACGACGGAACCTCTCTTGCTTCTTTGCGTCGGTGGAGACTTCTTCAGTAGCATAGCGATCCAGTCGGTTGAACTCACGACTAAACTCGTCAACGGTCATTCTGCCTTGGGTGAGGTTGCAGAACTCCTCAAGCTTGCGGTCCATGAGACCCTTTGGAATGTGGTGCTCGCGGAAGGAAGTGCAGAATTCATCCCAAGATGCGGGCGGTCCAACGGGACGCATGTTCAAGAAGTTCTCCCACCAAGAGCTAGCTGCACCTTCAAGGTGATAGGTGGCATAGCTGACCTTGTCGCCATCTGCAACATGGCCTGCCTCGAGCTTCCTCTCGATGCTGCGAAGCCAGTCATCAGCGTCAAGGGGCTCGGTGGAGTAACTAAAAACCGGGGGCTGAAGCGGGATGAAGTCGTTCAGGGACACCAACTCGTTGCGCTGCTGAGTGGTGTTGCGAGCAATGACTTCCAGTAGATGGTGAGAGTCTCGGCGGTTCCTCTCAACCTCCATCAGAACCTGAGCCATCGTGGGTGGGGGTGGAAGGTTGCCTTCCTCCTGGTCATTTCCACGACCCTGGTTACGACCAAGCTGGCCACGGGTTCCTTGAGACATCCTGAAGGTGAAAACCAAAGTCAAACAGAGTTGATTTGAAGAGTCTAATCAAGGTATTGAAGTACTGGAAGGATTACAGAGCAAAGGAAGTAATCATCTTGACAACATGGTGATAAAAGCATACAAGCCATATATTCACAAGCTGTCATACAAACTATACATCGTTTTAGTACAAGCAGCAAGCTAATACAAACGTGATGAAGTTGATACATCCTTCAGAGGCACTCTGACTTCCTATACATTATTTATCTAAGACTCTGGAACTTAGAACACCTTGCGTACAATATACTAAGATACTACTACATCCTCACTAAGTAAGACCACAGGCGGTCTCACTCATCTCCATCTCCATAGTAGTCCTCGTAAAAGTTACCCGCATATCCCGGTAGTTGAAGGTGACCATCAGAAAACACGGAGGCCTGTGGACCCTGATATCCATTTGGACAACTTTCCTACGGCTACAAGGAAGCAAACAACGAGATGTTCTAGTCAGACAGAGGAGAGCCTAGTCCTATCTTCCCATAGAACAAGATGAGGGTGACTCAGAACTCAGAACGATGAAGGTAAGGAGAAAAAAGAAGTCTTACGTTGTTCCCTTATATACCCAGAGTAACTATATAACTATAGAAGGCTAGACTCGACTTCGGCCAAGGCTGCTAGTCCTACAGTCAGTCCTGCTCTGATACCAAGTCTGTCGGGACCCGGGGTTAGCGTATGCAAGTCCAGCTAGGACATAGTCATATGGAGAGCCGAGAACCATACCCACCTGTCTCAGCAGACAAGGCCAAGCACTGAATGTTCTCGGAAAGCATCATACGTGAGGGGCATCCCATCCAGGCCGGATGATCAACTGAGATGGGTCCTCATCGTCCGCGCACAAGTCTAAGGATATGAGTGATGAACTCCCATATTCAAAGACAAGTCGCCTCAACCATACTATCGACTATCTCATAACTCTTTACATAGACTTACTCCAGCCCGATCACTTAGTCGGGGTCTAGGGCGGGCTCGATCATACCACAAAGTGTGCATGAGACAGAGTCTCGAACAATCGCATCGCGATGCCCCAAGATGCGCACATCTAAGGGCCACTTGGTGTATGAAAGACCGCCAGCCAGATCACAACTAAGGTCTCGAAAACCCATACAAAGACATGCATGTTATAACATACACGCAGCACACATGCCTTGTATGAACAGCAGGTATCATTGCAATTCTCTACAAAGTATACATTTTATTGATAACTCTTATAGAGTGCACACAGAGATCACAAGTATGTGATCCAACATTACAACAACAAGCAGAAGCAAAGTATGTCTGAGTACAGACAAGTTTAACAAATGGCTTATGAAGCCTTATTTGAACACAAGCCCTCCACGAGGGAACCAGTCGTCTGACTGGGACTAGACTAGCTTGATCTTCAGTCGTCCAGCTCGATGAAGAAGCCACCTTCGGGGTCAGTGGTTTCATCTAAAACAGAGAATAAGCAAACGTGAGTACAAAATCGTACTCAGCAAGACTTACATAGGAGCTATACTACTCATGCATATGTATCAAGGTAAAGGGAGGTGGGGTTTCACTTGCAGAAGTGCCAGCTTTGACTTGGCTAGTCCTGAACTACGAGTACCAGACTTGAGGTAAGAAGAGTACACGAGTCCACTAATTTCTCCAACCAATTACACCAGTATGGTGCCTTCCTCGACTTCCCCACGAGAAAGCACGCCATATCACTCACACTTATCTTGGTGTGTTTTAGAAGTATCCAGTTCAAGTTGTCTAATAATCAAGCTAAGCTTTCCAAGCAGTCTATAACCGTGGACGCGGCTATTCGAATAGTTTTGTTAACCCTGCAGGGGTGTACCGCTACACACACATGATCATCAGTTACCGCCTTTGTACTCGACACCGTTCAAGAAGTGTCGGCGAGGATGCTCACCACAACTGTTACCTCATAGCCGATCTAGTCCGATAAAGCCGCCTACTTGGGTTGGCTACCACTATCGTGAACCCGGCCGGTTTACCGAAGTGGACCCAAGTGATGTGTGCGTGGTGCATAAGACGGTCTCGGGTGAGCCGTTCTCTCACTTAGCAGCCAGGCCACAAACCTACTAGAACTCCGAACTATTGCGACATCTGGACATCGAAAGGGATGAGTTAATAGGTTGAGAGGGGTCAGTGAGCCCAATGTGTGATTGTACTCTTCATCTTGGATCACCACACAAGAACTTGGACTTAGGGCGGTGTTCAACGAGACAACCCAGTGTGTACTCCTACACAACCTCTCATCGTTCACCTTGTATTAGGGTAGATTCACCAACACCTTTCTACCATCATCAAAATGATCACTACCATCCCGACTCACATAACATTATCATCATGGTATCACTCTAAGCATGCAATAAGCAGTAAAAGTTGTAGGGGTCACATGATATCAATCAACTCCTACATTTTCTAGGATTGTGGTTAGCTTACTACTGTGACAAAATGATAGGTCATGCAAAGGAATGGGTTCATCTGTGGGTAGAAACGCATCATGGTAATCATCCTATACAATGCATAAGAGAGACATGAGAGGGAAGTGGGATTTTATCGACATGATCAATGGGGGGTTTGCTTGCCTTGCTGACGAGGTTCGGTTTCTGGGTCTTCAACGAAGGGGGCAGCCTCCTGTTCCGGTTCCACCTCTACTCGACAAACAACGAACAAGGTAGCAAAGTAAATACAATGCACAATCACATGATTGAAGGTTGAAACTTGATGTATAAGTTTTGATGTGTTTGGCAATTCCATTTAAGGGAGTATATTGCAAATTGAAATGCAAATTCAAACTCCAATTTGAATTCTAACTTAGTCAAGTTAGATGTGACATTTTTTGATCAAGTTTAAACATTTTGAAATGTGTATGATATGCCTCTGATGTGTGGTTGAAATGTAGCATGTTGCTATGGTCCAAGTTGCAAAAGAATTTGAATTTAATTTGAATAAATTCCAATTAAATCAAATGACAAATGCTACTGGTCCCAATTTAAATTCATCTCAAAGATAGTTGAAAGTTGGATTTTTGGATAGCTTATTTTCTCCTCATCATTTTTCATATATTATTTGTCCAATTTGGAGTCGATATGAATTTTCTATGAATTTCCAAAGTTTGGGCTAATTTCTGGATTTTCTGGAATTTTCTTTAATTCATTTCTAATTTTCTGGAAATTCATTTACTGCGTCAGCATGACCTCATGCTGGCGTCAGGGGGCCACTAACAAGGGGGTCCCACCTGTAAGTGTCACTGTGTTAATTAAATCGATTTAAAACATTTTAAAATTAATCCAGGGGGCTGGGCCCACATGTAATAGGCTGGGGGGGTCATTAGAGGCTAACCATGCCGGACACGTCAGCCTCGCCGGCGACGTGTCTCCGGCGACCACCCGAGGCGGCGGTGTCCGCAGGGACGGCGCTCCCGTGGCCCAAATCGCGCGCTTCGACCACTGAGACGAAGCTCTCGGTGTCGCGCGTCGATTGAGACCGAAAGGGGAGGCTGGGAGGCCCTGCACGCATGCCGGCGTCGAGCTTTGCGGCGGCGGCGCTACTGGCTGGAGGCCAACCTCGCTACGGAACGCCATTTGGGGCGGGGATGGTTGCGTTCGGAGCAGTGGAGCACGGGGAACGCGATGGACAAGGTGACGGGGTCGATTGCGTAGCGTAGTCTCGTCGACGACGAACACGGCGGCTCGGTACTCCGGCGTCCATGGAAGCTCGAGCTAGAGGAGGAGAAGGAAGTCGTGGCTTGAGGGGAAACGCTCACCAGGCTACAGGGAACACGACGAGGTAGTCAACGTAGTCGGGGAGGAAACGTAGACGGAGTATTGAACGGCGACGAGCGGCGGATCCGGCGAGCTCTCGGTGACGATTCCGACGACTAGGAGGGCTCCAGGATCTTGATTCCTTGCATGGCGACGAAGTCGACGGTGGTGAAGCTGATGGACAAGATCTCCTGGGCCCTAGCGCATGTCGGCCGCGTCTTCCACGGTGGTGAGTTCCGGCGAGTCCTCGGGCGGTGACGTAATCGGGCGACGGAGACGGGGAGGGTGTTCGTGGAGAGGGGGAATGGAACGGGGGGGGGGGGTGGGGGGGGGGGGCTTCTGTGCGTCTCCAGGCGCGACTACGTGGACGGGAGGAAGCAGGAGGTGGCCAGGGGCTCGGCGGCGTCCACGGCATGGTCACCACGCAGCTCCCTGCGTGCTGGCCTGGGGAAGACGACAAGGGAGCGGGAGGTGGGCTTGGGCCGGGGGCGACAAGTTGGGCCAGATTAGAGGTAAGCCCTTTTCCCTTTTTATTTTCTGTTTTCTTTTCTGTCTTTTGTTTTGCTGTGCTAAATAAATAGCTAGGCATTTTTATAAATGCTCAAATCTTTTATATGGCATTACATGATCAGTAGCAACTCATATCCAGAGTTTGAACATTTTTGAAATTCAAAATATTTGAATTCAAATTAAAATAGGGGTTCTTGATTAATTCCAAGGCACTGTTTGAATATTTGAAAAATCCATGAGCATGGGGTGGGTCCCACATCACTTGATATGTGATCACACTCATTTATAAGACTTTTCAAAAATCTAACATGAATTTTTGGAAAAGATTTTTATCTGGCCTTTTGAATTAATTCATCTGGGGGGGGGTTCCTTCTCCCATTTTGCTTTTGATTTTGATTTCAAAGATTTCTTTTGAAATTTTATCATGATGCAAGGGACTTGCTAACCCTAGAACATTACCTAACAGAGGGTTCTGACAAAATCACCAACCGTTACCTTGTGGACAAGATGTTGAATGACCTCATGGTATACTCACATAAAATGGTGTGGGAATTGAGGCGTATGCCCGACTTCTTCAAGATGACACCGGATGATGTGATTTCCACCTTCTTGCAATATGAAGAACACCTAAAGGAGTCCAAGAGACTACTCTCCATATATGGTGATCCATCCTCAAACCTTGATCTCAAGGTGAGGCTCGATGAGATTGATTATGTTGAGGAAGATTTTGAGTATGAAGATGATGATAACTCCGATGACACCCCATCATATGAAGATATGGCTCTCTTTGTAAAGAGGTTCTCCAAAGGGGACTTCAAGGGAAGATTCCAAAAGAAGAATACAAGAGCATGCTACAACTGTGAGAGGCCGGGATACTTTGCGGAGGATTGTCCATATGAGAAGAGAGAAGACAAGCCTCAATTTCCTAGGAAGGAAGTTGCCAAGAAGCTCCCAAATCCTCTCAACAACAAGCTCAAGAAGAAAGCCTTGTTGGATCTAGAAGGGTCCGATCTCGAGGATGTTGGTGGTGTTGCCGGAGTTTATGAAGATACACAAAATACCTTGAAGCCCCTCAACAAGCATGGTGAAATTGTCAACTATAACTACATGAGTGACTACACCGGCAATGCACAAAAGTGTCTCATGGCCAAGTTGGTTGATGATGATACTTCCTCCACCTCGTCCAAGATCAAGGTAAATCCTATTGATGAGTCCGTCATGCTCTCTTCTGATACACCTAATGATGAATTTCATGAGGTGGATGGAGATGATGAAAATGTTGCATGTGAAGATTTGTTATTTGTTAAAGTGAACAAAATGATGAGCTCTCTCAAAGTCAACAAGCTCAAAATGTTTCAATTTTTTATGGATGTGGTGGGTAAGCACTGCACAACCATTAAGGATCTTGAAATCCTCCTCACCGAGGAAAAGGAGAACTATGCTCTCCTTGAGCAAAAGGTTGACTTTTAGGAGGCTCACAATGATAACTTTTGCAAAGTTGTTCAAACAACAAATGACTTAAATGACAAACATGTTGCCTCTTTGAAAAAGGCTAATGATATTTGTAAGGAACTTGCTAATGATATAAGCAAGCTTGTCGAGATAAACACCTCTCTTTCTAAGGATATTGAGGTACTCACCATGTCTCTCAAGACAAAAGATGACGAACTCACCACCCTTAAGAAGAATCTTGAGGCTCACAAGTTTGCTCACATAAAAACTCTTACTAAGATTTCTCCTCCTACCATTGTACATGTTGATTCTTGTGCTACTAACTCTACTCTAGATCAAGCATATCTCATTGAGGAGAACTTAGCTCTTCATGCTCAACTAAAGAAGGGTCTCATAACTTGTGCCCAAGGCGAGAAAAACCTAAATGATGTACTAAGTCATCACAAGGAGTCCTTTGCTAAGGAGGGTCTTGGTTTTGATCCAAGTACGAGTGTGACAAAGGATGTCACTCTTATCAAGGGATCAACTCCTCAAAAGGTGATCTTTGTTCGCGAAGGGCACAAGCACAAAGGAAAGAAGAAGGTTGAGGAGGTTGGTGTTGGGAGTGGAAAGGCCACTAGGGGCAAGTCCATTCCCAACAATAAGAAGGAGAAGATTCCTCCATCCTATGTGCTCGATAAGGCAAAGGATGGAGATGTGTATGCCAAATTTGTTGGGGCAGGTAATGCTTTCCTTTTCTATGCTATTTGGGTTCCAAAGACCCTTGTTACTAACCTTAGAGGTCCCATTGCGAAATGCGCACCTCTAACCAAAGCCTAAATCTATGTGTAGTATGATCTCTCCGGTGGATTCAAATGGGTGATTGATAGTGGATGCACCAATCATATGACCGGAGAAAGTCGATTGCTTAAGGATTTCATGGATTCTATACAACCATATATGAGCATTGTCTTTGGTGGTGGTTCCAAGGGAAAGGTACTTGGGTTGTGTGTGACACCTGATACGTCCAAAACGTATCTATAATTTCTGCTTGCTCCATGCTTCATTTGTGTGATATTTCTATGATATTGATGAACTTCCATACACTTTTGATCATATTTGGACTAACCTATTAACACAGTGCACCCCAGTGCCGGTTCCTGTTATCTGCTGTTTTTCTATTCCAGGTTTACCCCATAAAAAAAGTGCTCTAAAAATTCGGGAAAAATCCAATAAAAAATCAGCGTATAGGAAGCTTCGGGAATCACCGAGGGGGGGGTAGAGGGGACCTACCAGGGCCCCAGGCGCCCTCCCGGCGCACCCCAGGGTGGGGCCGCGTCAGGGGGCCGCCTGGACCCCTGGTGGACCCCCTGGCTGCCCCCTTTGCCTATTAATTCCCCGTGACGAAAAAACCCCGAGGCAGGAACCCTTATTCGCGATCTCTCCTCTGTTCCGCCGCCCCTGCACTTCCAAGATCGGGAGCACCAGAAGACCTCTTCCCAGAACCCTGCCGGAGGGAGGAATCACCTCCGGGAGCTTCTCCACCACCATGGACGCTTCCCGGATGAATCATGAGTAGTCCACCTTGGACCATGGGTCTATGATCAGTAGCTATGTGATGTTCTCCTCCCCTCTTTGTTCTTCATGGATTAGACCTCGTGAGTTGCCCTACATGATCGAGGCACTTATGTAACATTTCTGCTGTTGCTATGCTGAGTTTGCTAGGATCCGGTGGATTATGAGAATATGTTTAGATTGTGTTTGAGTAATATATTAGATTCTCCTCTTTTATATTTATGTTCTTGAGTAATTCTTGCATTTTCTCCGTTGCTGTTTATTGCTTTGGCCAGTAGTAGATTGTGACTCCAAGAGGGAGCGTTATGCATGATTGTGGGTTCATGCCCCCCGATGTCTAGCTTGAGTGACAGAAACATGAGTCTAGGGGATGTGATGTTTCCACAAGGGGGAAAACAACTGTGCTTGTACTTGCGGGTGCAAGGATTGTTTACTTTACGCAAAGTTCTTCAATGCAATTGTCCGTTGCTTTGAGTTTACACTTTGGGTGGGATTCGCAACTTAATACCAGCGAGATGTTCTGGATAGATATCTCAAGGTGGATGATTAGTAGGTAGATGGAGATGGATTTTGGTCTACTTGTCTTGGCGTACCGCCCATTCTTTTGAGCCTCTTCCTTTCTTTATAGCATAATTAGCATTGGTTTGCGCACATAATCCTGTCAATTGACAGCTGTAATTTGTTTACCCCGCATGGCTATTTTATCGTCTTTTGGGAGAGAGACATCACTAGTGAACATCATAGGACCCCGGTCCATATTTCCAACACTGTTTACACTATCAATTTACTTTCAATATTTACTTTTCCGTTGCTATCACTATCATTATTATTCCGTGTGTTTTATCCTTTGTAAACAACAAGGCCGGAGGGATTGACAACCCCTTTGTACTTGTTGGGAGCAAAGTTATCTGTTTTGTGTGCAGGTCCAAGCCAACCACCAATCTCTGTCGCCGTTGTCACCTACCTGTCTTTGTCGGAGTCTTGCTGGAGATAAACCTTGGTATCCTCACCGAGGGAAATTGCCGATGTCTACATCTCAACCTTCCACTTTGGGTATCCAACGAGGGGGCGTTAATTCGTACCATCAAAAGCAATTTCTGGTGCCGTTGCCGGGGACTCTACTCTTCAAGATAGGGGAGTTGCACACTATCTTTTATCTTTGCTTTTTATTCTTATTAGTTTACCTTTCAGTTTTTGCTTTAGTGTCCTTTATCAAAAATAAAAAAAATAGTTATCTTGCTTGCTGCTGCTATGGGTTCCTCTGAGAACACCAAGTTGTGTGACTTCACTAGTCACAACAACAGTGACATTATCTGCTCTCATATTGCTACACCTGCTACTTCAGCACCTTCTTATGAGATTAAACCTGCTTTGCTGAACCTTGTTATGAAAGATCAATTCTCTGGTGCTAGAGATGATGTTGCTTTGCATTTAAATAATTTTATTGAGCTTTGTGATATGCAAAAGTACAAAGAAGTAGATGGTGATATTGTTAAGCTTAAGCTTTTTTCCTTTCTCCTTGAGAGATGAAGCTAAAATCTGGTTTCAATCCTTGCCTAAGAATAGCATAGACTCTTGGGATAAGTGCAAGGATGCTTTTATTGGGAAGTACTACCCCCCTGCTAAGATTATCCAATTGAGGAAATTGCCGCTGTCTACATCTCAACCTTCCACTTTGGGTAATCAACTAGGGGGCGTTAATTCGTACCATCAACACCCCGCCTGAATACCCCTGTACACAGACGAGTGTCGCCCACACACCAGCCCAGGAATCACTCTAGTGTGCGCGCTTACAATACGTACCAAGAACATAGGCACAACTGTAAAAGGATTCATAAGCCAAAGTGGCATGAATCAACATATTACAACCATAGCTGGTTCTTTACATAGATGGGGGCAGCGGACTATATATATACTATCTATGGCAGCACGGGCTTGGAGCGGCACCAATCCACAGGGATCTGACTGGATTACTCTCCTAGCTCGCGAACGCTTCGACTCCTCCTAGGGAAAGCGGATCCTTAGGTAAACCTGAAAATCTGGCTATGCGAATAGCCAGGGATAAAAGCCATGTGAGTACGTTTGAATGTAATCGCAAACAAGCAAACCAAGTAACATATACACCAACCAAAGCAATCCATGGCATTCAAGCATGCACAAGTTATTAGACTATATTAGTTATCATGGCATAGTAGTTTAAACAATATTAACATGATAAATATTAACATGATGAATCTATCATACTATCAGGAATAAGATTATTGCAATAACAGTCAACACATGGGCACTCATGATCATCGCATGATCATGCAACTTACCTCGGAGTCCTTACCGACTCCACATTAGGTCATCTCATGACCACCACTCATCTGGGTCCATGCAACGGGTTAGGTGTCCTCTGGTACCACCCAACCAATCCGGTCATCGCATGACCAACACCTCATCACATTCATCCCACCGAACTCATGTTGATCCCGAGTGTGACCTACCACGAACTGTGTCCAATATGGTGGACTCGGCTATTCGACTAGATTTGTGTGACTCTGCAGAGTTTGTGCACTTTACCCACACTATGGAGTCCCTCCTCCATCCATTACCTTGGAACGTATCCCAGGAGTGGACTAGGATTTCTCCAACGAGACCGTTCTACCGGTGTCTCCCCTTACCTTATCACCCGACATACTTCGCAAGTCATGCCTTGGGTTGCCCCGTGTCCTGCAGACACACCAGCCATCGCATGACAGCTGACCATCGCATGGTCCATAAACTTTGTCCCAATCGGGGACGGGCCCAAATCATCAACAACCGGCTCTCAAGACTACTGCCGCTTAACTGATTAGGGTAATCAGCGCACGCGTAGCCTTCCCTCCTTGGTGATACGCATAACAGAATCCACCGATAGACCGAATCAAGGCCTTCCCATACAGGCGAGTGTGGTTGCACTAGTAAAGCTTGGTTCGGTGGCACTTGATAAACAGTTACTCCAGTCCAATCCCATCAACAATATCAACTGAGCAACATATGATCAAGCATAGCAAAAAAATATACCATAGCAATAATAGTATACCATGATATCACATAGGCATGGTGAAGGCATATGATCTAATCATAGGTACAAAAAATATACATGGATACGATCAACATGAGCGGGATATTAGTACGGGCATGACATAAATAACATGGGCATGATATTAACCAGTAAACATGGCATGATTAATTTTAAGCTTATCATATCAAGTAGGCATATCATGATGACACAAGCATGATACTCACGAGCGAACATAGGATGATCTCGATAAACATATCACGCAAGCATGGCATAAGCATGTCAAGTCAAATTAACAGATCCGGGTTTAGTTCATCGTTTAAGCAACATGGCATATTCACATTTTTAAAGCACACAAGAACACACGGCATGATGCTTTAGAGCATATATGAGATGGCTTGCTTGCCTGGGGGGGTCGAACAATACGCCAGGCGGACGTGCGATCACCTTCCGAAAAGATCTGACAGGATCGACGATTCTTCGGCGAGGCCTAATGGCAACCGGGGGAAAAAGGGTAAATTTCACAATGCAAACACATCATCAAAGTTGCACCAACGGAACAGTCTCGGAAAACTGTGAACCTGGGCGCTTCAATCACCGGAATCGGAGTTACAGTCGCGAAGATACGACCGTTCGTTCGATAGGCAGAAATTTGTGCTTCTCGGGTGAACTCCCACTCCTTAACTGTTTCGGCCCGAAGAGAGAATGCGCAGTTCCGAAAATACGCTTTCACCGAAGCGAAAGCGCATTCCAGCCGCAGTAATAGCAAAATATGCTTTCTCCTCAGAGAAGCGTACTCCGGCCTAAGCAGCAGCAATATGCGCCTTCTCCACAAGAAAGCGTATTTGCTAAATATGCTTTCTCTTAATTCCTCGCGGGCCTGAGGCTTGAGGCGTTGACAAGCGGGGCCCGCCGTTCAGGCCATCTCTCTCCTCCCTGTATCTCCTCTGCTTCCTCTGTCTCGCCCGCGCTAGAGCAGAGGAAGGCTGGGGCGGGGCCGGCGTCCTTCGCCGCCGCTGACAGGGGGTCGGGACGGGTCGCAAGCGGTCCCTGCAGGTGCGCCTCGCCGGGCCGCGCAAGGGGGGGGGGGGTCCCGGGCCGCTCGGGACGGCCAGCGTCGCCGTCGCCACTCGCCGAGGCGCTTGATGTCACGAGAGTTCTTCTCGCCCCTCGTTGGTTACCCAAAGTGGAAGGTGACATGTAGCGTAGCGGCAATTTCCCTTGGTGAAGATACCAAGGTTTAGGGTCGACCAGTAGGACTCCAACAGATAAAAGAAGGTGGTGAAGTGAACAATGGCGCCGTTCACAACTCAAGGTTGCTTACTTCACCTGGACCTGCACACACAACAAATAACTTTGCTTCCCAATGAGTACAGAGTAGTTGTCAATTCCTCTGGCCTTGTTGTTTACAGAGGATAAAACGCACGGGATAATAATGATAGTGATAGCAACGGAAAATTAAATAAAGCAGTAAATTGATAGTGGGTGTAAACAGTGTTGGAAATATGGACCGGGGTCCCATGATGTTCACTAGTGATGTCTCTCTCCCAAAATATGATAAAATAGCCATGCGAGGTAAAAAAATTACAGCTGGGCAATTGACAGGATTATGTGCGCAAACCAATGCTAACTATGCTATAAAGAAAGAAAGAGGCTCAAAAGCATGGGCGGTACGCCAAGACAAGTAGACCGAAATCCATCTGCATCTACCTACTAATCATCCACCTTGAGATATCTATCCAGAACATCTCGCTGGTATTAAGTTGCGAATCCCACCCAAAGTGTAAACTCAAAGCAACAGACAACTGCATTAAAGAACTTCGCGTAAAGTAAACCATCCTTGCACCCCGCAAGTACAAGCACCGTTGTTTTCCCCCTTGTGGCAACAACACATCCCCTAGACTCATGTTTCTTTCACTCAAGCTAGTCATCAGGGGGCATGAACCCACAATCATGCATAACACTCCCTCTTGGAGTCACTACCTACTACTTGGCCAAAGCAATAACCAGCAACGGAGAACATGCAAGAATTACTCTAGAACATAAATATAAAAGAGGAGAATCAAATATATTACTCAAACACAATCTGAATATAATCTCATAATCCATCGGATCCCAGCAAACTCAGCATAGCAACAGCAGAAGGATTACATATGTGCCTCGATCATGTAGGGAAGCTCACGAGGTCTAATCCATGAAGAACAAAGAGGGGAGGAGAACATCAGATAGCTACTGATCATAGACCCATGGTCCAAGGTGGACTACTCACGGTTCATACGGGAAGCATCCATGGTGGTGGAGAAGCTCCCGGAGGTGGTTCCTCCCTCTGGCAGGGTGCCGGGAAAAGGTCTCCTGGTGCTTCCGATCTTGGAAGCGCGGCGGCGGCGGAACAGAGGAGAGATCGCAAAAAAGGGATCCCGTCACGGGGGTTTCACATCACGGAGAATATATGGGCGAAGGGGGGCAGCCAGGTGGGCCACCAGGGGTCTCACTGGCCCCCTGGCGCGGCCCCACCCTAGAGAGCGCCGGGAGGGTGCTTGGGGCCCTGGTGGGTCCCCTATGGCCCCCCCTCGGTGATTCCCGAAGCTTCTGCAACGCTGATTTTTTATTGGAGTTTTCCCGAAGTTTTGGAGCACTTTTAATATGGGGGAAACCAGAAATAGAAAAACAGCAGAAAACAGGAACTGTCACTAGGGTGCACTGATTTAAGAATTTAGTCCAAATATGATCAAAAGTGTATGGAAGTTCATCAATATCATAGCAATATCACACAAAAGAGGCATGGAGCAAGCAGAAATTATAGATACGTTTTGGACGTATCAACATCCCCAAGCTTAATTCCTGCTCGTCCTCGAGTAGGTAAATGATAAAAGCATAATTTCTGTGGTGACATGCTAACAACCATATAAGAACTTTTAAGTAAAGCAATCAAGGCATGTAATTCAATTCAAGTCATATCAGGCAAGATTCCATATTTAGCATTGAAACAAGCAACATAAGAACATAGCACTGTGGTACACTGAGTTAATAAGTTAGTCCAAATATGATCAAAAGTGTATGGAAGTTCATCAATATCATGGAAGTAGCACACAAAAGAGGCATCGAGCAAGCAGAAATTATAGATACGTTTTGGACGTATCAGCGCTTCAGCCGTGGCCTCTTGGCCGGGCAGGGACGATGGTAGTGGCGGGGCTCCTGGCCGGACTGCGCACGGCGGGGAGGCGCGGGGGAGCTGCGGCTTCGGGGGCTTCGGGGCTGCGGGCTGGGAGGCATTGGGGAGCAGGAGTGCGGAGCCGAAGCCATGGCCATGGCGGGGCTCGGCCGGCGGTGATCTGGACAAGGGGGCGATGAAGGGCTCGAGGGGGAGGAAGCTGGGGGTGCTGCGGGTGCTGTGCTGGAGAGGCTCGGGTGCTCCTTTTATACCCACGGGAAGGGAGGCTCGAGCGCAAGCTCAAAGGCTCTAGGCCATGGCTACGCCGAGACCATGCCGTGGAGCACCCGGTGTCGGCACGCCCAGCCAGGAGCTAGGGGACAAGGGGACGTGCACGCCGGGTCAGGCTTGGCGTGGGAATCACGAATGACATGATCAGACACGAAGAAATGGACACGGCAAAGCAGGGCACAATGTAAACACCTAGCTGGACGCGAGTTGGACGTGAGTTGGACACGCCACATGCGTGGTCACCCAGGCCACCACGTGTCCCGGGCGTGCTAATGACCAGGGACCATGTCTACTGTGGGAGGTGACTCCTTAGGAGGTGCAAGAACCGAGGTGTTGACCTGCTTGGCATGGAGCTCTGAAAGTGACCAGGCCTAGCTTGGACCATCAAGGTGCTTGTCATGAACTGGGGGAGGCACATCTAGGGTATGGGTCTGAAACTTGGGTCACAGCAATCTTATCCAAAGGTGATTACCTCTGCCAAGTTTGAGCTCAAATGGACCACTTTACATACCACTTCCTTTACACATGCACCATCTAGGCAGAAGGTGTTTGTGCTGTGGTGTGGCTAGCACACTAGTCTCCTTGGCTTGAAATTTGGCAGAGCTTAATGATACAGTAGGATAAGTATGTGCACAAAATTTCAGCTCAAATGGGCAAGGCTAGCTTGCACTTCCTTCACAAAGTTTCCTGCTGGACAAAAACTTTGGGAATTTAGTGTGGATAGTTGGATTTCCCATTATAGCTGAAATTTGGCACAACGCCATGACATGGGCAGGGGAGATGGAAAAAAAAGTTTGGAAGGGAATGGGAAAACATAAATAACACTTCCTTTGGAAAGTGCTATTCTGCCTTGAATTTGCAAATGGAAGCTATGCTCATAATTTGAACTATGGAACCCCATATTTTGATAGAAATGGCCATTGGTTGGATACTAGGAGCTCCACAATTCATTTGAGCACCAATGGGGCAACCAAAATGGTAGCCCTTTGCAAATGGGCTAGAATGGGATTATTGTCTTTATAAAGGAAATCACAATTTCCTTTATTCAATCATATCCAATATCTCCGGGCAAGGTCAAGAGGATAACCAAGATCATCTACACAAGTTTACATAACCTTTAGAGATGTCTAGATATATTCATGGGTTTAATTCCATCGATTGGCACAAAATGGAATTAAGCTGATACGAAGAACATTGCACCTGACCTGGCAATGTCTTTGCATATCCCGGGCTCGAGGGTCTAGGGAGGGAGTCTTGCCTTGCAAAGGGGCAGAGAAAAGGGTTGCAAGATCAAGGATTATCTGGATTCTTCTGGTCATAAACCAGACTACAGGGGAAAAAGATCGGGAGAAAAAGCTGGGAAGGAATAACATCACAACAATTGATAACCCGATTTTTGGGATGTTACAAACTTTCCCTCCTTAAAAGAATCTCGTCCTCGAGATTCCTAGGGTTAGCTGAAAATTGCACCAACTCCTCGAAAACTTCCTGGCTGGGGAAGAACGATGCACGGGTGCATCACGATCGAGATACGGATATCGCGTGGTCGCCTCCACTGCTAGGGGTCACCATTTTTAGAAAAGCTAAAGATTCACTTTTCCAAAAATGCTGAGGTCACCCCGATGAACAGTTCTTCTCCTGCTGACATGTGGGTCCAAGGCCCATTGTCAGCCTATTGTTCTTCTTCCTCTGGCTACCTCCGCTTCTCCTGTGGTGGTGCTACTCCGAGCGGAGCTGGGGCTACACGCACCTAGCCCATAGGGCACTCAGGACCCTACGGCGGTAGTGTGCGGCGTGCACGGTGTCGATGCGGCGAGTGTGCTCGCATCGCGGGTCAGCATCTAAGTCGACACTCCTCGTGGATTCTCTTCGGGGCGCCGATGGTCGGGCGGCAAGGCTCCTGGACCTTGCTCACCGTAACCGGGCTCGGGCTATAAATGACGACGGCGCGGCTTATCCTAGCTCACGACATGCCGCTCTAATACCTCTTCGGCCTGGAGGAGCTGGATCCACGGTCTCCTGGCAAGGCCGTGTTCCTGGAGCTGCTATAGTGCCTGCTCGCTGGGCTGCTAGCTGCGCTGGTCGGCTCATCTCTCTTGCTGTGGGTGGTCACCCGGCAGGAGCGAGCTCGCGAGAGGGAGGGAAGGGATGCGGCATCTCATGTCAGAATCCCAACTAGGGTAAGTGCTAGGGTTGCTTGATCCCTTTGCATCATGAAAAATCCAAAAATAATTTCAAAAATGGGGAAAAGGAAAGCCCTGAGAATTTAAATAAATCGCCAGATAAAAATCTTTTTCCAAAAATCATTTGAACATTTGGAAAATTCCTATAAATGATGGTGATCATTTCAAAAGTGTTTTGTGTTCATTCCCATGCCCATGGAATTTTCTAAAATTCACAAAGTGCCTTGGAAATTAAATTTGACCCTTATTTGAATTGAAATTCAAATGTATTGAATTTCTAAAATGCTCAAAACCTAGGGGTGGCTTGCTTCTGGTCACCTAGGGTTTATAAAATTATTTGGGCATTTTATTAAATTTCCTAGGTATTTAATACTAAGGCAAAACAAAATAATAGAAATAAAAAATAAAAAAAAGAAAAGGAAGAAGCCCCCTGGCCATCTGGCCCAACTCATTCCCCCCAGCCCACCAGGCGGCCCAGCCCACCTCCTCGTTGTCGGCTTCCTCCCCGGGCACGAGCACACAACTGCGTGCCCGGCATGCCATGGCCGCCGTGGCCACCAGGGCCACGCAGCTACTCCCCGCCCACGTCACCTACGCCACGGAGAACGCCGCGACGCCACGCGTCCATTCCCCCTCTCCCTCTCGCGAATCCCGAGCGGCCCGAGCGCACGCCGGAGCGACGCCGTCGAACCTGCGTGGCCATCATCCTCCTTGAGTTGTGCCATGATGTCCACGAGACTCCTCGGCGTTTCCTTCGCCTTCACGTGCGAGTAATCGAGCCGGCGAGCTCCACAGACGCCGCGACCTCCACACCGTAGCCGTCAGCACCTTTGACACCAGGGTGAGCCCCTCTTTCTTTTGCCCCCTCCCACGCGTCTCCCCGTTGTCAGAATTTCCGAGCCCGCCTGTGCAGTACTCCGGCTGCCGCGTTCCTCAACACTGGCGAGGCTCCGGTGCCCCCAAGGCCTTCCCGTGGCCGCGAGGCGACGCAGCCGAGGCTGGGGAGTAGCCCCATGCTTTCCCCGTGCCAAACCGTGGCCGGGAAGCCCACCCCGGCGTGTCGCCGCCGTGCGCAGTGGCCGCCGGCGGAAAACCGCCGGTGGGCGGTTTAGATTAGGAGTTAATCCCCCCCTAACCCCCCTGGTGCACTCGCTGACAGTGGCCCCCACCCCCTAATCAAATCGGCTTAATTTAAATAACCACGGGATTTAACCTCTATGCCACTGACAAGCCGACCCCACCAGTCAGCCCCCCCCCCCCCCCCGTGACATCATGATGACGCAATGCTGATGCAGTAAATGAAAATTGATTTAAAAGAATTCCAGAAAATCCAGAAATTGTTCAAAACTTCATTAAATCATAGAAAATTCATATTAACTCCAAATTAAACAAATAATATATGAAAAATTATCATAAAAATGCAAGGATTATGAATATGCAACTTGTTTCTATGTTTGACTATTTTAAAATGGGTGGACAGTAGCAAACATGCATATGGGATAATTTGAATTTGAATTTGAAGTTTGAATTTGCAATTCAATTGCAATACACTTCAATTAACTTGAATCTTCAACACATAAGTGCTATATACCTCATGTCACAACATTAACATGTGCTTGAGCATTGTACTTTATTTGTGTTCCCCCCCTTTTGTTGATGATTGCTCCGGTGACAGACGTTACGAGACGGTGATCACCCCTGAAGAAGAAGACCATCGTTAAGACCCATGTATCGTCAGCAAGGCAAGCAAACCCCATTGATCATGTCTATAAAATCCCAATTCCCTCTCAGTCTCGCTTATGCATGTGTAGGAGATCACCTTGTATCGATTCTACCACATAGTTGAACCCATATCCGATGCATGACCTATCATCTTGTCACAGTAGTAAGCAAACCACAATCCTAGCTGACATAGGAGTTGATTGATATCATGTGGCCCCTGCAACTGTTACTTCTCATTGCATGCTTAGAGTTTATGATAGAGGCGAAGGTGTCCCGATGTTTCGATGAGATGGTAGAGATCGATTATGGTGGAGGCAACTTTCACGATCCGACTACGAACGTGCGAAGACGTTGCGCCTTAGCGATCGCTAAACCAACTCCGAGAGGTTATTGATCCCGCGGATGCACGATCAACCTGACCACGAAGGTCTAATTCCTGCAAGCAATCGAAGAACAAGCAAGAACTAAGAATTGCAATCTGGATATTGCGAATATAAGATGAATGATTACGAAAGTTGGGGTTCCAATGAGGTCTTGGCCTGGTCGGATGACACAAACGAAGAGCTCGAAGTTGCGGCTATGGCTAACTTATATCTAATTAAAACCCAAGTCTAAACGACGCCCTAAGGGCTGTATATATGGGGGAACAGAGGGGATTTTCGTGACCCCTTGGAGGTGGGGTCCGAAAACAACCCTAACTCGGTTTCCCCACACATACGGACTCTAAAAACAGCCTATAATGTGGTATTTCGAAATTACATGGGCCCAGCCCAATATTAAGGTGACGCAGCACCTATAATTGCTCTTGGACGAAAATAATGAAGTGGCATCTCGTGTATTCCGTCCAAGCCTTCATGCATGCCTTATGGTGGCTTCAACGTGCGAAAATCCCCACTGGAAACTCCACTGTACTTTCCCCCGCGCGCACCTTCTTCTCCATTCTTGATCCCACTCCAATGACCATCCTTCGTGTCCATGCTAGGTCCTTCATTCATAAGCAAAACAAAAGTATCTAATTTAGGCAGCATCATATGTTCATGAACAATAGAAGGATTCGCAAGAAACGAAAGTACCTGATAATTTAGTTGACGTGCACGTGCTCTAGTAACTGGTCCAGTATGTGTAGTTGGTGAGGGTATGGGTGTAACATTAGTAGGGATGTCCTCATCATCCTCCCCTTCTTGAATTGAAGTCGTCCTCGACGGAAGCTCATCATCTTCTCCCAAATAAGGTTTCAAATCTGCAATGTTAAATGTGGGACTAACCCCAAAATCTGCAGGTAGCTCAAGTTTATATGCATTATCATTAATTTTCTGTAAAACCTTAAAGGGACCATCAGCTCGTGGCATTAACTTAGACTTGCGCAAATCAGGAAACCTATCTTTACGTAGATGTAACCAAACAAGATCTCCTGGTTCAAACACAACATGCTTTCGACCCCTATCACCAGCAAGCTTGTATCTAGCATTCATGCGCTCAATGTTTTCTTTAGTTAACTCATGCATTTTTAATATCAATTCAGCACGTTGCTTAGCATCAAAATTAACCTTCTCCGAAGATGGAAGAGGCAGCAAATCAATAGGTGCACGAGGTAGAAAACCATAAACAATCTCAAAAGGGCACATTTTAGTGGTAGAATGCACTGAACGATTATAAGCAAATTCAATATGAGGTAAACATTCTTCCCACAGTTTCAAGTTACTTTTTAAAACAGCCCTAAGCATAGTAGACAAAGTCCTATTGACCACTTCAGTTTGTCCATCAGTTTGGGGATGACATGTAGTACTAAAAAGTAGTTTAGTCCCCAACTTAGCCCATAAGCATCTCCAAAAATGGCTAAGAAACTTAGTATCACGATCCGAGACAATAGTATTGGGCACACCATGTAAACGAATAATCTCTCCAAAGAATAAATCAGCAACATTAGCAGCATCATCGCTTTTATGACATGGTATAAAATGTGCCATCTTAGAAAATCTATCCACGACAACAAATATGCTATCCCTCCCCTTCTTTGTTCGAGGCAAGCCTAAAACAAAGTCCATGGATATGTCCTCCCACGGAACACTAGGTACAGGTAAAGGCATGTATAAACCATGAGGATTGAGTCGTGACTTAGCTTTTTGACATGTAGTGCAGCGAGCAACAAAACGCTCAACATCCCGTCTCATCTTTGGCCAAAAGAAATGTGTAGCAAGTACGTCCTCCGTCTTTTTCACGCCAAAATGTCCCATTAATCCTCCTCCATGCGCCTCCTGCAACAACAAAAGACGAATAGAGCTAGCTGGAATGCATAGCTTGTTAGAACGGAACACAAATCCATCATTAAGCACAAACTTGTTCCATGTTCTACCCTCTCTACAATTCTGCAATACATCTTTAAATTCCGCATCATTTACATATTGTTCTTTGATTGTCTCTAAACCGAATATCTTGAAGTCAAGTTGTGAAAGCATAGTATAACGACGAGACAAAGCATCAGCAATAATATTATCTTTCCCCTTCTTGTGTTTAATGACATAAGGGAAAGTCTCAATAAATTCAACCCACTTAGCATGTCTACGATTAAGTTTTGCTTGACTTCTTATGTGTTTCAAAGATTCATGATCAGAATGTATAACAAATTCTTTGGGCCATAAATAATGTTGCCAAGTTTCTAATGTCCGAACAAGAGCATATAATTCCTTATCATAAGTAGAATAGTTCAGACTAGGCCCACTCAATTTTTCAGAAAAGTATGCAACAGGTTTAGCATCTTGTAATAACACACCTCCCAAACCAATCCCACTAGCATCGCATTCAAGCTCAAAAGTCTTATTAAAATCAGGAAGTTGGAGCAAAGGAGCATGTGTTAACTTATCTTTCAATACCGTGAAAGCTTCTTCCTGTGCGGTACCCCAAGTAAAAGGCACATCCTTGCGTGTAAGCTCATTGAGAGGTGCAGCAATGGTGCTGAAATCTCTCACAAAACGCCTATAGAATCCAGCGAGGCCAAGAAAACTCCTCACTTGTGTGACCGTTTTGGGCTGCGGCCAACTCTCAATTGCCTCGATCTTGGCATGATCAACTTCAATTCCCTGCGGAGTAACAACATAGCCAAGAAACGACACTCGGTCGGTGCAAAAGGTGCACTTCCCAAGGTTACCAAATAAACGTGCATTACGTAGAGCAATAAAAACAGCACGTAAATGATCCAAATGTTCCTCCAAAGATTTGCTATAAATCAGTATATCATCAAAATAGACTACCACAAATCGTCCAATGAAAGCACGTAAAACCTCGTTCATTAATCTCATAAAAGTGCTAGGTGCATTAGTTAACCCAAAAGGCATGACTAACCACTCATATAATCCAAACTTAGTTTTAAATGCCGTTTTCCATTCATCCCCTAATTTCATGCGAATTTGATGGTATCCACTACGCAAATCAACTTTGGAAAACATGGTAGAGCCACTTAATTCATCAAGCATATCATCTAGCCTAGGAATAGGATGACGATAACGAATAGTAATATTATTAATGGCTCGACAATCAACACACATACGCCATGTTCCATCCTTTTTAGGCACTAATATAACAGGAACAGCACAAGGACTAAGGGATTCACGTATGTAACCTTTGTCGAGTAGCTCTTGTACTTGACGCTGAATCTCCTTCGTCTCCTCCGGATTGGTACGGTATGGCGCACGGTTGGGCAGCGAAGCACCGGGAATTAAGTCAATCTGATGCTCAATCCCTCGAATAGGTGGTAATCCCGGTGGTACGTCTTGTGGAAAGACGTCAATAAACTCCTGCAAAAGGTCAGTGACAACAGGAGGCAAAGAAGGAGGCAATTCCTCAAATGAAAACAAGGCTTCTTTGCACACAAAAGCATAGCACACATATTGACTAACATCCAAATCCGAAATATCAACCTTAGTAGCAAGCAAAGTTGGACTAGTCAATTTAATTTCATTAGAAACAACAGAAGAAGATTTGCTATTAGTCTTATGTTGTTGCTCAAATTCTTTAGCTGCTATCTCATTTTCACTCTTATTTTTCTCCTGTTTAGCTTTACTAGCTCTAGCAAGATCATCTTTCACAATTTGTTCAGGAGACATAGGAAGTAAAGCAATATTTTTATCCTGATGAACTAGAGTAAACTGATTTGTCCTACCATGGTGTACAACATTCCTATCAAATTGCCATGGTCTACCAAGTAAAAGAGAGCATGCTTGCATGGGTACCACATCACAATCAACATAATCAGCATATGCAGCAATGCTAAAGTGCACACGAACAGAACGTGTTACCTTAATCTTACCACTATTGTTAAACCACTGAATATAGTACGGATGGGGGTGTGGTCTTGTGGTGAGAGATAGCTTCTCCACCAACTCCATGCTAGCCAAGTTGTTGCAACTCCCTCCGTCAATGATGATGCGAACCGAACGTTCTTTCACCACTCCCTTTGTGTGGAACAAATTATGCCTCTAGTTTTGCTCGGCCTTCGTTACCTGCACACTTAATACACGTTGAGCAACCAAACTAGCATATTTATCTGCATCATCAGGAGTCATATACTCTATATCATGAGCATCATCATGGGCACCCTATTCCTCATGAGCAATGAGAACTAGAGTCTCCTCATCATAGTCACTCGCTGACTCATACCCACCATCCGCCGTAATAGTCATCACACGCTTGGAGGGACAGTCTTTTGCGAAGTGACCTCCACCTTGGCACCTGCGACATTTAATATCACGATCTCGTGCTTGCCCTGTGGACGCCATGGAGGAAGAAGAACTCGCCGCTGGACCACTCTGTGCACCCTTGAATGGTGGCGCTGGCTGTTTTGGTGGCTCCCTGTAAGAATGAGCGGCTGAAGTAGATGGTGGCGCAGCAGGACGTGTGGATGTAGAAGCTCCACGCGATGTCCATGATGTATTTCGTCCTGCAGAAAAGTTAGGTCTCGTAGCGGCCTGTCGATCCTGCACTTCACGTTCAGCTTTACAAGCAAGATGAAACAAACGAGTGATAGTAGCAAAGTCCTTGTATTCTAGAATAGTTTGTATCTCCCTGTTTAAGCCACCCATAAAACGTGCAAGCATAGCTTCATTATCCTCTACTAGGCCACATCTAATCAATCCAGTTTGTAATTCTTGATAATATTCCTCTACAGAATTTTTTCCTTGTCTCAAACGCTGTAATTTTTGTAACAATTCACGTTGATAATAAGGAGGAACCCAGCGAGTACGCATAGCATCTTTTAAAGCAGCCCAAGTAGTTGGAATATTATTAGCATGCAATCTACAATGTTCAGACCACCAAATAGATGCAAAGCCCGTGAATTCACAAACAGCAGCAGTAACGCGTCTATTCTCAGGATATTGTAAACATGTAAAACGTTGTTCAGTTTCTAACTCCCAAGTAAGATAAGCATCAGGAATATATCTACCCTCAAACGGCTTAAGATTCAATTTAAGTTTAGGCACATGTTCATCATCGCGTACCTGAGGGGGTGGTTGGTGTCGACCGTGGCGAATGTTGGGACGTGGACGTCCAGCTGGCTGCTCATAGGCCGCTTCCTGTTCCACCTCCTCCTCGTAATCACCCTCGTAGTTGTCGTCCTGGGCGACGTCAGAAGCAGCAGCAGCAGCAGTAGCAGCAACTGCAGCAGTAGGAGGAGCACCAATACCAGCAGCTTGTCCTCGCGGAAACAGAATACGTCGTGCACGTGGTAGTGGCGGTGGCTGTGGCTGTGCTGAAGGTAGGCGTGCGATCAACTCAGTAAACTTGGCGTCGAGCTTGGTGTCGATCATTTTCTCCACGCCATCAATCGCCTCTGTAAATCTGGTCTCGATGTCCTGCACCTGTTGAGACATCATACGTGCAAATTTATCATGTAACTCCTTGTTTGTCATGTTCTCCCAATCGGGTGCATCCCGCGCCACTTCATCATGTGATCCTGGCATGGTTAGCAGAAATAGAAAACACACAGGAATATGATCCTACTTCTACTAATGGGATGGATGTGGGGTGGTGGAAAGCACAAATCCGTCAAGCTTTTCTTACGTTCTTACCGATTCTTACCTAGCAGCAGGTGGTGATGTACAACCAACGGGTCAAAACTCTCAGAGATATGGTAGAGCGATGGCCAGGAGGTGTCAAAACGCACGATGTAGAATATATGTGGAGCTGTAGGAAGGCTGACAAGTATGGTAGGAAAAACTCAACAGTAATCAAAACAGAGATGCAAAGCTGAATAAACACTCAACGTCGGTACTGTGCTGATCCTAGGATAGACCGTACTAGAGACGCGAGCCTAAAACACCAACGAAAGCACGGCGCGGCACGTAACAACTGTGAAGCACACTCTGAATTTTTTTTTTCTCTCTCTCTTTTTTTTTTTTTTTTTGCTTTTTTTTTTTTGGCGATGCGGGACTGCGGGGGCTGAAAAAGTGCGAAAAAATCACTATGGTGGCGAACGTCTCAAAACGAGTTTCTGGACCTAAGGAACGTATGGGCACGAAATTTTTTTACCCCTGAAAATTTTGGCCTAAAAACTCCTCTGAAAACCGTGCCAGACTCCAAATTAAACAAATAATATATGAAAAATTATCATAAAAATGCAAGGATTATGAATATGCAACTTGTTTCTATGTTTGACTATTTTAAAATGGGTGGACAGTAGCAAACATGCATATGGGATAATTTGAATTTGAATTTGAAGTTTGAATTTGCAATTCAATTGCAATACACTTCAATTAACTTGAATCTTCAACACATAAGTGCTATATACCTCATGTCACAACATTAACATGTGCTTGAGCATTGTACTTTATTTGTGTTCCCCCCCTTTTGTTGATGATTGCTCCGGTGACAGACGTTACGAGACGATGATCACCCCCGAAGAAGAAGACCATCGTTAAGACCCATGTATCGTCAGCAAGGCAAGCAAACCCCATTGATCATGTCTATAAAATCCCAATTCCCTCTCAGTCTCGCTTATGCATGTGTAGGAGATCACCTTGTATCGATTCTACCACATAGTTGAACCCATATCCGATGCATGACCTATCATCTTGTCACAGTAGTAAGCAAACCACAATCCTAGCTGACATAGGAGTTGATTGATATCATGTGGCCCCTGCAACTGTTACTTCTCATTGCATGCTTAGAGTTTATGATAGAGGCGAAGGTGTCCCGATGTTTCGATGAGATGGTAGAGATCGATTATGGTGGAGGCAACTTTCACGATCCGACTACGAACGTGCCAAGACGTTGCGCCTTAGCGATCGCTAAACCAACTCCGAGAGGTTATTGATCCCGCGGATGCACGATCAACCTGACCACGAAGGTCTAATTCCTGCAAGCAATCGAAGAACAAGCAAGAACTAAGAATTGCAATCTGGATATTGCGAATATAAGATGAATGATTACGAAAGTTGGGGTTCCAATGAGGTCTTGGCCTGGTCGGATGACACAAACGAAGAGCTCGAAGTTGCGGCTATGGCTAACTTATATCTAATTAAAACCCAAGTCTAAACGACGCCCTAAGGGCTGTATATATGGGGGAACAGAGGGGATTTTCGTGACCCCTTGGAGGTGGGGTCCGAAAACAATCCTAACTCGGTTTCCCCACACATACGGACTCTAAAAACAGCCTATAATGTGGTATTTCGAAATTACATGGGCCCAGCCCAATATTAAGGTGACGCAGCACCTATAATTGCTCTTGGACGAAAATAATGAAGTGGCATCTCGTGTATTCCGTCCAAGCCTTCATGCATGCCTTATGGTGGCTTCAACGTGCGAAAATCCCCACTGGAAACTCCACTGTACTTTCCCCCGCGCGCACCTTCTTCTCCATTCTTGATCCCGCTCCAATGACCATCCTTCGTGTCCATGCTAGGTCCTTCATTCATAAGCAAAACAAAAGTATCTAATTTAGGCAGCATCATATGTTCATGAACAATAGAAGGATTCGCAAGAAACGAAAGTACCTGATAATTTAGTTGACGTGCACGTGCTCTAGTAACTGGTCCAGTATGTGTAGTTGGTGAGGGTATGGGTGTAACATTAGTAGGGATGTCCTCATCAGTTTACAATGAGGATGCTTTTGATGTGAGTCGGGATGATGGTGAACATGGTGTTGATGAAAGTGAAACTGTGTTGGTGAATCTACCCTAATACAAGGTGAACGATGAGAGGCTGTGTAGGAGTACACAGTGGGTTGTCTCGTTGAACACAGCCTTAATCCCGAGTTCTTGTATGGTAATCCGAGACAAAGAGTACAACCACACATTGGGCTCACTGACCCCTCTCAACCTAGTAACTCACCCCGATCCAAGTCCATGAGTCACACCTAGTTCGGGATTTCCATTCGGCATATGCATAGAAAGATAAAGGAAATGAAATGTGGCATTCATGGTATGGCTTGTAGAACATGGCTTGCCAAGCGGAGAACCATCCGTCGAGGTGGGCTTGTCGGTTGTGCCTACCTTGTTTGAGTCCTGGCTGGAAGCTCGGCCGGAACTCCAGTTGGGTTTTGGAACTCAGACAGTTGACTCCTTGGACTAGAACGGAGCTGTGGGCGAAGTGTTGTGGTGAACATCCGCGCTGTCACCTCTTGAACGGTGGAGAGACCTGGCGGTAAATGATGGTCATGTGTGTGTAGTTTACACCCTTGCAAGGATAACAAAACTATTCGAATAGCCACGTCCGCAGTAATGGACTACTTGGAAAGTTGTGCTTGGTTATTGGACAACTTGAATGGATACTTATAAAACTCGCAAGATAAGCGTGAGTGCTATGGTGTGTTTCCTCGTGGGGAAGTCGAGGAAGTATCCATAGTGGTGTATTGGTTGGAGACATGTAGTGGACTCGTGTACGTTTCTTACCTCAAGTCTGGTACTCGTAGTTCAGGACTAGCCAAGTCAAAGCTGGCACTTCTGCATGATGAAAACCCCACCTCCCTTTACCTTGATACTTGAGCATGAGTAGTGTAGTTCTGATGTAAGTCTTGCTGAGTACGACTTTGTACTCACGTTTTCTTATTCTATGTTTTAAATGGAAACCCAGACCCCGATGGAGACACCTTCCTGAAGCTCGACGTTGACTAAGTTAGCATAGTCCCAGACAACAGTCTGGTCCCTCGTGGAAGGGCATGTATGTTTACAAGGCTTCTCTAAGCCATTTGTTAAACTTGTCTGTACTCAGACCTAATTTGCTTCCGTTGTATTATGTAATGTTGATCACCGACATGTGATCTTTGTATACTCTATGTGTAAGTCAATAAAGAAGTACTTTGTAGAGTTATGTGATGATACCTGCTGTTCATACTAGACATGTGTGCTGCGTGTATGATTATAACATGAATGTCTTAGTATGGGTTTTCGAGACCTTAGTTGTGATCTGGCTGGCGGTCTTTTATACACCTAGTGGCCCTTAGATGTGCGCAGCTTGGGGCATCGCGATGCGATTGCTCGTGACTCTGTCACGTGCACACTTTGTTGTATGATCGAGCCCGCCCTAGACCCCGACTAAGTGATCGGGATGGAGTAAGTCTATGTAAGAGTTAGGATTCAATCGATAACATGGTTGAGGCCACTTGTCTATGAGTATGGGATTCACCACCCATAAGCATTTAGACTTGTGAGCGGACGATGAGGACCCATCTCAGTTGATCATCCGTCCTGGATGGGATGCCCCTCACGTTCGATGCTTTCCGAGAGTGTTCTATGCTTGGCCTTGTCTGCTTAGACAAGTGGGTACGGCTCTCGGCTCTCCATGTGATTGCATCGTGACTGAAATTACATACGCATACCCCGGGTCCCGACAGCTCGGGAGCGAGACGACGATGGCGCGGCGGCTGGAGATCCTTTATGCTTGCTCCACCATCGCTTTGGACCGGCGGAATGAGAAGGATTGCAGCGACGCGAGGCAGCGGGCTACCGGATATCATGCAAGGTGGTGACGGTGGCGCCACTGTGTCGGGGCTTGCATGGGGTGGTCAGAAGGGTTCTGGCAACGCGAGGGTCCCGCCTCTGGTTTCTCCTCATCGAGTGACAACCAGGCCGGACGGGCATCGGGGTAGGATCTGGGTCTGGAATTGTACTGGAAGGTTGCAAGGCTTTTTCCGCAATAAAATTCTCAGAGTTTATCTGAGATTGCGACTGGGTTTGGGACTGGGTTCATGGGTCGGGAAAATCGCCTCTGAATCCCGGGTCAAAGGTCTGGAAAAATGGAGCATGCGCTGATAGGCGTGAGATGTGTCCTTGCATTCCATCTGGGTACTGGGGTGATCGTACCCATGGGGAATAAACTCGTGTGTCCGTGTGCGTGCAACGTGCGGGCAGCATACTCAAAACAGCACACATGCAATTCAAGAAAGACACATCAGATAGAATCACACTAAGAAGTTTTAATGCCAGTGGGTATATGTACTCTGAGCTTACATATACCTAAACCAGTTCACATTTATTAGAGACTCAGAACGAGTC
Source organism: Bromus sterilis (assembly GCA_950022295.1). Taxonomy (NCBI): domain Eukaryota; kingdom Viridiplantae; phylum Streptophyta; class Magnoliopsida; order Poales; family Poaceae; genus Bromus; species Bromus sterilis. The sequence goes on along the minus strand of OX465595.1, from coordinate 234,724,029 downwards.
CAATATTATGGGTGTAAGTGCTCTACTGATTACAAACATCTTGGAAAACCCATTGTCAGTTATGTTAAACATTTTTGCGTAACAGGGGATAGATGCAACAGACACGCAAACAAACACGGCATACATAAAGCATTACAACACACAGGAGATACAAGCATCACACGCAACACAAGCAACAGAAGCAAGCACGACTTGACTACGCACCTCACGATAACCACTCACTCGGCTCTACGGTTTCTCTCCTTTGACGAGGACGGAAGACCATCTAGGAAACATCTAAAGAACTATTCTTGCACAGGATCTCCTGGAGGATGCAGGCTGAGATGCTTCCTGAAGTCGAGTAACTCAACTACTCGGGACTCAACTCCTGGGGCAGCGGCGGGATCATGTTGGAGCAGACCTTGCCGAAACTACGGAAGGATGGTTCTGCTTGTGGGGTTTGCGTAGACAGTGCCTGGGTTGCACTCGTCCACAGGTTCGGAGGGTAGCACAACTTGAGAGGGTAGCATAGGGTTTGGCAGCGGCGGATCGACGGCTTGGGAGGTGCCTTGGCGTCCTGCGCGGTACATGGCTGCAATAGCTTGCGTTATGCCACTATCCATGGCTTTGAACTCCCCAAGAATGTCGTTGAGGAGTAGTCCCTGGGCGGTGCTGAACTGAACCAGGCGAACTATTGTCGGGTCGGCTTCCTTGGTTGCGTCGGCGAGCTCGCAGCCAAAGCTTGACACATTCAGGAAGTAGAGGAACTCCCGCATCTCCCCGATCTGCGGAAACTTGTATCGGAGGCAACTGACAGGTTCTGCGGCAGCCGTCTGAATGGCCAACGCTGCAGTGGGCATGGGCTTTCCCTCAAAGACTACGGGCTCCCCAATCTTATCGGGACCAAGGTGGATGAGCACCTTTGCACAATATGGGAAAAGGCGAGGGACAAGCTCGGATTGGAACAACTAGTAATCGGGGTTAACACCGCAGCCAAGGGCTTGGAAAACCATTTCCCAAAGTATGCGGGGAAAACTAGCATGGTTGGTTGCCGAGGTCTTGCTATGAAAGGTGGGGGCTCTAAAAAGGCCGGACATGGCTCCCAGGGAACACTGGCTGGGGTTCTCTGGTGGTCTGGCTTACTAAGCAAGGAATGTTGCTGCAAGGACGACGGGGTCTTATCGGCAGCAAGGCTAGGGCACACAGGCATGGCGGAGATCTTTCTCAGACAAAGAGAAGGATACGCCTGGCACGACAGACAACTAGGGTTGGTTGGGGTCCAATCCAAGGGTAGCTAGGTGGTCGGTCCACTGGTTAGGCGATCATCAAATCCGACTATGTCAACTGTTAATATACAGTGACCATGCCGGATGCCTCGGAGAGGGGAAACACTATTGGGCTTACTATCGGTCTCACTGCCGATGGGACGACTCGGAGCCAAACATTCAAACCGACAAAGACGGAGCAAACAACAAAAAACAGACACCAAGAAGCAAACAGAGCTCGACATCTACGGGTTAACACATGTAAGGTTCGATATGCGGTACTGTTCCAGATCTAGATGTTTCCATCCAGATCCGGGGACGAAGCACATATCGGTCCCATCGCGACATATGACAATGCCATATGCCCCGGATTTCCAACATGATATCACAACATTATAGATACAAGGATACAACATCTCATACAATCGGCATACTACTGCCTTAAATACAATACAACAGCGGAAGATACATGTCTGAGTACAGACTACAATCAAAAGCCTAGTGGCAAAGGTAAAATCATCGATCCCCATAACCACACGGGTCCAGGCCCTCCGCCGGGATCTTCCTAACTAGTCCTCGTCGAGTCTCCACGTGAAACGTCGATCACCGAACCTGTTGTCGATCAAGAACCCTGAAAAGAGTTTGGGGGTAGTATCAAGAGTACAGAGGTACTCAGCATCCAACTGTAGTGGTCATCTGACCCAGCAAGGACTTCATCACTCGTCTTTCTAGGACAACTAGTAGTTTACGGTCAGGATGGGGTAAGTGGTGAGGTTGCTGCCGCACTAGCATTTATGAAGTGGCTAACGATCTAGAGAGTAAGATAAGAAGCCCAGCATTCGATGAGGAATCGCCTCCAACAAGTCTTTCTATCAACTACTTACGCAATCATAACACCTATCCTATCCTTGTCCTCCTCTTCGCATCCCGACGAAGAAGAAGAAGTCAAGGCACACACACATTGATCAGCTCATAATTAAGATTAACTCAGTTGTTGTTGTCTATGAACAAGGAGTAGGTCTCAAGTCGTCCATAACCGTGGACACGGCTTCTCGAAAAGATTTAACCCTGCAGGGGTGTACCAACTTCCCATTACGAGGCTCCGCACGCACGCCCATCTCTCTCAGTTGCTACCCATGATAGGCAACCATTTTATGATTTAGTCCCAAGAAATCCGGAACGACATGTCCCTCTAACTAACAACGCACAAATCTGGGTGGCCCCCGTCGAGTCGACATCCAACTCAAAAGACGGCCGCGCTCTCGAATCAGCCTCTACCGTCTGGAGGAGGTCGGGTTAGCTACCCAAACAGATGCGGGCAGCCCCCTAGCTTCCAAGTGTGGACCAACAAAGTAACTATGTCTCCGCTTGCCCGAGTTGTTTGAAAATCTGCGAGGTCGACACTCGCACACACACGCTTTGCAAAATGTAAAACCAGCTTGGGCCACCACTAGAAATGTTTGAAGCTAGATAGGTAAGAAGAGGAGACCCCATAAAATCCCTCACGCGGTTAGGCACGCTCAGTCTTAAAACAAATACCCGGAACTCGGGTCCTAGGTGACTCGAATGGAACAAAGCGTCGGGGCGGGATAACCTAGACCTTCCATCCTTCGTCGAATATAGTCAACATTATAATAATCATATCATCAACAACAATATAATAATGTGATATCCCAAACCAAGGAGTAACAGGGTAACATCGTAGCATCCTAAGCATGCAAACTAAGCAGGGGCTGAGCAACGAGAAATAGTAACATAGCAGTACATGGTTTGCTGGGAGGGGACATGGCTGTATCGGTTTCAAAGAGCCTGTAAACATGTGGTAGGATCAAACATCGAACCTAACCTAGACTAGCATGCAAACCGCTGGTTGAAATAGAATGGATCGTAAGTAACGTATAGTCCTTGCCTGTTGATAAGTTAGGTTCCAAAGGTGTAGTTGATCGCACGCTCGCAACGTCTTCGAAGGTACCCGCGGAAGCACACAAGACGATAGACACTGGAAAGCAATCAACGAGCAAGCACTCTATTACTACGGGGCAACAGAAGATCAAGAAGACAACACAAGGCACGACAACGCGATACGGACCTAACGTCGAGAGCGGTTACTAGCTGGTTAAGTGAGGTATTCGTCACACATGACGATACCGCACGTTTAAAGTGTTTCAAGTTGTTTCTCTACAAGTGATCAACCAACGGTTGTTAACATGGCAAGGCACCCAAGCATGGCATATCACCCACACATGGCAAGAGGTGTAGCACAAAGTAAACTACCCATCTATTCATTTTGAATGGGGGTAAAACCTATACATGCCAACTATTACGGACCCCACGATAATTATAATGTTTGGTATTGTTTTTCCCTAAACAATATATTATTATTTTTATTAGCAAGCAAGAGCAGCATAAACACAATCTACATGCAATTCTAGTCAAGTTACATATAAGAAACATTTTAATCGGAGCAACAGTTAAAAAGTTATCAAATAAACAATTTACAGTGGCATGCGATTGTCATTAGCAAGTAAACAACATGTAAAAAAGTCCAACATGGAAACAGAGCACATTTTATTAATCTACACAAAATTTTAAGCGACTTTCATGTTTAAAGCGTTGCGATCCGAGCTACGGTTGAAAAGTTACGGGCAACGCAAAATAATAATACAATCTGCAAAAATGAAAAAAAAGAGCTACAACAGGTATTGGGCCGGCCCAACTAGCAGAACAAAAATTTAGGGACTTAGAGAAAAAAGAAAGAGTGCGCGGTGGGCTGCTCACCATGGGGCAGGCCCATCTGGCCGGCCCGGTGGTGTGCACTGGCCTTGTGCTGGTTAGGAGGGGGCGTCTGGACCGGCCCACTCGGGCGACAGGGGGGGCATGGGAGGCCCTTCCCGATCCGATCGGCAGCGGGGGCGGCGCCGGCCACCGGCGGCGACCTGGTGCGGCGGCGGGGCTGAGGTGACCGGGACCTGGCGGAGGGCGGCGCGGCCTCGCGGTGGCCGGAGGCGGTGCTGGCAGGCGACGGCGAGGGAAGCGCCTGGCGCGGGCGGCGGTAAGGACCGACGAGCTCGAGCTCGCCCCGTCAATGGCGTCGTCGGCCCGCGGCGCGACCTGCAGGAGAGAAGAGGGGTTAGGGGGGAGGAGAGAGGGAGGAAGAGATGAGAGGGAAGGAGAGGCCGGCCAGGGCGTGGCGGCCGGAGCTGGCGGCTCGGCGACGAGCTCTCCACGGGCAAGAGGCGGCGGCCAGGAGAGAGAAGGTGGGAGGTAGAAGGCAGGGCGCATCTGGGCCGTTGGATCGGCCGATCCGACGGTCCAGATCGCCTGGGAGTTAGGATTTCGGGATGTTGGGGAAAATTGGGCAGATTTGAGTTTTGTGAGGGGGGTGGCTGCAATTTGGTGGCTAGGGAAACCCTAGAAAGAGGTGGGAGTGTGGTGGTCTTTATATAGCCCAGGTGGCTGGCAGTTTGCAAAAACATCCCCGGTTTTTCTCTCTCGCGCGCGGTGTTTACGTTTCTGACCGCCGGGGGTCCGCAGGACCTTTGGTTCGGGTAAAACTTCGAACTGCGTGATCAGCGCGTCGATCCAGCGGCGTTCACCTCGTGCTGGAACCGTTTTGAGAACACTTTCCGGCGCGCTATAAAAATAACCCGTTTAATTATTAAACGGGGTTTTTTCGTTCCGTTGGCTACAACTGGTCTGGTGCGGTTTTCGCGACGGTGATCGGGTGAAACCCGGTGTCGCAAAGGTCGAGTGTCAGGGTGGCAAGGGTCGGTCTCCGTCCGATACGAGATAAGAGGGGGGGAAATAATCGCCGATCAATAAATCAGGGATGCAAACACCGCAAACAAATCAGACAATCAAACAATTCACACCCGAAAAAAAAAAATTATTTTTTGTGAAATCTGGTCTGTTTCAATACAACACCACCAACAAGGGATCTCGTCCCGAGATCCAGGATGATCCGGGGGAGAGGGGGAGAGAAAAAGAGAGACGACGATCTTCAACACCACCAACAAGGGACTCTGCTCCATGTCGACGTCGAACTTCGGTCGAGATAAATTTTCCGTAGAGAGACGGAAACGTCGGAAAACGAAACCATCGGGAGATCAAGAGGAAGAACGATAGTTGAAAGCGACGATCAAGGGAAGCATTCTCACTTAAATCGTGAGGATATTGTGCAAGAGAACTGAAGTCAACAGACGACCAAGATGTTTACCCAAATTCGGATAGACTAAAGGTACTATAGGATTTCCCAAACCTGAGAACGGAATCGAGACAATACACTGCAAGCAAGGCATTGTAATGGTTCCGAAACTCCACACACTCGAGATCCTAGAGTTTGAAGGGGATAAGACGAGAATAAAAACACTTACGACACTTGATCTGACCAGAGCAAAGGTAAGGAGTAAAAAGATTCGTACTCTTTGATAACTAACTTAGTAACTACAAAATAGTTTTTGTCTAGACTCGACTTCGGCCAGAAAAGGGATCCTACGGTCGGTAAGGCTCTGATACCAAGTTGTGGGACCGATCTGTGCTTCGTCCCCGGATCTGGCTGGAAACATCTAGATTTGGAACAGTACCGCATATCGGGCCTTACAACACACGAGAATGCAGATCCACTAACAACACTAACTTAGCGCACTCGATGCCTCTCTAAGGATTTAGAAGCAAAATCACACAATGCTCCTGCTAGCAATTGGCGAAAAGATTCTACTAATTCCTTAGGGAGAACATCAAACTCACCGCATTATCATAGCCAAGGTGGCTTAGTCAACTAGTCTATGGTTGTTTGAGGAAAGATGGAACTGGCGTTTCCCAAAGGAAACTAGATATAAGGAGAGATATACCACGGTTAGCAAGAAGGGTGAGGATATCTGGCTTACCTAGGAGGTTTAAAGGCTCACGGTCATTTCCCAGTGCGATAATTTCACACCGGAGACGAATGCCATGAGAGTCGGGGCATAGGTGAGAGGGAAATCCTATGACATTGTCTTTTGATCAATAGTAGCCGTGCCAACTCAGCAAAGTTGGCTGAAATCAATCTGGGCTTTCTACTGAGCAAGAGACAACTGATCCAGCTAGGGGTAACCTACAGCCATTATGGCTTCTCTGATACCATGTTTGTGACACCCTGCGTGAATACCGTTGTCCACAGACGAGTGTCGCCCACACACCAGCCAAGGAATCACTCTGGTGTGCGCGCTTACAACACGTACCAAGAACATAGGCACAACTTTCAAAGGATTCATAAGCCAAAGTGTCTTGAATCAATATATTACAACCATAGTTGGTTCTTTACAAAGATGGGGTAGCGGACTATATATAATATCTATGGCAGCACGGACTTGGAGCGGCACTAATCCACAGGGATCTGACTGGGTTACTCTCCTATCTTGCGAACGCTTCGACTCCTCCTAGTGAAAGCGGATCCTTAGGTAAACCTGAAAATCTGGCTACGCGAATAGTCAGGGATAAAAGCCATGTGAGTATGTTTGAATGTACTCGCAAACAACCAAACCAAGCAACATATACACCAAGAAAATCAATTCATGGCATTCAAGCATGCACAAGTTATTAGAGTATATTAGTTATCATGGCATAGAAGTTTAAACAATATTAACATGATAAATATTAACATGATGAATCTATCATACTAGCAGGAATAATATTAGTGCAATAACAATCAACACATGGGCACTCGTGATCATCGCATGATCATGCAGCTTACCTCGGAGTCCTTACCACTCCACATCGGGTCATCTCATGAGCACCACTCATCCGGGTCCATGCAACGGGTTAGGAGTCCTCTGTTATCACCCAACACATCCGGTCATCGCATGAGCAACATCTCATCACATTCTTCCCACCGAACTCATGTTGATCCCGAGTGTGACCTACAACGAACTTTGTCCAATACCTTGGACTCGGCTATTCGAATAGATTTGTGTGACTCTGCAGAGTTTGTGCACTTTACCCACACTATGGAGACCCTCCTCCATCCAGTACCTTGGAACGTCTCCCAGGAGTGCACTAGGATTTCTCCAATGTGACCGTTCTACCGGTGTTTCCCCTTGTCGTATCACCCGACATACTTCGCAAGTCATTCCTTGGGTAGCCCCGTGTCCTCCAGACACACCAGCCATCGCATGGCAACTGACCATCGCGTGGTCCATAAACTTTGTCCAAATCGGGGACGGGCCAAAATCATCAACAACCGGCTCTCAAGACTACCGCCTCTTACCTGATCAGGGTAATCCGCGCGCGCGTAGACTTCCCTCCTTGGTGATACGCATAAGAGAATCCACCGATATACCGAAACAAGGCCTTCCCATACATGCGAGTGTGGTTGCACTAGTAAAGCTCGGTTCGGTGGCACTTGATCAACAGGTACTCCAGTCCAATCCCATCAACAATATCAACTGAGCAACATATGATCAATCATAGCAACAAAATATACCACAACAATACTAGTACAACATGATATCACATAGGCATGGTGAAGGCATATGATGTAATCATAGGTACAACAAATAAACATGGATACGATCAACATAAGTTGGATATTAGCACGGGCATGACATAAACAACATGGGAATTTTATTAACCAGTAAACATGGCATGATTACTTTTAAGCTTATCATATCAAGTAGGCATATCATGATGACACAAGCATGATACTCACGAGGGAACATAGCATGATCTTTGTAAACATATCACGCAAGCATGGCATAAGCATGTCAAGTCAAATTAACAGATCTGGGTTTAGTTCATCGTTAAAGCAACATGGCATATTCACATTTTTAAAGCACACAAGAACACATGGCACGATGATTTAGAGCATATATCAGATGGCTTGCTTGCCTTGGGGGGTGGTCGAACAATACGCCGGGCGGACATGCGATCACCTTCCGAAAAGATCTGACCGGGGGCACAAGGGTAAATTTCACAATGAAAACACGTCATGAAAGTTGCACCAACCGAACAGGCTCGGTAAACTGTGAACCTGGGCGCTTGAATCACCGCAATCAGAGTTACGGTCGCGAAGATACGTCCGTTCGTTCGATAGGCAGAAAATTATGCTTATCGGGCGAACGCCCACTCCTTAACCGTTTTGGCCCGGAGAGAGAACGCGCAGTTCTGAAAATACGCTTTCACCGAAGCGAAAGCGCATTCCAGCCGCAGTAATACCAAAATACGCTTTCTCCTCGGAGAAGCGTACTCCGGCCTAAGCAGCAGCAATATGCGCCTTCTCCACTGGGAAGCTTATTTTCTAAATAAGCTTTCTCTTAACTCCTCGCGGGCCTGAGGCTTGAGGCGCTGACAAGCGGGGGACGCCGGTTAGGCCATCTCTCTCCTCCCCGTATCTCCTCTGCTTCCTCTGTCTCGCCCACGCCAGAGCAGAGTAAGGCCGGGGCGGGGCCGGCGTCCTTCGCCGCCGACGACAGCGGGCTCAGGAGGGGTCGCCAGCGGTCCCGGCAGGTGCGCCTCGCCGGGCCGCGCAATGGGGCGGGTCTCAAGCCGCTCGGGACGTCCAGCGTCGCCGTCGCCTCTTGGCCGGGCTGGGACGGCGGCAGCGGCGGGGCTCCCGTCCGGACTGCGTGCGGGGGCTTTGGGGCTGCGGGCTCGGAGGCATTGGGGAGCAGGGGGGCGGAACCGAAGCCATGGCGATGGTGGGGCTCGGCCGGCGGTGATCTGGACAAGGGGCGAGGAAGGGCTCGAGGGGGAGGAAGCTGGGGGTGTTGCGGGTGCTATGCTGGAGAGGCTCGGGTGTTCCTTTTATATTTTATACTCACGGGAGGGGAGGCTCGAGCGCAATCTCGGAGGCTCTAGGCCATGCCCACGCGGCGACCATGCTATGGAGCACCTGGTGTCGGCACGCCCAGCCAGGAGCTAGGGGATGAGGGGGAAGTGCGCGCCGGGTTAGGCTTGGCGTGGGGATCACGAAGGACATAATCAGACACGAAGAAATGGACACAGGAAAGCAGGGCACAGTGCAAACACCTAGCAAGACGCGAGCTGGACGTGAGCTGGACACGCCACATGCGTGGTCACCCAGGCCACCACGTGTCCCGGGCGTGTGAATGACCAGGGACCATGTCCACCGTGGGAGGTGACTCCTCAGGGGGTGCAAGAACCGAGGTGTTGACCTGCTTGGCATGGAGCTCTGAAAGTGACATGACCTAGCTTGGGCCAGCAAGGTGCTTGTGCTGAACTGGGGGACGCACATCTGGGGTATGGGTCTAAAACTTGGGTCACAGCAATCTTATCCAAAGGTGATTACCAATGCCAAGTTTGAGCTCAAATGGACCACTATACATACCAATTCCTTTACAAATGCACCAACTAGGCAGAAGGTGTTTGTGCTGTGGTGTGGCTAGCACACTGGTCTTCTTGGCTTGAAATTTGGCAGAGCATAATCATACACTAGGATAAGTATGTGCACAAAATTTCAGCTCAAATGGGAAAGGCTATCTTGCACTTCCTTCACAAAGTTTCTTACTGGACAGAAACTTTGGGAATTTAGTGTGGATTCTTGGCTTTTCCATTATAGCTGAAATTTGGCACAACACCATGACATGGGCAGTGGAGATGGCACAAAAAGCTTGGGAGGCAATGGGCAAACATAAATAACACTTCCTTTGGAAAGTGCTATTGTTCCCTAAATTTGCAAATGGAAGCTATGCTCATAATTTGAACTATGGAACCCCATGTTTTGATAGAAATGGCCATGGGTTGGATACTAGAAGCCCCACAATTCATTTGAGCACCAATGGGGAAACAAAAATGGTAGCCCTTTGCAAATGGGCTAGAATGGGATTATTGGCTTTATAAAGGAAATCACAATTTCCTTTATTCAATCATAGCCAATATCTCCGGGGAAGGTCAAGAGGATAACCAAGATCATCTCCAAAAGTTTACACAACCTTTAGACATGTCTAGGTATATTCAGGGGTATAATTCCATCGATTGGCACAAATGGAATTAAGCTGATGCGAAGAACATTGCACCCGACCAGGCAATATCCTTGCATATCCCGGGCTCGAGGGTCTGGGGAGGGAGTCTTGCCTAGCAAAGGGGCAGAGAAAAGGTTTGCAAGGTCAAGGATTGTATGTATTCTTCTGGTCATAAACCAGACTCCAGGGGAAAAAGATCAGGAGAAAAAGCTAGGAAGGAATAACAACACAAAAATCGATAACCCAATTTTTGGGATGTTACATTGTGCAAGGTGGCTATCACTAATGACATGTCTCTTTCCAATGTCATGCTTGTCCAATCACTTTAATAAAATTTGCATTCCGTTCGTCAATAGCTTTCGTTGGTTATGATACACTATTTTCTCTAACAAGTGTGAAAGTCTTTAGGAGAGATACTCTCGAAGTGTCCTTTGTTGGAGAGTTGGATGGCAACCTTTATACGGTTGATTTCTTGAAAGAGAGCACTTACCATGCAACTTGTCTAAGGGCCAAGGCCGACAAGGGGTGGCTATGGCATCATTGGCTAGCCCATGTCGGCATGAGAAATCTAAAAGATCTCCTAAAGGTGAACACATCCTCGGTCTAACAAATGTCACTACTAGAATTCTCTTGTTTGCCATCTGCCATGGGAGACGGCAAACACAACTTTAGTTGTCGGCAAAGAGCTTTGACGTCTTCCCCCGGACGGTACAGCTCGTGTCAACTGTTTCTTCGGCAAAGAGGTGCTTTGCCGTCTGCACAAAATCGACGGACGGCAAAGCCCTTTGCCGACAGTCTATTCGCAAGTAGACGGCACAGAGAGCCTGACGGCAAATAGATTGCAAACCCCTCCGTCAGGTCGTTAACGACGAGGTGTGTCATCTAGCGGCAGAGGGCAAAGAAATGGTGACGTCATCAGGATGTCACCTCTCGTCAAATATTTGCCATATGCTGGACATACGGCATAGGAATGCTCTTTGTCGTCTCCCTGGTATATGCAAATGGCATACTGACCAAATGGTCACCCATTCTGTTTCCAGATTGCACAGCTGGGTGACACGTCCCCTCTTTGCCGACAACAAGCAGACAACAAAGCTCTTTGATGATTTCCTGCAGACGGCAAAGAGCCTGCATAGCCCCTTTTTATTATGTTTTCTTTTAACTCCCTGCATTTGACAAAAATATAGACATACACATAGACATATTCTCCAACAGCAGTATAAGCACATCTCAACAGAAATATATAAGCACCCATGTTCTCCAACATGTTGATCAACCAAAACTATGCAAATCTCATACTCTCATATATATGCAAGTCCAATCACAAAGTATATATATAGTACATAGTAAACCAGCAAGTATCAAACACACAAGTGACCACAACTGTTTATAAAAGAAACTACAAGTCCAAATGCAGCACTCCATCGTCATAGCATGACTCCCTTGAAGAGAATCTGCAAAATGAAGTTAAGAAAGTTATAAGAAGAATAAGTAGAAGAAGAAGTAGAATGAGAAGAAGAAGAAGAAGAAAAAGGAGAAGGAGAAGAAGAAAAGATCCTCTCCTTCTTCTTCTGATTTCTTCTTCTTCTTTTGAGCAAACAAAGCTAACATAAGCAATGGTAATCAAATTAAGCTAGATTTAGCATATTTTGAGGAAATTGAGCTAACTTTGAGATTTTGTGAGCAAACTAAGTTGACTATGTTAGTTTTGGAACTAACTAAGCTAAATATGTCCTTTTTGTGTAAAATAGGCAAATAATGGAATTTTTTGAATAAATATAGGATTTCAAACTAACAAAGCATTTATAAAGTAAAATATACAACAGAACTTACCGGAGTGTAGCCCTCAAGGCTGAGGTGGCTCAGAAGCATCAGTCGGGTTGCCCGAGGTTGACGGGGGAGAAGGGTCATGGGATGCAGCCCGAGAGTTATGCTGCACGAAAATATCAACTAGCGGTTAGCACGACGCCATTCAATATGGTATTGATGATCATTGAAAGATACTCACCGTCCCCACAGGAGAAATGATCGGCATCGGTGGAGCGTCCTGGGCAGTCTTCTCGCACATAGTCTACACATTTGTTTTTCATGAGCCAATCATATTAGTTCCTAATATAAACAAACATTATAAAATGCATTCTTTGCGTGAATATGAACAAGTGACTTACCACTATGAGCTCCGGTTCGACGCATCGTGGCGTGCCGCGGCCTCCTCAAGAGCCTTCGCCGTCCTCTCCTCCGCCAACCGCTCTCTCTCTGATGCCTTCTCCTCTGCGAACCGCTCCTTCTCCTAGAGTAGCCGCTGGGTATTCTGTCGCTCTCTCTCAAGAGCTTCTTGCAACCCCACTCCTGTAGTTGGCACTGTAATATTCGATGAGATAACACAAGAATGCAAGAGTCCTTATGGCTAACCTCGATAGCGAGATCGAATGGCCGCGCACGAGTCCTTATAGAAGGAGAAGAGCTCGTTTGGCGCGCCTTGATCTCAGGAAGAGTCCTATTGCACCGAATAAACTTATCTCCAATGGCCATGGCGCCATGGCGCCTTCCGCCACCAGAGATCATAACCTGCTCTGGGTCAATAGGCCTCCAAACCGGGGTAAAATCCTGCCCGTGCTTCTCATTCGCCACCTTAGTATAAGCCTTCACCTTACTTCAGGCGGCAACGTTGGTGAAAGTCAAAGGAGTGGGAATATCCGACTCTGAGAGTGCCTTGTCCTTCTTGTACGAAGCTGTATGGGCAATGCCATAATTGTCCAACACCCCAAGCGCCTCTGTTTTATTATGATCCACCTAAAAGACAAAGAAAAGCCCAATATTAGTAAACGGCTAAGTTGCGGGTGCGTAAAAGACAATATTAGCAAAGCACACATACCCATTTTTGCCCGTAACCAACTAAGTTGCGGCTGCCTTGATGGTGTGGCACACCAACCATCTTGGCACGCCGGTCCTTGGCATTGTTGTGGATGGCCAACCAGGCTTATGAGCACCACTGGTCCACAATGACCTCCCAACAATCCATCTTATCCGCACACCATCTAGGTGGCGCCTAAGTTAGTAAACAGGAAGATTAACTATTATAGTCCTTGATATCTAGGAATCAAATCAAGGAAACTACAAGACGCAAGAAGGGGTTGCCATCATGTACTGGTCCCTCCTCAGATACTTCTTTCGGCATTCCGATTTGCTACGCTTAAGGCCACGCTTGGCGTAGTAGTCACGAACCGCCTACACTCGCATCTCGTGCCTTGTGTTCTGCAAGAGGCACCTGCACTCTTGGATGAGCACCTTTCCCGCCTCCTCCTTCATGGACTCTTCGACGTAATAGACTTACAATTAATAGAACGAGACAACACTCCTGAGTGCACCAACTACCTAGCTATTCTCGAGTACTCATTGTGTGAAAGAGAAATTACCCAAAAGCCGTTCAACACCATGTCAGCTCTATTGTGGCATTCGACCCCGTTGACGGTCGTATTTGACGGGGCCTCGACAGCTATATAGTGCTCCCAAAAGAGTCGAGGTTGCGGAGGCGAATCATCATCGGGAACTGAACCAACCCCGGGAAATTTTTCCTGATGAGCACACCAAGGATGCCGTTGGGGTTGCGGACACCCGAGGCATATGCCCAACACCTGCAATACAAAAAGGTAAAAAATCCATAAGATATTTGCATAAACCTCGGCGTACTGAAACAAAGTAATTAAGTGCACTTACGTCTCTCCATCAGGCGTAATCAACGACCTTTGGGCGGGAGTCACCGGCTCAGCCGGGAGCCGTGTACCCCCACGCCCCACGCTGGTACACGGTGTTACCCTCAGCCCCCTCAGCCTCATCATCAGTGGGAACCACGTCCTCTTCACCAACCTCCCTCTCTTCACCAACCTCCCCCTCAGGCGTCTCCACCTCCGGCCACGGACCCCAGGACGTACGCTGGGACGTAGCCTCCTCCTCCAGCACGGGACTCTCCGAGGAGCGATCCACCTTGTGCTCTGGTGAATCAGCCAGAGGTGGCAGCGAGGAAGGCGCAACTGTCCGCCTCCCTCTCGTGTGGCCACCACCTGCTCTACCCGCTCTCCCTCCCCACTTCGTCCGACCTCCTCTCCCCCTGGGCACCTCAGAAGTAGGAGGCGAGGACATACTCTCAAGCAAAGACCTCCGTAGAGTCCCTGGTGCGAGCACAATACCCCGGCCCCTACCTCATGACGAAGAACCACCCGCGGAGGTCTTGCCTTCCATAGTTGTCACGAACCTTCCAAAAAGCATAGTAAATGAAATTAGTACAAATGAGAAAAAGAAATAATACTACTACAAAAGAAAAAAGTAATTACTACATTGAGAAGGTATATACATATATTTATTTAAAGTTGGGATTCCTAAAACTAAAAATAGTCGGTATCATCTGTCTCTTCTCCGGGATCAATTGAAGGATCCTCATCACTATCATGCGTGTCGTCATAAATGACAGCATCATCGGGTTCAACAACACCAACATTTGGAAGGCCTTTCTGTAAACGGTCAAGCATTGACAAGTCATCTGGGGAAGTAACCTCTTCTTCTTCAGGAGGCTCTTTCACATCATTGGTATGGGCTTCTTCCTCATCATCGGTATCGGGTTCACTCTCATTGTCTTGTTCCATGTTCTTGGGTTGTGTAGAGCGGTTTCGGAAACGTTTTTTGAGGCGCTGGGTTTCTTGGAAGAATTCTCCTTCATATGTCTCCGGGTTAATGTGACGATCATAATCATCTTCATTGGGGGGAGGTGGTCTAAGATGTGCCGGCACATCATAAACGACATCCCAACCTTCAGGTTTTCAACCGTTTGGCAGGGGTAGGATAGATAGAAAACTTGGGTGGCCTGTTGAGCCGTAATATAGACATTGTGGACATTTAAATGTGTGTCTTGTAGAATTTCGACTAGAACTACATGTTCATGAGTTCGTCTAGTCTCCGACGGAAGAAACCAATGACATTTGAAGACAACGACGTTCGGAGGATTTTCACCATAGAATAGAAGTTCGTATATTTCTTCAACTCTTCCATAATATTCGATACCTCCTTCGCCAACAGCAAACACACCCGAATTTGTAGATTTTTTATCGGGCATTATTTGTTCTTTGCCAACGGTACGAAAGCGATACCCGTTGATGTCGTATTTCTCAAATGTATGGACCTTAAAGTTAAAACCATAGCGACTTGTCGCAATTCGGCGTCCATAGGCTCATCAGGTAAATTTTCCTATATGTTTAATAGGAAAAGATTGGTATATTAGTCAGAAATATGACCAACAAATGAAACCATGTATGAATGGTAGCAGTTACCTTTCGTTTGAACCAAGAGATGAAACCGGGATTGCCGTCTCCATATTTGGCGAGAAGCTCATACTCTGCGATGGAATCCCTTTCAATAACCGCTCCATTCGAGTATTGGGCGACGTATCGACTGTACCAATTGATATGAATAAGACGCCAGAATTATAAGAAGTTGAAAAACAATTTACGTACTTAGCACTTACTCGATGTATGGACGCACTTCTGTTAGGTTGGTGAAGATATACAACGTAAGGGTCCTCCATTCTTCGAGATCCAAAATCATATTTCTCGAAGCACCAATAGATCCAAGCTTCCCTTTGAATAGGCTGAGGTTGGACTGACGACGTTCGGGGTCGCCAGTATTATATCGAGGCTTTGGATTATGCAAATGGCGTTTTTTGGCTTCATAGTGTGATGTCACGAAGTTTGCCGCCTCCTCGGTAATGAATGCCTCGGCCATGGATGCTTCAATTCTACGTTTATTTTTACATTTTGCTCGAAGCGTATTTTGCATTCTCTCGGTTGAATAGCACCAACGGTTTTGCACAGGGCCACCCAATCTTGCCTCGATCGGGAGATGCAATATCAAATGCTGCATCGGATAAAAAAAACCCGGTGGAAAGATCTTTTCTGACTTGCAGAGCAACTCAGCCGCCATATCTTGCATGTCTTTTAGCACGCCATCGGATAGTTCTTTAGCACAAAGAACACGGAAGAAATAGCTCAGTTCTTCCAGTACTATCCATTCTTCCTCGGGGATATAGCCGCGCAACATCATAGGCATTACCCGCTCAAGCCATATGTGTCAATCATGACTGTTGAGCCCAAATATTTGCAGTTTTTCAGGACGAGCTCCCCTCCTCAGATTCGCTGCATACCCATCGGGGAACATCAAACAGTTTTGCACCCACAAGAGAATTTCCCTCATATGCCCCCTTTCAATATTGAACCAGGCCTTGGTTTCGACCAATTCTTCCTTTCTTCTGGCTGTCGCATGTTCTGTAAAGGTCTATCACATAGAGTCTCCTGGTCGACTCTAGCTTTAGGATTATCCTTTTACTTCCCATCTATGCCAAAAATTGTACCAAATAGGGCCTCACCGATATTCTTTTCAGTGTGCATCACATCAATGTTGTGTGGAAGTTCGAGGTCTTTGAAATAGGGGAGATCCCTGAAGCATGTCTTGTGAGTACAGGTGTGTTCCTAATTATATCCCTTGAAATACCTGGGACATTCTGGATCAGGATCGAGAGAGTTCAACTGAGCTAGGACCTGTTCACCCGTCATCGTAGGTGCTGCCAGGTTTTTGACAGCTTTGCCTTTGATGAAGTCCTTCCTGTCTTTTCTCAAAGGATGCTTAGGAGGCAGAAACTGTCTATGCAAGTCAAAGAAGGAATACTTGCCACCCGCCTTCAGCCAATGAAACTGAAGAGCAGCCTTTCATGTTGGGCATGCGAATGTTCCATGAACACACATGCCAGAGAAGAGCGCATACGCCGGCAGGTCATGCATCGAGTACTGGTACCACACATGCATTGTGAAGGTCTTTTTGCTAGATGCATCATATGTCTTGAATCCTTCATCCCAAGCTTGTTGCAATTCCTCCTTAAGCGGTTGCATGTACACATCCATATTCTTCCCCGGATATTTGGGCCTTGGTATTATAATGTCAGGAAAATGTTCTTCCTTTTCAAAATCTCTGAGGGGGGGGGGGGATTGAGCGGCATGACAAATACGGGCCAACAAGTATATGAGGCTGCCATTAGACCGAAAGGATTGAACCCATCCGTGCCGACAGAGATTCGGCAATGCTTTGGGTCCTTAGATTTTTGCCAACGTTTTTCATCGAAGTGCTTCCATGCTAAAGCATCTGATGAGTGAGTCAACATCGGCTTCCCATCTGCATCAAATTTTGTTCTCTTCCCATATTTGTGTCATGTCATCTGTCTGACTGTCTCTTCCATCATGTAAAGGCGTTGAATTTTTGGTATCACTGGAAGATAACGAAGAACATTTACGGCTATTTTGGTCTGCGTCTTCTCACCTTGACCATTGTCTACCACAACATACCTGGATGACTTGCATTTGGGACAATAGTCTTCCTCCGTATACTGTTTCCTAAATAAAGCACATCCATTCTCACAAGCATGTATCTTCTCATAGGGCATCTTAAGTACCTTGAGGATCTTATCCGATTGGTACAGGTTTGCAGGCATAACATGATCTTTTGGTAGAAACCACCCAAATAGGGTCATGATCGCCTTGTAGCATTCTATGCCCAAGTTGAATTTTGCCTTCAGAGCCATCACTTATGCGATGGCATCAAGCTGACAAAGCTCAGTGTGAGCGTGGAGGGGACGTTTTGAAGACTCCAACATCTCATAGAAGGCCATTGCAGTTTCCTCCATCTCATCGTCCTCATCCCGCGCATCGTCAAAGTTCTGCACCATGTCTTCGATCCCGGTTCCGTACTCGTCCATGCGCTGGCGGACCACCTCCTCTCTCCTGCGTCCGGTAGACTCGCCATGGAAGGTCCACCCTGTATAATCACGCTTAAAACCCCACTTCTGCAAATGTTTACCCATATCCACCTCTGTCGCATGTTTATAGTTGTCGCACCTAACACAGGGGCACCAGGTTTTTCTCTGACCATTTGCAAACGCCGCTCTCAAAAACTCCTTGGTTTTCATTGCCTATTCAGTGGTCATCTCTTTCTGATTAGGGTGACCGGTGTACATCCAGGCACGATCATCGCTCATCTTGTCACTAGCTAGCTACTAAACAACAAATATAAAAGTTTTTCAATTTTATTACATTCACTTTTTATTTCTTTTATGATACCTAGCTACGGCATATGCAATTAATTAACCTACACACTAATAGGTAAAGATAGGTCCTAATCCCACCCGAGTATGTGTATATTGGGTTCATTTTCCCATGCTGTGCTCCCGACCCGACGCAGAATTTCGGGAGTACCTCCCCGTTGTTCTCCTAATACACGTCTCGACAACAAGCCGAGAGGTTGTGTATCCGGAGAACAACAGGGAGGCGCTGACGAAATTCCACATCAGATCAGGAACAGAGCATGGAAAAACGACCCAATCTACACATACTCGGGCTTTCCATGGATAACGTTGGAATATGCAAATGAATGCACATTTATAACTGTAATCCTTTCGAACGGGAGACTCATACTGGTTACGCGACTGGCCTAGCTAGTGTCATCGGCACGAAGGCCGGAACAGAGCAAAAGGAAGGGGGGAGGCTAGGACTTTTTTTACTCACCCTCGAATGCAGGGGAGGTCGTCGAACACGATACCCTCGATGGCGGTGCTCGAGGCGAAGGGGATACACAACTGCACATTAAGTTTCAGAAACACTACTACCGGTAATTAAGCCAAATAATACTAACATCTAATTACTAACTACATTATGTAAAACTAACAATCTTCACCGGGATACGATCTACTACAATCTGGAGACAAGGTCTACATACAGTGCCTCCGCCATCTTCACCGGAAGGAGTGACGCGTCGTCGTCCACCTCCATTTTCACCGGTAGGAGGGCAGGGCGGGAGCGGTGGTTGCGGTGGCGACAGTTCGGGTTTCTCCTCCTCCTACTGTCCTCCGCCTCCTCTCCTCCTCTCCTGCTCTCTCTTCTTCTTTCTCCTATTCTTCTTCTTCTTCTTCTTCTTCTTCTTCTTTCTCCTATTCTTCTTCCTCTTCTTCCTTATCATCTCCTTCTTCTTCTTCTTCTTCTTCTTCTTCTTCTTCTTCTTCTTCTTTCTCCTATTCTTCTTTTTCTTCTTCTTCTATTTCTCCTTTTCTTATTTTTCTTCTTATTCTCTTCTTCTGCTACTTTTCTAAAACTAACTAACTACAATAGACTAACTAAATACAGTACTAAAATTACTAAAACAGACTAAATTTTTTTCTAAAAAACAAATAAATACAAAAAAACAGAAAAACCTAGCAATACTAATACTAGCATTTTTGCAATTCTAATACTAACAAATCTAATACTAGCAGTACTAATGCTAACAACCCTAACTAATCTAATAATTCATACTAATAATCTAATAATAGCTAGAAAACAACAGTAAAAAAATACAAAAAAACAAAAAAAACAGAGAGGGTGAGGGGCTCACCGGCGGTGGTTGGGGAGGTGGCGCAGGTGAAGAGGACGGCTTCGGGTGGGGGAGGTGGCGCCGGCGACGAGGGCGGCGTCATCACCGGTGGCGGCGGTGCTCTGCAATGCACGGGGGCGTGCGGCCTGTTAGAGATGAGGAGAGAGGAGGAGAGGAGAGAGAGGAGGTAGGAGGGAGGAGGAGAGGGGCGGGCGGCAGGGCTCAGCAGCGGTGGGCTGCTTGGGCGGCGTTGGGTTGCTCGGGCGGCGGTGGGCGGCTCGGATGAAGAGAGAGAGAGAGTGAGATCAAGTGTGGGAGAGAGAGAGTGGATGGAGTGGGGCAGATAATGGCATATGTTTCTTTGTCGTCTGCTTGCAGGCGGCATAGCACGGGGCCGTTAGTCAGATCGAGCGCAGCCCAGGTGGGTCCCGCTAGTGCCCTTTGCCGTCTGCACATACACGGAAATGAGAGCTTTGTCATCAGCCCGGGTGGACGCAGAAATAAAACAGCGGGTTTGCCATGTGTCAGCCGTTGCCATTTGTATTTAGGTCAACAGACGGCATACAACCTCTTTGCCGTCTGCCCCAGTGAAATACAGACGGCAAAGAAGTTGACACATGGCAAACTAATGGATTCCAGTAGTGCGTGTCTTTTGAGAAAGATCGTGTGTGTAGTGCATGCATAGCTTAGAAGAAATATCAAGCAAAGCATACCCCCAATAATGTTGTGTCAACTTCAAGGCCCTTGGAGCTCCTTCATGTGGATCTCTTCGGGCCTACATCATGGGATAGTCTTGGTGGGAAGAAATATGGTGTTTTCATTGTTGATGATTACTCAAAATACATGTGGGTGTTCTTCCTTAAGTCAAGGACGAGACGAAGGCCACCTTCATCGACTTTGCCGAGAAATACCAAAGGAAATATAACATGGATATCTTGGGAATAATAAGTGACAATGGCTCCGAATTCAAGAACTACACCTTGGAAGAATTCCTGAGTGATGAGGGGATTGAGAATCAATACTCCGAACCATACACCCCTTAACAAAATGGTGTAGCCGAGAGGAAGAACCGTACTCTTGTGGAGATGGCCCGGTCCATGTTGGATGAGTACAAGTAACCATATAGCTTTTGGGCCGACGCCAATGACACCGAATGTCATGCATCAAACCGGCTCTTCCTCCGCAAGATCTTGATGAAGACCCCGTATGAACTTCTAACCGGGCACAAGCCAAACGTCAAATACTTCTGATTATTCGGTTGTAAGTGTTTCTTTGTCAACAAGAAAGAAGGGTTAGCTAAGTTTCAATCCAAAACAATTGAGGGTATATTTGAAACTCTCACGCCTATATGGTCTACAAAAAATCCACTGGATGTGTTGTGGAAACTTGTGACATGGAGTTTGATGAATTTAATGGCTCCCATGGGGAGCAAGTTGATCTACGTGATGTAGGTAATAATGAAGATTCTTCTCAAGATATTTTGGTTATGGGCATTGGAGATCTTGTGCCCATTGCTCAAGTGCCTAAAGATGATGAGGTGTGTGATGGGCCAAGTATTTCACCCCCACAAGCACCTCCTCCTACCACTCAAGATCCAATTGCTCGTGATGAGCCCATTATCCAAGAACAAGAACAAGACCCTCCACAATCCGATGTGGTTGCACAACCACAAGTGGATGATGTGGTTGAACCACATGAAGATAGACTTGACCGTATTCGCTTTGGAGAAAATGAGGCTATTGATGATGGTTCCTCCCTTGATGATGAACCAAATGTATATCATGAACCCAAATGGGTGGAGCCTCTTGAAACTCCAACATCTACCATGCCTTTGGTGGAAACACGTGTTGAAGTAGACAACATTCTCAAGGGATTGGGGCAAGGTATAGTTACTCATAGTCAACTTATGAACTTTTGTGCTAACTTCTCGTTCGTGTCTAGCATTGAACCTCTTAGGGTTGAATAACCAATTTTGGATGCGGATTGGATCATTGCATTGCAAGATGAGCCTACTAGTTTCACCCGGAATGAGGTGTGGTCTCTCGTGGAGAGACCTTCCGGTCAAGATCATAACATCATTGGAACTAAGTGTATCTTCAAGAATAAACAAGATGAACATGGTACAATCATCCTCAACAAGGAAAGGTTAGTTGCTCAAGGGTACTCCCAAGTTTAAGGCTTGGACTGTCCGGACTGATCCCAGGATCTTACAAATAATGGACCCTGAGGTCAGTGGGGTTTTGCACCCTTATCGGACAGTCTGGGTTCCATGCCGGACCGTCCGGGCTATGCTCGTACCGTCCGGGATGAGCCCCGAACCGTCCAACAAGGTCGTACCCATGGCCTCCTCTGGGTGTCTTGGCAGTAACCCTGTCGGACGTCCGAGCTCCAAGTCGAACCGTCCGGACTTAAATCCCGGATCGTCCGACATACCTCTGGCTGCACAAAACGGCTAGATTCTTGTGTGCCAATAAATAACACCCATCCACTTAGGGTTAGGGTTGACCACTTCATTTAAAACACTCAAGAACACCAAGTTCTCCCTCTCTGTCATCTCCTACACCCAATCCAAGATCCCGGAGAGATTTATGAGAGTTCGTGTCGGATCTTTCAAATCATGATAGATCCGTCCCTTCCCCATCTTCCGACCAGTGAAAATCGTGATTTGAGCAAGTATTGAGCTTTTCCCCATTGATCTTGTTACTCTTGGAGGTTGGAGACTCCTAAGCGGGTAGGAGTTCTTCAGAGAGGAATCGACCATTGTGATTACTACCGTTGAGTTTGTGAGGGTTTTTTGACCACCTTTAAGGTCAACCGGTAGTGGTTGGGAATCGCCTTCGTGGTGATATTGTCGTGGAAAAGTCACGGCAGATGTCCGAAGATTCGAACTTGAAATGGGACCTTTGCTGCAAGGGGAATACGTGGAGAGAGTTGACATGGACAAGAGACTCGGCGATTTACCCAGGTTTCAGCCCCTCTTTCTCCCGAGGTAAAAGCCTACTCCTTCTTCTTATTATTGTTGGTTCTGAATCCTCGAATATAAGAGTTAGTGAATCGATTACAAGAGAGTCGGTTCACAACCTTAGTCTCGAGGAGATCTAGGTTATGCCGAAAGTCTATAGTCCTATCTTGGAATGAGATTGTTCTGACTCTGGATCCCGGGGACCTCGAGTTATAAAGGAGCCTGGTCCCGGGATTTCGTGAGCCCGAATCCAACACGAGGTGGAGACCTATTCTACTTTAGAAATATGCTACGTTCTATACAAGGTAAGTCGAATTCCTTCTACGGCTTCGATCTTCTTTTCTTGACGCAACTGGCTTGTGGCCGGGTCTTCTTTCGTGGGCCTTTCTTAGGTGAGTCGGCCCATAGATCTAATGTCGGATTATGGGATCGGTCCATCCCCCCAACATTAGCCCCCAAGATTGGTGTGATGCTTCATTCTTCACAGCGATCTTCCCTAATTTCATCATGATTCCGACTCTGTAATTAGTCAAACCGACTCTCTTACGTTTTGAGACTTACAAGGAGTCGGTGCCAGTTATCTTGTCTCTTCACCTTCCAAGCAAAAATATATTTTGAATTTTTTAGTCAAAGATCCGTTTATTGCATTTATGATTTCACTGCCAGAAACGCCTGTTGGAGGCATTGATATTGTGGTGGGAATCGATGAGTCTTTCCATAAATGTCACCTACCATTGGTAGTTCACCCACATTATTATGGCATTGATTGATCCTCTCCTCGTAACCTCTATAAATAGCTATCGGGTAGTTCATCTTTTGAGTGCTCGCGTCTTCTTCTTCCTCTTCTCCCTTCGCTACTTTTCTCCATGGATCCCAAGCTAAGCACATGTGTTCCTTTGGTGGATGATGACCCTGGTTCCAGCACGGCTTCTCGTGGTGGTCGAGGTCGTGGCCGCGGTCGTGGTCATGGACGGGGTCGTGGTCGTGCCAGAGATAGGGGAAGAGGCACGCGTACTGCTTCTCCATTTGAATCTCCACCTTCTTCTCCTCAGAGGAGTGAGTTCTTGATACATGTTTAGACGATCCATCATTGGGTCAAACTTCCTGAATCTTTTGCCCAGTTTGTGATTGATTCAAGGCCTTCTGGTCTTTGGATCCGCTCCGAGGGGGTGTCCTTATGGAACCGTCTGGGTAGCTACGAGTTTTTCTAGTCACAACTCCATGTTCCTGGAGGAAGGTTGGAAAAAATTTCTTCGTTCCAGGAGCATCTCAAGGGGAGATACCATTATTTTTAGATATGATGGTGGTGACATCATGTGGGCCAGGATCTTCAACTCAGATGGTGATCGAGCCAGCTGATGTATGGAGAGTTCTAGCAGCAGTGATGAAGAATTCTACAATAATGAAGAGGAAGTCCAAATCTCTTCATCTGAAGATGAAGCCGTCTCTGAAGACGACCATTGAAGTTGTAGTTCTCACTTAGTAGTTTTCACCGACTTTTGGTCTTGTTTTCTTTTGATGTAAGGCCCTTCTTTTGATGTAAAACTTGGCCACTGATGAATGAAAATTTTAATTTCCCATCAAATTTGTAAGTCGGTTTGATACCTGACTTTGAATATCGCATGAGATCCATCTTGTATCTGTAGCCCCCTAAGTCGATATATTTATATTTTTTATCGACTCATAGGATAGATAGACTTTTAGCCCCCATGATTTGGTATGGTCATCTTGTGTGGCAAACCAAATCATTCTAGGGTTTTTTTAAGTGATACTCCCCAAGAGTCGGTACAGACATCATTGCGCCATGTCGGGTCTTTGAGAAGAAATTTTGAAGTGTTACTCCCCAAGAGTTGGTGTACGCATCTGGGTCTTGTACCGATTCTTTTTCTTTAGAAGAAACTTTGAAGTGTAGTCCCCATGAGTCGGTATATGCATCTGGGTGTTGTGCCGATTCACATAGGTCTAACTTGTAAGAGAAATTGTTATAAACAACTTAATATGCGAGATGATTTTTTGAATGCAGAATGGAAATGAAAAGGCTAGTAGAAAGTCGACTCATGCCTCATCTTCTCGCGTTGAGAGAGATTATCGGTTCAAGAGTCGAAACTTCTTTGTAAAACCGGCTTATATGACTAGCGTGACCGACTCTCAGGACTAAACTCGATAGGAGTTTTATGTAAGCCCCCAAAGTTTAGACCAACCGGGTTCGTGTTAGTCATATGAGCTTGAGTTATACAGGCCAAACGGCGAGGGTGGCCAATTCATGTATACGCCGGGATTTCTTCAGTTAAGACTTGATGGGTGCCATCAAACTCCCCTACTTCCCCTGACTAAGTCATACACATGTGGAGTTTGACATATATATGACGGCTTCTCTTTCAAAAGTCGATGAGTATCATTGAGCTCCCCGATTCTCCTGACTAAGAAATATACATGCTCAGAGCCTATAGAGGGTTGATCAAGCCCCAGGTCTCTGAGAAAAGGTGTAAAAATATGTAGTTGATGCAATAGGATGAAATTTGTATGATGCAATGTTTTTAAGAAATATGAAAAGTCATGCAATATGAAAGTCGACTCTATGCATAGGTGTGGCGAGAGCCGGTGCGACGAGAGTCGACTTTAGATGTGGCGAAAGCCTAGTGCGATGAAGATCGACTTTATGGTGAGAGCCTATTTGCGATGAAAATTGACTTTATGGCGAGAGCCTTTTTGCGATGAGAATCGAATTTATGACGAGAGCCTGTTGCGATGAAAATCGAATTTAGATGTGGTGATATCCTGGTGCGATGAAAATTGACTTGATCTTAGATATGGCGATAGCCTAAATGCAATGAAAATCGACTTATTAGTTTAACTATGGCGAAAGCCCAATGCGATGATAATCAACTTATTTATTATGCGGTGAAAGCTGGTGCGAAAAATGTCGACTAGTGTCCCTGTTCTACACAAGTATAATATGGACGGAGTTGTGCGGTGTTCCACGTCCTGGGAGTCTCCTCCATGGATGTGCGTGACTTTTCCTTCTCTCGTATATCAACCAGGTAGTAGGATCCATTGTACAGGTTCTTGCTGACCACAAATGGTCCTTCCCATGGAGAAGATAACTTGTGCATTCCATCCTTTTTCTGTATGAGGCGGAGCACTAAGTCACCTTCCTGGAAAGTCCGACTTCTGATATGGCGACTATGATATCATCGCAGATATTTTTGGTAGATAGACGACTGAGCTACTGCTAGTTCTCATTTTTCATCGAGAACATCCAAGGCGTCCTTCGTCGCTTTTTCATTGTTGGCTTACACATAAGCTGTGACCCTTGGTGAGTCGGGACGGATGTCACTTGGGAGAACGACTTCTGCTCCATAGACCAGGAAGAAGGGTGTGTAGCCTATCGACCTATTAGGAGTCGTCCTGATAGCCCACAATACTGAGGGCAATTCTTCCTCCCAGCAACCCGACATCCTTTCCAAAGGGACAAAGAGTCGGGGTTTGATGCCCCGGAGAAACTCTTGGTTGGCTCTCTCGGCTTGTCCATTGGTCTGTGGGTGAGCCACTGATGCAAGGTCCAGTCAGATGTTCTCGTTCTGACAGAATCGCTGCATAACCCCCTCTGACAGGTTAGACCCATTATCAGTGATGATGCTGTGGGGTAGCCAAATCTGTATATTATCTTTTTCAAGAATTTTAGCGTCGTTGTTGCATCGCATTTGCTGACCGGCTCTGCCTCGACCCACTTGGTGAATTTATCGACCGCCACTAATGAGTGTGTATTCTTTTTGGCTTTTCCCGCCATATCAAGCCCCCACACCGCAAAGGGCCAAGTAATAGGGATCATCCAGAGTTCTTGAGCCGACACATGAGCTTGTTTGGCATAGCGCTGGCATCACACGCACTTCTTGACTATATCCTCTGCGTTCGCATGTGCTTTGAGCTAGTAGAATATGTGTCTATAAGCTTTAGCCACCGGCAAACGAGAGCCGACATGATACCTGTAGTCTCCAGAGTGTATCTCATTGAGGATTTCTCTGCCTTCTTCTGGTGACACACATCTCTGAAAGACGTCTACAGGGCTTCGCCGATGTAACTCACCGTTGATGAGTACAAAACATTTTGCTTCTCATGAAAATTTTCCTGGCCATCACCTCATCAGTGGGTAGGATTCCCTGGGTCTTGTAATCTAAATAAGGCACGACCCATGAGGGGGTAGCATGTATTGCGGCCACCAGAGCCGGTTCTGGATCCGGCTCTGCTATGTCTTGCTCTGTTGGTATTTGCACGGACAACTTTGTCAGGACATCCAAGAACACATTTGGTGGAACCGGCTTCCGCTGAGAGCCGAGCAGGGATAGATCGTTTGCGGACTCGTTTAGCTTGCACTCCACATAGTCCACTTGGTAGCCAACAAATAAAATGGCTTGTCTTTCCACCTCTCGCCGATAAGCTGCCATGGTGACATCTTTGGAGTTCCATTTTCCCTACACTTGTTGGGATACAAGGTCGGAGTCGCCGTAGCATTGGATCCGGCTTATGTTCATCTCACAAGTCAGCTGTTTTGTTGGTGCAAGTGAACTTTAGCTGCAAGACAGAGAAAAATTTCTCTCCTTTGGGAGAAGTGAGGACCACGCCGGCTCCTGACCCTTGGAGGTGCCGACTCCCATCAAAGTGCTGTCAAAACCCCAACTAGGGTAAGTTCTAGGGTTGTTTGATCCCTTTGCATCATGGTGAAAAATTCAAAAGAAATTCAAAATAGGGAAAAGAAAAGCCCTGAGAAATTAAATTAAATGGCCAGATAAAATATTTTTCCAAAAATCATTTGAACATTTGGAAAATTCCTAGAATTTTTACTGATCATTGCAAAAGTGGTTTGGGATCATCCCCATGCCCATGGAATTTTCTAAAATTCAAAATGTGCCTTGGAAATTAAAGTTGACCCCTATTTGAATTGAAATTCAAATTGTTTGAATTTCAAAAATGCCCAAAAGTCATAAGTGGCTTGCTACTGGCCACCTAAGATTTATAAAATCATTTGGGCATTTAATAAAAATGCTATGCTATTTATTTGGAGAAAAACATATCAAAGAAAAATAGAAAACAGAAAGCAAAAAGAAGAAAAAAGAAAAAGGAAAGTAAGCCCACCTACCCAGGCCTTGGGCCCAACTAACTATACCGCGGCCCAGCCCAACTCCCGTGGTGTCGTCTTCCCTAAGCTGCTCGGTGGCGAGCCGAGAGCACGCGGCGACGCCACTGCGACGATGACGTGTCTCCGGGCCCTCCCCTGGCTTCTTTGCTTGCCACGGAGACTCCCAGTTCACCCCACACCCTTTCCCCTAGCTTCTAGTCACCCTCCTCCCCTCTATCGCGTGATTTCGCCGCCGTAAGTGAGCTCACCGGAGCGCGGCACCATGAGCAGCCGTGGCCAACAGCATCTTCTCGCCGAGCTGAGGTGTCCAGCAGATTCAAAATCGTCGTCTTCATCGTCCTGCAACGGATCAAGAGCCGGGGTTCCCTGTAGCCGACGCGAGCGCCACCACATCGCCGCCGGCCGCCGTGAGCCTCTCGCCGGATTGTGCCAGTGTCTGGCCTTCCCGGGGGGGGGGGGCGAGTCCTCCATTCAAACCGGGGTTAGCTCCTTTGTTTTTCCCCTAAACTAGCGCTTCTCACCGTAGACGGAATCGCCGAGCCGCCTGTGCAGTGCCCCGGCCACCGCCGCATCTCAACGGCGGCGAGGCTTCGGCCACTCCCAGCCTGCCCCGAGCCCATGGCTTGATGCGGGAGAGCATGGCGCACATGCCCGTGATAATCCCGTGCTCTCCCGTGGTCTTTTTGCATCTCCGGCGTTGCTCCGCCGTGGCCCGAGCCACCGATGACTAGCTAGACGGTTTAGTGCCTAACCCACCCCGCTAATGACCCCCTTTAGCCACTGCCATGTGGGGCCAACCTCCTAATAACTTTGTTAATTAAAACTAAACCGGATTTAAACCCACAGTCACGTCAGAGCCTCCCCTGACTTCATGGTGACGCAGTGCTGGCGCAATAATTAGAAAAACAATTAAAAGAATTACAGAAAAGGTTGAAAATTGGTTAAACTTGTAAAATTCATAGAAAATTCGTATTAACTCCAAATTGGACAAATAATATATGAAAAATTATCAGCAGAAAATAATCTATCCAAATATTGAACTTTCAGATATGTTTGAGTTGAATTTAAAATGGGACCAGTAACTTTTGCTATTTGGTTTAAATGGTATTAATTCAAATTTAATTCAAATGCTATTCCAATTTGAGCCATTGCAATGCAAACATGATCACTTGTACATCAGAGGCATATCACACACATGATCACATGGTTTACAATGATCAAACAATAGAAAATGAAATTTAGTTAAGTTCAAATTCATATGTGGAGTTTGAATTTGGATTTCAAATGCAATACACTTCATTTAAATCGAATGTACTACAAACCAGTACCATTCACATCATGGACAACATTATCATGTGATTGTGCATTTAAATTCAATGTTTCCCCCCTCTTGTTGATGATTGTGCCGGTAACAGTTCCTCCGAGACGGTGATCACCCCCGAAGAAGAAGACCACCGTTAAGACCCGTGTATCGTCAGCAAGGCAAGCAAACCCCATTGATCATGTCTATAAAATCCCAATTCCCTCTCAGTCTCTCGTATGCATGTTTAGGAGATCACCTTGTATCGATTCTACCGCATAGTTGAACCCATATCCGATGCATGACCTATCATCTTGTCACAGTAGTAAGAAAACCACAATCCTAGCTGACATAGGAGTTGATTAATATCATGTGGACCCTGCAACTGTTACAGCTTATTGCATGCTTAGAGGTTACGATGAGGTTACAATGATCTGTGAGTCGGGATGGTTGTGATCATTTTACTGATGAAGGTGAAACTGTGTCGGTGAATCCACCCTAATACAAGGTGAACGATGAGAGGTTGTGTAGGAGTACACAGTGGGTTGTCTCGTTGAACACCGCCTTAAGCACCGAGTTCTTGTATGGTAATCCAAGACAAAGAGTACAACCACACATTGGGCTCACTGACCCCTCTCGGCCTAGTACCTTGAGCCGTGTTGACATACAGGAGTCACATTCGTTCGGGCTTTCCATTTGGCATGTGCATAGAAAAATAATGAAGGAATGGTTGCATCATATAGATATGTGGGTGCACCTGTGAGGCAAGAAAACCATCTGCCAAAGGTGGTGTCTCGGTCACTTGCATTGTTTGAGTCCGTTTCGTTGATCCGGCCGGGCTCTCGAGCGGAGGCAACTCAGATAGTCGACTCCTGGAATAGACCGTTTGTGAGCGAAGTGTCGTGGTGAACATCCTCGCTGTCACCTCTTGAACGGTGGCGAGAAAAAGGCGGTAACCGATGGTCATGTGTGTGTAGTTTACACCCTTGCAAGGTTAACAAAACTATTCGAATAGCCGCGTCCGCGGTTAAGGACTACTTGGAACCTGTACCTGATTATTAGACAACTTGAATGGATACTTATAAAACTCGCAAGATAAGCGTGAGTGCTATGGTGTGCTCCTCGTGGGGAAGTCGAGGAAGTAACCATAGTGGTGTATTGGTTGGAGACTTGGTTGGAGACTTGGTAGTGGACTCGTGTACGCTTCTTACCTCAAGTCCGGTACTCGTAGTACAGGACTAGCCAAGTCAAAGCTGGCACTTATACATGTTAAAACCCCACCACTTTTACCTTGAAACTTGAGCATGAGTAGTATAGTTCTGATGTAAGTCTTGCTGAGTACGACTTTGTACTCACGTTTGCTTATTCTATCTTTTAGATGGAAACCCAGACCCCGATGGAGTCACCTTCCTGAAGCTCGACGTTGACTAAGCTAGTATAGTTCCAGACAACAGTCTGGTCCCTCGTGGAAGCACATGTATGTTTACAAGGATTCTCTAAGCCATTTGTTAAACTTGTCTGTACTCAGACCTAATTTTCTTCCGTTGTATGATGTAATGTTGATCATAGACATGTGATCTTTGTATGCTCTATGTGTAAGTCAATAAATAAGTACTTTGTAGAGTTATGTGATGATACCTGCTGTTCATATTAGACATGTGTGATGCGTGTATTATTATAACATGCATGTCTTAGTATGGGTTTTCGAGACCTTATTTTTGATCTGGCTAGAGGTCTTTTATACACCAAGTGGCCCTTAGATGTGTGCAGCTTGGGACATCATGATGCGATTGCTCGTGACCCTGTCGCTTGCACACTTTGTTGTATGATCGAGCCCGCCCTAGACCCCGACTAAGTGATCGGGCTGGAGTTTGTTTATGTAAGGGTTATGATTCAATCGATAACATGGTTGAGGCGACTTGTCTATGAGTATGGGATTTCACCACCCATAATCATTTAGACCTGTGAGCGGGCGATGAGGACCCATCTCAGGTTATCATCCGGCCTGGATGGGATGCCCCTCACGTACGATGCTTTCCGAGTTTGTCTGTGCTTGGCCTTGTCTGCTTAGACAAGTGGGTACGGCTCTCGGCTCTCCATGTGATTGAGTTTTGACTGGGATTACATACGCATATTCCGGGTCCCGATAAGTGCATTGTCCAGTATTTGGTAACCGGCTTTTCTGGGGCGCTTGGATCTCTGTCTAGTCATTGATGAAGTCAACCAATGCCTGAGACTTGATGGTCGTGTGTGGTTCATATTTGACGTGGTAAGCCCCCAACTCTATAGCCCACTTTGCAATCCTTCCCGTGGCCTCCCGGTTCTGGATGATACCTGCAAGCGGTGCTGAGCTAACTACAGTTATGGGGTGCTCCTGGAAGTAGTGCTTGACCTTCCGACTCGCCATGAATACACCAAGGACCAGTTTCTGCCAGTGAGGGTAGTGTTGCTTTGATGAAGTCAAGACCTCACTAACATAATAGACCAGCTTCTGCAAAGTGTTCTCTTTACCGGCTTCCATACGTTCAACCACAACCACAACGCTGACTGCTCAATTGTTGGACGAAAGGTATCCGAGGAGCTTTCCTGCAGGAACCCCAAAGGTGCATTTGGCCGGGTTTAGCTTCATCTGGTACTTGCGCAGATTCTTGAAGGTTTCCTGGAGGTCACTTGTGAGTGAGTCGGTTACCTGAGACTTGATAACTATGTCATCCACGTAAGCGTGCACATTGCGCACAATTTGCTCCTTGAAGCAGTTCTGCACTGTTCTCTGATGTCTGGCCCCTGCATTCTTCAAGCCGAAAGGCATAGGAGTGTACAAGTATATCCCAAAGGGAGTAATGAAAGTTGTTTTCTTCTGGTCTTCTAGAGCCATCTTGATCTGGTGATAGCCAAAGTAGGCGTCGAGGAAACACAGGAGCTCGCATCCCGCAGTAGAGTCGATGATTTGATCAATGCGAGGTAGTGCGAAGGTATCCTTCGGGCAGGCCTTGTTGAAGTCGGTCTAGTCAATGCACATACGCCAAGTCCCATTCTTTTTCAAAGCGAGGACCGGGTTTTTAAGCCACTCCGGATAGAAAACTTCCATGATGAACCCGATAGCAAGGAGCCGGGCTATCTCTTCCCCAGTGGTGTTCCTCCTTTCGTCATTGAAACGGCGAAGGAATGGCTTGACCGGCTTCAGTTTTGGTTCAATATTTAGGTGGTGATCAGCGAGTTCTCTCGGGACACCTGGCATGTCGAAAGGTTTCCATGCGAAAATGTCTCGATTCTCATGGAGGAACTCAATGAGTGCGCTTTCCTATTTATCAGATAGCCCTGTCCCAATGATGAACTACTGGGAAACGTCACTAGGGACAAAGTCGACTTTCTTAGTGTCCTAATCCGGTTGGAATTTGGGGTTGTTGTTAGGAGTCAGTTTCTTCAGGATGGTGGAGTCGGTTGGATCTACCTTTTCCAGGTATGTAGACAGGTCCTCCTTGGCGCATGCCGAGTCGGCAAACTTGACGTGTTGCTCGTCACATTCCGTAGCCCTGGACCGGCTCCCATCAACCATGATTGGGACGAAAGGACCCGTCATCTTTAGCTTTAGGCAGACATAGCATGGTCGATCCATGAACCTGGCATAAGCCGGTCTGCCTAAGATGGCGTGATATGGGCTCTCGAGTTTCACAACCTCATAGGGTATGATCTCAGAGCGAAAGTTTTCAGCGGTTCCAAAGGCCGTCTCCGGGTAGATTTTTCCTATCGGGCGTGCCGACTTGCCTGGGACTATTACATGGAACACGGTGTTGGACGTTTGCAGTTGTTTGTGGGTCAATCCCATCCTACGCAAAGTCTCATAGTAAAGGATGTTGATACTGCTTCCTCCGTCCATGATCACTTTGTCGAGCGTGTAGCACCCAATTTGTGGGGAAACTACCAGGGCTAGAGAGCCCGGTTTTTCTACCACTATGGGGTGGTCATCCCTTGTCTAGGTGATCGGTTGTTCAGACAAGTTAAGCCACCTGGGACAAACCGACTCTGTGGCCACAGACATGGCGGCTCTCTGCTGCAGCTTCCTGTCCCTCCGGCAGCTGCTGCTGGTGAAGACATGATAAGTTGAGTGGTCTTGGAGCTGTTTTGGGTTTGATTGGAATCCGGCAAGTCCCGACTGGTTTTGCTGTCCTCCTCCCCTGGATCCTTGGTTTTGAGGTGCTGCGCCGGCTCCCTGATGCCCAAAATCTTGGTTATTTTTGTTGTGACTGGCTCCTCCACCTGACCCAGGGGGGCCCTAGCCTCCACGCCGTGCAAACTCTTTCATGAAGTTGCAATCTTCCAAAGTATGATTGGATGGACGGCCGGGTTTACTATGCATTGGGCTTGCGGTAGTTGTTTCCCCCTGCTTCTGCATTCGTAAGCCGACATTTGTGTTGGCTACCAAGTCGAAAGCATTCTAATCGAGTCGTCGCTTGGTCTTTTGATTCTGGCTCTGAGACCCCTTGTCGTTATTCTTTTTATTCTGGGCGTCTTGTCGAAGTTTCCGCCATGACATTAGCCATGGGATTGTCGAAGTGATGGGGAGGTGTATGGAAGCGATCTTGGCTTGGCAGGGGAGCCGGCTGTCTGGGATGCGTGCGGTAGCCTGGATGAGCTGGGCCTCTCTCTCAGCCATTTTCTCCTTTTTGGTGTTGACCTCCCTCTGTAAGCTTGCTATCCTCGTCTTGAGTCCGTTGACCCTTGTCTTCCAGGCCTCCTGATTCTCCGTTGTTACTGTCATGGCCAAGGACTCATCAAGGGAGTTTAAGGCATCTATGAGGCTTTCAACTCCAGTGGGGACATGTTCTGACGAGCGGGATGCCGGGTCCCTATCTGCATTAGGAGCCGCGCCGGACGGTGACTCTGCGCCTTGATTTTGGGTTGCCTGACTCTCCAGTCCTCCAATGTCGGCCATGAACACCGTGGCACAATATGGAGGTTCAAAGTGAGGGTAATCCGGGTTATATTCTGTCACACCGGTGCCGAGTCTGTTGCTCCCCATGGATCGGATGGACCCCTCATCTGAGAAGCTTCCTTCGCTTGGATATGAGTCAGCATCAGTTAGTTCTTCTGAGGCATCGTACATTGGGGACTGGACAGAGCGCTCTGACTCTGGAGAGTCATCAATGAATCCGACAAAAGTGATTTTCGATCCGACATGTCGCCGACTTGAGATTTTGATGGGACCTTCGGGATCTGGCTCTGGCTCAGATCCGTCCATCTTGACAATGAAGATGTGGATAGACCCGATCGGGACCCGATATCCAGATTCGACAGAATCGGCGTTAGTGCCCCAAGTTGAGTGTCGATGCAGAGCTTCCCATGTCGGCTTATGGTGATCCGTCCTGCGAAGAATCCCTCCATGCCTTGCAGAGCTCCCTCCAGAATCTCAACACCTGCATGCGCAGGCCCCACGGTGGGCGCCAACTGTCGTGGAAAAGTCACGGCAGATGTCCGAAGAGTCAAACTTGACATGGGACCTTTGCTGCGACGCGAATACGTGGAGAGAGTAGACATGGACAAGAGTCTCGGCGATTTACCCAGGTTTCAGCCCCTCTTTGTCTCGAGTTAAAAGCCTACTCCTGCTTCTTATTATTTCTGGTTTCGACTCCTCGAATAGAAGAGTCGGTGAATCGATTACAAGAGAGTCGGTTTGCAACCTTAGTCTTGAGGAGATCTAGTTTACGTCGAAAGTGTCTAGTCCTATCTTGGATTGAGATTGTTCTGACTCTGGATTCTGTGGACCTCGACTTATAAAGGCGTTGGGTCCCGGTATTCCGCGAGTCCGACTCCGACACGAGGTGGAGCCCTATTCTACTTTACAAATATTCTACGTTATATACAAGGTTAGTCGAATTCCTTCTACGACTTCGATCTTCTTTGCCTGACGCAACCGGCTTGTGGCCGGGTCTTCTTTCGTGGGCCTTCCGTAGGTGAGTCGGCCCATAGATCTAATGCCGGTTTATGGGCTCGGTCCATCCCCTTGACAGACATCGCAAGGGGAATAGAGTGAGCCTTCGCAGCGTTGGTGTGCCTTTGTTTTTTCACCCACTCTCTCCAAACTGTGACTAGCTTCCCTCCAAGGAAGTGAACATCGGGATACATCGTTGTCTTCGCGTCATTCGGCTATCCCTACTCTTTCCCAATTTACTTGCACTACTTTGTTTTTACCTTGTTGTTTATCCCTCACTTTCTTCACTATATTGTGCTTGTTATTTTACCTTATCCTCCCTAGTTCATCCTTGCAATTGTTAGGCTCACCTTTATCTTCCGCACTATTGCCTAAAATTGCTAAGTAGTGTTAAAATTTGTAAGATAACCTATTGACACCCCCCCTCTAGGTCTATCTCGATCCTTTCAACAGGTGATCGAGTCGATCGTAAATCTACCTCAGGCAATTGCCATTTCCTTGATAGATCTCTTGTGTGTTGGGCTTCGAAGAAGCAAAACTATGTATCAATATCTACTGTCGAAGCCGAATATATTGTTGTTGGCTCATGCTGCACTCAGATCCTTTGGCTCAAAAAGACGCTGAAACATTATGGTATTCGTGTGAAGAAAATTCCCCTTCTATGTGATAATGAGAGTGCCCTCAAAATTGCTCACAATCCAGTGCAGCACTCTCGCACGAAGCATATCTACATTCGCCATCATTTCCTTCGTGATCATGTTCATCGTGAAGATAATGGTGATTAGCCGTCAGAAATAAAGATCAATTGGCAGATATATTCACGAAGCCATTGCATGAGAAGAGTTTATGTGCATTGAGATGTCAGCTAAATATCTTAGATTCACACAACGTTTTGTAAGACTATACCTCTTTCTCCTGTATATATTCACTTCAAACTATTTGAGTGTTTAGTTTTGTTTGCGTGTTTGTCTTTTAGTTCTTTCTTTTGATTAGCTTTGATTTTTGTCTCCTATGCTCATTACCTTTAGCTTCGCTTTGCTGTTTGTTTTGGAGGTGATAAGTTTCGAACCCTATCCCTTCTATTATCTTTGTTTCCAAACTATCTAGTCTAAAATGATCAAGCATATTTGAAACGATATGCATTTTGCTTCATTGGTTCCGAATCTAATGCTAACAACTTTTATCAAATTTTTACTCAAGGTCTAGTGTTTTGATTCGGCCGTTGAGATCCGTCAATTTCAGGCCGTTGAGATTTTCTCGCGATCCGCCACGAGATCCTCACCGTAGAATGCGGAGAAGCAATCGCCAGGTGTCGTCCGATACGATTTGATAGACCCGTCAGACCGGCCACTATATAAGGCATCCACCCCCAGCGAAACCTAACCCCACTTCATATCTCTCGCGCGCGATTCCTCTGCTCCCGAGCGCGCTGCCGTGCATCTCCTCCACATCGGCGACTGCGCCGCTCCGCTGCCGGACATCCATCGCCAAGGACTTCCCCACCGACGAGAGATCCGTCTTCATGGCTCCCGTCATCGTAGCCACCCGCTGTCACCAAGTTAAGGTACGCTGGGATCGATCCAATATTTTTATCCCTTGCTCTTCGGCTAGATTGGATGTGTGTTCTTAGGTCTTTTTCTGTTGGATTTATGTAGGGTTTTCTAGATCCAGTGATTTCCTTGCTCCGTAGGAAAATAGTTTGTAGAATCTCAAGATCCCACTCCAATTCAGGTTAGATTTTAGTTTGATCCCTCGATCTGTTTGTTCTAAGTTAGATCATTTTCTAGTTAATTTTTCCTAGCTCAACACAGAGGAGAATGTGAATCAAAACTCATTTTACCGAATCCCTTGTCAAAACCTTTTTCCGAAACTTTTGCTGGTGCTTGATCATACCTATGTCTATTTTCCATCGTTCCTAATTCTTTTTCACAGGATGTATGCTGATCTGGAATACGGTAACGAGTCCCCAATGCACGGTGATGATGCTCCAGCAGAGGTGGAGCACGTTGCTCTGAAGCGGAAAGGAGGAAGAACCAAGGAGCATAATAATGCTCGCGGTATCCCTCAGGCTGTAATTGATAAGCTAGGCTTCACAATGCCTGACGAAGAAAATTCGCATAAAAGGAAGATCATACTACAAGGGATTCGTCGCTACTGGGAAATCCGATGGTATAAGAACAAGCGTGTGCCCAAAAATAAATGGGCTATACAGTTTTATTTTAGTCCACCATTCCAGTACTGCATGCATAGGGCCAGCAAGTACACCCCGGAAACCCGACATTTGTACTACCCAGTCCCACCGAAAAAACCGCACCCACTTCACTCAGAACTCTAGATGACTATCCAAAAGAAGAGAAGCAATTGGCCATTCTGGCTGAAAATTTTCACAAGAAGGAGAAGGAAGTGGCCAAGAAGCGCGCTGCTGAAATTGATGGATAAGAAACCAACACTCCGAAGAAAAAGTCTCGGAAGCTAAGGAAGAAGGTTGCCTCACCTCCACTTTCCTTCACTGATGAGAAAGCTAATCTCACTGCCGAAGCTCTTCAGATTATTCCGAAGAAGATGAACCTATGGGATAGGCAGATGATGAGTCTGAGAAGGCTCCAGTTGCTCCCCCGCCAAGAGAAAAGATTTGTGTACCTCTGAAGAAGAAGCCTGATGAAAAACAATCTTCAAGACGAATTCAGATTCGTGACCCTACCGACATCCCCATCGATACCACTCATTTGGTGATCAAGAAGCCTTTGGCTTCCAAGCCTCCTCCCCAAGTTGCTCCAACTTAGAGAAGCTCGAAGCAAAAGCACGACCTTTCGAAGCAGATGAGAACTGTTGAGAAGTCTGTTGCCGCTCCCAAGCCAAAGGGAACTGTTTCAAAGACAACTCCTTCGGTGGAACTGGTTGCCCGAAAGCCCACTGAAGCAGAACTGAAGAAGAAGGGCATGGAAGAATCCCTTGAGCGCGACAGTTTGCAAAGGAATCTGGAGTGAAGGTGAAAGCTGCAAAGGATAAGAAAAAACATGATGCTACTAACAAGGCTTCTGCTGAAGCTGATGCAAAGCGAAAGCTCGCCGAAGCAGCTGAAAATGAGAATAAAGTTGCTACTGAAGAACAACATCTTAGGGCTTCTAACCCAAAGAGAAAAGCATCTCTAGAAAATATTTCAACTAAAACTGCTGAGAAAAGCGCCCGAGAGGCTTAGAAAGAGGCTGTAGTGTCAACTGTTCAGAAGAACATTGCGGATGAGCCAGTTCCTCAAAATGACATGGACTGCCACAGCCAACATCAGTTTTTGGATCCCTGTGAAGCCGAATTGTGGGATGCCTTGGGAATCACCGAAGCTCTTTGAAGAAGAGAGAATCAGAAGAGGAACCAGCTCCTGGCACCCTGTATGTGCCCGCAACCATCAAAGCAATGATTGCCAACTTAATGTCGAAGCTGAAAGAGCTATATGCTGAGGAACGAGTTGACTCTGCAAAGATTCACAAATTCCAAAAGAAGGATGAGACAGAAGATGATGAGGAAATCAAGGAATCGGTGCTAACTCTCCTCCAGCAAGTCACTCCCAAGAACTTTGCCACCAAGAGTGTTGCGGATAACCACAAGGGCAAGATCAAGAATGTTGTTGAAGATCTTTGCCGCAGCCACAACGATGCAATTCTGGCTGTTGATTCCAGGACGCGAAAAGCCACCGTTGAAGCAGTATCACCTGATCATGCTTCGAATAAGAAACAGGGCAAGAAAAAGGCCCGTATGACTCCGGTCGATGCGGTCGATATGGAAGATGTAGGAGAATCCATTTTTACCGTGATACAGGCTCATGCTTCCAAGACTGGGCCCAAATCAGCTCCACCCAAAGCCCCAGTTCCTCCAAAAGCCCCCACAACTGCCCGAATCACAACTCCCACTACACCCAAAGCACCTACCCTCCCGCAAAAACACGAACTCCTCCAACCAAAGCTCCCACCCCACCAAGAAATCATACTGCGCCAGCTCGAATCCCATCACCACCTCCTGCCACAAAAAATCCTACTCTGCCTCATGCCCGAACTCCGCCCTAAGTGCAAACGCCACCCCCTCAACAACAACAAGATGTCCCCAAAGCTAATGCTCCCCAGAACTCCCCCTGCTGCTGAAGTGCAAATGACTCGAGATTATTCTCCTTCACGATCTGCATCCGAGTCACAAGCGGTTGAAGCAAATGCCTGTCCTACAGCAGATGAAGAGGTTGAAATTTTGAATCCCTCCCAGGAATTGGATCTTTCCAAAGCACAAGAGGCTGGGCCATACCATGTGATTCCATCACCTCCCCATTTCCAAATCTGTTCTACTCAGCACTATTAACCCGCACAAGATGATCAGCTGGATTCAAACTACCCAAGGGAAAAAATTCCTATCTTTTTGGGTGCAAGCAGCTCATCAAGGCATGGTCTTGAGTTTTACCTTGAGCGTCACCGAAGCAAATTCTTCTTCTTTGGAAATAGGTCTTATGCTTCGCAAAGAACAGAGGATGAACAACAAGTTCTCTACACCAAGGTGTTCTATCAGAAGGATATTTTGTCTCACCATAGATATCTGGATTTACGAAGTGTGGCCACTGCCCACAGCTTCCACAATATCTGTGAAACCATCAACACTCAGAACTTGTCCAGGCTGTTTACTCTTCGCTCCACTTTCAACTCATAGCTGATCAAGAAATTTTATGCCATGTTGTATGTCCTGGCAAATCCAATGATCCCAGCACTTGGACATTAGAATGGATGATTGAAGGCCAAGTGTTTATCATTTCCTCGCAAGAGTTCATGGATATTGTGAATATTGCTCGCTACACTGGTGCATAGGCCAAGATTCATTTGCTTCCGAATATGACCGATGGATAATTTGCTTCATTGTTGGATCCTGAGGTCACTGAAGACTATATGCTTGAGAATATTCGCCCGAAGCATTTGGTGTTCATCTCCAAGACATGGTTTTACATCCTGTCAAATTCCTTGTTGCCACTGAGTACTGCTTCAGAAGAGTCAAACATTTATCCTCAAGTGTGGCATGCTATTTTCAAGCTATCCCATGGAATGGTGCTTGACTTTGAAGATTGTTTTCTTCACACCATGGTCCTTGTTGCTGAGTTTCCCTTCACATTCATGCCCTATGCTCCATGGCTTCAGGTTGTATGAAATTATGGTCGTGATGAAGATTTCATTGCTCGGCATCACCCGAAGTTATTCACTCCTCATGTGCGTGACGCAATGAATATGATTCGTTAGCACAACAATCCCATGAGAAGTTATGTTGGCATTCGTAAAGAATTTAATGAGCGAAAACTACAGAAGAATTTATAGAAAGACTATCATCACTTTGAGGTTTCCCTTCGCTCACAGCAGATGCTCGAGAATTACATCGAAGCCAATCAGCGCAAGATGCAATTCCTTGCCAATGAAATCAATTGTGCGGGCAACATAGCACTGAACAACAATAAATATCTTCTTGGGATGAAGCATCATTCATGGAAAGGGCTTCGGAAGTTTTACTCTTCAAATGGTCTGAACAAAGAAAAGTTCTACAAATATTACCCGCATCTCAACCATAACTTCTCCAATAATGACAAGATTGATAGCCCAAACCCAAAGCTTCCCCCCTCTGCACAAGATTGATTAAGTTCTATACGTCAACGAGCCAGAACCCATCCGCCCAAACACTGTCTCCAAAGGTGATTCTGCCACGTCAAATCCTGAAGATATCCTTGAAGATAGTTACCTCGACCTCATCGCTCTAGCCAACGCTGAAAACTACATGTCGTCCACCTCCGAAGAAGAATCTTCCGGCGACCAATCTTCTTCGAGCGATTCCTCTCCGCACAGTTCTGCTCGGCAGAGTACCCAATATGGTGCAAACACTTAGGAACTCTCTATGATCTTTACCACCATTTGTCCAATCATTGAAAAAAGGGGGAGAATGATGCATCGATGAGTCTAGTTTTCCACGAGGATCAGGGGTTTTCTTCGCCTTTTAAGTTGCAACAAACTTTCAATTCGCTTCGATTGTGTTGTAACTTAACTTAAGTCGTGTATATGAACTGTTGATGGCACTGAAGTATTGCTCCTCGTTGGCTACCCCAAGTGGAAGGTCAAGATGTAGGGAAGCAGCAAATTTCCCTCGATGAAGATACCAAGGTTTAATCGACCAGTAGGACTCCAAGGTGGTCAAACGAGCAAGGCGTCGTATGAAGATAATTACTCACTTGACCTGGACTTGCACACAGAAACAAATAACTTTTCTCCCAACGAGTACATCGAGGTTGTAAATCTCTCCGGTCTTGTTGTTTACAAAGGATCAAACACATGGTGTAAATAGTGATGGTGATTGCAACGAAAGTAAATAAAGCAGTAAATAGTGGTGTAAACAGTGGTGGAAACATGGACCGGGGTCCCATGATTTTCACTAGTGATGTCTCTCTCCCAAAAGACGATAAAACAACTAAACTGGGTGAACAAATTACAGCTAGGCAATTGATAGAATTATAAACGCATCACAATGCTAATTATGCTGCAAAGAAAGTTAGAGGTTGAAAAGTATGGGCAGTACCCCAAGACAAGTAGACCGTAATCCAACTACATATACTTACTAATCATCCACCTTTATATATATATCCAGAACATCTCATTAGTATTAAGTTGCAAGCGCCACCCAAAGTGTAAACCCAAAGCAATAGACAACTGCATTAAGAAACTTTGGATCAGGTAAACAATCCTTGCTACCGTG
This sequence comes from Bromus sterilis, assembly GCA_950022295.1. NCBI lineage: Eukaryota > Viridiplantae > Streptophyta > Magnoliopsida > Poales > Poaceae > Bromus > Bromus sterilis. Next base: position 234,682,306 of record OX465595.1, on the reverse strand, counting down.
GTTACAAGCACCGTTGCTTTATCCCTGGTGGCAATAGCACATCCCCTAGTCTCATGTTTCTGTCACTCAAGCTAGACATCAGGGGCATGAACCCACAATCAAGCATAAACGCTCCCTCTTGGAGATACTATCTACTACTTGGCCAAAGCAATAAAAAGCATCGGAGAACATGCAAGAATTACTCAAGAACAAAATAGAAAAGGATAACCAAATATATAACTCATCATAATCTGAACATAATCTCATAATCTATCGGATTCCAGCAAACTCAGCATAGCAAAAGCAGTTAGATAGATGTCTTGATCATGTAGGGCGACTCACAAGGGCTAAGAATTGAAGCACAAGATTGGAGATTATTCATCACATAGCTATTGGTCATGGACCCATGGTCTATGGGGGTCTACTCACCGCACATCCGGGGAAGTGCTCATGGTGGTGGAGAAGCTCCCGGAGGTTAATCCTCCCTTCGATAGGGTGCCGGGAAGAGGTCTTCTGGTGCTCCCGATCTTGGACGCGAGGCGGCGGCGGAACAGAGGTGAAAATCGCGATGTGGGTTCCTCCTCAGGGTTTAATTGACGGGGTGTAAATATAGGCCGAAGGGGTGCACCAGGGGGTACCCCCTCCTCCCAGGCGCCCTGGTGGCGCGGCCAGGAGGGGGCCGCGCCACCTGGTGTAACATCCCGAAATTTTCCAAATTTTGGAATGTTAATAAATAATGTAATATTGATTGACTTGTTTGAATTTTATAGTAAATGAAAACTTTTCATTTGAGTTTTTGTTTAAACCTTTACAAACCATTTAATAAATTGTGGATAATCATTTATCCAATAATAAAAATCTTGGTTGTGAGGTTTATTGAAAATTCAAAGAATGATTTTCTTTCTTTTGTCTTTTTGAAGTTTGGTAGGAACCACAATTAAATATTTAGAGTGAGAATAAAATGACTTTCACAAATTTATTGTGGTCCCATAATCATTCTTGATTCTTATTTGAGTTTATTTGATATCAACATTCAATAGATATTTAAATATTTCCAATAACTCAATTAATATAATGAGAGGAGATAATATGACTTCTCCAACAAAACAAAATATATTGGAAATTTTTAATAATATCTTCAATGAGTTTTTGTTATTAAAAATATATTTATAAAATTTATTTAGAGAGGGAAATATATTTTCCTAAACTCTCTATATTTCATTTGGTCTATATAAATTTTATGATTTATTTGAGAGTTATTATTTCAAAGTTAAAAATAAGAAACTGAAATCCTAAATCTATTGGGTCGAGCCCATATCTGTTTTCTATCTCTTTTCTCTTTCTTTTTTTTCGTCTTGGGACTATCTTCCCGCTGAGGCCCATAGCCCTGACCGTCTTCTTCCTCCCTCGTTCTTTTCTGTGTACGTGAACCAACACGCACGAACACCATGAATCTGGACAAATTCCTTCCCTCCATTCTACTCCATCCTTGATCGATTCAACTTGGAACCTACACGAAAATTGTGGGCAAGTTCATGAGAAATCCATTCAGAGAAACAAACATGTGTTTTAATGATTTAAATGTCCAGAAATTTCTCCACGAACGCCATTAAAACCTTCCAAATTTTTTGTGTGGATCTCCATGTATGAAACTCCCTAGCACCTATATATAGGACCATGTGCGAGCACCACATTCCTCAGCCAAATCCTCGATAATCGCCCTCCAATATTTCCCGTGCTACGAGCAATTGCTCGCTGGAGTTCCTCCGTGCCGCCGTCGTTCATCGTAGATCCCGGCGTCTACGAGGAGACCCTGACCCCCATTTCTTTTCTTGGTCCATATGTCGTTCATACGCATCACTGTGCTCTCTATGCATTCTTCTCCACTCCGGCGACAGTTTTAGACCAAACAGTGGCGAAACCGAGGCTCTAAATTTGTCATGCTATTTCACCAAGCTTTCCTCTACACCGTTCGGCTACTCGTTGATGCCGGGGACCTTATTTCCCAAACTCCGACGAACTCTCCGGTGAGCTCTCTCTCCCCCTGTTCTTCACACGTTTTTTTTCTGTAAAAAAAATGAACAGGTATAGACCAATCACATCATGACACGTGGCAACCCATTTTCCAATCCCGTAAATCTTTTTCAGAAAAATGCCCAAACTTTAGAAATTCATATCTTCTAGCCCGTAAGTCGGATTTCTACAAATTTTATATCGCCGGATTCCTTGAAAAATGTACTTTATTTTGGTCCAGTAATATTCCAATTTTTTTAATTCGAAATCTAACTCAAATTTATTTTAGTAATTTGAGTATATTTGATATACATCTTATTCTATAATTTATTTTGAACTATTTTCGTCATCAAATTTGATCCTTAGAATCACATCTTTCTGTTTGGACATTTGTCACATTCTTTCCATCATATTAATACTCTATTTTGACCTCAAACCTTTGTCTTAGCTTCCATTTAATTATATCTCTTTCTTTTATAAATTTGGCTATAAAAAATCAATCTTCTCAACAAGGTCATCACGATTTCTATCGGATCTTTTTGAATCCAATCCAAGAATAAATTTCCTATTGAAATATTCTTATCGACAAACCAACTGGGTTTGACATACTCACAATCCGTTTGAACTTATACTTAAGCTAGTTTCATCATACCTTACTTCTAACTTGTATCAACTTGATCAAATCCAAGGAATATGATTTGCATCATATTTCCATCCAAGCCAACATGATCCTATCTCAACCAAGCCCCGCCATAGTAATTATTTTATTAATAGTAACAACTAAATATTTATGTTGTTAATTGTATTTTTATTTGGATCTTCAATTTGGATTTGTGGTGCGTGTTGAAGTATTTCTCTTCTACCGTTAGATATATTGTAACGAGAAGGAGAGACGACTACGAGTAGAATATTTCATCTTCAGGATCCAAGCAAGTTACTCTTTTGATCATGCTCCAGTATTACCTATATTTTTGATATGCATTGTAGTCCAACTTAAATATTATGCATTGATAGGATTATATATTATGCTATGCTATTACACCCATTAGTTCATTGAGGTAGGCCTGAACCTTATATCATTGTCGCCACCGTGTAGAATTATACTGCTTTGCTAAGTAGATGTGGATTGGGAAGTGATCCATTATGAGGTATGAGTGACTCAGTAGTAAACAGGAACAAGATAATCTTAATGAACCACCTGGGTTGAATGGTTGGGGCACCCTGGAGGAACTAGTGGATTTTCCCGAGTGACCTGGAGATGGCCAGTAATCACTGCGGAATGCCACCCAGGCTTAAAGGGATCAATCATATTTTTCATAACTAGAAGCTTATGTGTGCAGCCACAAGCTATTATGGGCTCTGGCTTGGTTGATTAGATGTAATGAATCTTACTAGGTGGTGCTACGAACGTAGTTATGAGTAGGTGGGATGGGCACCGCCAGAGTGAGGGAAACTCTTCTAAAAGACCATGTCTCGACCTTCCGGTTCTCATACAATGTGAAGTGTGATGAACTACAAAGGAGGAGGTCGAGTCTTGTGGGGAAAAGTGCACAAACCTCTGCAGAGTGTACACACTGATCATGATTAGCCGTGTCCAAGGTTACGGACAACTTTGAGCATCTAGAAGTGGGAATGTTGACGGATCTCATCATATTTAATTAATCAATCGGGCTTAATCAACCTTGGGAATAGATTGACTTGGAGAAACCAACTCAATCATATTATGAGCTTTGTAGTACTACTATGATACTCTTTGAGTAGGACAAAATCAACTTTATGCAAACTGAAACTGTAGAAGATAGGTCTGTTATATACTCTTTTGGGAGTAACTTGCCGTACATTCAAAGTACTGACCCATTTTGGGTTGTAACCTTCGGTGTTGTAGGATTGTATACGACGAGTAAGTGATGCGATGTAGGGTTACGATGTCTACACTCAACTTTGCCGTTGGTGTTGATGGGACTCCACATATGTATTGTTTGTTTCCGCGGTGTATTCTAGCCCAAAGGCTATAAGGTAATAAATACCATGTATTTACGTTACTTTTTGACATGTGATTTATGGTATTTCATCGAGTACTATGTGTGCTAGCATACTGATCCAAGGATAGCACAGGAGCACAGTAGACTTGGTTCCCTTCGGGACCAGGTCGTTACACCTGGCCGCCTGGGTGGGGCCTGGCTCCCCTCCGGCTCTCCTTCGGTGTTTCCGGAAGCTTTTGTCGCGCTGATTTTTTTTCATATTTTTGTTGGAATTTAGAGCTCTGTAAATATGGGTAAAAACTGCAATTCACAGACATCAGCAGACAGAAACTGGCACTGGGTGCACTGAGTTAGTAGGTTAGTCCAAATATGTGTAAAAAGATATGAAAGTATAGCAAAACACATAGCAATGTCACCTAAAAGAGCATGGAACAAGAAGAAATTATAGATACGTTCGGGATTGGGGGAAACCTGAAATAGAAAAACAGCAGAAAACATGAACTGGCACTGGGGTGCACTGAGTTAATAGGTTAGTACAAATATGATCCCAAGTGTATGAAAGTGTATCTAGATCATAGCAATATTACACAAAACATGCATGGAGCAAGAAGAAATTATAGATACGTTTGGGACGTATCAACATCCCCAAGCTTAATTTCTGCTCGTCCTCGAGTAGGTACATGATAACACAGATAATTTCTATGGTGACATGCTAACACATATAATAACTTCAAAGTAAAGCAAGTAAGATATGCAATTCAAGTCAAGATAATAACAAGCAAGATTCTATATCTAGTATTGAAACTAGTAAAGTAAGAACATAGAGGTGCAAGAGCTCTCGATGTCCGTGACTCAAATGTCTCCAAATGGTTTTTGTGTGCAAGAAGTGGGAGATGGGTTTAGAGCATAAAAATACTATATAGTTTAATTGAGAACTCAATCTACTAAAACTTCACACTTATTCTCCTTCGGAATCTTATTTTGACTAGTCCCCAAACCACTAGTCAGGCACAAGTCAAACTGATCCTCTCCCTTTCGACTTTGAGCACTCATGCAATGGATGAGCGCGAGCAAGATATGTTAGAACTTAGGATGGCGAAGACAAAAATGATGGGGAAGGATGACAAAAAGGTGTGAAAGGCTCAGATCAATGAGCACAATCATAGGCGAGAGAAAGCCAAATGATAGATATGATGTGAGGAGTAGGGATTGTCATCCAACGGATGCACATATGAGCTAAGGTAAGGTCTCCAATGGATCTAATGGGGGTGCATCCAACTTTCTTGCTCATGAAGACTTAGAGCTCATTTGAGGAGGCTCATCCTTGGAATATGCAAGCCAAGTTCTATAGTGTAAGGATCCCCACAGAGTTATGCATGAATGACATGAATATCTCTATGGAGTACAAATATGACAAGGGAGTACGTGTGTGGATCTTTCAAAAGGAATAGTAGTGTTGCCGCTTCTCTCTTTTTATTTCTTTTTTTCTTTACTTTTTTCTATTTTTTTGTATTTTTGTGGCCTCATTGGCTCTTTCTATTTATCTCTCATTTGTCCTCTTTGGGATCTTTTAATTTGTCCTATTTTGGAATCTTTTGGTTTGTTCTCTTTGGAATCTTTTCCTCACTTTAAGGGCAACACTCTATATTTTACAACAATATAAAGAAGATCTTCACACTTTACAAGAAGTACTCAACATTAAGAAAACTGAAAAATTATCATGATCTATGCAAATGTATGCCTCTGCCAGTGTAGCAGGATATGCAATGATACTTGCGCCTCATGTAGCAATGATAAGGGCTAGGCACAACTAACATGTGGCTCCTCGATCAAGCAAAAGCATGTATGACATGAAGTTCAAGTCATGAGATGATGGATGTTGCATGGCAATGTATCTCGGAAAGTCTATGGAAATACCTTGATAGGTAGGTATGGTGTCTGTTTTGAGTAAGATATAAGGAGGTTATGATGACAGAGCATATCATGCCAAGGGTTTGGATGCACCGGCGAAGTATGCACCAACTCTCAAGATGAGAAAAGGCAATGCACGGTATCGAAGAGGCTAGCAAAATATGGAAGGTGGAAGTGCCAACAATCAAATACTCGCATTAGTCTGAAGAAATCATGCACTTATTATTGGTAAATCTACCTAATCAGGAGGTTCACAAAGAGACAAGTACCCCGAGGAAGAGTGTATGGGGGTTTGCTTATCCTTGTGCATCCTTGACCCATGGTACGTGAGGGTACTCTATATATTCCAACCCCTCCAGAGGTTAGCAATCCATCTTGTAGCTAGAGTTCTTAACTAATTCTTTTTTGTAGTTTTCTAAAATAAACATGTATTGCCAAAAATACGACACCTATCACTAATAGGCTCAAGCTCTTGGCACCAAAAGTACAAACATTACTCAAATCAATACATCAAAACTATTGCATGTTACCACTACATTTATAATAGCAACCTTAATTACCTACTCATGCAAGACACACAACTCAGTGCAACAGACCAACTCTCTAAACAAGATAAGCATGATAACTCAAGAGAGTTCCAAAATAAACAACCTAAATAAAAGCTCTTAAAAAGATAAATATGAAAACAAGAGCTAGGAATGACAGCAGCTAGGAAAATATAAAGAAAACACACACACACACACAAAAAGGATAAGCATGCAAGCCTATGTTGTGTTCTAGGGTGAATTGGAGCGTGTTTCTATCCCAAACAATTAAGGATAGGGTCGAACTTCTTATGAACAACAAGCAAAACTAAAATAAACTAAAAATTAAAGAGAGAGACGCTCCAAGCATCGCACATAACACATGAAGAGATAAAAATATAGCATGGAGAAGGACGAACTAATGATTGTTGATGAAGAAGGTGTTGTGAATGTGCCCTAGAGGCAAATAAAATATGTTTTATTGGCATATTCCATAAGTTCATAATACGTTTTATACTATGCTATAACTGTATTAAGCGGAAACCTTAATACAGGTGTGGTATACAAACAACCAGGTCCCTAGTTAACTCTAGTATACTAGTCCATTGGGCGATTGATGATCAAGGTTTCCTGATCATGAGGCAAATAAGTCTGTTAGCAATGTAGTCGTATCATTGGGATAATGATTTGATGGACATACACCCACCAGAAGTGTCACGATGTGATCAAGTCACATAGTTCGACATTGCGATAACTATAACGTAGTGACTAGATCCTTTGACCGTAATGATCATACATAATTGTCATCTATGAGGAGACTTTGATTTGTATCCCACCGCCTTACTGAAATATGCTGGCCATAATGGTGCACTTTGGGTATTCCGAATAGATGGTTGATGAGTATGCAAATAGATCAAAGCGGGATTTGTCCATCCGAGTGACGGATAGGTACTCTAGGCCCACTCGGTGATATTGCATGATAAGGTTTGCGCAAACATGTGACTAGCTCACGGAGTTGTGATATCACGGGAATGAGTAAACTTATTTGTTGAGAACGAGGACGAACTAGGTATATTGGATACCGATGATCAAACCTCAGACAAGCAAAGTACCATAGAACAAAGGGAATAGGCACACGGTTAACAGATCCAACAACGATTGAAGTTAATTCGATGGAAGCGCGTCGGCTATCAAGGATTGTAACCAGGTACAATTGATTAGTCATTGATCAATGAGATTGTCTCGATCATGTCTGTTGTTTCCCGAACCGTAGGGTGTCACACTTAAGGGTATTCAACGCATTAAGGATAGATTCGGGATCGCCGGAGAAATAAGAGAGAACTTCAAAATCGTTTTGGAGGAGAGACGGAAAAGTTTCCGTGGTTTTGAATTGTTCAGAAAGTTATTTGAATATGTTTTATTATTTAATTAAATGAATTAAATATTAAAATATAATTTAAATAATAAATGGAATGTTATTCTTTTTGTTTTTTGTTTTTTCTTTAAGAGAAAGAAGAAAGAAAAAAAAGAATAAGAGAAAACGAAAAAAGGTGTGGGGGCGCCATGGGCTTGTGGCCCATGTGTGGCCATTTGGGCACATGGGCACATGCGCCATGGCCATGGCCCTTGGCCGGCCACCCCACAGCCGCGCATGTGGCTAGCACATGTGGTGCTAATTTTTAGTACCACATCGCTAGTTCACGTACCTGTGTGCCCCCTTTACCCCTATATATAGATGTGAAGGGTGCCTCTTTTTCAACACAAACAATTCCAGAAAAATACAGATAAATTTTTGTTGATCTCTCTCTCCCTCTTTCTCCCTCCTATGAGTGGACGCCCCATGTATGGAGTCTTCACTAGGTTGGAGGTTTCTCCACTATACGCACGTCGTCATGCGGCTCGGGATCCGAATCCATCTTCTTTCCGCTGCTCGCCTGGTTCGGAGCCCAGAGGGACGTCGGGTACACCGTATGTGTGTAATACCGCGAGGAGCTACACTTGTGGTGCTACTTCATCATCGTGGCCGTATCGCGGTGACGAGGATCAGCCTCGGAAAATCCCATGGCCAGGGAGCCTGGGTTAGATCGTAGAGAAGGAACAGGTTGGCAATACTCGTCGTCTAACAGGAGAAGCACTTCCTGCTCGATTTTATTAAGCAAGGGGGCGATTACAGTGGAATTCTAGGCGAGTTCGGACAAGGCCAGAGGTGTTGATAGTAGATTGGATGTCCTGAGGCGTCCCCCCTCCCACCCTTTATATACTAGGCTGGGTCTCGGGGAGTCCGTCTTAGGTTACAGGGACGATTTCCTAACTCTAGCCTTGCCTTAAGCGCCAAGGCTTGACTTCCATATTGGTCGAGGACTCCTACGTCGGTGCCTAGAGCAGGCCAGTCGTGGGCCTGTCGAATCTTCCAGCGGGCCTCTTGTCTCCTTATGCACAAAGTATCCTCACACGTAGGAGTCGTGGGGTTAACCCCTCGTTAGTAGCCCTCGAGTGTCTGGGAGCCTCGAAGAGTCGCGCAGGGACTCGAATTCATCCTTGTTTGCTTCCGTATGCGCAACGCCGCTGCGAGTCGCTGGCAGCTTTAGCCATGACAAATGCTTTATTTCGAGGGATGCTCAGCTGAAAGGGCCCAAGGTAGTCGACTGATCGAGCCTTGGTGAATTGCGCTAGTGGAAAATACCTCAGTAGCCCAATCAAGACCGTGTCCATCGCACAAACTTGGGAATGACCGGTGTCTAGCAAAGTTCATGCCGTTGCAGGTCTTGTAGGATCAATGCTGCCGGCCCCAGTAAACAGCCTTAACGCGTCCGTTATCGGCTCACTTCTCTATCATGCGAGCGCATGGAAAATGTCGGGAATGAAGTCGCGTTGTGGCAAGTCCCGTCCCGGCCGTCTGCGCAGCGGGGTCCTACCTACACGCTAAGCTTGTGTGGCATCTAGGTACAACAAGTCACAGCCCATGCATCATTTTTATAGAGGCGCGGAGCCTAATTAGCGATTCACCCACTTGGAATAAACGATCAAGCGAGCTATTATCAGTCACTCGCGGAGTTTTTGTTGACTAGGGCGAGGAAAATAAGAAAGCACCAACTCGGAAAATCGTTGAGTGCACGAGTAGATTATATTGTCAAATACTTGTTGAGTCTTTGCGAGTAGTCACTCGAATGCTTTGTTGTCTTCAGGGTGAGGGAGCACCCGAACTCTGAAGGTACGTTGTTTCTGCTATTGCGAGTGATCACTCGAGCACGTGTTTGCTTTCTGGGTGAGGGGGCACCCAAAACTCTGTAAATGTTGTGATTACAACTGGTGCGAGTGGCCACTCGAGCACTTCTTAGCCTTCTGGGTGAGGGAGAACCTATCGTTGATATAAATCTGACAATGAGTATAGGGATATGAAAGGAGCAAAATGAATCTGTACGTAGAGTGGGTTGAAGCAGGAGGATTATACAGGTTAGGCCTCTCCGTAGAGATAAAAACCTTAGTCCTGTCCCAGGCTTACTGGGGTGTTCTTTTCTTCAGAATACTGAGAAGATGGAAGAGTGTGCGCGTGTCCCCGCCAGAGGGGAGAGGGTGGCTTATATAGAGTGCGCCCCGGCCTCCTTAATTCCCTGGCATAAATGGGTCTTAATTACAAGATTAAATACATACTTAATTACGAAACGGTCAGCCCATTACTACTAATAAAGGGGGGAAGAACGCCTGCAGCATGAAATGCCTCCTGTCCGTTGCGTTTTCCATCTTCCGATTAGTGGGGGGGCTTCGTCGGTCATTTCCGAGTATCTCTCTACTCGGATCTTGCTGGGCTTCCGAGTAATTGTCTACTCGGAGGCGACTCCTGGTCTCCGACTAACATGTTACTCGGAAGCTGCTAATGCTTTGTGTTTTTGGTTGATCTTATTTTGCTTGGTGTGTGTTTTGCGAGGGAAACCCGGAGCTTAAGGATACCCCCGGGTTTCCCTCGCGTAGGGGTATGCCTTTTGTATTACCACGATAGTAGCCCCCAAGCGCTTTCGGGTGCTCGTAAGTGAGTCTGCTGACATCTATTTTTTCTGAGGTATGCAAAGATTGAACTCAGTAAGAGGCCCGGAAGGGATTTATTGATGTTCGAACTTTTCCCTCGAGCGAGTGTTCGGCAGGTTAGCGGAAAAATTTGGCGACACTCAAACATCTCTCGGAAGAGGTGGACTGAGGCCTCGGAAGGCGTGTCTCGGAGTAAAAGGCCTTAAACTCCATATGAACCAAATTTGCAAAGTTCAATGTCCTAGGACATCGTGCCGAGTCCTAGGCCATGCCACGTGGGACATTGATTCTTTACCCCCTGCACCGGGTCTTACCGGCGGCCTGGCATTCTACGACAGAGATGGGCCGCCAGTGAGTTTTTTATTCGGATATTCGCCCGAGTAACCGGGTGCGGGATTCTTCGTCTTGCGAGGAATCTTCGTGTGGTTCCTTTCGCGGCGCTTCCGAGTGACAACTTACTCGGATGCTTCAGGAGGTTTGCGTTTTCTTCCGAGTGATGGCATACTCGGAGAGTTTGGTTGGTGCTATGCCCCACATCTTCCGAGTGGTTGGGGTGATTCCAAGCTTCGGGTTGAAACCAGATTTGATTTTTTTCCCAAAAAGATTTTATCTTGTGAGAGAATCTTCTTTCCCAGGTGAGTGAGCACACTGTTTGGGTTTGTCTCCTCGATTCCCGTGGCGGTTTCATAGGATGATAATAATTAACTGCCCGCGGGGAAGTGGGGCGGTTTTTATGGGGAAGTGCAACCGGCAGGCCCATTAGTGGGGTGCGGATCTGACGCGAGGCGGTTGCCATCTTGAGCTATAAAAAGGCCCCCCCTGCCTTACGGTTTGGCACATCTCCACTCATTTCCCCCCTGCGCAGCCGTTCCCACTCTTCTCTCCCGCTCCGCCTCTTCCTCTGCCTGCTGAGTCTCGCCGTCGAGACCTCTCCGCCGACCGCTTGAGTTCCATCCTGGGAGGTCGTCATTCGTACTGCCCCTCTTTCGCCACCGCGACCATGTCTGCGGGGGAGTGGCTGCCGTCGATTGTGACGGAAGACATGCTTCTGGGGTACCATGACACCGGCCTGGTTCCCCGCGAGGTTTGCCGTCTTCCCGCGGCGGGGGAAGACGAGCCTGCACCGCGGGATGGTGAGAGGGTAATTTTACTTTCGCATGTGGATCGCGGCTTTTCTCTTCCCCCACATCCCTTCTTCCTGGATTTCTTGGCTTTCACAGGCGCTCATCTTCACCACGTTGTTCCCAACGCGGTTACCCTTCTCTCCAGCTTTTTCACCCTTTGGGAGGGCTTTTTTGGCATAGAGCCCCACTGGCATCTCTTCCGTAACATATACGCCATCAAGCCTCAGAAGGCGAAAATGTCTGGGGAGGGCGGCGGCGTTGAGTTTAATCATCTTTGTGGTGGTCTTTTTTTGGCCAAGAAGAAGGGAGTGCAGTACTTTGCTTCTTGTGTTCCCGATTCTGTTAAGAGCTGGAAGAATGGCTGGTTTTATTGCAAAGTGGCCGAGGAGCCGGGGGTGCGAACCTTGCCTGCTTACTCGGACGTTAGGCTGACTAACTCTCAGGGCTGGAATCCCCGACTCACCAACGCTGATAAGGAGCAGGTGCTCCCCCTGATGCGTGAAGTCATCAGGCTGAAGAAGAATGGTTTGGACGCCATAGATCTGATAGCTTCTTTCGTGATTCGGAAGATCCAGCCGCTCCAGGCCCGAGCTCGGGGGATGTGGACATACTCCGGGTTGCAGGATGACACCCGCTATAGTAACACTGAGATTCCCTTGGATGAGTTTGAACTTCAGATGAAGATAATAACGAGCGTGACTCAGGGGCTTCAGACAACTGGCCGAGTGAGACCCCTCGGCATCGACAATCTTCCCACCCTAGTATGCCGAGTCGTATGTTTCTTGAATGTGCTTCATTTGTTGGCTTTAACTCGGACCTCTTTGTTTATTGGTAGGATTTTACCCAGTTCCGCTGCCCTATTCCTCTGGCTCCGCAGCATCCCGCCGAGGAAGATGAAGATAGTACAGCTGGCGCGGGGGTCGGAGTTGAGGTGGGGGAGGAGCTGGAGTCCTAGTTGAATGTGAAGTTATTCGGAGTCTTTTGATAGGAGGTTTTTATTTTGATGAACTTCCAGTGGGAGCACTTCTTAGTGCACCCACTTGGTGTAGCCCCCAAGGCTCCGAGTAACTTCGTGAAGTTATTCGGAATCTTTTGATAGGGAGTTTTTATTTGATTGTGGTATTCCCATTGTCTTCATAGGAGGCATGCAAGCTTGGGTCGGCCTTCGTGAAGTTGCAGGAGAAAGGTGTTTCCACCAAGAGTGCATACGAAGCGCTTCTTCAAGAGCATAACAAACTGAAGAAACAGCATGCGGAGGATAATGGTAGCAGTTCTTGAGTTTCATTATCTTTTTTCCTCTTGTTCTTGCGTCTGACTTTTTGCTTGCAGAGGCGGCGAAGAAAGCCTTTGATGCAAAAGTAAAGGAGAACGACGATTTTGTGGCCAAGATGAAGAAGGAAATAGGACAGGTTGAGAAGAGAGCCAAAGCTCACTAAGCTTTGGAGACCAGTCTCCATTATTACAAGCAGACGGTGAAGGAGAATGAGGCTTGCATCTCTAAGCTGACTTGGAGTAACTTTCCGAGCTGCGTGCCGAGGATGCGAAGAAGCATGAAGCCGAGTTGGAAACCACTCGGAAAGCGGTGAAGGCGGCTGAAGAGTATTGTGCTGGGCGGTTCGCCGTTTTCAGTGAAACTTTTTCTGGTGAGTAGTTGATTGTCCGAGCTGTGATAAGGAGTTGTTGCCCCTTCTTAGATTGTTTACTCATCTGCTCTATTTGTGTAACATATGGTACGGATCCAGATGCCGAGCGGGCGCGCATGTTGACTTTGCAGAAATCATGAAGAGAGATAATTATACTCCAGTGACCACCGAATTTGCTTTGGATCGGGGATTGCTGACCATGAGGTGCGCCAAAGCGAAGAAATTTGCTGAAGAGGTTATGGGTGCTACCCTGGCTTTAAAGAGCAAGCTGTCGCCTGAAGAAGAGAGCAGAGTGAAGCTAGATACTGTCGTACCCGTTCTCTAGGAGGCTCCACAGTAGGTGGCCCGCTGGAAACGCTCAGCGGCACGGAGCGGTGCGAATTACGCACTGGCTTTGACCAAGGCGCATTTTCCGGAGCGGGTCCATAATCTTGAGCGAGTTGGTGGAGATCCGAAATAAGGTCAAAGCTGCACCTCCTTCCTGTCGCGCTATGCTGAAACCGCTAGCCGAATCTCCCTGATGCCCGATCTGGATTTCTTCGTTGAGTCAACTAGTGTGACTAGTGACTCGGACAAGGCGTGCGAGGAATGAATGGATTGTGGTAAAAACACTTGTTTGATATTTGCCTCGGTATGCCGAGTGGGTTTGTAATAAGTTGCACTTTTTGGTTGTGTGGTGACACTCCGTCGTTTGGTTGATGAACTCGTACTCTGTTTCTTTGTTTGGAATGGATATTTCTTCTGATTTGCCTTTCTTTTGGTATGAAGTTTCGAAGTTCTTGCTGCTCGCAGCTCGGAAGAAAACCTGTTTTTATAGCTTTAAGCAGCCCCCAAGCCTCTTGAGGTTTGAAAGTACTTAGAAATATTGTCTATTGAAGATCTTGTATACAAGGTCCTCAATGCAGATGATGTTGTGCTTCCTCAAGCATTTGGGGAGTTGGTGAGCACTTAACATAAATTTTCTAAGTTCTCGTCCGAGCTGCGCACAGCTCGGATAGAAAACCTGATTGAGCGTTATCGTCCGAGCTGCGCACAGCTCGGAGGAAAACTTGTTTTTATAGCTTTAAGCAGCGCCCAAGCCTCTTGAGGCTTGAAAGTACTTAGAAATTTTTCCTATTGAAGATCTTGTATAAAAGGTCCTCAATGCAGATGATGTTGTGCTTCCTCAAGCCTTTGGGGCGTTGGTGAGCACTTAACATAAATTTTCTAAGTTCTTGTCCGAGATGCGCACAGCTCGGATAGAAAACCTGATTGAGCGTTATCGTCCGAGCTGTGCACATCTTGGAGGAAAACTTGTTTTTATAGCTTTAAGCAGCCCCCAAGCCTCCTGAGGCTTGAAAGTACTTAGAAATTTTTTCTATTGAAGATCTTGTATACAAGGTCCTCAATGCAGATGATGTTGTGCTTCCTCAAGCCTTTGGGGCGTTGGTGAGCACTTAACATAAATTTTCTAAGTTCTTGTCCGAGCTGCGCACAGCTCGGATAGAAAACCTGATTGAGCGTAATCGTCCGAGCTGCGCACATCTCGGAGGAAAACTTGTTTTTATAGCTCTAAGAAGCACCCAAGCCTCCTGAGGCTTGAAATTACTTAGAATTTTTTTTCTATTGAAGATCTTGTATACAAGGTCCTCAATGCAGATGATGTTGTGCTTCCTCAAGCCTTTGGGGCGTTGGTGAGCACTTAACATAAATTTTCTAAGTTCTCATCCGAGCTGCGCACAGCTCGGATAGAAAACCTGATTGAGCGTTATCGTCCGAGCTGCGCACAGCTCGGAGGAAAACTTGTTTTTATAGCTTTAAGCAGCCCCCAAGCCTCTTGAGGCTTGAAAGTACTTAGAAATTTTTCCTATTGAAGATCTTGTATACAAGGTCCTCAATGCAGATGATGTTGTGTTTCCTCAATCCTTTGGGGCGTTGGTGAGCACTTAACATAAATTTTCTAAGTTCTCATCCGAGCTGCGCACAGCTCGGATAGAACACCTGATTGAGCGTTATCGTCCGAGCTGCGCACAGCTCAGAGGAAAACTTGTTTTTATAGCTTTAAGCAGCCCCCAAGCCTCCTGAGGCTTGAAAGTACTTAGAAATTTTTTCTATTGAGGATCTTGCAAACAAGGTCCTCAATGCAGATGATGTTGTGCTTCCTCAAGCCTTTGGGGCGTTGGTGAGCACTTAACATAAATTTTCTAAGTTCTTGTCCGAGATGCGCACAGCTCGGATAGAAAACCTGATTGAGCGTTATCGTCCGAGCTGCGCACATCTTGGAGGAAAACTTGTTTTTATAGCTTTAAGCAGCACCCAAGCCTCCTGAGGCTTGAAATTACTTAGAAATTTTTTTCTATTGAAGATCTTGTATACAAGGTCCTCAATGCAGATGATGTTGTGCTTCCTCAAGCCTTTGGGGCGTTGGTTAGCACTTAACATAAATTTTCTAAGTTCTCGTCCGAGCTGCGCACAACTCGGATAGAAAACCTGATTGAGAGTTATCGTCCGAGCTGCGCACAGCTCGGAGGAAAACTTGTTTTTATAGCTTTAAGAAGCCCCCAAGCATCTTGAGGCTTGAAAGTACTTAGAATTTTTTTTCTATTGAAGATCTTGTATACAAGGTCCTCAATGCAGATGATGTTGTGCTTCCTCAAGCCAATGGGGCGTTGGTGAGCACTTAACATAAATTTTCTAAGTTCTCGTCCGAGCTGCGCACAGCTCGGATAGAAAACCTAATTGAGCGTTATCTTCCGAGCTGCGCACAGGAGGAAAACTTGTTTTTATGGCTTTAAGCAGCCCCCAAGCCTCTTCAGGCTTGAAAGTACTTAGAATTTTTTTTATTGAAGATCTTGTATACAAGGTCCTCAATGCAGATGATGTTGTGCTTCCTCAACCCTTTGGGGCGTTGGTGAGCACTTAACATAAATTTTCTAAGTTCTCGTCCGAGATGCGCACAACTCGGATAGAAAACCTGATTGAGCGTTATCGTCCGAGCAGCGCACAGCTCGGAGGAAAACTTTTTTTTATGTAATGAAAGCGAATGGAAGGAAGGCGCACTAGGCGTGCAAGTAATTTTTATTACATTCTTACAAGCTTGCTCCTGCATAGAATAGACGCAGTAACTGGGCGTTCCATGCATGAGGCTCTTCTATCTTATTGGTTACATCATAAAGATGATAGGCCACATTGTGCAGTACTCTAGAGATGATAAACGGGCCTTCCCATGGGGGAGCTAATTTGTGGTCCGAAGTTTTCTTGATGTGAAGTACCATGTCACCCTCTTGGAAGGAGCAAGCTCGGACGTGTCGGTCGTGATATCGGCGAAGTTCTTGCTGATAAAAAGTCGAGCGGGTGAGAGCTAAATTTCGTTCCTCTTCTAAGAGTTAAACACCGTTTTGCCGCTCTTCTTCGTCTTCAGCTTCTGTATACTGGCTTATGCGGGGTGCATTGTGCTTGAGGTCACTCGGAAGGACTGCTTCTGAGCCGCAGACGAGGAAGAAGGGGGTTGAATGAGTTGAGCGATTGGGAGATGTACGCAGTCCCCACAAGACTGATGGGAGTTCATCAACCCAGGCGCCCGCTGCTTCCTTTAGTTCCCGAAGGAGCCGAGGCTTGATTCCTTTGAGTATTAGTCCGTTGGCTCGTTCGACTTGGCCATTGGACTGTGGGTGTGCGACTGAGGCGAAGTTGACCTGGATGCCGTTGGACCAGCATAATTTCCAGAATTCTGCGGAGTTGAAGTTCGATCCATTATCGGTAATGATGTCATGCGGGACGCCAAACCGATGTATGATGCCTTGCATAAAGCTGACTGCTGTGGCAGAATCTTGGTTCTTGATAGGTTTTGCTTCTATCCATTTTGTAAACTTGTCTACGGCGACCAGAATGTGGGGGAAGACATGCTTGCCCGTTCGGAGTGGTCCGATCATGTCCAGTCCCCATACTGCGAATGGCCAGGCTAGGGGGATGGTCTTCAGCTCGGAAGCTGGTTTGCGAGGCTGGTTGGCATAAAACTGGCAACCCTCGTAATGGTCTACGATGTACCGAGCATCGCTGAGGGCGGAAGGCCAGAAGAAACCAGCTCGGAAAGCTTTTGCCACTAACGTCCGACTTGAGGCATGATGGCCACAATCTCCCGAGTGGATTTCTTGCAGTATGCAGCGGCCTTCTTCCTCGGAGATGCATCGCTGGGGGACATGAGTGATGATGTTCCTGTACAACTCTCCGTTGATCTCCGAGTAGGACGATGACTTGTGGACGATCTGTTTGGCTTCTATCTCGTCGTCGGGAAACTCTTGCTTTTGCAGATAGTCGAGGATTGGTCGTGTCCATTCGGGGGGAATGACCTCCACATCAAACACCATGTCAACTACTGCGGGTATGGCTTCTTTGTTGGGGATGTTCTTGTAAGGCAGCATGTCCGGATCGGCCTCCAGGACGGGATCTTCCTTGACTGTTGGCGAATGTAGGTGTTCCAGATAGATCCCTGGTGGGATCTGTCCGTCCGTGGAACCCAATTTGGCGAGGTCATCTGCTGCCTGATTCTTAACCCTTGGGATGTGATGGAGCTCCAGCCCATCAAAATTTTTCTCCAATTTTCTCACTGCTACACAGTAGGTTGTCATTGCTGGGCTTCGGATGTCCCACTCTTTCATTACTTGGTTGATTACCAAGTCTGAATCTCCGAATACCATGAGTCTCCTAACTCCGAGTTAGATAGCCATTCGCATACCATATAGGAGAGCTTCATACTCGGCTTCATTGTTTGTTGCTGAGAAATGGATTTGGAGGACATATCTCATCTCATCCTTTCTGGGTGAGACCAGTACCACCCCTGCCCCTGCGCCATGTAGCATCTTGGAGCCATCAAAGAACATCGTCCAATGTTCTGGTGTTGGCTGTGGGGGATGTTGGACCCCAATCCACTCTGCTAGGAAGTCTACCAGTGCTTGTGAATTGATTGCTTTCTTAGCTTGGTAATTGAGGTCAAAGGGGAGTAGGTCCAAACTCCATTTTTCTATTCTGCCTGTTGAGTATCTGTTGTTCATAATTTCTGCCAGGGGTGCTTCAGAGACCACTGTGATGGAATGCTCCTGGAAGTAATGCGCGAGCTTCTGAGACGCCAAGTAAATCCCCATTGCTATCTTCTGGTAGTTAGGGTATCTCTTCTTGGACGGTGTGAGGACCTCGGAGATATAGTACACCGGTCTTTGTACTTTCTGTGATTTTCCTTCTTCTTCTCTCTCCACCACTATGGCTACGGTGACAACTCGGCTTGTGGCAGCAATATATAAAAAGAGCGGATCTTTTTCCTGGGGTGCTGCTAGGACTGGCCGAGTTTACAGTTGCTTTTTGAGTTCTTCGAAAGCCATTTGAGCTTCTTCCGTCCAGACGAAATTCGGCGATTTTTTCATCAGTTGGTAGAGAGGTAGGGCTTTCTCTCCAAATCTGGAAATAAACCGACTGAGTGCTGCGAGGCAGCCTGTTAACTTTTGGACGTCTCGGAGCTGCTTGGGAGGCTTCATGTTCTGAATTGCCGCGATTTTTTCCGGGTTGGCCTCTATTCCCTGATCGGAGACCATGAATCCGAGTAGCTTCCCTGCTGGCACGCCAAAAACGCACTTTTCAGGATTAAGCCTGATGCTGTAAGCTCGGAGGCTCTGAAAAGTTTCGGCTAGGTCGACTAGCAAGCTACTCCCTTTAGCCGACTTGATCACGATGTCATCCACATAGACTTCCACATTTCTGCCGATCTGCCAGATCAGACAATTCTGCATCATGCGTTGGTACGTGGTGCCTGCATTTCTCAATCCGAATGGAATCGTGATATAACAGAAACATCCGAATGGGGTTATAAACGCCGTTTTGAGCTCGCCTCATTCATATAGCCGGATTTGATGGTAACCCCAGTATGCATCGAGGAAACATAATCTCTCGCAACCTGACGTGGAGTCCACAATCTGGTCAATACGAGGAAGAGGGAAATGGTCTTTTCGACAAACTTTATTGATATGACGAAAATCAACACAAGTTCTCCAAGATTTATCTTTCTTCGGAACCATTACAGGATTTGCTAACCACTCGGAGTGGAAGATTTCCCTAATGAATCCGGCTGCTAAAAGTCTAGCTATCTCCTGCCCGATGGCCTTCCTTTTCTCAGAGGAAAACCGTCGCAGGGACTCTTTTACCGGTCTTGCTTTCGGATCTACATGTAACTTGTGCTCGGCCAACTCCCTTGGGACTCCAGGCATATCGGCGGGCTTCCACGCGAAGATGTCCCGATTCTCACGGAGGAAGTTGACGAGCTCGAGTTCCTATTGGGGATCCAGATCGGTAGAGATGTTGGTGTACTTGCCTTCATCTGCGGGGTGTATCTGTACCCTCTTGGTCTCTCCAGCCGACTCGAATGAAGACGTCTTCTTTGGCTGCAGCAACTCGGACGAGTCGGCGGTTTCTTGTATTCAGCTAATTCGACCTCGGCCATCTGCTGATCAGCTATCCGGGAGCCTTTCTGCAGCAGGTCTTCGGCTTGCTTGTAGTCTCCTGAGGAAGTGATCACGCCATGAGGGCCGGGCATCTTGAGCTTCAGGTAGACATAATAGGGGATGGCCATAAATTTTGTGTAGGCCGGCCTTCCGAGTAAAGCATGATACGCACTCGGGAAGTCCACTACTTCAAAGGTGATCATCTCTTTCCGGAAGTTACTCGGAGTACCGAAGACCACATTGAGGGAGATCATTCCGAGTGAGTATGCCTTTTCCCCCGGGATTATCCCATGAAATTCCAGATAGCTTTTTCGGAGTTTGGACATCGGGATGTTCATGCTCTTCAGGGTACTTGCATATAGAATGTTAATTCCGGTGCCACCGTCCATTAAGACATTCCTGAACCTGAAGTTACCATTTTCTGTTTCCAGCAAAGGGTCCACAATTAGGGCGTGTCTTCCCGGGTGAGGAACGTGAGGAGGGTGGTCCGACTGATCGAAAGTGATTGGGACATCGGCCAACTTCATGTAACTCGGAACTGCCAGAGCCGCCGAGTGGACCTCTCTGAATCTTATCTTTTCCACCCTCTTCGACTCTCATCCTGCGAAGATGACCAATACCCCGTCTTCCCGCGGGAAACCCTCGCTGTCCAGTTTCGGGCTGGTTGCTTTCTTTTTCCCGGTCTCCTTATCTTGTTGGGGGCCTGCTCTTGCGTTCTGGGCTGCTCTCTTGATCAGGCGGCACTGCCGAGCTGTATGCTTTGGGATAACTACCTTTCCCTCGGCATCGCGGGTTGTGTGGAGAGGACAGGGCTGATCCAGAACCTCATCGTCGTTGGACGGCTTTTTCTGCCACGGTTGCCACTCCTTTCGTGCTTGACCCTTGCCATCAAGGATCGAAGCGTTTGCTGCCGTCACCAGTTCTGCGTCTGTTGGGGTGTCTTCCGCCTTTCTCTTGTTACTTGCGGCCTTCTGCTTCGGGTTCGGCGCCGAGCTGCCACCTCCTCTATGTTGTTGATTCTTCTGCCGGATTTCTTCTTCGCCGTTGGCATACTTGTTTGCTATCTCCATCAACTTCCCGAGTGAGGTGATGTGTGGTGACCTTTCCAACTTGAGACTTAACTCCTTGTACTTGACCCCTTGCTTGAAGGCGTGAATGGCCTGGAACTCGGAGACTCCTTCGACCGAGTTGTGGAGCGTGATCCACCTCTGCATGTAGTCCCGAGTGGTTTCGGTGTTTCCCTGGACGCACAATTGCAGCTCGGTCAGGCCTCCGGGCCTCTTGTAGGTCCCCTCAAAATTCTTGATGAACACTCTTTCAAGGTCTTCCCAAACCCAGATGCTACTCGGGGGGAGCTGATTCAGCCACGCCCGAGCCGAGCCCTCTAACATCAATGGTAGATGCATCATAGCTATCTCATCACCGCCCCCTCCGATCTGCACGGCTATCCTGTAATCATCCAGCCATGTTTGGGGTTTAGCATCACCTCGGTACTTGTCCACCCCTTGGGCTATCCTGAAGTGTGGCGGGATGGGGGTAGACCGAATCCTTTCACTGAAGCAGACCAGCCCTATGGCCATTGAGGGCCGAGCCTGATCCTAACGATGAGTTCTGGCGTGGTCGACCCTGCTTTGGACAAGATGGCTTCGAGCGTCGTCTTCAATGTCAAAATAACGGTCGTCTCGGTGCCGTCCTCGGTTGACTAACAACAGCGTTTTGACAGCGACGTCCTCGCAGGGGGAACTTGGGAATGGATCCGCTGCTGTGATTGACTAACAACAGCGTTTTGATCGACCGCGGTTTGCAATAGGAACACCAGGTGCTGAATTTCTTCTGCCGCCGATCCACTGGCTGCAGAGAGTTTGCAATCCGAGTCGCCGCTATAAGATTTTCCATTGGGGTACCCATAGCTCGGAAAGGTTCTCGACCTGGGCCCCGCAGTTGACAACTCATTCTACTTTGCTTGAGCCGAGCTACCTCCCGAGCTTGACGCTCAAGAGTGTTTTCTAACTCGGCCAGACGCACCCGTTCAGCCAAATTGGTTAATCTGGCTGCCTCCAGGCCTCGTCCTTCTGGAGTGCTTGTGTCAATCGGGGTGTTAAGCAGTCGCTCGGCCGCTTCTGCCTCTTCCCGCACCTCCCGAGTGAGAGGGCAAGGTTGCCGACTTGACTCTCCGAGCTCCAACCTTCGGAAAGATGAAACACGTCGGGTCGGCTCCCGAGGGCCAGCCCTGGATGGGCTGTTCGTTTCATCTCGGGCGTGAGTGTCCCGAGCTGGCGATGGCTGAGAGGGCGGAGTCTCGGCCATACACACTTCTGCAACCGCGACAGGGGTGCCGCTGCTGCTCGGCACCTGACTCGGGGTCAGACGCTGCCATGCCTTCTTCTTAAACCAAGTCGAACAGAGGCAAGAGAGAAGCTGTGGAGCCTTCTCTTGCGATCAGTTCGTCCAAGGCCTTGTGGGCCGACTCTACCGAGTCGATGACTGCCACCTGCTGGAACTTGACCGATTCTCCACGATGGTGAGCGCGCGGGCGGCTCGAAAGCTTCTTCTTGTGGCGGACAGATGGTAGCGCGAGTGCTTGACAATGAGCCGACAGCTGGAGGCGCAGGGCCCCCGACTCGTCAGCTCGGAAGTGGACGCTGCCCCTTGAGGGAAGAAATTGTGCCTCGAGCGGGGAATCCGCTAACAAGCTGAATCATCAGCTATGAAAGCTAACGATCCAAAACAAAAAACCTCTCTGGCGATGAGCTCAGAACCGCGAATCGACGAAGAGGATGAGAAAAACGCCATCTCTACGATTGCTGATCAACTCAGCCCCACGGTGGGCGCCAACTATCGTGGACATAAATCTGACAATGAGTATAGGGGTATGAAAGGAGCTAAATGAATTTGTATGTAGAGTGGGTTGACGCAAGAGGATTATACAGGTAAGGCCTCTCCGTAGAGATAAAAACCTTAGTCCTGTCCCAGGCTTACTGGGGTGTTCTTTTCTTCAGAATACTGAGAAGATGGAAGAGTGTGCTCGTGTCACCGCCAGAGGGGAGAGGGTGGCTTATATAGAGTGCGCCCCTGCCTCCTTAATTCCCTGGCATAAATGGGTCTTAATTACAAGATTAAATACATACTTAATTACGAAACGGTCAGTCCAGTACTACTAATAAAGGGGGAAGAACGCCTGCAGCATTAAATGCCTCCTGTCCACTGCGTTTTCCATCTTCCGAGTAGTGGGGGGGGGCTTCGTCGGTCATTTCGGAGTATCGCTCTACTCGGATCTTGCTAGGCTTCCGAGTAATTGTCTACTCGGAGGCGACTCCTGGTCTCCGAGTAACATGTTGCTTGGAAGCTGCTAATGCTTTGTGTTTTTGGTTGATCTTATTTTTCTTGGTGTGTGTTTTGAGAGGGAAACCCCGGAGCTTAAGGATACCCCCGGGTTTCCCTCGCCTAGGGGTATGCCTTTAGTATTACCACGACAGCACCCGAAACTCTGTTTTAATAAAGGTACTCCTTGGAGGTCATCGTGGAGTTGCACGGCATCGGGGATTGCCGGTACGACTACAACAACCACCTTCACGCGGGAACGTTTCCCGCTTAACGGACTACATACTAGTATGTGACCTATTCCATTCATTACTTGCATTGCCATAGCATAGGTCTTGGGATTGGGTATCGTAGGTTATGGAAAATTTTGTGTTTTCTGCCCCCAACTCCAACAGTGGTATCATGAGCTAGGATATGTGTAGATGTATTGTACGGATAGAACACATCTAGTATGTGGGAATCAATTCTCCAATTGGTACCCTCTCACGTGTACTCGTTTAGCATTGTGGCAATGTCCTGATGAAGCGGACCCGACTGACCTTACTCGTTTACGCGAGACTGGTTCACGCTTGACATATGGCTTATACCATATAATTGGTTGGGGGGTGTTTGTCTCTCTAACATTAGCTTTGCGAAGACGTTTGAAACGGAGGGCCCCGACAAGGTTGTAATAGAGACAACTGCGGGATTGGTGTTGTGGCTTGTTTTCGTAGGATAGAAATATGTTCTTTTCTCGAAACCCCTAGCAGCCATGTAAAACATGCAAAAGATAAAGTAGAAAAGTGTTTTTTAACTTTAATTTGCATGTCGGGGGGAATCATAGCATGTATAATTTACTTTTGCATCTTGTTTTGCTAATATGCTAGATATAACGACGGTAGCATAAATAGTATAATCTCTCAAAATACCAACATTGTGTTCTTCCTTAATGGGCACCACCTGGAAGGATCTCCCATATGGCCGACATTCCGTACATATCGGGTGTCACACATATTAAACGGCGCTCGAATGAGGTTGGGTTTGGCAAGCATGGCATATGCAGATATGTCCTTGCTGAACAACTAACATTAAGGTTGGATTGGCAGGCTTGACGTATGTAGATGCGGGCCTGGGACATAGTAGATCGAAAGATCGAGCACGGGTCACATAGATGATGTGATTGGCATGATGGCCTACCTTAAACAACGTACTGATGGCCGTGATGATCGGTGGTGGTATGGTGTTCGAGGACTTTGTAATAACTTAGTAAATTTGATAGATGTTGTTCTAAGTGGGAGTTTTAGAATGAAAGAAATTGAACTCCACATATTATGAACTTAATCTTCATATCTTAGCAAATATCATTGTAGAAAATGTCATACCCAAAATGTTTATAATTATGGCTCTTTAGCGTTATGAAGAACTTAAGGTAGATGGGTCTTAATTCATTGTTGTGTACCAACACCGTTAGAGACATACTCATTAGTAATGACTTGCTAAACGTAATACGAACTGCTAGGAGATACACCTGATAACTCCATAATTAAGAAAGATGATGATGAGTATCGTACTCACCGTCACTTATGAATGACTGTCCAATAAACCATACTTCATCCTATGAATCTCAATTGTGAATACATGTTAACCAACACATATGACGTGCTAGGTGAACTTGAAAGCCCTATGTCACAAATCAGAGAAATAGAATATGAGGATATGGAAGGGGTTTCTTCCAACTATGGTGGAAGGAACAACCTGCTAAGAAAGGCACTTGGAAATTATATAAGATACATGAACACCTTGTGCATAACTTGGACTACTAAATGACTGGTTACTTTGCGATAGTTGGGGAGTTTCATCCGCTTCCTTCCAGCTACAAAGACCATGTCTACACTATGTCATGAAGGAGAATTTTTCACCTGTCGTGAGGTCATGGTTAATGTTAAGAACTTTAAGAGTAGAACCAATGCAGGAATAGTCATTGACGGAGAAAGTATATTTGATATACGAGTTATAAATATCTTTCCCCACAAAACACTAATTGTGGTTGATTAAGTATTTGATGCTTGAACATACTGCTTGAGAGTGGCTTGGAAGGGATGAGATGACAATGTGTGTTGATGATAATCAAGATAGTTGATGGTCGTCAACACTCTCCCTCTACATGTATCATTTGATTAATATATGAATAAATTTATGATCGTTTGAATGAGGACTTTATTAGTGTGTCTTGCATCTCGCGAAGACAATTATTCATATTAGTGAGAAACAAGCCAGTTGTCCTCCCTTTTATGAATGATATCTTTTATTGTCACATTACGATTATGAATGAGTTATTCTTATATTGATGATAGTAGTTTGATTACTTATAAGAAATATTGTAATACCAAGAATTATCCCTACTTAATAATGACACTACAGTTTAAGTCATGAATGGTATGATAATGTTTTGAGATACTTGATCTCTTGACACATGAAAACCATGCCTCTTTAGGTGAGATGACTAAACCTCGCGTTCTGGTAAAACAGAGTGTGTACTGATTGTTGAATATCATACATTGTGATGTATCATATATCAACATGTAGTGAATTTCATTATTTCATGAACTTTGCATGTGGACTTAGATGAATATGTGTATTCACTAATGATACACGAGTCTGAAATAATTTGATATGATCAAAAGGGATTTCAGAGTAAAGATGGATATTAAATTAACAAGAAAGACAAGTCTTTGCGATTTGATCAAAGTGACAAACATTTTGAGTTATTCTTGGGCATAAATACTTGTGAAGGTTGTTTCACAAATTACAATGCTTGGACACTTCAATACTGTTGATGTACCTGAACATCGTAATCATACTATATTGAAGAGTCTATGGTCGAAGTTATGTCTTATCGAGTTACGTTATTATTGTTTAGAGTTATTTATTTAATATGCAAACACTCACTTCGGTATAGGGAACCATCTGAGTTCGTGGAAACCAACACATATATGTCATGGTGTGTTGTGGTTTCTAGGAAACCTTATTTATATGATAAATCATCTTTGTAGTGTATCCTTAGTCAACTATGGATGCATCTTCCATAACTAGAACAAAAGGAGCAAAACTTGTACTACTAAGCTTGGTGTTTGTCAAGAATTGTTCTTGATAAATGTGGTAATGGAAGAAAAGTGAAAGTTCAACCAAGGTAATTGACGTTGCCTCCAAATGTCACAGTAGCACAACGGAATATGTTCCAGAAGCAAAACTCTATAATTAGAGGAGAAACTAATGATAAAGATCATGATGTTTCGATGGAAACTTTTACTGAACAAATTAGGATTCAAGAATACATATTTGCCCCTTGTGCAAAATGATATTCATGATTCACGTGTCGAGTTAATGGAACAAGACATACCTATGAAGCGATGGTGGACCTAAGTACAAGATATGACTATGAGTCATGAAATCGTATATTGAGTTACATTTAAGATTACTTGAATCGTATCGAGTAAACAAGTTACTTGATATTCTCAATAACATCGGAGTTATAAGGAATAAATGTAAACATCAAAGAAGACATCAAGATTGATTTGTCACAAAGATTATTTCTGACAAATTCAATAGGTTGACTATAATATGTAGCAATGCTTGAGTCAATGGGATATTCACTACGATTGATCCAAATGGTTATCAATACCGTGACTTCCTCAAATCCTGCATTTGAGGAAGTGTTGTAATTGGTACGACAAGAAGGTTTTTGAAAACATATGGATGTTGGTTTCTCGTGACAGGAATTCTCGATTTGATGAATGATCAAATGATTTTGGACTTAGCCAGAATATCGAGGACACATGAATTTGCATGAAACTGAGTGGGAGCAGAATAGTTTCCTGAAACTTAATATGTAGACGTCATATTTTGAGTGGGAGCTATGGGAGTATTATCCTGTCCTTATATGTAACTGACATATTTGAGTAGGAACCATGTGGTTAGTATCCTGAAGTTAATATGTGTTTGACATATCTAAGTGGGAGCCATATGGATTTTATCCATATCTTATATGTGACTGACATATTTGAGTGGGAGCTATATGAGTGTTATCCTGAACTTAATATGTGCATGACATATTTGAGTGGGAACATGACAACATTCTCATATATGGATAACATATTGTGAACAGTGTAGCTGGTATTAATGATTATTTGAATCTTTCATAAATGAAGATGAATAAGTATTAAACATTGAAATCTACTAAGATAGATCAATGTGTTTGATAAGAATTGAGTCGAAATACTTTCTTGGATACGATTCTGAGGGAGTTCAGAATGGGACAAGTCAAGAAGTAGTTCTTACTTGTATATCCAAGAGAAGTATCGAGTTAATCTTGGTACAAGAACAATGGTTAATTAAATGAAAGAAATGGATGTGTTGGATCCTCTATGCCTTTGTCATAGGTTCTTTCATATAAAACCAGAGTTATTTACTCGACGTAATGTGACCCAAGTTCTTAGTAGTAAGAACATGTTGTGATATGATTTATGAGTAAATCATTGAACAAAGAGTTAAGTTTATCCTTCAGCATCTGGAGAGAACTGAGGATACATCTCAAATTTGTAAAGGATAGTGGACTTGACCATAAATGTTATGTTGGTTCAAGTTCTGACACTAACCTAGAAAATTGAGATATCATACTAATGAATGCCTAAGTTGAAAGAAACATGGTTAGACATCAAAGTTGCATAAAATGCACTAAGGAATGAGTCTACATTTATGTGGCTACTTTAGAGGTGGCAAGAGTTATTTTATGGCTTAAGAATTTTGAATTCTGACTGAGTGAGTTTTCAGTGTGCATGACTAAGTAATGTTCCGCATGATCCAACGGACGTCATTGCTGAAACACAACGAACGCAGTCTCACTCTACCGCCAAATATATACCTCATCATTATAATGGATAATGAAGGAATGTCAAACTAGGTGAAATTAATGATTTGCAAAAAACATAAGGATCTGAATGGTACCCAGACCGTTGATACAACCTTTTCCACAAGTAAGCATGATCTATAACCATATACATGATATGGAGTTATGATCCACACAAAAATGCAGCTAGATTATTTGTACTCTAGTGCAAGTGAGAGCCTGTTGGGAATGTGCCCTAGAGGAAAATAAAATATGTTTTATTGGCATATTCCATAAGTTCATAATACATTTTATACTATGCTATAAATGTATTAAGCGGAAACCTTAATACAGGTGTGGTATACAAACAACCAGGTCCCTAGTTAACTCTAGTAAACTAGTCCATTTGGCGATTGATGATCAAGGTTTCCTGATAATGATACAAATAAGTCTGTTAGCAATGGAGTCGTATCATTGGGATAATGGTATGATGGACATACACCCACCATAAGTGTTGCGATGTGATCCAGTCACATAGTTCGACATTGCGATAACTATAACGTAGTGACCAGATCCTTTGACCGTAATGATCATACGTAATTGTCATCTATGAGGAGACTTTGATTTGTATCCCACCGCCTGACTGAAATATGCTGGCCATAACGGTGCACTTTGGGTATTCCGAAATAGATGATTGATGAGTATGCAAATAGATCAAAGCGGGATTTGTCCATCCGAGTGAAAGATAGGTACTCTGGGCCCACTCGGTGATATTTCATCATAAGGTTTGCGCAAACATGTGACTAGGTCACGAGTTGTAATATCACGGGAACAAGTAAACTTGTTTGTTGAGAACGTGGACGAACTAGGTATATTGGATACCGATGATCAAACCTCGGACAAGAAAAGTACCGTAGGACAAAGGGAACAGGCACACGGTTAACGGATCCAACAGGGATTGAACTTCATTCGATGGAAGCGCATGGGCTATCAAAGATTGTAACCAGGTCCAATTGATTAGTCATTAATCAATGAGATTGTCTCGATCATGTCTGTTGTTTCCCGGACCGTAGGGTGTCACACTTAAGGGTATTCGACGCATTAAGGATAGATTCGGGATCACCAGAGAAATAAGAGAGAACTCCGAAATCGTTTTGGAGGTGAGACGGAAAAGTTTCCGTGGTTTTGAATTGTTCGGAAAGTTATTTAAATATGTTTTATTATTTAATTAAATGAATTAAATATTAAAATATAATTTCAATAATTAATGGAATGTTATTCTTTTTGTTTTTTGTTTTTTCTTTAAGAGAAAGAAGAAAGAAAAAAAGAGTAAGAGAAAAAGGAAAAAAAAGGTGTGGGAGTGCCATGGGCTTGTGGCCGATATTTGGCCACTTGGCCACATGGGCACATGCGCCATGGACATGGCCCTTCGCCGGCCACCCCACGGCCACGCATGTGGATAGCACATGTGGTGCTAATTTTTAGTACCACATCGCTAGTCCATGTACCTGCGTGCCCCCTTTCCCCCTATATATAAATGTGGAGGGTGCATTTTATTGAACACAGAAAATTCTAGGAAAATAAAGATAAATTCTGTTGATCTCTCTCTCTCCCTCATTCTCCCTCCTATGAGCGGACTCCCCTTGTATGGAGTCTACACTAGGTTGGAGGTTTCTCCACTATACGCACGCCGTCGTGCTGCTCGGGATCCGAATCCATCTTCTTTCCGCTGCTCGCCTAGTTCGGAGACCGGAGGGACGTCGGGTACACCGTATATCTGTAATCCCGAGAGGCGCTACACTTGTGGCTCTACTTCATCGTCGTGGCCGTATCGCAGCGTCTTCACCGACAACGTTCCGATGGGGACGTAATCCCGTCATTGGTCTCAAGGACCAGGTGGCTACTAGAGTCATCGTGGAGTTGCGCGGCATCGGGGATTGCCGGTACGACTACACCAACGACGTTCACGCGGGAACGTTTCCCTATTAACGTACTACATACTGGTATGTGACCTATTCCATCTGTTACTTGCATCGCCATAGCATAGGTCTTGGGATTACGTATCGTAGGTTATGGAAAAATTTGTGTTTTCTGCCTCGAACCCCAACAGAAGGGGATGCACGGGGGCATCCCCAAGCTTAGACTCTTGCGTCTCCTTGGATATTTATTGGGGGTGCATGGGGGCATCCCCAAGCTTGATCTTTTGACACTCCCGGATCTTTTTTCATCATCTTCTTTGGCATACTTGAAAACTCCATTCATACGAAACTCATCATAAGCTGATTACAGTGGTTAGTACCCATAAATAAATATTTTTTCTCCACTAGAAATAAAGATTTTAGTGAAGAGCTATTGTTTCTCAAGATTGCCAAAAAGTTTTTGTAAAAACGATGAAAACGCAAAACGTGGCAGAATATGTAAAAAATAGACCAGCAGGTAGTAAATAATACTTTTGCAACTCAAATCAAAAAACTCAGAAGATACGCTAGAAAGTCAATTTTATAGAGCATACTATGATAAAATAAGATCAAAAAGATGATCTGGTGATTTATGATGAATTTTTCCTTCAAGCAGACATAATCTGTTTCTGGAAAGCATGTCACAACTTTTGAACTTTCTCGCAATCGGAGACTAAAACTTGGCACAAATCTTGAAAATAAAGATACAATGATGTTGCTACAGTAGTAACAAGCATCAGGACCACTAAAACATAAGGTAAAAACATTTTGGGTTGCCTCCAAATAAGCAATTTCTTTTATGCCTTTTAGCTAGGCATGATGCAAAAAGATTAAGTTTTATCAACTTGAAAAGAATAACTTGCCCGTGTAACGGACTCATAAGGTAACTTAATCTTTTTTCGAGGGAAATGATCCATTCCCTTTTTGAGGGGAAATTGTAATCTAATGGTCCCTTCTTTCATGTCAATTATAGCACTAACGGTGCGGAGAAGAGGACATCCCAAAATAATTGGACATGAGGGATCCCACTCAATGTCCATGACAAGAAAATCAACGGGAACATAATTATCATTGATAACAATAGGAACATCATCAATCCTCCCTAAAGTTTTCTTTATGGAAGAATCAACACGGCGAACACCAAAATAACATGGATCAAAATGTTTCAATTCAAGCATATCATACATTCTTTTGGGTAAAACGGAGGCGCTAGCTCCAACATCACATAAAGCAAAGCAAGAGAAATTATTCAATTTAATTTTGACCATAGGATCCTAGCCATCTTCTAGTTTTCTAGGAATAGAAACTTCTAACTTAAGTTTCTCCTCCCTAGATTTGATAAGAGAATTGGTAATATGCTCGGCGAAGGCAATGTTAAGTGAACTAGTGTGGGGGTCTTTAGCCATTCAATGCAAAAAAGCGAATACTTCAGAGAGACTACAATTATAAAAATCAAGATCACTACCATTAATTAAATTGGTGGTGATGTCATCTAAGCTCATTCTCTTGGTAGTCTCTAAGTTCATGGGACCTTCTTGTCCTAAAGTTGAGGTATTAGCATCACCATTAATAGGTCCAATGGGACTAAGCGATGTGTTGGGTGCTAAAAGTTTTGAGATCCTCAATAACTTGCATAGTGGCAATATTAGTGTGTGTGGGAAGGCTCTTAATCCCATGTTCATCTTCTTTTTATCTAGCCCATCTATCCTTAAGTTTGGCTAGCATTCTAATGTTTTCATTAATTTTCACTTGTATAGCATTCATGGGTGTAATTTTTCTTTCCTCAAGGGGGAAGTTCTAATTTTAAGCATCTCTACATCATGAGCTATATTGTCTACCATCAAAGAGAGACTATCTAATTTTTCTAATTCCTCTTCTACACTATTATTGAAGGCTCTTAGAGAAATGATAAAATCCTTGGTGCTAGGATAAGTGTTGTTGTTCCCATAGTTGTTGGATGGGAACAGTCTAGGGTTGTTGCTACCAAAATTGCTCTTATAAGCATTATTATAAAAGTTGTTACTAGAAATAAAATTAACATCAACTTTCTCTCTTTCTTAAGCAAACAAGGAATTTAAAGGAACATCATGAGGATCAATAGGAGCTTGCTTAGATATAATCAAGTCAACCTTTTCATTTAAAGAGGAGATCTCCTCAACAAAGTTTACCTTCTTACCTGTTGGAGATCATTCGGTGTGCCATTGAGAATAACTTGTCATCATCTCGTCCAATAGATTCGTGGCAGCACCACGTATAGTTCACAT
Organism: Bromus sterilis; assembly: GCA_950022295.1. Taxonomy (NCBI): domain Eukaryota; kingdom Viridiplantae; phylum Streptophyta; class Magnoliopsida; order Poales; family Poaceae; genus Bromus; species Bromus sterilis. Next base: position 234,650,233 of record OX465595.1, on the reverse strand, counting down.
GAACGTTCCTTCCGCGGCCGAGTCCAACAGATTCCACGAGTTAAAGTTTAATCCTCCATAGAAAGTCTGGATAACCATCCTAGTAGTCAAACCATGTGTAGGGAAATTCTTAACAAGAGATTTCATACGCTCCCAAGCTTGGGCAATGTATTCATTATCCAGTTGCCTAAAATTCATAAAGTTACTTCTCAACTTGATAATCTTAGCGGGTGGGTATTACTTCCTAACAAAAGAATACTTGCACTTATCCCAAGAATCTATGCTATTCCTAGGCAAGGATTGAAGCCACTCCTTAGCTCTTCTTCTCAAGGAGAAAGGAAAAAGCTAAAGTTTAACAATGTCACCATCTACTTCTTTGTACTTTTGCATATCACAAAGCTCAAAAAATATATTTAAGTACAAAGCTGCATCATCTATAGCACCGGAGAATTGTTCTTTCATAAAAAGATTCAGCAAAGCGGGTTTGATTTCATAAGAAGGTGTTGAAGTGGCAGGTGGAGCAATAGGAGTGCTAATAAAAGTCATTGTTATTGTGACTAGTGAAGTCACAAAACTTAGTGTTTTCAATGGAACCCTGTGGGAACCACGGACTATATGTCCGAAGCGGCCAGCTGTGCATACCGTCATGCTCCCATGATCAGTGTCGCATGACACACAACTCGATAATGGATATCACAGTCACAAGTTCATACAGTACCGAATACAAAGTCATGTAACAACATAGTATTACACGGCCTCATCGGGCTAAAATGGCAGCGGAATAAGCAGAAGCAAGATAGATAGAAGCATCACAATCCACAGGTAAGGCTCAGAGCATAGCACATCCTAGTACTCGTCAGTCGTGGCATTGTGAAATACCTGCTCCTCCAAGCCTGGCCGATTGAATAATCAGGGACAAAGCCGTGAGTACATACAATGTACTCGCAAACCACCTAAAGAAATGACAAGATTTTTGATATACGAAAATTTTGGGATGGCTATATGGTGGGGTTTATTATGGGGGAACCTAACTACTCAATATTAGTCAAGTTGGCAACATTTTATCCTTGAAATTTTTTAATCCCACAATTATATTTGATTTAATCATGTCCAACCCTTTTCATAATATCACATCATCATCGTGAACCATAATCTAAGTACTAGAATTTCTCATCTATTTCCCCATAAAGTGTGGCCTTGCTAGCTGTCCATGACCGTGGGCTCCGGCTACTCGAATAGTTTTCACTCTGTAGAGGGTGTACACTTTAACCACAACATTCGATACATCCGCCGTGAGTCGCCAAGGATCGTCATACCTCAGTATGCGGTTTTCGGATAATCGATCGTAGTCTTCCCCTTGCCTATCCTAGTACAGGTGAATCTGCCCCTTGCGTAATACATGGACTGTCCGCGTGCCAGATCATGCTCCTCTTGGACCCAATCCTGCACCGTAGTCGGAGAGCACCAAGGTTCCCTCAGAAGCCAACCCTAGAGAATTTCACCACTCGACTTCGAGGGCTATCAGATTCATGGAATCAAACATCCATGTGTAGTTATAAGACCCCCGTACTAAGATAAGCAAGCTTCAAACTAGCTCTGTCCCATACCAGAGTATTGTGGTTGTACTGTAAGACTAGGTTACGGTGGCACTTATAGAGAGTCCCTCTAGACTTTGAATATGTCCCACGATGTTTCCAACAAGCACAATCTTGGCCATCACATCTTCTTAGATGTATGCCATTTCATTAGGGTGGAGCAAGATTAATCAAATCGTTATGTTATCATTAGTTTTTTAGCGAGGCTAGGGATAGTACATCAACATCATCGGTGTCTAATTTCTTTCTCCCAAATTGGTAGGCTTACAAGGTATGGGTGGTTCACCTAATAAACTAATACAATTCCCAACGCAAAATGATATAACAATAGCATGATATATAATATGGTACAAAGAAAGTAAAAATGTAGGACAAGGGTTAAGTTTTTGAAGATGGCTTGCCTTCCTCGGTGGTGTCTCCTAGTACGGCTTCTTCGGCTTGCAAGGACTCTTCACCTGCAACATCAAGCGTCTCGTCCACACGTTGCGGAAAATAGCACACAATTACCATCACATCATCCAAAGCAAACTTTTAACCAACATAACAATCACTTAGCACTCAATCAAAACAACATATGAGTCATACCAAAAAGTATAATCAAATTAACACATGTGGATAGAAGTTTTAATGGTGGTTTAACAAGTTCATAGGGCTAAGCAAAGATTAAGCAACACACTACATAAGATTTTATACAAGTCATTTCATATATTTTTTGTGTCTTAGGTCATGTTTTTATTTAATAAATTTAATTTAATGAGCAAACGAAAATTATCTACTGACTAGAGACAAGCATAATAATATTTAAAAATATTTCATTTGTTAACAGAAAATAAACTCAAATTACCCTAAGCATGAAATACTAGCAATAACAACAATGTGACCCTTACATTTATTTTTCCAAACAACATTTACACTTATATAGAAAAATAAAGCATAAACAAAGGATCACAAAAAAATTTATTTCATATTTGTCTGATGTGTGGTTATTTTTCTAATATGTTTTTAGTTCAGCCCGGAATAAATAAAAACAAAGCAGTTCTGCACAACCCAGGGATATATCTCGCTCATGCTGAATTGTTTTCTGGCTGCTGGACTTGTTTCAAGTGCGTATGGGATTTGTTATCAATTACTACAGAAATTTTTATCTAAAGCAATTTTTATTGTCTAATAACAGAATAGATAGCTACTGACTAATAATATTATTACTAAAATTTACATGTAACTTATTTCAATATTAAATATTTAAATAAATTTATACTAAGAAGTAATATGTACAAATATATTAAAAAAACATTTTAATATTTATTTATCTTATTTTTATTATTAAAGTATACAATAATTAGATACTAACCAGAGGAAAATATTAATAAAAAATTCTTGGTTTAAAATATATTATCAATGGGTTTTATAATATTTAGTTCAGCAACAAGCAATACAAATATTAATAAAATGACCACTATAATAATTCTATAAACAATAAAAGTACCTATACAGAAAAATAATGCATAAATCTGGGAGTACAATGCAATTTTTTTCACATTTTTCGGAGGTATATTTATTTTTATACAATTATTTTCGTGTTTTGGTTTGATAAAACCGAAAGGAAAATAAGATGGGCCGGCATAGGTCTTTGAGTCGCCCAGGGGGCAATTTTTCTGCGGGTTGGGCCTGTACTGGCGCTGCTTCAGTTTTTTTTAAACGAAGGGGTATCTGCAAATGTGGGTTGTTGGATCTAGCTTGATCGGGTGGTCGTGGGGTTTCTTCCCCACAAGCTCGGTCATGTGCGTGCATGGCGCATGTAAGGCGTACAGGGGGCATGGGGGTGCTCACCGGGGGCCCTCCGAGCGGCGTTCGGGGATGCCGAGGTGTGGCCGGGGTGCGGGACGATCGGGGCGTTCCGTTTTTGGCGTCGGGGTAGGCGAACGTAGTCGGGGTAGACAGCGGCGTCGTGCTATGGCTCGGGGCAGCGCCGTCGGATCGGGGCAGCGTCTCCTCGTGGCGTCACCGGTGAGTGGAGGCAGAGGGCCGTCGAGCTCCCTGGCGTAGGGGCCGAGGCGCGCCGGCCTACCTCCTGTTCCTCCTCCCTTCTCCTCCTCCTTCCTGCTACTCCTTTCTCATCCTCCTTCCTGCTACTCCTTTCTCCTCCTCCTTCCTTCTGTTCTGGACGGGGCGAGGCGAGGTGTTATGGAGCGGGGTGTGGCGCTGGGTGGTGGGGTGGGATGAGTGGAGCGCTGGGCTGCAGCGTCCTCCTTCTATAGGCGCGCGGGGGCTGCAACGGGCGGGACTCGGGAGAGGCCTCCAACGGTCCAGACGCCATGGGGGCGATCCGTGGCCTCGGTGCTGGCTGGGGAGATGGAAGGCGGGAGAGCTCGTGAGAGAGCGCCGGTGGGTCGATTCCACCATGGCCATCGCCGGTCACATCACAGGCAAGGGTTGGGGTGTACGCGTGTGTGTCAAGCCACCACATCGATCCATGGGGTCTCCTTCGGTTGGGAAAACGGTAGCATGGAGGCTGACATGTGGGCTTGAGGAAGAAGAGAGAGAGGGGTTGCGAGAGAGAGAGAGAGAAGTTCGTGAGGGAGAGAGAGCCGTGGGAGAGAGGAAGAGAACGTGAGAGAGAGGGATTAGGGAAGTTGAGAGATTAGGTGTGGTGGTTAGGATAGTTTCCTTTTTTTTAATATGAATAAACCCAAGTTATTGCAGAAATTTGCACCATAGGTGTTTGTTGAAATGCTTACAAGAAATTTTTATTGCGATTTTTAATATGTGTGTTGTCGGGACCCGGGGTTAGCGTATGTAATTCCAGTCACGATACAATCACATGGAGAGCCGAGAACCGTACCCACTTGTCTAAGCAGACAAGGCCAAGCACAGAACGTTCTCGGTAAGCATCGAACGTGAGGGGCATCCCATTCAGGCCGGATGATCATCTGAGATGGGTCCTCATTGTCCGCTCACAAGTCTAAATGCTTATGGGTGGTGAATCCCATACTCATAGACAAGTCGCCTCAACCATGTTATCGATTGGATCCTAACTCTTACATAGACTTACTCCAGCCCGATCACTTAGTCGGGGTCTAGGGCGGGCTCGATCATACAACAAACTGTGCACGTGACAGAGTCACGAGCAATCGCATCGCGATGCCCCAAGCTGCGCACATCTAAGGGCCACTTGGTGTATAAACGACCGCCAGCCAGATCACAACTAAGGTCTCGAAAACCCATACTAAGGCATGCATGTTATAAACATACACGCAGCACACATGCCTAATATGAATAGCAGGTATCATCACATAACTCTACAAAGTACTCTTTATAGACATACACATAGAGCATACAAAGATCACATGTCTGTGATCAACATTACATCATACAACGGAAGCAAATTAGGTCTGAGTACAGACAAGTTTAACAAATGGCTTAGAGAAGCCTTGTAAACAAACATGCCCTTCCACGAGGGACCAGACTGCTGTCTGGGATTATACTACCAAGGTCAACATCGAGCTTCACGAAGGTGACTCCATCGGGGTCCGGTTTCTTATCTAAAACATAGAATAAGCAAACGTGAGTACAAAGTCGTACTCAGCAAGACTTACATCAGAACTACACTACTCATGCTCAAGTATCAAAGTAAAGGGGAGGTGGGGTTCAACATGCAGAAGTGCCAGCTTTGACTTGGCTAATCCTGAACTACGAGTGCCAGACTTGAGGTAAGAAGCGTACACGAGTCCACTACATCTCCAAACAATACACCACTATGGTTACTTCCTCGACTTCCCCACGAAGAAGCACACCATAGCACTCACGCTTATCTTGCGAGTTTTATAAGTATCCATTCAAGTTGTCTATGATCAAGTAGAGGTTTCCAAGTAGTCCATAACCGCGGACACGGCTATTCGAATAGTTCATTAACCCTGCAGGGGTGTACATCTTCACACGCGTGTCATCACTTATCGCCTCGTTCTTGGCATCCTTCAAGCGGATGTCGGACGTGGATGAAACCAAGGCACTAACCTCACATCACCTTCTCTAATCCAGGAGTAGACTACCTGAGTTTGGCACCGCTCGAGAGTCCGGCCGGTTCCACAAAACGGACTCAGATAATGTAAGGGACCGAGACGCCACCTCTGCCAGATGGTTTTACTGCCTCACAAGTCCACCACATATCTAGGATGATGCAACCTTTCTTCATTCTTTTTTTTCTATGCACATGCCAAATGGAAAACCCGAATCTATTGTGACTCCTGGACCGGATCGGTATGTAAAGAGGCCAAACGGGGCTCCCATAAAAGCATTACATGTGGTCATACTCTTTGTCTTGGATCACAAAACAGGAACTCGGGGCCTAGGTTAGTGTTCAACGAGACAACCCACTGTGTACTCCTACACAGCCTCTCATCGTTCACCTTTTCTTAGGGTGGATTCACCAACACGTTTCACTTTCACCAACACCACTGTGTTCAATTCATCTCGACTCACAATCAAAACATCCTTATTGTATCACTAAGCAGCAAAAGCAGTAACAGTTGCAGGGGCTACATGCTCATCGTTCAACTCCTAAATCTGCTAGGATTGTGGTTTGCTTAATACGGTGACAGAATGATAGGTCATGCATCAGAATGAGTTCAACTATGCGAAAGAACGTGTCTCGGTGATCTCCTAAACATGCATAAGCGAGACTGAGAGGGAAAATAGGATTTTATAGACATGATCAATGGGGTTTTGCTTGCCTTGCTGACGAGGTTCGATAACGGTGTCTGCAACGAAGGGGGTGGCCTCCGGTTCCAGTTGCACGTCTATCGAGCAAACAATCAAACAATGGTATAAATTTAATTGCAATGCATCAAACACATGATCAATATTGAAATGGTGATGTTCTTGGTCACAGAGTGTGTACAATTCCATTTAAAAGAAGTCACATGCAAAGTCATTTGCAAATGTGCTTCAAATTTGAATTTGAATTAAAGCCATATGGATGTTTTGCACTGTTCACCCATTTTAAAATGGTCAAACATGAAAACAGATCCCATATTCATAATCCTTGGATTTTCTGATATTTTTAGACATATTATTTGCTATATTTGGAGTTCATATGAATTAGTTATGAATTTCCCAAGTTTAAACGATTTTCTGGAATTTTCTGGAATTACTTTAATTCTTTTCTATTTCTGGAAATTCTTTACTGCGTCAGCATTGCGTGGGGATGACGTCAAGGGGGGATGACCAGTGGGTCCAGGCTGTCAGCCTCAGGGGGTTAATCCCCGGTTGGATTAACTTAACAGAGGGGTTAAATTAGGGCAGGGCCCACCTGTCATGGACTCAAGGGGGGATTAACTGGGTCATTAAGGCCCTAATGGCCTGGGCTGCCGGCGGCTTGATGCCGGCGTCACTGGACGCGCCGGCGCCTCGCCGGAGTGGCGATTCCGGCCACTAGAGAGCTCGCCGAGACCACCAGAGTGACGCCCGAGGTCACCCGCGTCACCCAGTGCCCACGGGGAGGCTTGGGGGTGGCCGGAGCCTCGCCGGCGTCAACGTGGCGCAGCGGCCGTGGCACTGCTGCGACGGGGAAGAGGCTCCTGGCCTCCATTTGTTGTGCAAAAAGCTCCAGGAGGGAGCTCTTGCTCTCCCGCATCGAAAGGCTCCATCGGGGTTTCACAGGAGGGCTCGAGGCCACGGCTACTTCAAGCTTTGCGGCGGCCGGAGCTTCTGTGCTCGTCGGGAAGAGGCTGCGGGGCGCGGGGAGAGATGCAGGAGGAGGTAAACGGAGAAGGGGCTCACCCTGAAGCGGATGAAGAGGGCGGCGATGCCGGAGGGGCTCGGGAGAGGTCGAATTGGTCGCCGGAGTTCCTCGGCAGCGGCGGCGATCCGGTGAAGGGGACGACGCCTCCAGTGCTTGCTCGGCTCGATTAGTCGAGGGCTTCGACGGAGATGACAGCAGCGCTTCGCCTGGACATGGTCGCAGCGGCTGAGGAGCTCGTTGGCCACGGTTTCTCCACGGTGGTGCTCCGGCGTGTTCTCTGCGGCGGCCAAAATCACGAGCTGAGGAGCGGGGAGAGGAACCAAGGGAGGGAGGAAGGGGGTGCGGGGTTGAAGAGCGGCTCCGTGGCGTGCTTGGCTGCGTGGAGGAGGCCTAGAAGGCTCCTGTCCGTCGAGGTGGCCGTCGGCGCCCCCCTGCCCTCCACCGAGCTGCTTCGGGGGGTGGGGAGGTAGACGACAAGTCCCCCGGGCTGGGCTGGGCCGGCCAATGGAGAAGTGGGCTTCGCCCCTGGCGTGAGATAGCCTTTCCTCTTTTCTGTTCTTTTTATTTTTCTCTTTCATTTGTTTTGCCTAGATTTAAAAATAGCTAGGCATTTTTAATAAATGTCCAAATGCTTTTATAAATACTAGGTGACCAGTAGCTAGTCACATAAATGATTTGGACATTTTTGAAATTCAAAACATTTGAATTTCAATTCAAATAGGGGTGAATTTTAATTTCCAGAGCACTATCTGAATATTAGAAAATTCCATGAGTATGGGAAAATACCCAAACCTCTTTTAAAATGATCAGCATCATTTATAGGAATTTTCCAATCATTCAAAAGATTTTTGGAAAAATATTTTTATCTGGCCATTTGACTTAAAATTTCTAGGGCTTTTCTTTCCCCATTTTGAATTTCTTTTTGAATTTTTGCATGATGCAAAAGGGTCAAGCAAACCCTAGCACTTACCCTAGTTGGGGTTCTGACAACTCGCCCCCACTCAAAAGAATCTCGTCCCGAGATTCAGAAGTCGTCGGGAGGAAGGTGGGGTACTCGGCACAGAGGCGGTCTTCTCTTTCCCACGTTGCTTCTTTCTCGGAGTGATGTGACCATTGAAATTTCAGAAACTTGATCTTCTTTTGGCGAGTGACACGCTCTGCTGAATCAAGAATACGAACAGGGTATTCCCGATAAGAAAGGTCATCTTGGAGATCAAGCGTTTCATGGTCGACTTCGCGGATGGGGTCCTTGAAGCAACGCCTGAGTTGTGACACATGGAATACATCATGTACTCGGGAAAGGTGCGGAGGTAGTTCAAGTTGGTAGGCAACTTCTCCATGTTTAGCAAGAATGCGGAAAGGTCCGATGTAACGTGGGGCCAACTTGCCTTTGATACCGAATCTTAGGGTTCCCTTTAGAGGAGTAACCCGAAGGTAAGCCTTCTCATCAATATTGTAGCTCTCCTCTCTATGATGACGATCATAGTAGCTCCTTGGACGAGACTGAGCGGCTTTCAAACGATCACGAACAATGCGAACTTGCTCTTCTGCTTCCTTGATAATATCCGGTCCAAAGAGTTGTCTTTCACCGGTTTCTGACCAGTTAAGGGGTGTTCGACATCGTCGTCCGTAGAGGAATTCAAAGGGAGCCATGTTCAGACTAGATTGATAGCTATTGTTATAAGCAAATTCAACGAATGGAAGAGATTTCTCCCAATTCTTTCCGAAAGAGATAACACAAGCTCTGAGCATGTCTTCCAAGATTTGATTAACCCTTTCAACTTGACCGCTAGACTGAGGGTGGAAAGCTGTACTAAAGGATAGATGAGTTCCCATAGCATTTTGAAAACTTTCCCAAAATCTAGAGGTGAAAAGGCTACCACGATCAGAATTAATCACCAACGGAACACCGTGAAGAGACACTATTCTAGAGACGTACAAGTCCGCTAATTGGCTAGCAGTTATAGACTCACGAACGGGAAGGAAGTGAGCAACTTTTGAAAGTCGATCAATGACAACGAAGATGGCATCATTTCCTTTCTGGGTTTTTGGAAAGCCGGTGATGAAGTCCATACCGACCTTGTCCCATTTCCCCTCGGGAATAGACAATGGCTGAAGAGTACCAGCAGGTCTTTGGTGTTCTGCCTTAATGCGACGACAAACATCACATTCGGCAACAAATTGTGCAATGTCTCTCTTCATCCGGGTCCACCAAAATCTCTGGCGTAGATCTCGGTACATTTTTGTGCTACCAGGATGAATTGAGAGGGGAGTGTCATGAGCTTCCTTAAGGATCAGCTGCTTTAGGTCTTCATTTTCAGGAACTACTAAACGATTTTCAAAGAATATCGTTCCTTGATCATTTGCAGAGAAACATTTAGCAACTCCGCTAGCAATGTTCTGCTTGATCTCTTGAATACTACTATCTTGTTTCTGGGCAGCTATGATTTGATCTTCAAGGGTTGGTTTCGCCACCAAGCTGAAAAGAGATCCACGAGGAACTATCTCAAGATTGAGCTTGCAAAATTCCTCATGAAGAAGTGGTTGATACTGCTGTAACATAAGGTTGTTACAATACGACTTACGACTTAGTGCATCAGCCATGATGTTGGCCTTGCCTGGGGTGTAAGAAATTCCTAAGTCATAATCTTTTATCAACTCTATCCAGCGTCTTTGCCTGAGATTAAGATCTGGCTGGGAGAAAATATATTTGAGGCTTTGGTGGTTGGAATAAATCTCACAGCGATTACCAAGGAGGTAATGTCGCCAAGTCTTCAGGGCATGAACTACGGCAGCGAGTTCAAGATCGTGGGTAGGATAGTTCTCTTCATGTGGCCGTAACTGGCGTGAAGCATAAGCTACCACATGTCGATCTTGCATAAGTATGCATCCTAACCCTTGCCGTGAAGCATCACAATAGATCTCGAAATCCCTTTTGGTGTCTGGAGGTGCAAGTACGGGTGCAGAAGTCAATCTTCTTTTTAGTTCTTGAAAGCTTTCCTCGCACTTGGGAGTCCATTGGAATTTCTTATCTTTCTTGAGGAGTTCATTAAGAGGCTTTGCAACTTTAGAAAAGTTCTCGACGAAGCGGCGGCAATAGCTGGCTAGGCCAAGAAAACTCCTAACTTGCTTAACCGATTCAGGTGGAGTCTAGTCAAGGACGGCCTGAACTCTCTCGGGATTGACTGCAACACCTTTCGCAGAAATCACGTGGCCTAAGTAGGTCACTTCTGGTAGCCAAAATTCACACTTGGAGAACTTGGCATAAAGGCGGAGCTCTCTAAGTTTCATCAATACCAGCCTTAGGTGTTGGGCATGATCTTCTTCGTTCTTTGAGTAGATGAGAATATCATCGAGATAAACCACAACAAATTTATCTAGGTACTCCATGAAGATCGAATTCATCAAGCGTGAGAATGTGGCGGGGGCATTGGTTAAACCGAAGGACATGACGGTATAATCGTAAAGACCATAACGAGTAGTAAAAGACGTTTTGGGTATGTCCTCATTTCGGATCTTGATTTGATGATAACCTAATCTCAAATCCATCTTAGAGAAGACAGAGGATCCTGCAAGTTGATCATAAAGATCATTGATCCTGGGCAGTGGGTACTTGTTCTTTATCGTCGCTAAATTTAGCGGGCGATAGTCTACGCACATCCTTTCTGTTCCATCTTTCTTCGTTACGAACAGAACGGGACAACCCCATGGCGATGAGCTAGGGCGGATGAAGCCTTTTGCCAACGAAGCATCAAGTTGGGTTTTTAGCTCAGCTAACTCATGTGGGGCCATTCTATATGGGCGTCTGGAAATTGGGGCTGTGCCTGGTATAAGATCCACTATGAATTCTACACACCTGTCGGGTGGCATTCCCGGCAGCTCTTCAGGAAATACATCCGGAAAGTCACGAACCACCGGAACATCTTCAAGGTCTGGAAGAGGAAGCACATTCAAAGTATGCATCTGGATTCTAGAGTTGGGTGATGTGTAGTCAATGGTCTGGCCTGAAGGATGGGTGAGTTTGACTGACTTGGCTTTACAATCAAGGAAAGCATTTTGCCTTGATAACCAATCCATTCCTAGGATGACATCAATGTCCGAAGATTTGAGGGCTATAAGAGAAGCAAGGAATACTAAACCCTCAATTGCAATTTGATTGTCATGGCTTACTCTATTAGTTTGCCACTTTGAACCAGGAGTTTGAATGATCATTGGAGAAAACATTTCTTCAAAAGAAAATCCATGACGAAGGGCATAACTCTCCGGCATGAACGAATGAGAAGCTCCTGGATCGAAAAGAACGGAGGCGGGGACATGATTGACTGGGAGTGTGCCAAGAATGACGTCAGAAGCATCAGTGGTTTCCTCAACTGAGATTTGGTTCACACAACCACTACTAGTTGATGAAGGCTTTGCTGGGAAGGCTTTGGTGGTTGATTTCTTTGGATGCTTGGGTCGAGAATGACGTGGTGCCATCATGACCTGAGGGCATTGACGATAGTAATGGCCTGGAAGACCACACTTAAAGCATACCCTGTCTGAAATGTTGGGAGTGGGATTGCTTGGGTGCACACCATCATACCGGGGTGGAATAATGTGTTGGGGTGGATGGCATATATTTGGTGGTGGTCTCTGGAGATAGTTTTGAGGTATGGCTCTGGTTGGAATCCAAATTCGGCGTTTCTGAGGGGCTGAACTTGAAGAAGAAGCAAGCTCAAGAGCATGCTTGCGAGATTCCTCGAAAATTTCATTGCCATGCTCAGCTCTGAAGGATATGTTGACTAAATCCTCAAAGGTGGCAAATTCGATGAGGTTGAGATCATGACGAAGGATGGGGCTAAGTCCCTTACGGAACCTTGCCTGCTTTCTGGCATCGGTGGTGATCTCATCTTGGGAATACCGAGCAAGACGGTTGAACTCTCTCACATACTCATGCATGGACATCTCTCCTTGAGTCAGATTGCAGAACTCTTCCTTCTTGCGCTCCATCAACTCATCTAGAAGGTGGTACCCTCGAAAGGCAACACAGAACTCCTGCCAAGTCACTAGATGACCATCAGGCTGCATCGCAACATAGTTCTCCCACCATCCAGCGGCAGCACCTTCCAGAAAGTATGCCGCGAATATAACTCGGTCATCGGGAGCAACATGTGCAGTATCAAGCTTACGCTCGATGGAACGGAGCCAATCATCAGCTTCAAGGGGCTCAGAAGAACATCGGAATACCGGTGGCTTGAGGAGGATGAAGTCCTGGATGCTCACAACCACATTGCAATGACGTGAGGTATTCTGCTCGATGAGCTCCAGAAGGCGTGTTTGATCACGTTGATTCTTCTCAGCTCCCATCATGATTTCCGCCGCAGAAGGCGGTGGTAGGGGTTCATCATCATTTCGATTCCGAACACGGTCTCGATTCCGACGAACAGCACTACGAGTTCCACCTGACATCCTGTGTGATAAAAATCAACAATCAGAACAGGTTGAATGATGGATTCAAGGATAACAAGACATGATGAAGGCGGAAAGATTATAATGCGAAGGCAATGATTCATAGAAACTTGGAACAAATCCGGAAGCATAACGGCTAGACCGGGATGGAAAATGAAACAACCTCGAGGAGATTGGACAGAACTTCCTCAAGGAACTCAAAACACGATGAGTCTGGACGACCACAACTGTCCTACGGCTACAAGGAGGCAAACAACGAGATGTTCTAGTAAAGACATAGATGAGCCTAGTCCTATCATCCCGTAGAAAGGATAAGGTGACCCAGAACTCAGATCGATGAGGATAAGGAGAAAAAGAAGCCTTACGTCATTCCCTTATACCCAGAGTAACTATATAACTATAGAATGCTAGACTCGACTTCGACCAAGGGTTTGATAAGCCTACAGACAGTCCTGGCTCTGATACCAAGTCTATCGGGACCCAGGGTTAGCGTATGTAATTCCAGTCACGATACAATCACATGGAGAGCCGAGAACCGTACCCACTTGTCTAAGCAGACAAGGCCAAGCACAGAACATTCTCGGTAAGCATCGAACGTGAGGGGCATCCCATTCAGGCCGGATGATCATCTGAGATGGGTCCTCATCGTCCGCTCACAAGTCTAAATGCTTATGGGTGGTGAATCCCATACTCATAGACAAGTCGCCTCAACCATGTTATCTATTGGATCCTAACTCTTACATAGACTTACTCCAGCCCGATCACTTAGTCGGTTTCTAGGGCGGGCTCGATCATACAACAAAGTGTGCACGTGACAGAGTCACGAGCAATCGCATCGCGATGCCCCAAGCTGCGCACATCTAAGGGCCACTTGGTGTATAAACGACCGCCAGCCAGATCACAACTAAGGTCTCGAAAACCCATACTAAGGCATGCATGTTATAAACATACACGCAGCACACATGCCTAGTATGAACAGCAGGTATCATCACATAACTCTACAAAGTACTCTTTATAGATATACACATAGAGCATACAAAGATCACATGTTTGTGATCAACATTACATCATACAACGGAAGCAAATTAGGTCTGAGTACAGACAAGTTTAACAAATGGCTTAGAGAAGCCTTGTAAACAAACATGCCCTTCCATGAGGGACCAGACTGCTGTCTGGGATTATACTACCAAGGTCAACATCGAGCTTCACGAAGGTGACTCCATCGGGGTCCGGTTTCTTATCTAAACCATAGAATAAGCAAACGTGAGTACAAAGTCGTACTCAGCAAGACTTACATCAGAACTACACTACTCATGCTCAAGTATCAAAGTAAAGGGGAGGTGGGGTTCAACATGCAGAAGTGCCAGCTTTGACTTGGCTAATCCTGAACTACGAGTGCCAGACTTGAGGTAAGAAGCGTACACGAGTCCACTACATCTCCAAACAATACACCACTACGGTTACTTCCTCGACTTCCCCACGAAGAAGCACACCATAGCACTCACGCTTATCTTGCGAGTTTTATAAGTATCCATTCAAGTTGTCTATGATCAAGTAGAGGTTTCCAAGTAGTCCATAACCGCGGACACGGCTATTCGAATAGTTCATTAACCCTGCAGGGGTGTACATCTTCACACGCGTGTCATCACTTATCGCCTCGTTCTTGGCATCCTTCAAGCGGATGTCGGACGTGGATGAAACCAAGGCACTAACCTCACATCACCTTCTCTAATCCAGGAGTAGACTACCTGAGTTTGGCACCGCTCGAGAGTCCGACCGGTTCCACGAAACGGACTCAGATAATGTAAGGGACCGAGACGCCACCTCTGCCAGATGGTTTTACTGCCTCACAAGTCCACCACATATCTAGGATGATGCAACCTTTCTTCATTCTTTTTTTTCTATGCACATGCCAAATGGAAAACCCGAATCTATTGTGACTCCTGGACCGGATCGGTATGTAAAGAGGCCAAACGGGGCTCCCATAAAACCCTACATGTGGTCATACTCTTTGTCTTGGATCACAAAACAGGAACTCGGGGCCTAGGTTAGTGTTCAACGAGACAACCCACTGTGTACTCCTACACAGCCTCTCATCGTTCACCTTTGCTTAGGGTGGATTCACCAACACGTTTCACTTTCACCAACACCACTGTGTTCAATTCATCCCGACTCACAATCAAACCATCCTTATTGTATCACTAAGCAGCAAAAGCAGTAACAGTTGTAGGGGCTACATGCTCATCATTCAACTCCTAAATCTGCTAGGATTGTGGTTTGCTTAATACGGTGACAGAATGATAGGTCATGCATCGGAATGGGTTCAACTATGCGAAAGAACGTGTCTCGGTGATCTCCTAAACATGCATAAGCGAGACTGAGAGGGAAAATAGGATTTTATAGACATGATCAATGGGGTTTTGCTTGCCTTGCTGATGAGGTTCGATAACGGTGTCTGCAACGAAGGGGGTGGCCTCCGGTTCCAGTTGCACGTCTATCGAGCAAACAATCAAACAATGGTATAAATTTAATTGCAATGCATCAAACACATGATCAATATTGAAATGGTGATGTTCTTGGTCACAGAGTGTGTACAATTCCATTTAAAAGAAGTCACATGCAAAGTCATTTGCAAATGTGCTTCAAATTAGGGCAGGGCCCACCTGTCATGGACTCAAGGGGGGATTAACTGGGTCATTAAGGCCCTAATGGCCTGGGCTGCCGGCGGCTTGACGCCGGCGTCACTGGACGCGGCGGCGCCTCGCCGGAGTGGCGATTCCGGCCACTGGAGAGCTCGCCGAGACCACCAGAGTGACGCCTGAGGTCACCCGCGTCACCCAGTGCCCACGGGGAGGCTTGGGGGTGGCCGGAGCCTCGCCGGCGTCAACCTGGCGCAGCGGCCGTGGCACTGCTGCGACGGGGAAGAGGCTCCTGGCCTCCATTTGTTGTGCAAAAAGCTCCAGGAGGGAGCTCTTGCTCTCCCGCATCGAAAGGCTCCATCGGGGTTTCACGGGAGGGCTCGAGGCCACGGCTACTTCATGCTTTGCGGCGGCCGGAGCTTCTGTGCTCGTCGGGAAGAGGCTGCGGGGCGCGGGGAGAGATGCAGGAGGAGGTAAACGGAGAAGGGGCTCACCCTGAAGCGGATGAAGAGGGCGGCGATGCCGGAGGGGCTCGGGAGAGGTCGAATTGGTCGCCGGAGTTCCTCGGCAGCGGCGGCGATCCGGTGAAGGGGACGACGCCTCCAGTGCTTGCTCGGCTCGATTAGTCGAGGGCTTCGACGGAGAGGACAGCAGCGCTTCACCTGGACATGGTCGCAGCGACTGAGGAGCTCGTTGGCCACGGTTTCTCCACGGTGGTGCTCCGGCGTGTTCTCTGCGGCGGCCAAAATCACGAGCTGAGGAGCGGGGAGAGGAACAAGGGAGGGAGGAAGGGGGTGCGGGGTTGAAGAGCGGCTCCATGGCGTGCTTGGCTGCGTGGAGGAGGCCTAGAAGGCTCCTGGCCGTCGAGCTGGCCGTCGGCGCCCCCCCCTGCCCTCCACCGAGCTGCTTCGGGGGGTGGGGAGGTAGACGACAAGTCCCCCGGGCTGGGCTGGGCCGACCAGTGGAGAAGTGGGCTTCGCCCCTGGCGTGAGATAGCCTTTGCTGTTTTCTGTTGTTTTTATTTTTCTCTTTCATTTGTTTTGCCTAGATTTAAAAATAGCTAGGCATTTTTAATAAATGTCCAAATGCTTTTATGAATACTAGGTGACCAGTAGCTAGTCACATAAATGATTTGGACATTTTTGAAATTCAAAACATTTGAATTTCAATTCAAATAGGGGTAAATTTTAATTTCCAGAGCACTATCTGAATATTAGAAAATTCCATGAGTATGGGAAAATACCCAAACCTCTTTTAAAATGATCAGCATCATTTATAGGAATTTTCCAATCATTCAAAAAAAATTTGGAAAAATATTTTTATCTGGCCATTTGACTTAAAATTTCTAGGGCTTTTCTTTCCCCATTTTGAATTTCTTTTTGAATTTTTGCATGATGCAAAAGGGTCAAGCAAACCCTAGCACTTACCCTAGTTGGGGTTCTGACATGTGTTTATAAGATGATCTATGAAGATCATGAAATCGTGTTATTTTGGATGGCTGCATTTAATTAAATTTAATTGATCATAGTTTAATTATTTTTATCAAGAACAAGGTTAAGTCTTTAGGGTTTTGTGATAGTTCAAAATATTAATACCACAGTTATACTACATAATATATATAAGGTTTTATATTCCTTATATATTTATTTAACAAACAAGAGAAAAAGAAATCTATAAGCACAAACACAAGAATAAAGAGAGAGAGCAAACGAAGGCTAAATAATAATAATGCCTCTTGCTATTACTAAGTGGGGTTTTTGGGGTTGATCAAATGGTGTCATGTTATGCTCAAATCAAGATGATCTAGCCAAGTTGGTGGTGTAGTGATCTACCCTATCAGCACAATTCCATGCATGATCTACTACTACATCATGATATCACAGAACTTCAAACATGTTTCAATCAACATAACATTTCATGCAAGGTTTTTGATGGCTCCTAATTTTTTGTTATCTAAATTAACAAGAAGTAAAAGTTAGGATGTGACAGACCTTCCCCCCTTAAAAAGAATCTCGTCTCCGAGATTCACAAGCTAGTGAAGAGATGTGGGAACTCGCGCTGAGGTAGTCCTCCCGTTCCCAGGTGGCTTCATCCTCGGTGAGGTTTGTCCACTAGACCTTGTGGAACTTGATCGCGCGCTTACGAGTGACTCGGGTGGCTCCTTCTAGGATACGAAGGGGTGTCTCGCGGTATGTGAGGTCCTGGTTTATATCCACCGTGCGGTGCTCGATGTTTTTGAAAACATTAGGCTCGTCCGGCACCTCCAGACACTTCCGGAGCTGCGAGACATGAAAGACGTCGTTCACATCGGATAGCTCTTCGGGCAGTCTCAAATGATAAGAAACCTCGCCTCGTCTGGCTGTCACCTCAAATGGTCCAATGTAACGAGGTTCTAGCTTTCCCTTCACATGGAATCGCTGCATTCCCTTTAGTGGGGTGACTCGGATATACACAAAGTCTCCAACTGAAAAAGTCACCTCTCGACGCATGGGGTCAGCATAGCTCTTCTGACGAGACTAAGCGGTCTTGAGTCGCTCACGAATCAACTAGACTTGTTCCTCAGCCTCCTTCAAAACATCCGGTCCGAAAATCTTCCCTTCCCTGGTCTGAGACCAGTTTAGGGGCGTGCGGCACTTCCGTCCATACAGAGCTTCAAAGGGGTCCATCTGCAAACTCGATTGATAGCTGTTGTTGTAGGAGAATTCTGCATAAGGCAAGCAGTCCTCCCACTTGGAACCATATGCTAGGGCACACGCGCGGAGCATATCCTCCAGTATCTGGTTCACTCGCTCGGTCTAGCCTCCCGTATGCGGGTGATAGGCTGTGCTGAACGTAAGCTTCGTGCCTAGTGCCTCCTAAACTTGCTTCCAGAACCTCGAGGTAAATTGTCCTCAGTCAGAGACAATCTCCTTAGGAACTCCAGGCAGACATATGATCCTCGACATGTACAAATCTGCCAGCTAGTCTCCTCGATAGGTGGTTCGCACTACAATGAAGTGCGCTACTTTGGTGAGTCGGTCGACAATGACCGAGATAGAGTCATGACCCTTTCTTGACCGCGGTAGTCCTATGATGAAGTCCATGCCTATTTTTTCCCACTTCCACTCAGGAACTCGGAGCGGTTGCAGCAATCCTATAGGTCTCTGGTGCTGTGCTAACACTCTCTGGCAGATGTCGCATTTGGCAACATACAGGGAAATCTCACGCTTCATACTGTGCCACCAACACAAGTCCTTCAGGTCTTGATACATCTTAGTCCCTCCGGGGTGGATGGAGTAAGGTGTATCGTGAGATTCCTTCAGGATAGTTTGCTTCAACTCCTTCACATTGGTCACACATAATCAGGCATCAAACCAAAGAACTCCTTCATCATCTGTCGTGAACTTCGGGGCCTTGCTGAGGGGCATCTTCTTCTTGATTCCCTCGATACTGTTGTGTCCCTTCTGTGCCTCCTTGATCTATTCAAATAGAGTCGGAGTCATCTCGAGGTGAGCAAGAAAACCGGGTGTAACAAGAGATCCAAACCCAGCTTCTCGAACTCCTCGTACAAAGTTGGTTGCTCCTCTCTGATCATCGCATTAAGCGTGCAGGGGTTGCGGCTGAGGGCGTCTGCTACCATGTAATGCCCCTGATGCGGTACTAACTCTAACTAGTCGCTTTCGCGTCCGGTCGGAGTTAGAAGCGCATCAAACGCCACCGGCGCACGACACTCGCACTTGTGTCGCTACCGGATTCTCGACAACGGGTATATAAGGCATAACTCTACAAGAATAGAAATACATATAGATATATAAATAGAACAGGGCATACAACGCCACTGTTCAAAAATACAACATCATCATGAGTACGTCTCATCAATACATCAAGCGGAAGCATAATAGGGACCGAGTACGGTCAAGATCCAAATTGCCCTAGAGAGGGCTACACATAAATATCCACCCACGGGAACGTCTGAACCCAACTATAAGATCCTACTGGTCGAGATACTCGTACTCGTCGTCATCCTCCGGGGGCACCTCCACGAAGTAACGTCCGGTGCTGGGGTCGAGGTAGTAGTCCACTGCGGCGGCCGATCAGGCAAAGCGGTAAAGACAGAAATGTAAACGGGGTGAGAACATGTCATTACGGAATAACTAACGCTACTGGAAAGGTAAAGACATAGACAGGTTGCAGCCGTACTAGCATATATGGTGGCTACTCGTTCTATCAGAATAGAGATGAGATCCAAGGGGTTACGATGACAACGTGTCATAGGTCGGCTATTCACCTACTTACGCAGACATAACACAACCTCGTTTCCCTCTCGGTCCCCCTGGACGAAGAAAGACAACCAAGGCACGCACACGGTTTGTCAAGTTTTATAGCATGATTATAATTGATGTTATTCTATGAACAGGACGTAGGCTCAAGGTTGTCCATAACCGTGGACACGGCTTTTCGAAAAGATTTACCCTGCAGGGGTGTACCAACTGTCCATTATAGACGTCGCATATACGCCCGGTTTCCACTTGGCTAGGTAAGCGCCTGAAACTCCGGAACGTCAGAGTCCCTCTAACTAACAATGCACAACTCCGGGTGGCCCCCGGGGAGTCGACACCCAACCCTCAAGCGGGCCACGCTCTCGGATCAGACTCTTCCGTATGACGCAGGTCGGATTACCGGTTAGTTCTCTTATGAGACCGGGTCCTAGCTGATCAGGTGGACCAACAGAGAACTATGCTCCACTGGCCCGGTTTGTTTGTAAACAGCTGGGGTACCAACCAACACACACACGAAGAAAAAGTAAATCAGCTCGGGCCACCACTAGAATTGTACGAAGCTAGGTAGGAGGACAAGGGGGCCCCATAAAACCCCACACACGATTAGGCACGCTCGATCAAAGAACCAATACCCGGAACTCGGGTCCTAGGTGACTCAAATGGAACAAAGCACCAGACGGGATAGTCAAGCCTTCCACCTTTAGTCGAATATAAATTATCTTCATTTAACAATAATAAATATCAACCAACTTCTTTTATAGCATGATATCCCAGCCATAAATATATATAGGTAAGCAGCAAGTTTCCTATCCATACTAAGCAATGGCTGAGCAGCGGTATCTTAGCAGTACAATGGTTTGCTAGGATTTGGGGATCATGGTTGTATGGGTTTAAACATGGCATATAAGGTAGATAGGATCAAGCAACAACGTTTTAGTTCTACAGCTAGGCATGAGCAGAAAGTTATAAAGTAATGACACAGATCTCCCCCTTGCCTGGTAAGGTAGTCGAAGTAGCACCCACGGTACCCTCGGGCTCGGTGTCGGACAGCTCCACGTAAGTCTCCTCGTCAGTCTCGGGTGCTAACGTAAGATACCGGCAAAGAAAACACACAAGTAAGCAACTGATGCAACTCAAACAAGTATGGCATGTTCAAGTTTTGGTTACGTGATGTGACCCCGTCTAGTCAAGTTTAAATGAAGGTGATGACGACAAGTCATCACTTTCATATGCACTTTATTTACATTGTAATGGCTTTGGTCTGAGCCTTAATTTAGGTGTAAGTAGCATGATAGCATGACATGATCAACAAAGCATTACAATAATTCAAATAACAGGAAAGTAAAACAATGATTCCGGAGATGGAGTAGTGTCGGTGAACTTGACACAAGGAAGGTGCAGCAAAGGTTGGAGCCCAGCCACATTACATATGACAATATGTTAGGGGCTGAATTGAGAAGAAGGATGAAATGAAACAAGATTGAAAAGATCAGATAATCAACATCTCAAATGCACTGAAGTTGAAATGTTGCAAGCAGAAAGATCTGAAAGTCTCTGAACCAGGGGACCACACCCTGATTTCATGAGTTGCACAAAACATCATGAAAACATCACTGCTGAAATCTTTGTAGAAAAACACCCCAAAAACATATATGATATGTCTCTACTTGAATTTGCAAGGGCAGTTGCAAACTCAACTGAAGTTCAGGGGGCTGGGTGCAAAATTGCACCACATGAATTTTGAAATGGGCTCAAATGACCAAGTCATCATCACCATGCATTTCCTTGTGCAGAATTACCCAAATTCCATATATGGCATGAGTAATTTTGAAATTGAAACAAACTTGGCAAGAACAGGAATTTACAGGGGGCTTTTGGCAAAATTGAACAAGCTCCCATTCATAGAGGGGCCAATTGCAAGATTGCATATCACCATTGTGATCAATAGCTCAAGCTACCCTAAAAACATATATGGCAAGCCCCTGTTTGAAAAGGTGGTCAAAACCAGATTTGAACTTGAACTCAAATTCAAATTTGAATTTAAACAGAAAAAGGAAAAGAAATAAAAAAAGAAAAACCCAGAGGAGTTGGCCACACGGGCCAGTCTCGGGTGCTCGGCCCAGCTCCTGCTCCACAGCCCAAGCGGGCAGAGCCCACTCGGCTAAAGCAACAAAAAAAGAAAAAGGGGTTGAGCCCATAGGCTGGGCGGCCCACTGCCACGCTCTCCACGGCCCAACGGAAAAAACAAAACGAAAACAAAACAAAAAAAGGGGGGGCTTGCGCCGGCTGGGACTCGATCCCACGACGCGCCCTTCACACGGCGTCCCCCTTTCCACTACGCCACTCGAATGATCTTGACAGAAGAGGGGCAACAGACAAGATGAATAAACACTGCGCCTTAACTGAACTACAAGACGACATCTAACAGACGCCGGAGACAGGGGATCTCGGCGGCCCTCACGACGGCTACGGGGCGGCGCTGGCTCAACTACACCCATGGGCCTCTAGCCGGCAACTCCGCGGACATGTCGCACGCAGTGAGGCTAGCTTCACCTATGGCGCGACAGCAGGTACACGGAGGGGCTCGGCATGCAGAGGGGACTCCCATCTTCATCCTCACGCACGGACCCCGCCGACGAAGCAGAGACGGCGACGTCAACGTAGTCTGAACTACACGGCGGTCACTGTCTGAAAAAGTTCAGACTGGCGCTCCCTCTAGCTACGGCACGCGCAAAGGACATGCCTTGGCTGCCAAGGACGTGCTCTCGGCACACGCAGCGCATGTCTACACTTGTACAGAACACGCCAGGCCACGGCGACACCCGCAAGCTTGGTGGTGACGCTCGCCGTGGGCAGAGGCGCTGAACACGCGACGCGGCAAGACGGCGGCTCTAAGAAGGGGGGAGAAGTCCCAACTCACCTAGGGTGTGTCGAGGTCGACCTCGAAACAACGGCAGAGGCGGCTAGCTCGCTGAGGCCAACGCTGGGGAACACGATGTCCCGGCGGGAGGAAGACGGCGGCAGGGAAGAAGACGGCTCCTAGCTCCGGCCTGCGGGAGAAAACGGAGCACTGAGGGTTCAAGGATCACAGACACGAAAACACGGGCACCCACGGATCGCCACGACGCCGAATTCCGGCGACTCACCGGAGAAACAGGGGAGCTCTGCTCCTTCCATGGCGGCGGCGGGCGAAATTGAGGAGGGGAACGGGGCAGCTAGGGTTCCCGAGAGGGGGCAGAGCCCTTGCTTTAAAGGGGGAAGGAGGAGAGGCTGGCGGGAGGGCTCCACGCCGAGCTCCTCTCTTCCTGGTCTGACGACGGGAAAAGGAGGGGGAAAGGAGAGGAGGACGACGCTGACTTGCGGGCCCGGGCGGTCAGCGGGGAGAAGGAAAAAAAAGAAAAGAAGAGAGCGCCTCCCTGCTGGGCTGGATTCGGGCGGCCCAAGTGGCTGGAGAAGAGAGAAGGGGGGGGATCAAAGCCCTTGTCCAATTAAATGACCAGCAGAGGGGAAAGAAAAGAAAGAAAAAATAAAGGGCAATCAAAATATACCACAAATATTTTTTAAATACCCCTTAAAACAAACATAGACACCCAAAATTGATTTGATCAATTTTGCATGCAGGGAAACATCACCCAAAGTAAAACAACACCATTTCCTATTTAAAATTAAATAGAAAAGGCCTTTGGGGAGTTTTTGAGAGAAAAACAGAAGGTTCAAAAATTCCATGAGCTTGAAATTCTTAATCCTTGCATTTTTCTAGATTTTTCAAAATTGGTTTGACCAATTTTGGCAACAACAAAAAATGTGGCCCCTTTTTGAATTCAAATTCACTTTGAACTAGGGCTACTGTTTTTGGTGGTGGCAAAATTCTTTGAGGATTTTTAAAACCCTTGCAATAGCAATTGAAATGGCTAGGCCAAGTTTGGGGTCAAGAGGAGTGAGCATGTGACAATGAAAATTCCCTCAATGTCCTCCTTGAACCACTTTGGATGCAAAAGCAATCAACCCAAAAAGGCTCCAATCCCAATGCCAATTAAGATCACCACATGAAGTGACATACACATCCACTATGCCAAGTTACAAGTCCATCAGAGGAAGTAAAATACATAGTGTTTGGTGGCTTATTACATGTGGGCTATTACAGCTCTCCCCTACCAACACAGGATCTCGTCCCGAGATCTAAGCAAGAAAAAGCTCGGGATACTCAGAACAAAGACGATCTTCACGCTCCCACGTTGCCTCCTTCTCCGAGTGATGTTCCCACTGCACCTTGAGGAACTTGACGGTCTTGTTGCGAGTCTTGCACTCGGACAAGTCAAGAACACGGACTGGACGCTCCGCGTAAGAAAGATCCGGACTGAGCTGGATCTCGCCCAAGTCCACTGCCTGCTCTGGCTGCTTGAAACACTTCTTCAACTGAGACAGGTGGAACACATCATGCACCATAGCCAAGCTGGCTGGAAGCTCAAGGCAGAACGCGAGAGGTCCCCGAGTCTCGAGGATGCGGAACGGACCAACGAACCTGGGAGCCAACTTGCCTTTGATCCCAAAGCGGTGAGTGCCCCGAAGTGGAGACACTTTGAGGTATGCGAAGTCACCCACTTTGAAGTCAACACCACGGTGCTTCTTGTCATAATAGGCCTTCTGCCTAGACTGGGCAGCCTTGAGATGCTCCCTGATGATCCTGACCTTGTCTTCTGCCTCCTGGATCACGTCTGGACCGAACAATTGCCTCTCGCCTGCCTCGGACCAGTTCAAAGGTGTCCTGCACTTCCTGCCATACAAGATCTCAAAGGGAGCTGCTTGAAGACTTGCCTGATAGTTGTTGTTGTAGGAAAACTCATTATACGGCAAACACTCTTCCCACTTCATGCCAAACGAGATCACACATGCCCTCAACATGTCCTCGAGAATCTAGTTCACACGCTCAACCTGCCCACTGGTCTGAGGGTGATACGCGGTACTGAAGAGAATCTTTGTACCCAATGCCTCTTGAAAGGCCTTCCAGAAGTTTGATGTGAAGATGCTTCCACGATCAGAACTTATCTGCTTGGGGATGCCGTGCAACGAAACAATTCTTGTGGTGTACAGCTCTGCCAACTGGCTAGCTGAGACAGTCTCCTTAACAGGCAGAAAATGGGCAACCTTTGACAAGTTATCAATGACAACAAAGATAGCATTGTTGCCCTTCTGAGACCTCAGAAAACCTGGGACAAAGTCCATCTCTATGTGGTCCCATTTCCACTCCGGGATTTCAATTGGCTGAAGTAGCCCTGCAGGCTTCTGGTGCTGTGCTTTCACTCTCCTGCACACATCACACTGAGAGACAAAACGGGCAACATCCCGCTTCATACGAGTCCACCAAAAACTCTTCTTGAGGTCCTGATACATCTTGGTGCCACCAGGGTGGATAGACAGCTTTGAGTCATGGGATTCTTTCAAAATGACCTCTCTGAGACCTCCTTCTTTGGGAACAACAACTCTCTCCTCGAACATCACGGTGCCGTCATTATGCACTGAAAAGCAACCGTACTTCGGAATTGAGGCGGCAACACCCTGCTTGACTTTCTGAATCATCAAGCTACCCGACTGAGCTTCACGAATCTTCTCACGGATAGTGGGCTCTACCACAAGGTTGGCTAGATAGCCTGCTGGAACTAGCTCAAGATTGAGCCTTCGAAAGGACTCACACAAATCAGGGTGTATCTTCTGCATCTGGACACTGTTGCAATCACCCTTGCGGCTCAACGCATCGGCTATGACATTCGCCTTGCCAGGCGTATACTGAATATCCACGGAGTACTCAGTAATAGTCTCGAGCCACCTCCTTTGCCTCAAGTTCAGGTTAGGCTGCGTGAACAAGTACTTTAAGATTTTGTGATCAGTGAACACATCAACCTTCCTCCCTAGGAGGAGGTGTCGCCAAGTAACCAACGCATGAATCACTGCAGCCAGCTCAAGATCGTGGGTCGGATAGTTCCTCTCAGCCTGCTTCAACTGTCTCGAGGTGTAAGCCACAATATTCTTTCCCTGCATCAACACTCCGCCAAGGCCATTCAACGAGGCGTCACAGAAAACTTGAAACGGTTGTGACTCGTCTGGCGGTGTAAGGATCAGAGCTGTGGTCAGCCTTAGCTTCAACTCGTCAAAAGCTGCCTGGCAAGCCTGTGACCAAACGTACTTCTTGCCCTTGCACAACAACTCCGTCATCGGCTTTGCTATCTTGGAGAAATTCTCGACAAACTTCCTGAAATAGCTGGCAAGTCCGAGAAAACTCCTCAGCTGCTTGACATTTCTCGGCGGAGTCCAATCTTGAATCGTCCGGACTCTGTCTGGGTCAACGGCAATGCCCTCTGAGGAAATGACATGGCCAAGGAAGTTGACCTTATTCATCCAGAACTCACACTTGGATAACTTGGCATAAAACTGGTGATCTCTCAACTTCTGCAACACCAATCTGAGATGCTCCTCATGCTCAGCCTCTGACTTGGAAAAGACAAGGATGTCGTCGAGGTAGAGGAGTACGAACACATCTAGCCATTCTTGGAACAGATAGTTCATGGCCCTCATGAACGTCGGAGATGCGTTAGAAAAGCCAAACGTCATGACCGTAAACTCGTACAGTCCATAACGAGTGCGGAAGGCTGTCTTGGGAATGTCCTCCTCACGGACACGAATCTGGTGGTACCCCATCTTTAAATCAAGCTTTGAAAACACCTTTGCTCCATGCAACTGCTCAAATAGGTCATTGATGTTGGGCAAAGGGTACTTGTTTTTGATCGTCTTCTTGTTGATACCACGGTAGTCTTGAACCAACCGACTAGTACCATCTTTCTTCTTCACAAAAAGACACGGGGCACCCCAAGGGGAAGTGCTCGGACGAATGAGCCCATCCTTCTCAAGTTTCACCAGCTGCTCTTTCAACTCAACCAGCTCTTCCGAACACATCTTGTAAGGCTGCCGAGATATCGGCTGTGTACCCGGTTCTAGGTCGATCACGAACTCAATAGCACGCACGGGTGGAATACCTGGCAACTCCTCTGGAAAGACATCTGGAAACTCTCGAACAACTCTGACCTCCTCGATCAATGGAGCAACTCCAGCGTTCAGAGCGTACAACTGAGCTGAACTCACTGTCGAGCGACAACTGTACCAAATCTCTGCGCCTGAATCGTGCGTCAGCAACACGGTCTTGGATGGACAATCAATCTTGGCCTTGTACTTGACAAGCCAATCCATGCCCAAAATGACATCAATGTCGGAACGGGGCAAGACAACCAGGGACGCCGAAAAGATAGCACCGTGAATACTGATCTCCACCTCTGGAACTGTCCATGAAGAAGTGAACTTTGACCCAGGTGTGACAACTGAGAGCTTGCTCGGAAGCTGGTCACGTGGGAGATCTACTTTCGAAGCAAAGGACTGAGATATGAAGGAATGGGAAGCTCCAGAATCAAACAAAACTGTCGCTGGAACTGAACACACAAGTAACCTACCAAGCACAATCTCGGACGACTGCTGAGCCTCTGCAACAGTCACGTTGTTCACCCGGAGGGCTCGTGGCTGGGCCCGCACCATCGCGTTACTCGGTGTAGAGCGAGGTGGGGGCGGAGGCAGCCGGGCGTAACGAGGATCGGTGCACTGCGGAGACTTGTGGCCTGGCTTGCCACACTTGAAGCACGTGATCTCTGGCCTGGGCTGGCCCTATGGAGCAGGCGGCCTCGCGGAGGGTGGAGTAGAGCGAGGTCTGTGCGGCACTGGGACGGGAGGGCGGGCAAAAGTGCGGACAACTGCCCCCCTCTGCTAGAACTGCTGACGCTGCGGCTGAGACTGTGGCTCTGCAACCAAGGACTTGGCCTTCTTGTGGACCATCATTGCTGAACTGCGCTCTCTCTTCTTCCTCTTCTCTGTGGAACGCTCTGCCTCAGCTGACTCCTGTCTGATAGCCTGGTCGACGAACTCTGAGAACAGGCTTGGCGTGGACAAGGTGAGCGCATACTTGATGTCCGTGGCAAGAGCACCGCGGAACCTGGCAATGCGCTTGTGTCAGATCCCTCTGTTAGGTATGTGCTAGGGTTAACTAGTACCTTTGCATCATGCATAAGTTTCAAAAAGAAACCTTGAAAATCAATTTCAAAATCCAAATGGGAGAAGGAACACCCCCCCCCCCAGATGATTTAATTCAAAAGGCCAGATAAAAATCTTTTCCAAAAATTCATGTTAGAGTTTTGAAAAGTCTTATAAATGAGTGTGATCACATATCAAGTGATGTGGGACCCACCCCATGCTCATAGATTTTTCAAATATTCAAACAGTACCTTGGAAATAAAGAAATAACCCTATTTGATTTAAAATTCAAATCTTTTGAATTTTAAAAATGTTGAAAGTTTATGAGTGGCTAGTCTATATTATTATGAGGCCATGTAAAAGTTTTCAGCATTTAATAAAATGTTTAGCTATTTATTTTAGCTAAACAGAACAAATTACAGAAAAACAGAAAGGAAAGATTAAACAGAAAAAGAAAATGGCTGAAAGCCACTTACCTGGCCCACCTGGCCCAGCAGAGGCGGCCCAGCCCAAAGGGGCAGGGTCGTCTTCTCCACAGGCCAGGCAGGCAGGCAGCTCGCCGCCGGCCACGGCATGGCTGCCAGGCAGCTGCCTGGCTGCTCCCCGGCCGCCTTCTAGCGTCGTGGAGAACCCCTCGTGCTCATCCACTTCTTTCCCCCCCTGGAACCCTCTTCCTCCTCTCTCCTGTGCGAAACCAGCGAAGACCCGAGCGCCCCGTAGCTCGCCGCCGTGCGCCACCGCGGCCACTGGCCTCCACTCGCCGCCCCATCCTGTCCAGGACGTCCGCCATCGCCGTCTTCATCACCGTGGCCCTCGTGGACGACGCAAGCTTCATCACGAACTCGCCGGACCCGCAACCTCGCCGTCTTCGATTCGCCGTCGTCAAGCCTTCCCCGCCTCCATCGACTGCGCCGTTGCACTCCCCGCATCTCGGTGAGCGTTTCCCCTCGCCTAGCCAGCCCCCTATCGCTCTGTATCCTACGCCGCCATGGGAGCCGTGGCTCCTCGCCGCCGGTGTGCTCGCCAGCAGACGCCCGTGAAGCAAACGAGCTTGAGATCCTGTCCGTCGTCTTCGCCGAGCTCTTCTGGTCCGATTCCGACCAACCCAACACCCTGACGAGCCCCCTAGCCCAATCCCGTTCCAAGCCGTGCTCCAGTTGCCGCCGGGGAGGTCCCCGCCGTCGTCTCCGTCACCCCCTGGCCATCCCGTGGCTTCCACGTGAAGCGCGAGTGCACGGGCTGCACTCCAGTGCCTCCGGCGCTGCGAATCGTGCCCCGCACCGCCGTCCCGAGGAGCTCCGCCGTGCTGGATGGTCGCCGGCGTTGAGCCGCCGGCGAGATGACGTGGCCAGACGATTAGCACTAACTAACCAACCCCTGAGTCACTTACAAGTGGGCCCAGGCCCCCCCCTCTAATCTCTCTGTTAACTTAATTAACAGGGATTTATCCATGAGAGGCTGACAGGGTGACCCCACAAGTCAGTTTGACTCTGGTCAACGCCCTGACGCCAGCATGACATCATAATGACGCAGTAATGCTTTTCCAGAAAAGAAAAAGGTTTAAAAGAATTCCAGAAATTCCAGAAAATACCCCAAACTTTGGAAATTCATAGAAAATTCATATTAACTCCAAATTGGACAAATAATATATGAAAAATGATCAGGAGAAAATTATCTTTCCAAATATGCAACTTTCAACTCTGTTTGAGTTGAATTTAAAATGTGATCAGTAGCATTTGTTATTTGTTTTAAATGGAATTAAATCAAATTCAATTCAAATATTTTTGCAACTTGAACCATGGAAACATGCTACATTTCACTTACACATCAGAGGCATATCATACACATTTGAAGGTAATTCAAAATGATCAAACTATATCACATATGACTTGGTTAATGTTGAATTCAAATGTGGAATTTGAAATTGCATTTTAAAAATGCAATATATTCCACTTAAATGGAATTGCCTCACACATCAAAACTTATACTTCAAGCTTTAACATTCAATCATGTGCTTGAGCATTGCATTCATATTGATTGCTACTTCGTGCTTTGTTTGTCGAGTAGAGGTGGAACCGGAGCAAGAGGTCACCCCCTTCGCTGAAGATCCAGAACCCGAACCTCGTCAGCAAGGCAAGCAAAACCCCATTGATCATGTCGATAAAATCCCACTTCCCTCTGATGTCTCGCTTATGCATTGTTTAGGACGATCACCATGTTACGATTCTACCGCATAGATGAACCCATTCCTTTGCATGACCTATCTTTTGTCACAGTAGTAAGCAAACCACAATCCTAGCAACTGTAGGAGTTGTTTGATATCATGTGGCCCCTGCAATGTTACTGCTTATTGCATTCTTAGTATGCTACCATGTTGTTACTGTGATGTGAGTCGGGATGGTAGTGATCATGTTGATGATGGTAGAAAAGTGTTGGTGAATCGACCCTAATACAAGGTGAACGATGAGAGGCTGTGTAGGAGTACACGGTGGGTTGTCTCGTTGAACACCGCCCTAAGTCCGAGTTCTTGTGTGGTGATCCAAGATGAAGAGTACAACCACACATTGGGCTCACTGACCCCTCTCAACCTATTAACTCATCCCTTTCGATGTCCAGATGTCGCAGTAGTTCGGAGTTCTGGTAGGCTTGTGGCCTGGATGCTAAGTGAGAGAACGGCTCACCCGAGACTGGCTTATGCACCACGCACACATCGCTTGGGTCCACTTCGGTAAACCGGCCGGGTTGACGATTGTGGTAGCCAACCCAAGTAGGCGGCTTTCTTGGACTAGATAGGCTATGAGGTAACAGTTGTGGTGAGCATCCTCGCTGGCACCCCTTGAATGGTGTCGAGATCAAAGGCGGTAAATGATGATCATGTGTGTGTAGCGGTACACCCTTGCAAGGTTATCAAAACTATTCGAATAGCCGCGTCCGCGGTTATGGACTACTTGGAAAGCTTAGCTTGATTATTAGATAACTTGAACCGGATACTTCTAAAACACACCAAGCTAAGTGTGAGTGCTATGGCGTGCTTTCTCGTGGGGAAGTCGAGGAAGGCACCATAGTGGTGTAATTGTTTGGTGAAAATGGTGGACTCGTGTACGCTTCTTACCTCAAGTCTGGTACTCGTAGTTCAGGATTAGCCAAGTCAAAGCTGGCATTTCTGCAAGTGAACCCCACCTCCCTTTTCCTTGATACATGTGCATGAGTAGTATAGCTCCTATGTAAGACTTGCTGAGTACGCCTTTGTACTCACGTTTGCTTAATCTATGTTTTAGATGACGTCACTGACCCCGAAGGTGGCTTCTTCATCGAGTTGGACGACTGAAGTTAAGCTAGTCTAGTCCCAGTCAGCAGACTGGTTCCCTCGTGGAGGGATTTGTGTTTAAATAAGGCTTCTTAAGCCATTCGTTAAACTTGTCTGTACTCAGACATAATTTGCTTCCGTTCTGTGTTGTAATGTTGGATCACATGTATGTGATCTCGGTGTGTACTCTATAAGAGTTATAAATAAAATGTACACTTTGTAGAGAATTGCAATGGTACCTGCTGTTCATACAAGACATGTTTGCTGCGTGTATGTTTATAACATGCATGTCTTTGTATGGGTTTTCGAGACCTTAGTTGTGTTCTGGCTGGCGGTCTTTCATACACCAAGTGGCCCTTAAATGTGCGCAGCTTGGGGCATCGCGATGCGATTGCTCGAGACTCCGTCTCGTGCACACTTTGTGGTATGATCGAGCCCGCCCTAGACCCCGACTAAGTGATCGGGCTGGAGTAAGTCTATGTGAGAGTTTTGAGATAGTCGATAATATGGTTGAGGCGACTTGTCTTTGAATATGGGAGTTCACCACCCATATCTTTAGACTTGTGTGCGGACGATGAGGACCCATCTCAGTTGATCATCCGGCCTGGATGGGATGCCCCTCACGTACGATGCTTTCCGAGAATGTTCAGTGCTTGGCCTTGTCTGCTTAGACAAGTGGGTGCGGTTCTCGGCTCTCCATATGACTATGTCTTAGCTGTACTTGCATACGCTAACCCCGGGTCCCGACAGCTTGGCCTCTGACGAGACCTCCTCTAGAGCGTACCTGGCAAGCCTGACGAAGGCCAGGTTATACTCCTGCACAGACCTGTCCCCCTGCCTCAGAGCTAAGAACTCCTCGCGCTTCCTCTCGATCAGACCACTGGGAATATGAGAAGCTCTGAAATCCCTGACGAAGTCCTCCCATGTGATCTCTGCATCACCCTTGTTGGCCTTGTATGTCGAGAACCAACTGCCCGCGGCGCCCTGAAGCTGGAAGGAGGCGAAGGTGACGTAGTCGACGGGTCTGACGGTGTTGGCATTGAAGTGCTTCTTGATCTCTGCGATCCAGTCATCCGCCTCCAGCGGGTCTCGAGCCTCGGAGAACCTGGGGGGCCTGATCGCGAGGAACTGCTGCAGTGTGGTGTACTGTGGACGATCATTCCTCTGAGCACCCTGGTTCTGCAGCATCTGAAGGATCGCAGTTGTGCCCTGAGCCACTGCGGCTACAGCCTCCCCAAGGATAGGGTTCTCTGGCGGCGGCATGTTCGCTCTTGGCATCCTGTATACAGGAACACTTATGATAACATGATCGAATCATTGAAGTAACCAGAAGATAAAGCAATATTGACAACAAAACTTCCTCACGAGGTATGAGAAAGCCGAAGGCTGAAATTCCACCAAGGTTAACCCGGAAAGTCGATAGCTAGGTGCTACTGGAATTCCCAAACCAAGATCATCCGAATCCAAGATAATAATCTGCTAGCGAGCACACAACAATATATACGAGCGGTTGGAAACCTGAACAATGAGACATCTGCCCTGAGCGGCCCGCCATCACGGTCGTCCGTAGGGGAAAGACACCACATCCACATTACCATAGGATGCCCACCAATCCTGTATGGACGGTTCACCTGGGGTACGCCGTAAGCGAGGTAGAGCAGTCAACCCCAAGTGGCGGCTCAGTGGTCTCAAAGACGCCAACACATCTCGTCGCTAGCAAAAAATTATAGAGGAATCGGAGCCTCATGTAAACGAGAACCTAGATTGTTTTGAAAAGGGATAAGTTGCAGATACAAAACCTCGTTTCACTTCCTCACGGAAAAAGGGATGGGAGGGTGGGATAATGAGAAAACAGAAAGAGGTCCTACTCTCCGAATTTTTTTCCTATATAACTACCAAAATAGTTTCTAGACTAAACTTCGGCCAGTAAAGGGCCCTATAGTCAGTCCTGCTCTGATACCAAGTTGTAATGCCCCTGATGCGGTACTAACTCTAACTAGTCGCTTTCGCGTCCGGTCGGAATTAGAAGCGCATCAAACGCCACCGGGGCACGACACTCGCACTCGTGTCGCTACCGGATTCTCGACAACAGGTATATAAGGCATAACTCTACAAAAATAGAAATACATATAGATATATAAATAGAACAGGGCATACAATGCCACTGTTCAAAAATACAACATCATCATGAGTACGTCTCATCAATACATCAAGAGGAAGCATAATAGGGACCGAGTACGGTCAAGATCCAAATTTCCCTAGAGAGGGCTACACATAAATATCCACCCACGGGAACGTCTGAACCCAACTATAAGATCCTACTGGTCGAGATACTCGTACTCGTCGTGATCCTCCGGGGGCACCTCCACGAAGTAACGTCCGGTGCTGGGGTCGAGGTAGTAGTCCACTGCGGCGGCCGATCAGGCAAAGCGGTAAAGACAGAAATGTAAACGGGGGTGAGAACATGTCATTACGGAATAACTAACGCTACTGGAAAGGTAAAGACATAGACAGGTTGCAGCCGTACTAGCAAATATGGTGGCTACTCGTTCTATCAGAATAGAGATGAGATCCAAGGGGTTACGATGACAACGTGTCATAGGTCGGCTATTCACCTACTTACGCAGACATAACACAACCTCGTTTCCCTCTCGGTCCCCCTGGACGAAGAAAGACAACCAAGGCACGCACACGGTTTGTCAAGTTTTATAGCATGATTATAATTGATGTTATTCTATGAACAGGACGTAGGCTCAAGGTTTTCCATAACCGCGGACACGGCTTTTCGAAAAGATTTACCCTGCAGGGGTGTACCAACTGTCCATTATAGACGTCGCATATACGCCCGGTTTCCACTTGGCAAGGTAAGCGCCTGAAACTCTGGAACATCAGAGTCCCTCTAACTAACAACGCACAACTCCGGGTGGCCCCCGGGGAGTCGACACCCAACCCTCAAGCTGGCCACGCTCTCGGATCAGACTCTTCCGTATGACGCAGGTCGGATTACCGGTTAGTTATCTTATGAGACCGGGTCCTAGCTGATCAGGTGGACCAACAGAGAACTATGCTCCACTGGCCCGGTTTGTTTGTAAACAGCTGGGGTACCAACCAACACACACACGAAGCAAAAGTAAATCAGCTCAGGCCACCACTAGAATTGTACGAAGCTAGGTAGGAGGACAAGGGGACCCCATAAAACCCTACACACGATTAGGCACGCTCGATCAAAGAACCAATACCCGGAACTCGGGTCCTAGGTGACTCAAATGGAACAAAGCACCAGACGGGATAGTCTAGCCTTCCACCTTTAGTTATCATCATTTAACAATAATAAATATCAACCAACTTCTTTTATAGCATGATATACCAGCCATAAATATATATAGGTAAGCAGCAAGTTTCCTATCCATACTAAGCAATGGCTGAGCAGCGGTATCTTAGCAGTACAATGGTTTGCTGGGATGTGGGGATCATGGCTGTATGGGTTTAAACATGGCATATAAGGTAGATAGGATCAAGCAACAACGTTTTAGTTCTACAGCTAGGCATGAGCAGAAAGTTATAAAGTAATGACACAGATCTCCCCCTTGCCTGGTAAGGTAGTCGAAGTAGCACCCACGGTACCCTCGGGCTCGGTGTCGGACAGCTCCACGTAAGTCTCCTCGTCAGTCTCGGGTGCTAACGTAAGATACCGGCAAGGAAAACACACAAGTAAGCAACTGATGCAACTCAAACAAGTATGGCATGTTCAAGTTTTGGTTACATGATGTGACCCCGTCTTGTCAAGTTTAAATGAAGGTGATGACGACAAGTCATCACTTTCATATGCACTTTATTTACATTGTAATGGCTTTGGTCTGAGCCTTAATTTAGGTGTAAGTAGCATGATAGCATGACATGATCAACAAAGCATTACAATAATTCAAATAACAGGAAAGTAAAACAATGATTCCGGAGATGGAGTAGTGTCGGTGAACTTGACACAAGGAAGGTGCAGCAAAGGTTGGAGCCCAGCCACATTACATATGACAATATGTTAGGGGCAGAATTGAGAAGAAGGATGAAATGAAACAAGATTGAAAAGATCAGATAATCAACATCTCAAATGCACTGAAGTTGAAATGTTGCAAGCAGAAAGATCTGAAAGTCTCTGAACCAGGGGACCACACCCTGATTTCATGAGTTGCACAAAACATCATGAAAACATCACTGCTGAAATCTTTGCAGAAAAACACCCCAAAAACATATATGATATGTCTCTACTTGAATTTGCAAGGGCAGTTGCAAACTCAACTAAAGTTCAGGGGGCTGGGTGCAAAATTGCACCACATGAATTTTGAAATGGGCTCAAATGACCAAGTCATCATCACCATGCAGTTCCTTGTGCAGAATTACCCAAATTCCATATATGGCATGAGTAATTTTGAAATTGAAACAAACTTGGCAAGAACAGGAATTTACAGGGGGCGTTTTGAAAAATTGAACAAGCTCCCATTCATAGAGGGGCCAATTGCAAGATTGCATATCACCATTGTGATCAATAGCTCAAGCTACCCTAAAAACATATATGGCAAGCCCCTGTTTGAAAAGGTGGTCAAAACCAGATTTGAACTTGAACTCAAATTCAAATTTGAATTTAAACAGAAAAAGGAAAAGAAATAAAAAAAGAAAAACCCAGAGGACTTGGCCACACGGGCCAGTCTCGGGTGCTCGGCCCAGCTCCTGCTCCACAGCCCAAGCGGGCAGAGCCCACTCGGCTAAATAAACAAAAAAAGAAAAAGGGGTTGAGCCCATAGGCTGGGCGGCCCACTGCCACGCTCTCCACGGCCCAGCGGAAAAAACAAAACGAAAACGAAACAAAAAAAGGGGGGGCTTGCGCCGGCTGGGACTCGATCCCACGACGCGCCCTTCACACGGCGTCCCCCTTGCCACTACGCCACTCGGCTGATCTTGACAGAAGAGGGGCAACAGACAAGATGAATAAACACTGCGCCTTAACTGAATTACAAGACGACATCTGACAGACGCCGGAGACAGGGGATCTCGGCGGCCCTCACGACGGCTACGGGGCGGCGCTGGCTCAACTAAACCCATGGGCCTCTAGCCGGCAACTCCACGGACATGTCGCACGCCGGGATGTGGCCGGAGGTCACACGGCGGCAGTGCTAGCTTCGACTGAAGATGACCCGGATCGACGTTCTCTGAACCTGACGGAGCAGGTCGAGTCCGGAGGCAAACTGCGGTGAGGCTAGCTTCACCTATGGCGCGACAGCAGGTACACGGAGGGGCTCGGCGCGCAGAGGGGACTCCCATCTTCATCCTCACGCACGGACCCCGCCGACGAAGCAGAGACGGCGACGTCAACGTAGTCTGAACTACACGGCGGTCACTGTCTGAAAAAGTTCAGACTGGCGCTCCCTCTAGCTACGGCACGCGCAAAGGACATGCCTTGGCTGCCAAGGACGTGCTCTCGGCACACGCAGCGCATGTCTACACTTGTACAGAACACGCCAGGCCACGGCGACACCCGCAAGCTTGGTGGTGACGCTCGCTGTGGGCAGAGGCGCTGAACACGCGACGCGGCAAGACGGCGGCTCTAAGAAGGGGGGGAGAAGTCCCAACTCACCTAGGGTGTGTCGAGGTCGACCTCGAAACAACGGCAGAGGCGGCTAGCTCGCTGAGGCCGACGCTGGGGAAGACGATGTCCCGGCGGGAGGAAGACGGCGGCAGGGAAGAAGACGGCTCCTAGCTCCGGCCTGCGGGAGAAAACGGAGCACTGAGGGTTCAAGGATCACAGAAACGAAAATACGGGCACCCACGGATCGCCACGACGCCGAATTCCGGTGACTCACCGGAGAAACAGGGGAGCTCTGCTCCTTCCATGGCGGCGGCGGCGGGCGAAATTGAGGAGGGGAACGGGGCAGCTAGGGTTCCCGAGAGAGGGCGGAGCCCTTGCTTTAAAGGGGGAAGGAGGAGAGGCTGGCGGGAGGGCTCCACGCCGAGCTCCTCTCGTCCTGGTCTGACGACGGGAAAAGGAGGGGGAAAGGAGAGGAGGACGACGCTGACTTGCGGGCCCGGGCGGTCAGCGGGGAGAAGGAAAAAAAAGAAAAGAAGAGAGCGCCTCCCTGCTGGGCTGGATTCGGGCGGCCCAAGTGGCTGGAGAAGAGAGAAGGGGGGGGATCAAAGCCCTTGTCCAATTAAATGACCAGCAGAGGGGAAAGAAAAGAAAAGAAAAAATAAAGGGCAATCAAAATATACCACAAATACTTTTTAAATACCCCTTAAAACAAACTTCGACACCCAAAATTGATTTGATCAATTTTGCATGCAGGGAAACATCACCCAAAATAAAACAACACCATTTCCTATTTAAAATTAAATAGAAAAGGCCTTTGGGGAGTTTTTGAGAGAAAAACAGAAGGTTCAAAAATTCCATGAGCTTGAAATTCTTAATCCTTGCATTTTTCTAGATTTTTCAAAATTGGTTTGACCAATTTTGGCAACAACAAAAAATGTGGCCCCTTTTTGAATTCAAATTCACTTTGAACTAGGGCTACTGTTTTTGGTGGTGGCAAAATGCTTTGAGGATTTTTAAAACCCTTGCAATAGCAATTGAAATGGCTAGGCCAAGTTTGGGGTCAAGAGGAGTGAGCATGTGACAAGGAAAATTCCCTCAATGTCCTCCTTGAACCACTTTGGATGCAAAAGCAATCAACCCAAAAAGGCTCCAATCCCAATGCCAATTAAGATCACCACATGAAGTGACATACACATCCACTATGCCAAGTTACAAGTCGATCAGAGGAAGTAAAATACATAGTGTTTGGTGGCTTATTACATGTGGGCTGTTACATACCACATTGGCCTTGCCAGGATGGTAGTGGATCTCCAGATCATAGTCCTTGATCAACTCGATCCATCTCCTCTGCCTCATGTTTAAATCTTTCTGAGAGAAAATGTACTTCAGGCTCTTATGGTCAGTGTATATGTCGCAACGGTGACCAGTTAGATAGTTTCTCCATCTCTTGTGAGAAAGCGCAACAGCGGCTAGCTCCAAG
Organism: Bromus sterilis; assembly: GCA_950022295.1. Lineage (NCBI taxonomy): Eukaryota > Viridiplantae > Streptophyta > Magnoliopsida > Poales > Poaceae > Bromus > Bromus sterilis. Next base: position 234,612,141 of record OX465595.1, on the reverse strand, counting down.
TCATGTGTAGGGTATTTCACCTCATGTGGCCTCAACTTCCTGGATAGGTACTCAATGACTTCGCCGACTTGCATCAGAACACAACCCAATCCAATCTTTGATGCATCACAATACACATCAAAGCTCTTGGTCAGGTTAGACATCGTCAAAACTCGAGCAGACACCAATCTCCTCTTCAAGTCCTGGAAACTGTTTCACACTTCTCTATCCATACAAACTTCTACGCCCTTGCGACCATCCTAGATAAAGCTAGGACATTCAACCACATCCACGGAGTGGTTGGGCATCTGATCCTTGGAGGTGGTGTTACCCACCTTCAATATGCGAACAATACCATGGTGATGGTTGAGTGTTCGACCTCGACCTGATAAACCTGAAGTTCCTCCTCTTATGTTTCGAGGCCATGCCAGGCCTCAAGATCAATTTCGATAAGAGTGAGGTGGTAGCGATGGGGTACTTTGAGGAGGACCGACGATGTATTGCGGATAACTTTAACTTTAGGCTATCCACCTTATGGTACGAGAGATGATAACGGTTTCTCTCCCTTCGTTGGTTACCCGAGTGGAAGGTTGAGATGTAGATAGCAACAAATTTCCCTTGGTGAAGATACCAAGGTTGAGTTCGACCAGTAGGACTCCAAGGTCGACAAGTAGGTGGTCAAATTAGCAAGGCATCATTTGAATATAATTACTCACTTGACGTGGACCTGCACACACAAGTAAATTTGCTCCCAACGAGTGTAGAGGGGTTGTCAATCCCTCCGGCCTTGTCGTTTACAAAGGATCAAACGCAAGAGTAGATAGTATTGATAATTGCGACAAAAATTAAAAGCGGAAAATAAAGTGGAGGAGTAAACAGTGGTGGAAATATGGACCGGGGTGCCATGATGTTCACTATTGATGTCTCTCTCCCAAAAGACGACAAAATACCTAAGCTGGGTAAACAAATTACAGCTGGGCAATTGACAGAATTATAAACGCACCGCAATGCTAACTATGCTGCAAGAAAGCAAGACGCTCAAAAGCATGGGCAGTACGCCAAGACAAGTAGACCAAAATCCATATGCATCTACTCACTAATCATCCACCATGAGATATCTATCCAGAACATATCGTTGCTATTAAATGGCGAGCCCCACCCAAAGTGTAAACTCAAAGCAATAGACAACTGCATTAACAAACTTTGCGTAAGGTAAACAATCCTTGCAACCATGGTTACAAGCACCGTTGTTTTCTCCCTGGTGGCAACAGCACATACCCTAGTCTCATGTTTGTGTCACTCAAGCTAAACATCGGGGGCCATGAACCCACAAGCAAGCATAAATGCTCCCTCTTGGAGTTACTACCTACTACTTGGCCAAATCAATAAAAGCAACGGAGAACATGCAAGAATTACGCAAGAACAAAATATAATAGGTGAACCAAATATATAACTCATCACAATCTGAACATAATCTCATAATCCATCGGATCCCAGCAAACACAGCATAGCAACAGAAGAAAGAATTACATGGATGCCTTGAACATCTAGGGTAGCTCACAAGGGCTAAGAATTGAGGCACAAGATTGCTGAGAAGACATCACATAGCTACTTGTCATGGACCCATGGTCCAAGGGGACTACTCATGGCACATCCGAGAAGCGTCCACGGTGGTGGAGAAGCTTCCGGAGGTCAATCCTCCATCCGGCAGGGTGCCGGGAAGAGGTCTTCTGGTGCTCCCGATCTTGGAAGCACGACGGCGGCGAAATAGAGAGGGAAATCACGATGTGGGGGCCTGTCCGAGGGGTTTCAGAGCGAGGGGTAAAAATAGGCCGAAGGGGAGCACGAGGAGGTGTCCCCACCTCCCAGGCGACCTGGTGGCGCGGCCAGGGGTGGGGTCGCGCCACCTGGCCGCCTAGGAGGCGGGTGGCCCCCCTCTGGACCCTCGTTGGTGATTCTTGAAGCTTCTTGTGCGCTGATTTTTTATTTGATTTACTTGGAGTTTTTGGAGCTCTTTAAATATGGCCTGCAACTTACAGACATCAGCAGACATAAACTGGCACTGGGTGCTCTGAGTTAGTAGGTTAGTCCAAATATGTGTAAAATGATATGAAAGTGTAGAATAACACATAGCAATGTCACCTAAAAGAGCATGGAACAAGCAGAAATTATAGATACGTTTGGGACGTATCAACATCCCCAAGCTTAATTCCTGCTCGTCCTCGAGTAGGTAAATGATAACACAGAAATTTATGTGGTGACATGCTAACACACATATAAGAACTTCAAAGTAAAGCAAGTAAGACATGCAATTCATGTCAAGATAATAACAAGCATGAGCTCGCTCTGTCCGTTACTCGAATGTCTCCAAATGGTGTTTGCGTGCAAGAAGTGGGGGATGCGTTTAGAGCATAAAAATACTATATAGTTTAATTGAGAACTCAATCCATTAAAACTTCACACTCGGTCTCCTTCAAAATCTTATTTTGAATCGTCCCTAGACCACTAGTCAGGTACAAGTCAAACTGATCCTCTCCCTTTCGACTTTGAGCACTCGTCCAATGGATGAGCGCGAGCAAGATATGTTGGCACTTAGGATGGCAAAGAGAAAAATGATGGGGAAGGAAGAAAAAAAAGGTGTGACAGGCTCACATCAATGAGGACAATCATAGGCGAGAGAAAGCCAAATTATAAAAATGATGTAAGGAGTAGGGATTGCCATGCAACGGATGCACATAGAGCTAAGGTAAGCTCTCCAATGGAACTAGTGGGGTGCATCCAATTTTCTTTCTCATGAAGACCTATAGCTCTTTTGAGGAGGCTCGTCCTTGGAATATGCAAGCCAAGTTCTATAGTGTAAGGATCCTGATACGTCTCAAACGTATCGACAATTTCTGCTCGTTCCATGCATGTTTTGCGTGATATTGCTATGATCTAGATACACTTTCATACACTTTTGATCATATTTGGACTAACCTACTAACTCAGTGCACCCCAGTGCTAGTTCCAGTTTTTTGCTGTTTTTCTATTCCAGGTTTCCCCGTATTAAAAATGCTCCAAAAATTCGGGAAGATCGGATAAAAAATCAGTGCAACGGACTCTTCCAGAATCACCGAAGTGGGGCCAGAGGGCCACCACCAGGTGTCCAGGCGGCCACCTGGCGCGGCTAGGGGCTTGGCCGCACCAGGGGGGGCGCCTGGACCCCTGGTGCCCCCCCTAGCTGCCCCCCTTCGCCTATTTATTCTCAGTCACGGGGAAACTCCGAAGACAGAACCCTATTTCGCAAACTCTCCTCTGTTCCACCGCCGCGGCACTTCCAAGATCGGGAGCACCGTCAGGACCCTTCCCGGCACCCTGCCGGAGGGAGGATCGACCTCCGGGAGCTTCTCCTCCACCATGGACGCTTCCCGGATGTGTCTTGAGTAGTTTCCTTTGGACCATGGGTATGTGATCAGTAGCTATGTGATTTTCTTCTCCCCTCTTTGTTCTTCATCGTTTAGACCTCGTGAGCTACCCTACATGATCGAGGCACTGCTGAGTGTTATGGGATCTGAAGGATTATGAGATTGTGTTCAGATCGTGATAGAGTATTATATTTGGTTTTATCTCTTATATTTTTGTTCGTAAGTAATTCTTGCATGTTCTCCGTCGTTGTTTATTGCTTTGGCCAAGTGGTAGGTAGTGACTCCAAGAGGGAACGTTATGCTCGATTGTGGTACATGCCCCCTGATGACATGCTTGAGTGACAGAAACATGAGTCTAGGGGATGTGTTGTGGCCACAAGTTGGCAAACAACAGTGCTTGTAACTGCGGTTGCAAGGATTGTTTACTTTACGCAAAGTTATTTTTAATTCAGTTGTCAGTTGCTTTGGGTTTAAACTATGGGTGGGGCTCGCAACTTAATACCAGCGAGATGTTCTGGATAGATATCTCAAGGTGGATGATTAGTAGTACATGCAGATGGATTTCAGTCTACTTATTTTGCCGTACTGACCATGCTTATGAGCATCGTCCTTTCTTTTGTAGCATAGTTAGCATTGCGGTGCGGTTATAATCCTGTCAATTGCCCTTCTGTAATTTGTTTACCTCGCATAGCAGTTTATCGTCTTTTGGGAGAGAGACTTCACTAGCGAACATCACGGGACCCCAATCCATATTCTCATCACTGTTTACAAGCCTATTTACTTTTCAGTATTTACTTTCAGTTGCTATCATTATCATTATCTCTTGTGTTCTATCCTTTGTAAACAACAAGACCGGAGAGATTGACAACCTCTCTGAACTTCATTGGGAGAAAAGTTAATTGTGTTGTGTGCAGGTCCGGGTTAGGTGCGCCGCTGACACCTACTTATGATCGCCGGAGTCCTACGGGAGACAAACCATATCCTCTAAATAGGGGAAATTTGATGCTATCCTACATCTCACCTTCCACTTGGGGTAACCAACGAAGGGCGAGAAGCCATTACCACTTCCACGCCATCTAGCAAATTTCTGGCGCCGTTGCCGGGGACTCCGAGTGATAAGATAGGGTAGTTTCCCACTACTCTTTTACCTTTACTTTTTGGTCTTGTTAGTTTACCTTTCAGTTTTTATCATCGTGTCCTTTATCAAAAACCCAAAAAAATAGTATGTCTAGTTCGTTACTTGCCAATCAATGTCTGACTTCTTTGAAACCAGATCTTATTGGCATGGAGGATTCACCGAGGATCAACAAAAGTGGTACAAGGAGCACCGCTTGTCTCAAAAGGGGATACACTTATGGAAACAAATACACCAGTTGTATGACTATGCTAGAAACTTGTGCTCAATATATAATATATCTTTCTGCAAGGATGAATCTTGTTGCTTTATGAGGCACAAACACCTTGCTTTCCAATGTGAGTACAAGGATGATGAAACCTTAGCTTCTTATGCTAAGAGAAATTATGATTTTAATGATGGAGAGCAAATAGAAGAATTTGTTGCTTATAAGGGTGTCTATGAAATTACTTCTCTTCTTAAAAATATTGATGATGCCCCTTACCAATCTGAGAGTCTTGCTATACTTAACTGTTTGGAAAATTACGATGCAAATTATTATATTACTTATCATCTTGAGAGAATCTCTCCCCTAGAGGAAGAGACTAATGTTTTGCAGGACTCTATGGAAGAAGAAATTGTTGAACCTGAAAGCCCCTTGGATGAAAAAGAGGACGAGAGTGACGAACAAAAGGAGGAATACCTTTTAAAGAGAGTAACTCTTTGACTCTTACCCTATATGAGTGTTATGATCCTATGGATTCTTTTGAAATATCCCTTTTTGATGAAGTTGATGCATTCTATACTTGTGGCCATGATGCCATTATGAATGATGCTTACGCAGATGAACTTGATATAGTTCCTCATGTTAAGAATGAAATTGTTGCTATTGCACCCACACTTGATTTCCCTTATCCTTTTGAAATCTCCAACTCATATTCCGGAGAACTTTGCTCTTATCAAGGCTCAATGTGATGGGTTGCATTTATATATCTTGTGATCCTAAAGACCGTGTTGAAACTATACACGTGTGCTTGTAGGTCATGAACAACATGGTTTAAGTGTAGTTATATTCTTGATGTTGTTCATGATACTACTGAAAATTACTTTGAGAGAGGGAAGTTTGGTTGTATAAATTTCCATGTTACAAAAACACCTCTCTTTATGATGAAAGTTTTGAAGTTGTTCTTGTCCCACCTTCCTATGCTTGCCACTTTGTGCTTCTTTGATTTATTTTCTGACAAGATTCCTATGCATAGGAAGTGGGTTAGGCTTAAAGGTGTTTCATATTTTCTTCTTGATGCTCTATGTTGCTTCAAAATTCTTGTTCTTATGAGAGCATCTTTTATAATCTTTATGCCTAGCTTAAAGGCGTGAAAGAAAGCGCTTGTTGGGAGGCAACCCAAGATGCTATTACTTCTGTTTTTAGTGGTCTTGATGATTTTTACTACTATAGCAACATCATTGTATCTTTATTTTCAAGCTTTGTGCCAAGTTATAGTCTCATATGACAAGGGAAGTGAAAGTTGTGACATGCTATCCAGAAAAAAGATTATGTCTTCGAGACGGGAAAAATCGGATAAAATCACCAGTTCATCTTTTTGAGCTGAATTTTTTACACAGCGTTCTCTATACAATCGTATGTTCTGAGATTTTTTATTTGAGTTGCAGAAGTACCCCTAAAAAATTCTTTACTACATGTTGTTCTGTTTTTCACAGATTCTGCCACGTTTTGTCTCTCACTTTTGCAAACCTTAAGCTAGCTTTTTATTTGCAAAAACCTTTTGGAAATCTTGAGAAACAGTAGCTCTTCAAGAATATATTTATATCCAGTGGGGAAAAATTATTTATTAAGGGTACTAACCTCTCTAATCAGCTTATGATGAGTTATGTATGGAGGGAGTTTTCAAGTGTGCGATGGAAGATGATGAAAGAAGATTCGGGAGTGTCAAGCGCTCAAGATTGGGGATGCCCCCATGCATCCGCAATAAATATTCAAGGAGACTCAAGCGTCTAAGCTTGGGGATGCCCCCGTGCATCCCCTTCTCCATCAACAATCATCAGTTCGCCCTTTGTCTCAGTATATTTTTATCACTTCATTCATTATGTGCTATGCTTGGAGCGTCTCGCTCTTAGGTTTTATTTTTAGTTTTCTTTAGCTTTGCTTGATGTTCATAATAAGTTAGACCCCGTCTTACTTCGTGTGGGAGAGAAACACGCTCCACTTTCAAAATCTAGAACACATCATAGGATTCTTAATGCCTAACTTTTTACTGTTGTGTGTTCTTTATCTTTTCGTAGCTGCTGCCATGTTTAGTTTTAGTTTTAGTTTGTCTTTAGCAAGAGCCTTGGCTTTTGTTTAGTTTTTTGATGGAACTCTCTTTAGTTTTCATGTTTATCTTGTTAAGAGAGTTAGTTGTTGCACTGAGTTGTGTCTTGTTTTGAGAGTAGGTAATTGAGGTTTCTATTTAATTTTAGTAGTAACTTGCAATAGTTTTGAGGTATTGATGTGAGTAATGTTTGAACTTTTGGTGTCAATAGATCTAGCCTATTAGTGATAGGTGTCGTATTTTGGGAAATCTGTGTTTCTTTTCAAAACCTACAAAACTAGTTGAGAACTCTAGCTACTAGATGGATCGCTAATCTTTGGAGGGATCAGATATTAGAGTACACTCACGTACCATGAGTCGAGGATGCGCAAGGATAACCAAATCCCCATACACTCCTCCTCGGGGTACTTTTCTCTTTGTGAACCTCATTATTATATTGATAGTTACCGATAATAAGTGCATGAGTTCTTTAGACTAATGTAAGTATTGAAAGTTGATACTTCCACCTCCTCATATTTTCTAGCCTTTCTGTGCCGTGCATTGCCTCCTTCGCACTCCGAGAGTTGGCGTCCACCCTGTGCCGGTACATCCAAACCCTTGGCATGATACGCTCTTCCATCATAAACCTCCTTATATCTTTCCTCAAAACAACCACCATACCTACCTATCAAGGCATTTCCATAGCCTTTCCGAGATATATTGCCATGCAACATCCACCTCTTCATGACTTGATCTTCATGTCATACATGTTCCTGCTACACTGGCTCCACCATATTCTCTCTTTGCCATCCTAAGTGTCAACTTTCGTGCTTACGCTCATCCATTGCATGAGTGCTCAAAATATCGAAAAGGATTGGATCAAATTGACTTGTACCTGGCAAGTGGTCTGGGGACGAGTCAAGATAAGATTCCAAAGAAGACCAAGTGTGAAACTTTAGTAGATTGAGTTCTCAACAAAAATACTTTTTTTATCGTATTCCCTACCCCCCTTCTTGCACGCAAACACTATTTGGAGACATTCGAGTCACAGACAGCGAGATCTCTTGCACCTAATGTTCTTTTGTTACTTGTTTCAATGCTAATATAGACTCTTGCATGTTATGACTTGAATTGAATCACATACCTTGATTTCTTTACTTTTCAAAGTTCTTATATGGTTGCTAGCATGTCACCACAGAAATTATGCTTGTTATCATTTACCTACTCAAGGATGAGCAGGAATTAAGTTTGGGGATGTTGATACGTCTCAAACGTATCGATAATTTCTGCTCGTTCCAAGCATGTTTTGTGTGATATTGTTATGATCTAGATACACATTCATACACTTTTGATCATATTTGGACTAACCTACTAACTCAGTGCACCCAAGTGCCAGTTCCTTTTTTCTGCTGTTTTTCTTTTCCAGGTTTCCCCCATATTAAAAATGATCCAAAAATTCGGGAAAAATCGGTAAAAAATCAGCGCAATGGAGTCTTCCAGAATCACCAAAGTGGGGCCAGAGGACCACCACCAGGTGTCTAGGCGGCCACCTAGCGCGGCCAGGGGCCTGGCCGCGCCAGGGGGGGGCGTGGACCCCCTGACTTCCCCCTTCGCCTATTTATTCTCCTTCACGGGGAAACTCCGAAGACAGAACCCTATTTCGCAAACTCGCCTCTGTTGCTCCGCCGCCGCGCTTCCAAGATCGGGAGCACCATGAGGACCCTTCCCGGCACCTTGCCGGAGGGAGGATCGACCTCCGGGAGCTTCTCCTCCACCATGCACGCTTCCCGGATGTGCCGTGAGTAGTTTCCTTTGGACCATGGGTCCGTGATCAGTAGCTATGTGATGTTCTCCTCCCCTCTTTGTTCTTCATGGTTTAGACCTCGTGAGCTTCCCTACATGATTGAGGCAGTTATGTAATTCTTCTGTTGTTTCTATGCTGAGTTTGATGGGATCTAATGGATAATGAGACCATGTTCAGATCGTGATAGAGTAATATATTTGGTTTTTATCTCTTATATTTTTGTTCCTAAGTAATTCTCGCATGTTCTCCGTCGTTGTTTATTGCTTTGGCCAAGTGGTAGGTAGTGACTCAAAGAGGGAATGTTATGCTCGATTGCGGGTACATGCCCCCTGATGACATGCTTGAGTGACAGAAACATGAGTCTAGGGGATGTGTTGTGGCCAAAAGGGGGAAATCAACGGTGCTTGTAACCGCGGTTGCAAGGATTATTTACTTTACGCAAAGTTCTTTTTAATGCAGTTGCCTGTTGTTTTGGGTTTACACTTTGGGTGGGGCTTGCAACTTAATACCAGCGAGATGTTCTGGATAGATATCTCAAGGTGGATGGTTAGTAGTAGATGCAGATGGATTTCGGTCTACTTATTTTGGCATACTACCCATGCTTATGAGCCTCTTACTTTCTTTTGTAGGATAGTTAGCATTGCGGTGCATTTATAATTCTGTCAATTGCCCTTCTGTAATTTGTTTACCTCGCATAGCAGTTTTATCGTCTTTTGGGAGAGAGACATAAATAGCAAACATCACGGGACCCCGGTCCATATTCTCATCACTATTTACAAGCCTATTTACTTTTTAGTATTTACTTTCAGTTGCTATCATTATCATTATCTCTTGTGTTTGATCCTTCGTAAACAACAAGACCGGAGAGAGTGACAACCTCTCTGAATCGTTGGGAGCAAAGTTAATTGTCTTGTGTGCAGGTCCGCTTCAGGTGCGCCACTGACACGTTCTTATGATCGCCGGAGCCCTACGGGAGACAAACCCTATCCTCTACAGAGGGGAAATTTGCTTTTATCCTACATCTCACCTTCCACATGGGGTAACCAACGAAGGGCGAGAAGCCATTACCACTTCCACGCCATCAGATCCCCACATAGTTATGCATGAATGATAGTCTCTATGGAGTATAAATATGACAAAGGAGTATAAGTGTGGATCTTTCAAAAGGAATAGTAGTGGTGCCCCTTCACTCTCTTTTTTTCCTTTTTTCTATTTTTTTGTTATTTTTGTGGCCTCATTGGCTCTTTCTATTTATGTATCATTTTTCCTCTTTGGGATATTTTAATTTTTCCTCTTTGGGATCTTTTTATCACATAAGGGCAACACTCTATATTTTACAAGAATATAAAGAAGATCTTCACACTTTACAAGAAGTACTCAACATAAAGAAGAATGAAAACTATCATGATGAATGCAAATGTATGCCTCTGCAAGTGTAGCAGGATGTGCAATGATACTAGCGCGTCATGTAGAAATTGTTAGGGCAAGGCCCAACTAGCATGCAGCTCCTCGATCAAGCAAAAGCATGTATGACATGAAGATCAATTCATGAGATGGTGGATGTTGCATGGCAATGTATCTCGGAAAGGCTATGGAAATTCCTTAATAGGTAGGTATGGTTGCTATTTTGAGGAAGATATAAGGAGGTTTATGATGACAGAGCGTATCATGCAAGAGTTTGGATGCACCGGCGAAGTTTGCGCCAACTCTCAAGACGAGCAAGGGCAATGCACGGTACCGAAGAGGCTAGCAAAATATGGAAGGTGGAAGTGCCAACAATCGCATACTCACATTAGTCCGAAGAACTCATGCACTTATTATCGGTAACTCTCTACCTGATCAGAAGGTTCACAAAGAGACAAGTTCCCCGAGGAGGAGTGTATTGGGATTTGGTTATCCTTGCGCATTCTCGACCCATGGTTCATGAGGTTACTCTATACATTCCAACCCCTCGAGAGGTTAGCGATCCATCTAGTAGCTAGAATTCTCAACTAATTTTTTATAGTTTTTGAAAATAAGCACGGGTTGCCAAAAATACGACACATATCACTAATAGGCTCAAGCTCTTTGCACCCAAAGTCAAAACATTACTCAAATCAATACCTCAAAACTATTGCAAGTTACTGCTTGTAAGAGCAAGTTTTTCCCCTGAAGGTTTTCGAGATTGTTGGACAAAGCAGTAGAGGAACTAACATTGTTTACGAGTATAAACAGATGCTTAGGTTCCTGAAGAATGGAGTTTGCTGGTAGAAGGTCGAAGGACAACTCACTGCAGCAAAGCCATTGTCTAATACCGAAGCCTTTGAAGGATGACGAACCCTAAAAATGTCATCGAGTAAGAAGATGCTCTCGAGAGGGATCGCAACAAGGAGAAAGCTGAAGCTAGACGAATAATTAGTCTTTTACTAGTTTCTCTTTTACTTTCTTGAGTCGTAGGAAAAATTGTACTGCCAAGAGGGGTTTGCTAGTTGAAATCTTAATCAAAGTGAATTTTTTCTACTCAACTTAAAACCCAAAGATAGCCTACCGAGAGTAATCTTACTGAGTCGAGTAATAGCTCGAAGGCAAAGTCATAGCACTTTGTGCCTTCGAGAGAGAACTCGTTCAGTAAGTCATTGCTCCGCATGGAAAGTTGCGCATTGATTCGAATCCGATAGTTGTGGACACGCGTCAAGCAGTTGCATCGGTTCACTACGGTCATTTCACCATCGGGATCGCCAACTATAAATACCCGCACCCATGTAACGCCCCCAAAATCAATCCGTGTACAGTAATCATACACGCAGAGTACACGGCTGAGATTAGGGTGCCACGGTGAGAATATCACAGCACAACACTAAACACAAGAGGATAAACCAATATGTTACAATAAAGGGGGGTCACGCGGACCCGAATACATAAGTTATACAAGCCATAATATTTGAGTACAGACATAGTTAGTCAAGTTTTTCCTTAAGAAGGCTAGCACAAATAACATCAGAGATACAGATCGAAAAGGCATGGCCTCCTCCCTGGGAGCCTCCGAAACTACTCCTGGTCCTGGTCAGCGGGGGTCTCGACGTAGTAGTATCCGCCTCCGGGGTACTCCTGCTCCTGGGCTCCAACGTCGACTGCAGCGACCGATCAGGAAAAACGTAAAAGGGGAAATAAAGCAAAGGTGAGTATCTAGCATACCCGCGAGTCTTACGTCCGCTACTAAGCATTATGCATTTGTATCAACGGAAAGGGGAGGTTGTATATAGTGGACTACAAGATAGAAATCGGAATAAGGATAAGAAGCTAGGCCTATCGAAGACTAGCATCTTCCGACGTTGTCTTGCAGCATGAGAAGAGAAATAGCCAACAGTTCATATAAAGCAATAAAGTAACAATGAAGCAGAAGTTGCTGCAGCATTGTATAATATAAGTTGTAATGATAAATGATAATAATGCCTCTGAGTTCCCCTCCTCGACTCCCTGCGAAGAAGAAGACCCGGAACCATACAGTTTAACAGTAATAGTTGGTAGTGGTAAGATCCAGCTTCAGCATAAAGCGTCCTGTTACCGTGGACACGGCTATTCGAATAGATTAAACTCCCTGCAGGGGTGCACTACTGTTCAGCCTGCACGCTCGGATCTCCAGGGTGGCATGAACCTTGTTAGGGAACGCCCCACCGAGGCTATCCGACACGACGCAGCCCATCCTAGGCTCAGCAGAGAGGCCATCCGCCGGACTATATCCTATGCGCCAAGGGGTCTAGGTCCCTCACCCTTGCACGCTCCTGCACGGTGCAAGTCTGGCCGGTGAAGCAAAAGCAAATCCAAACACACCTGCTGCAGCAAAAAGACAAGACCACTTCCCGGCGATCAGGCCGCAGTACTGCTGACGTCTAAAGAGCTTTCGGACGAACTACGACGCGGAGGGCCCACACCGTAATCCCACGTGTAGGTAGTGCGTACAGACCAACGGGTCTCTCAAGTCATCCGCCGAGACATTTAGCATTTTAATTAACCTGCGTGACAACATTTATCGTTGCCTCGACTTAACCGACCCGCGGTCAACGACAGCAGTCAGGACCACCAGTACATCGGTGCCTGCCCTGTCGTCCCACCAAGTCACTGCGGTTACCAACAAGGTGAACCGTCTCCTTACCTTGTCTCGCGTGTGCTCTTGGTAGAGCTCGACTTTTTCGTGGTTTGGTAGCTCTCGCGAGATACGAGCAGGGCCAAGCACACCAGTAACGTCGGTCGTACCCTCCCTGTCGTTCCCGACAATATACCTCTCGCGGGCAGCGTTGGGTCGCCCGGCTCTTACCTTTAAGGACACCAGTTGGTTCGAGTGCCTACCATTAAGTGAAACCAGGAGGTATCACCCTCGATGGCACACTTAAAGAGGTTTGACAGAGACATCAGTGGAATGAACTAAAGAGGTAAACCTCGTATCATTCCGGTGATGCTACGCTACTGAGCCGACGAGAGTGAAATACGAGTCCATTCCACTCGTAAGTCAAACTCGAAGCGACTCGGCAGAGTCTCGCCGGTGTAGGTTCCCTAGGGTGTCTGCATTGATCCGTATCTGTTACAGTTGTATATATTTTGTATCTGCGTCACTCCCCTGAGTGGCCAGGGCCCGCTATCTAATCCTAGCTAACAATGCGCAGGGCTCACTGCTGAATATATTATATAGATATAGCAGGTAGCATAGGATAAGGAAGGTACATCAAGGGGCGACAAAATCAGGTTATGCAATTGAATAGGATTGTAACATAGCAGTAGCAGTAACAATGCCTAGTGCAAGAAAGTACGGAAAGGTAGGCGATATCTGGGGAAGAGAATGGCTCTGCTTGCCTGGAAGCTCGACGGTAGGGGTCGGGTCGTCGACGAAGTAGTAGTACCCGGCAGCGGTGTAGTCGGTGGTAGCAGCGGGGTCTACCGGAGAATAAAAGGGGGGGGGGAACAGTAAATACAAAGCAAGCAATGCAAACATATGAATGACATGGCAAATGTATCGATGTCGGTGTTCTAAAGCAGTACGATGTATCCGGCTCGGAGCGGGAATCCATCCGGGGATGAACTACCGGCTCCGGGTGATTACCGGACAGGGTGACCGGAGGGGGAATGTATCATGCCGGAGGTGTCGTGGACATCCGACAAAGATAAGGGGGGTGTATCCGCGTTAGTTGATCTATTCCGAACAACTTTCGTGTTCGAAATAAATTCATCCGGGTACTTTAACAGTACCGGACAAATCATCGGACAAGCGGTCCGGAGGGGGGCGGTTCGATGTTCGGTGCGTTATGGGGGTGTGGTAGACATACGGATAGTGTATTCTTAACCGGCATATTTTTCTGATCAATTTTCGTATATAAAGTTTTTGAATCTGACTTACGGTTTAAAAGATATTCAAATTCAAAGTTTAAATCATTTTAAATCAATTTCTGGATTTTCTTTTATTAATAAAATTCTAACCTTATCCACAGAGGTTTGACTGGTCAAAATGACATGGGGGTCCCACATGTCAGTGACCCAATTCTAATAAAAAAAAATTATTAATAAATACAGGGGGTGGCCCAGATGTCATACACAGTGGCAAATAAAACATTTAATTTAATTAAACTGGCACATGGCCCACATGTCATTGAGTACTAAACTAATAAAACCATTTTAGCTATTTAATCAGGGGGTGACCCCACGTGTAAGTGCCTCTATTAATTAACAGGGGGTTAATTTGATTCATTGTAATTATGGGGGGGGGTTTAGGGCTCCTGGCCCACATGGAAGTGAGGGGGTGGGGTGGTTGCCCACGGTTGACAACAAACATGGCCCCCGGCAACAGAGCCCGGCGGCGAGAGCACTCCGGCGAGGCGAGGGGGAGGTTGCGGTGGCGGTGCAGGGGCAGCCCAAGGGGGGGAGGGGGTTGCGCGGCGGCAGGCAGGCACGCGCGCGTGCGGGGAGGGTGCGCAGGGGCGGGGAGAGCTCGAGGACCCGAGCTTGCGGCAATGGCGGTCGGCGGCCACGGCGTAGACGAGGGAGGGGCTACGGCGACCAAACGAGAGGGGGAAGGGGGGAACGGATGCGGCTCACAATGGGGGAGACGGTGGCGCGCTCGTACGGGGCCGGGGTCGACCGGAGGCGACGAATCGCAGGGATGGCCGCGGCAGCCGTGGCGGAGGTAGCAGCAGCGATTGGCCGGCTGTGGTGGCCTCTGGCGACGACGACCAGCACAGGGAGGCGAGGGAGAGGCCGCGGAGGCGTCTGGACATGGCGGCGAGGGCTGGGAGGCGCGGTGGCCGCGCGAGCTCATGATTCCGCAGCCATGGCGGCTCGGGCGGCGACGAGCGCGACGAACAGGAGGAGGGGGAAAGCGTGGGCGAGATCTAGCGGGGGATCTAGGGTTGGAGGGGGGTCGAGGCCTTACCCCCGACGCCGACATTGTAGCGGCTCGGGGACGTGGCCGGGTCCGGTCGGGGCGCCGGGTTTGGTCGCCATGGCCTCCCCGATCGTGCACTCCTGTAGCAAGGTGGGGGAACGGGAACAGGGGTGGGGGTAGGTGGGCTGGGGGGTTTGGGCCGGCTGGGCACTAGGCCCAGTTGGCCTGGGTCGGTTCTCTTTTTTTTTTAATTTCCTTCTTTAATTATTTATTATTTACTTTATTTAATTATTTTAGCTAGCATTATAATTTTGTAAAATATAGGATTGGCTCCAATATTAGTGTTGTAACCCACACAAGTGCCACAAAAGGTTTGGACTTTAAACAAAAATCATTTAGTATTTTATCTAAATATTAAACCAGTAAAATGGACTTGTTAGGCTACTATTCGAATTGCTTAAAATATTAAAGTGTTATAATAAATGCCCCAGGTTGTTTTAACACTGCCCACTGACTTTTAGGGATTTAGCAAAATTGATTGCACAATTTTTGTTGCAACTTCATTTTTCACATTTATTTGAAATTTTTATCTGAGTGGAAATTTAAACGAGGCGTGATCAAGCATGGCTAATCACAGTTACTGGACTTTCAACAGAGTGATTACTGTTCCACCAAGGTGATTACTGTAGCGTGACAACCGGGGTGGCTGCTCCACTGAATATTCTGAGAGAGAAGAGTTGTGAGCATCCCAAGAAAGATCTCAAGAGAAAACCAACCCCAAGTCCAAACTGAGTTGAGAAAATTCACAGAGACTTGGGATGATATTAATCGGCCTTTTTATCTTGGAGATCTTCAAGTCTCCTAGATGGTTAGGTGTCGTCTGTCAAGAAGTCGAAGAGTAATTGTCGCTACTGAGGGAAGTTTTACAGTTTCGGAGATGTCCTGAATCATCTACCCCGAGTAAGAACTGGACAAGATCGGGGAGTTTGTTGCAGTGGAGAATAGGACGGAGAGAGTTTTTGTCAATCAGCAGTCCCTCCAACCAGACGTAGCGCTTTGCAGAGCCTGAACTAGTTCAGAAAAAATTGTTGTATCGGGCTCGTTTTCTTACTCGTATTTCCATCCAGTATTTACTCTATTGCCTGTTTTCCTTCGATGTTTCCCCTCGTCCCCTTAATTTCGACTTAAGGTTGCCTTTCGGTAATGCTATTCCTTCGAGCAACACTTAGTCGTTTGCTTTTTGTGTGTTTTACTTCTAAGTTCCGTAGAATTTTTAGAAGTGATAATTCACCCCCTTCCCCTCTGATCATTCTTCAGCTTTCAATTGGTATCTGAGCTAGGCACTCCCTACGCTCTGCGTATTTTGGTCTAACCGCCTGGAGTGTTGTCAAGAATGTCGTTTGCAGCTGTTCGCTCTGGCAAATTCTACTCAGAAAGATGTTTGCATTGACACTCTCCGAAGCAAATTCTATCGTTTCAAGCAACACGAGGGAGAAAAGGTTACCTCCATCTACAGCAGACTCACTACCCTCTCAAATGAGTTGATTTCCCTCGATGCTGAAGGTATCACCAATCATAAAGTTGTTAGAACTTTGCTTCACTCTCTTGATGATTCCTTCAATCACATTGTGTTGCTGATCAAGGAGAGACTGATTTCAGAAACCTTGTCGCTACTGATATTCTCGAGAGACTCGCCACCTCTGAGATGGAAGAAGAGGAGAAGCGTGATGTGAATGGAACTCGAAGGAGAACTCATGCGGTCAAGGCCAAAGCATCACATCACTCTTCTCCTGATGCTAGTTCTGACTCTGCAGGTTCCTCAGATGACCCAGAGAATATTAGAAAAGATTTGGCACTCATAATGAAACGGCTCAACCGCTTCCAGAGAAAGAATTCCACTTCACCGAAGAAAAGTTACTCCTCCAGACATTCAAGCAATTCTTCACAGCATTGATCATCATCTAGAAACTCTTCAGCGAAGGATAATTGTTGTTACAAGTGCAAGAAGCCAGGGCATTTCATTGCTAATTGTCCTCGCTGGGAAATTGAACATAGATCCAAGCATTCCCACAACACTCATCAAGCAAGTCTCATAGATCGAGAAAAAACTATGAGTCAAAGAGATGTGATTCAAGATCCAGAAAAGACAAGAAAGATGATTCTGATGATGAGAAGAAAAAGAAGTATCACAAGAAGCGCGAGAGTTCTTCTTCGAAGTCTCATTCCTCTTGGCGTAAGAATTCTCACCGTGGCAAGCCCTATCTGGGTAAAGAGATGAACTCTGAAGATGATGCCTCTGGGACCGAAGCTGAATCAAAATCAGGGTCTGGTTCTGAGTCTGATGGTGTTGCTGGCTTAGAATTTGCTTCGAACAAAGCATCAAGCTCATTCTTCACCAACCAAAGCAGTGAAGATGAAACTCCATCTTACTGCTTCATGTCCAAGGTAAAGGTATCCTCTTCTAAGAATTCCTATGATACTTCTAATGGATCTTCTTATGAAAGTCACTTTAGAATAAGCTATGCCAAACTTTCTAAAATTGCTTCTATCCAACAAGATGAACTAGATTTTCTGAGCGAAACTATTCAAAAATCTAAGACCTTTTTGATCGATGAGATTGAGAAAGGACAAACTTTGACAAATGAGCATGCTTCTTTGAAAGATAAGTACGATGAACTTTCCTCTCGGCGTGATCTTCTCTCAGTGGACTATGAGAAGCTAACCTACGAATTCCTTCAAAGGAAATTGGCTCTCGAGAAACTTAGAGAGGCTCATGAAGAGTTGGAAAATGTCAATCTCACTCTCATTGCTCAACAGGGTTTAGAAGCTAAAACTGATCCTATGTCACCATGCTTAACTTGTTTGGAACGAAGTAAAACTGTGTCTACTTCTAAGTCATTGAAAGGAAAAGAACCTATTATCATTGATGATACTAATCCCTCGGTTGAGGAAAATTCTATTGCTACCAAGGAACTCCTCAGGATGAAAGATTTATTTGATACAGGAATATTCAAAAGTGTTCAGGGACACCAGTACTTATGTGATATCCTAACGAAGGCTCTTCTTCATAGGAATCCTCAAAAGGAAGGTGTTGGTTTCGAAAGGAAACTAAACCCTGATGGCTCTTACTGGGAGCCCGAACAGTATCCTAAAACTGTATGGGTTCTAGCGAAGGAAAAACCCATTGATATTGCTAACCTTTCAGGTTTCAGCTGCAAAATTGATAAGGCTATTATTGATGAATCACTTGATTCTGACTACAAGCTTATCAAAGATCAGGAAGGAAAGGTTTTTGCTGAATTCGTTGGTACTCATCCAAAGAATGGTTTCTATACGAGAAATTTTTGGGTTCGCAAATATCTCGTAGAAAAACTACCTCCTAACCATTTTATGCAGGGAAAATCTACGGTACCACCGAGACACTACTATTCTCTCGAGGATAGAAATGAACCTCTGGTACCTGCATCAAATGTTCCCCAGAAGGAATACTTTCGAGTTGGTAGAAATGTTTATCGCCATCATGATGACAATGACAAAATTTCCTGTACTTACCAGTACTGTAACCCCTCGTCGGAATTATATTTATGGTGTGCTTGATGGACCCCCTCGTCGGAATTATATTTATGGTGTGCTTGATGGACCCCCTCGTCAATTTGATAATGTTCGCTTTAATACCGCTGCTTCATCAAGCACTTCCATGCCTTCTCAGTCACCTGATCATTTGTGGGTGGTTAAGAAGAACTAATTCTTCTACAGGGATATGTCTTCGGTGGATCCGAATGGGTCATGGACAGTGGTTGCACTAATCATATGACCAGAGACAAAGAGTTGTTTAACGAATACAAACTTACTCAATCTTCACAGAGATATATTACCTTCGGTGAAAACAACAAAGGAAAAGTACTTGGTTTGGGTAAGGTTGCTATATCGAAGGATAAGCATATTGAAAAAGTTATGCTTGTTCAATCTCTCGGATATAATCTTATGTCTATATCAAAACTATGTGATATGGGTATGCTTGTATTGTTCTCTACTTCTTGTTGTGTTGTGTTTTCACAAGATGATTATACCTTCTTTTTCGAAGGATATCGCAAAGGTGATCATTATATTGTTGATTTTTCTTCGGGACCTGCTGTTTCCACATGTTTAATGGCTAAAGCTACTTCTGGGTGGCTATGGTATAGAAGACTTGGTCATGAAGGGATGAAAAATCTTCAAACTCTTATCTCAAAGAAAAACATCAATTGTCTTGACAATGTGAAATTCGATAAAGATCGTCTATGCAGTGTCTGTGTAGCTGGAAAGATAACCAAGAAACATCACTCAGCGAAGACAATCATGACCACTACTCGTCCTCTTGAATTACTTCATATGGATTTATTCGGTCCTCAAAATTAATCTTGCCTTGGAGCCAACAAGTATGGTGCTCCATGCTATATCAGAGATATGAATCATAGCTCCTTGTTTTCCCCTAAGGCTCACGAAGGTTTTCTTCTAGGTTATGGTTCGAATTCTCACACTTACAGAGTGTACAACTCCCATCTTAGCAAAGTTGTAGAAACTGTAAATGTTAGGTTTGATGAAACTAACGGCTCCCAAAAGGAGCACTTGCCACTTAATCTAGATGAAGTGATCAGCTCCATGGCTATTGTAGATATTCGTCCGGTCGAAGGAAATGCTTGTCAAGTCAACAGGGATGATGATGATCCAATGTTCCCACACATAGCCCGGGTCGCTGGAGATCAACATCCTGAAGACAATGAAGGACAGAACGAAGAAAAGGAAAATCCCGAAGGAAAAGCTAAACCCGAAGGACAAGATGGTCCCGAAGGACAAGCTAACCACGAAGGTCAAGCTGATCCCGAAGGAGAACCTTAGACACAAGCAAACGAAGTAGCTCTAACCCGAGTTTGAAGAAGAGTAGATGTTGATTTGATCCTTGAAGACATCCTTCAACCAGGTCATCCCACTACTCGATATCGCACTCGTTTAGCTAACTTTTGTGGAAGTTTATTGTTTGTCTCCATGCTAGAACCGTCGAAATCTGATGAAGCCATGAAGGAATCAGACTGATTGGTTGCTATGCTCTAAGAACTAAATCAGTTCGAGAGAAACAAAGTCTAGTCCCTTGTCGAAAGACCTGATCCCAAGAAGCATAATATCATTGATACAAAGTGGTTATTTGTCAACAAGCAAGATGAAGATGGTATTGTGGTAAGAAACAAAGCTTGACTGGTTGCACAAGGTTACAACAAAATCGAATGTATTGATTTTGGTGAGACTTATGCTCCAGTTGCTTGACTCGAATCCATTCGTGTCATGCTTGCTTTTGCAAATTTCAATGGTATATTGCTATATCAAATGGATGTCAAAAGTGCATTTCTTAACGGTGAAATCGAAAAAGAAGTGTATGTTATGCAGCAACTAGGTTTTGAAGACCCGAAGAATCCAGATATGGTGTACAGTTTACACAAGGCCCGATATGGGTTAAAGCAAGCACCTCGTGCTTGGTATGAAACACTCAAGGCTATTCTTCTGAAGAAGGGCTTCAAACCAGGAACAACTGGCCCTACTCTTTTTACTCGTGCATACAAAAATGATATTTTTGTGTGTCAAATTTATGTTGATGATATTATCTTTAGTTGTACTAACCGTGATATCAGCGAAGAATTTACTCAAATGATGTCGAAGAAATACGAAATGGCAACGATGGGTGAATTGAAGTTCTTTCTTGGACTTCAAATCCGCCAACAGAAGAATGGGACATTTATCTGTAACGACCTGATTCGATAAGAATCCAAGTCGTGCATTCTGTGCTAGTCCCTGGATCGATAGCTAGCACACACAGTACATGATGTAATATCAAGAATAAACCACATGTCATATATATTACATCAAAGATCCAGTATTACAACAAAGCATACCTGCATAGCTCAAGGCTAGCTTACAAATAGAATACAACGGAAAAACAATAAAAGCTTCATGGCGTCCATCAACTCCACCGGCACAGTTGAGTATAGACATCGTAACCCTACAACGCATCACTTACTCGTCGTATACAATCCTGCAACACCGAAGCTTACAGCCCGACAACGGTTCAGTACATCTGATTTGTACGGCAAGTCACACGAAAAAGGATATAACAGACCTACATCTACATGCAAGTTAAGTCAAAGGAAGGCTTATGGTTTTATTTTGCAGAAAGCTGATTTTTTCCTCAATCTACCTATTAGTCAAATTTTAGTTTAACTTACTACATAAGGTTGAATTGGGCTACACCAATTCCAACTCATACCCTTTATTAAATCTTCCCACTCAATTTTTATTATGGTGAGTCATCTGTCAAGATCCTCCAATAACAGTAATGCCTAGTTGCTCAAAGTTGTCCATAACCGGGGACACGACTAATCATGATTAGTTTGTACACTCTGCAGAGGTTTGTACACTTTACCCACTAGACTCAACCCGAAGATTGAGATGAAGTCTTTCAGAAGAGGTCACCAACACCCAACCGCAAGCCGGTACACCTATCATATCTACATCTGCTAGCTTTGCACGGGATAGGGTTCCTACAACGTACTCAACTAAGCCAGAGCCCATATGTCCAATGTTTGTACATGGAAGCTTCTAGTCACCAAGTATGACTGATCTTTTTGAGCCTGGACAGCGCCCACTTACGTTCAGAGGGTAGATACCATGACGTTCTTTATACCACCAAATCAAACCATTCGGAAAGCATTTGGCCCTGGTCCCGCCTTAGATAAGGCACGAGCCCTAGGATGCTCTCCCTGCCCGTCCAGAGGTGAATTCTATTTAAGGTTTCTATTCAAGTCATTAAATCCTCACACAACTCAATGTATTCTCAAGCCTATCCCCATCTATAAGCATAGCAATATATAACAAACGAACTAAGGCGACAAAGAATACAGGATCAGATCATATGGCTATCCTACCAGGTTGGCAGCAATAAATAATATAATATACACCTAGACATGCATAGGGTGATAAGTACTACATGCATAATGAAAAATATAGGACGAGGTTTAGTCAAAGTGTAACTTGCCTTATACATACGACGAAGTTCTTCGCACTCATAATCCAGATAACTCTACTCGTCACGCTCCGAGGAATCTATCGTCAACAGAAGAACTCAAATAAGCAATCATGCCAAAAGAAAGATTCAAAATATCAACAAATCAAACACATCAAAGTTTAGCAACAAAACAACTAGGCTTGACACAGTACAAGTGTCGATGTGCTCGAAGGTGATAGGTGAAACGTGAACTCGAGAGAGTCAACGGATAAAGAATTGTTGATATAAAATATTATGACCAAAGGCAATATGAATTCAAGGTGAATATCATGCAAACATGAAATGTGTGTGGATAAAGCCGATAAGATGTTTCAAATGATTCAATATGAAAAAAAGAATTACGTTAAACGGAATACTACAACGGTACTTATGGTAGGTTGAAGTTTGAATTATATTTAAATTCAAACAGATCAAAAATTATTTGAATACGGTGGATAAATGATATTGACAGAAAGTATATTACATGAGTGATCCTATGCAAAAAGAATTAATTGAATTGGATCAATGGTATAGAAGATACGACCTCCCGAAGTTTGAATTTGAATTTGAATAAATTCAAATTTAAAAGTGTTCAAATGCGTAGACGGTTAACTCCATAATAAACTGCAGATCACTACGAGCGCGTAGGAAAAAGAATTACCTAAATCTGGTTTACGGTTTAATAGATATAGCAAGTCAAAAATTGAGCACAAATCTGCCCAAACAAAAATAATAAACTAGCTGGCCTCTTGTGATGCTGCCACTTGGCGTGATGTAATTGGCTGATACCCCTACGTGGAATAGCTTAGGAGACGTTGGAGTAAGTGAAAACCGATGGCTGGATTTGGGCCACGCTACAAGGAGAGAGAAAAAAACGTCATGAAGCTCACCTCGTACAGGAAGAAGCCCAGTACAACACTAGGACGAGCGAGACTTCTGAGGTCGATGGATGCGTCTCCGATGCGTATCCGGCGAAGAGAAGATGCCCTTTGTGTACAGCGCACGAAGGGTAAAGTGCTGGTGCTGATGAAGTCGACGGGCAATTCTTTGACGGACGGCAGCGACGACATCAACTAGGTGCTCCTGGTGAACTCCTCGTGCTCTCCGATGACAGCGGCTCACCCGTGGAGCGCGAAAATTTGCGACCTAGGCTACGAAACCTTGTCAACCGGGTGAGGTGTTGAGCGGAGGTTCAAGAGGACATAATGAAATTGACTGAAATGTACCGACAGCGACGCAAACTACGAGCAAAGGCGGCGGCGGATGAGAGCGCGGCGAGATCTAAAAGTCTGTGTTGTTGATTTGGCTTGAGGAAAAAGAGAGAAAAGAGGGCCAAGGGCTGCGGTAAACGCTTATAAGAATCGTGGACAATGGGAGAAGCTTGAAGATAGATTGTTTAGATCGATTGAATCTGTTGAGATTTTGTAGTTTCTGTGTTCCTCACGAACACGTACAGAAAAAAAGAGAAAGGTAGGTTGCTCGGCTGGCCTTTGTGCCGCTGCTCGCTGCTGCGTAGGCGCGCACGTGGGCGAAAGAAAAATAAAAAGGTCGTAGCGATAACCTGTGCTGCATATTTTTTTCTATTCTATAGGAAATAAAATACTTGACTAAACTAGTATAAATATATTTTTTTAAACACCAAAGAATATATATAAATATTGCTAATAATATATATCACGTAACAATTATTCTCAATCCCAAATAAATTAATTTCAAACAATATTTTTAAAATATATTTTTGGGTCTTATAAATATTCCCAAAATTTAATTTAGGGTTATAAATAATTCCCAAAATATTTTTAAACGCCAAATAACAATAGAAATAATTATTTAAAACATTACCAACTCTTTCAATATGTTGAAGGAGTCATATTGCCTTCTCTCATTTTATGTTTATTTTATTCTTGAGGTGGAGTTCGTTTCAAATAATAAAATTCAAATAAGATAAGATATCAATACTTGGGAAAGTCATTTTAATCCCTCTCATTTGAATATTCAATAAACTCCAAAAGTTTCAAATCCTAGTGATAATCAATAATGTCATGCAAAACAATCATTATATAATTAATT
Organism: Bromus sterilis; assembly: GCA_950022295.1. Lineage (NCBI taxonomy): Eukaryota > Viridiplantae > Streptophyta > Magnoliopsida > Poales > Poaceae > Bromus > Bromus sterilis. Next base: position 234,588,040 of record OX465595.1, on the reverse strand, counting down.
TATTAACATTTCAAAATTTGGAAAATTTTGGGATGTTACATTATCTCTCAAGAGAAGTATCTCAGGGATTGCCTGAAGAAGTTTGATCTCGTTATTAGAAAACTATCAAGACTCCAATGCCTACGAATGTGCACTTAGATGCAGATGAGAAGGGCAAACCTTTCGAACAGAAGAAATATCGCTCGAGGATTGGTTCGCTCCTTTACCTTTGTGCATCTAGACCTGACATTATGCTATCAGTTTGTATGTGTGCTCGTTTTCAGGCCAATCCAAAAGAATCACATCATATTGCAGTAAAGCGAATTCTTCGATATTTTGCTCATACACCTACCTTGGGACTTTGGTATCCCAAATGTGCTCAGTTTGATCTTATTGGATATTCTGATTCTTACTGCTCTGGGGATCGTGTCGACCGTAAATCTACCTCAGTTACAAGTCATTTTCTCGGTAGATCTCTGGTTTGTTGGGCTTCAAAGAAACAGAATTGTGTATCAATATCTACGGCTGAAGCCGCATATATTGTTGTTGGTTCATGCTGCAGTCAAATTCTATGGCTCAAGCAAACCCTGAAAGATTATGGTTTTCATGTGAAAAAATTTCCTCTGCTATGTGATAACAAGAGTGCTATCTAAATTTCTCATAATCCTGTGCAACACTCTCGAACGAATCATATTGATATTTGTCATCATTTTCTTCGAGATCATGTTCAACGAGAAGATATTGTTATCATCCATGTTCCAGATCTAGATGTTTCCATTCAGATCCGGGGACGAAGAACATATCGTTCCCACCGCGACATATGACACTACCATATTCCCCGGATTTCCAACATGATATCACAACATTACAGTTGCATGGATACAACATCTCATACAATTGGCATACAACTGCCTTAATACATTACATCAGCGGAAGATACATGTCTGAGTACAGACTACAGTCAATTGCCTAGTGGCAAAGAGAAAATCATCGATCCCCATAACAACACGGGTCCAGGCCCTCCGCAAGGATACGCCTAACTAGTCATCAACGAGTTTCCACAAAGTTGTCCAGAAGAAGGATCGTCGAGCTCCTCTGAAGTCCAATATCATTTGCATAACGTGCATAAAAGAGAGAAGAAAGGGGTGAGCTATATCAGCAAGTCAGATAACTAACTTCTCGCGGTAAGATGGGGGTAGTGGTTGAGTTTGCAGCCGCACTAGCATTATATGAGTGGCTAACGTCTATTTAGAGTAAGATGAGAAGCCAAGCATTTGATGAGGAATCGCCTCCAACAAGTCTTTCTATCAGCTACTTACACAAACATAACACCTATCCTATCCTTGTCCTCCCATTCATCACCCGATGAAGAAGAAGAAGTCAAGGCACACACACACGTTGATCAAGTTATTAAGATGATCTCAATTGTAGTTGTCTATGAACAAGGAGTATCTCTCAAATCTTCCATAATCGTGGACACGTCTTCTCAAAAAGATTTAACCCGGCAGGGGTGTACCAACTGCCTATTATAGGCGTCGCACGTACGCTCGGTTTCCTCTTGACTGTTTGAAACACATGAAACTTCGGTACGTTAGAGTCCCTCTAATTGACAATGCACAATTCCAGGTGGCCTCGGTGAGTCGACATCCAACTCAAAAGTCGGTCGCGCTCTCGAATCGGTCTCTACCGTATGACTCAGGTTTGGATTGCCGGTTAATTCTCACATGAGGCCGGGTCCTCAGCCGGACAGGTTGAACCAACAAGAAAACCAAGTCCCCACTGGCCTAGGATGTTCTTATAGAATGTCTGCTAGGAGCGACCCGACAGACACATGCATGGTTTGCAAATGCTAAATCATCTTGGGCCACCACTAGAATCGGTTGGAGCTAGATAGGTAAGATAAGGGGACACCATAGAATCCAACACACGATTAGGCACGCTCGTCAAGTGACACAATACCTGGAACTCGGATCCTAGGTGATTCGAATGGAACAAAGCGCCAAGGCAGGATAGCCTGACCTTCCATCCTTTGTCGAATATAGTCAACATTACAATAATCATATCATCCACAACAAGATAATAATGTGATAGCACATCCAAGGAGTAATAAGGGAACAGTTGTAGCATCCTAATCATGCATACTAAGCAGTGGTTAAGCAAGCATGGTACATGGCCAAACAATGGTTTGCTAGGATTTGGGGGACATGATGTGGTAGCATTGTATGCATAGACTAATGCAAACACAAGTGTAATTTCTAAATTCTCTTATGTGGCATGTTTTGCATGGCATAGTGGAAGAGAAGATTTGAATGGATGGTTTAGTGGGGATGTTGAGGTGAACGCTTTGCATGTTGAGAGAATTGGGAGCAACTTCTTAAGATGTAAGATCAATAAGCAGACCCACAAAATATAGACCATGACCTGTTATACAAATATTTCAGTACGTAGGTGCCTACTTAATAAAACACACGCATTAGTACTTTAAATAATAACACGAGTACGATTCTAAACTACAACTTTGACAATACGGGTGTTCGTGTCGATCCATGGTGGAATGGAAGGCACATATTATAGAGGGTTTGAGCTTCAGTGATTCATGTCACGTGACTTTGGGTGCATGACATGTGGGTCCAATAGCTGTTGGACCCACCTGTCATGCCCTCAAATTCATTTGGCTTGTGTCATTGAAGTTGTATTCATTATTTAGAATACAACGGTGCACTTTGGCTCAGTTCCTTGTGCAGCGAGAGCCGGAGGGATCTTCAACGGGGCGGTTGACGCCTGCGGCCGTGGTATCCACGTTGCGGTTGACAAATTCGTTGCCGGAGCAACGACCGGGCGGTTGAAGGCGATAAGCGTGTGCCTGGTCTCGACGCTGCAGTCCATGTCGTTGGAGTACGCGGCCGACACCTTTAGGGCGGCGAGGAAAACTGCAAACCTCTGGAGTTCTTCCAGATCCATCGCACGTTCGGGGCTCGCTGCTGGTTGATGCGGCTCAACTGACGCGGCGGTGTAGCGGGACTCAGCTTCGGCAAGGATTTTCTCGAGTCAATCCAACTGGCACATCACTTTTGTCGCATCAACGACACGGGGTGGCCGCGTAGCTTGCTGTGCTGACGCACTACGGCGAGTGGGCATGCTTGGGGCTAGTAATAATGTTGCTATGGCATGCAGGATGTGGATGCATGCATGGTGTCTTGCTCTAGCCGGTCTACTTACATTTATAGAACCTCGCTGGTTGCCTAAAACCCTTGACGAGGGGACGCAGCTTCGCTGACTTAAGTCACCGTGACTTGGGGGTGTGTCACAGGTGGGCCATCCACCTGTTGGATCCACATGTCATTGACTCAAGTCACGGTGACAAGATCCACTGACGCCGGTCGTAATGGGTTGTGAGTCGCGACTACATGCCCGGGCCCATTAGCAGAGGGACATAGATATTTTTTTAGCCCACAGTTTTTTAAATCAGTCAATTTAATTTAAATCTATTGCACATAGTTCATTCAATTTATTTGTTTTCCTAAAATTGACAGACTAAGCAGACGTTCAAAAATGACACCAATTTCTCCATCCCACACGCAAAATTACAGTGCTGTGACTCGTCGTCTTTAAATCGTCAGCAAATATTTTCTCCATCGAACACCAATGCTTTACAGAGTGTGTGTGTGTTGTCTTTTCGTTCACCCTTGCGGTCATGCTGCCACACGTCAATCAGGATTAAATTCAGTAGGAACCCGTCCTGTCGCTTCGGAAATATAACCGTGCGGTATAGTTAAGTACACAAACACATTTATCTTTCCACCCGTCTGCTTCTGTTTCCCCCTCGTTGAACAACACAGACTCTTCAAATTTTCTCGCTCGCCCTCCCAGCCATATCCACCATGAGCTCTTGGGGTCATTGAGAGGACTGGCATGGTCACACCAGCTACTCCAGCAGCGACGCCGACAAAGGTCATGGCTATCTGAGTGAGGACGACCTGCCTCTGCCGCCAGCATTGCCGCCATCCGGCCCTGATGACCCCGCATTCTTGGATATCAGGGAAGGGCCAGCCCCAAAGCCCAAGACTGACTCAAAACTTTAGTTTCCCGAGTCGGAAGAGCACCAACAGCAAGGGGAGGAGGAGGAGGATGAGGAGCATCCACAGCCACAACAGCAGAAGGATGAGGAGGATGACGAGCATCCACAGCCGCATCAGCCAAAGGAGGAGGACGATGATGCCGCCTACGCCGCCTTCGATGATGATGATGACAAGCCGCCGTCGCCCAACAAGCGTCATCGCAACGACGATGGCACGGGCCCTTCCAAGACCAAGTAGTTGGCGCTAGCGGTGATCAGGCGGTCACCTCGCTAGGTTTAGGTAGTTATAGATTTCGATGTTCAGATCCTTTCATGCATACATATGCAGTGGGTAATTTAGATGCAATCTTTTGTTCGTTGCTTCGCTCTGCAATGCATGCACCTTGTCCGCACTATTCTGATGCAAACTTCGTCAGTATGAATATTTCCTTTCGTAAAATTGTCAGCATGCATGGTAACAGATGTCTATGTTATATATGCTTCATCAGATCCTTTCTTGCATATGCAAAGGAGTATGTTATTTCTTCAATTTTCTGGGATGGTAAAAGAGGAGTAAAATCGTCCACACTTTCGGAAATCAATCCGTCCGACACACGAATTACTATGCTCACAGGTCATTCAGTTTAATTAGTTTTTTGGCAGAGTAGAAAATTCTCAATATGGAAACTTTTGTTTTGTCAAGTATATATGAAACGGGTGGCAATTGAAAAAAATGTGTGCCTACATAGCAGACATTTTCGATAACTAACATGTTTCTGTTTCACTACATCATTGCACACAATTTCGTATTTCCGAACGTCTGCAAGAGAAGCTAGCCACAACTTTCAGAAAACAAAGAAAATAAAAAGAAGACGTCGTGCATCACTAACCCTTAGATTTTCAGAAATGTTTTTGATATGTTTTACTTCAGACACCATGTTTTAATTCAGAACGTTTGCTTTACTAAGGTAGCGATTCATTTTTTAGAACCGTTTGTGTTCTAAGGAAGAATCCCAAACACTTGATTTTAGGAACTGTGTGCCGTGCATAACCAACACTAAGATTTACAGAAACGTGCCTGATAGATTACACATCCCACACGTTTCAGTAAATACAAATGATTGTGAAGATCGGCTAGCGGTTCATTCTTTGCAACCGTGGGTGTTCTGGCTGGTCATGCGGATGGTTGTTTGAACGAATCGTCAGCCCTTGTTTCACACACGAAAGGATTTTCAGAAGCGTGCCTGATAGATTACGCATTCCAAACATTTCAGTTACTATGAACGATTGTGTAGACAGGCTGGCGGTCCTTTATATGCAACCGTGGGTTTTCGTTGTAAACATCCCAGACCGATTTTCAAAGACCCGTCAGGCCTACATCACCCACGCAATAATTTTTAGAATTGTGGCCTTTCGGGTATGTTTCCCAGACGGTTCAGTTTTTCCCAAACGGTTTTTTTATTTATACTGTTTGCATTGCTAGCATCGCAAACAGTTTCGTACAAGGGACGGGGAAAGGAGTATCGTGTTAGCCCCTCTTTGCAGTAGTGAAACAATGGTGGAAATATGGACCGGGGTCCCATTATGTTCACTAGTGATGTCTCTCTCTCTCCGAAAAGACGATAAAACAGCTATGTCGGGTGAACAAATTACAGCTAGGCAATTGACAGAATTATAAACGCACTGCAATGCTAATTATGCTACAATAAAGTTAGAGGATCAATCGTATGGGCAGCACGCCAAGATAAGTAGACCTTTTATTCATCAGCATCTACTCACTAATCATCCACCATGAGATATCTATCCAGAACATCTCGCTGGTATTAAGTCGCGAGCCCCACCCAAAGTGTAAACCCAAAGCAACAGACAACTGCATTAACATATTATGCGTAAGGTAAACAATCCTTGCAACAACGGTTACAAGCACCGTTGTTTTCTCCCTGGTGGCAACAACACATCCCCTAGTCTCATGTTTCTGTCACTCAATCTAGACATTAGGGGGGGAATGAACCCACAATCAAGCATAATGCTCCCTCTTGGAGTTATTATCTACTACTTGGCCAAAGCAATAAAAAGCAAAGGAGAACATGCAAGAATTACTCAAGAAAAAATATAAAAGGAGAACCAAATATATAACTCATCACGATATGAACACAATATCATAATCCATCGAATCCCAACAAAAACAACATAGCAACAGCAGAAAAATTACATAAATGCCTTGATCATGTAGGGCAGCTCACAAGGGCTAAGAATTAAAGCACAAGATTGGAGACAAGACATCCCATAGCTACTGGTCATGGACCCATGGTCCAAGGGTGACTACTCACGGCACATCCGGGAAGCGCTCATGGTGGTGGAGAAGATCCCGGAGATCAATCCCCCTCCGACAGGGTGTCGGGACGACGTCTTCTAGCGATCCCGATCTCGGGATCGCGGCGGCGGCGGCGGAACAGTGGGGAATTTCGCGATGCGGGCTCTTTTTTCAGGGTTTCTGTACCGGCGAGTAAATATAGGCCGAAGGGGGGCATAGGGGAGGCCCCACCCCTCCAGACGGCCTCCTGGCAAGGCCAGGGGTGGGGTCACGCCACCTGGCTGCCTGGGTGGGGGGTGGCCCCCTCCAGCTCTCCTTCGGGCCTTCAGAGTCTTCTAGAACGCTGATTTTTTATATATTTTCTTGTAATTTTTTGGGCACTGTAAATATGGGTATAAACCTGCAATTCACGGACATCAGCAGACAAAAAATGGCACTGGGTGCAATAAGTTAGTAGGTTAGTCCAAATATGTGTAAAAATTTATTAAAGTGTAGCAAAACACATAGCAATGCCATCCAAATGAGCATGGAACAATCAGAAATTATAGATACGTTTGGGACGTATCAGCGCACCACACCCAACATCTCAACTCAGTACACTCATTTGTTCATGGTGTACGACTCCTCACCGTGAGGGTACCTGGTGCCTGTCAAGATGGGTGGCTCACTAGAAGCTTCGGAAGGCCAAAGATCAGCCCACCCGAAGCACCGAGGACTGCGCTGACATGGAGTCCAAGACTTGGCCACCAAAACTAGATAGAATAGGAAAGTCTCCTTGTAAACCTAGATGGAATCCTAGAGACCCAGACTAGTATATAAAGGCCAGGAGAGGGGACGTCTAGGGCAATCGAATACTCACCGCAATACATCTGGCTTGAGCAATTTTGCCGGAACCTCCACTGTAATCGCCTCCACCATATCATACATCGAGCAGGCAGTAGGGGTTTTACCGATCGAGGGCCCTAAACCTGGGTAAATCCCTGTCTCCTGTTAGCCGATGAGATCACTAACCTTGCACTCCTTCTTCTACGATCAAACCCAGGGTACCTAACCATGGGATTTGCCGAGGTTAATCCTTGTCACTCTCGTCGTCATGGGCCAAAGATGCGCAAGGATAACAAAGCACCTATACACTCCTCCTAGGGGTACTTGTCTTTTTTCGAGAGTACGCCAAAGGCGTACCATAGATTTATATAAGAAAAGAGAGTGTGAAAAGTACAAACGACGGCCAAGCTCGAAAGCAAGGCTGCACCCAACGCCAAAACAGACACCACACCAACAACAAAACTCTATTCCTCAGTAAATCGATCTATAGTCTTCCCTCCTAAAGCATCCCTTGTCACGACCAAAGACGTGGCCGTTCCTTAGCTTCCACAAAGTCCAGCAAACCAGGATGACGAGAGTTTCAAACTTCTCCTACTCTTGGGCAAGTCCTTTCTGGCGGCGCACGACCAAATACCAAGGTGGTCGGCCATGGTGGGGAGCACCCTATTCTCAAAACCAACCATAGAGAACACCTCCAGCAAGACCATACGGGCGTAGACGCACCGAATCAAAATGTGATCAGTGGCGTTGATATGGAGATAATCCATATGGATATAACCACTATTATTATGCATAAAGATAATTATTAGAGGATTTCTACATCCGTTATTCTACATGAACTAGTAGAATGCCCGTGCGTTGCTACGGGCCTTTTAATTTTTTATTGCATATATAAACATAATTTATGTCAAAAAATTCATGTACAAAAAAAGATAGACCTTAATCAATGGATTTTTTTTAATCCACTTGCAATGTATTTTGCATTAAAATTGAAATTATAGTGCGAGGAGCAAAAAAAATATAGGACAAATGGTTTTAACGACATTTTATGCTAATTTTTTATGTCTATACAGATGGCATCGACTGAGCACTATTATTTCAGAAAGGTATTTTATATTAATCAAAACCGCTACAATTGTTCCATTCAAGAGCAAGGAGAGTTGAGCATATATACCCGAGTAGGATATATAATCCAATCACAAAAGTTAAATAGAAAAGCAGAGTTGAGAAGCCTCAAATGTAGCTAGCTTGCATCATGGAAGAAGAAACTAAATATGTGAGCTACCTTTTTCACAATCTTTACATCAGATGTGCAGCTCTGGTAATCTCAAAGGTGGTCATGCAATTAAATTATATGTACTAAGTGATGCTCCACTGCTCTAATCTTAGGCTCAGACTATATTTCTCTTGTCTTCACTCCTACCGAACCAATTATGTTGGAATAATAAAAATTATATACAAAACTATTTTGGTTGTACAAAATAAGCCTGAACAATTTTGTTCTAACCAGAAGAACCTGCTTGTTCAATAATCAATGACCTTGAAAAATTTGATACATACACCTACGTATAGCAGCAAGACCAATGGATCTAAAATTTCAAAGATGGTAACAACAACATCAAGAATCAACGTAAAGAATCCATCGGTGGTGACACAGGTTGGAGTGTATCCCAAAATCCCATAATCAATGTTTTGAACTGCAGTGTTTGAAACAAAGAGCAGTACATATTTATTCAAAGATCCAAATAACATAAACCACTTTGAAATTGATATTGTTGGCCTATTGCTATAGCTATTTTCAGTTGACCTGTTGAACATGGTTGGTGTAAAACTGAACAAAGAAGAAATTAATAGGATATTTCCTAATAAAAATACTTAATGGAACATAACTCCATAGATATTGCCTTTATTTCCAAAGTATGTTCTAAACTTAGAATGATAAAAGCCGCGCCGCCAAGGACCTCACCACGCTAGCCACGCACCGTGGCCAAGGCCGTGGGCGACACCGCGGCCACGTCGTCCTACGTCTTCCTCTAGGTCGCCGCGCTCGCCAATGCCCTGCCGCTCCGGCGCTTGCCCGGCCTCCACCGCCGCACTTCCTCTTCCCAGCCGCACTGCCGCTCTGGTGCCGGCCCTGCCTCCACCACCCTGCCTGCCCTGCCGCTTCGTCTACGGCCCAGCCTCCACCGACCTGCCTGCCATGTCAATTTCTTTCTGCAGGAACCCACCACCTGCTCGATCAAATGCCTAATGCCTAATCTTTGAATTTTACATCATCTATTGAAGTTGGAGTTTTACATCACCGTTTCCCAAATCTACAACACAACCATAATTGGTAAATTGGTGTCACATGCTTGTTAGCCGCAGGAACCTTTGCATAGTAAAAAATATTTTCATGGTAAACTAAGAGACACAGTTCTTGTTGGTAAAATAACAAAAGGGCTGGACTGCTAAAACACATGAAAAAAACTCAACACCATACCATCAGTCTGTAATCCATCAAATTTGAACAAGAAAAGGCATGATAACTGGCCCAATCCAACTAATGTGTTCTGCAAGGAAGTTGCCAACATTTAGCTAAGAAATGCAGTTATTTTGATCATTCCCTGTACATCCATTGGGTTACATGTTCTGAACTTCATCAATAAATGTCTCAAGTGATCCTAAAGGGACAAGGGTTGCACCTTGTACTGGAGTACTTTACAGAAACCTACGACCCTTCCAAACTTCATAGTATATAGGATCCTAAAATGTGCCAAGGAAATCATAAGCCAAAAAGGAAACTTCAGATAGAAGAATAAGAAATGATATTGTAGGTGAACAGAAAAATAACATTATTTTTTTCTGTACTAAGTAAACAATGATATAATTTTTCATCAAATCTTTGGATCGCTCGATTACCCATGTTTACTTAAATTAAAGGAGAACATACCCAAGTGTGGAGTGAAACCAGTGAGAAAACTTCAGCAAAGATGTAATCCTTCAGCTTGGATTGGTGATGAGATATGACCACATTGGCAAACGCCAAACACTTGAGATTATTACTTGCCTTCCTAGGAGCTTCTGAGAAAACCTATAATAGACCATACCTTATGCTATAATTCTGGAACAAATCAGGACAAGGCAGTGCATGCTAAAATCCAGCCAAACAGGTAGTGTTGACCATCATCCCATCCATCCTATTTCTTAGACAAACTAAACTACTTGCTTTGTAAACCACTCAAGGCATGGATGCATGGATAAGTAATTATTCATGCATGTACAATTGTACATATAATCATGACAATAAAATGGAATTAGACTATACGCTCAGGTGATTCAGCTTACGTGCAAATCCTAAGTAACCAGAGAGGAGGAATTGTTGATATTACATACCCATGTGCATCCACGTTGTGCTCTCGTGTAGCTGAGCAGTCCACTCCTGCCGAGCTAACACCACCCATCGTAGCCACGCCAGATCACAAGCGCCACGCGATAACCTTGTGTGATCCCCTCGCAGTACCGCCACATCTGCACTTTGCAACGCACGATCTGCAGCCCATCTTTTGTCCGCCTCGACAGCGTCTTCTTCCCCACAACGCCGTCACCATCCATCTCCCTCATCCTCTTGCGCATTCACTGCCGCCGCTATAAGGTAGCTGGATCGGTGCCACCGCGGCCGGTCGCTAGGTTTGGAGGAGAACCAGACGAGGGAGAAGGAGATGACGGGGTGAAAGGCCGGCCGCGGTTTTGACTTACTCTTGCCGATGTGGCACTTCCCGGCGATGTCGGTGGAGGAGAGTAACGGCATCACCTTCTTCATGCAGAACGATGATGTTTTCTGGTTTCCTGCGGAAGACGTGGAGGGAAAAGGGGGATGCGGGCGATCCGGTGGTGGTGGAATAGGGCAGAGGAAGCAGCGACCACCCCCTCATCCTCTCCGGTGCGCAAGCGTAGAGGACAGCTCGGTCTTAGTTAGCAGGCGGCGATCTCCTTGCGGGAGATTAGAAGGAAGAAAGAGCATGAAAGAATCGGGGAAGATCCCTGATTTGTTGGGATGACGAAGAGAAGCGAAAAAAACGGATCGGTGAGGGGAGGCTATCGATCGAGGGGGGAGTTCGTGTCGATGAGACGACGTACGAACTCCCCCTTTAGGAGTAGAGATGTGTATCCATGTTGTGCTCTCGTGTAGCCGAGCAGTCCACTCCGAATGCCAGGGTCTTATTGCTTCAAACATAGTTTCGACCCTTGAGATGGAATCGGATGATCATGGCTTGAACTAAAAAGTCGTTCATATCGACAATACCCAACTTTTTCATGTAGAGCACTTCTTCATTTGAGGTCATCTTATATAGGTTTATTGAAGTGCCAAAAACCGGTGTCAACACATGCCCCCCTGTTTTTCGGCAAAACTTGCGTGCCGAAAAATAACTTGCCCATGTTTGTTCTAAGGACGATGTCAACACTCCATCGACCATATGTTTTCTAAGGGAGATAATTACTTATCGGCCATGTAGATTAGCAACAAGATCTCAGCTAATCGAATGAGTAGTGATTCGGTAAACCCCTTTCATGATGAGACCAATTGTAATGCACCCATGGATTAAAATAAACCCATGGAGGGTAACCTATCATACCTAAGGATGAATCCATTGGCATGGGCATCAATGGCATATCTGAAGAATATGATTAATTTCTGGACCAATGATTTGGAAACCTTTGGTTTGTTTGTTCATTCTTTAAACTCTTTTCCTTCTTCATCTTTGCCGCACTTTTTGCAATAGAAGCTTGCGCATTATTCCTGTTTAAAGTACTTCCTTTGGGAACCCATGCCATGTTACTCTTTTCAAATTCGTGTGCACTAAGCTTTTGCAACATCTTCTTTTGCCAATACGATAAGCCGAGTGGGTGCCTCAGCTGTGATTTTTGTTCAAGCAATGGCAATTCTTTTCTACCCTTGTGCACTCTCAACTTCTTCTCTTCGGATTTGGCATCTTGATTTTGAAGATTTGTTTGCTCCTCTTCTTTGCCTTTAGTAGCCAATTTTAACACTTTAATTGGCTCTTTGTTATTTGAAAGAAAATCTGAAGTGGCACACTTACGACCATCTTTTTTAACTCGATATACTTGCTTGACCACCTCTTTTTTCAATCTTGAGCTCTGGACCGATTTCTTTTGATTGAAACGGTCTTTGTTATGAAATTGTTCATCAAACGTGGATCTTCTTGGAGCTGCATAATATTGATGAGATGATTCAAAATAAGATGGATAACGTGCCCTAGAATTATACCTGTCCCGTGATGGATATTGATTCATATAAGCATAGGGAGGTATCCATGACGTCGGTATTGGTGGCCCAAAATAAGGATATGAATATGATGCATTGAAATTTCCCTTCTGCCAAAACTGATCTTTAGATTTGCGCCTTGGAGGTGATTTTGATGCTTTTGTACTACTTGACCGATAAGCAATATTCTCCTCACTTATCTTTTGGTATTTCTCCAACAGCTGCGCGAAAGTGACTTTCGTCTTTTTACCTTTCCGTCTACTTCGGCCATTGCTTTCTTTGGTTGTGATAGCATCAATCATTGGATTTTCTTGTTGCCCCCCAGTGCTTGGCGTCTTCATCGTAACTTCAATAGAACCTTCGCCTTCAGGAATATCATCACTGTGCTCATGAATAACCTCTGTACATGAAAGCTTGATCCCATCACTTGCAGTTTTTACCTTCTTATCTTTAAATGGATCGGCTTGAAGCAGCCGATGCAAACAAATTCTACCATCTGGACCAATAGGAATAGCATGATCATCCCTTGGTGTTTCAACAAGTTTCAATCGTCTGTTATCAATGGACGATCTAACTATCTGACGAAACATATTGAAGTCCTCAAAATTATGCTTGAACGAATCATGCAACTTACAATACATTCGTCCTTGGATTGATGGCTTGAGATGGTGATCAAGATTTCTATTATAATCATTCTTTAGCAGCAAATCAAAGATCTGATCACACATATTTGAATCGAAGGTAATCCTTTTGTTTTCTAGCCGATCTTTATGTGAGAACGGCTTTGGAGGTAAGCAAACGAATAGTTCAGATTTGGAATCTCCCCATTCATCTATGCATTGTGTTTTGCACTCCATCTCCGATACCTTTAGATAAGACATTACAATAGCATCGGTTTTCTCAAATGAATTCAACCTTGACTTTAAATTTCTGAAACAAAAATTGTTAGAGCACATATGCCTCAATTGAGAGCATGTGTAAGCCAAGTATGAAACAAATAAAGATACCCACTTAGATATAAGTTTTAAGTACAACAACGGGGAAAGCTTTGGCTGCAAAAGTAAGTCATTATCGGTCTCTCTAAATGGCACAACATGTTGATCGATATGCCTTGCAATGATTTTATTATTAACAAATAAATTACCCTTCTTCATTGGTCTTTCAAGATTGCTAATGATAATTTTTCTAATAGATGTATCAACAATAAAGTTGCGACCAAATCGGAAAATAGGTAAATCACTTGCTAAACATACCTCTTCAAATATGTTGGGAGAGCACGATGATTGTGTGATATGAACAATAGCATGCTCCAGTTTTGGATGACTCCCAACGTCTTGTCCTCATCTTTTTCTGTCTTCCGTGCTTCATTACTCAAATGATTATCAAGTGAATTTTTCTCAGCTGCACACTTGTATTCTTGATGTTCATCCTTAACCAAATTTTGTTTGGCCATATCACTTTGTTCTTGATGCTGATCAATTTCCGTGGCACGAAACTCATAGGGCAGGAAATAGGTTCCCTTAGCCTCAGAAAAATCAAGCACGGTCATGTGCTCGTCATGCCCTTTCTCAATGGTGCTTGCCTCTTTGGATTTTATGGATTCGAAACACACACTAGTTGATTCGGCTTTTTCAATAACCGAATTGCGTCTATTATCTGAATCAATATTGTTTCTTTCTTTTATCCGCAAGGCTGCTTGTTCTCGTCTAAACTCAGCAAATATTGCAGCTATACCATCTTTAATCTTTTTTCGTCCAACTTCAACCCAATCTTCATTGGATTGCCCCCCAATGCTATTAGACTCTTTCGGCAATGAGATGTCGCCGTAGTTATGCAATTGTGTAGGGGCAAGATTATATGCTATAGTGTTAGGTAAAGGAAGATGCGCTCCTGTGGGATTTCCACTTATTCGGCTATAAGCATGAAGGTGCGGAGCCGAATTATGAACATCCAAAGTTGCATATGATGCCAAAGAATTAATATCATGAGGTATAGCATATGATGGTTGAGGATAATTGGCCGAATAACTTGTAGTAGCATGGCCAATTCCCCTATCCACCGACATGTTTTGATTCATATATTGCAAGTTAGTTGCCAGTGAATAAAAAGATGAAACACTTTGTTGTATACTATTGGAAGATTCTACATGAGGTGTTTCAACTCTATTAACCGAACTCATCATGTTGTTCATCGGTATATGGATTTGTGGGGTTTCCGATGCATGAGGGTTGGGATACATATGTTGCATGTTGCTAAAACTAGAACTTGAAGCGTAGAGATTATTATGAACCGGCTGTTGCACACAGTTAGATGAATAATTGGTAAAACTAGGGCTAGCCGATACATCATGCTCATAAGGTGATATAGCAACAACATATGAATTATTTGCATCTACATAGGTGAATTGGGAATTCATACTACCTTCGTAGATTGCAGCAACTTGATGACGATCTCTTCGTAGCAAGAACAGGCTGAAGACTGTTCAAAGCTTCGTCCCCAGCGGAGTCGCCAAAAAGTGTGTTGACACACGAACACATCACGTGTACCCTCGACGTCGGGGGTGATACACCGCAACTCACGTCGAAGGAGACCCGACCGGAAGCGCGGTACGCAAGCAATCCGGCGGGCGCTTTTGTAGACCCGAAACCCCACACTCCCGGGAGGGACCCCGTCAGGGAGCACGGCGGCTATGGGCTGCCCTAGGTCGACCTAATCGCCCCTAGATCCTCGTGGATCGTTGCCCTGCAATAACAAGAAAGAACGAAGAACGAGAAGAAAGATACAAGGGAGAGAGATAAAATTAAGGTTTGGAAGTGTAGATATGTTTGTTTGATTCTGTGTTGTTTCAATCGACTGTCACCTCATCTATATATGAGGAGGCTGGACTTTTCGTGCAAGAAAAGGACTTCAACTCCCTTCCAAATCTTTCCAAACATAACCGAACTTGGATTACAAGTGGGCCTGGGACAGCAGTTCGGTTTTCGGTAGTTTTGGAGCTGTAAACGACCTCGGATGAAAAAACTCAAAACATCAAATTTGTAGCCCTCGAAATGTCCAAGAACTTTTATGTTAAACGTTTTTTGATTCGGAGCCATCTTGAAAGGGTTTTGAGCTGATTTCTAACTCAGGTCGGAGAAAAACGCAAATCTGGAAAGTCTTCCCGAATTCCGTCACCAAAATCGGACGTCCGTCGTCATTCGGACGTCTGTCCTGTCGAGCATCTGATTACCGTCGGATTTCCGGTCCACAAATCGGAGCCATATTGACCTTTCCCGTCAAAAAATGTCGGACTTCCGATATCCGTCGGACGTCCGAACTTTCCTCGGAGGCTCTCTGCCTTGCTTTACAGCAGCACACGGTTTCGGCCGTAACTTATTCATACGAACTCGGATTTGGACGTTTCAAATATCAAAATCGACCGGTTCGACGAGAAAAAGGCGGCCTATGTAAAACATTTTCCCATTTTAGGATGTCTTGATGTCCTAATTGGCAGAATAGTACTCCGAATGCCAGGGTCTTATTTCTTCAAACATAGTTTCGACCCTTGAGATGGAATCGGATGATCATGGCTTGAACTACAAAGTTGTTCATATCGACAATACCCAACTTTTTCATGTAGAGAACTTCTTCAAGTGAGGTCATCTTATATAGTTTTATTTCCATGCCAAAAACCGGTGTCAACACTACCTTTGGAACTTCACGGCTTCGGAGGGGAGGCGTCTAGGGCTTCCTGCGTCTAGTTTTCTCGTGGCTATGGCGGCGGCGGGGGCAACACAACCAGGGGGAGGACGATCGAAGGAGGAGATCAATTCCCTGATGAACCAGCTAGGAATACAGGAGGATGACATGGATGACGCGGTTTTTGAGGAGGAGGCGCAGAATATCGAGGATATGTTTCGATGGATGGCTTTGGTTAGGGTTTACACCGAGAAATCATACAGTCAGGCGGATTTTTTCAAAACTATGAGGGCTGCCTGGTATCTGGCCAAGGAGACTAGGTTTCTCCCTCTCGAACAAAATCTTTTCTCAATCAAGTTCAAGTGCCTTACGGAGTAGGATAAAGCAATGGAAGGGGGGCCATGGAACTTCAGAGGCAACCCGGTCCTTCTGGCGGAGTACGACGGTTTTACCAAGCCCTCCATTATCAGTCTAAACAAATTCGATATTTGGATGCAAATCTTAGATCTTCCAGACGGGTACTATCCGATGATCAAGGCGCTGGCCTCTAAAGTGGGAGAAGTTGTGGCAGCCGAGACACCATCAAGGGATTTTGGTGGGAATTTCGTCAGGGTCAAGGTAAAATTGGACGTCCGAAAGCCCCTGAAAAACCATGTCTCAATCATAAGGGGGGGGAGAGGGATATCTTCCTGGTTAGGTACGAAAGGCTACCGGATTGGTGTGCGGTATGTGGATGTTTCGTACATGTGTTCAAGGAGCATGGCAGTGGGATTCCCCAGCCTGAAGCTTTGGTTTTCAAGAACTTACGTGCTACTTGGTTTTTTAGAACCATGCAGAATTCTGCGGGAGGAGGCGGAGGAGCGCAGGGGCAAGATGTCCCAATGCAAATCACCTCTTCTGTGTCGGTTAAACAACTGGGCAACGAGTTGGGTCAACAGAATCCAGAAGCAGAGATGACTGAAGCGGATAGGGAGAGAAAGAGGGGGAACGTGGCCCGGGATGATCTTGGAGACTCAGTTGGCAGAATTCCTCAGGCAATGCTGGCTCTAGATGGGGTCGTCCCTCCAATTCCCCCTAGTCCTCCTCCAAAACCGAGTGACCCGAAACGCACAAGAACTGAGCAAGGTGCTGAGAAGTCTGCAAGTGATAACAAAACCCTAAATGCCAAATCGGCGGGCCTCCCGGAGAGGCACCGCCGGGCGCAATGAGTCTCCTAGCATGGAACTGTCGAGGTTTGGGTAATCCCGCGACAGTCCGAGAAGCGCGTGAGTTCACCGGTAAATTTACCCCAGCTCTGTTTGGTTTAAGCGAGACTCAAATACCGAAGGAAAGAGCTGAAGCTTCTGCGGGTCAGTTGGGGTTTAGTAATTATTTTGTTGTGGCGAGTTCGGGGAGAAGTGGGGGCCTGGTAGTTTTCTGGAATGATGAACTAGAGGTCAAAATCTTGAGCTCTAACCGTTATCACATTGACACAGTGGTAAAGGGGCTGGGAGATGTCTCGGTCAGGGTGACTTTGATATATGGTGAAGCGCAGGTCTCTGAACGGTATAAGACATGGGATGACATGAAAAACATGGCGGCTATTTCGGGTCTCCCGTGGCTAGTCATTGGCGATTTTAATGAGGTCCTGTACCAGCATGAGTTTATGGGTGTGGGCGCTCGCAATTAGACACAGATGGATGTTTTCCGGTATTCCTTGTATGTTTGCGGATTGATGGATATTGGCTTCAAAGGGAACATCTGGACTTTTGAGAAACGGGTAACGGGAGTTTCGTACACTCGGGTTCGTCTGGATAGGGGGTGGCTAACCCCCAATGGAGTGCTTTGTTCCCTGTGGCGGAACTCACCCATGAGATCTCGGCATGTTCAGATCACTATCTGTTGCATCTTTGCTTTGACCCGGGTCAAGATCAGAATAGGAGAAAGGTGTGGATATATGAATGTGTGTGGGAACGACATGAGAACTTTGATACATTCTTATATGAGCAGTGGGGAGGAACGAGTGCGGGTTCCTCGGTGAGCCAGCTTGGAGAGAAACTGAGAGAGCTCTCTAAAAATCTTCACACTTGGAATAGAGTGACTTTTGGTAATGTCAGAGCACAGATTCGAGATTTGAAATATGAGGCGAGTGTGTTGCTGAATGTGCCGGGAAGAACTGGACCGTCACACAGAGAGACAAAGATCAGAGAACTGTTAGTGGAACATTATCATAGAGAAGAAATTTTGTTCCGCCAAAGATCGAGGGTGGAATGGCTCTTGGCTGGAGACCGGAACACAAAGTTTTTCCAACTGCGTGCATCAATGCGGAGAAGGAAGAACAAAATAAAGAAGTTACAGAATGAGCTCGGGCTGATGGTCTCGGATGAAGACCAGTTGGAGTCAATGACCACTGACTTTTACAGGAACCTTTATACTTCGGAAGGCACAATGGGCATGGACGAGTTTATTGACAACATTCCAAACAAGGTCACAAGGGATATGCAGGCAATGCTTGATGCTCCGTACTCGCGTCAAGAGGTTAAACGGGCCCTTACCAGATGCCGGCGACAAAATCACCAGGTCCCGACGGCTTCCCGGCTCACTTTTTTCAGCGTAACTGGGGGGTGTGTGGCGAGGAGGTGACTGATGTGGTTCTGAAAATAGTGGAGGGTAAGGAGGATGCAACATCTATTAATAAAACTTTTTTGGTCCTTATCCCAAAAGTAAAGGACCCATTGTTGCTCTCTCAATTCCGCCCTATAAGCCTTTGCAATGTTCTATATAAACTGGCTTCCAAGGTCATTGCTAATCGACTGAAGATGGTCTTTCCGGAGATTATCTCAAAGGAGCAATCTGCTTTTGTGCCAGGAAGGTTAATCACTGACAATATCATTGCTTCTTGTGAGTGTTTTCATTTTATGAAGAGAAATAGGGCGGCTGTCCATAGACACGGAGCGCTTAAGTTGGATATGATGAAAGCATACGATCGTGTGGAATGGGCCTATCTCAAAGCCATTATGTTCAAGTTGGGTTTCACACCTAGGTGGGTTTCAACGGTTATGGGCATGGTCAGCTCGGTCACATATAGCGTTCTTTTTAATGGGAAAGTGTTGGAAGATTTCTAGCCAACTCGAGGGCTTTGACAAGGAGATCCGATATCCCCTTACTTGTTCCTTTTAGCAGCAGAGGGCCTTTCGTGCCTCTTAAACTCTCAGTTTCAGTCTCCCAATCTGGGTGGTCTCAAGGTGGCTCCTTTTGTGCCAGCAATAAACCATCTTTTGTTTGCGGACGACAGCCTGCTATTTTTTAAAGCAACAAGTGTAGGGGCTCATGAGGTATCAAACTTGTTGGAGACCTACTATAATGCTTCTGGCCAGCACATAAACCCTGCCAAATCCTCTATCTTTTTCAGCAAGGGCTGTCCGGAGACGACAAGAGCTGAAATCAGAGAGATTCTAAATTTTCCTAATGAAACTCTGAATGAGAAATATTTGTGGATGCCCTCGGATGTTGGTTCTTCAAAGTACGGGGCGTTCAAATATTGGAAGGAGAGGTTGTGGGGCAAGGTAAAAGGTTGGCTTGAGAAACTGTTCTCCTCGGCTGGCAAGGAGGTACTTGTTAAATCCACCACCCAAGCAGTTCCGGTTTATTCAATGTCCTGTTTCAAGCTGCCTAGGGGCCTGATAGAACAGTTGAACAAGTTGATCAGACAATTCTGGTGGGGATCAAAGGAAGGAAAAAGGAAACCGGCTTGGGTCTCGTGGAAAGAGATGACGAAACCGAAGCAGTTGGGAGGCTTGGGGTTTAAAGATTTTGAATTGTTCAATCTGTCACTCCTTGCCCGCCAAGCCTGGAGGATCATGCAAATGCCGGAGTCTTTGTCCGCTAGGATGCTGAAGGCAATTTATTTCCCGGATTCAGATTTTCTTTCGGCAAATGTGGGGAACCACCCCTCGCAGATTTGGACGTCGATCCTAGAAGGAAGGGATATTCTGAAGACGGGATTGATAAAGCGCATCGGAAACGGGAGAACAACGAGAATACGGGAGACCAATTGGCTCCCGCAGGAGGCAATTATGAGACCAATAGTATGTTTGGCTTTGAATTCGCCAGAGTTTGTACATGAAATAATAGACGGTTCGACAGCCTCGTGGAATAGAGATATGGTTGATCAACTTTTCCTTCCAGTAGACATGAATCTCATCTTGGGGATCCCTCCAAGCACCAGAAATATTGAAGACCGCTGGGAGTGGGCTCACGAGAAGAAAGGAAACTTCAAAGTGAAGGCGGCATATTGGATGCTGGTTATGACGAAGAACCGCAGGGAGGACAGGTTAGAGAACCGTCCTGCACAATCTGATGGGGCGGCAGCAGCAGCGTCTTGGAGGGAGCTCTGGGGCTGTCAGGTACCGGGGAAGGTCCGACATTTTATGTGGAGGCTGGTGAAACACTCAATCCCGACGGAAGATGTTCGTATGAAGAGAAAGATGACCATCACCGAAAATTGCCAGGTTTGCGGGTGCCCAGATTCATGGATACATTCTCTCCTTGAATGTAACATGGCGAGAGAAGTATGGGCGCTGGAAGAAAATGACGTCTACGAGCATCTATCTGCGATTAGGGTCTCAAGTGCTAAGTCCTGGATTAATGTAACACCCTCGGTGTCGAGCTACAGTGATCACTTTTTATTAATGACTAAGCTCAGTGATTAACCATGACTTGATTATCATTGAATCAAGTCTTTTTCAAACCCCTTTGAAAAAAAAAACAATGTGGATATAAAATTGAAACCAAAAATGTTGCAAACAATTTTATTAAGTGCATAATAATCATTAGGTCATATTAAAATAATAGTTGGTATCTATTACAATGTTTAAATATTTTAAACATTTCAAACCGTAGCAAAACAGCCACCTTTGTTCCATTTTAAATAAAACAAAATTTCAAATGAATTTATTAGGTGGCCAAACTTTTTGTGGCAGCATATTAAATTATAATATAAATATTGGAGCAATTCTCATATTTTACAAAAATCAAATGTGACTAAACAAATAGAAAACATAAAAAAAGGAAAACGAAGGATATAAAAAAAACTAAACAACGCCCTGGGCAGGGCTCCCCCATTGGGCCAAGCCACCTTCACCCCAGCCCAGCACGGCCCAACCCCTCCCCTCACTCGTCTTCCTACCCTGTTCACGGGGGGGTCGTGGCGTGCATCCCGCGGTGGTGCCGCGGCCACGCCATGGAGGCCATCTACCGGCTAGCCGGCAAGGTTAAGACCCCCGTGCGCCTCCAGAAACCCTAGGGCGCCCCCACTCCTCTTCCTTCTCGCCCCGCCTCGCACTGTGCCAAGATTTCCCGAGCCGCCCGTGTATATCCCGTCGCCGGCCGCCATGCTCGATGCGGCCAACGTCGACGGATCGGTGCCCGAGCATGTCCAGGCGCTGCATCTCCGTCGTCCTCATCAAAATGTGCAAGGAATCGACTGGAGCCGCATCCTGGCCGACGCCCCCTTCACCTATTCACCCAGCGGTCGCCGGCGCCATTGACGCCGATTGGCTCCACCTCGACTACCTCCAGCATCCCTGAGACCTCCTCGAGATCCCCTGTGAGCCCACGCACCCCCCAAACCCCTTCCATCCCTTTGTCCTGTCCCGTAGCACCATTGCCGCGGTTTCGAGCTCCGACCGCCACTTGTGCTCCCCGTGGCCGTCGAGTAGGGCCTCCTTGGCGTCAACCACACGCACCCTTGGATGCGCAACTGGACGCGCGTTCGATTCCCCCCTTACGCTTGTGTTTTCGTCTCCGGAGTGGCCGCGACGACCTCGTCGAGCTCCCTGCGCCCGCCGTCTGCCATGGCTGGCACGCATCGGCCGGCCATCGTGGCCGCGCCCCTGCCCTCTGCAGTGCTTGCGCACGCGTGCGTGACCACAACCCCCGCCCACCCCCTCCGCGGCCCCTCCTCCCCTTCTCGTCGGAACGCCCTCACCGCCATCCTACGGCTCGTCTCCGGCGTGGTAGTCTCGTGGCTTGGGCCACTGCCATGTGGGGCCAGCCCGGTTTAGATTAGGGGTTAATCCCCTGGTTGAATTAACCCCCCCCAGCTAATCCCTCTACCCCAATGACATGTGGGCCTCCCCCGCCTAACTAGCAGATTAAAACAAATCTAATAACCCCCCTAGCCTATTACATGTGGGCCCCTGGCTCTCTAAAAATATATAAAACTAGTTATTGAGCACTTAGGTCAATGACACATGGGTCTCATCTGTAAGTCCTTTTGTTTTATTAAAATAAGTTGTTGTTGAGGGTATGACATGTGGGTCCACTGGATTTTTAGAATTAATAAAACCATTTTTTTAACTGTGAGGCTGACCAGTGGGTCCCACTGGTCAGGTTTGACCAGTCAACTGTTCTGGATAATGTTCCGATTTAATAATAAAAATAAATTAGAAATTGATTTAAAATGATTTAAACTTTGAATTTGAATATCTTTTAAACCGTAAGTCAGATTCAAAAACTTTATACATGAAAATTGATCAGAAAAATATAACGAATAGGGATACGCTATCCGTATGTCTACCCCACCCCCTAACACACCAATCATCGACATTTCTCCCTCCGGGCCGTCTGTCCGATGATTTGTCCGGTACTGATAAAGTATCCGGATGAATTTATTTCGAACATGAAAGTTGTTCGGAATAGTTCAACTAACACGGATACACCCCCTTGTGTTTGTCGGATGTCCACGACACCTTCGGCATGAACCCTTCCCCCTCCGGACATCCTGTCCGGTAATCACCCGGAGCCGGTAGTTCATCCCCGGATGAATTCCCGCTCTAAGCAATGTGCTTTGCACTGCGTTAGAACACCGTTAACATTTCATCTGTCATGTCATGCATATGTTTGTATATTATTGCTGTGTATTTACTGTTTCCTCCCCCCCTTAATCTCCGGTAGACCCCGCTGCTACCGCCGACTACACCGCTGCCGCGTACGACTACTTCGTCGACGACCCTACCTCTACCGCCGAGCTTCCAAGCAAGCAGAGCCATTCTCTTCCCCAGATATCGCCTACCTTTCCGTACTTTCTTGCACTAGGCATTGTTACTGTTGCTGCTACGTTACAATCCTATTCAATTGCATAGCTTGATTTTGTCGCCCCTTGAGGTACCTTTCTTATCCTATGCTGCCTGTTATAATTATGCATATATTCAGCAGTGAACCCTGCGCATTGTTAGCTAGGACTAGATAGCGGGCCGTGATCACTCAGGGGGGTGAACACGGATACAATATATACAACTGCACAGGTACAGTACAAAGCAGACACCGCCAAGGGCCCCTATCTGGGTTATGCCTAGTCACCTCAAGTGTGAGCTATCAAGGAGTAATCCTTGTACTCCACTCGAGGCTGACTTTGTCTTGCCGCCATAGGGTCCTGAACAGCGGTTGTCCTTAAGGTAAGAAGTCGGGCGACCCAACGGTGCCCGCGAGCGGTATATTTTCGGGAACGACAGGGAGGGTACGACCGACGTTACTGGCGTGCTTGGCCCCTGCTCGTATCTCGCGAGAGTTACCAAACCACGCAAAAGTCGAGCTCTACCAAGAGCACACGCGAGACAAGGTAAGGAGACGGTTCACGTTGTCGGTAACCGCGCGCTTTGACGGGACGACAGGGCAGGCCCCAACGTTACCGGTGGGCCTTGTTGTTGTTCGTTGTCCGTTGTGTTGTTAGTCAGACAGCGATAACGGTTGTCTGCGAGATAATATTAAAATGCTAAATGGTTCGGTGGATGACTTGAGAGACCCGTTGGTCTGTACGCACTACCTACACGTGGGATTACGGTGTGGGCCCTCCGCGTCGTAGTTCGTCAGAAAGCTCTTCAGACGTCAGCAGTACCGCGGCCTGATCGCCGGGAAGTGGTCTTGTCTTTTTGCTGCAGCAGGTGTGTTTGGATTTTCTTTTGCTTCACCGGCCAGACTCGCACCGTGCAGGAGCGTGCAAGGGTGAGGGACCTAGACCCCTTGGAGCATAGGATATAGTCCGGCGGATGGCCTCTCTGTTGAGCCTAGGATGGGCTGCGTCGTGTCGGATAGCCTCGGTGGGGCGTTCCCTAACAAGGTTCACGTCACCCTGGAGATCCGAGCGTGCAGGCTGAACAGTAGTGCACCCCTGCAGGGAGTTTAATCTATTCGAATAGCCGTGTCCACGGTAACAAGACGTTTTATGCTGAAGCTGGATCTTACCACTAGAAACTATTACTATTAACCTGTATGGTTCCGGGTCTTCTTCCTCGCAGGGAGTCGAGGAGGGGAACTCGGAGGCATTATTATTATCAATCATTACAACTTATATTATTCAATGTTGCAGCAACTTCTGCTTCATTGTTACTTTATTGCTTTATATGAACTGTTGGCTGTTTCTCATCTCATGCTGCAAGACATCGTCAGAAGATGCTAGTCTTCGATAGGCCTAGCCTCTTATCCTTATTCTAATTTCTATCTTGCAGTCCACTATATATACAGCCTCCCTTTTTCCGTTGATACAAATGCATAATGCTTAGTAGCGGACGTAAGACTCACGGATATACTAGATACTCACCTTTGCTTTATTTCCCCTTTTATGTTTTGCCTGATCGGCCACTGCAGTCGACGTTGGAGCCCAGGAGCAGGAGTACCCCGGAGGCGGATACTACTACGTCGAGACCCCCGCTGACCAGGACCAGGAGTAGTTTCGGAGGCTCCCAGGCAGGAGGCCTTGCCTTTTCGATCTGTATCTCAGATGTTATTTGTGCTAGCCTTCTTAAGGAAAAACTTGACTAACTATGTCTGTACTCAGATATTATGGCTTGTATAACTTATGTATTCGGGTCCGCGTGACCCCCTTTATTGTAACATATTGGTTTATCCTTTTGTGTTTAGTGTTGTGCTGTGATATTCTCACCGTGGCACCCTAATCTTAGCCGTGTACCCTGCGTGTATGATTACTGTACACGGATTGATTTTGGGGGCGTCATAAGTTGGTATCAGAGCCGACTGCCTGTAGGACACCCCTTCCAACTCCTTGGTCGAAGTCGAGTCTAGTCTTTGCCAAACTACTTTACTAACAGTGTCGTGTGGCTTATCGGCCCACGTCGCAAACTGGGTGGAATTAGGATCTTTTTCTCCGCATCTTTACTCTGGGACTCTGATCTCTCTTCTCTTTCGGGTTAAAGATATTGCTAACTCTGACATTAGGTTCTCGTGACTATTTCCTCCCAGAGAGCCCCTCATTACAGATGATCGATGGCTACACGAGAAGATACCGAAGATTACTCTCCGATAAAAATCCCGAGACCTTATGTGCCGATCACCTTTACAATTCCCTGCCACCGATAAGTCTGTATGTATAACCACATACACCTTCCATTCATCCATTCAATCCCAGTTGCTCTTGTGTTCACAAGATGCATCGAAATACTTTCCGTTGTTTCGGAAATCCTTATGCATACTGCCTTGCAGCTTCTTTTCACACTGCGGATAATTCCTTGCGTTTACCGAGGATCCGTTCATCCCCAGTGGTTCCTTTGATTCCAAAAATACTCTGAAATACTATTGGATCTCGCGACAATCCTCGGCAGCCTACTGCTTTGGAGATTCTTCTACCTGCTTGCACTATGATTTAATCTCGTTTGTCTTGTAGTCTTTGATGACCTCCCTTGGCATTGCCATTCTGATCTGTTGAATCATCGTGTGTGCTAGTGCACGCAATCATCAGTTGATCCCTATGAATTCATTCTTCCGGCTCAGACGTCATTCCGGACATGAGCTGGTTCACGGTAAATCAAATCTTGATTGGATAACCGTCAAGCTTCTATTCAACTTATTCATGTTTGCTCGATGTATATGAATCGAATACACCGATATGGAAGTCATAATCCCTTTGTACTTAAGTATCGAATTATTCCGATGCTTCTATCATCCGATGCCTTTGTATTCTTTCTTCTTATGGGTGAGTACCGGTAATCATGCCAGACTCTCTGAACGCCACCTGACCTTTTTGGTGGATTACTACCTGCCATCCCCTTGTGTCCTAAATCATTGAAGAGCTTCCCGTGATACGAAATGCCTTTGGCGAACGGTATCATCTGGTCCGTTTCATCAACCTTCTGCTTTCAAACTTGTATTTCTCTTGTTACTGTTGATTGTCGTATATATTCGTAAAAATGTCCCTATGGGTTGTATCTATGTTTCATCCATCTGTGTGAACCCATGAACTTCTACGGGTCATACCCTACTGGTGTTATGCCAGATAAAAAAATTTAACGCTACAAATTCATCGACAACGAGAAGTGAATGAAAGGCTATGCATTGAAGAAGTGGGAGTCGACCTTGAACTTGTGTTCATGCCCATGGATACTATGTAGAACTTATCATGAAATCTTCTGGTAAAAGTAATAGTCCCCTAGGTGGAAATTATGCCGCACCTATGGTCTGCCATTCTACCTTCGAGTATTACTCCTGGTATCTTGAGGATATCATGCCTTTGCACTACATCTTATGAATCTTGATGTAAAAAGACCTATCCCTGTCATAGCCATTTCATGGTTCTGGGTTGTCGTCGACCGAGAACACCGAATACTTTTGCTTCACCATTCCTTTTTGCTTGATGTCGCCGTTGTTCGATGGTATTTTATTGAAACCTTTTTGACGTGATGTGTCGTGGTCATCATCGATATCTTGGCTTCTACCAAGTGTTAATTGAATTCGTGGTGAGAAATACCATCCTTACCCCTCGATGATTTGTGTTCTCATCGACAACATCCTTTGACTCCCTACCAATACAAACTTGGTCATATATCTTGCTCTGCTTTCCCTAGGGAAAGATATACACCTGTTACTTGTGTATAATCACATTTTCCTTTCCATTGGTCTGTTTAACCTTTCTTTTAATATAAATTATCCGAGCAGTGATATTTCCCTGCGGATGTAAACACTTCGGTGTACTACTTTGTCCGTACAACCTGTTACTACTGTTGATAACATTTCGGTAACCACTGATGGACGAGAACTTTACCTATTGGTCCGCCTCGTTTTAACGAGCAGGAAAATGGTTCTCTGCGTCCCTCGCCTTTTGTACTGATGTTGTTACCAACATAGTTGACAAGATGTTCTCCGACTTACCTTGCAACTTGATCGCATTGTTTGTCACCACCCTTTTTATTCAATGTGGGCCCATAACCCACAGTTCCACAGGATCGAAACCTGACTCTCTTGTACCTTTCTGTTCTCGGGATTATTCCTCATGCTTGACCTCATGTACCATTCACGAGTCATTTACCTTGTGATCTTCGGTTCGATATCAGACTCAGTGCTTATGCCTGATGCTCTGGACCCCTTTTATCCTCCATTATCATCGTCGAATGCTTGCATATCCGCTTGAGAACTTCTCATGCCTTCTTTTGTTTCTCTCGATGTATCTCCCTGAGTTTAACTTTTGAGATACTTTGTACCCCATTCCCTTCGACCATATCGGTCGATTAAGCTTGTACGGATCCGACCCCCTCAAGCTTGTACCCCATTCCCCCCTAACTTATTCGTAGGTACGATGCAGTAACGAAAGAAGGATAACAACTCGTTGAGATGCACCGATGCAGAGAAATGAAGACGTCAAAAAGAAGAATTAACTGCTTCGAGAAGAGCAACAAGAACCAGAAGACTCGTTAGAATACGAAACCAACGCTTTACCCCTTCCACTACCTTTTAATTCTCGGGACGAGAATTCCTTGTAGTGGGGGACATTTGTAACACCCTCGGTGTCGAGCTACAGTGATCACTTTTTATTAATGACTAAGCTCAGTGATTAACCATGACTTGATTATCATTGAATCAAATCTTTTTCAAACCCCTTTGAAAAAAAAACAATGTGGATATAAAAGTGAAACCAAAAATGTTGCAAACAATTTTATTAAGTGCATAATAATCATTAGGTCATATTAAAATAATAGTGGGTATCTATTACAATGTTTAAATATTTTAAACATTTCAAACCGTAGCAAAACAACCACCTTTGTTCCATTTTCAATAAAACAAAATTTCAAATGAATTTATTAGGTGGCCAAACTTTTTGTGGCAGCATATTAAATTATAATATAAATATTGGAGCAATTCTCATATTTTACAAAAATCAAGTGTGACTAAACAAATAGAAAACATAAAAAAAAGGAAAACAAAGGATATAAAAAAAAACTAAACAACGCCCTGGGCAGGGCTCCCCCATTGGGCCAAGCCACCTTCACCCCAGCCCAGCACGGCCCAACCCCTCCCCTCACTCGTCTTCCTCCCCTGTTCACGCGGGGGGGGGGGGGGGGGGGGGGGGGGGTCGTGGCGTGCATCCTGCGGTGGCGCCGCGGCCACGCCGTGGAGGCCATCTACCGGCTAGCCGGCAGGGTTAAGACCCCCGTGCGCCTCCAGAAACCCTAGGGCGCCCCACTCCTCTTCCTTCTCGCCCTGCCTCGCACTGTGCCAAGCTTTCCCGAGCCGCCCGTCTACATCCCGTCGCCGGCCGCCGTGCTCGATGCGGCCAACGTCGACGGATCGGTGCCCGAGCATGTCCAGGCGCTTCATCTCCGTCGTCCTCATCAAAATGTGCAAGGAATCGACTGGAGCCGCATCCTGGCCGACGCCCCCTTCACCTCTTCATCCCGCGGTCGCCGGTGCCATATACGCCGATTGGCTCCACCTCGACTACCTCCAGCTTCCCTGAGGCCTCCTCGAGATCCCCTGTAAGCCCACGCACCCCCCAAACCCCTTCCATCTCTCTGTCCTGTCCCGTAGCACCATTGCCGCGGTTTCGAGCTCCGGCCGCCACTTGTGCTCCCCGTGGCCGTCGAGTAGGTCGTCCTTGGCGTCAACCACACGCACCCTTGGATGCGCAACTGGACGCGCGTTCGATTCCCCCCGTTACGCTTGTGTTTTCGTCGCCGGAGTGGCCGCGACGACCTCGTCGAGCTCCCTGCGCCCGCCGTCTGCCATGGCTGGGATGCATCGGCCGGCCATCGTGGCCGCGCCCATGCCCTGTGCAGTGCGTGCGCACGCGTGCGTGACCACAACCCCCGCCCACCCCCGCCGCGGCCCCTCCTCCCCTGCTCGTCGGAACGCCCTCACCGCCGTCCTACGGCTCGTCTCCGGCGTGGTCGTCCCGTGGCTTGGGCCACTGCCATGTGGGGCCAGCCCGGTTTAGATTAGGGCTTAATCCCCTGGTTGAATTAACCCCCCCCCCCCCCCCCAGCTAATCCCTCTACCCCAATGACATGTGGGCCTCCCCCGCCTAACTAGCAGATTAAAACAAATCTAAAAACCCCCCTAGCCTATTACATGTGGGCCCCTGGCTCTTTCAAAATATATAAAACTAGTTATTGAGCACTTAGGTCAATGACACATGGGTCCCATTTGTAAGTCCTTTTGTTTTATTAAAATAAGTTGTTGTTGAGGGTATGACATGTGGGTCCACTGGATTTTTAGAATTAATAAAACCATTTTTTTAACTGTGAGGCTGACCAGTGGGTCCCACTGGTCAGGTTTGACCAGTCAACTGTTATGGATAATGTTCCGATTTAATAATAAAAATAAATTAGAAATTGATTTAAAATGATTGAAACTTTGAATTTGAATATCTTTTAAAACGTTAAGTCAGATTCAAAAACTTTATACATGAAAATTGATCAGAAAAATATAACGAATAGGGATACGCTATCCGTATGTCTACCCCACCCCCTAACACACCGATCATCGACATTTCCCCCTCCGGGCCGTCTGTCCGATGATTTGTCCGGTACTGATAAAGTATCCGGATGAATTTATTTCGATCACGAAAGTTGTTCGGAATAGTTCAACTAACACGGATACACCCCACTTGTGTTTGTCGGATGTCCACGACACCTCCGGCATGAACCCTTCCCCCTCCGGAAATCCTGTCCGGTAATCACCCGGAGCCGGTAGTTCATCCCCGGATGAATTCCCGCTCCGAGCAACGTGCTTTGCACTGCGTTAGAACACCGTTAACATTTCATCTGTCATGTCATTCATATGTTTGTATATTATTGCTGTGTATTTACTGTTTCCTCCCCCCCTTAATCTCCGGTAGACCCCGCTGCTACCGCCTACTACACTGCTGCCGGGTACGACTACTTCGTCGACGACCCTACCTCTACCGCCGAGCTTCCAGGCAAGCAGAGCCATTCTCTTCCCCAGATATCGCCTACCTTTCCGTACTTTCTTGCACTAGGCATTGTTACTGCTGCTTCTACGTTACAATCCTATTCAATTGCATAGCCTGATTTTGTCGCCCCTTGATGTACCTTTCTTATCCTATGCTGCCTGTTATAATTATGCATATATTCAGCAGTGAACCCTGCGCATTGTTAGCTAGGACTAGATTGCGGGCCGTGATCACTCAGGGGGGTGAACACGGATACAATATATACAACTGCACAGGTACGGTACAAAGCAGACACCGCCAAGGGCCCCTATCTGGGTTATGCCTAGTCACCTGAAGTGTGAGCTATCAAGGAGTAATCCTTGTACTCCACTCGAGGCTGACTTTGTCTTGCCGCCATAGGGTCCTGAACAGTGGTTGTCCTTAAGGTAAGAAGTCGGGCGACCCAACGGTGCCCGCGCGCGGTATATTGTCGGGAACGACAGGGAGGGTACGACCGACGTTACTGGCGTGCTTGGCCCCTGCTCGTATCTCGCGAGAGTTACCAAACCACGCAAAAGTCGAGCTCTACCAAGAGCACACGCGAGACAAGGTAAGGATACGGTTCACCTTGTCGGTAACCGCGCGCTTTGACGGGACGACAGGGCAGGCCCCGACGTTACCGGTGGGCCTTGTTGCTGTTCGTTGTCCGTTGTGTTGTTAGTCAGACAGCGATAACGGTTGTCTGCGAGATAATATTAAAATGCTAAATGGTTTGGCGGATGACTTGAGAGACCCGTTGGTCTGTACGCACTACCTACACGTGGGATTACGGTGTGGGCCCTCCACGTCGTAGTTCATCCGAAAGCTCTTCAGACGTCAGCTGTACTGCGGCCTGATCGTCGGGAAGTGGTCTTGTCTTTTTGCTGCAGCAGGTGTGTTTGGATTTGCTTTTGCTTCACCAGCCAGACTCGCACCGTGCAGGAGCGTGCAAGGGTGAGGGACCTAGACCCCTTGGAGCATAGGATATAGTCCGGCGGATGGCCTCTGTATTGAGCCTAGGATGGGCTGCGTCGTGTCGGATAGCCTTGGTGGGGTGTTCCCTAACAAGGTTCACGCCACCCTGGAGATCCGAGCGTGCAGGCTGAACAGTAGTGGACCCCTGCAGGGAGTTTAATCTATTCGAATAGCCGTGTCCACGGTAACAAGACGCTTTATGCTGAAGCTGGATCTTACCACTAGAAACTATTACTATTAACCTGTATGGTTCCGGGTCTTCTTCCTCGCAGGGAGTCGAGGAGGGGAACTCGGAGGCATTATTATTATCAATCATTACAACTTATATTATTCAATGTTGCAGAAATCTCTGCTTCATTGTTACTTTATTGCTTTATATGAACTGTTGGCTGTTTCTCTTCTCATGCTGCAAGACATCGTCAGAAGATGCTAGTCTTCGATAGGCCTAGCCTCTTATCCTTATTCTGATTTCTATCTTGCAGTCCACTATATATACATCCTCCCTTTTTCCGTTGATACAAATGCATAATGCTTAGTAGCGGACGTAAGACTCGCGGGTATACTAGATACTCACCTTTGCTTTATTTCCCCTTTAATGTTTTGCCTGACCGGCCACTGCAGTCGACGTTGGAGCCCAGGAGAAGTAGTACCCCGGAGGCGGATACTACTACGTCGAGACCCCCGCTGACCAGGACCAGGAGTAGTTTCGGAGGCTCCCAGGTAGTAGGCCTTGCCTTTTCGATCTGTATCTCTGATGTTATTTGTGCTAGCCTTCTTAAGTCAAAACTTGACTAACTATGTCTGTACTCAGATATTATGGCTTGTATAACTTATGTATTCGGGTCCGCGTGACCCCCTTTATTGTAACATATTGGTTTATCCTTTTTTGTTTAGTGTTGTCCTGTGATATTCCCACCGTGGCACCCTAATCTCAGCCGTGTACCCTGCGTGTATGATTACTGTACAAGGATTGATTTTGGGGGCGTCACAATTAATGAGATTATCAGTTCCATGAGCAAAAAGGGAGCCGCATCGGTCTTCATCACAATGTGGGAAATATGGCATGCACGAAGGAAGCTTATTCATGAAGATACCCATCAGAGTCCGCTGTCCACTCATATGTTCATATGCAACTTCATCAGGGACCTCGAGATTGTTTCTTCTCCCCCTACGAGGGCTAACGGACCCATCAGGGGTGTGGCTCGGCGAGGGTGGCAGCCGCCTAGCGTCGGGGTGGTGCATATCAGGGTTGATGGTGGGGTCTCCAGGAATGGGGAGGTGGGTGCAGTGGCGGCAGTATGTCGTGATCACAAGGGTACGTATGTGGGCTCGTCAGCGGCAGTGTACCCGGGGATCACTGATCCGGCTTGTTTAGAGATGATGGCGTGCAGAGAAGCGCAGGCTCTAGCTCAAGACCTTAATTTCACAATAATTGTCATCTCAGGCGATTCGAAGAACACAATCAATGATATCCGGGAGAATAGTGGTGGCAAGCATAGCATGATCACTTCATAGATTGTAAAGAACGTAAGCTTGTTTGAGTTTTGTATTTTCATTTGGGAGGGGAGAAACTATAATCCCGATGCACATGGCTTAGTTAATTTTGCGTCTAGTTTAAATCAAGGTAGGCATTTATGGATAGGAGATCCACATGACCCAACATGTATTCCGAGAGTGTTGGTCGTGAATGAATGAGAAGTGTCCTACCCCTAAAAAAAGGAGTTTACCTTGGACTAATAAATTGACTCGGCCATGCAATGTACTGGAAGCAGATTACCACAAGGCAAAAAATGGCTCTTTCACATGATGGAAGTTTTGACTCACGAGGCGTTTGTTAAGGTATCAGTTACAATGTGGGCAATCTGGTCTTCCCGGAGGAAAGCTATACACGAAGGAGACTTTCAGAGCCCGAACTCAACGCATCGCCTCCCTCCAGGAGACCAAGGGGCGAACCCTAGCCCTCGCGCACCGCCACCCCCTCCTTCCTCCTCCCGCCCCTCGTCGCCCCCAGAGGCCGCCTCCGGAACAAGCCGTGCGGCGCCGGTGAAGGGTGCAGCGGGGATCTCCGCCTCGACTCACTCCGATGCAGTCCTGGAGGGTTCGTCTGCTCGCTTTGGGACCCTCGCCGCGGCGACCCGTCGGCTCACACCTCCGTGGTTGTCCTCGCCCTTCTCGCGCCCCTCCAGCGCGGCGGCGGCGGTCCGGCGGTGCCCCTCCGCCAGCATCCACCCCCTTGCGCTGTTGTCGGAAGATGTCTTTGGGCTAGCTCCGCGGTGGAAGGGCTGACGGTGGTCCTAGGGTTTCTCTGACGCCAAGACGATTTGGCCAAAGTGTCGGGTTTCGGAAGGCTCCGCCAGCGATCTCCCAATGGCGTTCATTGCCTAGAGATTGCTGGATCGGATGGTATTTGGTCGTGCAGAAAAAATCGGCGCGAAGGTCTACTCTGTTGCCATCATGGGAAAATCCATGGTGAAGTCAGAGGGAGAATGTCATGGAAGCTGTGATCGGAGGACTGGCAATGGTATTTGGAGCCTTTGCGTTGATGAGGAACTGGCTCGGGGTTTCAGGAATCGTGGCAGCAGTATGTAAGCGGGGGCGACAACACAGGTGAAGTTCAAAGTCCTACCTTTCAGGGTGAAAATCCAAGGTCTCGCCTTAATTGGTTGTGCCTAGCAATGGGCTTGCCGAAGATATTGTTCTGAGAGCGGGGACTATCTTCAGGGTGAAAACCCAAGGTCTGGCCTGAATTGGTTGTGCCTGGCACTTACCTTCTTAAAGGTGTTTCTTTTGAAGAATTGGACATCAGATGTTGGCTTGGTGGTGGTTATGATGCGGCTGCGAGGATTGTACCTCTATAGCGGGAATTTTCTTTTTCTTTTTTCTCTTTTTTTTGATTGGCTGAGTGCATCCATGGTGCCTTTTGGGCATTGTGTAGTTGCAGAGACCGGGTGTAATTGGTATCTCTTTGATATTAATATATTCTCCTTTTTAAAAAAGAGCCCGAGCTCAACTGCCTTAATACATTACATCAGCGGTACATATATGTTTGAGTACAGACTACAATCAAATGTCTAGTGGAAAAGGTAAAAACACCATTCCAACGTCCACATAGGTCCAGGCTCTCCGTCGGGATCCGTCTAACTAGTCGTCGTCGTGTCTCCGCGAAGGCGTGCAGAAGAAGGGTCGTTGAGCTCCTCTTAAGTCCACGATCATTTGCATAACGTACATAAAGGAGAAAAGAAGGGGTGAGCTATATCAACAAGTCTTGTAACTAACTTCCCACGGTAAGATGGGGGTAGTGGTTGAGGTTGCAGCCGCACTAGCATTATATAAGTGGCTAACGATCTATTTAGAGTAAGATGAGAACCAAGCATTCGATGAGAAATCACCTCCAACAAGTCTTGCTATTAGCTACTTACGCAAACATAACACCTCACCTATCCTTGTCCTCCCCTTCGCATCCCGACGAAGAAGAAGCAGTCAAGGCACACACACGTTGATCAAGTTCTTAAGATTATCTCAGTTGTTGTTTTCTATGAATAAGGAGTAGGTCCCAAGTCGCCCATAACTGTGGACACTGCTTCTCGAAAAGATTTAACCCGGCAGGGGTGTACCAACTGCCCATTATAAGCTCCGCATGTACGCCAGTTCTCTTAGTCATGCCCGTTAAAGACACACATTGAAGAGTTGTTCCGAGAGATCCGAACATCATAGTCCTTCTAACTAACAACGAAAAAATTCAGGTGGCCCTCGGTAAAGACGACACCCGATACCAGTGTCGTCCGAGCTCTGGATCTGACTCCACCATCTTGCGTCAGCCTCGTGATGGATAGAACTGAGTCCCAACTTAGCCATCCGCAAACGCTGTAAAGGTTTGGACCAACGGGGAATTCCACCCCACTGGCCCGCATGAACCTATTCTGAGAACCCGTAGGCCCCTTCCCGCCTCTCCTACTACGATGCAAATGGAAAACCTACTCAGGCCACAACTATAAATGTTTGAAGCTAGGTAGGTAAGAAGAGGGGACCCCAAACAATCCCACACGCGGTTAGGAACGCTCGTCAAGATACACAATAACCGGAACTCGGGTCCTAGGTGACTCGAATGGAACAATACGTGGAGGCGGGATAGCTTAGACCATCCATCCTTTGTCGAATATAGTCAACATTATAATAATCATATCATACACAACAATATAATAATGGCATAGCCCAATCCGAGGAGTAACAAGATAATAGCTGATAGCATCCTAAGCATGCATACTAAGCAGTGGTTAAGAAAAACAAAGTACATGGCCAAACAATTGTTTGCTAGGATGTGGAGGACATGGCTGTTTGAGTTTATTTGAGAGGCATAAATATGAGGTGGTAGGATCAAGCAATCGTTCTATCCTATACCTAGGCACAAGTGAGCTGAAAGTTATAATCATGATATATGCTCCCCCTTACCTAATGAGAAGACGAAACCGACGGTGTAGTCGATCGCAAGCTCGCATCGTCTCCGTAGGTAACCGCGGGAGCACACAAGAAGGAAACACTGGAAAGGCAATCGACGAGCAAGCATCTATTACTACGTGGCAATCACGAGTAAGAAAAATCAAGAAGGAAACATGAGACAACGCACTACGGTATCACATCTATCGTCGAGAGCAGTTACTAACAGGTTAAGTGCAGTACTCGTCACACACGACGATACCACACAATTAGAATGGTTCAAGTTGTTTAGCTACACAACACGATCAAAGGTTGTTAACATCGAATCTCACACAAGCATGGCGTGTCACACAATCATGGCAAGAGGTGAAACATAAAGTAAACTATCTATGCTAATCGATTTAAGTGAGGCACTATCCTACACATGGTATATCACTAAGTACCCCACGACAATTTAAGCATTTGGTACAGTTCTTCCCTAAACCATATTTTATATTGATTAGCAACATCAAACAATAGCATAAACACAATCTAGATGAAATTCTAGTCAAGTTACATATAAAGTACATTTTTATCAGAGCAACGGTTAAAAAGTTATGGCATATTACATTTACAGTGGCAAGGGCTGTAGATAGCAGGTAAACAGCATGTAAACAAGTTCAAACATGGCAAAGAGAAACATTTTATGAATCTACGCGAAAAATGGAGCAACTTTCATGTAGAAAGTGTCTCCATCCGAGCTACGGTGAAAAAGATATAGCCAACACCATAATATAACATTATTCTGCCATTTATTAATATACAAGAAATATTATATACGTCTTTGGGCTGAAACTGCACTAAAGGGCCTTTACACGTGAGCGCACGATAACTACCAGACGCCCATGGCGCTAAACAGAGACATGGGCGAATCCCAACTCGCAACACAACAATGGAATAAAAAAGAAGAAAAAGGCCGCTCACCATAGCTGGGCCAAGCCCAGTCCGGCTGTGGGAGAGGCATAGGTGGCAGTTGCCTGGGGTGAGGGGGCGTTGCAGGCCGGTTGGGGGCGATGGGCCACGAGGGTGCTCCTGGGTTGCTAGATTTGGGCCTGCAGGGTGCGCTGGCCCACATGGCACGCAAGCGAACGGACGAGGAAGCTCGTCCTCATCCTCTCCAGGACGACGACAGAGGCAGCGGGCGTTGACGCAGGCAACACGTGGTGCTTCGGCAAGAAGGGGCGGCAGATCCAACCGTATCTGGGAAGGGGAGGACCTGAAGGGGCGGCGACGCGAGCTTCTCCATGCCATGGCCATGGCGGCTTCGGCTGGGAGGAAGAGAAGGAGAGAGGTGAGGAGAGGAGAGGAAAGGGGAGGAGTGGGAGGCGCACGAGGGGTGCCGACGTGACCTGGGGGAGCAGCCGCGCCGCGGCGGCTGCTCGTCGGGGTGGCGCGACGGCGGGCCAGAGGAGGTGGCCGCGGGCGTAGGATCTCCTCGGGATGAGAGGCTGGCGGTTGGGACTCTCCATCTGATGACATGGCACGTTGAGGGTCGGTTGATCGGAATCCCACGGTTGAGCTCGCAGGTGGGAGTTCTCCAGATCTGAGGGGAGGTGGGGATTGGGTGTGCATGGATTTTGAGGCAGGGCGGTGGCTGGGTTAGGTGAAACCCTAAACTGTCTTAGGGTTTGCTGCTAAAAATGGCAGGGGGATCTGCCATTAATAGACAGGGGGTAGGTGGGCTAACCGATGACAAAAATACCCCTGGTATTATTACCCGCTTCTCCGTTACACGTTTCTGACCGCACAAGCTCTGTCCGACCTATGATTCAGATGAAACCTCGAACCACGCGCTCTGCGCTGCGAGCCGGTCACTTCTACCTCACTTTGAAACCGTTCCGAGAAATTTTTCTGGCGCCCAATAAAATTATACATTTAATTAATAAATGGGTTTTTTTTTCCTTCCGATGGCGATGGTTGTTCTTCTGCCAGAAGATGCGACGGTGCTTGGGTGATATCGGTGTCGCAAAAGGTCGTGTGCCATGGTGGAAAGGTTCGGTCACGCTTGCCGGTACGTGAAGGAAGGGGAAATATAATCACGAATCAATAAATCGGTGAAGAAAATACTACAAACAATGCTACAAATCAACAAA
Organism: Bromus sterilis; assembly: GCA_950022295.1. Lineage (NCBI taxonomy): Eukaryota > Viridiplantae > Streptophyta > Magnoliopsida > Poales > Poaceae > Bromus > Bromus sterilis. Next base: position 234,550,186 of record OX465595.1, on the reverse strand, counting down.
ATAATATAGCAAACAATTTTTTTAATTAGGGTAGAATTCTCGGGATGTTACAATACAACCCCACCAACAAGGGATCTCGTCCCGAGATCCTGGACGATCCGGGGGAGAGGGGGGGGAGAGAAAAGAGAGACGACGTTCCTCAACACCACCAACAAGAGGCTCTGCCCCATGTCGAACGATCAATCTCCGTCGAGAAACTTTCCGTAGAGAGACGGCAACGTCGAAGAACGAAACCATCAGGCGTCAAGAGGAAGAACAACAAAGAGAACCAGATCAAAAAGATAGTGTTCCCACTCAAGATTGTGAAGACACTAGGCAAGAGGATGGAGGGCAAGGAATGACCATGATATACACCAGAGTCGGAGACGCTAAAGGTACTACAGTATTTACCAAACCTGAGATCGGAATCGACACAATACGCTTCAAGAAAGGCATCGTAACGGTTCCGAAACTCCACACACTCGAGATCCTAGAGTTTGAAAGGGGATAAGTTGAGATTAAAACACTTACGTCAATTGTCCTGTCGAGAGCAAGGGTAGAGATTAAAAAATTTCATACTTCCCGATAACTATCTCAGTAACTACAAAATAGTTTTTATCTAGACTCAACTTCGACTAGAAAAGGGATCCTACTGTCGGTAAGCCTCTGATACCATGTTGTAAGGCCCGATATGCGGTACTATTCTAGATCTAGATGTTTCCATCCAGATCCAGGGACGAAGCACATATTGGTCCCTCCGCGACATATCATATGACAATGCCATATGCCCCGGATTTCCATCATGGTATCACAACATTACAACTACAAGGACAAAACATCTCATACAATCGACATACAACTGCCTTAATACATTACATCAGCGGAAGATATATGTCAACAGACTACAATCAAATGTCTTGTGGCAAAGGTAAAACACACCATTCCCACGTCCACACGGGTCCAGGCTCTCCGCCGGGATCCGCCTAACTAGTCGTCGTCGAGTCTCCGCAAAGGCGTGCAGAAGAAGGGTCGTCGAGTTCTTCTGAAGTCCACAATCGTTTGCATAACGTATATAAAAGATAGAAGAAGGGGTGAGCTATATCAACAAGTCTTGTAACTAACTTCTCACGGTAAGATGGGGGTAGTGGTTGAGGTTGCAGCTGCACTAGCATTATATAAGTGTCTAACGATCTATTTAGAGTAAGATGAGAACCAAGCGTTCAATGAGGAATCGCCTCCGACAAGTCTTGCTATCAGCTACTTACACAAACATAACACCTAACCTATCCTTTTCCTCCTCTTCGCATTCCGACGAAGAAGAACCAGTCAAGTCACACACACGTTGATCAAGTTATTAAGATTATCTCAGTTGTTGTTATCTATGAACCGTGGACACGGCTTCTCGAAAAGATTTAACCTTGCAGGGGTGTAGCAACTGCCCTTTATAAGCTCCCCATGGATGCCGGTTCTCTCAGCCAGGCCCGTTAAAGGCACTCATTGAAGAGTAGTTCCGAGAGATCCGGACATCATAGTCCCTCTAACGAACAACGAACAAATCCGGGTGGCCCACGGTAAAGTCGACACCCTATACGAGAGTCGGCCGAGCTCTGGATCAGACTCCACCGTCTCGCGTCAGCCTGGTGGGGGATAGAACTGAGTCCCAACTGAGCCATCTGCAAACTCCGCTAAGTTTTGGACCAATGGGGAATTCCACCCCACTGGCCCACGTGAACCTATTCTGAGAACTTGCGGTCCCCTACCCACCTCTCCTACTACGATGCAAATGGAAAACCAGCTCTGGCCACCACTAGAAATGTTTGAAGCTAGGAAGGTAAGAAGAGGGGACCCCATACAATCCCACACGCGATTAGGCACGCTCGTAAAGAGACACAATACCCGAAACTCGGGTCCTAGGTGACTCGAATGGAACAAAGCGTCAAGGTGGGATAGCCTAGACCTTCCATCCTTCGTCAAATATAGTCAACATTATAATAATCATATCATACATAACAATATAATAATGTGATATCCCAATCCAAGGAGTAACAAGATAACAGTTGATAGCATCCTAAGCATGAATACTAAGAAGTGGTTAAGCAAGCAATGTACATGGACAAACAAAGGTTTGATGGGATGTGGGGGACATGGTTGTTTGGGTTTATTTGAGAGGCATAAATATGAGGTGGTAGGATCAAGAAATCGTTCTATCCTATACCCAGGCACCAGTGAGCTGAAAGTTATAAGCATGATATATGCTCCCCCTTACCTGATGAGAAGACGAAACCGAAGGTGTATTCGATGGCAAGCTCGCATCGTTTCCGTAGGTAACCGCGGGAGTACACAAGAAGGAAACACTGGAAAGGCAATCGACGATCAAGCAACTATTACTATGAATCAATCATGAGTAAGAAACATCACGAAGGCAACACGAGACAATGCACTACGGTATCGCATCTATCGTTGAAAGTGGTTACTAACAGGTTAAGTGGAGTACTCATCACACACGACGATACCACACATTTAGAATGGTTCAAGTTGTTTAGCTACACAACATGAGCAAAGGTTGTGAACATGGCATCTCACACAAGCATGGCATGTCACACAATCACGGCAAGAGGTGAAACATAAAGTAAACTATCTATGCTAATCAATTTAAGTGAGGCACAATCCTACACATGGTATATCACTAAGTACCCCACTACAATTTAAGCATTTGGTACTATTCCGCCCTAAACCATATTTTATTGAAACGACCCGGTCCCGAAGGGAACCAAGTCTACTGTGCTTCTGTGCTATCCCTGGATCAGTATGCTAGCACACACACAGTACTCGATGAAATACCATAAATCACAAGTCAAAAAGTAACGTAAGTACATGGTATTTATTACCTTATAGCCTTTGGGCTAGAATACACCGCAGAAACAAACAATACGTAAGTGGAGTCCCATCAACACCAACGGCAAAGTTGAGTGTAGACATCGTAACCCTACATCGCATCACTTACTCGTCATATACAATCCTGCAACACCGAAGGTTACAGCCCAAAATGGGTCAGTACTTTGAATGTACAGCAAGTTACTCCCAAAAGAATATATAACAGACCTATCTTCTACATGCAATTTGGCTGGTGGAAAAGCTCTAAGAGTTTCAGTTTGCATAAAGCTGATTTTGTCCTACTCAAAGAGTATCATAATAGTACTACAAAGCTCATAATATGATTGAATTGGTTTCTCCAAGTCAATCTATTCCCAAAGTTGATTAATCCCGATTTGATTAATTACAGATGATGAGATCCGTCAACATTCCCACTTCTAGATGCTCAAAGTCGTCTGTAACCGTGGACACGGCTAATCATGATCAGTTTGTACACTCTGCAGAGGTTTGTGCACTTTTCCCCACAAGACTCGACCACCTCCTTTTTAGTTCATCACACTGCATTTTGTATGGGAAACGGAAGGTCGAGACATGGTCTTTTAGAAGAGTTTCCCTCACTCTGGCGGTGCCCATCCCACCTACTCATAACTACGTTCGTAGCACCACCTAGTAAGAGTCACTACAACTAATCAACCAAGCCAGAGCCCATAATAGCTTGTGGCTGCACACGTATGCTTCTAGTTATGAAAAATATGATTGATCCCTTTAAGCCTGGCTGGCATTCCGCAGTGATTACTGGCCATCTCCAGGTCACTCAGGAAAATCCATTGGTTCCTCCAGGGTGCCCCCAACCATTCCACCCAAGTGGTTCATTAAGACTATCTTGGTCCTGTTTACTACTTAGTCGCTCATACCTCATAATGGATCACTTCCCAATCCACGTCTACTTAGAAAAGCAGTATAATTCTACACGGTGGCGACAATGATATAAGGTTTGGACCTACCTCAATGAACTGCTGGGTGTAATAGCATAGCATAATATATAATCCTATCAATGCATAATATTTAAGTTGGACTACAATGCATATCAAAAATATAGGTAATACTGGAGCATGATCAAAAGAGTAACTTGCTTGGATCCTGACGATGAAATATTTTACTCGTAGTCATCTCTCCATCTCGTTACAATATATCTAACAGTAAAAGAGAAACACTTCAACACACAACTCAATCCAAAGTGAAGATCCAAATAAGATACAATTACAACATAAATATTTAGCTATTATTATTAATAAACTAATTACTATGGCATGGACTGGTTGAGATAGGATCAAGTTGGATTGGATGGAAATATGATGGAAATCATATATCCGAGGATTGTAAAATCAATTGGATATGTTGGAGGTTGATTATAAAATCAATTGGATGGAGAGTATGTCAAACTCAGTTGGTTTGTCCATATGAATATTTGAATAGGAAATCAATTCTTGGATTGGATTCAAAAAGATCCGATAGAAATCGTGATGATCTTGTTGAGAAGATTGAATTTTTGTAGCCAAATTTGTATAAAAAAGAGATATAACTAAATGGAAGCTAAGACGAAGGTTTGAGGTCAAAATAGTGTATTTATATGATGGAAAGAATGTGAAAATTGTCCAAACAGAAAGATTTGATTTTAAGGATCAAATTTGATGAAGAAAATATTCCAAATAAATTATAGAATAAGATGTATATCAAATATACTCAAATTATAAAAAGAAATTTGAGTTAAATTTCGAATTATCAAAAGTGTAATATTACTGGAAAATAATAAACTACATTTTCCAAGGAATCCGGGGATATAAAATTTGTCGAAATCCGACTTACGGGCTAGAAGATATGAATTTTTGAAGTTTGGATATTTTTGCTAAAATGAATTACGGGATTAATAAAAGGATGCCACGTGGCGAGTTCTGATAGGTCCGCACCTATTCAATTTTTTACAAAAAAAATGATGAAAAAAGGGGAGAAAATCTTACCGAAGATCTCGCCGGAATTTTGGAAAAAGGTCTCTGGCGTCAACGAACAGCCGAACGGGGTAGAGGATGATTTGGGCGACTCGATGGACAAGGTTATAACTCCATGTTCGCCTTCGGATAGCCGAGAAGTTCCGCCGGAGTAGAGAAGAACGCATGAAGAGCACGATGACACAGACGGCGTGCTCCGGCCTTGCAATCGAGATGAAAAATATGTAACAACGGTGCGCAAAGGACCGGAGAAGAAACTAGAGGAAGAAATATGTCATAGGTACCTTCCATGGTGACGCAATCTTCATCGGAAGTGTGGATGTATCCTAACTCCGACGATGAATTGCTAACGAATGGGAGCATTTTGGAGAGGGACTTTCTGCGTGGGGATGTGTGGTTCAAAGGGGTCCTAGGGACGGTATTTATACGGTCATGGGAGGTCCATAAAGAAGAGTGAGCGAGATTTTGGAAATGGAGTTAATGACATTCATGGAGAAATAATTGGCATTAAAAGCGGGGTTTTGGAAATGGAGTTAATGGCATTTATGGAGAAATAATGGGCATTAAAAGCATTAAAGTGGGGTTTTAATTGCCCGAATGAATTCCTTATAATGTTCTACGATATAGACTTCATATGAAATCGGTCAAAGAATTAAGTAGAAGGAGGGGAGGAAGGAGTCCAGGTGCCATATACCTCGTTCTTTCTGTAATGAGTGACTCGTTCGTTCATAAACGTGAGAAAGAAGAAGAAGATATGAGTCTTAGTGGTAAATTAGGTGCAAGAGGGAAAAAGACAGAGGGGAAATAATTGAGAAATATGGGCTCGGCTCATATGATCTAGGATTTATATTTTCTAATATCTAACAACACTAATATTCTGGATTATCAAATCCCTCCAAATGGTAAAACCTATATATAGACTAAATAAAATATAGAGAGTATAGGAATATATTTCCCTCTCTGAATAAATTTTATAAATATAATTTTTTTCAACCAAAAATTATTGAAGGCATTATTAAATATTTCCAATACTATCTTTGGAGAAGTAATATTATCTCCTCTCATTGAATAATTGGAAATATTTAAACATCACCTACACGCAATATCAAATAAACTCCAAATTTAAAATAAGAATTCAAGAATGATTATGGAACCACAATAAATTTGAGAAAGTCATTTTATTCTCACTCTGGAATATTAAATTGTGGATCCTACCAAATTTCAAAAAGAGAAAAGAAAGAATATCATTCTTTGAATTTTTAATAAACTTGTAAACCAAACTTTTCATTATTGGATAAATGATTACCAAATTTTTGTAATAGATGGTTTTGTAAAGTTTTAAACAAGAACTCAAAAAGTTTTCATTTACCCCAAAAATCAAAAGAATTCAATCAATATTATATTATTTATTAACATTTCAAAATTTGGAAAATTTTGGTATGTTACAAACTACCACCCTTAAAAGAAATCTCGTCCTCGAGATTTGCAAAGGCTAGAAAGAAAAGGGTTAGGCTCGAGGATTTTTGGGTTACTTCCTCATGGTCTTAGCATAACATTACGAGGCTTGCAGTTTATCTTTCACTTCTCGTCTGAGGGATGTCTTCCACCGGTACAATTCCATATGCTTCCATTACTTAAATCATATCCTGGGCTCGTGGCTTTAGGCAACAATTCTGAACCTTAACCAGGGTGTGGTTCACATCATTTAGCCACCAGGGTGTTAGGAAACTACCACCCTTAGAGAAAGCTTATGGGGTCTTCAAAATCCTTCATTCCATGAAGGTTCTTCATCAAGCTTCTACAGATAAGAATCTGCATCTCCCCAAGGAACAAGTCTTGCAAATAAACTACATGGGTTCCAAAACTAACTATCGAGATGCTCATGGTGGTCAAAATAACTTCCAAATTAAGCTTCTTGAAAATCTTCTTGTTTTTTACTCACCGTACAACCTATGTTAGGCACGATGCCTATCTACAAGGGTAATGTGTCTTACCATTCTATGGTTTTAGGCTTGTCGCATCGAGTCTCTACTACGGGTTTTTTTGTCTCTCTGATTTACCAATCTAACATAAGAAGTATACAATAAGAGTCTTCGTTATGGGGGCCAATCCATCCCGTACTCAAATTATTACTTCATATGTAAATAGGTGAATCGCGTATTCTAACACTTAGTCTTTCTCACTCCTCCTAAAGAGGTCTTCACGTGCAAAACTAATAAAACCTTTTTGGGTGGCGATGATCCTACACTGTTTGTCCTCAAAACTTGCATCCATAGAATAGGGAACTTCCGTCTTCAACAATTGTGTTCTCCTTGCAAATGGGAGATTATTGTCCATTCTATATTTTGAATCCACTCTTCTACTTTGACTGGGTCATTGGTCTCATCAAAATAATTATGTCCATCCATGGGGTTTATGGTTGGTCAAAGAAGAGATAGATCTTTAGAGATAAGGGGACATGGATATCTACCTAACAATCATCAAACAACTAACATACATAATAGACTCATTTACTACGTTTTCGTCAGAAAGTCTTCATTACCTTCGATTCTTGCAAGTCTTCGATACGAGGGGTTTCATCGATGTGATGGTCTTCTGATATATCATCCGTTGCTCACACCTCTCAAGGTTGAATTAATAATAAAATTCTATGGAATAAGTATCCTAAAAACAAAAATTTAAATCTAACAATTCAAATGACACCAATCATTGAATCAACAGTGAAAACTTCGAGATAACTCCAAATATCGCTCATAAATTCATTCAAACAATTCCTATGGTACCTTCATGAGCTCGCATGGTCGGCGCACTACTCGCACTCTTTCGTTTATTTCTCAACTCTCATGGTGGGCTTGGATACTATTGGTATTGTGTGACATATTCCTTAACTTCTTCACAAGCATCTTAGTCTTGGATGTATCCAATTCTTCTATGGGTCTTGAGTAATCTTGGTATCTTCAGAGTCTTCAAATTCTTCGATTCTTCCATACTTCCATACTTCTAATTCACGTTGAAAACATCTATTCTCCGAAATGGTCTTGGGTTGTCGAATATATTGTCCTTCTCGAAGTAATATAAAAAAATCCTTCTAAGTGGACAAAGTGGCATTGGTATAGTCTAACTTGTTTGCGGTAAGAGGGAGTGTTTGGTAAACTAAGAAAAGATGAGTAGTAATGATTTTTTTTTCAAAATAATATTTTTAGAGAGTATACTTCCTAATGGCTTTTCAGTTTCTAGGGTCACGACCTACAGTCAACATGTGCTCTGATACCATCTTGTAACGACCCGGTCCCGAAGGGAACCAAGTCTACTGTGCTTCTGTGCTATCCCTGGCTCAGTATGCGAGCACACACACAGTACTCGATGAAATACCATAAATCACATGTCAAAAAGTAACGTAAGTACATGGTATTTATTACGTTATAGCCTTTGGGCTAGAATACACCACGGAAACAAACAATACATAAGTGGAGTCCCATCAACACCAACGGCAAAATTGAGTGTAGACATCGTAACCCTACATCGCATCACTTACTCGTCATATACAATCCTGCAACATCGAAGGTTACAGCCCAAAATGGGTCAGTACTTTGAATGTACGGCAAGTTACTCCCAAAAGAATATATAACAAACCTATCTTCTACATGCAATTTGGCTAGTGGAAAAGCTCTAAGAGTTTCAGTTTGCATAAAGTTGATTTAGTCCTACTCACAGAGTATCATAATAGTACTACAAAGCTCATAATATGATTGAATTGGTTTCTCCAAGTCAATCTATTCCCAAAGTTGATTAATCCCGATTTGATTAATTAAAGTTGATGAGATCCGTCAACATTCTCACTTCTAGATGCTCAAAGTCGTCTGTAACCGTGGACACGGCTAATCATGATCAGTTTGTACACTCTGCAGAGGTTTATGCACTTTTCCCCACAAGACTCGACCACCTCCTTTTTAGTTCATCACACTGCATTTTGTATGGGAACCGGAAGGTCGAGACATGGTCTTTTAGAAGAGTTTCCCTCACTCTAGAGGTGCCCATCCCACCTACTCATAACTACCTTCGTAGCACCACCTAGTAAGAATCACTACAACTAATCAACCAAGCCAGAGCCCATAATAGCTTGTGGCTGCACACGTAAGCTTCTAGTTATGAAAAATATAATTGATCCCTTTAAGCCTAGCTGGCATTCCGCAGTGATTACTGGCCATCTCCTGGTCACTCAGGCAAATCCACTGGTTCCTCCAGGGTGCCCCAACCATTCCACCCAGGTGGTTCATTAAGACTATCTTGGTCCTGTTTACTACGTAGTCGCTCATACCTCATAATGGATCACTTCCCAATCCACGTCTATTTAGCAAAGCAGTATAATTCTACACGGTGGCGACAATGATATACGGTTTGGACCTACCTCAATGAACTACTGGGTGTAAGAGCATAGCATAATATATAATCCTATGAATGCATAATATTTAAGTTGGACTACAATGCATATCAAAAATATAGGTAATACTGGAGCATGATCAAAAGAGTAACTTGCATGGATCCTGACGATGAAATATTTTACTCGTAGTCATCTCTCCATCTCGTTACAATATATTTTACAGTAAAAGAGAAACACTTCAACACACAACTCAATCCAAAGTGAAGATCCAAATAAGATACAATTACAACATAAATATTTAGTTATTACTATTAATAAACTAATTACTATGGCATGGATTGGTTGAGATAGGATCAAGTTGGATTGGATGGAAATATGATGGAAATCATATATCCGAGGATTGTAAAATCAATTGGATATGTTGGAGGTTGATTATAAAATCAATTGGATTGAGAGTATGTCAAACTTAGTTGGTTTGTCCATATGAATATTTGAATAGGAAATCAATTCTTGGATTGGATTCAAAAAGATCCGATAGAAATCATGATGATCTTGTTGAGAAGATTTAATTTTTGTAGCCAAATTTATATAAAAAAGAGATATAACTAAATGGAAGCTAAGACGAAGGTTTGAGGTCAAAATAGTGTATTTATATGATGGAAAGAATGTGACAATTATCCAAACAGAAAGATTTGATTTTAAGGATCAAATTTGATGATGAAAATATTCCAAATAAATTATAGAATAAGATGTATATCAAATATACTCAAATTATAAATATAAATTTGAGTTAAATTTCGAATTATCAAAAGTGGAATAGTATTGGAAAATAATAAACTACATTTTCCAAGGAATCCTGGGATATAAAATTTGTCGAAATCCGACTTACGGGCTAGAAGATATGAATTTTTGAAGTTTGGATATTTTTGCTAAAATGAATAAGGGATTAATAAAAGGATGCCACGTGGGGAGTTCTGATAGGTCCGCAACTATTCAATTTTTTACAAAAAAAATGATGAACAAAGGGGAGAAAATCTTACCGGAGATGTCGCCGGAATTTTGGAAAAAGGTCTCCGGCGTCAACGAACAGCCGAACGGGGTAGAGGATGATTTCGGCGACTCGATGGACAAGGTTATAACTCCATGTTCGCCTTCGGATAGCCAAGAAGTTCCGCCGGAGTAGAGAAGAACGCATGAAGAGCACGATGACACGGATGGCGTGCTCCGGGCTTGCAATCGAGAGGAAAAATATGTCACAACGGTGCGCAAAGGACCGGAGAAGAAACTAGAGGAAGAAATATGTCATAGGTACCTTCCATGGTGACGCAATCTTCATCGGAAGTGTGGATGTATCCTAACTCCGACGATGAATTGCTAACGAATGGGAGGGTTTTGGAGAGGGACTTTCTGCGTGGGGTGTGTGGTTCAAAGGGGTCCTAGGGGCGGTATTTATAGGGTCATGGGAGGTCCATAAAGGAGAGTGAGCGAGGTTTTGGAAATGGAGTTAATGACATTCATGGAGAAATAATGGGCATTAAAAGTGGGGTTTTGGAAATGGAGTTAATGGCATTTATGGAGAAATAATGGGCATTAAAAGCATTAAAGTGGGGTTTTAATTGCCCGAATGAATTTCTTATAATGTTCTACGAATATAGACTTCATATGAAATCGGTCAAAGAATTAAGTAGAAGGAGGGGAGGAAGGAGTCCAGGTGCCATATACTTCGTTCTTTCTGTAACGAGTGATTCATTCGTTCATGAACGTGAGAAAGAAGAAGAAGATATGAGTCTTAGTGGTAAATTAGGTGCAAGAGGGAAAAAGACAGAGGGGAAATAATTGAGAAATATGGGCTCGGCTCATATGATCTAGGATTTATATTTTCTAATATCTAACAACACTAATATTCTGGATTATCAAATCCCTCCAAATGGTAAAACCTATATATAGACTAAATAAAATATAGAGAGTATAGGAATATATTTCCCTCTCTGAATAAATTTTATAAATATAAAAATTTTCAACCAAAAATTATTGAAGGCATTATTGAATATTTCCAATACTATCTTTGGAGAAGTCATATTATCTCCTCTCATTGAATAATTGGAAATATTTAAACATCACCTAAACGCGATATCAAATAAACTCCAAATTTAAAATAAGAATTCAAGAATGATTATGGAACCACAATAAATTTGAGAAAGTCATTTTATTCTCACTCTAGAATATTAAATTGTGGATCCTACCAAATTTCAAAAAGAGAAAATAAATAATATCATTCTTTGAATTTTTAATAAACTTGAAAACCAAACTTTTCATTATTGGATAAATGATTATCAAATTTTTGTAATAGATGGTTTTGTAAAGTTTTAAACAAGAACTCAAAAAGTTTTCATTTACCCCAAAAATCAAAAGAATTCAATCAATATTATATTATTTATTAACATTCCAAAATTTGGAAAATTTTGGGATGTTACATTTATATCGATTAACAACAGCAAACAATAGCACAAACACAATCTAGATGAAATTCTAGTCAAGTTACATATAAAGAACATTTTTATGAGAGCAACGGTTAGAAAGTTATGATATATTACGTTTTAAGTGGCAAGGGTTGTAGATAGAAGGTAAACAACATGTAAACTAGTTCAAACATGGCTAAGAGCAACATTTCATGAATTTACGCGAAAAAACGGACCAAGTTTCATGTTGAAAGTGTCTTCATCCGAGCCAACACCATAATATAACATTATTCTGCCATTTATTTATATACAGAAAATATTATATACGTCTCTGGGATGAAACTGCATTAAAGGGCCTTTACACGTGATCGCAGTATAACTACCAGACGCCCATAGCGCTAAACAGAGACATGGGCCAAGCCCAACTCGCAGCACAACAATGGAATAAAAAAAGAAGAAAAATGCCGCTCACCATAGCTTGGCCGAGCCCAGTCCGGCTGTGGCGCGAGGCATAGGTGGTTGTTTCCTGTGGCGAGGGGGCGTTGCAGGCCGGTTGGGGGAGATGGAGCACGAGGGCGCTCTTGGGTTGCTAGATCTGGGCCTCCGGGGTGCGCTGGCCCAACTGGCGCGCGAGCGAACAAACAAGGAAGCTCGTCCACGTCCTCTCCAGGACAACGACAGCAGCAGCGGGCGTTGAAACATGCGACGCGTCATGCTCCACCGAGAAGGGGCGGCGCTGGGTGAAGAGGATGGTCGGAACGGGTCGCGACGGCGCCAATCCAGCCGGATCAGGGAAGGGGAGGACCTGCAGGGGCGGAGACGCGAGCTTCTCCATGCCATGGCCATGTTGGCTTCGGCTGGGAGGTAGCGATGGAGATTGGTGAGGAGAGGAGAGGAAAGGGGAGGAGAGGGAGGCGCGCGAGGGGTGTCGGCGTGACCTAGGGGAGAAGCGGCAGCGCGGCGGCGCGGCAGCTGCTCGCCGGGCTGGCGCGATGGAGGGCCAGATGAGGTGGCCGCGGGCATAGGAGCTCCTCGGGCTGGGAGGCTAGCGGTTGGGACTCCATCCGTTGACGTGGCACATTTTGGGCCGCTCGATCGGGATCCGACGGTTGTGCTTGCAGGTGGGAGTTTTCCAGATCTGAGGGGAGGTGAGGATTGGGTGTGAACGGATTTTGAGGAAGGGTGATTGCTGGGTTTGGAGAAACCCTAAAATATCTTAGGGTTTGCTGCTAAAAATGGCAGGGGGAGCTGCCATTTATATACAGGGGGTAGGTGGGCTAACCGATGACGAAAATACCCCTGGTATTATTACCCGCTCCTACGTTACACGTTTCTGACCGCACATGCTCTGTCCGACCTCCGATTCAGATGAAACCTCGAACCACACGCTCTGTGCGGAGAGCCAATCACTTCTACCTCACTTTGAAACTGTTCCGAGAATATTTTCTGGCGCCTAATAAAATAATCCATTTAATTGATAAATGTGGTTTTTCGTTCCGATGGCGATGGCTGGTCTTGTGCCAGAAGTTGCGACGGTGCTCGGGTGAAACCGAGTGTCGCAAAAGATCGTTTTCCATGGTGGAAAGGTTAGGTCTCGCATGCCGGTACGAGAAGGAGGGTGAAATATAATCACCAATCAATAAATCGGTGAAGCAAATACTACAAACAATGCTAGCAATCAACAAAATAATATAGCAAACAATTTTTTTAATTTGGGTAGAATTTCCGGGCTGTTACACCAAATGAAACCCTCACCTCCTAAAAAACTGAAGTAGCAAATATGTTTCACAATCAACAGTTTAATAATTCTAGTTTTGCATGAAACAACCCACTTCGATTATCCCATTACAGAACACTGTATGTACCTGAACATGCCATTTCTCTGGGTCATTTCCGCTAAGATAATTTGTATCATTAATATTTACGTATTTAGGTAATCTTTCAATCATTAGAAGTGCATCATAGTTTGATATTTTCCATCTTTTTTATCCCATGGCATTTTGGATGATAATGACTGATACTTTTAGATAGACCTGTGCGCTCGGTAGAAACCGAAATTTCGGTTTCTGCCGTTCGATTTTTTTGTGAATTCGGTGTGTAGAAGTAGAAACCGAATTTGACACTAAAATTCAGCTAACCAAATTTTTGGTTAACCGATTTTTTGGTTTTAACCGAATTAGGTACCATGTACACAATTGAAGAAGATGTCGTCGACGCCGAGATGATGCTGTCTCCCTGCTCCTCTCCATGGTTGACCTTCACCGTCCAGCTAATGGCGGCTCCAGTGGTAGTGGGGAAGGTGAAGACGATCTTCTTGAGGTGCCGTCACCCACGGTAGTGGGGGAAGGTGCCGCAATAGTGGTTGGACTCGATGCGGTCGCCCGCAAAGCAGGAGCCCATGTGGTCGTTGCCGTTAGCGAGGTTGGGACCATCGGAGGAGGGGTGCCATTCCAAACCGAGGTGGATGTGGTGACCGGCGTCCGTCGCTAACTTGCTGAGTTCGCCGCGGGCGTCAGGGCTGACCGACTGGGCGAGAAAGGGAGACTTGTCGTGGGAAAAACACGCCAGATGTCCTCATAGAGAACTTGATTGTAAGGACTTGTCTACGAGTATGTACGAGGAGGGAGAATCGATCGGCAGAGAGTCAGAATGAAGATCGCGACGAGAGAGACACGGGGATTTACCCAGGTTCGACCCCTCGATGAGGTAAAGACCTACTTCCTTCCTTTCTTGTATTATATGTGGGAGATCTTGATTAAAAGGGCGCTAGAAGTCGTCGGTGTCTCTAGAACTAGACTAGATTAATTCTCCCTTGAGACGTCCCAAGGCCTCGGCTTATATACACGTCGAGCCCTAGGGTTTTACAATGAGACCGACTATCAAACGAGGTGGAGTCCTACTATATCTTATCGATGACTGTCTTGTCCTTTGAGGCAACTTGGACTTCTTCCTTCTGGCGTCGGTCTTCATCTTGTAAGTCGGTCGACTCATAGGCCAAACATTCTTCTGGGCGTTCGTCTTATTGAATCAGCCCACCGGCCGACTCACATCACTTTATGGAAGTCTTCTTGCTGATCCTACCGGGTACATGAACCATCCCCTTGATAGTAGCCCCCCAAGATTGTCATGGGGCCCGGCTCCAGGGCAATCTTGTTTGAACATCTCTGCCACCCAACCCGGCAATTCACAGAGTCGGCGTCCTTCGCGGCCTTTCACCGAGATTCATCGTAGAAGATGTATCAATTAAATAACTCATTCTAAGGTGTGGATGAAATCCATGATCCCGCGGTTATCGAGGTGTCGTGTTAAGTCCCGTCGTGTGGGAAACCGATGAGTCATGTGCTTTAAAGGCTGGCGTGGGAATCTTCACCGCCGCCGTAGATGAAGTTACAATTTTACCCTCAACTTTGGCTATTTAAATCAGGGTGCAGGCACAATTTTATCCACACATCTCTTTCTTCTTCATTCTTTCCCACGTCCGCCATCATTCCACCCAAGCTTCGCCTCCGTGAAGTTGAAGAGACAGGCCATATCTCAAGTCATGGCGCCAGGGACGGGGCCGCCGTGGTCGCGGCGGTCACGCCGACCGTGGCCGTGGGGTCCTGGATAAACTACGGCCGGTCCGCGGGATCCTTCCATCCATGAGGGAGTCTCCAACCACGATTTCGTGGTAAACATCCACTCCTGCATTCGTCCTCGCATCGAACTTCCTCTTTCTTTCGCCATTGTCATAGAGGATCTTAAGCCCCCGGGCTTGTTCTTGCGGGTCGATGGGTGCCCATATGGCCCCATCTAGGAGGAAACAGAGTTTGAGGAGGAAGCTTTGGTGTATCTGGGAAAAGGATGCAAAAGCTTCGCCCGTTGGTACAATTTGCGCACGGGCGATTGCCTCTGTTGCAAGTTCGATGGGAGAGATTCCCTATTGGTGAGGCCTTTCAATGCCCATGGTGACCGTCTGGAATGTTGCGCAGAGAATAATAGTGAAGCCGACTCAGAATAAGAAGACGAATCTCCTCACTCTCCTTCTGCAAGTCATCGGAGCAAAAGGATCCTCACTAACTCTGTCTCCTCCGACTCATCTTCAAATGGAGGTGTTCAAGGCCGAGGTGGTGGTTTTAGCTACTCCAGCTATGAGCGAGATGTCAGAGACGTCAAGCCAATCCCAAGGCGTGCTCGCAAGTAGACTTAGGTTTTTATTTTCCTTTTTCTTTGATGATGTATGGCGCTGAGCGGAGTAGTCCCAATCATCCCAGCATGACCACCCATGTAGAAGTCATGATTTCTTGGAATGTTGGTCTCATAGTCCTTTTGATGTAAAAAGTTCTCTTTGTAATCCGTTATGCAATCAATATATTAAAATACCCTTTTGGTGTTGATTGCACCGTTTCATTCCTCGTCATTTTTCACTTGTACAATGGAGTCGACTCATTGAGTTCATTATTCATGTAGGAGCCGGATCCATGAACTTTAGCGAAAGCGCCTTTCATAATAGTGGACTATGATGAAGGTGAGTTCGAGTTTGACCAGGAAGTTCGTCATAATGAAGAACTAGACGATTCTTTTGAAGAAGGGGTATTTTTGTGTCATAATGAAGAACTAGATGATTCTTTAGAAGAATGGGTATTTTTGTGTCATATGATGACAAGAAGTTGGTCATAATGAAGAACTAGACGATTCTTTTGAAGAAGGGGTATTTTTGTGTCATATGATGACAAGAAGTTGGTCATAATGAAGAACTAGACGATTCTTTTGAAGAAGGGGTATTTTTGTGTCATATGATGACAAGAAGTTGGTCATAATGAAGAACTAGACGATTCTTTTGAAGAACGGGTATTTTTGTGTCCTTTCTTGCTTTATCCGAGTCCTTTGAGTCTACTTTGCTCATATTCTTGTTCCTTTAGTGGGAGAAGTCGGTAAAAAGATGAAGAATCGAGTCTTCCAAATCTGAGGATTTATACCATCGAGATGAGATGACTTTACCGAGTCGGCTGTCTCCTCCAGTTGATGTGAATCTTCCTGAGTCAATTCCCATCATTGATTTATCTGACGACGACTCTTCAGATTATCAAG
The DNA here is from genome assembly GCA_950022295.1 of Bromus sterilis. Lineage (NCBI taxonomy): Eukaryota > Viridiplantae > Streptophyta > Magnoliopsida > Poales > Poaceae > Bromus > Bromus sterilis. The sequence continues at coordinate 234,533,417 of OX465595.1, read as the reverse complement.
CAGTCATGTCAGAACCCTCTGTTAGGTATGTGCTAGGATCAAGTCTCACTTTGCATCATGTCTTCAAAAAGAAAATGAAATGGGAGAGAGAACACCCCCTAGATGAATTTAATTCAAATGGCCACAATAAAAGTTGCTCCAAAAATTCCTTTTGTATTTTTTGAAACTCCCATAAATGAGTGTGATCACATATCAAGTGACGTGGGACCAATCCCATGCTCATGGATTTTTCAAATATTCAAACAGGAGCATGGAATTAAATTTAAACCCCTATTTGAATTTCAAATCAAATATTTTGAATTTAAAAAATGCTCAAACTTTGGATGTGACTAGACACTGGTCACTTAAAGCCATATATAAATTTTTCTCATTTATAAAAATGCCTAGCTAAATTTTTTGCCAAGACAAAACAAATGTCATAAAAGAAAAAAACAGAAAGAAAAGGAGGACTTACCTGGGCAAACAGGCCCAACTCAACCCCCAGCAGCCCACTACCCTCGTCGTGAGCTGTTTCGCCGGATTGCGTCGCCGTCATGCGTTCCCCGACCTCCCAGTCCTCTTGTAACATCCCGGGTGTCACACTATAGTGATCACATTATTTAATGCCAGGTCATCAGGATTATGCTAATAATGATCAACCTTGATTATGCCTAGATTGATCTCAAACCCAAATGGAATTTTCAAAAAATTAGGAGAAAATAAAGTTCACCCAAGTATTTTGCAACCAATTTTGTTAAATGCATAATAATCAATAGATCATATTAAAATAATAGTGGGACTTTATTACAAGGTTTAAATAATTTAAACAACTCAAAACAATAAAAAAACAGTAGCATTTGACACCTTTTAAATAAAACAAAATTGCAAATGAATTTAATTGGTGCATAGTAAATTATAATATAAATATTGGAGCAATTATCATATTTTACATAAATCAAATAGTGGCTAAACAAAACAAACAACTAAAAGAAAACGAAAAAGAAATGCTGAAAATGAAAAAAAATGCTAAGTGTCGCCTGGGCAATAACCCTCATTGGGCCCAGCCCAACCGGCGCCCCCCCATCCCTAACCTCCTGTTCACGGGAGGGAAGCCGTGGTGGCCATCCATGGCCCCGGTCGTGCCGTGGCGGCCATCCCACGGCTCACCGGCGAGCACAAGTGCCCCGCACCCCCTGGCCCCGAACCCTAACCCTAGGGGCCCCTCCATTCCCCTCCCACCCCTTGCACTACTGCCCCCATCCTCCATGTTCTGCACACCGAGCCGCCATGGCCATGGCTTTGCGAGCGCGAGCGGCCAACCTCGCCCCCAGACCAAACTGGTGTGTCCAAGCCATGCGCCACCATCGTCTTCATCAACCCGCGGAAGGAATCGGGCCCGGACGCCCTCAAGACGACAGCAGCTTCATCGTCTTCAACCTCGGGCCGCCGTGGTCGCAGGCCAAATTCACCGCCTACACGCCTCCTCCGAGCTCGCCGTCACCGCCGTTGGACCCCTAGTGTGCTTCGGCTCCTTCCCCAACTCCTCTTGCTTGCCCCCTAAGACCCGAGCGCGTTCCCCCCTGTTACATGCTCCCAAGACACTCTAGCCCGGGCTAGTGACTCCAGCGCGTTCCCAGTGAGCCGTAGGATCGATTTGGTGAGGTTGAGCGTTGGAATTCATCGCGAATCGCCATTTTCCATTAGCGTCGTGGCACGTCCGCCGCCCGCGCTCACCATTGCCCCTGTCCCAAGCCACCCCCTGGCCTCCCATGGCCTCTCCTGGGTGCGCTCGAGCGAGATCAACCTGCTGGTGCCCTTGGCTGGTCTCGCCGCCGCCAGTAGCGCCACCCCGGTACAGCGCCGCCGTGCCTCCTGTTTGCCGGTGGGCACAAACGGCTGGCCATGGGGCTAACCTCTATTTAAGCCTAAACACCCCCTGGGTGACTTACAGTGGGCCATGGGCCTTAATTACACTTCCTGTTTAAATTAAGCTAAGATAACCCTTTAAGTCACTTACATGTGGACCCCATCCCTTAGGTTAATCCCTGTTAATTTAAATAAGTTAATAAGCACTAGAGTCTATGACATGTGGGCCCTAGGCCATTTGTTTAAATTAATAAAACTGTTAGTTGTCTCTCACTGACAACTGGGTCCCACCTGTAAGGAATTAAGTTAAAATAAATAAAAATGCTAATAGTCTATGACATGTGGGTCCACTAGATTATTTAAACTTAGGTAAATCATTTTTATTAATTTAGAGGCTGACCAGTGGGACCCACTGGTCAGGTTTGACTGGTCAAACCCCTGTTCTGGATAATGTTCCATTTTATTAATAAAGAAAATCCAGGAATTGATTTAAACTTCGAATTTGAATATCTTTTAAACCGTAAGTCAGATTCAAAAAATTTAAACATCAAAATTGATCAGAAAAATATAAAGAATACGAATACGCTATCCGTATGTCAACCACACCCCTCTAACATACCGAACATCAAACCGTCCCCCTCCGGACCGTCTGTCCGATGATTTGTCCGGTACTGTTAAAGTATCCGGATGAATTTATTCTGAACACGAAAGTTGTTCAGAATAGCTCAACTAACACGGATACACCCTCTATACTTTTTTCGGATGTCCACGACACCTCCGGCATGAACCCTTCCCCTCCGGACACCCTGTCCGGTAATCACCCGGAGCTGGCAGTTCATCCCAGGATGAATTCCCGCCCCGAGCATAATACATTGCACTGCGTTATAACACCGTTAACATTGCATCTGTCATGCCATGCACATGTTTGTTTATGATTGCTGTGTATTTACTGCCCCCCCCCCTTATCTCCGATAGACCTCGCTGTTGTCGACTACAAAGCTGCTGGGTACGACTACTTCGTCGACGACCCTACCTCTACTGCCGAGCTTCCAGGCAAGCAGAGCCATTCTCTTCCCCAGATATCGCCTACCTTTCCGTACTTTCTTGTACTAGGCATTGTTACTACTGCTGCTACAATTACAATCCTATTCAATTGCATAGCCTGTTTTTGTCGCCCCTTGATGTACCTCCTTTATCCTATGCTGCTTATATTACTTATGCATTATTTCAGCAGTGAGCCCTGCGCATTGTTAGCTAGGATTAGATAGCAGGTCGTGATCACTCAGAGGAGTGACGCGTATACAAAATATGTACAACTGCAACATGTATGGATCAATGCCGACGCCCTAGGGAATCTACAATGGCGAGACTCTGCCGAGTCGTTTCGAGTTTGACTTACGAGTGGACGAACTCGTATTTCACTCTCGTCGGCTCAGTAGTGTAGCATCACCGGGATGATACGAGGTTTACCTCTTTAGTTCATTTCGCTGACGTCTCTGTCAAACCTCTTTAAGTGTGCCATCGAGGGTGATACCTCCTAGTTTCACTTAATGGTAGGCACACGAACCAACTGGTGTCTTTAAAGGTAAGAGTCGGGCGACCCAACGGTGCCCGCGAGCGGTATATTGTCGGGAGCAACAAGGAGGGTACGACCGACGTTACAGGCGTGCTTGCCCCCTTCTCGTATCTCGCGAGAGTTACCAAACCACGAAAAGTCAAGCTCTACCAAGAGCACACGCGAGACAAGGTAAGGAGACGGTTCACCTTGTTGGTAACCGCAGAGACTTGGTGGCACGACAGGGCAGGCACTGATGTATTGGTGGTCCTGACTGCTGTCGTTGACCGAAGGTCAGTTAAGTCGAGGCAACGATAACGGTTGTCACGCAGGTTAATGAAAATGTTAAATGGTTCGGCGGATGACTTGAGAGGCCGCAAAGGCCTGTACGCACTACCTTCACGTGGGATAATGAGTTATGGGCTCCCCTGCGTCGTAGTTTGTCCGAAAGCTCCTCAGACGTCAGCAGTACCACGGCCTGCGCCGGGAAGTTGTGTCTTATTCGCTCGAGCGGTGTGTATTTGGATTTGCTTTTGCTTCACCGGCCAGCCACGCACCGTGCAGGAGCGTGCAAGGGTGAGGGACCTAGACCCCTTGGCGCATAGGATATATTCCGGCGGATGGCTTCTCTGTTGTGCCTAGGATGGGTTGCGTCGTGACTTATAGCCTCAGTGGGGCGTTCCCTAATAAGGTTCCCGCCAACCTGGAGACCCGAGCGTGCAGGCTGAACAGTAGTGCACCCCTGCAGGGAGTTTAATCTATTCGAATAGCCGTGTCCATGGTAACAGGACGCTTTATGCTGAAGCTGGATCTTACCACTACAAACTACTACTATTAAACTGTATGGTTCCGGGTCTTCTTCCTCGGAGGGAGTCAAGGAAGGAGTCAAGGAATATCATGCCTCCGCGTCTTAGTTCGTCAGAAAGCTCTTCAGACGTTAGCAGTACTGCGGCCTGATCGCCGGGAAGCAGTGTTGTCTTATTTGCTGCAGCAGGTGTGTTTGGATTTGCTTTTGCTTCACCGGCCAGACTCGCACCGTGCAGGAGCGTGCAAGGGTGAGGGACGTAGACCCCTTGGCGCATAGGATATAGTCCGGCGGATGGCCTCTCTGCTGAGCCTAGCATGGGTTGCGATGTGTCGGATAGCCTCGGTGGGGCATTCCCTAACAAGGTGTACGGCACCCTGGAGATCCGAGCGTGCAGGCTGAACAGTAGTGCACCCCTGCAGGAAGTTCAATCTATTCGAATAGCCGTGTTCACGGTAACAGGACGCTTTATGCTGAAGCAGGATCTTACCACTACAAACTACTACTATTAAACTGTATGGTTCTGGGTCTTCTTCCTCGCAGGGAGTCGAGGAAGGGAACTCGGAGGCATTATTTTTATTAATTATTACAACTTACTATTATACAATGCTGCAGCAACTTCTGCTACATTGTTATTACCTTCATGTTATTGAACTGTTGGTTGTTTCTCTTCTCATGCTGCAAGACAAGTCAGAAGATGCTAGTCTTCGATAGGCCTTGCTTCTTACCCTTATTCTGATTTCTATCTTGCAGTCCACTATATATAGCCTCCCCTTTCCATTTGATACAATGCATAATGCTTAGTAGCGGACGTAAGACTCGCGGGTTTGCTAGATACTCACCGTTGCTTTATTTCTCCCTTTTTGTTTTGCCTGATCGGCCGTTGTAGTCGACATTGGAGCCTTGGAGTCCAGGAGCAGGAGATCACCGATGCCGACCACCGCAACATGAAGATCCCCGATGCCTTCTACGACGTCGAGTTCCCCGTTGACCAGGAGTAGTTTGGAGGTTCCCAGGCAGGAGGCCATGCCTTTTGGATCTGTTGTTATTTGCGCTAGCCTTCTTAAGGCAACCTTGTATTCTTGTGTCTGTACTCAGATACTATTGCTTCCTCTAACTTTGTGCTCTCGAGCTTTTGTATTCGAGCCCTCGTGGCCCCTGGCTTGTATGAAATAGCTTGTATTATTTTATTTGTAGAGTTGTGTTGTGATATCTCACCGTGAGTCCCTAATCTCGATCATGTACCTTACGTGTATGATTACTGTACACGGTCTGATTTTGGGGGTGTCACACCTCTCCATTTCATCTGGAGTCAGCTCCTCGTTGTTTCCCCCCTATATCTCGCTCCACCCCGTTCTTGTAGCGCTGCGCCACCTTCTTCAGTACTCCAGCCGCCGCCGTACTTCAACGCCGGCGAGGCTCCAACCACCCCCAGCCTTCCCCGTGGCTGCTGGGTGAATCGGGCATGCACGGGGCATATCCCCGTGGTCTCCCCGTGAAAAACACTGGTCGGGAAGCCACTCCAGCAAACCCTCCGCCGAGCCCGTGGTCGCTGGCGACCTCCCCGCCAGTGAACCGACGTGGCAGTGCTTAATTAAGCACTAATCCTCCTAAGCACTCGATGACAGGTGGGCCCTGCCCCCTTAAACCCGCTGCTAAGTTAATTTAACCACGGGGTTAACCACAAAGACACTGACATGGTGGACCCAACAGTCAGCAACCCCCCCACGTCAGCCTAGCGTCATGCTGACGCAATAAACTGTTAAATCATTTAAAATAATCCAGAAAAGACAGACAATGCAATAAACTTTGGAAATTCATAACTAATTCATTTTAACTCCAAATTAGACATATAATATTTGTAAAATAATCAAAAAATGCAAGGATTAGGAATACGGCCTTTTTTTCATGTTTGACGAAATTAAATTGCGTGAACAGTGGCATATGTCCATATGAACCCTTTTAAAATTCAAATTTGGAGTGATTATGCAAATGACTTTGTAATGCACTTCTTTAAAATGGAATTGGCAACACAATGCAACCATGAACATCACCTTGCAACATTGATCATGTGTATGTGCATCGTACTTTATGTTGATCCCTTGTTTTCCATGTTTAATCGAATAGAAGTGGAGCCAGAACCGGAGGCCGCCGCCTTTGTTGAAGACACTGTGTTGGAACCTCGTCAGCAAGGCAAGCAAACCCCCATTGATCATGTCGATAAAATCCCACTTCCCTCTCAGTCTCGCATATGCATTGTTTAGGATGATTACCATGATACGTTTCTACCGCATAGATGAACCCATTCCTTTGCATGACCTATCATCTTGTCACAGTAGTAAGCAAACCACAATACTAGTAGATTTAGGAGTTGATTGATATCATGTGGCCCCTGGAACTGTTACTTCTTATTGCATGCTTAGAGTTACAATGAGGTTACTCTTTTGTGAGTCGGGATGGTAGTGATCATGTTGATGATGGTGGAAATGTGTTGGTGAACTTGAATTAAACAAGGTGATCGATGAGAGGCTGTGTAGGAGTACACAATGGGTTGTCTCATTGAACACCGCCTTAAGCCCGAGTTCTTGTAAGGTGATCCAAGACAAAGAGTACTACCACATGTTGGGCACATGGACCCCCGCTCAACCTACTAACTCACCCCTTCTCAGTTCAATGAGTCGCAGTAGTTCGGAGTTCTGGTAGGTCTGTGGCACGTTCTGCGAAGTGGAAGAACGATTATTCAGACCGGATTGGGACCCTGCACACATCTTCTGGGACCACATCGGTAAACCGGCCGGGTTCACGATGTGGAATCCAACCTAGATAGGCGTCTGCATTGGACTTAGAGTTGGTTGTGAGGTAAAATTTGTGGAAATTATCCTCGCCGGCACCCGCTTGAAGGGTGACAAGATCCCAGCGGTAACTAATAGTTTCATGTGTGTAGCAGTACACCCCTGCAGGGTTAATAAACTATTCGAATAGCCGCATCCGTGGTAATGGACTAGTTGGAGAGATGTGCCTGATTATTAGACAACTTCAACGGATACTTATAAAATTTGCCAAGATAAGTGTGAGTGCTATGGCGTGCTTTCTCGTGGGAAGTCGAGGAAGGATCCATAGTGGTGTAATTGTTTGAGAGACTTGGATAGTGGACTCGTGTAAGCTTCTTACCTCATTCTAGTATTCGTAGTTCAGGACTAGCCAAGTCAAAGCTGGCACTTCTACATTTGAACCCCACCTCCCTTTACCTTGATACATGTGCATGAGTAGTATAGTTCCTACTTAAGTCTTGCTGAGTACGATTTTGTACTCACGTTTTCTTATTCTATGTTTTAGATGAACCCACTAACCCCGAAGTTGGATTCTTCCTGGACCTTGACAAGTGAAGACCAAGCTAGTGTAGTCCCAGTCAGCAGACTAGTTCCCTCGTGGAGGGCTTGTGTTTAAATAAGGCTTCTTAAGCCATTTTTTAAACTTGTCTGTACTCAAACCTACTTTGCTTCCGTGCTTGATGTAATGTTGGATCACGGTCTCGTGATCTCTGTGTGCACTCTGTAAGAATTATCAATAAAGTTGTAAACTTTGTAGAGAATTGCAATGATACCTGTTGTTCATACTAGACATGTGTGCTGCGTGTATGATTATAACATGCATGTCTTAGAATGGGTTTTCGAGACCTTAGTTGTGATCTGGCTGGCAGTCTTTTATACAACAAGTGGCCCTTAGATGTGCACAGCTTGGGGCATCGCGATGCGATTGCTCGTGACTCTATCACGTGCACACTTTGATGTATGATCGAGCCCGCCCTAGACCCCGACTAAGTGATCGGTGTCGGGACCCGGGGTTAGCGTATGTAATTCCGGTCACAATGCAATCACATGGAGAGCCGAGAGCCGTACCCACTTGTCTAAGCAGACAAGGCCAAGAACGGATCACTCTCGGTAAGCGTCGAATGTGAGGGACATCCCATCCAGGCCGGATGATCAACTGAGATGGGTCCTCATCGTCCTCTCACAAGTCTAAATGCTTATGGGTGGTGAATCCCATAGTCATAGACAAGTCTCCTCAACCATGTTATCGATTGAATCATAACCCTTACATAGACTTACTCCAGCCCGATCACTTAGTCGGGGTCTAGGACGGGCTCGATCATACAACAAAGTGTGCACGTGACAGAGTCACGAGCAATCACATCGCGATGCCCCAAGCTGCGCACATCTAAGGGCCACGTGGTGTATAAAAGACCGCCAGCCAGATCACAACTAAGGTCACGAAAACCCATACTAAGACATGCATGTTATAATCATACACGCAGCACACATATCTAGTATAAGCAGATGGTAATCACAACATGAACTCTACAAACTCAGTCTTTATAACTTCTGCTAAACAGAGCAGACATAGTAGTTGTATTACAAGCAGAGATCACATGACTATGATCCAACATTACATCAAACAACAACGGAAGCAAATTATGTCTTAGTAAAGACAAGGTTAACAAATGGCTTAAGAAGCCTGAAAGAAAAGTAGAACGACCCTCCAAAGGGCACATGCTGCAGTCTAGAACTATACGACCTGGTCCACGTCGAGCTCGAGGAAGAGGCCACCATCAGGGTCAGTGGTCTCGTCTCAAAAACATAGAATAAGCAAACGTGAGTACAAAGTCGTACTCAGCAAGACTTACATAGGAACTATACTACTCATGCACATGTATCAAGGCAAAGGGAGGTGGGGTTTCATTGCAGAAGTGCCACCTTTGACTTGGCTAGTCCTGTACTACGAATACCAGAAAGAGGTAAGGAGCGTACACGAGTCCAAGTAACAAGTCTCCAATCAATACACCACTATGGATACTTCCTCGACTTCCCCACGAGGAAGTACGCCATAGCACTCACACTTATCTTGGCAAGTTTTAAGAGTAACCGTTCAAGTTGTCTATGATCAAGTAAAGGTCTCCAAGTAGTCCATAACCGCGGACACGGCTATTCGAATAGTTCATTGACCCTGCAGGGGTGTACTGCTACACACACGCCTCATCAGTTACCGTCTAGGGATGGACCCTTCAAGTGAGTACCGGCGAGGATGCTGCCACGACACTTCACACACGGCACCATCTCTAGTCCTAGGGAGTTTCCTATTTGAGTTGGCAGAATGATCGGAATACGGCCGATTTTTCCGATGCAGACTCAAACGTTGTGTGACCGCCATCAAGCTCAACTAGATCATGATCACTTGATTCAACGAGCCCACAACCTACGTCAACCACTTACCTTGGTTCCACCTGCTTGAGATCGTTAAAGGGCGAACTACTTGCGACTCCTGGACAGGTCCGGGGTGAGGTACTAGGCCGAGAGGGCTCGGTGAGCCTAATGTGTGGTTGTACTCTTAGTCTTGGATAACAACACAAGAACTCGGGCTTAAGGCAGTGTTCAACGAGACAACCCACTGTGTACTCCTACACAGCCTCTCATCATTCACCTTTGCTTAGGGTAGATTCACCAACACGTTACCACCATCATTCACATGATCACTACCATCCCGACTCACAACAGAGTAGCCTCAGGTAACAACTCTAAGCATGCAATAAGATGTAACAGTTGCAGGGGCCACATGATAATAGTCAACTCCTATATCTGCTAGGATTGTGGTTTGCTTACTACTGTGACAAAAAGATAGGTCATTCAAAGGAATGGGTTCAACTAGCGGTAGAACGTATCATGGTGACATCCTAAACATGCATTTGCGAGAATGAGAGGGAATTGGGATTTTATCGACATGATCAAAGAGGGGGTGCTTGCCTTGTTGACGATCACGAGGTACTGTACTCCTGACGTGAGGTTGAACTCGTCTCCGAGATCAACTCTACCGAGAAGAAGCAATCACCGAAGCACTGGAAGTAAAGCACAATCAATGAACTACAATGCTCAAGCAATATGGAAAACATATCATGGAAAGGTACTGATGTGATCTATGTTTAACTTGCAACATGTTAATTGAAGTTGATTTGAAAAGTAAATTCAAATTCAAACTCCAAATGTATTCAAATTGGTCCAAGTTGCATTTGCTAAAGTTTGTTCATTGGAAACCAATTGGTCATGTGTGTGAAATGCTTTTGAAGTGTAAATGATCATTTTGCATTGCATTGGTTGAAGTTCAAATGAGCATTGCATTTTATTTGATTTAACCCAAATGATAAATTGTTCAAACATGGTTGAAAGTTTGATATTTGGATAGAGCATTTTATTCTGATCAATTTTCATATAAAAAACATTTCAATCTGAGTTGCGGTTTAAAAGTTATTCAAATTCAAAGTTTTGGATATTTTCTGGAATTTCTAGATTAAAAATAATTAATTTCTAATTATTGCATCAGGGTGATGTCATGCTAACGCAGGGGCTGTCCTGATAGGGGGGTCCCACTGGTCAGCCTCGGTGGGTTAATTAATCTTCTGTTTAAATTAAACTGGGTTTAATTAAGGGGCTGGGGCCCATCTGTCAGCCTCTGGGGGGTGGTTAGCTTGCGAGTTAGGGGCTAACAGGCCGGCGGCTTGACGCCGGCGGCTCTGCCACGGCGGCGCCCTCGCCGGAATCGGCTAGGGGCCATGGGGAGGTGAACGGAGGGCACGGGTGTGTGCCCCGCGCGCTTGCGCATCTAGTGGAGCACCAGGGGGACCTCGGGGAGGCCTGTGGCCATTGCTGCGACGAGCCCGGTGGCGGCCGGAGCTCTGTCCACGGCGGGAAGGCGAAGGAGAGCGCGGGGAGGAGCACGGGATGGGGGGCAGACAAGAGGGGCTCACTGCGGTGACGATGGTGCGCTCGGGGAGGCCGGGGAGGAGCCGTCGGTGGAGAATTTGACCATGGCGCCCGGCGGGCAGCAGAGGACGCCGGCGAGGATGTCGTCACCTAGGGGCCGTCTCGGCTCGATTGGGGGCGCAGCTAGACGGAGACGAGGGCGCGGGAGCGTCTGGACAACCCAGCGGCTCGAGAGGAGGCCGTTGGCCACGCAGGCGCGGTGGCTTGCTCCGGCGGGGTCTCAGGGTTGCGCGGGATCCGGTGAGGGAGAGGAGAGAGCGGACCAGAGAGAGGGGGAGAAGAATTTGGGCGTCCCCCGGTGTCTAGCGGCGAGGAGAAGGAGGCAGGGGGTGCGCCACGACGAAGCAGGAGGTGGCCACGGCCACGGCATGCGCAGCACGCAGCTTTGTGCCTGCCTAACGATAAAGACGAGGCTTCCCTTGGGCTGCGCCGCCTCGGCTAGTTGGGCCACAGGTAATGGGCTTTTGCCCTTTTTCTTTTCTTTTTATTTTATTTCTTTTTCTGTTTAATGTGTTTGACCTAAAAATAAATACTAGGGCATTTTATAAAAACTCCCAATTATTTTTATAAAACCTAGATGACTCTATAGAAGTCAACCCCAAGTTTTGGGAATTTTTGAAATTCAAATTATTTGAATTCCAATTCAAATAGACAATTGATTTAATTTCCAAGCCATTGTTTGGATTTTTGAAAAATCTATGAGCATGGGATTAATCCCAAATCACTTTTAATATGATCACACTCATTTTAAGGATTTTTCAACATATCCAAAAGAATTTTGGAAAAAGATTTATTTCTGGCGTTTTTATTTAATTCAATTAGGGCTTTTCTTTTCCCCATTTCCTTTTTATTTTGCAATTTTTTTCAAGATGCAAAAATACAAGCTTAGCAAAGAACAAACCTAAATTAGGGTTCTGACAACTCGCCCCCAGTCAAAAGAATCTCATCCCGAGATTAAGAAGTCGTCGGGAGGAAGGTGGGGTATTCAGCTCGTAGACGATCCTCTCGTTCCCAGGTAGCTTCTTTCTCAGAATGATGTGACCACTTCACTTTGAGGAATCTGATCTTCTGACGTCTGGTGCTACGCTCGGCTTCATCAAGAATACGAACAGGGTACTCTCGATATGAAAGATTATCTTGGAGATCAAGCGTTTCGTGGCCTACTTCGCGGATGGGGTCCTTGGAGCAACGCCTGAGTTTAGAGACGTGGAAGACATCATGAACCTGGGAGAGGTGAGGGGGTAGTTCCAATTGGTAGGCAACTTCTCCACGTTTAGCGAGAATGCGAAAGGGACCGATATAACGTGGGGCCAACTTGCCTTTGATACCGAAGCGATGGGTACCCTTCAGAGGAGTAACATGAAGGTAAGCCTTCTCATCCAGATTGTAGCTTTCTTCCCTATGATGACGATCATAATAGCTTTTCTGACGAGACTGGGCTGTTTTCAATCTCTCATGAACAATGCGAACCTGCTCTTCTGCATCCTGAATCATATCCGGTCCAAAGAATTGTCTTTCACCGGTTTCTGACCAGTTTAGGGGTGTTCGACATTTCCGTCCATAGAGAAATTCAAAAGGAGCCATGCCCAAGCTAGATTGGAAGCTATTGTTATACGCAAATTCGGCAAAAGGAAGAGAATTCTCCCATTTCTTTCCGAAAGAGATAACACAAGCTCTGAGCATGTCTTCGAGAATTTGATTGACCCTTTCTACTTGACCACTGGACTGCGGGTGATAAGCAATGCTAAAGGAGAGGTGGGTTCCCATAGCATTCTGGAAACATTCCCAAAATCGAGAAGTGAAAAGACTACCACGGTCTGAATTGATTTCCAAAGGAACACCGTGAAGTGATACGATTCGGGAGACATACAAGTCCGCTAACTGGCTAGCAATTATAGACTCGCGAACGGGAAGGAAGTGAGCAACTTTGGAAAGTCGATCAATGACAACGAAGATGGCATCATTTCCTTTCTGGATTTTTTGAAAACCAGTGATGAAGTCCATACCGACTTTATCCCATTTCCACTCTGGAATAGGCAAAGGTTGAAGTGTACCAGCAGGTCTTTGGTGTTCGGCCTTAATGCGACGACAAACATCACATTAGGCAACAAATCGAGCAATGTCTCTCTTCATCCTAGTCCACCAAAATCTCTGGCGTAGATCTCGGTACATTTTTGTGCTACCGGGATGAATCGAGAGGGGTGTGTCATGGGATTCTTTGAGGATGATTTTCCTTAGTTCCCTATTCTTAGGTACTACCAAACGATTTCCAACGAATACCGTTCCTTTACTATCTGTGGAGAAACATTTAGCAACTCCGCAAGCAATGTTCTCCTTGATCCGGCGAACACCTCGTGCACGGCTTTGGGCAACTATGATTTGATCCTCAAGGGTTGGTTTCGCCACCAAGTTGAAAAGAGATCCACGAGGAACAATCTCGATATTGAGCTTCCGAAATTCCTCATGAAGAAGTGGTTGATACTGTTGTAACATGAGGTTGTCACAATACGACTTACGACTTAGTGCATCAGCCATGACATTGGCTTTGCTTGGGGTGTAAGAAATTGCTAGGTCGTAATATTTTATCAACTCAATCCAGCGTCTTTGCCTGAGATTAAGATCTGGCTGGGTGAATATGGATTTGAGGATTTGGTGGTCGGAATAGATCTCACAACGATTACCAAGGAGGTAATGTCGCCAAGTTGTCAGGGCATGAACTATGACAGCGAGTTCAAGATCACGGGTAGGATAGTTCTCTTCATGTGGACGCAACTGGCGTGAAGCATAAGCTACCACATTTCTATCTTGCATAAGTATGCATCCTAACCCTTGCCGTGAGGCGTCACAAAAGATCTCAAAATCCTTTTTGGTGTCTGGAGGCGCAAGTACAGGTGCAGAAGTCAATCTTCTTTTTAGTTCTTGAATGCTTTCCTCGCACTTGGGGGTCCATAGGAATTTCTTATCTTTCTTGAGGAGTTCAGTAAGAGGCTTTGCAACTTTGGAGAAGTTCTCAACGAAGCGGTGACAATAGCTTGCTAAGCCAAGAAAACTCCTAACTTGCTTAACCGATTCAGGTGGAGTCCACTCAAGGACGGCCTGAACTCTCTCGGGATTCACAGCAATGCCTTTTGAAGAAATCACGTGGCCTAAGTAGGTCACTTCTGGTAGCCAGAATTCACACTTTGAGAATTTGGCATATAGGCGATGCTCTCTAAGTTTCATCAATACCAGCCTAAGATGCTCATCATGTTCTTCTTCGTTCTTCGAGTATATAAGGATGTCATCGAGGTAAACTACGACAAACTTGTCCAAATACTCCATGAAGATCGAATTCATCAAGCGCGAGAATGTGGTGGGGGCATTGGTTAAACCGAAGGACATGACGGTGTACTCGTAAAGACCATAACGAGTAGTAAAAGCCGTTTTGGGAATGTCCTCGTTTATGATTTTGATTTGATGATAGCCTAATCTCAAATCCATTTTGGAGAAGACAGAGGATCCAGCAAGTTGATCATAAAGATCATTGATCCTGGGAAGTGGGTACTTTTTCCTTATCGTCGCTAGATTTAGCGGGCGATAGTCTATGCACATCCTTTCTGTTCCATCTTTCTTAGTTACGAACAGAACGGGGCAACTCCATGGCGATGAGCTAGGGAGGATGAAGCCTTTTGCCAATGAAGCTTCAAGTTTCATTTTGAGCTTAGCTAACTCACGTGGGGCCATTCTATATGGGCGTCTGGATATTGGGGCGCTCCTGGGATAAGATCTACCACAAACTCTACAGATCTATCAGGTGGTATGCCTGGAAGCTCTTCTGGAAAGACATCCGGGAAGTCACGAACCACCGGAATATCTTCAAGGTCTGGAAGAGGAAGCACATTCAAGGAATGCACCTGGGTTTTAGATCTTGGTGAGGTGTACTTGATTGTCTGGCCTGATGGATGGGTTAGTTTAACTTACTTGGCTTTACAATCAAGGAAAGCACTCTGTCTTGATAACCAATCCATACCTAAGATCACATCAATGTCTGAAGACTTGAGGGCTATAAGTGAGGCAAGGAATACTAAACCCTCAATTTCAATTTCATTTTCATGACTCACCATGGTGGTGTGCCATCTGGATCCAGGGGCTTGCACAACTAAGGGGGTGGATAACATCGAAAAAGAGATGTCATGTGACAGTGCAAAATCATGGGATATGAATGAGTGAGATGCTCCTCGGTCAAAAAGAACCGAAGCTGGGGTGGAATTGACAGGAAGGGTTCCGAGTACAACATCGGTTGACTTGTGGGTATCTAGAATGGGTACGTGATTCACATAACCATATTCATAGGCAGGAGGCTTGACATTGGAAGTTTTGGGTGGTGGCCTACCACGACAAAAAGCTTGCTTGGGATTAGGTGTGATGGCTACATGATTTTGGGGACACTCTCGAAATGTGTGACCTGATTGTCCACATTGGAAGAAAACACCATGTGGAATGAAAGGAACTTGAGCACTTTATTGTCCAACAAAATTCCAAGGAGGAAGATTGGTTCGAGGTGGACGATATATGGTGGTTGGTGGTCTAGAAGCACTTACAGCATGACTGACGCCACTGAAGGGAATGCATACACAGCGTTTCCAAGAAACTGGGCCAGAAGATTGTGCAAACTCACGATCACGCTTACGAGACTCTTCATACAACTCATTTCCATACTCAGCCTTGAAGGATTTGTCGACCAAGTCTCTGAAGTTGACGAACTCGTGAAGATTCAGATCATGACGAAGGACGGGGCTAAGTCCCTTGCGGAACCTTGCCTGTTTCTTGGCATCGGCTGGATACTTCTTCTTGGGCATAACGTGCTAGACGAGTGAACTCAGTCTGATACTCATGAGCAGTCATCTTTCCTTGGGTCAGATTGCAAAATTCTTATCTCTTGCGCTCCATCAGCTGATCCGGAATATGATATCCTCGGAAGTCATCACAGAATTCTTGCCAAGTCACCACGTGACCTACGGGCTGCATTGCCATGAAATTCTCCCACCACTGAAGGGCAGCACCTTCGATAAAATATGCCGCGAAGAGCACACGATCACCGGGAGCAACATGAGCTGTCTCAAGCTTACGCTCGAGGGAACGAAGCCAATCATCGGCATCAAGGGGCTCGGAAGGACATCGGAAAACTGGTGGGTTGAGGAGAATGAAGTCCTGGATGGTAACAACACTATGATGCTGACGAGAAGAGTTCTGCTCAATACGCTCGAGAAGACGTGTCTGATCACGACGATTCTGCTCAGCCTCCATCATGATTTCTGCCGTTGAGGTTGGTGGTGGAGGTTCTTCATCATCTATGTTACCGGAACTGGGATCAACACCCTGATTTGCACCTGACATTCTGTGTGATAAGAATCAACAATCATAATAGGATTTAGGACACAATTCTATGCTAAGATAACAAGACTATAATGCAAGAGCATCTAAGTCACAAACGGACAGCATAACGGCTGCACCGGGATGGAAATTGAGACAACCTACAGGTTGACGGACATCACTTCCACATAAACACTATGGAATGATGGCTCAGAAAGACCACAACACTCCTACAGCTACAAAGAAGCAATCAGCGAGATGTCCTAGTAAAGACATAGATGAGCCTAGTCCAATCTTCCCGTAGAACAAGATGAGGGTGACTCATGTAACAACCCAGATTTCAAAAAAAATAAAAAATTTGTTTTCGGTGTGAATTGTTTGATTGTCTGATTTGTTTGCGGTGTTTGCATCCCCGATTTATCGATCGGCGATTATTTTTACCCCCTCTTATCTCGTATCGGACGAAGACCGACCCTTGCCACCCTGACACTCGACCTTTGCGACACCGGGTTTCACCCGATCACCGTCGCGAAAACCGCACGAGACCAGCCGCAGCCAACGGAATGAAAACCCCGTTTAATAGGTAAACGGGATATTTTTCTAGCGCGCAGGAAAGTGTTCCCGGAACGGTTCCAACGTGAAGTGAACGCCTTCGGCTCGACGCGCTGATCGCGCAGCTCGAAGTTTTACCCGAATCGGAGGTACTGCGGACCCCCGGCGGTCAGAAACGTGAACACCGCGCGCGCGAGAGAAAAACCGGGGATGTTTTTGCAAACTGCCAGCCATCTGGGCTATATAAAGACCACCACACTCCCACCCATTTCTAGGGTTTCCCTAGTCCAAAATTGCAGCCACCCCCTCCACTTTGCCCAGTATTGCCTCCCAGATCCCCAGATCCCGAAACCCTAGCATCCCGGGCATCCAGGACCGTCAGATCTGAGATCCGACGGCCCCGGAGGCCTCCACCGCAACACCAGCCGCCCCGGGCCCCGCATGGCCCATACCGCCGCCGCCAGGCCCTCTCGGGCCCGGATCCGCGCCTCCTCCTTTGGACACCGTGCGCCGCCTCTCCTCCGGCCAACTCCGGCGAGCAGCGCGCCGCCCCGACTCCTTCCTCCTCCCGCGCTCCTCCTCCCTCTCCCTCTCTCACCCTCGTCGTCCCCTTGCTACAGGACACCGCCGGCGACCCCGCGCCCGCTGGACGCCGTGGGCGCTGCCGCCGAGCTCCATGGGCGGCGCCGCCCCTTGCCCGAAGCATCCCGCGCCGCTGCTGGTGCCAGACCCAGCTGCCGGCGACCTCCCCGACCCCGCGCCGCCCGGATCCGGCACTCCCCGACCTTCCCTGCCCTCCTGCGCGCCGCACCAGAGGAGAGCCGCCGCCGCTCGTCGGGATCGGAGGGATCCCGATCCGGTGCCCTCGTCCCCAAACGCCTGGACGGCCAGGTGGGAGCCTCCTCTATTTATTTTTCTTCCCTCTGTTTTTTTCCTTTTATCAATTTTCTGCTAAGTCTTTTAATTATTGCTGCTGATCTATTTTTGCGATGATAATTGCGAGTAATCTATAGCTCGGATGACGTTGCGCCCAAAAGGAAAATTTCTTAGAATTTTGTGTACTTCAATCCATCTTTGTGAGCATTTTTATTTGAGGCCATCTTGATGGTGCAAATCTGTGTAGAAGTGGGCATCAGGCCTTTAATTGCTATTATTTCCTGTTAAGTGCTGCTGTTATTATTTTATTGCAAGTTTGCATGATGATTGTGTCAAATCCATGAGGCCTATTGCATTGATTCTTTTTCCTATGTGTTAAACATCATGTTTACTTCATTTACATGCTTTAACTTTTCATGTTTGGGTGCTTTAGCTATATTAAATCTTGCTCCAAGGTGGTAATCCTGATGTTAATTTGCTGTTGTGCTGGAAACTGTTAATTTGTTGCAACTTCGGGTGACGGTTGTGTCGCAACCGTTTATCGGAATTGAGTGATTCCAATTGCATATTGTTAAGCACCATGTCTACTTCCATTATATATATTGCATTTTCATGATATGCTTGCTGGTCATATAGTTATTGAGCTCCAAAGTTGCTATCCCGCTGTTTTTGACAGCCACCTCTGTTTTTCTCTAAGTCTGTAACGTTCTGATGCCATGTTGTTTGCTTAATATCTTTTGATCTATGATGCCTATTTGCATGATTCTTTTTGCCATGCCTTCTCTGTCATGTCTACTTTAGTTCCATATAATTTGTGAGCATGTTTGCATTTATTACCCTGTTTGCGCATTGCTCTAAAGTGTGCTTCGTGATGTTGGCAGATTGTGCCCGTAACTTGTTTTGCTTGTATCTTTTTAACCGTAACTTCGTTTGGAGTGTGCCTTATATGTAACTTGATTAGTTTTTCGTGTACTGTGTGTTTATGCTATTGTTTTCTATTGTTAACCAACCTAAAATATGGTTTAGTACAGAACAGTACCAAATGTTTTAATCATCGTGCGACACTTAGTGTTATTCCATGTTTAGGTTGTGCCTCACTTAAATTGACTAGCATAGATAGTTTACTCTGTGCTTCACCTCTTGACCTATTTGTGTGCTATGCTATGCTTTCTTGAGTTGCCATGTTAACAACCTTTGTTGATCACCTGCAGCTAAACAACTTGAACCTTTCTAAATGTGCGGTATCGTCGTGTGTGACGAGTACTCCACTTAACCTGTTAGTAACCGCTCTCGACGGTACGTGAGATGTCTCGTGTTGCCTTCTTGTTGATGCTTGCTCGTGTTTGCCTCGTAGTAATAGATGCTTGTTCGTTGATTTCTTTCCTGTGTTTATCGTCTTGTGTGCTTTCGCGGGTACCTTCGGAGACGATGCGAGCTTGCGATCAACTACACCTTCAGAACCCGACTTATCAACAGGAAAGGACTATACATTGCTTATGATCCATTCTGTTTCAACCAGCGGTTTGCATGCTAGTCTAGGATAGGTTCGATGTTTGATCCTACCACATGTTTACAACCTCTTTCAAACCGATACAGCCATGTCCCTTCCCAACAAACCTTGTACTGCTATGTTACTATTGCTCGTTGCTCAGCCCCTGCTTTGTATGCATGCTTAGGATGCTACGATGTTACCCTGTTACTCCTTGGTTTGGGCTATCACATTATTATATTGTTGTTGATGATATGATTATTATAATGTTGACTATATTCGACGAAGAATGGAAGGTCTAGGCTATCCCGCCCCGACGCTTTGTTCCATTCGAGTCACCTAGGATCCGAGTTCCGGGTATTGGTTTTAAGACTGAGCGTGCCTAACCGCGTGTGGGATTTTATGGGGTCCCCTTTTCTTACCTACCTAGCTTCAAACATTTCTAGTGCTGGCCCAAGCTGATTTACCATTTGAAACCGTGTGTGTGCTGGTCAGCTGCCAGTAGTTTTTAAACCAGCCCGGACCAGTGAGGACATAGTTCCCTTGCTGGCCCATTATGACCGGCTGAGGACCCGGTTTCCCATGTGTGATTAACCGGCAATCCAAACCTGGAGTCATACGGTATAGACCAGATCGAGAGCGCGGCCGGCTCCTGAGCTGGATGTCGACTCACCGGGGGCCACCCGGATTTGTTCGTTGTTAGTTCGAGGGACCTGTCATTTCGGATCTCTTGGAACTAAATCGTAAAATGGTAGCAACTGAGAGAGATGGGCATGCGTGCGGAGCCTTGTAATGGGCAGTTGGTACACCCCTGCAGGGTTAAATCTTTTCGAGAAGCCGTGTCCACGATTATGGACAACTTGAGACCTACTCCTTGTTCATAGACAACAACAGCTGAGATAATCTTAATATAACTTGATCAACGTGTGTGTGGCTTGACTGCTTCTTCTTCGTCGGGATGCGAAGAGGAGGAAAAGGATAGGATAGGTGTTATGCTTGCGTAAGTAGTTGATAGAAAGACTTGTTGGAGGCGATTCCCCATCGAATGCTTGGTTTCTTATCTTACTCTCTAGATCGTTAGCCACTTCATAAATGCTAGTGCGGCAGCAACCTCACCACTTACTCCATCCTTACCGTAAACTACTAGTTGTCCTAGAATGACGAGTGATGAAGTCCTTGCTGGGTCAGATGACCACTACAGTTGGATGCTGAGTACCTGTGTAATCATGATACTACCCCCAAACTCTTTTCAGGGTTCTTGATCGATAACAAGTATGGTGACCGACGTTTCACGTGGAGATTCGACGACGACTAGTTAGGCGGATCCCGGCGGAGGGCCTGGACCCGTGTGGTTATGGGATCGATGTTTTTCTCTTTGCCAGTAGTCTTTTGATTGTAGTCTATACTCAGACATATATCTTCCGCTGTTGTATTGTATTAAGGCAGTTGTATGTCGATTGTATGAGATGTTGTATCCTTGTATCTATAATGTTGTGATATCATGTTGGAAATCCGGGGCATATGGCTTTGTCATATGTCGCGGTGGGACCGATATGTGCTTCGTCCCCGGATCTGGGTGGAAACACCTAGATCTGGAACAGTACCGCATATCGGGCCTTACAACTCAGAACTCAGATCGATGAGGGTAAGGAGAAAAAAGAAGTCTTACGTTGTTCCCTTATAACCAAAGTAGCTATATAACTATAGAATGCTAGACTCGACATCGGCCAATGGTTTGATAATCCTACAGACAGTCCTGCTCTGATACCAAGTATGTCGGGACCCGGGGTTAGCGTATGTAATTCCGGTCACAATGCAATCACATGGAGAGCCGAGAGCCGTACCCACTTGTCTAAGCAGACAAGGCCAAGAACAGATCACTCTCGGTAAGCGTCGAACGTGAGGGACATCCCATCCAGGACGGATGAACAACTGAGATGGGTCCTCATCGTCCGCTCACAAGTCTAAATGCTTATGGGTGGTGAATCCCATACTCATAGACAAGTCGCCTCAATCATGTTATTGATTGAATCATAACCCTTACATAGACTTAATCCAGCCCGATCACTTAGTCGGCGTCTAGGGCGGGCTCGATCATACAACAAAGTGTGCACGTGACAGAGTCACGAGCAATCGCATCGCGATGCCCCAAGCTGTGCACATCTAAGGGCCACTTAGTGTATAAAAGACCGCTAGCCAGATCACAACTAAGGTCACAAAAACCCATACTAATACATGCATGTTATAATCATACACGCAGCACACATGTCTAGTATAAACAGATGGTAATCACAACATGAACTCTACAAACTCAGTCTTTATAACTTCTGCTAAACAGAGCAGACATAGTAGTTGTATTACAAGCAGAGATCACATGACTGTGATCCAACATTACATCAAACAACAACGGAAGCAAATTATGTCTTAGTAAAGACAAGGTTAACAAATGGCTTAAGAAGCCTGAAAGAAAAGTACAACGACCCTCCAAAGGGCATAGGCTGCTGTCTGGAACTATACGACCTGGTCCACGTCGAGCTCGAGTAGAGGCCACCATCAGGGTCAGTGGTCTCGTCTCTAAAACATAGAATAAGAAAACGTGAGTACAAAATCGTACTCAGCAAGACTTACATAGGAACTATACTACTCATGCACATGTATCAAGGCAAAGGGAGGTGGGGTTTCATTGCAGAAGTGCCACCTTTGACTTGGCTAGTCCTGTACTACGAATACCAGAAAGAGGTAAGGAGCGTACACGAGTCCAAGTAACAAGTCTCCAATCAATACACCACTATGGATACTTCCTCGACTTCCCCACGAGGAAGTACGCCATAGCACTCACACTTATCTTGGCAAGTTTTAAGAGTAACCGTTCAAGTTGTCTATGATCAAGTAAAGGTCTCCAAGTAGTCCATAACCGCGGACAAGGGTATTCGAATAGTTCATTAACCCTGCAGGGGTGTACTGCTACACACACGCCTCATCAGTTACCGCCTGGGGATGGACCCTTCAAGTGAGTACCGGCGAGGATGCTTCCACGACACTTCACTCACGACACCATCTCTAGTCCTAGGGAGTCGCCTATTTGAGTTGGGACCACGATCGGAATCCGACCGATTTTTCCGATGCGGACTCAAACGTTGTGTGACCGCCATCAAGCTCAACTCGATCATGATCACTTGATTCAACGTGCCCACAACCTACGTCAACCACTTACCTTGGTTCCACCTGCTTGAGATCGTTAAAGGGCGAACTACTTGCGACTCCTGGACAGGTCCGGGTGAGGTACTAGGCCGAGAGGGGTCAGTGTGCCCAATGTGTGGTCGTACTCTTAGTCTTGGATAACAACACAAGAACTCGGGCTTAAGGCAGTGTTCGACAAGACAACCCACTGTGTACTCCTACACAGCCTCTCATCGTTCACCTTTGTTTAGGGTAGATTCGCCAACACGTTACCACCATCATTCACATGATCACTACCATCCCGACTCACAATAGAGTAGCCTCAGGTAACAACTCTAAGCATGCAATAAGCTGTAACAGTTGCAGGGGCCACATGATAACAATCAACTCCTATATCTGCTAGGATTGTGGTTTGCTTACTACTGTGACAAAAAGATAGGTCATGAAAAGGAATGGGTTCAACTAGCGGTAGAACGTATCATGGTGACATCCTAAACATGCATTTGCGAGAATGAGAGGGAACATGGATTTTATCGACATGATCAAAGAGGGGGTGCTTGCCTTGCTGACGATCACGAGGTACTGTACTCCTGACGTGAGGTTGAACTCGTCTCCGAGATCAACTCTACCGAGAAGAAGCAATCACCGAAGCACTGGAAGTAAAGCACAATCAATGAACAACAATGCTCAAGAAATATGCAAAACATAGCATGGCAAGGTACTGATGTGATCTATGTTTAACTTGCAACATGTTAATTGAAGTTGATTTGAACAGTAAATTCAAATTCAAACTCCAAATGTATTCAAATTGGTCCAAGTTGCATTTGCTAAAGTTTGTTCATTTGAAACCAATTGGTCATGTGTGTGAAATGCTTCTGAAGTGTAAGTGATCATCTTTGCATTGCATTGGTTGAAGTTCAAATGAGCATTGCATTTTATATTATTTAACCCAAATGATCCATATAGAAAAATGCTACTGGTTCATCAATATAACTTGTTCAAACATGGTTGAAAGTTTGATATTTGGATAGAGCATTTTATTCTGATCAATTTTCATATAAAAACATTTCAATCTGAGTTACGGTTTAAAAGTTATTCAAATTCAAAGTTTTGGATATTTTCTGGAATTTCTGGATTAAAAATAATTAATTTATAATTAATGCATCAGGGTGATGTCATGCTGACGCAGGGGCTAGCCTGACAGGGGGGTCCCACTGGTTAGCCTCGGTGGGTTAATTAATCTTCTGTTTAAATTAAACTGGGTTTAATTAAGGGGTTGGGGCCCATCTATCATCCTTTGGGGGGGTGGTTCGCTTGCGGGTTAGGGGCTAACAGGCCGGCGGCTCTGCCACGGTGGCACCATCGCCGGAATCGGCTAGGGGACACAGGGAGGGGAACAGAGGGCACGGGCGTGTGCCCCGCACGCTTGCGCATCTAGTGGAGCACTAGGGGGACCTCGGGGAGGCCTGTGGCCATGGCTGCGACGAGCCCGGTGGCGGCCGGAGCTCTGTCCACGGAGGGAAGGTGAAGGAGACCGCGGGGAGGAGCGCGGGATGGGGGAAAAGGAGTGGGGCTCACTGCGGTGACGATGGTGAGCTCGGGGAGGGCGGGGAGGAGCCGTCGGTGGAGAATTTGACCATGGCGCCCGGCGGGCAGCAGAGGAGGCCGGCGAGGATGTCGTCACCTAGGGGCCGTCTCGGCTCGATTGGGGGCGCAGCTAGACGAAGACGAGGGCGCGGGAGCGTCTGGACAACCCGGCGGCTCGAGAGGAGGCCGTTGGCTACGCAGGCGCGGCTTGCTCCGGCGGGGTCTCGGGGTTGCGCGGGATCCGGTGAGGGAGAGGAGAGAGCGAACCAGAGAGAGGGGGAGAAGAAGCTGGGCGTCCCCAGGTGTCCAGCGGCGAGGAGAAGGAGGCAGGGGCGCGCCACGACGAAGCAGGAGGTGGCCACGGCCACGGCATGCGCAGCACGCAGCTGCGTGCTTGCGTGAGGAAGAAGACGAGGCTGCCCTTGGGCTGGGCCGCCTCGGCTAGTTGGGCCGCAGGTAAGTGGGCTTTTGCCCTTTTTCTTTTCTTTTTCTTTTATTTCTTTTTCTGTTTAATTTGTTTGCCCTAAAAATAAATACTAGGGCATTTTATAAAAACTCCCAATCATTTTTATAAAAACTAGATGACTCTATAGAAGTCAACCCCAAGTTTTGGGAATTTTTGAAATTCAAATTATTTGAATTCCAATTAAAATAGACAATTGATTTAATTTCCAATCCATTGTTTGGATTTTTGAAAAATCTATGAGCATGGGATTAATCCCAAATCACTTTTAAAACGATCACACTCATTTTTATGATTTTTCAACATATCCAAAAGAATTTCGGAAAAAGATTTATTTCTGGCCTTTTTATTTAATTCAATTAGGGCTATTCTTTTTCCCATTTCCTTTTTCTTTTGCAATTTTTTTCAAGATGCAAAAATACAAGCTTAGCAAAGCACAAACCTAAATTAGGGTTCTGACAATCGGGCTGGAGTAAGTCTATGTATGTGTTATAACACAATCGATAGTATGGTTGAGGCCACTTGTCTATGGGTATGGGAGTTCACCACCCATATCATTTAGACTTGTGTGCGGACGATGAGGACCCATCTCAGTTGATCATCCGGCCTGGATGGGATGCCCCTCACGTTCGATGCTTTCTGAGAGCGTTCTGTGCTTGGCCTTGTCTTCTTAGACAAGTGGGTACGACTCACGGCTCTCCATATGATTGTGTTGTAGCGAGTCTTGCATACGCTAACCCCGGGTCCCGACAGACTTGGTACCAGAGAAGGACTGACTGTAGGATTATCAGCCTTGGCCGAAGTCGAGTCTAGCCTTCTATTGTTATATAGTTACTCTGGGTATATAAGGGAAAAACGTAAGGCTTCTTTTTCTCCTTACCCTCATCGATCTGAGTTATGAGTCACCAGCATCTTTTCTACGGCAAGATAGGACTAGGCTCATCTATGTCTTACTAGAACATCTCGTTGATTGCTTCCTTGTAGCCGTAGGAAAGTTGTGTTCGGTTTGCTAGAGTTGTTGTGCTTCCAGATTTCTTACATTGTATGTAAGTGTTGTTTCTATGTGGTAAGAAAATTGTCTTTTCTTGCAATTAGAGTCGTTATGATGTCCGAGTCATTCCAGGTTTTCTACATAATCTGATGTGTTTGAAAAATCTTTCTATCTATTTCGGTTGTCTTTCCAGAATAATTTCTAGGTGGAATTCTCGACAGTTCCTAGAGTTTGATGTAGGTTTTATTCTAGAAACCTATATTGATGTATTTGTAGTTCTTCCTCCCACTTTAGATGTCTTCTAGCCAGAATAACCACACTAACCATCGTGTTAGGGTACTTTGCTACTCTGACATATCTGTTGTAGCCCCTAGTAAGCCATGGTCCTCCTCTAGGAAAACCATCCAGTAACCCAACCACTTAAATCTAGACACCCAACAGATGTGTAGAATTCATTGTAGATCTTATGCCAGGAACCGCCCCAGTTTCCAGATGCCCATACAAAATGGCCCCACGTGAGTTAGCTGAGCTTAAAATCCAACTTGAAGCTTTGTTGGCAAAAGGCTTCATCCGCCCTAGCTCATCGCCATGGGGTTGCCCCGTTCTGTTCGTAATGAAGAAAGATGAAACAAAAAGGATGTGCGTAGACTATAGCCCGCTAAATCTAGCGACGGTAAAGAACAAGTACCCACTTCCGAGGATCAATGATCTTTATGATCAACTTGCTGGATCCTCTGTCTTCTCCAAGATGGATTTGAGATTAGGCTATCATCAAATCAAAATAAGAAACGAGGACATTCCCAAAATGGCTTTCACTATTCGTTATGGTCTTTACGAGTACACCGTCAGGTCCTTCGGTCTAATCAATGCCCCCGCCACTTTCTCGCGCATGATGAATTCGATCTTCATGGAGTACTTGGATAAATTTGTTGTAGTTTATCTTGATGACATTTTCATCTACTCGAAGAACGAAGAAGAACATGCCGAACATCTTAGGCTGGTATTGATGAAACTTCGAGAGCATCGCCTTTATGCCAAGTTCTCTACCAGAAGTGACCTACTTAGGCCACGTGATTTCTGCGAAAGGCATTGTTGTGAATCCCGAGAGAGTTCAGGCCGTCCTTGACTGGACTCCACGTGAATCGGTTAAGCAAGTTAGGAGTTGTCTTGGCTTATCAAGCTATTGCCGCCGCTTCGTTGAGAACTTTTCTAAAGTTGCAAAGCCTCTAACTGAACTCTCGAGAAAGAGAAGAAATTCGAATGGACCCCCAAGTGCGAGGAAAGCTTTCAAGAGCTAAAAAGAAGATTGAATTCTGCCCCCGTACTTGCGCCTCCAGACACCAAAAAGGATTTCGAGATCTATTTTGATGCTTCATGGTAAGGGTTAGGATGCATACTTATGCAAGATAGACATGTGGTAGCTTATGCTTCACGCCAGTTGCGTCCACATGAAGAGAACTATCCTACCCATGATCATGAACTCGCTGCAGTAGTTCATGCCCTGAAAACTTGGCGACATTACCTCCTTGGTAATCGTTGTGGGATCTATTCCGACCACCAAAGCCTCAAATACATATTCACCCAGCCAGATCTTAATCTCAAGCAAAGACGCTAGATAGAGTTGATAAAAGATTATGACTTAGGAATTTCTTTCACCCCAGGAAAAATCCAATGTCATGGCTGATGCACTAAGTCGTAAGTCGTATTGTAACAACCTCATGTTACAACAGTATCAACCACTTCTTCAGGAGGAATTTCGAAATCTCAATATCGAGATAGTTCCTCATTGTTTTCTTTCTACCTTGGTGGCGAAACCAACCGTTGAGGATAAATTCATAGCCGCCCAGAAACGTGATAGTGGTATTCGAGAGATCAAGAAGAACATTGCTAGCGGAGT
The DNA here is from genome assembly GCA_950022295.1 of Bromus sterilis. Classification (NCBI taxonomy): domain Eukaryota; kingdom Viridiplantae; phylum Streptophyta; class Magnoliopsida; order Poales; family Poaceae; genus Bromus; species Bromus sterilis. Next base: position 234,506,013 of record OX465595.1, on the reverse strand, counting down.
TGCTAAAAGTTTCTCTATAAATGATCAAGGTGTCGTTTTCTTTGGCACTCGATTGGTTGTACCACAAAAACACAATATTAGGAGGCTAATTCTTAAGGAGGCTCATGACACTCCCCTATCGATTCATCCTGGTAGCACAAAGATGTACCGAGACCTAGGGCAGAGATTTTGGTGGACTAGGATGAAGCGAGAAATTTATCAATTCATTGCTGAATGTGATGTTTGTCGTTGCGTTAAGGTCGAACATCAAAGACCTGCTGGCACTCTTCAACCATTGCCTATTCCCGAGTGGAAATCGGAAAAAGTCAGCATGGACTTCATCACTGGCTTTCCAAAAACCCAGAAAGGAAATGATGTCATCTTCGTTGTCGTTGATAGACTTTCCGAAGTTGCTCACTTCCTTCCCGTTCGCGAGTCCATAACTGCGAGCCAGTTAGCGGACTTGTATATCTCTAGAATTGTGTATCTTCATGGTGTTCCTTTGGAAAGCAATTCTGATCGTGGTAGCCTTTTCACCTCTAGATTTTGGGGAAGCTTTCAGAATGATATGGGAAATCATCTCTCCTTTAGTACATCTTTCCATCCTCAGTCTAGCGGTCAAGTTGAAAGGGTTAACCAAATTCTCGAAGACATGCTCAGAGCTTGTGTTATCTCATTCGGAAAGAATTGGGAGAAGTCTCTTCCATTTTCCGAATTTGATTATAATAATAGTTTCCAATCTAGTCTGAACATGGCTCCTTTTGAACTCCTCTATGGACGACGATGTCGAACACCCCTTAACTGGTCAGAAACCGGTGAAAGACAATTATTTGGACCGGATATCATTGAGGAAGCAGAAGAGCAAGTTCGCATTGTTCGTGATCAATTGAAAGCAAACCAGTCTCGTCAGAAAATCTACTATGATCGTGATCATAGGCAAGAAAGCTACAATCTGGACGAGAAGGCTTACCTTCGGGTTACTCCTCTGAAGGGAACCCAACGATTCGGTATCAAAGGCAAGTTGGCCCCACGTTACATTGGACCTGTCCACATTCTTGCTAAACGTGGAGAAGTTGCCAACCAACATGAACTACCCCCGCACCTTTCCCGAGTACATGATGTATTCCATGTGTCAGAACTCAGGCGTTGCTTCAAGGACCCCATCCGCGAAGTCGACCATGAAACGCTTGATCTCCAAGATGACCTTTCATATCAAGAATACCCCGTTCGTATTCTTGATTTAGCAGAGCGTGTCACTCGTCGTCAGAAGATTAAGTTTATGAAAGTGCAATGGTCACACAACTCTGAGAAAGAAGCCACGTGGGAAAGAGAAGACCGTCTCAGTGCCGAGTACCCCCACTTTCCTTTCGATGACTCATAAATCTTGGGAAGAGATTCTTTTGAGTGGGGGCGAGTTGTGCGAACCCTCTGTTAGGTATGTGCTAGGATCAAGTCTCACTTTGCATCATGTCAAAATTTTCAAAAATAAAATGAAATGGGAGAGAGAACACCCCCCAGATGAATTTAATTCAAATGGCCACAATAAAAGTTGCTCCAAAAATTTCTTTTGTATTTTTGAAAACTCCCATCAATGAGTGTGATCACATATCAAGTGATGTGGGACCAATCCCATGCTCATGGATTTTTCAAATATTCAAACTGGAGCATGGAATTAAATTTAAACCCCTATTTGAATTTGAAATCAAATATTTTGAATTTAAAAAATGCTCAAACTTTGGATGTGACTAGACACTGGTCACTTAAAGCCATATATAAATTTTGGGCATTTATAAAAATGTCTAGCTATTTTTTTAGCCAAGACAAAACAAATTTCAGAAGAGAAAAAAATAGAAAGAAAAGGAGAAGGACTTACCTGGGCAAACAGGCCCAACTCAACCCCCAGCAGCCCACTAGCCTGGCCCAGCCCGCTATCTCCTCTGTCTTCTAGCTCAAGCAGCTCACTGGAGGCAGCAGAGCGCGCGGCGACTGCCGCCGCGACGTCGAGGACCTTCTGGCCTCTCCCTTGCCCTCTTCTCGCGCCACGGATACGCCCTAGCAACCGTGCACCTTTTCCCCCTTTCGCTGATTCCTCGCCACCCCTCCCTCGTCGGAATTTCCTCGCTACCCGAGAGCTCGTCGAAGCGCGCTGCCGCCCTTGCGTGGCCAACGGCCGCCAACCGCCGCAAAAGTGTGTCCAGAAGAACCAGCGTCCTCGCCTTCGTCGTACTCCAGCGAATCAAGAGCTCGGGTGCCCTGTAGCCAACGCCCTCTTCACCGATGTTCCGTCGTCCGCCGTGAGATGTTTCGCCGGATTGCGCTACCGTCCTGTGTTCCCCGACCTCCCCGTCCTATCCTCGTTGTTTCCTCCCTAAATCTAGCTCCACCCCGTGCCCGTAGCACTGCGCCGCCTGCGTCAGTACTCCGGCCGCCGACGTACTTCAACGCCGGCAAGGCTCCGGCCACGCACAGCCTTCCCCGTGACTGCTGGGTGAATCGGGCATGCACGGGGTACATCCCGGTGGTCTCCCCGTGCCAAACAGTGGCCGGGAAGCCACTCCGGCGAACCCTCCACCGTGTCCGTGGCTGCCGGCAACCTCCCCGCCGGTGAGCCGACGTGGAAGTGGTTAATTAAGCACTAATCCCCCTAAGCACTCGATGACAGGTGGGCCCTGCCCCCTTAAACCCACTGTTAAGTTAATTTAACCACGGGGTTAACCACAGAGACACTCACATGGTGGCCCCAGCTGTCAGCAGCCCCCCATGTCAGCCTTGCGTCATGCTGACCCAATAAACTGTTAAATCATTTAAAATAATCCAGAAAAGGCAGAAAATGCAATAAACTTTGGAAATTCATAACTAATTCATTTTAACACCAAATTGGACATATAATATATGTAAAATTATCAGAAAAATGCAAGGATTAATAATATGGACTTTGTTTTCATGCTTGACAAAATTAAATTGGGGGAACAGTGGCATATGTCCATATGAACCCTTTTAAAATTCAAATTTGGAGTGATTTTGCAAATGACTTTGCAATGCATTTCTTTTAAATGGAATTGGCAACACAATGCAACCATGAACATCACCTTGCAACATTGATCATGTGTATGTGCATCGTACTTTATGTTGATCCCTTGTTTGCCATGTTTGCTCGAATAGAAGTGGAGCCGGAACCGGAGGCCACCCCCTTCGTTAAAGACACTGTGTTTGAACCTCGTCAGCAAGTCAAGCAAACCCCCATTAATCATGTCGATAAAATCCCACTTCCCTCTTAGTCTCACTTATGCATTGTTAGGATGATTACCATGATACGTTTCTACCGCATAGATGAACCCATTCCTTTGCATGACCTATCATTTTGTCACAGTAGTAAGCAAACCACAATACTAGCAGATTTAGGAGTTGATTGATATCATGTGTCCCCTTCAACTGTTACTGCTTATTGCATGCTTAGAGTTACAATGAGGTTACTCTTTTGTGAGTCGGGATGGTAGTGATCATGTTGATGATGGTGAAAATCTGTTGGTGAACTTGACCTAAACAAGGTGAACGATGAGAGGATGTGTAGAAGTACATAGTGGGTTGTCTCGTTGAACACCGCCTTAAGCCCGAGTTCTTGACGGTGATCCAAGACAAAGAGTACTACCACATGTTGGGCACATGGACCCCCGCTCAACCTACTAACTCACCCCTTATCTGTTAAATGAGTCGCAATAGTTCGAAGTTCTGGTAGGTCTGTGGCACGGTCTGCGAAGTGGAAGAATGACTATTCAGACCGGCTTGGGACCCTGCACACATCTTCTGGGACCGCATCGGTAAACCGGACGGGTTCACGATCTGGAATCCAGCCCGGATAGGCGTTTGCATTGGACTTATAGTTTCGTGTGTATAGTAGTACACCCCTGCAGGGTTAATAAACTATTCGAATAGCCGCGTCCGCGGTAATGGACTACTTGGAGAGCTGTTGCTGATTATTAGACAACTTCAATGGATACTTATAAAATTTTCCAAGATAATTGTGAGTGCTATGGCGTGTTTTCTCGTGGGAAGTCGAGGAAGGATCCATAGTGGTGTAATTGTTTGAGTGACTTGGATAGTGGACTCGTGTACACTTCTTACCTCATTCTGGTATTCGTAGTTCAGGACTAGCCAAGTCAAAGATGACACTTCTGCATTTGAAAGCCACCTCCCTTTACCTTGATACATGTGCATGAGTATTATAGTTCCTACGCAAGTCTTGATGAGTACGACTTTGTACTCACGTTTGCTTATTCTATGTTTTAGATGAACCCACTGACCCCGAAGGTGGATTCTTCCTGGACCTTGACGAGTGAAGACCAAGATAGTGTAGTCCCAGTCAGCAGACTGGTTCCCTCGTGGAGGGCTTGTGTTTAAATATGGATTCTTAAGCCATTTGTTAAACTTTTCTCTACTCAGAACTACTTTGCTTCCGTGCTTGATAGAATGTTGGATCACGGTCTCGTGATCTCTGTGTGCACTTTGTATGAGTTATCAATAAAGTTGTAAACTTTGTAGAGAACTGCAATGATACCTGTTGTTCATACTAGACATGTGTGCTGCGTGTATGATTATAACATGCATGTCTTACTATGGGTTTTCGAGACCTTAGTTGTGATTTGGCTGGCGGTCTTTTATACACCAAGTGGCCCTTAGATGTGCGCAGATTGGGGCATCGCGATGCGATTTCTCGTGACTCTGTCACGTGCACGCTTTGATGTATGATCGAGCCCGCCCTAGACCCCGACTAAATGGTCGGGCTGGAGTAAGTCTATGTAAGTGTTATAACACAATCGATAATATGGTTGAGGCGACTTGTCTATGGGTATGGGAGTTCACCACCCATATCATTTAGAATTGTGTGCGGACGATGAGGACCCGTCTCAGTTGATCATCCGGCCTGGATGGGATGCCCCTCACGTTCCATGCTTTCTGAGAGCGTTCTGTGATTGGCCTTGTCTGCTTAGACAAGTTGGTACGGCTCTCGGCTCTCCATATGATTGTGTTGTAGCGGGACTTGCATACGCTAACCCCGGGTCCCGACAAGTCAAATGGTAAACTATGTATTTTTCTTTCACCTTCTTGAGGGAATGATGCTTATGTGCTTTGCCTATTTTCAGGGTGCAGGTTAACAACCAAGAATTTCCGGGTCCATTGGCACTTAGGACTCATTCTCTTGAAGAGGACGTGCCGAGTTCTGGCCAAGGGTCGACTCGTTTAGAGAAGGAGTCGACTTTCCCTAAACTGTATAGCAACCTTGTGATCCAGATGGATCGTCAACGAGACGTCCTTGGTTTAATGAAGAGAAAATATGAGGTAATGTTTTTTACCATATTGTGAGTACTTTAGCCCCCATGAGTCGGGATAATGATGTAAGTCAGTGGGCCGAGTCATAAAAGAATAATCTCATATGTTTTTGTTTACACGGTATGTCCAGTAATTCTGGCGGCGCCGTTGCGATTCTGAAGAAACGAGTTATCCATCAAGCCTGCCAACTTAAAGAAGCTGAGAGGCGGATATCTTCGTTGATGGAACGTCATAAAAAGATGGCGAGTCTTCTAAAAACTTCCCAAGTCGGCTCTTCCAAAAAGTACGAACATATTAAGTAGTTGGAAGCCATATTGAAACATAGGGATGGCAAGGAAATCACCCTAAGTCAGAGCATTACTAGGATGGTCAAGGCGATTTTTGGTAAGCAGCTGCTTATAATTTCGATTTTGTTGGAGAAGATATTCTTCTCAGTGTGTCCCACTAATGTGTCTGCTTTCTTGTTAGGTCCAGAGGACTCGATAGTGGCTTGAGTCGCCAGCTAACAAATTAAGGGCGGTCATGAATGTTGTCCGAGACCTTCATACTGGTGGGTGTCAGGAAATTACTTTTGCCTCGGGCTTACCTGAAATACCCCATGCTATTTCCAAGATGTTGGAAGAGTTGTCAAAGGTGTCGTCTTGGATTCAAGCCTCCAAAAGGTGGACTTGTCGTGAATTGGCTATGAGGGATTTTTCTTTATGCAAGATATATTGTCCCTCCGTTGAGCCGGCTTGGCTAGTAGAGGGAGTTCCAGCAAGAAGAGTCGATGGTCAACTATTCGAGAAGGAAGATTATCATCATGTCATGAAAGTGTTGGGATAGGGGGAAGAAAACACAAATTTATCATACCTACGTTACCCGAACCCAAGATCTATGCTATGGCGATGTAAAGTATCGGAGGGAATCAGAGGTCATACCTTAGAAGACCGAAAGAGGGAAACGTTCTTGCGAACATCGCTGGCGTAGACTCGGAACTACGACCTCCCTTTCGTGTTGAAGACCACCGGCGATGGAGACTCCCGGTTGACCTCCGGCGATGAAGTAGCGCCACAGGTGTAGCGCCTCGAAGAGATTATACACGTACAATACAATCGATGTTCCCTCCAGGCCCCGAATCAGGCGAGCCTCGTAAGAAAGACGGATTCGGATCCCAACTCCCGTAGAGCGACGACCTGCTATGGTGGAGAACTCCAAACCAGGTGCAAACTCCAAATAAGGGGAGTCCGCTCTAGGTAGGAGAAAGAGAGGGAGAGAGATTTCTGTGTGTTGGAAAAAGGGGAGTGTACCCCTCCTTATATAGGCCAAGGGGGGTGCCATCCTTCTCCTCTCCCCGAGGTTGGACAAAACTCCCAAGGGGGGGAGGTGCACCGGCTAGCTAGGGGGGATGGGCCCCACCCTTGGCGCCAAGCCCAAGGGGGGAAACCCCGTCCTCCCCTAATGGGCCCATATGGCCCATGAAGCCTTTTTCACATTTATTAGTTATTTTAATTATATTTTAATATTTAATTCATATAATTAAATAATAAAACATTATTAAATACAATTAAACTTTATTTTGAACCTTTCAAAATATCCGGAACAACTTCCTTTCTCCCCCAGAACTATTTCGGTGATACCTCCTAGTTCACCGATGATCCCGAATCTATCCCAATGCATCGATTGCACCTTAAGTGTATCACCCTACGGTCCGGTAAACAACAGACATGATCGAGACATTCTCATTTACCAATGACTAGCCAGTTGGACCTGGTTACAATCCTTGACAGTCCCCGCGCTTCCATCGAATGAACTTCAATCGCTTTTGAAAACCGTTAACGATACAACATAATCCCTCTGTACTGTTGTACTTTGTTTGTCTGAGGTTTGATCATCGGTATCCAATATACCGGGTTCACATCTCGTTCACAACAAACAAGTTTACTCGTCCGTGCCTATTACATCTCCTGTGACCTAGTCAATTGCTTGCAAGCTATTGATGCAATATCACCGAGTGGGCCCAGAGTACCTGTCCTTCACTTGGACTGACAAATCCCGCTCTGATCTATTAACATACTCATAAACCATCTATTTTGGAATACCCAAAGTACATTGTTATGTACAACATATTTCAGCCAGGCGGTACATGCAAATCAAAGTCTCCTGATAGATGACAATTACGTATGATCATTACGGTCTAAGGACTAAGCCATATGTTACAAAGTCATCGCAATGCTGAACTATGTGACTCAATCACATTACAATGCTTTAGGTGGGTGTGTGCCCATGACATCATTCCCCAATGATATGACCTCATTGTCAATGGACTTAAGTGTCGCCATGATGAGGAATCCTTGATCAATCCATTGCCCAATGAGCTAGTATACCTGAGTTAAACTAGGGACTTGTGTTTTATACCACGCGTGTATTAGTGTTTCCAAGTAATACAGTTCTTAGCACAGTATAAAATGTATTATGAACAAAACGGATATGTGACAATTATCTTTATTAATTTGCCTCTAGGGCACATATCCAACAGTCTCCCACTTGCACTAGAGTAGAAATTACACTAGTTTACATCAGGTATGTATCTAACATCAATAGTCTCTCGGTGTTCTTCAAACTTGCTCTGTGGAAGAGGTTTAGTCATCAGGTCTGCTGCGTTCAGATCCGTATGTATTTTGTGAATCGTAGTATGACCATCCCTAACGTAGTCTCGCGTCACATTGAACTTTCGGAGAATGTGCTTGGCTGTAGAGTGAGTTCTTGGTTCTCTCGCATTAGCAATGGCGCCTGTGTTGTCGCAGAAGATTCCCACGGGGCCAGTGCAGCTGGGAAAGACACCAAGCTCGATCATGAACTTCTTCAGCCAAAGCGCTTTGTTTGACGCTTCACAAGCGGAAATATAGTCCGACTCCATTGAAGATTGGGAGACGACTGACTGTTTTCCGCTCCTCCAACAAATTGCGCCACCGTTCAACATGAAAACATATCCCGTCTGGGATTTCGAGTGATCTAGGCCAGAGCCGAGGCTAGCGTCAACGTAACCTTTTACGGTGAGCTCCTCATGAACTCCTCCATAAACGAGAAAGAGATCCTTCGTCCTTCATAAGTATTTCATGATGTTCTTTACTGCGGTCCAATGGATCATTCCTGGATTACTCTGGTAGCGATTATTCATAATAATTGCCAGTGCTAAATCCGGCCGGGTACACAACATAGCATACATGATAGAACATATGGCTGAGGCATAGGGCTTTAAGTACATCTCCTCCTTTTCTTCTGTTGTTGCTGGATATTGAGTGACACTTAATTTGATACCTTTTATAACTGGCAAGAGACCTCTCTTTGTGTTATCCATACTGAACCTTTTCAATATCTTATCAATATAAGTTCTTTGACTCAAAGCCAATAGGCGATTAGGTGATCTCTATAGATCTTAATCCCTAATATGTACGCAACTTCACCAGGTCCTTCATGGATAATGGTCCATTCAGATATTCCTTCACTCCTTCTAAGAATTTTCTGTCGTTCCCTATCAGCAATATGTCATCTACATATAACACAAGGAATGCTATAGAGCTCCCACTCTGCTTCTTATAGACGTAGAACTCTTCGACGTTTTGCATAAATCCAAAAGCTTTGATGAACTCATCAAATCGAAGGTTCCAGCTCCGAGACGCTTGATTCAACCCATAGATGGACCGTTGAAGCTTGCACACCTTACCAGCATTCCTTGGATCAATGAATCCTTCCGGTTGCATGATATACAACTCTTCCTCAATGTTGCAATTAAGGAACGCGGTTTTCACGTCCATCTGCCATATCTCGTAATCATGATATCCAGCTATTGCTAGTAGGATCCGAATAGACTAAATCATCGCTACAGGTGCGAATGTCTCCTCGTAGTCAACTCCTTGAATTTTTCGGAACCCTTTCGCGACACGTCGAGCCTTGTAGACAGAAACGTTTCTATCTGCGCCAGTCTTTTTATTGAATATCCATTTATTCTCGACGGCCTTGCGGTCCTCAGGAATATCCACCAAAGTCCAAACTTTTTTGGTGTACATGGAGTCTATTTCGGATTTCATGGCTTCTAGCCATTTCTCGTACTCTGGTCGCTCCATTGCTTCTTTGTAACTCATAGGTTCATCTAGCTCAACAGCCGAGATTGCATTCACAAGTTGTCCATAAAACTCAGGATCTTGACGGATTCTTGATGACCTACGTTGAAAAATAGGTTCCTCTTCATTCTCATCATGATAATCATGTATGTCATGATCGTTATGAATGTCGTCCTAGCCATTCTCTTCAGCTCCCACTGTGGAAGATGGTTCCAGGACAATTTCTATTGCCGGTTCTTCCATTTGGAGTGATTGGTCAGTCACTTCATCGAGGTCTATTTTCCTCCCACTCAATTCTTTCAAGAGAAATTCTTTCTCAAGAAAATGCCCGGTCTTGGCAACAAAAGTTTTGCCCTTAGACTGATTGTAGAAGGTGTATCCACAAGTTTACTTTGGATAGCCCGCAAAGATGCACTTATCCGCCTTTGATTCGAGTTTGTCAGGCTGTAGTTTCCTAACATAAGCCTCACAACCCCAAATCTTCTGGTGAGACAACTTTGGTTTCGTGCCATGCCATTCCTCAAATGGTGTTGTCTTCAGGGATTTGGATAGTGCCCTATTAATAATGTAAGCGGCAGTTTCTAACGCATTGTAAGGCCCGATATGCGGTACTTTTCTAGATCTAGATGTTTCCATCCAGATCCGGGGACGAAGCACATATCGGTCCCACCGCGACATATGACATTGCCATATGCCCCGGATTTCCAACATGATATCACAACATTACAGCTACATGGATACAACATCTCATACAATCGGCATACAACTGCCTTAATACATTACATCAGCGGAAGGTACATGTCTGAGTACACACTACAATCAAATGCCTAGTGGAAAAGGTAAAACAAAACCTTCGCGTAACCACACGGGTCCAGGCTCTCCGCCGGGATCCACCTAACTAGTCGTCGTCGAGTCTCCATGAAGGCTTCCAGAAGAAGGGTCGTCGAGCTCCTCTGAAGTCCAAGATCGTTGCATAACGTGCGTAAAAGAGAAAAGAAAGAGGTGAGCTATATCAAAGTCTTGTAACTAACTTCTCACGGGTAAGATGGGGGTAGTGGTGAGGTTGCAAACGCACTAGCAATATATGAGTGGCTAACGGTCTATTTTTAGCGTAAGATGAGAATCGCCTCCAACAAGTCTCGCTATCAACTACTTACGCTAGCATAACACCTATCATATCCTTGTCCTCCTCTTCGCAACCCGCAAAGAACAAGAAGTCAAGGCACACACACATTGATCAAGTTTATTAAGATTATCTCAGTTGTTGTTGTCTATGAACAAGGAGTAGGTCTCAAGTCATCCATAACCGTGGACACGGCTTCTCAAAAAGATTTAACCCTGCAGGGCTATACCAACTGCCCATTAAAAGGCTCTGCACGCACGCCCATCTCTCTCAGTTTCTACCCATCATAGGCAGCCATTTTATGATTTAGTTCCGAGAGATCCGAAACGACAGGTCCCTCTAGCTAACAACGAACAAATCTGGGTGGCCCCCGGGGAGTCGACACCCAATCCAAAAGCCGTCCACGCTCTCGGATCGGACACTTCCGTATGACGCAGGTCGGATGACCGGTAAATTCTCACATGAGGCCGGGTCCTAGCTGATCAGGTGGACCAACGGGAAAACCATGTTCCCACTGGCCCGGTTTGTCTGAAAGAACATCTGCTAGGAGCGACCCGATAGAAACACACACGGTTTTCAAATGGTAAATCAGCTTGGGCCAGCACTAGAAATGTTTGAAGCTAGGTAGGTAAGAAAAGGGGACCCCATAGTATTCCATACGCGGTTAGGCACGCTCGTCAAGAGACACAATACCCGGAACTCGGGTCCTAGGTGACTCGAATGGAACAAAGCGTCCGGGTGGGATAGCCTAGACCTTCCATCCTTCATCGAATATAGTCAACATTATAATAATCATATCATCAACAACAATATAATAATGTGATATCCCAAACCAAGGAGTAACAGGGTAACATCGTAGCATCCTAAGCATGCATACTAAGAAGGGGCTGAGCAACGAGCAATAGTAACATAGCAGTACATGGCTTGCTGGGAGGGGACATGGATGTATCGGTTTGAAAGAGGTTGTAAACATGTGGTAGGATCAAACATCAAACCTATCCTAGACTAGCGTGCAAACCGCTGGTTGAAATAGAATGGATCATAAGTAATGTTTAGTCCTTTCCTGTTGATAAGTCGGGTTCCGAAGGTGTAGTTGATCGCAAGCTCACATCGTCTCCGAAGGTACCCGCGGAAGCACACAAGAAGGAAACACTGGAAAAGGAAATCGACGAGCAAGCATATATTACTACGGGGAAAACAAGAGAAAGCATCAACAAGAAGGCAACACGAGACATCACACCTACCGTCGAGAGTGATTACTAACAGGTTAAGTGGAGTAATCGTCACACACGAAGATACCACACATTTAGAATGGTTCAAGTTGTTTAGCTACACAAGATGAGCAAAGGTTGTTAACATGGCATCTCACTCAAGCATGGAAAGCACACAAACGTGACAAGAGATGAAGCATAAAGGAAACTATCTACGCTAGTCAATTTAAGTGAGGCACAACCTAAACATGGCATATCACTAAGTGCCCCACGATGATTAAAGCATTTGGTATTGTTCTGCCCTAAACCATATTTTAGGTTGGTTAACATCAGCAAACAATAGCATAAACACAAAGAAATTATAATCAAGTTACATGTAAAGAACACTCCAAACGGAGTTACGGTTAAAAAGATACAAGCAAAACAAGTTATGCACACATGCTTTTAACATCAGGGATCACACTTTAGAGCAATGAAACAATTAGTTACAGATTGCAAACATGCTCACAAATGATATGCAACTAAAATAGACATGGCAGGGAAGGCATGGAAAAAGGAATCATGCAAATAGGAATCATGAACAATTAATTATTGCCCATGCCAAATGCAATAAAACATTACTGGTCTAGGACTTAGTGAAAATCAGGAAAACAGGGCAGAAAATGTTATTTTCATGTTGTATAAACAGGAGCAAAACTATATGTGAATGTGCAGCAACATGACATAGTAATATATGGGCATGATGTAGACATGATGGTGATCAGGTACAAACAAGAATCATGGTCATATGCATCACAGATCAAAAGATATTAAGCATGCAACATGGCATCAGAAAACAGAGGTGGATGTCAACAACAGCAGGATAGCAACTTTGGAGCTAAACATATCTATGACCAGGAATGTAAACATGACAATGCAATACATATAATGGAAGTAGACATGGCATAGATCAAAATGACATATTGCAATGCTCAATAGGATGCATGGTTAAAAAGATATAAGACAATAAAGTAGGAACTTCATATAAACAGCAGCACACTAACAGAAGGGTAGCTACGTTGGGTGATGAAACAAACATCTTGCAGCCGGAAAATATGACATGTGAATGCATAGCATATAAGTAGACATGATGCTTAACAGTATGCAACAAGAATTAATAGCATAGGCCTCATGGATGTGTCACAATCATCAATCAAACTTGCAATAAAATAATAACAACAACACTTCACAAGAAATAATAGCAGCAGTTAACAGCCTGATGCCCACTTCAACACAAATTAACAATATCAAGATGGCCTCAAATCAAAATTCTCACAAAAAATGAACTGAAGTACACACAATTCAAAACAATTTTCCTTTTGGGCGCAACTTCATCCGGGCTACGGTTCACTCGCAAATTACAACGCAAAACATCATCAGCAGGCAAAACATTCCAGATTTAGAAAAATTTCAGTAGGGTTCAATCGGAGGAAAGAAAAAAAAGGGGGCTGAACCATCTTGGGCTCGGCCCAACCGACTGGAGAGGCCGGCTCGGCCTAGCGGCCTGGTCTGGAAGTGGATCGGCCCACGGGAGGGCGCCCTCGCTGGTTTGGGAGGGGCAGCGGCCCGGATCGGCATCCTCGCAGGCCGCGGCAGCGTGGAGCAGGCCCTGCGGGGCCCGGAAGGCTGGGAGGCGGTTGGTGGCGATGTGGCACCTCTGGAGCCGTTGATCTCCGGATCTGACGGCTCTGGAGGGTTGAAGGCTAGTGTTTCGAATTTTTGGGGGCTGGTTTGGGCAGATCTGAAATTGATCAGGGGTGTGGCTGCAATTTTTGGCTAGGGAAACCCTAGAAAGGGGTGGGAGAGTGGTGGTCTTTATATAGCCCAGGTGGCTGGCAGTTTGCAAAAACATCCCCGGTTTTTCTCTCTCGCGCGCGGTGTTTACGTCCGACCGCCGGGGATCCGCAGGACCTCCGATTCGGGCGAAATCTCGAACCACGCGCTCAGTGCGTCGAGCCCGTCAGCCGTACCTCACTTCGAAACCGTTCCAAGAATATTTTTCCGGTGCCCAATAAAATAATCCATTTAAATATTAAATGGGGTTTTTCGTTTCGATGGCGATGGCTAGTCTTGTGCCGGGAGTTGCAACGGTGCTCGGGTGAAACCCGGTGTCGCAAAGGTCGAGTGTTAGGGTGGCAAGGGTCGGTCTCCGTCCGGTACGAGATAATAGGGGGGGGGATAATCGCCGATCGATAAGTCGGGGATGCAAACACCGCAAACAAATGAGACAATCAAACAATGCACATCGAACACAATTTTTTTAATTTTTGGTGAAATCTGGGATGTTACACGCATACCCCCAGAATGACATAGGTAAGTCGGTATGAGACATCATCGATCACACACTATCCAATAGGGTTCCATTACGTCATTCGGCTACACCGTTCCTTTGAGGTGTGCCTTCCGGCGTAAGCTGGGGTACAATGCCACAAGACTTCAGATGATTTCCAAACTCGTGACTTAAATACTCGCCACCTCGATCAGAACGAAGGTGCTTGATTTTTCTTCCCAAGTTGATTCTCGACCTCACTCTGAAATTCCTTGAACTTTTCAAAGGTATCAGACTTGTGCTTCATCAAGTAAATATACCCATATCTTCTCAAGTCATCAGTAAAGGTCACGAAGTAACGAAGTCCATTGCGTGTGGAGACGTTCATGGGTCCACACACATCAGTATGTATGATCCCCAATAATTCATCTGCATGCTCCATTATTACATTGAATGGAGTCTGTCGTGGGAAAGTCACGATAGATGTCCGAAGAGTGGGGTTTGATTATGGGGCCTTTGCTACGAGTGTACTAGGAAGAAAATCACACAGGGAGAGAGACGCGGTTTATACAGCTTCGGTCCCCGGGAAACATCGTCCGTGAAATTCCAAGTATGTGATCAGAGCGGGAGGGGGTGAATGATCACTTCAAAATTTTCTACTGACACTATTGAAGTGAAGCATAAATAGTGCGGAATAGCGAAGAATAACTGGAAGTGAAACTAAATGCAGTGAATCAAAACCCATTGAAGCATAACAGTGAAGCAAATGCAATACTGAAGGTAAATGCTTGAAGTAAAATGAACTGGGACTCGGTGATGTTTGTTCGACCAGTTCACGCTCTGCAAAGCGCTACTTCTGGTTGGAGGGACTGGTGATTGAACACCTGGAGAAAATCTCTCTCCGTCCGTTGCTCCACTCCATCAAACTCCTTGAGCTTGATCAGTTCTTCACTCGTGGTTGATTATTGAGGAAACCACCGAAACCTTTGACAAACTGGACTTCTAGGCGACAATTACTCTTCGCTCCCTGAAGAACAACACTCTAACCGTCTAGGAGAATTGCAGTTCTCCAAGATAAAAAGGCTAGTAAGCTTTCACCTAAGTCTTCTCAAATCTACTCAGATCAATGGGATTTAGGCTTCAGTATTCTGGATTTTGGATTTTGCTTCGGTGGCGTTTTGGGGTTTCTCTCTACAGTCTCTCTTGGAATGATCTCAGAGCAGCCACCCGCAAATGGAGGAGGGGGCGGCGTATTTATAGTTGGCGATCCCGAGGTGCGGAATGACCAAACTGACCCGAGGTGACAGCTTGACACGTGTCCACAATGGTCGGATTTGTCATCAATGCGCAACTTTACTTGAGGAACAAGTAAAGCTGACTCACGGACTGAGTTCTGCTTCAGTTGCCAAAGAACGAAGTCTTTGCTACCGAAACTTAACTTAGTGCACATGAGATTTCTTCACTCAGGCTTCTCACTAGGGTTGGATTTGACCTGAGCATAGTTCAATGACTTCGATGTCCACAAACTAAATACCCCTCTTGATAGTACGGTTTGTCCTATGACTCAAGAGAACAGAAAAAGAACTACACAAAAACATCTAAGTATTGCGCCGTCTTCTTCATTTCCTTCAATGAGTAGAGCTTCAGGACACCTTCATTTTTGGGGGTCAACCTTCGTGATTAAGCTTCACTCCGAAGGTTAATGCTTTGATAACTTGAAGACCTTCCCTGAAGCTTTATCACATAGCTTGTCCTTCAGGAACCTATGCAACTGTTTATACTAGAAAATATTGTTAGTTCCTCTACTGTCTTGTCCAACAATATCCAAAACACACGGGGGCAAAACTTTGCTCTTACAATCTCCCCCTTTTTGGACTATTGTTGACAAAACAGGCATCGATAAAAGATATTGAAGTTTTTGTGAAGTGATGGGACAAACTCTAAGATATGAAGTTTTTGGCTCCTCCTGAATAAAAGCATCGAAGATTTATATAATCGAAGTTAATGCTTGAGATAATTTTCTTCGGTGGAGAGCAAAACAAAATATCTTAGCGAATACAATTGCATTGAAGATATATATCCAGGAATGTATGCAATAGCTTCCAATGACTTGTGACTTAGAAAATAATAACCACCTGCAAGATAGAAGATGCGAAGAAATACTTGCAAGCAAAGGGGGTTATTAAAACTTTAAGTGTAGCACAGGAGTAGCATGACTGAAGTAAAACTTAAGTTACAACCCAATCGAAAGGAATGGAATGTTTGTCGTAACTTAACCAAACGAAGCAAAAACAGATAGCAAGAACCCTTTCCCCGATGCAAAACTAACTCATCGATGCCCTCATTCTCCCCCTTTTTGTCAATGATTGGACAAAAGGTTGAGAAGAGGTTCGAGAGATCTATTATGCAGCATCAGCACCCTGAGAACCCGACGAAGCAGTGCTTGACGAAGACTCATCCGACGAAGACTGATCGCCTGAGGATTCTTCTTCGGAAGAAGACGTAGGAATAGCTTTGTGGCGTGTCTGAGTGATGAGGTTGATGTCGAGGTCGCTGTCGTCGAGGTCGTCGTCGTCCTTCGAAGTGATGGAGTCATTCTCGGAGACGGTATCAGGCCGGATTGGTTCAGGCTCGTTGACGAAGAAGACTTCATCAATCTTGTGCAAGGGAGGGATCTTCTGATTCGGGCGGTCCACTGAGTCATCACAAGAAAAGTTTCGCTGGAGGTGCGGATACTCTTTGTAGATGCGTTCTTTACGAAGACCTTTCACAGAGTTGAATTTTCGGAGACACTTCCACGAATGACGCTTAAGCACACGCAAATACTGATTGTTGTTAAGTCCAATGTTACCAACTCGGTTGATCTCATCAGCAAGAAACTGCATCTGACGTTGATTAGCTTCTATGAAATTTTCAAGCATTTGCTGCGGTCGAAGGTTAACTTCAAAGTGATGGCAGTCTTTCTGGAACTTCTTTGATAAGTTTCGCTCATTGACTTCATGATGAACTCCAACATATTTGGCAAATGGATCATTGGGTTTCCTCAGCAAGCCCAAAGAGTCACGCACTGGAGGCGAGAAAAGCTTCGGGTGATGGCGAGCCACAAAGTCTTCGTTCCTGCCATAATCACAAATAACTTGCAGCCAGGGAGCATAGGGTTTTAGTGTTAAAGGTAGCTCCGCTGCATGAACCAAATCCCTAATGAAGCAGTCTTCAAAGTCAAAGAGAAGACCATGAGTGAGCTTCATAATAGCATGCCTTGTCTCAGGATAAAGATTTGATTCTTCTGAAGCTGTACTCAAAGGAATCAATGAGTTGGACAAGATGTAGAACCAAGTCCTTGAGATGAAATTCAAATGCTTCGGGCGAATGTTTTGAGGAATATAGTTTGTAGTGACTTCAGGATACAACAGAGTAGCAAATTCTTCTTCAGTCAGATCTGGCTCAATATGAATCTTTTCATCAACTCCAGAATGCCTTGGAATGTTGCCAATGTCCATGAATTCAACAGAAGACATCCTGAAGACTTTGCCTTGAATCATCCATTCCAGCATCCATGAGCTGGGTTCATTTGCTTCACCAAAAACATAGAGAGTTGCATAGAATTGCTTGATGAGCTCAGAGTTGAAAGGAGTGCTCAATGCAAACAACCGAGTCAGGTTCTGATTTTCAATAGTTTCGAGGACATTCTGAAAGCAGGAGGCTGTGGAAAGACTTCGCATGTCCAGAAACTTGTGCCTAAACAGAACTCCTCGCTGACAGAAGACTTTGGTGTATAAGATTTGTTGTTCAGCAGTCCAAAAACGAAGATCATCAGCTGTGCGGTATGAAGCATACGGACTAATACCAAAGAATCAATGGCGCTTCCGATGCTGTTCAAGGTTGAATTCCGGGCCATTCCTTGAAGAATAACCAGCACCCTTGAATATAGGAAAATTTTCACGAGGGTAATTGGAGTCAAGCTGGGTATCTTGGCAGGGGCACGAACGCTCACGAATCCTTTGCAGAGGAGCAATTTGATTGGCTCGTGAAGGGCCAGCAGATTGAGCGATTATGAGTGCTTGCTCTTGCGACAGATTCAGAATTTGTACTTGTTCTTCTTCGTAATCATGTGCTTCAGTATCGGGCACATGTGCCCCGGAATCTTGAAATGTTCTGGCGGGGGAAAAGTCTCGGGATACATGGGTTCTGGAGTGGGTTGGTGATGGAGCATTAGCTTCACGAGGAGGTGATGGAGGTGGTGCGGGAGCAACTGGTGGAGTGGGAATCCTTTGTGGTTCGGGGGTTGGAGCACGAATGGGTGTGGGAACTTGAGGTGGTATAGGTGAGGGGTTTCGTGCAGGCGTTGGAGTGGGGTTAGGAGCTCTTTGTGGTGGAGTTTGCTTGGGGGTGGTTCTGGTAGGAGGAGGTGTGGGAGTTTTGGTGGGTGGAGCTGAAGGCTTTGGTGTGGACTGGGATGGCTTTGGCTTCGTTGCAGGAGTGGGAACTTCTTCAGGAGTTTCCTGTGGCTGTTCATCACTTGTATCCATGTCTGCGGCTGAGGCCAAAGTAACCTTGCGCTTCTTTGTGCTTCTCTTCTTGGGTGAGGGTCCAGAAGCCTTTGATGCAGCAGGCTTAGGAGATGGTGGTGCAACGTCATGTTCAGCTTCGAGCGAAGCCTTGCGTTTCCTTGAATCTCTTGCCATAATGGAAGCATTATGGGTCTTCACCATGTCATCCACAGCAGCCTTGATTTTGCCTTTGAAGATTTTGATGTTATCCTTGGTGGTGGAATTGACATCTGTCACTTGTTGAAGTAACTTCAGGGCGTGTTGTTTGAATTCTTCATCAGGTTCTGATTCAGCACGCTTCTGATAGTTGTGAATCTTTTTAATTTCAGCCCTATCTCTTGAATGTAGATCCTTCAGCTGACTGATCATAGTAGAGATCATAGCTTCGATAGACATGGGGATGTAAACTTCTCCAATGTCAACAGCATCAGGATCTTTAGCAGCACACTTTTCCCAAAGAGCTTCAGTGATGCCCAGCTGATCCCAGAGTTCGCCTTCACGTGAGTCAGGGAATGGATGGTCACTCTGACGATCAGCTTCAGCTTGAGCTTCAGGCAAAGAGATGCCTTTCTGATTCGATGGGATAGCTGAGGGATTCATATCAACTACGGGCTTCTTCTGACTTGCCCTAGCAGCTTTCTCAGCTTTCTTCGTCCTGAGACCTTCTAAAGAGGCCTTGCGTTTAGCTTCATGTTCAGCAAGCTATTTAGCTTCAGCAGCAGCTTTTTCTTCGTTCTTTGCGGCTTCGGCTAGCTTGCGCTTCGTCTCAGCCTTCTCTGCAGCCGCCTTTGCAGATTCCAACTCCTTTTTCTGTCTGGCAGCATCTTCATCTGCCTTCTTCTGATCAGCTGAGATTCTGGCAAGGATGTTGCGCTCAAGTGCCTCTACGAGGTCTTTCTGTCTCAATTCTTCTTCAGTGAGCTTGTGCTTCGCTGAAGGGTTTGTTGCAGCAGACTGCTTGGGCTTCGTTGATGCTGAAGCCTTTACAGGTTGTTTCTTGGCGGGGTCGTGCTTCTGCTTCGATCGCCTCTCAGCGGTGAGGGCATCAGCCGGTGGCTTGGAGGCCAAGGGCTTCGCAACCACCAAGTTGGAAAGATCAATGGTGGGGCGAGCAGAAGGCTTGATCTTGGGGTCTTGAATCTTAATCCCCTTAGCATCAGGTTTCTCTCCTGGCTTCTTCTTCAGAGGGATCTGAAGTCTTTGCTTCTTGGGGGGAGCAGGATCATCAGATTCATCATCTGCTTCGAATTCTGATTCGTCGTCAGCAGCATTTGATTCGTCCATAATTGAATCTTCTAGAGTAGCTTGCTCTAGCCTGACCTGCCCTTCATCTTCTGTGGTAGCATGGGGAGGAGAAGCATATTTCTTTTTCAGCTTCTTCTTCTTCTTCGAGCTTGGCCCAGTACCTTGGGCTTCTGCTTCAGCCAACTTGGCTGCCTTCTTCTCTTCTTTCAGCCACTTGCCTTCAGCAGCGATTCTCAATCGTTCTTGTTCTTCTGGGTAATCATCAGGTGTCTTGAGGGTGTTGGGGTGAGGAAGCTTCGGTGGAACTGGGTACTACAGGTGGCGATTCTCTTCGGTGTACTGACTGCACATGGCCGAAGTATACTGATAGGGTGGACTAAAGGCAAACTGCATAGTCCACTTCCAGGTAGGGATGCTCTTGTACTTGTACCATCGAACAACCCAGTACCGGCGAATATTTTGCAAGCGATTCTTGCGCTGCTCCTTGGTTTCTTCAGGGGGCGTGTCATATCCTAGGGCAATGCGAATGGATTCAGGAATGCCTCTGGCGTTGTTGGTTTCCTTCGTTCTGCCTCCTTTCTTCTTCGGAGCAGACCGTTCTGCTTCGTTGATGTGATCAAGGTTTGGTGACTCATTACCGAAGCCTAACTCAGTAGACATCCTGTGAAAAGCATAGAAGTTGCGAGGGAAAAAGGAAAGTATGGAATGAGCACCAGCAAAAGTTTCGATCCAAAAACAAAGATTTTGACAAGAGATTCAGTGAAGAATTTGGGTTGAGATGCTGGTCTGTTCTGAGCTAGACTTAATCTCACACAAGATGAGCTGAAACCCTAACACAGAACAGATGGATGCTAACCCTAATTTCTAACCTGAATCGAGATGGAAACCTTTGACTAGCAGAAACAGATTTCCCAACAGTGCAACGATCCAACGGATCAAAGAAACCTAAAGAAATCATCCAAAAATACTAAGAACACGGATCCAATCGGTAAAAGATGAGATGGAGATTGAATCGTGGCTCGGCGTACCCTAACTCGGTGGCGTCGAGCTTCTACGGCGGCGATGAGCGGAGAAGATGTGCTCGTCGACGGCGTGAAGTCCACGGCGACGCTCTTCCGGCAGTGAAGCGGCGAGAACGGCGACGGGGACGAGGAGCTCGGCGGCGCTCGTGAGAGAGAGGTTTCCGGGGAGATGCGAATGAGGTGGGATAGATTCGCTGAGGTGGGATGCCTTATATAGGCCGGTCTGACAGGAGCTGTCAGATCAGATCGAACGACCCCCAGCCATTGTCAATCCGGATTCTACGGCGAGGATCTCGTGGCGAATCGCAAGAAAATCTCAACGACCCGGATTTGATGGGATCTCAACGACCGAAGAATATGTCCTCGACTTGAGTAAAACTTCAATGAAAATTGGAAGCATTTGATTCAGAACTCAATGATGTTCGAAGCAAATGTTTTCCGTTTCAATTGTGCTCAACCATTTTGGACAGACAGAACAAGAAAGAAAAATAATAGAAAGGGTAGGGTCCGAAACATATCACCTCGAAGAAAAACCGAACGAAGCAAAAGGTGATAAGCATAGAGGACTAAAACCAAGTGAAATAAAAATAAACTAAACGAAGCAAAAACAGACAACAAAACTAAATAGGTAAGCAACGAAGTAAATGAATATATACAAAAGTAAAAAGGTTCGGTCTTATAGTACATGTCGTTAGTCCAATATATTGAGCTCACACTTTAACGTACAGAATCTTTTCTCATCCAATGGTTTCGTGAAAATGTCTGCCAGTTGATCTTCCGTTCTGACATGACTAATAACAATATCTTCACGCTGAACATGATCACGAAGAAAATGATGGCGAATGTCAATATGCTTCGTGCGAGAGTGCTGCACAGGATTGTGAGCAATTTTGATTGCACTCTCATTATCACATAGGAGTGGAATTTTCTTCACATGAATACCATAATCCTTCAGCGTTTGCTTCAGCCATAGAATCTGAGTACAGCATGACCCAGCAGCAATGTATTCGGCTTCAGCAGTTTATATTGAAACACAGTTTTTCTTCTTTGAAGCCCAACACACAAGTGATCTTCCAAGGAAATGACAAGTCCCTGAAGTTGATTTCCTATCCACACGATCACCAGCCCAGTCTGAATCAGAATAGCCAATAAGATCAAACTGTGCTCCCTTGGGATACCACAAGCCCAAGGTAGGTGTGTGAGCAAGATAACGAAGAATTCGCTTTACAGCAGTGTGATGTGATTCCTTTGGATTTGCCTGAAAACGAGCACAAATACATACTGAAAGCATAATGTCAGGTCTATATGCGCAAAGATATAAAAGGGATCCAATCATAGACCGGTATTTCTTCTGGTCGAAGGCTTTGCCCTTCTCATCTGCATCTAAGAAGCCATTGGTAGGCATAGGCGTCTTAATGGTTTTGCTTTCAGTAAGACCAAACATCTTTAGGCAATCCTTGAGATATTTTTCTTGAGAAATAAAGGTGCCATTCTTCTGTTGGCAGATTTGAAGTCCAAGGAAGAACTTCAATTCACCCATCATAGACATCTCGTATTTCTTCGACATCATTTTGGCAAATTCTTCGCTGATTTCGGTGTTAGTGCATCCAAAAATGATATCATCTACATATATTTGACATACAAACAAATCACCATTATAAGATCGAGTGAAAAGTGTTGGGTCAGTGGTTCCTGGTTTGAAGCCTTTCTTCAGAAGGAAATCCTTCAATGTGTCGTACCAAGCACGAGGTGCTTGCTTCAACCCATAGAGGGCCTTGTGTAACCTGTACACCATGTCGGGTTTCTTCGGGTCTTCAAAACCTGGAGGCTGCATAACATACACTTCTTCCTCGATTTCTCCGTTAAGAATAGCACTTTTCACATCCATTTGATAAAGCAGAATACCATTGTAATTTGCAAAAGCAAGCATAACACGAATGGATTCGAGACGAGCAACTGGAGCATAAGTTTCGCCGAAATCAATACCTTTGATTTGGGTGTAACCTTGTGCTACCAGACGTGCTTTGTTCCTTACCACTATACCGTCTTCATCTTGCTTATTGCGAAAAATCCACTTTGTACCAATGATGTTGTGCTTCGTGGGATCAGGTCTATCAACTAAGGACCAGACTTTGTTTCGCTCAAACTGGTTAAGTTCCTCGAGCATGGCAGTTAACCAATCTGGATCCTTCATGGCTTCATCAAACTTTGAAGGTTCTAGCATGGAGACAAACGAAAAGTTTCCACGGAAGTTAGCCAAACGAGTACGAGAGCGAGTTGTAGGACGACCTGGTTGATGAATTTCTTCAAGGATCGAATCAACATCAACTCGTCTTCGGACTCGTGATAGAGTTGAATCATTGGCTTCAGGCTCAGCTTCTGCTTCAGGATCTGCTTCATCTTCAGGATCAGCTTCACCTTCAGCTTCAGCATTTCCTTCGGAATTAGCATTTCCTTCGTTCCTTTGTTCTTCTTCGTCCTATTCATCATTAGCTTCAGGATGTTGATCTCCAGCGCCCCGGGCTATGTGTGGGAACATTGGACCATCATTATCCCTATTCGCTTGACGAGCATTGGATTCAACAGGGCGAATCTCTCCAATAGCCATGGACCTGATTACTTCATCAAGAGGAGGTTCATCTAGATCATGAGACAAGTGCTCCTTCTGAGAGCCATTAGTTTCATCAAACCTCACATTCATAGTTTCCATAACTTTCCCAAAGTGAGAGTTATAGACTCTATAGGTGTGAGAGTTTGAGCCATAACCTAAAAGAAAACCTTCATGTGCCTTAGGAGCAAATTTGGAGCTATGATTCATATCTCTAATAAAGCATGGAGCACCAAATACCCTAAGGTACAAAACATTTTGTTTGTTACCAGTGATAAGCTCATGTGAAGTCTTCTTCAGAAATTTGTGAAGGTAAACCTTGTTGATGATATGACAAGCTGTGTTAATTGCTTCGGCCCAGAACCTAATAGGAGTCTTGTATTCAGCAAGCATAGTTCTGGCCATCTCAATGAGAGTTCTATTCTTCCTTTCGACAACACCATTCTGTTGAGGTGTATAAGCAGCAGAGAACTCATGACTAAAACCATGATCATCAAGAAAATCTTCAATATGAGTATTTTTGAATTCAGTTCCATTATCACTTCGGATATGCTTCAGAGATAATTCATATTCTGTTTGAGCTCTCTTGGCAAATGACTTGAAGATTTCAACAACTTTGCTCTTGTCATCTAAAAAGAAAACCCAAGTATAACGAGAGAAATCATCAACAATAACAAGACCATATTTGTTTCCTCCCAGGCTTGCATAATTTTGAGGACCAAAAAGATCCATGTGAAGCAATTCAAGAGGACGAGTGGTAGTCATGATAGTCTTCGTTGAATGATGTTTCTTCGTAATTTTACCAGCTTCACAAGTACTGCAGAGACAATCCTTGTCGAATTTAACTTCGCTAAGGCCAATAACATGATTCTTCTTCACTAAGTTATGAAGATTTCTCATCCCTGCATGACCAAGTCTTCGATGCCATAACCACCCAGATGAAGCTTTTGCCATTAAGCATGTGGATACAGAAGGGCCCGAAGAAAAATCAACTATGTATAAGTCTCCTTTTCGGTAACCCTCGAAGCCAAACGCATAGTCATCCTGTGAAAAGACAACACAACGCGAAGCAGAAAATAGAACAAGCATACCCATATCGCATAACTTCGAAATAGACATTAGATTATATCCAAGTGATTGGACTAACATAACCTTGTCAATGTGCTTATCTTTCGATATGGCAACCTTACCCAAGCCTAAAACTTTACCCTTGTTGTTATCACCGAAGGTAATGTACTTCTGAGAAGAGTGAGATAATTTTTCTTCGGTGAATAACTCCTTGTCTCCGGTCATATGATTTGTGCAACCACTATCCATGACCCATTCGGATCCACCGGAGACATAGCTCTGCAGAAGAATTAGTTCTTCTTAACCACGCACAAACGAGCAGGTGACTGAGAAGATGTTGAAGCATTGCTTGAAGAAATATTAAATCGAACAGGAGTGTATTGCTTCGGTGTACCATCAAGCACACCATAAATGTAAGTCCTCTGCGAATGGTTAGCATAAGAATGAGCATATGCAATCTTAGTATGATTATTATGAGGATGATAAGTATGACGACCAGTGCGATAGTATTGCTTCTGCGGAACATTTGATGCGGTCACCAGAGGATCATTTCTCGTTTCAAGAGAATAGAAATGATTCGGTGGTACCGAAGACTTTCCCTCCATGGTATGGTTAGCAGGCAGTTTTTCCACAAGTGCTTTCTGCACCCATATCTGCCTCTTATAGAAGCCATTCTTAGGAGGAGTACCAACATACTCAGCTGTAACCTTTCCTTGTTCATCTTTGATGAGCTTGTAGTCAGAATCAAGTGATTCGTCTACAATGGCTTTGTTCATCTTGCAATCAAAACCTGAAAGGTTAGCTATATCAATGGGGTTTCCCTTTGCAAGGACCCACACAGTCTTAGGATACTTCTCAGGTTCCCAATATGTGCCATCAGGGTTTATCTTTCTTTCGAAACCAACACCTTCATTTCTGGGATTCCTGTGAAGGAGAGCCTTCCTTAGGATATCACAGAGATATTGGTGACCTTGCACACTTTTGAACATGCCTGTTTCAAATAAGTTTTTCAACCTGAGGAGTTCCTCGGTAACAGCAGGGTTTTCCTCATCAGAGGCATTAGTATCATCAATAACAATAGGATCTTTGCCTTTGGAATCAATTTTGCTTCGTTCCAAACAATCCAAACAAGGTGATTCAGTTTTATGATTTGCTTCAGAACCTTGTAGAGCCATGAGCGAGAGATTGACATTTTCCAACTCTTCATGAGCCTCTTTCAGTTTTTCGAGAGCCATTTTCCTCTGAATAAATTCATAGGTGAGCTTCTCATAATCAACTGAAAGAAGATCATGCCGAGAGGATAATTCTTCAAACTTGTCCTTCAGAGCTTCATGCTCATTAGTTAAAGTTTGACCTTTCTCTATCTCATCGATCAACAGAGTTTCTGATTTCTTAATGGTTTTGCTTAGTGAATCAAGTTCATCTTGTTGGATTGAAGAAATTTTAGCAAGTTTAGCATAGCTTATCTTTGAATCACTGTCATATGTAGAACACTCAGAGGTATCATAGTTAGATTTCGATGAAGATACCTTCGCTTTGGCCATGAAGCAATATGCAGGAGATTCATCTTCACTACTGTTGTTTGTGAAGAATGAGCTCGAAGCTTTTGCCGAAGCATCTGCTGAAGCGAATGCCAAACCAGCAACACCATCTGATTCGGACCCAGACCCAGACCTTGAGCCTGATTGACCTTCGGACCCAGAGGCTTCGTCTTCAGAGTTCATCTCCTTACCCAGTGTAACACCCTCACTGTCAGTGAACAGTAATCACTGTTACTGTTCATCTTTACTATTCAAAACTTTTCTTTGATCAACTTAGAACAGTTCAAATTCAAATTTCACTTTGATGTTCTTGGATGCAACGTGATCATGGATCTGGAGAATCAGGAATCAAAAGAAGTCCAAGACATTTGAATTTAAATTCAAACAAACCCTACATGTCTGTTGATGAATATTAAAAATATTGTGACAATAAAATATTTTCCAAAAATCTTGGAACCACTTTTATAAAATCCCAAATAATCATGGGACCATGGCAATGTGGTCATGGGTATTTATTGGGCTATAAAATAAATCAAACAATTCAAACAGTAGCCAAAAACCCCATATTAATCATTTAATATTATAATAAAATATTAAATGAATTTTATAAGTGCCCAAACCTTTTGTGCCACTAGCCCAGGGTATAACAATAATTATGGGACACATAAAACATTTTACAAAAATTGCCTAGGTGTATAAAATAAATACAAAGAGAAATTGCAGAAAGGTAAAAGGAAATAAAAATAAACAGAAAACCTAAACTACCCCCCTCTGGTCCGAGGGCCACCTCCCCCTCCCCCCCCCCCTGGGCCAACCAGCCCACAGCCCACCACCCCACTCATCCCCCTCCTCCCGTACGCCCTCCATGGCGTGGCGTCCATCCGCCGGCGCCACGGCCTCGACCGATGCCGTGCCGCGCATTGGTCGCGAAGGTCGCCCCCCACCTCAACCCTAACCCTAGACGCCCCTCAGTTCCCCCGTGCCATCTCCCACTCCTCGCCCTCGCCGCAACCAAATAGAGGGAGCTCGCCACGCGCGGCCGTGGACACGTCGACGACGCTGGCACGGCCACCACGTCTCCCAGCTCCGGCAAGCCTGTCCAGCCTCTTCATCGTGGATGTCCTCGCCACCTTCTGCTAGCAATCGAGTCGGGGAGCGCGAGGTTGAGCACACGTCCACTTCCCCCTTCCGACTCCGGCGAACTTCGCGACCAAAATTCATCCCCGTCGTGGCCTCCTCGCGCACGCTGCCACCACGACTGCGCTCCCTGTGAGCTCCCCTTCCTTCCCATATGCTCCTTCTACCCTCCCCGTCGCTGTACCGGCCGTCGCCATGGGACCAGTGCTCCGGCCGCCGCCTTCTTCGTCGCCGGCAACGCTCCGGCCGTCCCCCGCCCGCACCACCGCCTCCACTCGCCGCTGCACCTCCTCCCCGTTCGATTAAGCCCTCCCCCATCGCCTCCCGTGCCCCCCAGCGACTGCAGCGTCGAGCGCGCCGTGGGAGCCGTCGTCGGCGTGTGCCCGGCTGGGCTAACCACCAGTGGGCAACGCCACTGCCCAGTGGGGCCGCCCCTTGTTAGATTAGGGGTTAATACTCCTGTTATTTTAAATTAAACAAAACAAATAAAAACTGTTAGAGGACTTGGTCTCACTGACAGGTGGGGCCACTGCCTGTGAAAAATAAAAGAAAACTGTTGGTTTAACTTAGGTCAATGACACATGGGCCCCATCTGTAAGTCCTTTTGGTTTATTAAAATAAATTGTTGTTGAGAGTATGACATGTGGGCCCTGGCATTTTTCTAATTAAATTAAAATGAATTATCACACTGTGAGGTTGACAGTGGGGCCCCACATGTCATTTGACCAAGCCAACTGTTGTGGATAATGTTTCTGTTAATTAATAAAAATAATTTAAAATAATTTAGAAAATGATTTAAAATGCTTAAAACTTTAGAAAATCATAGAAAATAAACCGTAGCTCAGATCAAAAAACCTTATACATAAAAATTGATCAGAAAAATATAACGAATACGGATACGCTATCTGTATGTCTACTCCACCCCCTAACACACCGATCATCGACATTCCCCCCTCCGGGCTGTCTGACGATAATTTCCCGTGCCAGTAAAAACCTGCCGGATGAATTTATTTCGAACACGAAAGTTGTCCGAAATGGTACCACTAACACGGATACACCCCCTTATGTTTGTCCGGTGTCCACGACACCTCCGGCATGATACCTTCCCCCTCCGGTCGCTCGGTCCGGTAATCTCCCGGAGCCGGTAGTTCATCCCCGGATGAATTCCCGCTCCGAGCAACGTGCATTGCACTGCGTTAGAACACCGTTAACATTTCATCTATCATGTCATGCATATGTTTGTATATTATTGCTGTGTATTTACTGTTTCTCCCCCCCCTTTATTCTCCGGTAGACCCTGCTGCTACCGCCGACTACACCGCTGCCGGGTACGACTACTTCGTCGACGACCCTACCCCTACCGTCGAGCTTGCAGGTAAGCAGAGAAATTCTCTTCCCCAGATATCGCCTACCTTTCCGTACTTTCTTGCACTAGGCATTATTACTGCTGCTGCTACGATTACATTCCTATTCAATTGCATAGCCTGATTTTGTCGCCCCTTGATGTACCTTTCTTATCCTATGCTGCCTATTATAATTATGCATATATTCAGCAGTGAACCCTGCGCATTGTTAGCTAGGACTAGATAGCGGGCCGTGATCACTCAGGAGAGTGAACACGGATACAATATATACAACTGCACAGGTACGGTACAAAGCAGACACCGCCAAAGGCCCCTATCTGGGTTATGCCTAGTCACCTCAAGTGTGAGCTATCCAGGAGTAATCCTTGTACTCTACTCGAGGCTGACTTTGTCTTGCCGCCATAGGGTCCTGGGCAGCGGTTGTCCTTAAAGGTAAGAATTCGGGCGACCCAACGGTGCCCGCGAGAGGTATATTGTCGGGAACGACAGGGAGGGTACGACCGACGTTACTGGCGTGCTTGGCCCCTGTTCATATCTCGCGAGAGTTAGCAAACCACGAAAGTCGAGCTCTAACAAGAGCACACACGAGACAAGGTAAGGATACGGTTCACCTTGTTGGTAACCGCAGTGACTTGGTGGGACAACAGGGCAGGCACCGATGTACTGGTGGACCTGACTACTGTCGTTGACCGCGGGTCGGTTAAGTCGAGGCAACGATAACGGTTGTCACGCAGGTTAATTAAAATGCTAAATGGTTCGGCGGATGTCTTGAGTAGCCTTTTGGCTTGTACGCACTACCTACACGTGGGATGAGGAGTGTGGGCTCCCCTGCATCGTAGTCTCGTTCGAGGGTCTTTAGTCGTCAGCAGTACCGCGGGCTGATTGCCGGGAAGTGGTGTTGTCTTCTCTTGCTCGAGCGGTGTATTTGTATTTGCTTTGATTTTGCTTCACCCGCCAGTCACGCACCGTGCAGGAGTATGTTCGGGTTAGGGTCCAAAGCCCGGCGTACATAGGATATAGTCCGGCGGATGACCTCTCTGTTGATTGCCGAAGGATGGGCTACTTTGTGTCCGATAGCTTTGGTGGAGCGTTCCCTAACAAGGTTCCCGCCACCCTGAAGATCCGAGCGTCGTAGAGTCACGCCAGTGCACCCCTGCAGGGAAGATTAATCTATTCGAATAGCCGTGTCCACAGTAACAGGACGCTTTATGCTGAAGCTGGATCTTACCACTACAAACTACTATTATTAAACTGTATGGTTCCGGGTCTTCTTCCTCGCAGGGAGTCGAGGAGGGGAACTCGGAGGCATTATTATTATAAAATATTAAAAACTTACTAGTATACAATGCTGCAGCAACTTCTGCTGGATTGTTAATTTATGCTTTATATAAACTGTTGCCTGATTCTTACCTCATGCTGCAAGACATCGTCGGAAGATGCTAGTCTTTGATAGGCCTAGCTTCTTATCCTTATTCTGATTTATATCTTGCAGTCCACTATATACAACCTCTTCTTTCCGTTGATACAATGCATAATGCTTAGTAGCGGACGTAAGACTCGCGGGTATACTAGATACTCACCTGCTTTATTTCCTTTACTGTTTTGCCTGATCGGCCGCTGCAGTCGACGTTGGAGCCCAGGAGCAGGAGTACCCCGGAGGTGGATACTACTACGTCGAGACCCCCGCTGACCAGGACCAGGAGTAGTTTCGGAGGCTCCCAGGCAGGAGGCCTTGCCTTTTCGATCTGTATCTCTGATGTTATTTGTGCTAGCCTTCTTAAGGCAAAACTTGACTAACTATGTCTATACTCAGATATTATGGTTTGTATAAGTTATGTATTCGGGTCCGAGTGACCCCCCCTTTATTGTAACATATTTGTTTATCCTTTTGTGTTTAGTGTTGTGCTGTGATATTCTCACCGTGGCACCCTAATCTCAGCCGTGTACCCAGCGTGTATGATTACTGTACACGGATTGATTTTGGGGGCGTCACACCCAGATAAGCCTTGGCACGGTGAGAGCTGCTTCGACGAGACGAGTAAGCCTTCGATGAAGAACCCTCACGCTTCTTGTGATACTTCTTTCTCTTGTCATCATCAGAATCTTTCTTCTTATCTCTTCTAGAACTGGAATCATGTCTCTTGGATTCATAGCTTCTGGAAGATCTATGGGACTTGGTTGAGGAGTCTCTGAGCGAATTCTTTGCTTTGTTCTCAGCTTCCCACAGAGGGCAATCAGCAATGTAGTGACCTGGCTTCTTGCACTTGTAGCAGCAGTTGTCCTTCGATGGAGAGCTTCTTGAGGATGAGCGGTGAGATGAGTGAGTTGAGCTTCTTGAAGAATAACTCTTCTTTGGTGAAGAAAAACCTTTTCTCTGAAAGAGGTTGAAGCGTCTCATGATCAGTGCTAAATCTTTTCCAATGCTTGCAGGATCATCTGATTCGACACCTGAAGCAGAACTGACTTCGGGTGAAGAATGACGCGAAGCTTTTGCTTTCAAGGCATGAGATTTTCTTCGAGAGCCATTTATGTCACGTTTCTCATCTTCTTCCATTTCAAAGGTACTGAGTCTCTCAAGAATATCAGCGGCAACAAGACGTCTGAAATCAGTCCTTTCCTTGATCATCAGCACAATGTGATCAAACGAGTCATCCAATGAGCGAAGCAAAGTTCTCACAACAGAGTGAGGAGTAATGTCATCAGCACCGAGGGAAATCAACTCATTAGCAAGAACTGTGAGTCTGCTGTAAATGGAGCTGACTTTTTCAGTCTCGTTTCTCTTGAAGCGATAGAATTTGCTTCGGAGTGTGTCAATTCTGGCATCTTTCTGGGTAGAAACACCTTCACCAATTTTTTCAAGATAGTCCCAGACACCTTTGGCAGTTGGAATATTCTTCACTTCATGATACTTTTCAGGTGTCAAGTGATTGGTGATGAAAACCCAAACTACAGAATCAAGATCAATCAGCGTTGCTTCTTCAGGGGTGATGGCCTTCTCATCGGCAACAGTGACTCCATACAAGACAACTTGCCAGGCAGTTGAGTTGATAGCCATGATATTTCTTTTCATCTTGTCCTTCCAGTACGGGTAGTCCTTCCCATTGAAAACAGGAATAGGTTCGCCGGAGCGAATGGCTGCGAAAGACATACTTGAAGACACTCCAGGAGGTTAATCCAAAACACACAGAGTGTAGGGAGTGACTAGCTCTGATACCAATTGAAAGTCCAAGTATGTGATCAGAGGGGGAGGGGGTGAATGATCACTTCCAAATTTTCTACTGAAACTATTGAAGAAAAGCATAAATAGTGCGGAATAGAGAAGAATAACTGAAAGTGAAACTAAATGCAGTGAATCAAAACCCATTGAAGCATAACAGTGAAGCATATGCAATACTGAAGGTAAATGCTTGAAGTAAAACGAACTGGGACTCGGCGATGTTTGTTCGACCAGTTCACGCTCTGCAAAGCGCTACGTCTGGTTGGAGGGACTGGTGATTGAACACCTGGAGCAAATCTCTCTCCGTCCGTTGCTCCACTGCATCAAACTCCTTGAGCTTGATCAGTTCTTCACTCGTGGTTGATTATTGAGGAAAACACCGAAACCTTTGACAAACTAGACTTCGAGGCGACAATTACTCTTCGCTCTCTGAAGAACAACACTCTAACCGTCTAGGAGAATTGCAGTTCTCCAAGATAAAAAGGCTAGTAAGCTTTCACCTAAGTCATCTCAAATCTACTCAGATCAATGCGACTTAGGCTTCAGTATTCTGGATTTTGGATTTTGCTTCGGTGGCATTTTGGGGTTGCTCTCTACAGTCTCTCTTGGAATGATCTCAGAGCAGCCACCCGCAAATGGAGGAGGGGGCGGCGTATTTATAGTTGGCGATCCCGAGGTGCGGAATGACCAAACTGACCCGAGGTGACAGCTTGACACGTGTCCACAACGGTCGGATTGGTCATCAATGCGCAACTTTACTTGAGGAACAAGTAAAGCTGACTCACGGACTGAGTTCTGCTTCAGTTGCCAAAGAACGAAGTCTTTGCTACCGAAACTTAACTTAGTGCACATGAGATTTCTTCACTCATGCTTCTCACTAGGGTTGGATTTGATCTGAGCATAGTTCAATGACTTCGATGTCCACAAACTAAATACCCCTCTTGATAGTACGGTTTGTCCTATGACTCAAGAGAACAGAAAAAGAACTACACAAAAACATCTAAATCTTGCGCCGTCTTCTTCATTTCCTTCAATGAGTAGAGCTTCAGGACACCTACATTTTTGGGGGTCAACCTTCGTGATTAAGCTTTGCTCCGAAGGTTAATGCTTTGATAACTTGAAGACCTTCCCTGAAGCTTTATCACATAGCTTGTCCTTCAGGAACCTATGCAACTGTTTATACTAGAAAACATTGTTAGTTCCTCTACTGTCTTGTCCAACAATATCCAAACACACGGGGGCAAAACTTTGCTCTTACAATCTCCCCCTTTTTGGACTATTGTTGACAAAACAGGCATCGATAAAATATATTGAAGTTTTTGTGAAGTGATGGGAAAAACTCTAAGATATGAAGTTTTTGGCTCCCCCTGAATACAAGCATCGAAGATTTATATAATCGAAGTTAATGCTTGAGATAATTTTCTTCGGTGGAGAACAAAAAAAATATCTTAGAGAATACAATTGCATTGAAGATATATATCCAGAAATGTATGCAATAGCTTCCAATGACCTGTGACTTAGAAAATAATAACCACCTGCAAGATAGAAGATACGAAGCAATACTTGCAAGCAAAGGGGGTTATTAAAACTTTAAGTGTAGCACAGGAGTAGCATGACTGAAGTAAAACTTAAGTTACAACCCAATCAAAAGGAATGGAATGTTTGTCGTAACTTAACAAAACGAAGCAAAAACAGATAGCAAGAACCCTTTCCCCAATGCAAAACTAACTCATCGATGCCCTCATTCTCCCCCTTTTTGTCAATGATTGGACAAAAGGTTGAGAAGTGGTTCGAGAGATCTATTACGCAGCATCAGCACCCTGAGAACCCGACGAAGCAGTGCTTGACGAAGAATCATCCGACGAAGACTGATCGCCTGAGGATTCTTCTTCGGAAGAAGACGTAGGAATAGCTTCGTGGCGTGTCTGAGTGATGAGGTTGATGTCGAGGTCGCTGTCGTCGAGGCCGTCGTCGTCCTTCGAAGTGATGGAGTCATTCTCGGAGACGGTATCAGGCCGGATTGGTTCAGGTTCGTTGACGAAGAAGACTTCATCAATCTTGTGCAGGGGAGAGATCTTCTGATTCGGCCGGTCCACTGAGTCATCACGAGAAAAGTTTCGCTGGAGGTGCGGATACTCTTTGTAGATGCGTTCTTTACGAAGACCTTTCACAGAGTTGAATTTCCGGAGACCCTTCCAGGAATGACGCTTAAGCACACGCAAATACTGATTGTTGTTAAGTGCAATGTTGCCAACTCGGTTGATCTCATCAGCAAGAAACTGCATCTGACGTTGATTAGCTTCTATGAAATTTTCAAGCATTTGCTGCGATCGAAGGTTAACTTCAAAGTGATGGCAGTCTTTCTGGAACTTCTTTGATAAGTTTCGCTCATTGACTTCATGACGAACTCCAACATATGTGGCAAATGGATCATTGGGTTTCCTCAGTAAGCCCAAAGAGTCACGCACTGGAGGAGAGAAAAGCTTCGGGTGATGGCGAGCCACAAAGTCTTCGTTCCTGCCATAATCACAAATAACTTGCAGCCAGGGAGCATAGGGTTTTAGTGTGAAAGGTAGCTCCGCTGCATGAACCAAATTCCTAATGAAGCAGTCTTCAAAGTCAAAGAGAAGACCATGAGTGAGCTTCATAATAGCATGCCTTGTCTCAGGATAAAGATTCGATTCTTCCGAAGCTGTACTCAAAGGAATCAATGAGTTGGACAAGATGTAGAACCAAGTCCTTGAGATGAAATTCAAATGCTTCGGGCGAATGTTTTGAGGAATATAGTTTGTAGTGACTTCAGGATCCAACAGAGTAGCAAATTCTTCTTCAGTCAGATCTGGCTCAATATGAATCTTTTCATCAACTCCAGAATGCCTTGGAATGTTGACAATGTCCATGAATTCAACAGAAGACATCCTGAAGACTTTGCCTTGAATCATCCATTCCAGCGTCCATGAGCTGGGTTCATTTGCTTCACCAGAAACATAGAGAGTTGCATAGAATTTCTTGATGAGCTCAGAGTTGAAAGGAGTGCTCAATGCAAACAACCGAGTCAGGTTCTGATTTTCAATAGTTTCGAGCACATTCTGAAAGCAGGAGGCTGTGGAAAGACTTCGCATGTCCAGAAACTTGTGCCTAAACAGAACTCCTTGCTGACAGAAGACTTTGGTGTATAAGATTTGTTGTTCAGCAGTCCAAAAACGAAGATCATCAGCTGTGCGGTCTGAAGCATACGGACTAATACCAAAGAATCGATGGCGCTTCCGATGTTGTTCAAGGTTGAATTCCGGGCCATGCCTTGAAGAATAACCAGCACCCTTGAATATAGGAAAATTTTCACGAGGGTAATTGGAGTCAAGCTGGGTATCTTGTCAGGGGCGCGAATGCTGACGAATCCTTTGCAGAGGAGCAATTTTCTTGGCTCTTGAAGGGCCAGCAGATTGAGAGACTATGAGCGCTTGCTCTTGCGACAAATTCAGAATTTGTACTTGTTCTTCTTCGTCATCATGTGCTTCAGTATCGGGCACATGTGCTTCGGAATCTTGAACTGTTCTGGCGGGGGAAAAGTCTCGGGATACATGGGTTCTGGAGTGGGTTGGTGATGGAGCATTAGCTTCACGAGGAGGTGATGGAGGTGGTGCAGGAGCAACTTGTGGAGTGGGAATCCTTTGTGGTTCAGGGGTTGGAGCACGAATGGGTGTGGGAACTCGAGGTGATATAGGTGAGGGGTTTCGTGCAGGCGTTGGAGTGGGGTTAGGAGCTCTTTGTGGTGGAGTTTTCTTGGGGGTGGTTCTGGTAGGAGGAGGTGTGGGAGTTTTGGTGGGTGGAGTTGAAAGCTTTGGTGTGGACTGGGATGGCTTTGGCTTCGTTGCAGGAGTGGGAACTGCTTCAGGAGTTTCCCGTGGCTGTTCATCACTTGTATCCATGTCTGCGGCTGAGGCCAAAGTAACCTTGCGCTTCTTTGTGGTTCTCTTCTTGGGTGAGGGTCCAGAAGCCTTTGATGCAGCAGGCTTAGGAGATGGTGGTGCAACGTCATGTTCAGCTTCGAGCGAAGCCTTGCGTTTCCTTGAATCTCTTTCCATAATGGAAGCATTATGGGTCTTCACCATGTCATCCACAGTAGCCTTGATTTTGCCTTTGAAGATTTTGATGTTATCCTTGGTGGTGGAATTGACATCTGTCACTTGTTGAAGTAACTTCAGGGCGTGCTGTTTGAATTCTTCATCAGGTTCTGATTCAGCACGCTTCTGATAGTTGTGAATCTTTTTAATTTCAGCCCTATCTCTTGAATGTAGATCCTTCAGCTGACTGATCATAGTAGAGATCATAGCTTCGATAGACCTGGAGATGTAAACTTCTCCAATGTCAACAGCATCAGGATCTTCAGCAGCACACTTTTCCCAAAGAGCTTCAGTGATGCCCAACCGATCCCAGAGTTCGCCTTCACGTGAGTCAGGGAATGGATGGTCCCTCTGACGATCAGCTTCAGCTTGAGCTTCAGGCAAAGAGATGCCTTTCTGCTTCGATGGGATAGCTGAGGGATTCATATCAACTACGGGCTTCTTCTGACTTGCCCTAGCAGCTTTCTCAGCTTTCTTCGTCCTGAGACCTTCTAAAGAGGCCTTGCGTTTAGCTTCATGTTCAGCAAGCTGTTTAGCTTCAGCAGCAGCTTTTTCTTCGTTCTTTGCAGCTTCGGCTAGCTTCCGCTTCGTCTCAGCCTTCTCTGCAGCCGTCTTTGCAGATGCCAACTCCTTTTTCTGTCTGGCAGCATCTTCATCTGCCTTCTTCTGATCAGCTGAGCTTCTGGCAAGGATGTTGCGCTCAAGTGCCTCTACGAGGTCTTTCTGTCTCAATTCTTCTTCAGTGAGCTTGTGCTTCGCTGAAGGGTTTGTTGCAGCAGACTTCTTGGGCTTCGTTGATGCTGAAGCCTTTACAGGTTCTTTCTTGGCGGGGTCGTGCTTCTGCTTCGATCGCCTCTCAGCAGTGAGGGCATCAGCCGGTGGCTTGGAGGCCAAGGGCTTCGCAACCACCAAGTTGGAAAGATCAATGGTGGGGCGAGCAGAAGGCTTGATCTTGGGGTCTTGAATCTTAATCCCCTTAGCATCAGGTTTCTCTCCTGGCTTCTTCTTCAGAGGGATCTGAAGTCTTTGCTTCTTGGGGGGAGCGGGATCATCAGATTCATCATCTGCTTCGAATTCTGATTCGTCGTCAGCAGCATTTGATTCATCCATAATTGAATCTTCTAGAGCAGCTTGCTCTAGCCTGACCTGCTCTTCATCTTCTGTGGTAGCATGGGGAGGAGAAGCATATTTCTTTTTCATCTTCTTCTTCTTCTTTGAGCTTGGCCCAGCACCTTGGGCTTCTGCTTCAGCCAACTTGGCTTCAGCAGCGATTCTCAATCGTTCTTGTTCTTGTGGGTAATCATCTGGTGTCTTGAGGGTGTTGGGGTGAGGAAGCTTTGGTGGAACTGGGTAGTACAGATGGCGATTCTCTTCGGTGTACTGACTGCACATGGCCGAAGTATACTGATAGGGTGGACTAAAGGCAAACTGCATAGTCCACTTCCAGGTAGGGATGCTCTTGTACTTGTACCATCGAACAGCCCAGTACCGGCGAATATTTTGCAAGAGATTCTTGCGTTGCTCCTTGGTTTCTTCAGGGGGCGTGTCATATCCTAGGGCAATGCGAATGGATTCAGGAATGCCTCTGGCGTTGTTGGTTTCCTTCGTTCTGCCTCCTTTCTTCTTCGGAGCAGACCGTTCTGCTTCCTTGATGTGATCAAGGTTTGGTGACTCGTTACCGAAGCCTAACTCAGCAGACATCCTGTGAAAAGCATAGAAGTTGCGAGGGAAAAAGGCAAATATGGAATGAGCACCAGCAAATGTTTCGATCCAAAAACAAAGATTTTGACAAGCGATTCAGTGAAGAATTTGGGTTGAGATGCTGGTCTGTTCTGAGCTAGACTTAATCTCACACAAGATGAGCTGAAACCCTAACACAGAACAGATGGATGCTAACCCTAATTTCTAACCTGAATCGAGATGGAAACCTTTGACTAGCAGAAACAGATTTCCCAACAGTGCAACGATCCAACGGATCAAAGAAACCTAAAGAAATCATCCGAAAATACTAAGAACACGGATCCAATCGGGAAAAGATGAGATGGAGATTGAATCGTGGCTCGGCGTACCCTAACTCAGTGGCGTCGAGCTTCTACGGCGGCGATGAGCGGAGAAGATGTGCTCGTCGACGGCGTGAAGTCCACTGTGACGCTCTTCCGGCAGTGAAGCGGCAAGAACGGCGACGGGGACGAGGAGCTCGGCGGCGCTCGTGAGAGAGAGGTTTCCGGGGAGATGCGAATGAGGTGGGATAGATTCGCTGAGGTGGGATGCCTTATATAGGCCGGTCTGACAGGAGCTATCAGATCAGATCGGACAACCCCCAGCGATTGTCTCTCCGGATTCTACGGCGAGAATCTCGTGGCGAATCGAAAGAAAATCTCAACGACCCGGATTTGATGGGATCTCAACGACCGAAGAATATGTCCTCGACTTGAGTAAAACTTCGATGAAAATTGGAAGCATTTGATTTGGAACTCAATGATGTTCGAAGCAAATGTTTTCCGTTTCAATTGTGCTCAACCATTTTGGACAGACAGAACAAGAAAGAAAAAGAATAGAAAGGGTAGGGTCCGAAACTTATCACCTCGAAGAAAAACCGAACGAAGCAAAAGGTGATAAGCATAGAGGACTAAAACCAAGTGAAATAAAAATAAACTAAACGAAGCAAAAATAGACAACAAAACTAAATAGGTAAGCAACAAAGTAAATGAATATATACAGAAGTAAAAAAGGTTCGGTCTTACAGTACATGTCGTGAGTCCAATATATTGAGATCACACCTTAACGTACAGAATATTTTCTCATCCAATGGTTTCGTGAAAATGTCTGCCAGTTGATCTTCCGCTCTGACATGACTAATAACAATATCTTCACGCTGAACATGATCACGAAGAAAATGATGGCGAATGTCAATATGCTTCGTGCAAGAGTGCTGCACAGGATTGTGAGCAATTTTGATTGCACTCTCATTATCACATAGGAGTGGAATTTTCTTCACATGAATACCATAATCCTTCAGCGTTTGCTTCAGCCATAGAATCTGAGTACAACATGACCCAGCGGCAATGTATTCGGCTTCAGCAGTTGATATTGAAACACAGTTTTGCTTCTTTGAAGCCCAACACACAAGTGATCTTCCAAGGAAATGACAAGTCCCTGAAGTTGATTTCCTACCCACACGATCACCAGCCCAGTCTGAATCAGAATAGCCAATAAGATCAAACTGTGCTCCCTTGGGATACCACAAGCCCAAGGTAGGTGTGTGAGCAAGATAACGAAGAATTCGCTTTACAACAGTGTGATGTGATTCCTTTGGATTTGCCTGAAAAAGAGCACAAATACATACTGAAAGCATAATGTCAGGTCTAGATGCGCAAAGATATAAAAGGGATCCAATCATAGACCGGTATTTCTTCTGGTCGAAGGCTTTGCCCTTCTCATCTGCATCTAAGAAGCCATTGGTAGGCATAGGCATCTTAATGGTTTTGCATTCAGTAAGACCAAACTTCTTCAGGCAATCCTTGAGATATTTTTCTTGAGAAATAAAGGTGCCATTCTTCTGTTGACGGATTTGAAGTCCAAGGAAGAACTTCAATTCACCCATCATAGACATCTCATATTTCTTCGACATCATTTTGGCAAATTCTTCGCTGATTTTAGTGTTAGTGCATCCAAAAATGATATCATCTACATATATTTGACATACAAACAAATCACCATTATAAGATCGAGTGAAAAGCGTTGGGTCAGTGGTTCCTGGTTTGAAGCCTTTCTTCAGAAGGAAATCCTTCAATGTGTCATACCAAGCACGAGGTGCTTGCTTCAACCCATAGAGGACCTTGTGTAACCTGTACACCATGTCGGGTTTCTTCGGGTCTTTAAAACCTGGAGGCTGCATAACATACACTTCTTCCTCGATTTCTCCGTTAAGAAAAGTACTTTTCACATCCATTTGATAAAGCAGAATACCATTGTAATTTGCAAAAGCAAGCATAACACGAATGGATTCGAGATGAGCAACTGGAGCATAAGTTTCGCCGAAATCAATACCTTCGATTTGGGTGTAACCTTGTGCTACCAGACGTGCTTTGTTCCTTACCACTATACTGTCTTCATCTTGCTTATTGCGAAAAATCCACTTTGTACCAATGATGTTGTGCTTCGTGGGATCAGGTCTATCAACTAAGGACCAGACTTTGTTTCGCTCAAACTGGTTAAGTTCCTCGAGCATGGCAGTTAACCAATCTGGATCCTTCATGGCTTCATCAAACTTTGAAGGTTCTAGCATGGAGAGAAACGAAAAGCTTCCACAGAAGTTAGCCAAACGAGTACGAGAGCGAGTTGTAGGACGACCTGGTTGATGAATTTCTTCAAGGATCGAATCAACATCAACTCGTCTTCGGACTCGTGATAGAGTTGAATCATTGGCTTCAGGCTCAGCTTCTGCTTCAGGATCTGCTTCATCTTCAGGATCAGCTTCACCTTCAGCTTCAGCATTTCCTTCGGAATTAGCATTTCCTTCGTTCCTTTGTTCTTCTTCGTCCTGTTTATCATTAGCTTCAGGATGTTGATCTCCAGCGCCCCGGGCTATGTGTGGGAACATTAGACCATCATTATCCCTATTAGCTTGACGAGCATTGGATTCAACAGGGCGAATCTCTCCAATAGCCATGGACCTGATTACTTCATCAAGAGGAGGTTCATCTAGATCATGAGACAAGTGCTCCTTCTGAGAGCCATTAGTTTCATCAAACCTCACATTCACAGTTTCCATAACTTTCCCAAAGTGAGAGTTATAGACTCTGTAGGTGTGAGAGTTTGAGCCATAACCTAAAAGAAAACCTTCATGTGCCTTAGGAGCAAATTTGGAGCTATGATTCATATCTCTAATAAAGCATGGAGCACCAAATACCCTAAGGTACGAAACATTTTGTTTGTTACCAGTGATAAGCTCATGTGAAGTCTTCTTCAGAAATTTGTGAAGGTAAACCTTGTGGATGATATGACAAGCTGTGTTAATTGCTTCGGCCCAGAACCTAATAGGAGTCTTGTATTCAGCAAGCATAGTTCTAGCCATCTCAATGAGAGTTCTATTCTTCCTTTCGACAACACCATTCTGTTGAGGTGTATAAGCAGCAGAGAACTCATGACTAAAACCATGATCATCAAGAAAATCTTCAATATGAGTATTTTTGAATTCAGTTCCATTATCACTTCGGATATGCTTCAGAGATAATTCATATTCTGTTTGAGCTCTCTTGGCAAATGACTTGAAGATTTCAACAACTTTGCTCTTGTCATCTAAAAAGAAAACCCAAGTATAACGAGAGAAATCATCAACAATAACAAGACCATATTTGTTTCCTCCCAGGCTTGCATAATTTTGAGGACCAAAAAGATCCATGTGAAGCAATTCAAGAGGACGAGTGGTAGTCATGATAGTCTTCGCTGAATGATGTTTCTTCGTAATTTTACCAGCTTCACAAGCACTGCAGAGACGATCCTTGTCGAATTTAACTTCGCTAAGGCCAATAACATGATTCTTCTTCACTAAGTTATAAAGATTTCTCATCCCTGCATGACCAAGTCTTCGATGCCATAACCACC
This sequence comes from Bromus sterilis, assembly GCA_950022295.1. Classification (NCBI taxonomy): domain Eukaryota; kingdom Viridiplantae; phylum Streptophyta; class Magnoliopsida; order Poales; family Poaceae; genus Bromus; species Bromus sterilis. The sequence goes on along the minus strand of OX465595.1, from coordinate 234,464,478 downwards.
CAGATGAAGCTTTTGCCATTAAGCATGTGGATACAGCAGGGCCCGAAGAAAAATCAACTATGTATAAGTCTCCTTTTCGGTAACCCTCGAAGACAAACGCATAGTCATCCTGTGAAAAGACAACACAACGCGAAGCAGAAAATAGAACAAGCATACCCATATCGCATAACTTCGAAATAGACATTAGATTATATCCAAGGGATTGGACTAACATAACCTTGTCAATGTGCTTATCTTTTGATATGGCAACCTTACCCAAGTCTAAAACTTTACCCTTGTTGTTATCACCGAAGGTAATGTACTTCTGAGAAGAGTGAGATAATTTTTCTTCGGTGAATAACTCCTTGTCTCCGGTCATATGATTTGTGCAACCACTATCCATGACCCATTCGGATCCACCGGAGACATAGCTCTGCAGAAGAATTAGTTCTTCTTAACCACGCACAAACGAGCAGGTGACTGAGAAGATGTTGAAGCATTGCTTGAAGCAATATTAAATCGAACAGGAGTGTATTGCTTCGGTGTACCATCAAGCACACCATAAATGTAAGTCCTCTGCGAATGGTTAGCATAAGAATGAGCATATGCAATCTTAGTATGATTATTATGAGGATGATAAGTATGACGACCAGTGCGATAGTATTGCTTCTGCGGAACATTTGATGCGGTCACCAGAGGATCATTTCTCGTTTCAAGAGAATAGAAATGATTCGGTGGTACCGAAGACTTTCCCTGCATGGTATGGTTAGCAGGAAGTTTTTCCACACGTGCTTTCTGCACCCATATCTGCCTCTTATAGAAGCCATTCTTAGGACGAGTACCAACATACTCAGCTGTAACCTTTCCCTGTTCATCTTTGATGAGCTTGTAGTCAGAATCAAGTGATTCGTCTACAATGGCTTTGTTCATCTTGCAATCAAAACCTGAAAGGTTAGCTATATCAATGGGGTTTCCCTTTGCAAGGACCCACACAGTCTTAGGATACTGCTTAGGTTCCCAATATGTGCCATCAGGGTTTATCTTTCTTTCGAAACCAACACCTTCATTCCTGGGATTCCTGTGAAGGAGAGCCTTCCTTAGGATATCACAGAGATACTAGTGACCTTGCACACTTTCGAACATGCCTGTTTCAAATAAGTTTTTCAACCTAAGGAGTTCCTCGGTAACAGCAGGGTTTTCCTCATTAAAGGCATTAGTATCATCAATAACAATAGGAGCTTTAACTTTCGAATCAATTTTGCTTCGTTCCAAACAATCCAAACAAGGTGATTCAGTTTTATGATTTGCTTCAGAACCTTGTTGAGCCATGAGAGAGAGATTGACATTTTCCAACTCTTCATGAGCCTCTTTCGGTTTTTCGAGAGTCATTTTCCTCTGAAGAAATTCATAGGTGAGCTTCTCATAATCAACTGAAAGAAGATCATGCCGAGAGGATAATTCTTCAAACTTTTCCTTCAGAGCTTCATGCTCATTAGTTAAAGTTTTACCTTTCTCTATCTCATCGATCAACAGAGTTTCTGATTTCTTAATGGTTTTGCTTAGTGAATCAAGTTCATCTTGTTGGATTGAAGCAATTTTAGCAAGTTTAGCATAGTTTATCTTTGAATCACTGTCATATGAAGAACAGTCAGAGGTATCATAGTTAGATTTCGATGAAGATACCTTCTCTTTGGCCATGAAGCAATATGCAGGAGATTCATCTTCACTACTGTTGTTTGTGAAGAATGAGATTGAAGCTTTTGCCGAAGCATCTGCTGAAGCGACTGCCAAACCAGCAACACCATCTGATTCGGATCCAGACCCAGACCTTGAGCCTGATTGAGCTTCGGACCCAGAGGCTTCGTCTTCAGAGTTCATCTCCTTACCCAGATAAGCCTTGGCACGGTGAGAGCTGCTTTGACGAGACGAGTAAGTCTTCGATGAAGAACCCTCACGCTTCTTGTGATACTTCTTTCTCTTGTCATCATCAGAATCTTTCTTCTTATCTCTTCTAGAACTGGAATCATGTCTCTTGGATTCATAGCTTCTAGAAGATCTATGGGACTTGGTTGAGGAGTCTCTGAGCGAATGCTTTGCTTTGTTCTCAGCTTCCCACAAAGGGAAATCATCAGTGTAGTGACCTGGCTTCTTGCACTTGTAGCAGCAGTTGTCCTTCGATGGAGAGATTCTTGAGGATGAGCGGTGAGATGAGTGAGTTGAGCTTCTTGAAGAATAACTCTTCTTTGGTGAAGAAAAACCTTTTCTCTGAAAGCGGTTGAAGCGTCTCATGATCAGTGCTAAATCTTTTCCAATGCTTGCAGGATCATCTGATTCGACACCTGAAGCAGAACTGACTTCGGGTGAAGAATGACGCGAAGCTTTTGCTTTCAAGGCATGAGATTTTCTTCGAGAGCCATTTATGTCACGTTTCTCATCTTCTTCCATTTCAAAGGTATTGAGTCTCTCAAGAATATCAGCGGCTACAAGACGTCGGAAATCAGTCCTTTCCTTGATCATCAGCACAATGTGATCAAACGATTCATCCAATGAGCGATGCAAAGTTCTCACAACAGAGTGAGGAGTAATGTCATCAGCACCGAGGGAAATCAACTCATTAGCAAGAGCTGTGAGTCTTCTGTAAATGGAGCTGACTTTTTCAGTCTCGTTTCTCTTGAAGCGATAGAATTTGCTTCGGAGTGTGTCAATTCTGGCATCTTTCTGGGTAGAAACACCTTCACCAATTTTTTCAAGATAGTCCCAGACACCTTTGGCAGTTGGAATATTCTTCACTTCATGATACTTTTCAGGTGTCAAGTGATTGGTGATGAAAACCCAAACTACAGAATCAAGATCAATCAGCGTTGCTTCTTCAGGGGTGATGGCCTTCTCATCGGCAACAGTGACTCCATACAAGACAACTTGCCAGGCAGTTGAGTTGATAGCCATGATATTTATTTTCATCTTGTCCTTCCAGTACGGGTAGTCCTTCCCATTGAAAACAGGAATAGGTTCGCCGGAGCGAATGGCTGCGAAAGACATACTTGAAGACACTCCAGGAGGTTAATCCAAAACACACAGAGTGTAGGGAGTGACTAGCTCTGATACCAATTGAAAGTCCAAGTATGTGATCAGAGGGGGAGGGGGTGAATGATCACTTCCAAATTTTCTACTGAAACTATTGAAGTAAAGCATAAATAGTGCGGAATAGAGAAGAATAACTGGAAGTGAAACTAAATGCAGTGAATCAAAACCCATTGAAGCATAACAGTGAAGCAAATGCAATACTGAAGGTAAATGCTTGAAGTAAAACGAACTGGGACTCGGCGATGTTTGTTCGACCAGTTCACGCTCTGCAAAGCGCTACGTCTGGTTGGAGGGACTGGTGATTGAACACCTGGAGCAAATCTCTCTCCGTCCGTTGCTCCACTGCATCAAACTCCTTGAGCTTGATCAGTTCTTCACTCGTGGTTGAATATTGAGGAAAACACCGAAACCTTTGACAAACTGGACTTCGAGGCGACAATTACTCTTCGCTCTCTGAAGAACAACACTCTAACCGTCTAGGAGAATTGCAGTTCTCCAAGATAAAAAGGCTAGTAAGCTTTCTCCTAAGTCATCTCAAATCTACTCAGATCAATGGGACTTAGGCTTTAGTATTCTGTATTTTGGATTTTGCTTCGGTGGCGTTTTGGGGTTGCTCTCTACAGTCTCTCTTGGAATGATCTCAGAGCAGCCACCCGCAAATGGAGGAGGGGGCGGCGTATTTATAGTTGGCGATCCCGAGGTGCGGAATGACCAAACTGACCCGAGGTGACAGCTTGACACGTGTCCACAACGGTCGGATTTGTCATCAATGCGCAACTTTACTTGAGGAACAAGTAAAGCTGACTCACGGACTGAGTTCTGCTTCAGTTGCCAAAGAACGAAGTCTTTGCTACCGAAACTTAACTTAGTGCACATGAGATTTCTTCACTCAGGCTTCTCACTAGGGTTGGATTTGATCTGAGCATAGTTCAATGACTTCGATGTCCACAAACTAAATACCCCTCTTGATAGTATGGTTTGTCCTATGACTCAAGAGAACAGAAAAAGAACTACACAAAAACATCTAAGTCTTGCACCGTCTTCTTCATTTCCTTCAATGAGTAGAGCTTCAGGACACCTTCAATTTTGGGGGTCAACCTTCGTGATTAAGCTTCGCTCCGAAGGTTAATTCTTTGATAACTTGAAGACCTTCCCTGAAGCTTTATCACATGGCTTGTCCTTCAGGAACCTATGCAACTGTTTATACTAGAAAACATTGTTAGTTCTCTACTGTCTTGTCCAACAATAGCCAAAACACACGGGGGCAAAACTTTGCTCTTACAGTCCTGTAAAAACCCTACATGCTGTTTGTGGCTAGGTCTTATTCCTTTGCTCACGGAGAGTCGCCGGCATGTCGCCGGCCCTCCTATAGTTGTGTCTAATTGTCCCGGGTTTAGATGACCTGGGACTAGTCTCTAACTTAGAGCCTATTGTGTTCTATTGAGTCTGCTTGAGTTGTCCCGTTTGGGGTGCCCTACCCCTCCTTATATAGGTGGAAGGGGGAGTCTTACATGTAGAGTCCTAGTAGGATACAAACTAGTCTCTTATTCTATTACAAGTCGGATATCAATCCGGGTCCTACTCTAAGCCTTGTAGCTTCTCGTATCTTCCAAGTTAGGTGGACTCCATCTTGATTCCTCCGTCCGGCTTTCATCTACGCGAGCCGACTCTTGTCATCTGACCGAATTTGTCTCCAAGCCGGGTCTAGCCATGCGATATCTCCCCGACATTATCCCTCAAGTTTAGCTTGGACGCAATCATGGCGTCGTCTTCATTTCTCCTCTTCTTTTCCTTGGTAATTAGACTGTCGTAGAATGGAACGCTAGGTGCGAGTCCATGGTAAACTTCCAGTGTAATGATTAGTTAGGATAAAGACCGGGTCTGGAGGCCAAACCATTAGGCCGGTTCGCTCCACTGATTCATGTCAATGCACCCGATATGATCCAATATTGAGCTCTTCTGTTTGAGTTCAATGTTGCTTTTTGCTCTTCCATGTCTTGTAAAAAGGACTCGGGAAATTTTTACGGGCAATTTTATGTCCATATCACCTGTAGCCCCCAAGCTTCGAGTTTATCATCTCGTGATGACTTGGAGTTTTGTATATAAAATAGCCTTGCTGGTGTAGCCCCCAAGTGCTGGGTTGCTCGCCTGCAGCATCCTGGGACTTAGAATTTCTTGATGACAAATCTTTCAATTTGTGCAGCCCCCAAGTGTCGGGTTGTCTTGCTTGCATGAATTTTTATTTCATGAAGTCGGCATATACTTGTCTACCAAAGTCGGCGATGATATGCCAAAGCCGATAAATTTTGTAGAAGTTAGCAAATACTTGTTTGCTGATAAAAACTGGCGGATGCTTTTCGGTAGAAGCTAGTAAATATGATATGTTGGGTTATATTCCCAGCTTCCAAATAAAGTGGCCCTTCAAGTACTGGAATATGTTTCCTTCAGCAACCCAGAATAATGTGTGCCAACTGTTATGTCTTGACAAGCTCCCTCGATAAAGTCAGGGTGTTTGGGAAAACCGACCCTTGTGATGACTTGGTGGATATCCTCAAATATTGTGGCCCCCAGGTGCTGGGTTTGGAAAACATGTTCCGTGTCTTGTGACCAGCGTGTGATCAGATACCTTGTGATATTCTATCTTGAATTTGCCTTTTGGCCTTTGGATGCCAAAAGTCAGCCTGGTTTGGACTTTGGTCTTTCTTTGTTTTTGACTTTGATAGTCGTTTCTTTGGAAAACTTCATCCTCTGATATATGGATTGAATATGCTTTTGAAGAGAGTCGTTATTGTTCCGGCTTACCACATTTACAGCTGAGTCAGAAGAGAATATAATATTCATCTGAGCCAGTGTAACTTCTGGGAGTCGGCTAACTTCATAGGGAAAGCTTCTCGGAGGCCGACTTTATGAGTAGTAGATGGCGGTCCCTGTGCTTAGATCAGTTTTGACCGGTCTTTTAGTAAAGACGGTAAACATTGTTTGAACTAGGTCGGGTCCACTCTTGTTAGCGTTCCCTTTTTCTCAAAAACACTTGACGACATTTTGTTGAGTCGGCCAATACGTTTAGAATGAGATGGGATCACTTTTGTTACGTCTGAATCAACAAGTTTTGCCGAATCATAGATAGTTGCAAAGTATAGTCCCCATGAGTCGGTATGATCATCATTGCGTCATGCCGAGTCATAGAGAAATTCGAGTTGTAGTCCCCATGAGTCGGTATGATCATCTTTGCGTCATGCCGAGTCACACAGGTCAATGCTATTATTGAAATATGTTGGTGTTTCCGTTGACAAATCTAGTGTTTTAAAAGAGCTTTGAAGAAAGCCAGTATTTGTGCTAGCTTGCCACGGTTACAGCCGAGCCATATTCTTTTTCAAGTCGGCGTGTATGCCATAAGGTTGTCAAGAAAAATGGTAGCAAAAGAAAAAAATGCTATGATGCTGATGTATGAAAAAAGTAAAGTGCAAAGGCTCATATAGAAGTCGACTCTGGATTGAACATGCCTCATCTTCTCGCGTTGAGAGAGATTATTGGGTTATCCAGGAGTCGGAACCTCTCTGTAAGCCGGCACATATGACTAGCGTTCCCTGTGCTTAAACCCAAACTCGATAGGCATTTCTGTAAGCCCCAAGGTTTTTAGACTTAAGTCGGGTACACGTAAATCGTATGAGCTTGAGCTATACAGGCCAACATTAAGGCGTGGTTAGTCAGTTCATATATATGGCGGGATTTCTTCGGATAAGAGTCGATGGATGCCCCCAGGTCTCTGAGATATGAGAATGCGGAAGATGCAATGTATTATGACATGTAGTGTATGATGCAAGATGAGAAGAGAGTAAATTCATAGTGCATAAGATGCAATGTATGGAGAGGTTGGCATGACCAAGGTCAGCGTACCTTAGTGCGGCGAAAGCCGGTGCAACGAGAGTCGACTTGTATTTTATATGGCGAAATCCGATGCGACGAAAGTCGACTTATATTTTGTGCGGCGAGAGCTGGTGCGACGAAGGTCGACTTATATATTTTATGGCGAAAGCCGGTGCGACAAATGTCGACTTTATATATTTATGGCGAAAGTCGGTGCGACGAATGTCGACTTTATATATTTATGGTGAAAGCCGTTGTTTTGTAATGATCCTGGATTCATAAAGGAGCCAGAATTTTCGATGACCCGGAATCTCATTGTGGAGCCGAGATTTTCCAATAAACCGGAACTCGAGAAGGGTGCAGGGATTTTTCCGATGATCCAGTACTTAATGAAAGAGCCGGAATTTTTCCATCGAACCGGAATCTGGGCCGGGATTTTACCGATGATCCGGTACTCAATGAAAGAGCCGGAATTTTCCCAATGAACTGGAATCTGAGCCGGGATTTTACCATCAAAAATAATGGACCAAAATTTGTGATGGTCAATAGTAATCCGTCGTTGAAACATAATATATCTCAATCTCCGATGGATCCTATAGGAGGCGTAGCCCGCGAGTATTGAGTCGACTCGAGGAGTTGGCTTGAGACTCCTTGTATTGATCTTTGTAGGAGTCGGCAATTGGTAACCCGGCTCACGCGTCGAAGCGACGGTGGAAACCAGAATTTTTTAGACGTGCAGCAGGCAATATGTTGAATAGGGCCCGACCGCGGCGTTGGTAGCCGGCACAGATGTCAGCGTCGAGCACGGCACTGGAAGTCGGTGACAGACATGGCCGTCGATCGCGATGTTAAATGATGTTGTAGCCGGCAATCGTTAAAGACGAACGCCTGTTGCGCACCGTCTCAGCGTGAATATTAGCTGGATGGCAATTTTTGCCATTGTTGTGTGTGTTTGTGTTGTCGTGATGATCAGTAGTGTGCTGATCACACGAAGCAATGTTATTCTTGTACGTATGTACATTTATATTGTGTATCCATCAGCCATGGCGCAGGATGATTGGTCGGAAGGCCTGCGCTGTAAGGGACTTGGTGGCGTGGCCGTGCTGATGGAACCAATAACAGAATAGTCGTGAGTGATGCCTACGGCTGATCAGAGTAGTCGCGAACGGAGCCGGCGAATGTGCAGAATAATTATGCTGCTGCAAGTTTCGCACTGGTCATCATCAACTATGGTGCCGGCTTCTGTGTGTAGCGAGAGGCCGGGCGCGTATGCCAGAGGCAGCAATTTGGCCGGACGGAGCCACCAGTTTAGGCAGCAAATGCGGAAGGCCGACATGGGTGGAGCAGAGTCGGCAATTAAAACGGAGACGGACAGCGACAAGCCGGCGAGCGCGACAAAGGTGTCTTGTTATAGAAGTGTAGAGACGGTGTTAGGGTACTGGTGGATATTGCTATATATTGGTTCACCTCACAAGATTTGATACATGAACAGGTTGGGAAGGAAGGGAACTATGCTATTACATCAGAGACTACGCTCTGCCGCCGCCGCCAATTCGCCGTGATCCCAAGGATGCCTGTTCTCTGTCAGGTAGCCTCCTCTTATAGCAGCCATTGGTTCGCTATGGCGCCCAGTCCGGGCCCAGAAACTTTCTGTTGGGCTGCACAATGCGCTTGGGCCTTGTGCGACTTGTCGTGACGCCCATGTCCTCCTCGCCTTGTTGTATGGTAGAAGTAGAGGTGCTGACATCCCCTTCTCCTTAAGAGGCGGCTTGTCCCCAAGCCGCAGCCTCCGGAAATCGCTGCTGCAACTCCGTCTTGTTCTCCCAGGTGATGTCGAGGATCGCCGGGTCTGACCACTGGACTTGGACTTGCTCGATACGTCCATGTGGACCACGCTTCCAACGATGTGCTAGAATCTTCACAGGAGTAACGGGTTTATCAGCAATGACGGGAAGCTGAGTGGAGGCAGGGGTACCTGGTAGTAAAGCCTTGCGAAGTTGGGAGACATGAAAAATAGGATGAATCCTGGACGTGCTTGGAAGGGCCACTTCGAATGCAACTGGATTGATGCTGCGTGTAATCTGGTAAGGCCCAAAGTAGCGGAATGCAATCTTGTGATTGGCACGTCGAGCAACCGAGGACTGAACATATGGTTGGAGTTTCACAAAGACTTGATCCCCTGCCGTGAAGGTACGGTCTGTTCTCTTCTTGTCAGCCTGGAGTTTCATTTGCTGTTGAGCATGATTCAGATTATGTTGAAGTAGTTGCTGCATCAGCTGACGCTCCTCTAGCCACTCCTGTAGGGAAGGGACAGAGCATGTCGAGGCTGGCTCTATGCCCTAGTGACGAGGCTCGTGGCCATAAAGAGCGACAAATGGAGATGTTTGCAATGCTGAATGAGGGCTGGTGTTGTACCAGTATTCCGCCAGAGATAAGTATGTGCTCCATTTGGTTGGACAAGCGTGGGTAAAGCACCTTAGGTAAATTTCCAAACATTGGTTTACCCGTTCAGATTGTCCATCTGTCTCAGGATGGTAGGCTGAACTCATTCGTAGTTCAGTACCAATCAATGAGAAGAGCTCTTTCCAGAAGCGGCTGGTAAAAATTGGATCCTGGTCCGAGACGATGATTTCCGGTAAGCTGTGCAATTTAAACACGTTCTCCGCGTACGCCAGATCCACTTTAGCTGCAGTGAAGGGATGATGAAGTGGAATAAAGTGGGCATAGCGGGTAAACTTGTCGACGACCACCATGATGCTGTTAGCCGTGCCCGACGTAGGGAGCCCCTCGACAAAGTCCATTGTGACCATCTTCCAAGCTCGATCAGGTGTAGGCAATGGTTGCAAGAGGCCTGGGTACTTCACTCGCTCGGGCTTTGCTTGCTGGCATGTCAAACAGGACTGAACGAATTGTTTGATCATTGGTTTCATTTTGGGCCAGGCAAAGAGACGTCTCAAACGACTGAATGTCACAGGAAAACCTGAATGTCCCCCCAGTGAGCTTGCATGAAAGGCGATCATCATCTGTTCTTGCAAAAGTGGAGCACCTCCTAGCCAGATTCGTCCTCGGAAGTACAATATGTCATTGGTGAAAGAGAATCTACCCCGGGGATCAGGTCCTGATCGCAGTTTAGTGATCCATAGCTGAACAGATGGATTGGTTGTGTAGCTGGCTTTGATGTCATCCAGCCACGTAGGTTTGCAAATGCTGATAGCTGACAAGGAAACATGATTCAAGTGTCGGCGACGAGATAATGCGTCAGCCGCTCTGTTGTCAGCCCCTTTGCGATATGCAATTCTATATTGCAAACCCAGAAGTTTCGTGAAGGCCTTTTGCTGCCAAACTGTTGTTAGTCGCTGTTCCTCTAGGTGGACGAGGCTTTTTTGATCTGTACGAATCAGGAATTCTTGATGTTGCAGGTACGGGCGCCATTGTTCGACAGCCATTAGGACAGCTAGACACTCCTTTTCGTAGGTCGACAGCCCTCTGTTCCGTGTGCTGAGAGGTTTGCTCATGTATGCTATCGGGTGCCCTTCTTGTTGTAGCACTGCTCCCACACCGGAGTCGCACGCATCAGTGTCAATAACAAAAGTTTTTGTGAAGTCGGGAAGTTTCAGAACTGGCGCCTCCACAAGATTTTTCTTCAGCAACTCAAATGCTGTATTGGTGTCTTCTGTCCACACAAATGGGGCGTTCTTTTTGAGTAATTGGAACAATGGGCGAGCAATGATGCCAAAATGGCGCACGAATTTGCGGTAGTAACCCGCAAGGCCCTGAAAGCTACGAACATCTTTGCTATTAGCTGGAGTTGGCCATGTGGCAACTTTTTCCACTTTAGTTGGGTCGGAGGAGACTCCCATCTTGTTGATGACATGGCCCAGATATGCTATCTGAGGTTGGCCGAAAGAGCATTTGGACATTTTCACCTTCCATTGGTCTTTTTGCAGCAATTCCAACACTGCTTTTAAGTGCTCAGCATGGGCAGTCAATGTGGGACTGTAGACAAGTATGTCATCAAAGAATACGATGACACATTTGCGCAGTAGCGGTTTGAGGGTGGTGTTCATGACTCCAAGGAATGTGGGTGGTGCTCCTGCTAGCCCAAATGGCATAACCGTGTATTGCCAAAGCCCAGAATGGGTTTGAAAGGCTGTTTTAAATTCCTCACCCGGGGCCAATCGAACTTGATGGTATCCTGCTCGGAGATCTATCTTGGAAAACCAGCATGCTCCAACTAGCTCGTCCAACAACTCATCGATGATGGGTACAGGGTATTTACTGACGACTGTCATTGCGTTGAGAGCACGATAATCTACACAGAGTCGCCAAGTGCCATCTTTCTTCTTAACCAATATTGCCGGCGATGAAAAGTGACTAGTGCTTGGTTGTATTATCCCGGTCTGAAGCATTTCTTGAACTTGTCTCTCGATTTCAGATTTCAGTTCAGGTTTGTGCCGGTAAGCTCTAATGTTAACTGGTTGTGCCCCTGGCATAAGAGGGATCCGGTGATCACAGCTGCGTCTCGGAGGTAAGCCAGGGGTTCCTCAAAAACTTCCCCAAATTGATCTAGCACTTGATGAATTTCTTCAGGAATAATTTCATCCGCTTGAATGTCACCATTGACAGCATATACATGAATGAAGTGGGCAGCTGAGCCTGTACGGCAGATAGTGTGAAGCTCACTGGTCGAAATCACTGAGCACTGAATATTGGTACTCTTGTGGCCTTTAAGAGTAACAGTACCTGTACCAGACTGAAATGTCAGTGTTTTGTTAACCCAATCAATGTCTGGGTTGTGGAATTCCAGCCAATCCATGCCTAAGATGGCGTCATAGGAACCCAGTGACAGAATCTTCATGTCGGTGTAGAAGGTGTGCCCCATAGATGTCCACGCACATTGGGGAATGAAAGTTGTACACTGATGAGATGTTCCATCTGCTACCTGCACTCTGCATGGTTTAGCTAGTTGTTGCGCCCCTGAGAGAGATTCGGCCAGATGCTTGTTGATGAAAGACGTTGAACTTCCTGAGTCCACCAGAAGTAGAATCTCATGATCATCCAACGAAGCATGTAATTGAATAACCCCTTTTTGCTTCAACAGGTGAGCCATTCATGGCATGAATCGACAGAGAGCACACATTTTCTGATTCAAAATTTTCAGGACTGACAACATCAGAACCAGTGACTTCTTCAGAAGTGAACATGGCTAGTAGCTCTTCGACAATATGTAACTGCACTGTCGTCGGGCAAACGTGCTCCTTCCCCCAGCGTTCCCCGCATGTGAAGCAGAGGCCCTTGGCACGGCGGTAGTCACAAAGAGCTTGAATTTTGTCATTCCCACTGTTACGAGCAGCCTCCAGACCACGATTATCCACTGCACGACCAGAAGGAGTGGGCAGTGCTGAATGAGATGGTGCCGGAGTTGATTTGGCTGGTATCTTGATATACCGATGCTCGATTCGCTGAGGTGGAGATGCACATTCACCTTCTGCCACCTCTTCTTGCAATAGAGCTAGCGAGCACGCCGTGTCCAGGTCTGTGGGACGCTGAACCATGACGACCGCACGAATGTCCGACCGCAAACCCTCGACAAAACGAGTCAAGAAATAGAATGGGTGAGTAGTATCCGAATATGACACAAGATGATTCATGAGAATGTCAAATCGCTCTATGTACTCAGCAACTGTTGTTGTCTGTTTAATGGAATAAAATTGTCTAATCAAAAGTTGGTGTCTATCTCTTCCGAATCGAGTGCACAGCAATGAAGTGAAAGAAATCCACTCTAGACAGGCTATTTTTTTTCTTACAGATTGCAGCCAGATGCCAGCTGCACCCGAAAAGTGCAAAATAGACATGGGAACCCAATAGGATTCGTGTATACCGAACATCTGAAAGTATTGCTCAGCTAGGGTGACCCAGAGGTTGGGGTTATCTTCAGTGAAAGGTGGAAAAGGAAAATTCGAGGCGTTGGAACCTAGACTCGTTAGGATCTGACTGGACACAATTTGAGTATCAGAAGTAACTGTCCTGGGATCTTGTAGAGAGATCGTACCCGGTACCGGAGGTACCAACGGTGACACACTGGTCACCGTCGGGGAACCCCCGGAGATTTTGCCGTCGCTGTGGCCACGTGGTCCGTGGATCGCCCCGTCGTTGAGAAAGGGGGGCGTGGCGACGAGAGGAGCCGCCACCGATCCACTTGAAGCCGCTGCAGCAGCTGGTTGCGCGCGTTGTAATTCCGAGACGGTGGCTTGGAGTTGCGCAAAGCGAGCCTCCAGATCGGGCTTCCAACCGCACAGATCGGCCAGCTGCGCCGATTGAGACGCGATCTGATTCGCCATGGCCTCTTGATTTTTCATCATGGCGTCGCTGCGGGAATTGAACGCCTCTCTGAGATCGGCCGAGTCCTTGCGCATGGCGTCGAGGTACTCCTTCAATGTTGGATCCATGACGTCGATGAGACGGCGACGATCCGAAGTATACCGACGAGTTTCCGGAATTTTGGTGGTGAGGGTGGGGATCGGAAGGCTAAGCTGATACCAGATGTTAGGGTACTGGTGGATATTGCTATATATTGGTTCACCTCACAAGATTTGATACATGAACGGGTTGGGAAGGAAGGGAACTATGCTATTACATCAGAGACTACGCTCTGCCAATTCGCCGTGATCCCAAGGATGCCTGTTCTCTGTCAGGTAGCCTCCTCTTATAGCAGGCCATTGGTTCGCTATGGCGCCCAGTCCGGGCCCAGAAACTTTCTGTTGGGCTGCACAATGCGCTTGGGCCTTGTGCGACTTGTCGTGATGCCCATGTCCTCCTCGCCTTGTTGTATGGTAGAAGTAGAGGTGCTGACAGACGGCCGGCGAGGGCGGTCACGGGAAGCCGGCGCACGTCGCTGCACGTCGCTGGAGTCGGCCGGCGAGAGCGTCCACGGGGAGCCGGCGCGCAGTGCTGGGAGTCGGCCGTCGAGAGCGGCGACTGGGAGCCAGCACAGTGCTGGGAGTCGGCCGGCGAGAGCGGCGACTGGGAGCCGGCGCCATCGTAAAGGTGGAGTTCGGTTGAATTTGAGCGTGCGTTTTCTGTCTCCGAATTCGATCCGGAGCTGGTATACTTTTTGCATACGTGCACTAGTACTCCTTATCCATCAGCCCGCGCTAGGTTGATATGTAACGTGGAATAGCTCATCCATCAGGCTGTGTTATTGAAAAGTTGGAGCATTGGCGTTCGAGGCGTAGCCGGCCTCTGTGTCACTGTGAGCAGGGCAGGCGAGCCAAGACGTAACTGTGGCAGGGACGGCCAGATATCGGGAACCGTCGCAACTCTGAAGACGGCTTAGATGCGGGAGTCCACAACTTGGGATTTTCAAGTTTGATACGGATACGGCTGGAAAGATTTAGCAGCCGACGCCGAACAGCAATTCGACGGAAACAACAGCAGTCTGGGCCGGATCGAGATCCGCCTGAGTCGACGGATCGTCGACTAGTTGAGTTCTGCTCGTGCCGGTTTCTTCTTCGTCCGGTGATCAGGAGCTTCTCGATCCCTATGAGTATTTGCTTCAAGATGTCAACACTCTTGTGCGTAGGTCCCACGGTGGGCGTCAAATGTCGTGGGAAAGTCACGGCAGATGTCCGAAGAGTTGGACTTGATTATGGGGCCTTTGCTACGAGTGTACGAGGAAGAAAATCACACAGGGAGAGAGACGCGATTTATACAACTTCGGGCCCCGAGAAACATCGTCCGGTAAAACCCTACATGATGTTTGTGGCTAGACTTATTCCTTTTCTCACGGAGAGTCGCCGGCATGTCGCCGGCTCTCCTATAGTTGTGTCTAATTGTCCCGGGTTTAGATGACCCGGGACTAGTCTCTAATTTAGAGCCTATTGTGGTCTATTGAGTCTGCTTGAGTTGTCCCGTTTGGGGTGTCCTACCCCTCCTTATATAGGTGAAAGGGGGAGGCTTACATTTAGAGTCCTATTAGGATACAAACTAGTCTCTTATTCTATTACAAGTCGGATATCAATCCGGGTCCTACTCTAAGCCTTATAGCTTCTCGTATCTTCCAAGTTAGGTGGACTCCATCTTGATTCCTCCGTCCGGATTTCATCTACGCGATCCGGCTCTTGTCATCTGACCGGCTTTGTCTCCAAGACGGGTCTAGCCGTGCGATATCTCCCCGACAGAGTCCTTGTCATTTTTTCCATGAGGCATGGTTCACAGGTATCAAGGGATCCGAAATGCATTGAATCAAGAAGTCCATCTTTATGGAGCTTCTCCATGCTCTTTATACCAATATGACCAAGTCGACAATGTCACATCGTCATGTGCTCTTCATCACTACGCTTTAATCTTTTGGCCTCTATATTGTTAACGTGACACACGTCACCATCGAGATCAAGTATGAATAAACCACGTTGCTCCGGTGCATGAACATAAAACACGTCATCCTTATAAATCGAACAACCAATTGTATCAGACATAAAATAATAGTGGTCTCACTTCAAGCAAGAGCCACTAAAGATGTTCACAATCAATGCGGGTACATAGTAGCATTTATTCAAAACCAAAGACTACTCCCGAAGGGAGACTATGATGCATCGTGCCGACCGCCAATACTTCAACTTGACAGTCGTTGCCCACTCGCATCGTCACTTCATCTCTCAGCAAGTGTCTCTTATTTCTTAGTCCCTTCGTCTCTCTTGGCAACCTTGCCAGCCTCCTTGTTCTTTAGGTACTTGGGGAAGTTGCGCTTCCAGTGACCTTCAACCTTGCAGTAGAAGCTCTCAACTCCGGGCTTGGGTTTAGGTGCCTTAGGATGAATGCCAACAGACTTTCCATCCTTCTTGAAGCCTCCATTCTTTCCCTTTTCCCGTCTGCTTGACTTCTTGAATTCATTGGTCTTGTTGACCATGAATACAACGTGCTCCTTATCGATCTCAACCTCAGCACTTTTCAGCATGGCGAACAACTCAGAAGGGGTCTTAGTCATCCCCTGCATGTTGTAGTTCAGCACAAAGCCTTTGTAGCTAGGGGAAGCGACTGCAACACCTTATCAACTGCAAGTTCATTCGGAATCTGACATTCTAGAGCATTCAAGCGTAGAACGTAGCCAGGCATTTTGACCACGTGCTCACTCACACTACTGTGCTCGTCCATCTTGTCCGAGAAGAAGGCTTCAGAAGCCTCGTATCGTTCAGCCCTGGCTTGAGGTGAAAAAACTGCCTTGATTTCGGTGATAATCTCATATGCACCCATCCTCTCAAAGCGCTTCTGCAGCTCAGCCTCCATGGAGTAGAGCATGCCACTCTAGAAAAGGTTGTAACCATCAGTCTTGGAGAGATATACATTCTTCTCATCCTGACTGGCATCATCTGCTGGCGCGTCACCTAACGCGGCCTCTAGTACGTATTCCATTGTGAGGGGAACGAGGAGAATCCTCAGAGTGCGGAACCATTTGGTGAAGTTTGACCCATTAGTTTTCAGTTTGTCTTTCTCTAGGAACAACCCTAAGTTGAACGAGGAGCTTTCGATCTACTATGTTCCAGGCCCGCATCTACATGCGTGAAGCCTGCCAATCCAACCTTGATGTTAGCTGTTCAGCAAGGCCATATCTGCATATGCCAGGCTTGCCGAACCCAACCTCATGCGAACGCCATTTAATATGTGTGACACCCGATATGTATAGAATGTCAGCCATATGGGAGATCCTTCTAGGCGGTGCCCACCAAGAGAGAACACAATGTTGGTACTGTGAGAGATTGTCCTATTTATGCTACCGTCTATATATCTAGCATATTAGCAGAAACAGGAAGTAAATCAGCAAATCATACAAGCTATGACCCCCCTTCATGCAAAGCAAAGTAAAACGTCTTTCTACTTTAGCTTATGCAAGTTTTACGTGGCTTCTAGGGTTTTTGAGAGAGAACCGTTTCTATCCTGCGAAAAACATGCCACAACACCGATTCCCCAATCGTCTCTATGACACCCCTGTCGGGGCGCTCCGTTGCAAACATCTTCGCATCGCTAATGCTAGAGAGACAGACACCCCCATCCACTTATATGGTACAAGCCATATGTCAAGCGTGGAACCAGTCTCGCGTAAACACGTAAGGTCGGTCGGGGCCGCTTCATGAGGACATTGCCGCAATGCTAAATGTGGACACGTGGGAGGGTAACGAATCAAGATTCGATGCCCACATCCTAGATGTGTTCTACCCGTACAATACATCTATGCATAGCTAGCTCATGATACCACTGTTCGGATACGGGGCAGAAAACACTAATTTTTCATACCTACGTTACCCTAACCCAAGATCTATGCTATGGCGATGTAAAGTAACGGAGGGAATCGGAGTTCATAACTTTGAAGACCGAAAGAGGGAAACGTTCTTGCGAACGTGGCTGGCTTAGACTCGGAACTACGACCTCCCTGTTGTGTTGAAGACCACCGGCGATGGAGACTCCCGGTTGACATCTGGCGATGAATTAGCGCCACAGGTGTAGCGCCTCGAAGAGATTATACACGTATAGTACAATCGATGTTCCCTCCGGGCCTCGAACTAGGCGAGCAGCGAAAGAAACACGAATTCGGATCCCGATTCCGGCAGAGCGACAGCCTTATATGGTGGAGAACTCCAAACCAGGTTCAAACTCCAAACAAGGGGAGTCCTCTCTAGGTAGGAGAAGGAGAGGGAGAGAGATTTTTGTGTGTTGGAAAAAGAGGGGTGTACCCCTCCTTATATAGGCCAAGGGGGGTGCCATCCTCCTCCCCTCCCCCAGGTGGTACTAAACTCCCAAGGGGAGGGGGGATGGGCCCCACCCTTGGCGCCAAGTCCAAGGGGGAAACCCCCTCCTCCCCTAATGGGCCCATATGGCCCATTAAGCCTTTTCCATTTTTTTTAAATTTTTTATTATATTTTACTATTTAATTCAGATAATCATAAGATATTATTAAATACAATTAAACTTTATTTTGTACCTTTCAAAATATCCGGAACAACTTTCGTTCTCCCCCGAAACTATTCCGGTGATATCTCCTATTTCACCGATGATCCCAAATCTATCCCAATGCATCGATTGCACCTTAAGTGTAACACCCTACGGTCCGGGAAACAACAGACATGATCGAGACATTCTCATTGACCAATGACTAGTCAGTTGGACCTGGTTACAATCCTTGACAGTCAATGCGCTTCCATCGAATGAACTTCAATCGCTTTTGGAAACCGTTAATGATCACTACAAGAAATATGCTAATACACGACGCTCTAATTTCGTCGCTACATCGTCATGGTTTTTAATTCACGACGATCTTACGACAAAAAACCAAACGTCGAAAACGAGGCGTCAAAAACTGAAATCAACGACGTTTTGGTCAAAATCGTCGTAACTTTCACGACGATTTCTGGATCGTCGTAACCTTTACGACGGTGCTAAATCGTGGCTCGCAATCTAACCCAATCCTACGTGGCAGTCTACATGGAAAAATTGCGACGAAATCAAAAAGTCAAGGCTAAATTCAGCCCAACCTATTTCATTTGATCACATGGGTTGGTTTTGAATTCTTGGGCTTTTCTTATTGGGCTTTTTTTGTGCCTTAGCCTATTTACATACAACCCTTCTGAATTATTATTTTCGAATTTCTTTTGATTATTATAATTTGGGCCCTGGCCTATTAGTGCCCAAATACATTTGGGCCGGTTCAATTTTGGCCTTTTTCATTTTTTAATTCAGCAACTATTTTTTATGTTGTTAATGGACCTACAAATAACAGCCCATACAAAAGTTTAAAGCCCATACAAATAATTTTGAATCATCTCCAAATAACAGCCCACCACAAATTTTGAAGCCAATTCCAAGATCTGATATAAATCACTACAACCTTTTTGGGCAACTAGGCCCAGATAACTGATCCATGGTTTTTTTATAGGCCATTGAAA
This sequence comes from Bromus sterilis, assembly GCA_950022295.1. Lineage (NCBI taxonomy): Eukaryota > Viridiplantae > Streptophyta > Magnoliopsida > Poales > Poaceae > Bromus > Bromus sterilis. Next base: position 234,445,612 of record OX465595.1, on the reverse strand, counting down.
TTAGAATACATCACCACAAGATATCTTGAGCCTAGCCCAGTTAACATACATTTTCAATGCAACCTAAATATTACAAGAGCCCAAAATATAATATTGAAAATATTACATCCATTCATTCCAGCAGTACATATCCATTGCAAAACCATTCTACCACAGAAAAAGCAGAAAATTAGATGATAAAAAATAGCAGAACTCTTTAATATGAAGCATTCCCTTCTTCCCACTAATTGAGCCTGGAGGTCCTGTAGAAGAGAGGAAGTGATGGATATCATGGTTATCAAGTCAGAACGAAAGCAACTTCTAACAACAACATACATTGCGAACATTGAGTATAATTGGAGTACTGTTCATTTCTGAAAATACATGACACAATTCATCTAGTATAAATAATGCAAAAAATTAACTTCACGTTTGTAGAGGACAAGAAAAAATTGATTGTCTTGCTTTCTTGTAATCAACACTTAAAAACAATTGATAGTCTTGCCTTATGGCCTAAATTCAGTACCAGTTACTGAGTAACATGTAGATTAGCAGTTGGGATGATTGTGTAGTTCTGGTGCTCGAAGTCTATAGGGAAGTCTAATAAGCATGGGCATGAATAAACCGAAGCATATCAAATGAAGGTAGTGAAAGTCTTGAACATGGTGAGAAGCACTATATGATGCTGGGAGATCTGGAATATATGCAACCATCATGTCACAACATTGAAAAAATGTGTATGATAATGAAAAGGTACATCAGGGATTTCATATATAGAAGAGATAGATTGGCTTACCATCCTAATTAGATCGCAGTGACTTGAATTCACTCCTTGGGAATACCAATAAGCTCCACAAAATGTTGTATCACAACCTGAGACTTCAACATAAAGTATGGAAAGTCAGCACCAAGAATAGTTAATTGGTCTCATAAAACTTCAGTAGGATGAATGAGCAGTTAAACTGCTAATGGTGGCTGCTATCTTAAGAAACTTAGAGAGAAGCAAGAATGATGCTTATAATATTCATGCAGATTGATGCAATACAATAGCCTTCAGTAAACTAACTAATGATGAATATGATATAAAGCATTAAATTTGTAGTTCAATAATATTGCACTGCATCAGTATTATTAAAGAGCATATCGGATGAATACAATAATGCAATTACAAGCATACAGGCGATCAGAATTCGCAATTACATTTTTGTTATATATTGGTGTTATGCCTAGCTGGCATCATTCCTCCACATAAATGTAAATGTGCTGCTCTCGAACTCATCACATGAAAAGATAATAAATAAATGAAAAATAATTATACATTATTAATTCTATTTTTTATGGTAGTAGAGTTTCTAGCTTGTAGGTACTAAGGTGCTAACAAATCAAATCTGAATAATTTTTTTGTGGTGGTGAGTTATTACTTACTCCATGTCTGAATTTGTCTAATGGTCTGCCTATCAAATCAAATCAAGCTTCTAGGTACTAATCTTGTATCAGGAGAATTACATATGACAACATGTATCTAGTCTGCATGTATGAATTTGTCCACTGGTCTGCATAGTATGTATGTCTAAGTATTTGCCAAACTAGAGAAGCTCTACCTCCCTGCAAACAGGAAGAAAATTAGCAGTACAATTGTCTCGCTGCTATTTGCACCCTGAAACTCATGCCAAACACTTTGGCCCAAAACACCCTGTAAATTTTCCAAAAAACAGCAGCAGCAACTTTGAATACAAGTCTAAACAGCATATAGTGGAATTAATGTACTCATTGGAAGGAAGTTCCTAGAAATAAATTGACACATGGTAGGGAAGATATCATGACCATTTACTCTCATCACGTTTAATAAGATGCCATAATTTTAGAACCCAATCAGTAAACCAAAAAATATTGCTAGGGTTCTTTAGAAAATGCATTTTGGTTATTAGATAAAAACAAATATTGCTAGGGTTCTTTAGAATATTGCTAGGTTGTAGAACATATAAGAATGAGAATAACCAAGATTTCAAGAGAACATGTATGAGAATACTTGAGATTCAGCAAGGGATACTCCAGATTCAGTTTTAAGATGACATAACAGCCTTAAGTTGACAAGCTCCCTTGTCAATGGTGCAAGAACTACCCTACATGGAAAAAAGAAAAGATCTCAGGAAAGTGGATTAAGTAAAGACGAGTGGAAAAATTCCTTGGACTCCTTTTCCAGAACAAATTTTTAGGGGCACACAGCAATTAATAATATGATTAAGCTCAAAACTGAAAAAACATCCACGGATGCTGAATTTAGCTCACAAACACTAGGATAAATGAGAGTTGCAGCTCACTGGGCAATAGTTTCTAAAAAAGAGAAGTCAGCATCAAACTTGGCTAAATTCAATGGGCTGGAAACATGTGCTGAAGTATGAACCAACAGGAGTATGAATAACAACAACAGGGCAGCAGGTTACCTTGATGCGTGTTGCAAACAGACAGATTGGACAGGGACGGGATTGGAAGCGGGTGCCCTCATCGGCGAACTTGAGCGCGGCGGAGAGGAAGCCGACAAAGACGCACACTACCGCCCTCTTCTGATCCATCCCCTTGCAAGCTACGCAATTGGAATGAAAATTCAATGCACAGGAACATTCATCCAATATGATAATTGAGTTCCATCGTTAGCTGACTATCTATGGGAGCGACTGTGAGTAAACAAAACAGTAGATAAACGAGCTATGTAGCATTTCCACACTACACGTTATTCCAATCAGAGCAGAAACATAACGAAACCAAAAAAACTAGTTGTACAAACTGTAGCATCTCCTTCCCCAAGAAATAACATAAAACAGAAAGTGTAAGGGGCATCCCAAATCTCACTAGCACAAATGCACTGTGACAACCAACGGAAAACACTAATCCTCAAAGCACTGCCTTGCCAGTTGCCACCAACGTCAAAGATCCATTGAGGATCTCGTATCAAGCTAACCGGAAAGAGCAGTACTAAAACTTGGAGAAAGCGAGAGGAGCGGCTAGGGGAGTGGTTCATTACTGATGGTGATGCCTTCCTCGAGGAACTGGAGTATCTTGTCCGTGCACTTGAGGGACGTGAAGAGGGTGCGCGCGACAGAAATGCCAGCGGCGATCTTGTCCTTCTACGCGTCGAGGCATTACAGCCGCGACTTCTTCTCCTTCTCCCGGAGGATGATGAAGGGAGCGTTGGAGCTGCCTCTCCTAGGACGGGGAGGCCGCCGCCACGTTGCCGTCCCTCGGCTGCAGCGGAACATGACCTAGCCTCCGACGCCATCAAATCGGTGGAGGAGGCGGCCTAAGCAGGCACCAACAGTTAGAGCAGAAGAGGGAGGTTGTAAGGTAGTTGGAGATCAGATGCATCACCTTGTCTAGAGAGCGGGCGTAGAGGTGGTGGTAGGCGCCGGTGCCGGCGCCGGCGGCCAGGTGCGCCCAGCTGCGCTCGGTGAAGACACGGATGAAGGCCCGCTCATCTGTCCCCGGCCCGGTACAGCTCCCTCGCATCCTGCACCACCACCAAGGGATCCACCTCCGGGACCCCGTAACGCAGATCCAACTCTGGGTGATGAGGAGGGGGTGGACGTTCGTGGCTTGAGCGGTGGGGCTCGCGGCGTGAGCAGTCGGGATCTCGCCGTGCTGTGGGGAGAGATGAGAGGAGGGTGGTGTGCGGCGGCTGTGGGATAAGGTTGTAGCGGGGAGGGGATGCGGTGGGGAAAGATGAGAGGAGGACGATGGGTTCCAGATCTGCAGCTCGATGAAGTAGTGGGGGGGGTGGCGGCGCGAGGGAGGGAAGCTAGGGTTTGGACTTGTTTTGGGGCTAACAGAGGCGGGATAAAAGGGCGGGATGCGGCTCGGGTGGTAGAAATTTTCGGGAATGGTAGACTTTGGTGCATAGAAAGAGCCCTAAAGTTTATTTTTGAGGTTGAAAAATATTTAGAAATTTGTAGAAATATAAATATATTTTATACAAATAATAGTTCCTCCGGATAACAAAAGACTCTTGATGGTTAGATCAATGTCGAATGGCTCACGGTGCTCTAGCGGTTCCATGTAAATTTATTTATTACTTTGGTTGTGTGATCTATTTTTTTTCTATTATCAAATAGGGATGGCAAAGTTTCCTAAAAACAAACTAAAGCGGTAAAGTGTATTTTTTGGGTTTGGATAAATACTTAGGGGTTTCGTAGGAATATAAAGTAAAATTTTGTAGAAGTAATGATTAAAATCATACTAAAAATATAGTAGCATGAATATTTCCTAACTACAAAGAACGTAGCATTCTGTCGTCCGTTCTCCTTTCGTCCAACTTCAAAAAAAATCATGTGTACCAAATTAACTATCTTTGACCCACCCTAATAATCAGCGAGGATATTAATGAAGCAGAGGGCACATCATTATGTCAATATTTCTTTCCACATCTTCGTTCGTCCTACAAGGCGCGTCACGTTCCCATGACCCCATAATGCGGTCCAAGCCTAACGCGATCTTAAAGTGATCGCGACTATAGCCAACCCCCTCCTTCCAAGCGACGCTTATCGGCGCCATGGCAACACGTGCAGTCTCATATCCCTACGTTGAACTCGATCGGCGAACCATTGCAATATTGTTGTTGTAGGAGAATCGCATACCATGTTGAGACTGATATTGACTTTCGAGGCAACGACGATAGCGGCCTCCTGATGATGAAGTAAGGAAATGAAACCCAGTGATTCTCCTGTAATTTAATTAGTCATTTGCACATCCTGTTAGCAACCTTTTTTGGAAAGTATCACATAAAAGGTCAGTTTTTTCAGATGTGTTAATTCAAGGACATATGTTTTACAGAATTTGGAGTTCCGGTCTTGCTTCAGATCAGAACGCAAACAATAGTTAGCTGCTCATTGGTAGGATATTGCTCTTAGATTATTTCTTCTGACCAAAACTCATCGTAGGAAAACTCATGTGTTACAAAGAAATTTTATTTTTTAACATTTATTTATTCTTCAATCTGTTTGTGTATTCAATATAAATCAATCATAGCCACCTCCCCAAATTTCCAACCTTTTTTACTTCATTTACTAGTTTTCATGCATTTAATGATTTATTTTGATCTACATAACCCTGAAATTAAATACCACCACAAGATCAACTCGAAAATGGTTGAAACTTGGCATGACATCATCATTTCACACATATATAATGTGCTAAAACTTTGAGAGGGTTATAGAAAAAACCTGGATGCACTTCGTGTACAAACTAGACCATCTCTTTCGGAAGTATAAGGGTTTCGGAGGAGAACTCATGTGTTACAAAGACATTTCATTTTAACATGTATTTCTTCTTCATTATTTTGGTGTATTCAATATAAATCAATCATAGCAAACTCCCCAATTTTCCAACCTTTTTGACTTCATTTACTAGTTTTCATGTATTTAGTGATTTATTTTGATCTACATAACCCTGAAATTGAAAACCACTACAAGATCAACTCAGAAATGGTTGAAACTTGGCATGACATCATAATTTCACACATATGTCATGTGCTAAAAATATGAGAGGGTTACAGAAAAAATCGGATGCACTTCATGTACAAACTAGACCATCTCTTTTGGAAGTATAAGGGTTTCGGAGGAAAACTAATGTGTTGCAAAGTCATTTCATTTTTTAACATTTATTTCTTCTTAAAAAAAATTTGTGTATTCAATATAAATCAATCATAGCTACGTCCCCAAATATATTATGAGCTAAACATTTGAGAGGTTACAGAAAAAAATGAATGCACTTCGTGTACAAACTAGACCAACCTTTTCAGCAGTATAAGGGTTTCGAAGGAAAAATTCATGTGTTACAAAGACATTTCAATTTTTAACATTTATTTCTTCTTCAATCTAAACATGATGCAATTCTAAGCTAGCAAACTTAACACATACCAAGCATGGAATTGTGACATTATTTGAACTTTTATTTATGTTAATATTATAATTACTATTATTTGAATATTAATTAATTATCTTTGTCCTTTTTAGTATTTTCATTAAATACCTTCTGTTATAGAGGTATTTTTATTTATTGAAATAATAATTAATTCAGCAAGTAATAATTCATTTAGGATTTTTAATTAATGCTAAGTTTTAAAATTGACCATTATTGCTATTTTTTATGAAAACCCTACAAAATCTTTGTTGCAAAATTATTTCATATAAATTATGGTTTAACAGATATTCAATTTCAAAGTTTATTTATTGAAAAAATCCAATGAATTATTTTTTTACTCAGGGGTTAGCCAGATAGTGTTATTGACTGTGGGGGCTAAAAATGGGCCTCTACTTGAGAGAGAGAGAGAGGGTGTGGTTTAGGGAGAGACTATAACGGGCTTCGGCCCACTATAGGTAGGGCAAGATTTTCTTATTTTTTCATTTTTATTATTATTTCTTCATATTATTTTATGTTTTTAGTTCAAAATGAAATTTGAAATTTGTTAGATCAAGTATGTGATCAGAGGGGGAGGGGGTGAATGATCACTTCAAAATTTTGCATGAAACTATGAAGTGAAGCATAACTCAGCAACCGAAGACATTCAACAAAAAGGTAAACATTGAAGCAGAACATGATCGAAGCAGAACATAGCGAATCAAAAGCATCGAATCAATTGCATTGAAGCAGATCACTGAAGCAATTGATAAACTGAATGTAAGTGCGGAAAGTAAAACGAACTCTTGACTCGGCGATGTTTGTTCGACCAGTTCACACTCTGCAAAGTGCTACGTCTGGTTGGAGGGACTTGTGATTGAACACAGGAGCTAACCTCTCTCCGTCCGTTTCTCCACTGCACCAATCTCCTTGAGCTTGGTCAGTTCTTCACTCGTGGTTGATTATTGAGGAAATCACCGAAACCTTTGACAAACTGGACTTCGAGGCGACAATTACTCTTCGCTCTCTGAAGAACAACTCTCTAACCGTCTAGGAGAATTGCAGTTCTCCAAGATAAAAAGGCTAGCAAACTTCTTCCTAAGTCATAATGAATCAACTCAGATCAATAGGACTTATGCTTCGGTGGATGGGTTTTTGAAATGCTTCGGTGGGGTTGCTCTCTCTCTCTCTCCTCTGTAGGGAATCAATCTTGGAGCAGCCGCCGGCCAATGAGGGTGGGGGTGGCGTATTTATAGGTGCCAATCCCTAGGTGCGAAATGACTGAAGTGACCTGATGTGACAGCTTGACACCTGTCCCTAACGGTCATATTTCCAATCAATGCGCAACTTTACTTGCGGTCCAAGTAAAGCTGACTCACGGACTTGGTTCTGCTTCAGGAGCCAAAAGAACAAAGTCTTCGCTGGTGAAGCATTACCTAGCTCACATGAGATTTCTTCAACTCTGGTTTCTCACTGGTTAAGATTCGATCTGAGTCTTTTCATCAAAACCTTCGGAGTACATTTACTAAACCCCTCTTGATAGTACGGTTTTTCCTACGACGCAAAGAAGTAAAAAGAACTACGCAAAAACAACTAAGTCTTGCGCCATCTTGATCATCTTCTTCGATGAGACGAGCTTCAGGATTCCTTATCTTTTTAGGGGTCGACATCCGTGATGAGCTTCACTCCAGAGGATGTGCTTCGGTAAAAGTATAAATCTTCGTTGAAGCTTTATCACCAACCTATAACTTCAGGAACCTAACCATCTGATTCACATTAGAAAACTTGTTAGTTCCTCTACTGTTTTGACCAACAATATCCAAAACTCTTGAGGGCATAACTTTGCTCTTACAATCTCCCGCTTTTTGGACTATTGTTGACAAAACAGGCATCGATAAAAGATATGGAATTTTGAATTTGGGTTGAGAGCAAACTCTAAGATATGAAGCTTATGACTCCCCCTGAATGCAAGCATTGAAGATTTGTATAATCGAAGAAAATGCTTGTTGAAGAATATCATCAATGGGAAGCCTAACACATATCTTAGCGAATCAATTTGCATATAGAGGATATGACTTGAAGAATATGCAATCATCCAATAACCTGTGAACTTAAAGATAATAACCACCTGCAAGTTAAAACATAGAAGAGCAACTTGCAAGCACGGGGGTTATTGACATATAAGATAAAACAGTTCACAGCCGAAGTAATACTTAAGTTACAACCCAATCGAAGAATGGAATGTTTGTCGTAACTTAACATGCAAAAGAACGAATCAAAACCCTAAACCCCGCAGCGAATCTAAACTCGATGCTACTTTCTCCCCCTTTTTGTCAATAATTGGACAAAAGGTTGATAGGTAGATCAAGAGCATCTATGCGTTAGCTGCCACCCTGGGACCCTGCACATTGTCTTCGCCTGAAGAAGATGCATCGCCTGAAGTTTCTCCTTCGGTCGAAGCAGGTGACTCTTCCTCGTCGAAGTCCATCGGCGCTTGAAGCAATTCAAGGTCGCTGTCGTCGAGAGGATCGTCTTCGTGCTTCGATGTGTGAGAGTCTTCATCCGAGAAGGTGTCGGGGCGAATCTGTTCAGCAGGGTTGACAAAGAGAACTTCATCAATCTTGTCTAGTGATGGTATCTTGGGGTTGGGGCGATCAATCGAATCATTTCTGGAAAAGTGCCTCTGCAAATGTGGGTACTCTTGAATATGCGATCGGCTTCAAGTTTCTTCACTGAGTTGAATTTCCTTAGGCCTTTCCAAGAATGACGCTTCAGAACCTTCAAGTATTGGTTGTTATTCAAGGCAATGTTACCAACTCTGTTTATCTCATCAGACAGATGTTGCATCTGGCGCTGATTTCCTTCGATGAAGTTTTCTAGCAGTTGTTGGTTTCGAATAGCAACTTCAAAGTGGTACACTTCTTTCTGAAAACGCTTCGACATGTTTCGCTCATTGACGTGCTGTCTGACTCCTACATATGTTGCAAAAGGGTCATTTGGCCGCCTGAAGATGTTCATTGTATCGCGGACCGGAGGGCAGAACAGCTTCGGGTGATGCTTCGCAGTGAAATCTTCGCTGCGTCCATGGTTGCAAATGGCTTGCAGCCAAGGAGCATATGGCTTCAATTGATTTACCAATTCAGCAGCTTGTACCATGTATCGAAGAAAACAATCCTCGAAGTCAAACACATGTCCATGAGTGAGCTTCATAAGAGCATGACGAGTAGGATATAGAATATTAGATTCTTCATTCGCTGTACTGAGAGGCATTAGTGAGTTTGACAAGATATGAAACCAAGTCTTCGATATGAACACTAAATGCTTCGGGCGAATGTTTTCTGGCATGTGATCTCTAGAGACTTCGGGATCCAATAAAGATGCAAATTCAGCTTCAGTGGGATCCGGTAACATGTGAACTTTTGCAATTTCTCCAGTGTGTCTTGGGATGTTTATAATATCCATGAATTCATCTGTATGCATCCTGAAGACTTTCCCTTGAATCATCCATTCAAGAATCCATGTGCTAGTATCTTCTGGGGTTCCAGAGACATATAGTGTGGCATAGAATTGCTTCACTAGCTCTGAATTGATGGAGTTTCCATGGCAAATAATCCAGTCAAGTTCTGTGCTTCGATGGTTTCCATGATGTTTTGGAAGCACGTTGCAGAAGCTAGACTGTGCATATCCAAGTACTTGTGTCTGAAAAGTACACCTTTCTGGCAGTAAAGCTTCGTGTACAAGATTTGTTGTTCAGCAGTCCAAAATCGAAGATCATCAGCTGTTCTTGGTGAATCATATGGACTAGTGCCAAAGAATCGAAGCTTCTTGCGATGAACTTCAATGTCAAATTCAGGACCGTGTCTTGACAAAGATCCTTCTCCCAGGAAAATGGGAAAAGTCTCTCTTGGATAGTTGGAGTCCAGCTGGGTGTCCTGAGCAGGAATGCAATGCCTTCGAGCATCTGTGATTCGCCTTTGCGGTTGAGTGACGATGGCCAACTCATTTGCTTCGGCTTCAGCTTCGATTTCTGCATCAGCATTGGCTTCAGCATTAATAGCTTGATCTTGGGCTTCGCCTTGTTTGTCTTCAGACTCCTCAGCAGAGTGAGCTGAAGAGTAATCCTTTTCAGGAATGGCTTGAGGGGGTGGAGAGGGTTCTGGTACAAAATTGTCTTGAGCGGATGGTTGCGGAGCAGGTTGAGGTGGAGGAGGAGTTGGAGCACGGGGTGGAATGACTTCGGGGGCGGATGGCTTCGATGTGGGTTTGCCAAGCTTGATGATTCTGCATCGAGGGGGCGATGCCTTTCTAGGGGCCTTCTTTGCCGGATGAGAGCTCACCTCATCAGCTTCTTCGGTGTCAGCAATGAGACGCCTCTTCCTTTGTTGTAATATAGGAAGTGGTGAAGCTAATTTCTTGAGCATGGCTTCGCGCTTCTTTGAGTCAAGAGCCATGACTGAAGCATTGTGAGTCTTGCAGCATTCTTCAATGGCAGACTTTAACTTGTCTTGAAAGACTTGAATATTTTGCTTCGTTTGTTCATTCACAGCAGCAATTTTCTTCGAAGCAGCTATGGCTTCGCTCTTGAAGTCCTCATCAGACTCATCATCTGCTTTCTTCTTGAATTTCAGAATCTTAGCAGTTTCTGATCTGTTCCTTGAGTGCAAATCTCTCAGCTGATTGTTCAAGGTTTCGAGCATGGCTGAAAGATTTGGAGAAATGTAGATATTCCCAATATCCACAGCCTGGGGATTTACAGCTTCAGCAAGCTTACAGTATACCTGATACAGGCTCAAACAGTCCCAGAGCTCACGTTCTCTAGCATCTGGAAAATTGTGCTCACTATGTTCAGCTTCAACTTGGGCTTCGGGGACAGGAGCTGCGACTGGCTTCGGGGGAATTTCCTTCGGTGTCATGTCCACAGCGGCTTCCTTTTGAGCGGCCCTGGCAGATTTCTCAGCCTTCTTTGTGCGAAGGATATCCAGCTGAGCTTGGCGTTTGGCTTCAGCTTCAGCAAGTTGTTTGGCTTCGGCGGCAGCCTTAGCCTCTTGAGCTTTAGCTTCAGCTAGCTTGCGCTTCGCTTCAGCTTGCTGGTTTGCCTCGGCCAGCTCCTTCCTTTGCTTTTCAAGATCAGCAGCTTCTCTATCAGCTTTCTCTTTCTCTTTGGCTTCTTTCTCAGCCTTAGACTTGGCTTGAGCTTCGGCATGCAGACGTTCAGCTTCGATGCGGTCTCTCTTCCGCAATTCAGCTTCTGTCAACTTCTTTGTGCCAACCTGGGCATATGTTTGGCCACGCTTAGCCACAGTTGTCTTCGGCTTCGAAGCTTTAACAGGCTCTGGAGCTTTGGCTTCGGGGATGGCAGCAGGCTTAGCCACAGGCTTTGCCTTCGGGTCATGCCGTTCCTTGGTCCTCTGCTCGGTAGGAACAGGACGGCGGGGAGGCTTGGAGGACAGGGGTGCCTCGACCACCAAGTTCGTCAAATCAATGTTCCTCTTTGGAGCAGGAGGTGCTGAAGGTTCTTGGAACTTAACACCTTTAGGAGCAGTTGGCTTCGCTCCAGCCTTCTTCTTCAGAGGCTTCTTACTCAGTTTCTTCTTAGGACTTGGGGGGATGGGTGAGTGCTCTGACTCATCATCTGCTTCATCAGCAGGATCGTCATCGATCGGGTCTTCAAGCGGAGCAGCTGCTTCAGCTTCGTCATCGGCTTCATGTTCAGCCTCCTCGTCTGAAGCAGGAGGGGGTGAATAACTCAGCTTCCGAAGCTTTCGCCTCGTCTGAGGCTTTGATGGTTCGGCTTCATCAAGCCCTGCAGCAGCAAGAGCTTTTGCCTTTTTCTCGTCTCGGATCCTCTTCTTCTCAGCCAGAATAGCAAGCCTTTCTTGCTCTTCAGGATAATCATCCGGGGACTTGAGAGAGTTTGGGTGCGGGACAGCCGGAGGCTTCGGGTAGTACTTCTTTCGGTTGGCTGCTGTGTACTGAGCGCACATGGCGGCGGTGTACCGATAGGGTGGACTGAAGGCGAATTGCATTGCCCACTTCCAAGTTGGAATGCTATTATACTTGTACCACCTGATAGCCCAATATCTACGAATCTTTTGCAGTCGAATCTTTCTATCATGATTTGTCTCTTCTGGCGGGGTGTGATAGCCCATCTTGAGGCGAATGGCTTCGGGTATGCCTCGGGCATTATTTACTTCCTTAGTTTTGCCTCCTTTGCCCTTCTGCTTCGGTGGCTCTGGGTAATTTTCCAGTCCTTCAACAATCGGAGACTCGTTCCCCATTGCAGCTTCTTCGTCAGACATCCTGTGAACTGAATCATAGACAAGAGGGAAACAGGGAGAGGGAATGAATAAGCACAGGCAAAGGTTTCGACCAAAACCAAAACAATTTGACAGGAGCCCAGATCAAACTCAGATTGGATGCAACTCTGTTTATGAATTTGGCTAGACCAAGTTCGAAAACAAGACCTAACCCAATCCAATTCAGAGAACGAATCGTATCATACGCACTGACCTGAGGAGATGGGATTGCTTACATGCTAAGAACAGCTTTCCCAAGATGAAAATACCCGCACAGATCAAACAGCCCTATAAACAGAAATCAAAATCCTAGCAGAACTTAGATCCAAACCCTAGATGAAGAACACGGGAAAAAAGATTGGATCCAAGGAGCTTTGCGTACCCTAACTTGGTGACGCAAGGCGGCTACGGCGACGGAGGGCGGAGAAGTGCTCTGCGTCGACGAGGAAGGTCCACGGCGGCGGCGTTCCGGCAGTGAAGCGGCGACGGCGACGACGAGGACGAGAGCTCTGCGGATGCTCGAGGAGGGAGACGGAGAAGTCGGAGAGAATGAGCGTGGGGTGAACCATTTCGGTGGGGGGACGCCTTAAATAGGCACGATCTGGAGCGGTTACCAGATCACATCGAACGGTTCTCAGCGACTGACTCTTCCGATTCAACGGCTCAGATGAAGTGGCGTATCGCGAGCGAATCTCAACGACCCGGAGAAGACGGGGACTCAACGGCCGAAGAATAAGTCTTGACCGAGAGCAAAAACTTCGATAAAGTTGGAAACATTTGCTTCGGAACTCAATGATGCTCGAAGCAATATGCTTTCCGTTTCAATTGTGCTTATCATTCAAGATAGAAAAGATTGGGAGCGAAACAGAATAGAGGGGGTAGGATCCGAAACTTATCACTTCGAAGAACAACATCGAAGCTAAAAGTGATAAGCATAGGGGACAAAAGAAACGAATAAATAAAACAAACTAAACACAGAACAGAAAGCAAATGGCAAACGAAGATAAACTTGGACGAAGAGAAACTCAAGCGAAACTAAACAAATAAAGCACAACGAAGGTGATTATATACAGTGAAAAGTTTCGATCTTACTGAACATTGTGTGAGTCTAAGATGTTTAGCTCACATCTCAATGCACAAAACCTTTTCTCGTCCAATGGCTTCGTGAATATGTCTGCCAATTGATCTTCAGTTCTTACATGGCTAATCTCAATGTCTTCGCGCTGAACATGATCTCGAAGAAAATGATGACGAATATCAATATGCTTCGTTCGAGAGTGTTGCACAGGATTGTGAGCAATCTTGATGGCACTCTCATTGTCACAAAGCAGAGGGATTTTCTTCACATAAATACCATAATCTTTCAGCGTCTACTTAAGACAAAGTATTTGAGTGCAGCATGAGCCAGCAACAATGTATTCAGCTTCAGCAGTAGATATTGAGACACAGTTCTGTTTCTTTGAAGCCCAACACACAAGAGATCTACCAAGAAAATGACAAGTGCCAGAGGTAGATTTCCTGTCAACCCTATCACCAGCCCAGTCTGAATCAGAATAACCAATCAAATCAAACTGAGTGCCTTTGGGATACCAAAGTCCCAAAGAAGGAGTATGTGCTAGATATCGAAGAATTTGCTTCACAGCTATATGATGTGATTCCTTCGGATTTGCCTGAAATCGAGCACAAATACAAACTGATAGCATGATGTCAGGTCTAGATGCACATAAGTATAAGAGTGAACCTATCATAGATCGAAACTTCTTCTGATCGAAGGGTTTCCCTTTCTCATCTGCATCAAGAAAACCATTAGTAGGCATGGGAGTTCTAATGGTCTTGCATTCAGCAAGATCAAACTTCTTTAGGCAATCCTTCAAGTATTTCTCTTGTGAAATAAAGGTGCCATTCTTCTGTTGTCGAATCTGAAGTCCAAGGAAAAACTTCAATTCTCCCATCATTGACATCTCATGTTTCTTCGACATCATCCTTGCAAATTCTTCGCTGATCTCAGTGTTAGTACAGCCAAAAATGATATCATCTACATAAATCTGACACACAAATAGATCATTGTTATATGATCGAGTGAAAAGAGTGGGGTCAGTTGTTCCTGGTTTGAAGCCTTTCTTCAGGAGGAAATCCTTCAGTGTTTCATACCAAGCACGAGGTGCTTGCTTCAGTCCATACAAAGCTTTGTGAAGCCTGTACACCATATCAGGATTCTTCGAGTCTTCAAAACCTGGAGGCTGCATAACATACACTTCTTCTTTGATTTCACCATTAAGAAACGCACTTTTGACATCCATTTGATATAGCAATATATTTTTGTGGTTAGCAAAAGCAAGCATGACACGAATGGATTCGAGACGGGCTACTGGAGCATAGGTTTCACCAAAGTCAATGCCTTCGATTTGGGTGTAACCTTGTGCTACCAATCTAGCCTTATTTCTTACCACAATACCGTCTTCATCTTGCTTGTTGCGAAATATCCACTTGGTGCCAATTACATTGTGCTTCGTGGGATCTGGCCTTTCAACAAGTGACCAGACCTTGTTCCTTTAAAATTGGTGAAGTTATTCCATCATAGCCAATAACCAATCAGGGTCCTTCATGGCTTCATCATATTTTGAAGGCTCTAGCATGGAGACAAAGGAAAAGTTTCCACAGAAGTTAGCCAGACGAGTACGAGAACGAGTAGTGGGACGACCTGGTTGACTGATATCTTCAAGGATCGAATCCACATCAACTCTTCTTCGAACTCGGGATAACGCAGTATCATTTGCTTCAGGCTCAGCTTTTGCTTCAGGATCTGCATCAGCTTCGGGATCAGCTTCACCTTCAGCTTCAGCATTTCCTTCAGGATTAGCATTTCCTTCGTTCCTTTGACCTTCTTCGTCCTGTTCATCATTGGCTTCAGGATGTTGATCTCCAGCGCCCCGGGCTATGTGTGGGAACATTGGACCATCATCATCCCTAACAACTTGACGTTGATTGGCTTCAACAGGGCGAATCTTACCAATAGCCATGGACCTTATTACTTCATCAAGAGGAGGTTCATCTAGATCATGAGGCAAATGCTCCTTTTGAGAGACATTAGTTTCATCAAACCTTACATTCACAGTTTCCATAACTTTCCCAAAGTGAGAGTTATAGACTCTGTAAGTGTGAGAGTTTGAGCCATAACCTAAAAGAAAACCTTCATGTGCCTTAGGGGCAAATTTGGAGCTATGATTCATATCTCTAATAAAGCATGGAGCACCAAATACCCTAAGATATGAGACATTTGGTTTGTTACCAGTGATAAGCTCATGTGAAGTTTTCTTCAAGAATTTGTGAAGGTAAACCTTGTTGATGATGTGACATGCAGTATTGATTGCTTCGGCCCAGAACCTAATAGGAGTCTTGTATTCAGCAAGCATAGTTCTGGCCATCTCAATAAGAGTTCTATTCTTCCTTTCAACTACACCATTCTGTTGAGGTGTATAAGCTGCAGAGAACTCATGAGTAAAACCATGATCATCAAGAAAATCTTCAATTTGAGTATTCTTGAATTCAGTTCCATTATCACTTCGGATATGCTTCAGAGATAATTCATATTCTGTTTGAGCTCTCTTAGCGAATGACTTGAAGATTTCAACCACTTTGCTCTTGTCATCCAAAAAGAAAACCCATGTATAACGTGAGAAGTCATCAACAATAACTAGACCATATTTGTTTCCTCCCAGGCTTGCATAATTTTGAGGACCAAAAAGATCCATATGAAGCAATTCAAGAGGACGAGTGGTAGTCATGATGGTCTTCGCTGAATGATGTTTCTTCGTAATTTTACCAGCTTCGCAAGCACTGCAGAGACGATCCTTATCGAATTTTACTTCGGTAAGACCAATAACATGATTCTTCTTCACTAAGTTATGAAGATTTCTCATCCCTGCATGACCAAGTCTTCGATGCCATAACCAGCCAGATGAAGCTTTTTCCATTAAGCAAGTGGAAACAGCAGGGCCCGAAGAAAAATCAACAATGTATAGATCTCCCTTTCGGTAACCCTCGAAGACAAATGAATAGTCATCCTGTGAAAAGACCACACAACGTGAAGCGGAAAACAACACAAGCATACCCATATCGCATAACTTTGAAATAGACATAAGATTATATCCAAGTGGTTGGACTAGCATAACCTTGTCAATGTGCTTATCCTTTGATATGGCAATCTTACCCAAACCTAACACTTTACCTTTGTTGTTATCACCGAAGGTAATGTACTTCAGAGAAGATTGAGATAGTTTTTCTTCGGTGAATAACTCCTTGTCTCCGGTCATATGATTTGTACAACCACTATCCATGACCCATTCGGATCCACCGGAGACATAGCCCTGCAGAAGAATTAGTTCTTCTTAACCACCCACAAACGAGCAGGTGACTGAGAAGACGTTGAAGCACTGGTCGAAGCAATATTAAATCGAACAGGAGTGTATTGCTTCGGTGAACCATCAAGCACACCATAAATGTAAGTCCTCTGCGAATGGTTAGCATAAGTATGAGCGTATGAAATCTTAGTATGATTATTATGAGGACGATACGTGTGACGACCAGTACGATAGTATTGCTTCTGCGGAACATTTGATTCGGTCACCAATGGATCATTTCTTCTCTCAAGAGAGTAGAAATGATTCGGTGGTACCGAAGGCTTTCCCTGCATAGAATGGTTAGCAGGCAATTTTTCCACAAGTGCTTTCTGCACCCATATCTGCCTCTTGTAAAATCCATTCTTTGGTGGAGTACCTACATACTCAGCTGAAACTTTTCCCTGTTCATCTTTCATGAGTTTGTAGTCTGAATCAAGTGATTCATCCACAATGACTTTGTTCATTTTGCAGTCGAAACCTGAAAGGTTAGCAATATCAATGGGTTTCTCCTTCGCTAGGACCCAAACAGTCTTAGGATACTGCTCAGGCTCCCAATATGTGCCATCAGGATTTATCTTTCTCTCAAAGCCAACACCTTCGTTCCTGGGATTCCTGTGAAGGAGAGCCTTCCTCAGGATATCACAGAGATATTGGTGTCCTTGCACACTTTTGAACATGCCTGTTTCAAATAAGTTTTTCAACCTGAGGAGTTCCTCGGTAACAGCAGGATTTTCCTCATCGGAGGCATTAGTATCATCAATAACAATAGGAGCTTTCCCTTTGGAAATAGTTTTGCTTCGTTCCAAACAATCCAAACAAGGTGATTCAGATTTATCAATTTCTTCAGAACCTTGTTGAGCCATGAGAGAGAGATTGACATTTTACAATTCTTCATGAGCCTCTGTCAGTTTTTCGAGAGCCACTTTCCTCTGAAGAAATTCATAGGTAAGCTTCTCATAATCAACTGAAAGAAGATCATGCCGAGAGGATAATTCTTCAAACTTCTCCTTCAGAGCAGCATGCTCATTGGTTAAAGTTTGATTCTTCTCAATCTCATCGATCAACAACGTTTCTGACTTCTTAATGGTTTTGCTTAGTGAATCAAGTTCATCTTGTTGAATTGAAGCAATTTTAGCAAGTTTAGCATAGCTTATCCTAGTATCACTTTCACATGAGGAATAATCAGAAGTATCATAGGTTGACTTGGATGAAGAGACCTTTGCCTTGGCCATGAAGCAATATGCAGGAGTTTCATCTTCACTACTGTTGTTGGTGAAGAATGAGCTCGAAGCATTGACTGAAGCATCTGCCGAAGCAAAAGCCAAACCAACAACTCCATCTGATTCGGACCCTGAAGCAGAACTTGAGTCTTGTTCAGCTTCGGAACCAGAGGCTTCGTCTTCTGAGTTCATCTCCTTTCCCAAATAGGCCTTGGCACGGTGAGAGCTGCTTCGACGAGACGAGTGAGTCTTCGATGAAGAACCCTCACTCTTCTTATGATACTTCTTCCTCTTATCATCATCAGAATCTTTCTTCTTTTCCCTTCTTGAACTGGAATCATGTTTCTTTGACTCATGACTTCTGGAGGATCTGTAAGGCTTCGATGAAGAGTCTCTGAGAGAATGCTTCGATTTGTTCTCAGCTTCCCATAGAGGGCAATCAGCAATGTAGTGACCTAGTTTCTTGCACTTATAGCAGCAGTTGTCCTTCGATGGAGAGCTTCTTGAGGATGAACGGTGATAAGAATGACTTGAGCTTCTTGAAGGATAACTCTTCTTGGGTGAAGAAAAACCTTTCTTCTGAAAGCGATTGAAGCGTCTCATTATCAGTGCTAAATCCTTTCCAATGCTTGCGGGGTCATCTGATTCGACACCTGAAGCAGAACTGACTTCGGGCGAAGAATGACGCGAAGCTTTTGCTTTCAAAGCATGAGATCTCCTTCGAGAACCATTTATGTCACGTTTCTCATCTTCTTCCATTTCAAAGGTAGTGAGTCTCTCAAGAACATCAGCAGCAACAAGACGTCTGTAATCAGTCCTTTCCTTGATCATCAGCACAATGTGATCAAACGAGTCATCTAACGAGCGAAGCAGAGTTCTCACAACAGAGTGAGGTGTAATGCCATCAGCACCGAGGGAAATCAATTCATTTGCAAGAGTTGTGAGTCTGCTGTAAATAGAACTGACTTTTTCACCCTCGTTTCTCTTGAAGCGATAGAATTTGCTTCGGAGAGTGTCAATTCTGGCATCTTTCTGGGTAGAAACACCTTCACCAATCTTCTCAAGATAGTCCCAGACACCTTTGGCAGTTGGAATATTCTTCACTTCATGATACTTTTCAGGTGTCAAGTGATTGGTGATGAAAACCCAAACTACAGAATCAAGATCAATCAGCGTTGCTTCTTCAGGGGTGATCTCCTTCTCATCAGCAACAGTGACTCCATACAAGACAACTTGCCAGGCAGTTGAGTTGATAGCCATGATATTTCTTTTCATCTTGTCCTTCCAGTACGGGTAGTCCTTCCCATTGAAAATAGGAATAGGTTCGCCAGAGCGAATAGCTGCGAAAGACATACTAGAAGACATACTTGAAAACACTCCAGGAGGTTAATCCAAATAAAGAGTGCCTAGCTCTGATACCAATTGTTAGATCAAGTATGTGATCAGAGGGGGAGGGGGTGAATGATCACTTCAAATTTTCGCATGAAACTATGAAGTGAAGCATAACTCAGCAACCGAAGACATTCAACAGAAAGGTAAACAGTGAAGCAGAACATGATCGAAGCAGAACATAGCGAATCAAAAGCATCGAATCAATTGCATTGAAGCAGATCACTGAAGCAATTGATAAACTGAATGCAAGTGCGGAAAGTAAAACAAACTCTTGACTCGGCGATGTTTGTTCGACTAGTTCACACTCTGCAAAGTGCTACGTCTGGTTGGAGGGACTTGTGATTGAACACAGGAGCTAACCTCTCTCCGTCCGTTTCTCCACTGCACCAATCTCCTTGAGCTTGGTCAGTTCTTCACTCGTGGTTGATTATTGAGGAAATCACCGAAACCTTTGACAAACTGGACTTCGAGGCGACAATTACTCTTCGCTCTCTGAAGAACAACTCTCTAACCGTCTAGGAGAATTGCAGTTCTCCAAGATAAAAAGGCTAGCAAACTTCTTCCTAAGTCATAATGAATCAACTCAGATCAATAGGACTTATGCTTCGGTGGATGGGTTTTTGAAATGCTTCGGTGGGGTTGCTCTCTCTCTCTCCTCTGTAGGGAATCAATCTTGGAGCAGCCACCGGCCAATGAGGGCGGGGGTGGTGTATTTATAGGTGGCAATCCCTATGTGCGAAATGACTGAAGTGACCCGATGTGACAGCTTGACACCTGTCCCCAACGGTCATATTTCCAATCAATGCGCAACTTTACTTGCGGTCCAAGTAAAGCTGACTCACGGACTTGGTTCTGCTTCAAGAGCCGAAAGAACAAAGTCTTCGCTGGTGAAGCATTACCTAGCTCACATGAGATTTCTTCAACTCTGGTTTCTCACTGGTTAAGATTCGATCTGAGTCTTTTCATCAAAACCTTCGGAGTACATTTACTAAACCCCTCTTGATAGTACGGTTTTTCCTACGACGCAAAGAAGTAAAAAGAACTACGCAAAAACAACTAAGTCTTGCGCCATCTTGATCATCTTCTTCGATGAGACGAGCTTCAGGATTCCTTATCTTTTTAGGGGTCGACATCCGTGATGAGCTTCACTCCAGAGGATGTTCTTCGGTAAAAGTATAAATCTTCGTTGAAGCTTTATCACCAACATATAACTTCAGGAACCTAACCATCTGATTCACACTAGAAAACTTGTTAGTTCCTCTACTGTTTTGACCAACAATATACAAAACTCTTGAGGGCATAACTTTGCTCTTACAAAATTTAAATTTAAATCTCATCAATAAATTTAAATATTATATTATTATCCTAATTTTATTGGGTTTTATTGAACTTTTTTAGGTTAATACTACTACAACTATTATCTTAATAGCAAATAATTATTTGTTCCATTTTTTAATGTTTTAAATAAATACCTTCTCCTATAGAGGTATTTTTATTTATTTGTATCAGAATTAATTACTGGAGATTTAATTAATTTAGATTTTTTTTAAAATTAATGCTAAGTTTTAGTGGTGATCGTTATTGGCTATTTTTTTGAAGAACCTACCAAATATTTTTTGCTAAATTGTACTAACCCATTTTTCAAAAATATTAGACCATATTTTATGTACAATTGACCAAATAGTTGCATGTTAAATGTTTTTCATACACCTCTCATAAAAAATACAAAATTTTGCCGTTTTAGTTGAAACTGGGTCAAATTTAAACTACATGTGTTAGATAATTTGCTTTTTATTGTTCCCAAAAAATATTTATAGGAAAACAAGTAGCTATTTAATCATAGACCCAATAAAATTTTGTCAAGAGTAACACCTAGCAACGAACGCTCAATAGATAGATGAGGAGGGATCGAATGGACCCCACGAATGACACGTAGGCATAGTTAGAACGGGTTACAACGTTATTATAATCGTCGTAAATGTTTTGACGATCTAAATCCGTCGTAACCGACTAAAAATAACTTTGTAAACTGTGTGGATCAGTTTACGACGATTTCATCTCATGCGATTTTGACGTTTTGACTCACATCGTCGTAACTTTGCAGGGATTTGACCCCCCTAAGACGGTTTGGGTCCATTTTGTATGAAATCATCATAGACTTATGACGAATTCATCCACGACCACCTAGAGAACGTCATGTATGAGCATATTTCTTGTAGTGGATACAGCATAATCCCTTTGTGTTGCGGTACTTTGTTTGTCCGAGGTTTGATCGTTGGTATCCAACATACCGGGTTCACATCTCGTTCACAACAAACAAGTTTACTCGTTCATGCCTACTACATCTCCTATGACCTAGTCACTTGCTTGCAAGCTACTGATGCAATATCACCGACTGGGACCAGAATACCTGTCCTTCACTTGGACTGAAAAATCCCACTCTGATCTATTAACATACTCATCAACCATCTATTTCGGATTATCCAAAGTACATCATTATGGCCAGCATATTTCAGTCAGGCGGTAGATGCAAATCAAAGAGTCCTGATAGATGATAATTACGTATGATCCTTACGGTCTAAGGACTACGCCATATGTTACAAAGTCATCGCAATGCTGAACTATGTGACTCGATCACATTACAATGCTTTAGGTGGGTGTGTGTCTGTCACATCATTCCCCAACGATATGACCTCATTGTCAACTGACTTAAGTGTCGCCATGATCAGGAAACCTTGATCAATCATCTAGACAATGAGCTAGTATACCTGAATTAAACTACGGGCTTGTGTTTTATACCACACGTGTATTAGTGTTTCCAAGTAACACAGTTCTTAGCACAGTATAAAATAAAGTGTGGAGGCACATATCCATTGTGAACAAAATGGATATGTGACAAATATCTTTATTAATTTTCCTCTAGGGCACATATCCAACAGAAGGCGACTCGTGTGGAGGCGTCTATTATAGCGGATGACATCAATGTGGAGAGATTTGAGCCTGGTTATGACGAACAAGGCCATAAGCGATTTATGTCGACTCAAAGTCATGTGGATTTGAAAAAGGTGGTTTTTGGATGCCTCTGGTGGACCTGACGGCTCCTTCTATGTGGGTAGCCCCCAAACCTGGATTGGAAACAAACGGCAGTGCGAAGGAGTCGGTCCCAGGAATTAGTAGGAGGTCTTGATTGTATGTAGCTTCTTATTTGTTCATGAGAAGAAACCTGTGTAAAAATGCCTCTTTTTGTGCAATTATTTATATGTACATAAATTTCAATGTTGAAACGTAAATAGCTTATAGAAGTCGGATGTACGCGTGACTTGGTCAGTATCGCTACACGATCGAATGCCTTTGAGTAACTTATGAAAAGGAATTACAGGTCACATATGTGCACGTAGGTCTAACTTCTCTGTATGCCGGCGTCGCATGACTTATTCTGCTGCTATGCTGACTTAGATTCAGGGTCAAAAGTGGCCTCATGTAGAGTCGTTGTTGAGTGAATCAAAAGCCGATACTATCAGGTCATAGAAGTGCGATTGTGCACCAAGCTTACAGACGATGTTTTCTCGTGATAGACTGAGTCGAGAAAAGGAAAAAATACATGCAGAAAGAAAAGAAAAAAGCGTAGTAACTCGACTTCATGATATGGGGGAAGAAAATAAGCAGAGTTGTCCATTTAGGAGTCGGCTCCATACTTATTGTACAAGAAAGGGGAGGATAAAGGGGAGGTAGAGAGGGTATGTTTGGACATATTTACCAATGGAACTACGTGTAGTAGCGACGGAGCTGAGCGATGTTCTATGGTCAGGGCATTTCTTCCCCCAAAATTTTAGATTTGGACGGCTCCCGTATATCTACTAGATAGTATGATCCATTGTGTAGGTTCTTTCTTACCATGATTGGCCCTTCCCATGGTTAGGATAGCTTATGCATGCCACCCTATTTCTGTATGAGGCATAGCACTAAATCTACTTCTTGGAAAGTACGGTTTTTGATTCTCCAGCTATGGTATCGCCGCAAGTCTTGCTGATAAATTGCGGACTTGGCTGCGGCGATGTCACATTCTCCATCGAGGAGAAGAAGAGAGTCTTGTCTTTCTTTCTCGTTGTCGGCTTCAACGTATGCCATGACCCGGGTTGAGTCATGCCTGATGTCGCTTGGTAGGATCACTTCGGCTCCATAAACGAGGAAGAAAGGCGTATACCCAGTCGATCGGTTTGGAGATGTTCGGATGCTCCATAACACGGAGGGGAGTTCGTCTTCCCAACAACCCGGAGACTGTTCTAACGAACCGAGGAGTCGGGGTTTGATTCCTCGGAGTATTCCTGGTTTGCACGTTCGGCTTGTCCATTTGGCTGTGGGTGTGCCACGGAGGCCAGGTCCAGTCGAATGTGTTCTTGTTGCCAGAATCGTTCCATGACTCCTTCTAACAAGTTTCTTCCATTGTCAGTGATTATGCTATGTGGATATCCTAACCAAAAGTTGATTTTCTTTAGGAACTTCAACGTCGTCTTTGCGTCGCATTTGCTGACCGGTTCTGCTTCCACCCATTTGGTGAATTTGTCAACTGCCACTAAGAGGTGGGTTTTTCTATTTTTGGAAGGCTTAAAGGGGACTTCCATATCCATACCCCATACTGCAAAGGGACAAGTTATTGGGATCATTCGGAGTTGTTGAGTCGGAACATGGTCCTGTCGAGCATAACGTTGCCATCTATCACATTTTTTCACTATCTCCTCTGCGTCGGCATGAGCCGTTGTCCAATAGAAACCGTGTCTATAGGCTTTGGCCAACAAGGAACGAGAGTCTACGTGATGACCGCAGTCGCCCGAATGTATCTCATTAAGTATTTCGCGTCCTTTTGTTGGGGAGACGCACTGCTGGAAGACGCCCGTGGGACTGAGTCGATGTAGTTCGTCCTTG
This sequence comes from Bromus sterilis, assembly GCA_950022295.1. NCBI lineage: Eukaryota > Viridiplantae > Streptophyta > Magnoliopsida > Poales > Poaceae > Bromus > Bromus sterilis. The sequence goes on along the minus strand of OX465595.1, from coordinate 234,421,513 downwards.
TGCATTACGAAAGATTTGTTGCGTCCGACGGTTTGTCTGTCCATAAGCTCATTGCCTGGTAGTATTCCTCGTGTTTTGTAGTCCATCTATGGTGTGACCCATTCTGGGGTTGCGTGGAGTGCCGCCACCAGATCCAATTCCAGGTCTGGTATCGCTATATCTTCTTTGGTTGGGAGTCGTACTAAGGGGTGATCCAGGATATCCAGGAAGACATTGGGAGGTACCGGATTCTGTTGCAATCCCAGCCGGGACAAGGCGTCGGTTACCTCGTTGAGCTTCCTTTCTATGTGGTCGACCTGGTATCCCATGAAGAAACCAGCCTGCCGTGGTACTTCTCGACGATAAGCCGCCATCATCGGATCCCTAGAATCCCATGTTTCCGGAGTCCTATTGGGCGACTAAATCGGAGTCCCCCAGGCAATGTATTCTGGTTATGCTCATATCCCGGGCGAGTCGTAGGCCACGTAATAGTGCTTCATACTCGACTGTGTTGTTGGTGAAGGGGAAACGTAACTGAGGGACATAGCAGCATTTTTCTCCCTGGGAGAGGTAACAACCACCCCAGCTCTGGATCCTTGTAATTGTCGACTTCCATCGAAGTGCATAGTCCAGGATTTGGTGGTTGGTTTTTTTGGTGGTATTTATAGTTCTTTCCAGTCATTGATGAAGTCGACTAGGGCCTGAGATTTGATGGTTGTGCGTGGCTCGTACTTTATATCATAGGCCCCTTGTTATATGGCCCACTTTGCTATTCATCCTGTTGCTTCCCTATTCTGTAGGATATCTCGCAGGGGAGCTGAACTGAAGACTGTAATAGAATGCTCTTGGAATTAATGCTTCAGCTTCTGACTTGACATGAAGACCCCAACACTATTTTCTGCCAGTGATGATAACGTTGTTTCGAGAAGGACAATACTTCAATGACATAGTAGGCGGGTCGTTGAATCAATTGTTCTTTCCCTTCCTCCTTTCGTTCGGCTACCACAGCGGCGCTGACGGTTTTGCTTTTTGTAGCGATATAAAGCAACATGGGCTCCTTTGGTGTTGGAGCCACCAGGACTGGTGCCTGTGATAACTGAAGCTTCGGGGCCTCCAGGGCTTCATTGGCCTCCTTATTCATGACGAATGTGTCTTTTTTCTTTAGGAGCCGGTATAGGGGGATAGCTTTTTCACCGAGTCAACTTATAAACCTACTGAGGGCGGCGAAGCATACGGGGATCTTCTGGACGGCCCGAATGGAGGTTGGTTTTGATAAGGACATGATGGCGTTTATCTTCTCTGGGTTTGCCTCAATGCCTCTTTCTAATATGATGTATCCCAGAAGTTTCTCGGCTGGTACTCCAAAGATGCATTTGGCTGGGTTCAGTTTCATCTGGTAAGTGCGGAGATTCGCAAATGTTTCCTCTAAGTCTTTGATCATTGAGTCGGCCTTCTCGGTCTTAATCACTATGTCGTCAACGTACGCGTGTACATTGCTCCTGATATATTCCTTTAGGAAGTTCTGGACGGTACGTTGGTATGTGGCTCCTACGTTTTTTAGACCGAATGGCATCGACGTATAACAGAATGCCCCAAAGGGCGTGATGAAGTATGTATTTTCCTTGTCTTCAACGTCCATCTTTATCTAGTGATAGCCAAAGTATGCGTCCAGGAAACATAAGAGTTCACATCCTGCCGTGGAGTCGAGAATTTGGTCTATCCGCGGTAGGGCGAAAGGACCCTTGGGGCATGCTTTGTTGAGGTATGTATAATCGACGCACATATGGCAGGTTCCGTTTTTCTTGAGGACTAGGATCGGGTTGGCCAGCCAGTTTGGATAGAATACTTCCGCGATGAACCTGGCCGCTAGGAGCCGAGCCACCTCCTCCCCCATGGCTTCCCTTCTCTCGTCGTTAAAGCGGCGGAGGAATTGTTTGATTGGCTTCATCTTTGGGTCAGTGTTAAGGTGGTGCTTAGCGAGTTCTCTCGGGACGCCAGGCATGTCTGAGGGTTTCCATGCGAAGATGTCCCGATTCTCACGGATGAACTTCATGAGCGCGCTTTCCTATTTGTCGGGTAAACCTGTCCCAATGATGAATTGCTTGGAGGAGTCTCCTCGGACAAAATCGACTTTCTTGGTGTCTTCTGCCGGCTCGAACTTGGGGTGTGAATCAGGAGTCGTCTTTTTGAGAAGTGTTGGGTCGGCCAGGTCTACCCTTTCCTTATTGACTTCAAGTCCCAGTTGCGCGCACGCTTGTTCCGCGTACGTGGCGTCTTCTGTTTCACAAGCCGCGGTGACTTCTTGGCTTCCGTCGACGGTGATTACGCCACGAGGACCCAACATCTTGAGCTTGAGGTATATGTAACATGGGTGTGCCATAAACTTGGCATAGGACGGCCTTCCGAACAGTGTGTGATAGGGGATTTTAAAATCTACGACCTCGAAAGGCCGTATCTCCGATCTGAAGTTGGAGGTGCTTCCAAACACTACTATGAGGTGTATTTTTCCTAGCGAATGAGGACGGTTGTAGTTGTTTCCGGGTCAGGCTCATCTCCTGGAAGGTTTTGAAGTAGAGTATGTTTATGCTGCTTCCTCCGTACATGAGGACTTTTTCCAAGGTGCAGCCGTAAATCTGGGGTGCCACCACGAGGGCTAGGGTTATCGGAGAGTCGACCCGTGGAGGATGGTCGTTTCTGCTCCAGGTTATTATTTGCTCGGAGAAATTAAGCAACCAGGGAACCACCTGATTGTGAGAGACCGAAAGTGTTGCGGCACGCTGCACGTTCTTCCTGTCCCTTCGACAGATCCTAGTGGTAAAAACATGGTAGGAGGCGGCGTGAGCGAGCTCTTTGGGTTGGTCTTTGTGAGAACCCGGAGATAATTTACAGACCCTCCTGTGTTTAATCATCAACCCAAAGATCATTGTTGATAACACAGCGAAATGGTATCATTGCAGAGTACTTAAATTACTACAAGCATCATAGTCTTCCATAAGGCTTACATAACACTAATGTCTCATGACATTTATTACAATAAAAAAAACAGTGGAAACTTTATTGCGTAGCGGCTCCATCTCAGCCACAGGAAAGTCGATGTAGTCCACGCGACCTCACTCCTCAGGATCATCATAATAGTCGTAGTCTTCGCCTTGATCTTCATATATCTCTGGATTAAAACAAAAGGATTGCCTTGAGTACATTTCGTACTCAACATGCCTCTCGGGAAAGGCCCTAATAACTACATGAGGCTTCAAAGGAAGGCTATATGGTTCATTTGCATAAAGCTAGTTTTGTTTGAAAAACTATATAGTTGGATAAGCGGTTTTAGACGAAAACAAGAATTTTCCAACACAACATTCATCAAGGTGAGGATCCTCGATCCACTCACATCCTTCATAGGTTCCAAGAATAGGGGCAAAGAGGGAATAAGCAAGACAGGTTCCCGTATGTCAAGAATGATTCATGTGTCGTCCATGACCGTGGACACGGCTATTCGAATAGTTTTATACTCTGCAGAGGTTGTACCCTTTACCCACACGACACAATCTCGTCTTGTTGCCACCAGTGGCCGCTGGCGTAGTACACTATGTTGTATACCGGCAGGGAGATTGTGACGAGGTCTTTCATTAGACCCACCTTACTATGACATGCCCACTATGTTTCACAAGGTATTAACCGAGTTCACAGTCCTTGCCCCCTTTTGTGCCGAGGTTCTCCTCGCAAGGCAGCTGTCCCATCTGCGGTACGGCGATGCCGATACTAAGGATGAACTAACTAATGAACCAAGCCAGTGCCCATATAGCATGTGGTTGTACGGTTGTCACAATCTTCAAATCCAAGACTTATTGGGCCTCATGCGGCACGGACGACGGATTGCCCCCTTCACCTCGTGAAGGGCAGCCAATCGCTCCTTCAATCCTTGATCCAGCTGTCGCCCGCGCCAGTATTTAGATGGTAAGTTTCACCCAGAGTAGAAGAGAGTAGAGGAAGTCAAAAATGGCCAACCGGCCTAGCTTAGCAAGCTCAGTAACAAGTTTCAAGTGTTAATGATCCGAAGATCATTCAGATAAGCACCTATAGAATAATTAGCATGGCTAAGCATTTCTACTCTACTAGATTGCTATATAGTTCTACTTGGGTGTCAAGTAAATAGGCGACAAGCGGATCAGGGTAATGTGTCAATCGACACTCTAGCTACGAGATAAAATAGCATGCAATAGTCGTTATAAAATACAATGTAATTTTATAAAACATAGGATAAACATGATCAAAGAGGGAGGCATGCCTTCGTTGTCGAGTACCGCGTTATCGCCTTCTTCGTAGTTCTCCTCTCCCGTACCGTCACCTCCTACTCGTAGTAACACTGAAACAAAATAAGTAAACGTGCAACAAAATCCAAATATCAACCACACGAAAAAACAATAAAGGAAGGATGGATAGGAAGATTGGAATCAATATGAAGATTCAAAGGAGGTAGCACGATTGAAGATGGGTAGAGGGATTCAATGAATTTTTCGGGTTTAGGTCTCTCGTGACTAAGCAAAACTTAGTCACCACAACTAACGTTCTCACCTTCCTAGCTAGATAAACTTAACAATGCCCTTATCTATATACCTCGGGCTATCTATATAAACAATACATATATACCAAACCACATGGTACGAACCTAAGAATAATATTAAATCATACGCATTTGAACAACACACATAACATGGCATGGAATAAATATTTAACCACAAATAAATATTTAGATATTATCTAAATATTTATAATGGTTAATAGCATCTAAAAATTTGTATCACACGCCTAACATGACATGTAAAAAGTTTAACCACAAATAAATGTCTAGACAAAGTCTAAATATTTATAATGGTTAAAAGCATCAAAATGAAGCATCAACTAATGCATGCAACATAAGCAACATAAAAAAAACAATCAAGCTAACTAAAATCATAAGCTACAATTTCATGCGACAAAGATACTAACAATGCTAAACCATAATGGCTTAAATCATTTGGCATAAAAATAACATAAACGTACATGAGACAGGGATCAAAATATTGTAGGCATGGCATTGATATTTTATGTGGCATAAAATAATGAGTGACAAGCAACAAGATATGTAACAATCTAGCTAAGCAAAGATAATCTCCTATCAAACTAAGTTAAATCATGAAAATTCCTATGCATGGAAAAATATCTACTTACACAATATGTATGCATATAAAAAGTGCATAAGAACAATACACCATAACAACGAAAACAACATGCATCTTCATTAAAATAAAAGCAAGACAATTTCTACAAATAAATTCTAAATCAATCCTAGAATCAAAACAAATTTCTATAGAAAACCTTAGGCATGATTTAAACATGAATAGTACAAAGTAAAAAGTTTCTATTAATCAAATTGCAACAACATACAACATATAAATACTAACAAAACGTACATTTCATAGACAATTAGAAAACTACAACAATCTATCCCAAATTTCATAACAAAGCATCGTACATTTTGGGTTAGGTTTGGGATCACCAGAGGCTTGATGAGGACAGAAAGGATGGAGAGAAAACTCGAAGAAGCTCGTGCGTTCGTCGGTCTGAACAGTGGCATCGGCATGAACTTGGTGCGCGCGGCCAACAACGACGAATTGAGGAAACAAGTTGTCTAGGAGGTGGCCAGAGACTAGGTAATCTGATGGGCAAAAGGAATCGGACCGAAGAGCTTACCTATGGCGACGGTAGGAAGAACTAGATGGGATGTGGTGTTTAGTGCGGGGAAGATTGAGAGTATTGTGAAAGAAATCAGTGGTTGTGAGGTTGTGGATTTTATAGAAGGGTTCCTGGCGCACAAAAGGACGCGAACGAATCAAGAAATAATGCTATGTGGAAAGAGATCAAGAGTCGTATGTCTCCACTAGGCCATTAGTTCATCCGTTTCTCTTTGCGAGAATAAAACCATTAACCTCAAAATAAATCATCTGAATGGATTCTTCAGTTAATGGAGAGTAATTCTCGTGTTTAAGTTGCAATGAATCGACCACTAAATTTGAAGAGTGAGAGGAAAGAAGGAGGACAGACATGAACGCATATCTCTCTGTGTAACGTTCTGGGAGATGAGAGGAAGAAGATGAGCGAGCTCGCTCGCTGCCCCGCGCCTGGGCTGGCTGGTTGCTAGCTTGCTAGCGCCTGGGCCTTGGGCCGGTTAAGATTTGGACAGAAGAAGGAAAAAAAACCATACGCAGGCTTGATCGTGACACACACTATGAGGTGCAATGTCCATTGCTATAAAAAAACAAAATGATGGCCACGGTGCATGCGTGGATGGAAGAATGTGTTAATGTATGCATGGCAAGATGTGCATACTTCTCAATGGCTCAAAGAGAAAAGAGAGCTAGAGAATTAATATCACAAAATATTGATTAAAGAATTTAATCAATACACAAGAATAGGAGTGGAAGAGAAATCCCAAAAAATATATCCATGAAAAAAAAGAAAAAAATGCAATAAAATAACTCGAGCGACTTAAATTTATTCAAGGAAATATGGAAAAAATTTAAAATCTCGAAAGAAAAATTCGGGATGTTACAACTCTACCCCACTTAAAAAGGAATCTCGACCCCGAGATTCAGAGCTATGAGAATAGATTTGGAAACTCCTCCTTGGGATCGTCTTCCCGCTCCCAAGTTGCTTCTTTCTCTGTGTGATTGCTCCACTGCACCTTGCAAAGTTTGATCACCTTACTCCTAGTGGTTCGCAACTGCTCATCAAGAATCTTGATAGGATACTCTTCATATGTCAGATCATCCTTGACCTCTATGTTATCCATCGAAGTCTTATGCACCTCTTCCTCAGGTTTCTTGAAACACTTCTTCAATTGTGACACATGAAATACGTTGTGCACGTTTGAAAACTTCTCTGGGAGTGCTAACTGATAAGCTACCTCTCCACGTCGAGCGGTAATTCCAAACGGTACAATGTATCGGAGTTCTAGCTTACCCTTGATCCCAAAACGACGCATTCCACGTAGTGGAGATACCTTCAGATACACATCATCTCCTAACTTGAATGATATGTCATGGCGACGTTTATCCGAATAAGCCTTCTGTCTAGACTGAGCTGCCTTCAACCTTTCCTGGATCATTTTTGCTTGCTTGTCTGCCTCTTCCAATGTGTCGTGACCGAACACCTGATTTTCTCCTACTTCATGCCAATTCAGTGGTGTACGACACTTCTGCCCGTATAAAGCCTCAAATGGAGCCATTTGTATACTTGCTTGATAACTATTGTTATAAGAAAACTCAGCGTAAGGAAGACTCTTATCCCAACTGCGCTGATAAGTCAAAGCACACGCTCGAAGCATGTCTTCAAGAATTTGGTTCACTCGCTCAGTCTGTCCGTCAGTTTGCGGATGATAAGCTGTACTAAAATCCAACTGTGTTCCCAGAATCGTGACGTAAACTGAGTACCTCAATCTGACACTGTCCTCTTAGGAACTCCATGTGCACAAATGATTCTTGCCATATATAACTCTTCTAGCTTCTCTCCACTATAGGTCGTCTTTACTGGAATGAAATGAGCTGACTTGGTCAATCTGTCCACTATGAACCAAATAGAATCAAATCCCGAAGATGTCCTCGGAAGGCCCGTGATAAAATCCATTCCAATCTCTTCCCATTTCCACACCGGAATTTTGAGTGGTTGCAGTAGACCTGCAGGTTTCTGATGCTCCGCCTTGACTCTTCGACATACATCACATTGTGAAACGTACTCGGCGATTTCTCGCTTCATACTAGACCACCAAAAACTACCCCGGAGATCATTATACATCTTCCTACTTCCAGGATGTATTGAGTAGGCTGACTCATGCGCTTCCTTCATGATCGCATTCTTAATCTCCTTTTGATTTGGCACCAATAAACGATCTCGAAACCATATGCTTCCATTCTCATCTTCTCTGCAGTCAGGTGCTTCACCCAATTTGATTTTCTCTCGAATCTCCTCAATACCAGCGTCATCTTTCTGCGCTTCTCGCACTTGATCTTGAAGAGTAAATTTGACTTCTAACATCTCTCCATTTTCTGCAATGCTCACATATAGATTCAAATTTCTAATGTCCTCGTAGAGTTCTGGCACTCCCTGTTGAATCATCGCATTGTTGACATAAACTTTTCTGCTCAACGCATCTGCTACAACATTGGCTTTACCAGGGTGGTAATTGTAACACCCTCAGTATCAGGCATCAGGAAAACTTTTGTTAATATTAAACCTCTGTGATTAGCCAGTCTCTAATCACCTTTGATCATGCCTAGTTCATCTTTGAATTCAAACAAACCCAAAATGCCTTTGGATGAATATTAAAAATGGGTGACAATAAAATCTTTTCCAAAAATCTTGGAACCACTTTTATAAAATCCCAAATAATCATTGGACCATGGCAATGTGGTCATGGGTATTTATTGTGCCATGGAAATTTTTCAAACAAATAATAACAGTGCTAAAACAACACTATTTGCCAATTGCTTAATGAAAATAAATATCTAAAGAGTTTAGAAAAACCCTAAACTTTTTGTGGCACTCTAGGTATATGCTCTACTAATTATGGAACAATAATTGTATTATACAAAAATTCCTAAGCCATTTAAATAAATGCTAACAGAATTTTACAGAAAAAGAAAAGAACAAAAATGGGACACCGACTATTTGTCGCACGGGGCAAAACCCACAGATCTGGCCCACCCGGGCCCTTTCCTTTTTCCCCCATCTTCTTCCTGTTCCTCTGGCCGTGGCGACCGTGGCATTGCCGCCGGACCACCTCGCCACCTCCTGCGTCGCTACAGGACCCGGCATCGACAAATATCCCCTCGGGATTTTTGGATCGGGATCCCGCTCGGATCTCACTCCATTCCCCCACCCCCGCTCTCGATTCCGTCGTCTCCCTCGCGCTGCCCGAGCCGCCATGGATGCGCCGGCGTGAGCTCACGCGGCCACCGGCCACCTCCAGCCCGGTCGTCTTGCCCAGGAGCTCCGCCGTGGACTTCCTCGTCTCCCTGCGTCGTCAATTGAAGCCGGGACGATGCCAGCTCGCCGCCCGGATCGTCTTCTCCGGCCACGGCCGCCGGTGATCCACCTCAAATTCCGGCCGGTCCGCACTGCTAAGCTTTCCAACGGGCCCTCTTGCGCCTTCAGGGTGAGAAGTCGGTCATTTCCCCTCCCAACGCATTCGAATTCGTGCTCCGGTTGATGTTTGATGTCTACGCACGCTTCTATTCTTGTAGACTATGTTGGGCCTCCAAGCGCAGAGGTTTGTAGGACAGCAGCAATTTCTCTCAAGAGGATGACCTAAGGTTTATCGAACTCAGGGAAGTAGAGGTTGAAGATGGTCTCCCTCAAGCAACCCTGCAATTAAGATACAAGAAGTCTCTTGTGTCCCCAACACACCAAATACAACTAGGAGTTGTATAGGTGCACTAGTTCGGCGAAGAGATGATAAAATATGGGTGATAGGTGTGCCAAAACAAGGTAATATAAATCTGTAATAAAAAGTGCAGCAAAGAAACAAGTGGTAAACGTGAGCACAAACGGTATTGCAATGGTGGAAACAAGGCCTAGGCTTCATATTTCACTAGTGGCAACTCCCAACAACATTAACATAGCCTAATCACATGATATTTCCCATAAAACATGCAATGGAGACGTACTCGGAGGTCATTCCTTTGTGGTCAAGAGAGGACGAGAATTGTGTAGGGCTACAAAAGCACACCTCAGAGTTCGTAGTTCCCAATCTATGGATTTTGCAATGTCACCGCGGCCATCCAAAGAGAGTACCACAATCACCACAACATATCTAAAGGATAGTCAAAGACAAGCACCAAAAGAATCTCAATCTTCAATCCACACACAAAAGAGGAAATCACTCATGATATTATTCTTCTAACCCATGTCCAATAGACCGCTGTCACCATGGTCTCGGGGATTATACTAGATAAGATCAAGTGAGTACATCAATCCAATACATAGAGGAAGGAGAAATATCATGGGATCACCCTAGATTAACATAGTCTATGATCACAACGAAGATCACATCATGGGAGAGAGAGAAGAACACATAGCTTCTGGTAGAAACCTCAGACCCGAGGGGAACTACTCACACATGGACATGGTGAGAGGGAGAGTTGTTGATGGAGAGGTGCAGCCTGGAGGAGATGAAGGAGACGGCGACGGCGGCGGCCACGGCGGCAGTGGCGCCCACGGCCACGGCCACGGCCCTTGGGGGCAGCGGCCCTTGGCCCCTTCTTCTTCCTTGGAGATGGTGCTGCTGTGGAGATTGATCTCCCACTCAAGACGGCTGCCAAGGGGGAGGAAATTTCGTGGTGCCCTTTGACCTAGGTTTCCTCTCTTTATATAGACTCTCGGATTCCCGTCATCTAGATTGCATCTTCTGTATTTCGGGGTTTATGGAAGCATACGAACTCCGATTGTGCCGAATTGTATGTCTAAATCTACTGGATTTTTTTTCCTACAACTTTGTACTTTTAAGTTTTTCCGTTTGAGGCCGTCTTCTAGCGTTTCCGAGCCGATCTTTAAAACCTGTTTGGTGGGGACAGATTTCGGGAAAGTTAGAGTCCAACTCCTACAAGGCTCCTTTTTGTGATTTTTCCTTTATCCAAGTAATTCCTACACATAAAGTACAAAAACAAGAACTTGTGCACTCTTGCAACCATTAATAGGTTAGTTCCAAAATATGTTATAAAAAGATATGAAATTGTATCAAAAGCATAGCAATATCACACAAAACATGCATGGAGCAACCAGACATTATAGATACGTTTGGGACGTATCAATGTTCCCCCGCCACACCATGCTCTGGCCGCCGCGGCTAAGCTCGCCGTCGTGGCCACAGGCTGCCTCAGCTCGCGGGTTTTGCACGCATCGATGCGCATGGTCACCAGCTCCCTAACGCCCCTAGCCGCGTCCAAATCGCCCCCCCCCCCTAGCGTGCGCGAGGTCGCCGACCATGGCGCTGCTGTGGTCGCCGGCGTGCCCGGCTGGGCTAACCTCCAGCGGGCAAGCCCACTGCCCAGTGGGGCCGGCCATATTTAATTAGGGGTAACACCCTATTAGTTAGTGTTAACCCCCCTGTTAAAAAGAATTAAGTTTAATCCCCCCTTTGTTACACTGACATGTGGGCCCAACCCCTAAATAATCTTCAGATTAATTAGACTAGTTAATTAAACCCTGTGCCTATGACAGGTGGGCCATGCCCTGTTTTAATTAGTTAAATGATTTGTTAGAGTAATTAGACTATGGCATGTGGGACCCCCACTGTTATTAGGTTAAATTAACTTAATTTATTAAACGTGTGGCTGACCGGTGGGACCCACTGGTCAGTATATTTAAAATTGAATATTAATTAAATTAAGTAAATAATAAATTTTAAATGATTTAAAAATGAATTAAACTTGTTAAATTAATATCTTTTAATCCGTATACCGGATCAAAAAACTTTATACATCAAAATTGATCAGAAAAATACAACGAGCAAGCATACGCTATTTGTATGTCTACCAAACCCCCCTAACGCACCGAACATCGACACACCCCCTCTCGGGCCGTCTGTCGGTAATTCCCGGTACCGATAAATATTGCCCGGATGAAAAACTTTCGTATACGAAAGTTGCTCAGAACGGATCATTGAATATAGATACGATACCCATATCCTCACCACACCCCTCTAACATACCGATCATCGAACTGTCCCCCCCTCCAATGTCCCTGTCCGATAGATTGCCCGATAACCGTTAAATTGTCCGGTACTGTTAGAGTGCCCGGATGAATTTATTCCGAACACGAAAGTTGTTCGGAATAGATCAACTAACCCGGATACACAACCCACACGTGTGTCGGATGTCCACGACACCCCCGGGTTGATCTTTCCCCCTCCGGACACCCTGTCCGGTGATCACCCGGAGATGGTATTTCATCCACGGATTACTTCCCGCTCTGAGCCTTGAGTATTATACCACGTTAGATCATCGATAGCTCTTCATCTGTCATGTCATGTATTGTTTACTATGCTTGCTTTATATTTACCGTTTCTTCCCCCCTTTAATCTCCGATAGACCCCGCTGCTACCGCCGACTACACCGCGGCTACCGGCGACTACACCGCTGCCGGGTACAACTACTTCGTCGACGACCGTACCCCTACCGTCGAGCTACCAGGCAAGCAGAGCCATTCTCTTCCCCAGATATCGCCTACCTTTCCGTACTTTCTTGCACTAGGCATTGTTACTGCTGCTGCTACGATTACAATCCTATTCAATTGCATAGAAAGTTTTTGTCGCCCCTTGATGTACCTCCTTTATCCTATGCTGCCTATTATAATTATGTATTATTCAGCAGTGATCCCTGCTCTTTATTAGTCAACTTGGATTAGATAGCGGGTCGTGAACACTCTGGGAGTGAACACGGATACGATATATATAACTGCACAGGTACTGTACAATGCAGACACCACCTAAGGCCCCTAGCTCGGCTCTGCCGAGCCACATCAAGTGAAACTATCGAGGAGTAATCCTCGTACTCAACTCGTTGCTGACTCTGCATAGCCGCTCTAGGTACCTGAGCCACGGTTGTCCTTAAAGGTAAGAAAGTCGGGTGACCCAACGGTGCCCGCGAGCGGTATTGCGTCGGGAACGACAGGGAGGGTACGACCGACGTTACTGGCGTGCTTGGCCCCTGCTCGTATCTCGCGAGAGTTACCAAACCACAAAAAAAGTTGAGCTCTACCAAGAGAACACGCGAGACAAGGTAAGGAGACGGTTCACCTTGTTGGTAACCGCAGAGACTTGGTGGGACGACAGGGCAGGCACCGATGTACTGGTGGTCCTGACTGCTGTCGTTGACCGCGGGTCAGTTAAGTCGAGGAAACGATAACGGTTGTCACGCAGGTTAATTAAAATGTTAAATGGTTCGGCGGATGTCTTGAGTAGCCTTTTGTCTTGTACGCACTACCTACACGTGGGACGAGGAGTGTGGGCTCCCCTGCATTGTAGTCTCATTCGAGGGTCTTCAGACGTCAGCAGTATCGCGGGCTGATTGCCGGGAAGTGGTGTTGTCTTCTCTTGCTCGAGCGGTGTATTTGTATTTGCTTTGATTTTGCTTCACCGGCCAGTCACGCACCGTGCAGGAGTACGTTCGGGTTAGGGTCCAAAGCCCGGCGTACATAGAATATAGTCCGGCGGATGACCTCTCTGTTGATTGCCGAAGGACGGGCTACTTTGTGTCGGATAGCTTCGGTGGGGCGTTCCCTAACAAGGTTCCCGCCACCCTGGAGATCCGAGCGTCGTAGAGTCACGCCAGTGCACCCTGCAGGGAAGATTAATCTATTCGAATAGCCGAGTCCACGGTAACAGGACGCTTTATGCTGAAGCTAGATCTTACCACTACAAACTATTACTATTAAACTGTTGGTTCCGGGTCTTCTTCCTCGCAGGGAGTCGAGGAAGGGAACTCGGAGGCATTATTATTATTAATTATTACAACTTACTATTATACAATGCTGCAGCAACTTCTGCTGCATTGTTATTACATTTCTGCTATTGAACTGTTGGTTGTTTCTCTTCTCATGCTGTAAGACATCGTCGGAAGATGCTAGTCTTCGATAGGCCTAGCTTCTTACCCTTATTCTGATTTCTATCTTGCATTCCACTATATACAGCCTCCCCTTTCCATTTGATACAATGCATAATGCATAGTAGCGGACGTAAGACTCGCGGGTATACTAGATACTCACCTTTGCTTTATTTCCCCCTTTATGTTTTGCCTGATCGGCCGCTGCAGTCGACGTTGGAGCCCAGGAGCAGGATTACCCCGGAGGCGGATACTACTACGTCGAGACCCCCGCTGACCAGGACCAGGAGTAGTTTCGGAGGCTCCCAGGCAGGAGGCCTTGCCTTTTCGATCTGTATCTCTGATGTTATTTGTGCTAGCCTTCTTAAGGCAAAACTTGACTAACTATGTCTGTACTCAGATATTATGGTTTTTATAACTTATGTATTCGGGTCCGCGCGACCCCCCCTTTATTGTAACATATTGGTTTATCCTTTTGTGTTTAGTGTTGTGTTGTGATATTCTCACCGTGGCACCCTAATCTCAGCCGTGTACCCTGCGTGTATGATTACTGTACACGGATTGATTTTGGGGGCGTCACCAGTTGGTATCAGAGCCTACTGCCTGTAGGAAGCCACCCAACCACTACGTGGTCGAAGTTGAGTCTAGACTTTGAAAAACTATTTTGCTAACTTAATGTTTGGCTTACGGGCCCACATCGATGTCACTATGTGTGATATCTATGGTATTAGGATCCTTTTCTCCTTACCTATGCTCTGGGAATCTGCTCTCTTATCCTTGCTGGTAAGTTTGACAAACTCTGACATTAGGATCACGTTCTCTTGATTACATCCGGCGTTTTGGTGCTTCCCCATTGATTGAGTCGTGTCGCAGGAGTTCTACCCTAGGTCCCGGACCGCGGATCCCATTCTCATTCTGGGCAGGCCGCGCGTCCTCTGGCATTAACTCCTGTGGCCAACAGTTTTCTTGCGGCGTGATTGACATAGTGGAATCTAGGTCGCGTCGTGTAATCCTTACCGCGGTCTGCGCACCGCCTAGTGAGTCCTTTTTCCTTAATTTCTACGACGTTACGCTGCCCGATTTTTGATTCTTTCTATGTCTGGATGTGTATGTCTTATATGACTACTATATATCCGCGCCTCCTCTTTGTTGTCGCTTTACCTCTTACTCGTTTCCGGCATCTCGTTAAAATTCTCATCGCTGAAATACCCCTGTTAAATTATAGCAGGATGGCTGGTCGTGGTGGTCGTGGTCGTGGTCGTGGTGCCAACGATCCACCTCCGCCGCCGGACTACATGGCCGCGATGATGCAACAGTTTCAGATGAACCAGGTGTTTATGCATAGAGTCATAGATCAGCTCCAGAACCAGAATCTGAACCAGAACCGTCACCAGAACCAACCGCCTGTGGTTACTCTGCGGGATTTCATGCGTCTCAATCCCCCTCTCTTCCACCAACCGGAACAGCCGCTGGATGCCGATGATAGGCTTCGTGACATCACTCGACAGCTGGAGTTCGCTAATGTGAGCGCTGCTGATTACGTCAACTTTGCATCCTATTTCGTGCGTGGTCCTGCTGCTCAGTGGTGGGACACCTACAAGGGCTCGCTCGTTGAAGGGACTGTCGTCACCTGGAACGACTTCAAGACTACCTTCCGTGCTCGTTATGTCCCCTAGGCGATTATGAACCGTATGAAAGACGAGTTCCGCAACCTCGTTCAGGGCAACAAAACTGTCGAGGCTTATCAGAGGGAATTCCTCCGCCTCTCCCACTATGCTGCAAGTGACCTCCCCAATGATGCAAGTAGGCAAGAGAAGTTCCGTGATGGACTCAACCTAGATCTCCAGCTTGTACTGGCTTTGCACGTCTTCCCCGACTTCGCCACCATGGTGAACCAGACTATCACTCTTGAGACCGCTCAGCTTAAGTTCGGTGGTTCGCCGAAGCGCCCCCGTGACGCTGGCTCATCTTCGGGCACAGCACAGAAGCAACGCGTTTGGCTTCCACACAGTGTGTATCGTCCACCTTCCCCTGCACCAAGGCCGTCGTATGTTGCACCCCGTCTGCCTCCGCCCCCGCCGAGACAGCCGAAGACTGAGACTGCACCCCTCCGTCCTCAAGATGGCCTATGCTTCAAGTGCCATCAGCCAGGTCACTTTTCCAGAGACTGCCCCCAGCGACAGAATCAACTGGTAGTTCACCTTGCTGGCCGAGGAAATGGCCGTGGCAACAACAGGACCCCCAACTATAACACTGGGTCTTCTGCTCACACTCGCGGACATGCTTACAACATTAATATTGAAGAAGCTCAGGAGCAACCTGTTACCGTGATGGGTACCCTTCTTGTTAATTCAGTACCTGCTACTGTTTTATTTGATACCGGGGCATCGCATTCATTCATGTCGGAAGCATTTGCATTGTCGCATAACTTCATGGTAGGAAAGATGGATCCACCGATGGTTTTCCGCATTCTGATAGGTCATTGCCACACCTCCAAGATAGTGACCAAAACCATCGTCGAAATTGAAGGAATTGAGTTCCTTGCTTCCCCCATCCTCCTGAAGTCTTCCACGATAGACCTCATTCTGGGCATGGATTGGTTGAAAGTCCACGATGCCGCACTGTATTGTGGCACCAGTTCTGTCCAACCTTTTCACCCCTCCGACGAGATTGTTAACCACACCACCCGGATTACCCAAGATGCGGAAACGCAGATCTATATGATGAATGCTCTGAATATCTGACCTCTTGACGGGATTGAGAACGTTCCAGTCGTTCGTGATTTTCCCGACGTCTTCCCAGAAGAACTCCCGGGAATACCCCCGATCCGAGAGGTGGAATTCGTCATCGACCTGAAGCCTGGAACCGTCCCTATTGCCAAGCGTCCCTATAAGATGCCACCTCACCACCTCCTTGAACTGAAGAAGGAGATGGACGAAGCACTTCACAAAGGATTCATTCGCCCAAGTTCCTCTTCTTGGGGAGCACCTTCGCTCTTGGTTAAGAAGAGTGATGGAGCAAACCGCTTGGTACAAGATTACCGACCTATCAACCAAGCCACCATCCAGAACAAATATCCGCTTCCCCGGATCAACGATTTGTATGATCAACTTGCTGGATCCACGGTGTTTTCGGAACTCGACTTAAAGGTTGGGTTACCATCATATCTGAGTCCGCGAAGAGGACATTCTGAAGACCGCTTTCATTAATCGCTATGGTTCATACGAGTACACTGTCATGTCCTTTGGCTTGACGAATGCTCCAGCCACTTTCTCCCGATTGATGAACTATATATTCATGGAATACCTCGACAAGTTTGTCGTGGTTTATCTGGATGATATCTTAATATACTCCAAGAATAAAGAGGAGCATGCTGAACATCTTCGTTTTATACTGGAGAAGCTTCAAGAACAAAAACTCTAAGCTAAGTATTCTAAGTGCGAGTTCTGGCTTCCTGAAGTGACCTACCTTGGTCACGTGATTTCCAAGGATGGCATTGCCGTCAACCCAGAACGTATCCAGGCTATTCTTGACTGGACTCCCCCCAAGACTGTCAAGCAAGTCAGAAGTTTCCTCGGACTCGCCAGCTATTGCCGCCGTTTCGTCGAGAACTTCTCCAAGATTGCCAGGCCTCTGACTAACCTGCTTCACAAAGGCGTCAAGTTTGAGTGGATAGATAAATGTCAGGAAAGTTTCCAAGCTCTCAAGGACAAGCTCACTTCTCCCCCAGTGCTTGCTCCGCCTGATACCCAGAAGGACTTCGTGATATATTGTGACGCATCTTGTCAAGGATTAGGCTGTGTCCTAATGCAAGAGCGCAAAGTGATTGCTTATGGCTCTCGTCAATTGCGTGCTCACGAAGATAAGTATCCAACACATGATCTTGAATGGGCAGCGATAATTTATGCATTGAAGCTGTGGCGACATTACCTCGTCGGTAATCGTTGTGAGATCTACACCGACCACCAAAGCCTGAAGTACCTATTTACTCAACCAGACCTGAATCTCCGCCAGCAGAGATGGCTCGAGACAATAGTCGACTACAACATGGGAATTTCTTACACCCCTGGCAAAGCTAATGTGGTGGCTGATGCCCTCAGCCGCAAAGCCTACTGTAGTGAACTTGAAGTTCAAGTACAACAACCACTTCTGTATGAAGAGCTCCGCAAGCTGAAAATCAAAATTGTTCCGCAGGGATATGTGAACTCCCTGGTGGTCAAACCAGACCTCGACACCCGCATCAAGACGGTACAACATTATGACTCTGGCATTTGGAAGATTAAGCGGCGTGTCGCCAGCGGAGAGCCCTCATTCTTCACTATTGATGCAAATGATGATAATGCGGTGTACTTCAAGGGTCGTTTAGTGGTTCCAGTAGCCAAGGAAAACCTGAATTACGCCCCAGATGTCATGAAAGAAGCTCATGATACACCTTTGTCGATCCACCCTGGTAGTACCAAGATGTACCAAGAAATTCGTCAGCGGTACTGGTGGTCTAACATGAAGCAAGACATTGCTCGTTATGTTGAAGAGTGTGACGTTTGTCGTCGCGTCAAGGAAGAACATCAAAGACCTGCTGGAACTCTGCAACCACTTTCTATTCCTGAATGGAAGTGGGACAAGATCGAGATGGACTTCATCACTGGTATTCCCAGATCCCAGAAAGGCCACGATGCTATCTTTTCGTCATCGACCTCTTCTCCAAGGTTGCCCACTTTCTGCCAGTCAAGGAGACGATCTCTGCTAGTCAGTTAGCAGACTTGTATGTTTCCAGAATTGTGTCCCTCCATGGCATTCCGTTGGAGATCAGTTCAGACCGTGGCAGTATTTTCACCTCAAGGTTTCGGGATAGTTTCCAAGAAGCTATGGGCACTCATCTGAATTTTAGCACCGCCTATCACCCCCAGTCGCAAGGACAAGTCGAACGAGTCAACCAAGTGCTCGAAGATATGCTTCGACCTTGTGTCATTTCATTCGGTAAGAAATGGGAGGAATCTCTTCCATTTGCTGAATTCTCGTACAACAATAGCTATCAGGCTAGTCTAAAAATGGCACCCTTTGAAGTTCTTTATGGACGTAAGGGTCGAACCCCTCTGAATTGGTCAGAAACTGGAGAACGAACCCTCATTGGTCCGGACATTATACAGCATGCCGAAGATCAGGTTCGCGTTATCCGTGAACATCTGAAAGCTGCTCAGTCCCGCCAGAAGAGCAACTATGACCGCAAGCATAAGGAGATGGTCTATCAACCTGGCGAATACGCGTACCTTCGTGTCACTCCCATGAGGGGCACTCACCGCTTCGGGATCAAAGGCAAGTTAGATCCTCGCTACATCGGCTCGTTCCGAATCCTTTTCAGGAGTGGACCAGTGGCATACCGATTGGAATTGCCGCCGAACCTCTCTCAAGTCCACGATGTATTCCACATGTCCCAACTCCGACGCTGCTTCAAGGACCCTATTCGTGAAGTGGAACATGATATGATCGAGCTGCAGCAGGACTTGACTTATCAAGAACATCCGAGCCGCATTCTCGATCAGTCTGAACGCAAAACCCGCAAGAAGACCACCAAGTTCCTCAAAGTTCAGTGGTCAAATCATTCTAAAGATGAAGCCACTTGGGAGCATGAAAATCGTCTTCACATTGAATACCCCGATATTTTCCTCGCTACCACTTAAATTCTCGAGACGAGAATTCTTGTAGTGGGGGAGATTTGTAACACCCTCAGTATTAGGCATCAGGAAAACTTTTGTTAATATTAAACCTCTGTGATTAGCCAGTCTCTAATCACCTTTGATCATGCCTTGTTCATCTTTGAATTCAAACAAACCCAAAATGCCTTTGGATGAATATTAAAAATGGGTGACAATAAAATCTTTTCCAAAAATCTTGGAACCACTTTTATAAAATCCCAAATTATCATTGGACCATGGCAATTTGGTCATGGGTATTTATTGTGCCATGGAAAAATTTCAAACAAATAATAACAGTGCTAAAACAACACTATTTGCTAATTGCTTAATGAAAATAAATATCTAAAGAGTTTAGAAAAACCCTAAACTTTTTGTGGCACTCTAGGTATATGCTCTACTAATTATGGAACAATAATTGTATTATACAAAAATGCTTAAGACATTTAAATAAATGCTAACCGAATTTTACAGACAAAAAAAACAACAAAAATGGGACACCGACTATTTGTCGCACGGGACAAAACCCACTGATCTGGCCCACCCGGGCCCTTTCCTTTTTCCCCCATCTTCTTCCTGTTCCTCTGGCCGTGGCGACCGTGGCGTTGCCGCTGGACCACCTCGCCACCTCCTGCGTCGCTACAGGACCCGACATCGACAAATATCCCCCCGGGATTTGTGGATCGAGACCCCGCTCGGACCTCACTCCATTCCCCCACCCTCGCGCTCGATTCCGTCGTCTCCCTCGCGCTGCCCGAGCCGCCATGGATGCGCCGGCGTGCTCTCACGCGGCCATCGGCCACCGGCCACCTCCAGCCCGTCCGTCTTGCCCAGAAGCTCCGCCGTGGACTTCCTCGTCTCCCTGCGCTGTCAATTGGAGCCGGGACGCTGCCAGCTCGCCGCCCGGGTCGTCTTCTCCGGCCACGGCCGCCGGTGATCCACCTCAAATTCCGGCTGGTCTGCACTGCTAAGCTTTCCAACGGGCCCTCTTGCGCCTCCAGGGTGAGCAGTCGGTCATTTCCCCTCCCAACGCATTCGAATTCGTGCTCCGGTTGATGTTCCCCCGCCACACCATGCTCTGGCCGCCGCGGCTAAGCTCGCCGTCGTAGCCACAGGCTGCCTCAGCTCGCGGGTTTTGCACGCATCGATGCGCATGCTCACCAGCTCCCCAACGCCCCTAGCCGCGTCCAAATCGCCCCCCCCCCCCCTAGCGTGCGCGAGGTCACCGACCATGGCGCTGCTGTGGTCGCCGACGTGCCCGGCTGGGCTAACCTCCAGCGGGCAAGCCCACTGCCCAGTGGGGCCGGCCATATTAAATTAGGGGTAACGCCCTATTAGTTAGTGTTAACCCCCCTGTTAAAAAGAATTAAGTTTAATCCCCCCTTTGTTACACTGACATGTGGGCCCAGCCCCTAAATAATCTTCAGATTAATTAGACTAGTTAATTACACCCTGTGCCTATGACACGTGGGCCATGCCCTATTTTAATTAGTTAAATGATTTGTTAGAGTAATTAGACTATGACATGTGGGACCCCCACTATTATTAGGTTAAATTAACTTAATTTATTAAACGTGTGGCTGACCAGTGGGACCCACTGGTCAATATATTTAAAATTGAATATTAATTAAATTAAGTAAATAATAAATAGAAAATTATTTAAATGATTTAAAAATGAATTAAACTTGTTAAATTAATATCTTTTAATCCGTATACCGGATCAAAAAACTTTATACATCAAAATTGATCAGAAAAATACAACGAGCAAGAATACGCTCTTCGTATGTCTACCACACCCCCCTAACGCACCGAACATCGACTCACCCCCTATCAGGCCGCCTGTCGGTAATTCCCGGTACCGATAAATATTGCCCGGATGAAAAAAATTCGTATACGAAAGTTGCTCAGAATGGATCACTAAATATAGATACGATACCCATATCCTCACCACACCCCTCTAACATACCGATCATCGAACCTCCGATGTCACTGTCCGATAGATTGCCCGATAACCGTTAAACTGTCCGGTACTGTTAGAGTGCCCGGATGAATTTATTCCGAACACGAAAGTGGTTCGGAATAGATCAACTAACCTAGATACACAACCCACACATGTGTCGGATGTCCACGACACCCCCGGCTTGATCTTTCCCCCTCCGGACACCCTGTACGGTGATCACCTGGAGCTGGTATTTCATCCACGGATGAATTCCCGCTCCGAGCCTCGAGTATTATACCACGTTAGATCATCGATAGCTCTTCATCTGTCATGTCATGTATTGTTTGCTATGCTTGCTTTATATTTACTGTTTCTTCCCCCCTTTAATCTCCGATAGACCCCGCTGCTACCGCCGACTACATCGCTGCCGGGTACGACTACTTCGTCGACGACCGTACCCCTACCCTCGAGCTACCACGCAAGCAGAGCCATTCTCTTCCCCAGATATCGCCTACCTTTCCGTACTTTCTTGCACTAGGCATTGTTACTGCTGCTGCTACGATTATAATCCAATTCAATTGCTTAGTCTGTTTTTGTCGCCCCTTGATGTACCTCCTTTATCCTATGCTGCCTATTATAATTATGTATTATTCAGCAGTGAGCCCTGCGCTTTATTAGTCATCTAGGATTAGATAGCGGGCCGTGAACACTCTGGGAGTGAACACGGATACGATATATATAACTGCACAGGTACTGTACAATGCAGACACCACCTAAGGCCCCTAGCTCGCCTCTGCCGAGCCACATCAAGTGAAGCTATCGAGGAGTAATCCACGTACTCCACTCGTTGCTGACTCTGCATAGCCGCTCTAGGTACCTGAGCCACGGTTGTCCTTAAAGGTAAGAAAGTCAGGCGACCCAACGGTGCCCGCGAGCGATGTCGCGTCGGGAACGACAGGGAGGGTACGACCGACGTTACTTGCGTGCTTGGCCCCTGCTTGTATCTCGCGAGAGTTACCAAACCACTAAAAGTTGAGCTCTACCAAGAGCACACGCGAGAAAAGGTAAGGAGACGGTTCACCTTGTTGGTAACCGCAGAGACTTGGTGGGACGAAAGGGCAGGCACCGATGTACTGGTGGTCCTGACTGCTGTCGTGGAACGCGGGTCAGTTAAGTCGAGGCAACGATAACGGTTGTCACGCAGGTTAATTAAAATGTTAAATGGTTCAGCGGATGTCTTGAGTAGCCTTTTGGCTTCAACGCACTACCTACACATGGGACGAGGAGTGTGGGCTCCCCGGCATCGTAGTCTCGTTCGAGGGTCTTCAAATGTCAGCAGTATCGCGGGCTGATTGCTGGGAAGTGTTGTTGTCTTCTCTTTCTCGAGTGGTGTCTTTGTATTTGCTTTGATTTTGCTTCACCGGACAGTCACGCACCATGCAGGAGTACGTTCGGGTTAGGGTCCAAAGCCCGGCGTACATAGGATATAGTCCGGCGGATGACCTCTCTGTTGATTGCCGAAGGATGGGCTACTTTGTGTCGGATAGCTTCGGTGGGGCGTTACCTAACAAGGTTTCCGCCACCCTGGAGATCCGAGCATCGTAGAGTCACGCCATTGCACCCCTGCAGGGAATATTAATCTATTCGAATAGCCGTGTCCACGGTAACAGGACGCTTTATGCTGAAGCTGGATCTTACCACTACAAACTATTACTATTAAACTGTTGGTTCTGGGTCTTCTTCCTCGCAGGGAGTCGAGGAAGGGAACTCGGAGGCATTATTATTAATAATTATTACAACTTACTATTATACAATGCTGCAGCAACTTCTGTTGCATTGTTATTACATTTCTGCTATTGAACTGTTGGCTGTTTCTCTTCTCATGCTGCAAGACATCGTCGGAAGATGCTAGTCTTTGATACGCCTAGTTTCTTACCCTTATTCTGATTTCTATCTTGCAGTCCACTATATTTAGCCTCCCCTTTCCATTTGATACAATGCATAATGCTTAGTAGCGGACGTAAGACTCGCGGGTATACTAGATACTCACCTTTGCTTTATTTCCCCCTTTATGTTTTGCCTGATCGGCCGCTGCAGTCGACGTTGGAGCCCAGGAGCAGGAGTACCCCAGAGGCGGATACTACTATGTCGAGACCCCCGCTGACCAGGACCAGGAGTAGTTTCGGAGGCTCCCAGGCAGGAGGCCTTGCCTTTTCGATCGTTATCTCTGATGTTATTTGTGCTAGCCTTCTTAAGGCAAAACTTGACTAACTATGTCTGTACTCAGATATTATGGTTTGTATAACTTATGTATTCGGGTCCGCGCGACCCCCCCTTTATTGTAACATATTGGTTTATCCTTTTGTGTTTAGTGTTGTGCTGTGATATTCTCACCGTGGCACCCTAATCTCAGCCGTGTACCCTGCGTGTATGAGTACTGTACACGGATTGATTTTCTGGGCGTCACAGTAATTTATGCTAAGGTTGTAGTCTTTGATTAAATCGAGCCACCTTCTTTGTATGAGATTTAGGTCTAGCTGTGTGAAAATGTACTTCAAACTCTTATGATCTGAGTATACCTCACATCGGTTCCCAATAAGATAATGCCTCCAAGTTTTCAATGCATGCACTACGGCAGCTAATTCCAAGTCATGTGTTGGATAGTTAACCTCATGAGGGCGAAGCTGTGTCGATGAATAAGCTATTACTTTGCCTTCTTGCATAAGCACACATCCCAAACCTTGTTGAGAAGCATCACAATAAACCTCAAAATCCTTTTGAATATCAGGCAATATCAAAACTGGACCAGACGTCAACCTCCTCTTGAGTTCTTGGAAACTGGTTTCACAAGCGTCAGACCACTCAAACTTTTTATCCTTCTTTAACAACTGAGTCATAGGCCTTGCGATTCGG
Organism: Bromus sterilis; assembly: GCA_950022295.1. Classification (NCBI taxonomy): domain Eukaryota; kingdom Viridiplantae; phylum Streptophyta; class Magnoliopsida; order Poales; family Poaceae; genus Bromus; species Bromus sterilis. The sequence continues at coordinate 234,397,358 of OX465595.1, read as the reverse complement.
GAAAAATCCTCTATGAATCGACGGTAATATCCAGCGAGTCCAAGAAAACTACGTATCTCTGACACATTCTTGGGTTGTGTCCAATTGAGTATTGCCTCTACCTTTATTGGGTCCATGGCAACTCCTTCTGCTGAAATAACATGTCCCAAGAAATCCACTTGTTTCAACCAGAATTCACACTTACTGAACTTGGCATAGAGCTGATGAGCTCTTACTGAACTGGTTTTCAATAATTGTTGGACTCATTGTAATTTTGTGATGGAATGTAATCTTGTGAATCTTGTTGGCCTCTAAACCTTTGTAATAAAAATTATATTGCAATTCTTTTGTATCAATAATTATTGGCCTCATTGTTATATTGTATTTTGCATTTCTGTAATATAGTAAAAATATCTGTAATGCTTTTATTCTTTTATGTAATTCTTTTTTTTGTTTTCTGTAATTATTTAGTGGCGCATATTGTCAGGACTTAGTGGCGCACTGCGAATGCGCCACCCCTAAGGCCCTTAGGCGTGGCGCATACCAGAATGCGCCACCCCTAAGAGCTTAGAGGTGGCGCATTATGAGATGCGCCATGCCTAAGGGCCTTAGGGGTGGCGCATCCAGAATGCGCCACCTCTAAGCCCTTATTAGTGGCTTGTAGTTAGTGGCGCATCCCTAATGCGCCACTAAACTCAAAAACAGTGTGCCACTATAAGGCTATTCCCTAGTAGTGTGCCCCGGATTTCCAACATGATATCACAACATTACAACTACAAGGATACAACATCTCATACAATCGGCATACAACTGCCTTAAATACATTACATCGGCGGAAGATACATGTCTGGGTACAGACGACAATCAGATGCCTAGCGGCAAAGGTAAAACACACCATTCCTGTAACCGCACGGGTCCAGGCTCTGCGCCGGGATCCGCCTAACTAGTCGTCGTCGAGTCTCCGCGAAAGCGTCCAGAAGAAGAGTCGAGGTGGTAATCAACTGCAGCGGCCGATCAGGAAAAACATAAAAGGGAAAAGAAAAGCAAGGGGTGAGAATATATCAAATTCTTGTAACTAACTTTTCACGGGTAAGATGGGGGTAGTGGTGAGGTTGTAGACGCACTAGCGATATAAGAGTGGCTAACGGTCTATTTTAGAGTAAGATGAGAACCAAGCTTTCGATGAGGACTCGCCTCCAACAAGTCTTGCTATCAACTACTTACGCAAGCATAACACCTATCCTATCCTTGTCCTCCTCTTCGCATCCCGACGAAGAAGAAGCAGTCAAGGCACACACACGTTGATCAAGTAATTAATATTATCTCAGTTGTTGTTGTCTATGAACAAGGAGTAGGTCTCAAGTCGTCCATAACCGTGGACATGGCTTCTCGAAAAGATTTAACCGTACAAGGCTCCGCACGCACGCCCATCTGTCTCAGTTGCTACCCTTCATAGTCAACCATTTTATGATTTAGTTCTGAGAAATCCGAAACGACAGGTCCCTCTAGCTAACAACGAACAAATCTGGGTGGCCCCCGGGGAGTCGACACCCAATCCCAATGACGTCCGCACTCTCGGATCGGACTCTTCCGGCTGACGCAGGTCAGATTATCGGGTCACCTCACATGGGGTCGGGTCCTAGCTGATAGGGTGGACCAACAGAGAAACCATGTCTCCACTAGCCCAAGTTATTTTAAAAGATATCTGCTAGGAGCGACCCGACATACATATATGCATGGTTTGCAAATGGTAAATCGGCTTGGGCCACCTCTACAAATGTTTGAAGCTAGGTAAGTAAGAAAAGGGGACCCCCTAGTATCCCACACGCGGTTAGGCACGCTCATCAAGAGAGACAATACCCAGAACTCGGGTCCTAGGTGACTCAAATGGAACAAAGCATCGGGGCGGGATAGCCTAGACCTTCCATCCTTCGTCGAGTATAGTCAACATTATAATAACAATACCATCCAAAACAATATAATAATGTGATAGCCCAAACCAAGGAGTAACATGAGGTAACATTTGATAACATCCTAGCATGCATACTAAGCAGTGGCTGAGCAGCGAGCAATAATAACATAGCCGAACAAGGTTTGCTGGGATGTGGAGGACATGGTTGTTTGGGTTTATTGAGAGGCATGAATATAAAGTGGTAGGATCAAGCAATCGTTCTATCCTAAACCTAGGCGCGAGTGAGTTGAAAGTTATAAGCATGATACACGCTCCCCCTTACCTGATGAGAAGACGAAATCGAAGGTGTAGTCGATCGCTAGCTCGCATCGTCTCCGTGAGGTACCCGCGGAAGCACATAGGAAGGAAACATTGGAAAGCAATCGACGAGCAAACATCTATTACTACGAAGAAATCAACAGCAAACAACGACAAGAAGGCAACATGAGACAACGCAGTATGACATCGCATCTATCGTCGAGAGTGGTTACTAACAGGTTAAGTGAAGTACTCGTCACACACGACGATACTGCACATTTAGAAAGGTTCATGTTGTTTAGCTACACAACATGAGCAAAAGTTGTTAACATGGCATCTCACTCAAGCATGTCATAGCACACAATCATTACAAGAGGTGAAGCATAAGATAAACTATCTATGCTAGTCAATTTAAGTGAGGCACAACCTAAACATGGCATTCCACTAAGTGCCCCACGACAATTTAAGTAATTGGTACTGTTCTGCACTAAACCATATTTTAGGTTGATTAACATCAGAAAAAAATAGCATAAACACAAAGTACATGAAATTCTAATCAAGTTACATATAAAGAACACCCCAAACGGAGTTACGGTTAAAAAGATACAAGTAATACAAGTTACGGGCACAATCTGCCAACATCAGGTAGCACACTTTAGAGCAACAAATAAACAAGCAAAAGGTTGCCAACATGCACAAAAATGATATGCAACTAAAGTAGACATGGCAGGTATGACATGACAAAAGGAATCATGCAAATATGCATCATGGTTCACTAGTTATAAGCAACACAAAAAGCTATAAAACATTAATGGTCAAGGACTTAGTGAAAATCAGGAAAACGGGGCAGAAACTGTTATTTTCATGTTGTATAAACCGGGGTAAATCTTTATGTAAAAGTACATCAACATGACATAGCAATATATGGGCATGAACTAGACATGATGGTGATCAGGTACAAACAAGAATCAAGGTCATAGGCATCACAGATCAAAAGATATTAGGCATGCAACATGGCATCGGAAAGTTACAGACTTAGTGAAAAACAAAGGTGGCTGTCAACAACAGCAGGATAGAAACTTTGGAGCTAAACATATCTATGACCAGAAATGTAAACATGACAATGCAATACATATAATGAAAGTAGACATGACATAGATCAAAATGACATATTGCAATGCTCAATAGGATGCACGGTTAAAAAGATATAGGGCAGCAAAGTAGCAACTTTATATAAACAGCAACACACAAACAGCAGGGTAGCTACTTTGGGTGATGAAACAAACATCATGCAGCGGGAAAATATGACATGTGAATGCATAGCATTGAAGTAGACATTATTCTTAACAGTATGCAACAAGAATTAATAGCATAGGCCTTATGGATGTATCACGATCATCAATCAAACTTGCAATAAAATAATAACAGCAGCACTTAATCAGGAAGTAACTGCAGTTAACAGCCTGATGCCCACTTCAACAGTGATTAATAACATCAAGATGGCCTCAAATCAAAATGCTCAGAAAAGATGAACTGAAGTACACAAATTCTAAACAATTTTCCTTTTGGGCGCAACGTCATCCGAGCTACGGTTTACTCGCAAACTTCATCGCAAAATTGAATCAGCGGCAACAATCTCAGGACTTAGCAAAATTTTGAGGGCCTATCCACAGAAGAAAAAAAATAAAAAAATGTGCTCACCCATGGGCCTCGGTCCATCTGGCGAGAAGGCGGCCTAGCGCTGGCTGACCGACTGCGGGTCGCGGCTGGCTGGGCCGTGGGAAGGGGCCGGCTAGCCCAGGTGGCGGTTGGAGGCCTGGATCGGGCTCCTCCCATCCTGGACCGAGACCAGGGCGGCGGCCGTCGCCGGCGGCATCCCGGCGCGGCGTGGCGGCGACCCGGCGAGGAGGTGCGGGCGGCTCGGATGCGGGAGGAGGAGGCGAGGAGGCGCGAAGGCCCTGCGGGACGGAGGTCGGCGGGAGGACTTGCGGGCGAGGCAGCGCTGCCTCGGGCGAGGGCAGCCATCTCCGTGGCGCCTGCGGCGCGGCTCCTAGCGGCGGAGTGGCCTGCAGAGGGGAGGAGAGAAGGAGGTGAGGGGAGAGGAGGAGGTATGGGGGAGGATAGGAGGCGACCTGGGTGGCGGCTGCCAACCGCTAGGAGAGAGAGAGAGGAGAGGTTGAAGAAAAAAAGTGACGTGGCGCAACGAGGACCCTCCGTTTCCCACATCTGACGGCCAGAAACGGATCTGGCTAGGTTGGACAAAAAACGGGGCTATAGCTGCGAAAATTGGGGTGTTTTGGGCCAATCTGGGGCTGGTGGCTTCCTAGGTGCTTAGGGGAAACCCTAAGTGGTGCGGTGGTCTACTTATAGCCCAGGTGGCTGGCAGTTTGCAAAAACATCCTCGGTTTTTCTCTCGCGCGCGCGGTGCTTACGTTTCTGACCGCCGGGGGTCCGCGGGACCTTTGATCCGGGTAAAACTTCGAACTGCGCGATTAGCGCGTCGAGCCAGCGGCGTTCACCTCGCGCTGCAACTGTTCCGAGAAAACTTTCCAGCGCTCTATAAAAATAACCCATTTAATTATTAAATGGGGTTTCCGTTCCGCTGGCTGCGGCTGGTCTCGTGCGGTTTTCGCGACGGTGATCGGGTGAAACCAGGTGTCGCTAAGGTCGAGTGTCAGGGTGGCAAGGGTCGGTCTCCGTCCGGTATGAGATAATAGGGGGAAATAATCACTGATCGATAAATCGGGGATGCAAACACCGCAAACAAATCAGACAATCAAACAATTCACACCGAAAACAAAAATTTTAATTTTTGTGAAATCTGGGTTGTTACACCAAGCAACCCTCTATTAATCCTCATGATGTTCCTTTAAATTCTTCTGTTGCTCAGGAACAAGTAGATGTGAACTTCATTGCTAGAAACAACTTTAATTATAATGCTTATAGGGGAAACTTTGCTAGTAATCCTAGACCGTTTCCATCCACTTATGGGAACAACAACACTTACCCTAGCAACAAGAACCCCATTTCTGAATTAGAAAACATGCTTAGAGACTTTATCACTACCCAAAAAGCCTTCAACAAGAATGTGGAAGAAAATCTAGCTAAATTAGATAATCTTTGTTTGAAGGTAGACAGCTTAGCCCTTGATGTTGAGATGTTAAAAATTAGAACCTCTCCCCTTGAGGAGAGCAAGGCCACTCCTATTAATGCTATCCAGTTACAAATTAATGAAAATATTAGGATGATGGCTAAACTTAAAGAAAGATGGGCTAAAGAAAAAGAGGAAGAGGATAGAATTAAGGTCCTTCCTACACACCACACAGTTGCAACTATCCAAATTGTTGAGGACACCGAAACTATTAGCACCCAATGCACCCCTGGTCCCATTGGACCTATTAATGGTGATGCTAATACCTCAACCGTAGAAGAAGAAACTCATATGAACATAGATGGTTTCAAACAAGTGAGCCTACATGACACTACTACCACCTTTGATAGTAGTGATATTGATTTTGATAGTTGCACTCTCTCGGAAGTTATCAGCTTACTACACAAAATGTCTAGAGACCCCCACACTAGCACACTTAATCTTGCCTTCATGGAGCATATCACAAATGCTCTCATCAAAGCTAGGGAGGATAAGATTAGGATAGAAGCCTCCATACCTAGGAAGCTAGATGATGGTTGGGACCCTATGATCAAAATTAAATTAAATAACTTCTCTTGCTATGCTTTATGTGACGTTGGAGCTAGTACCTCCGTCATGCCCAAAAGAATGTATGATATGTTTGAATTGAAACCTTTTGATTCTTGTTCTTTTGGTGTTCGTCTTGTCGACTCTTACGTAAAGAAACCTTTGGGGAAGATCAACGATGTTCTTATCATTGTCAATGACAACTATGTTCCCGTTGATTTCATTATTATGGGTATCGAGTGTGAACCTTTATGTCCAATTATTTTGGGACGTCCTTTTCTTCGCACCGTTGGTGCAATCATTGAAATGAAAGAGGGGGATGTAAATTTTAAATTCTCTCTCAAAAAGGGGATGGAACACTTCCCTAGAAAGAAAGTCAAGTTACCTTTTGAATCTGTTACACGGGCTAGCTATTCTCTTTCTCTTGATAAAACTTGATTCTTCTTTTGCCTTATGCCTAGCTTAAAGGCGTAAAAGAAAGCGCTTGTTGGGAGGCAACCCAAGATATTTTTACTTCTGTTTTTAGTGTTCTTGATGATTTTTACTACTTTAGCAACATCATTGTATCTTTATTTTCAAGCTTTGTGCCAAGTTATAGCCTCATATGACAAGGGAAGTGAAAGTTACGACATGCTGTCCAGAAAACAGATTATGTCCTCGTGACGGAAAAAATCATAACAAATCACCAGTTCATCTTTTTGAGCTGAATTTTTTACACAGCATGCTCTATACAATCACGGAACTTTTGTATGTTCTGAGTTTTTTATTTGAGTTGCAAAAGTTCCACTAAAAAATTCTTTACTACCTGTTGTTCTGTTTTTCACATATTCTGCCACGTTTTGTCTCTCCTAACTTTTGCAAACCTTAAGCTTGCTTTTTCTTTGCAAAAACCTTTTGTCAATCTTGAGAAACAGTATATCTTCAAGAATATCTTTATATCTGGTGGGCGAAAATTATTTATTAAGGGTACTAACCTCTCTAATCAGCTTATGATGAGTTATGTATGAAGCGAGTTTTCAAGTGTGCGATGGAAGATGATGAAAGAAGATTCGGGAGTGTCAAGCGCTCAAGCTTTGGGATTCCCCCATGCATCCCCAATAAATATTCAGGGAGACTCAAGCGTATAATCTTGGGGATGCCCCCGTGCATCCCCTTATCCATCAACAATCATCAGTTCGTCCTTCGTCTCACTATATTTTTATCACTTCATGCATTATGTGCTATGCTTGGAGCGTCTCGCTCTTAGGTTTTATTTTTAGTTTTCTTTATCTTTGCTTGCTGTTCATAACAAGTTATATCCCGTCTTACTTTGTGTAGGAGAGAAACAGGCTCCACTTTCAAAATCTAGAACACGTCATAGGATTCTTCATGCCTATCTTTTTGTTGTTGTGTGTTCTTTATCTTTTCATAGCTACTGCCATGTTTAGCTTTAGTATTAGTTTGTCTTTAGCAAGAGCCTTCGCTTTTGTTTAGTTTATTGCTGGAACTCTCTTTAGTTTTCATGTTTATCTTGTTAAGAGAGTTCGTTGTTGCACTGAGTTATGTCATGTTTTGAAAGTAGGTAATTAAGGTTGCTATTTAATTTTAGTAGTAACTTGCAATAGTTTTGAGGTATTGATGTGAGTAATGTTTGAACTTTTGGTGTCAAGATCTCTAGCCTATTAGTGATAGGTGTCGTATTTTGGGCAATCTGTGTTTATTTTTTAAAACCTACAAAACTAGTTGAGAACTCTAGCTACTAGATGGATCACTACTCTTCTGGGTGGTCGAATATTAGAGTACACTCACGTACCATGAGTCGAGGATGCACAAGGATAACCAAACCCCCATACACTCCTCCTCGGGGTACTTGTCTCTTTGTGAACCTCCTTATTAGATTGAGAGTTACCGATAATAAGTGCATGAGTTCTTCGGACTAATGTAAGTATTGAAAGTTGACACTTCCACCTCCTCGTATTTGCTAGCCTCTCCCGTGCCGTGCATTCCCTTCTTCTCACTCCGAGAGTTGGCGTCTACATTCACCGGTACATCCAAACCCTTGGCATGATACACTCTGTCATCATAAACCTCGTTATATCTTTCCTCAAAACAGCCACCATACCTACCTATCAAGGCATTTCCATAGCCTTTCTGAGATATATTTCCATGCAACATCCACCTCTTCATGACTTGCATACATCATGATACCTACATGTTCCTGCTACACTGGCAACGGCATGCATTGCATACATCATGATAGCTACATCTTATTTATGATTTGAGTACCTTGTAAAGTGTGAAAGATCTTCTATACCCTCTTGTAAATTAGAGTGTTGCCCTTAAGTGAGGAAAAGATCCCAAAGTGGACAAAATAAAAGATCCGAAAGAGGACAAATGAGAGTTAAATAGAAAGAGCCATTGAGGCCACCAAAAAATACAAAAAATAGAAAAAGGAGAAAAATAAAATAAAAAGAGAGAAAGGGGCAACACTACTATCCTTTTGAAAGATCCACACTAGTACTCCCTCTTATCCTTGTACTCCATAGAGATGATCATGCATATAGCTATGTGGGGACCTTCACACTATAGAACTTGGCTTGCATATTCCAAGGATGAGCCTCCTCAAACGAGCTCTAGGTCTTCATGAGCGAGCAACTTAGATGCACCCCCACTAGTTCCATTGGAGAGCCTTTCAGCTCATATGTGCATCCGTTGCATGGCAATCCCTACTCCTCACATCATATCTATCATTTGACCTTCCCGCCTATGATTGTCCTCATTGATGTGAGCCTTTCTCACCCTTTTTGTCTTCCTCCTCCACCATATTCTCTCTTTGCCATCCTAAGTGTCAAATCTCGTGCTTACGCTCATCCATTGCATGAGTGCTCAAAATATCGAAAAGGAGTGGATGAAATTGACTTGTACCTGGCTAGTGGTCTGGGGACGAGTCAAGATAAGATTCCAAAGAATACCAAGTGTGAAACTTTAGTAGATTGAGTTCTCAACAAAAAATACATTTTCTTCTCGTATTCCCTATCCCCCTTCTTGCACGAAAACACCATTTGAAGACATTCGAGTCACGGACAGCGAGAGCTCTTGCACCTAATGTTCTTTCGTTGCTTGTTTCAATGCTAATATAGACTCTTGCATGTTATGACTTGAATTGAATTACATACCTTGATTTCTTTACTTTTCAAAGTCCTTATATGGTTGCTAGCATGTCACCACAGAAATTATGCATGTTATCATTTACCTACTCGAGGACGGGCAGGAATTAAGCTTGGGGATGTTGATACGCCTCAAACGTATCGATAATTTCTGCTCGCTCCATGTATGTTTTGCGTGATATTGCTATGATCTAGATACACTTTCATACACTTTTGATCATATTTGGACTAACCTACTAACTCAATGCACCCCAGTGTCAGTTCTTGTTTTCTGTTGTTTTTTTTTTGTTTTCCCCCATATAAAAAGTACTCGAAAATCCGGGAAAATCAGATAAAAAATCAGCGTGTCGGAAGACTCCAGAAGCTCGAAGGAGGGCCACGGGGCCACCACCAGGCACCCAAGCGGCCACCTGGCGCGGCCAGCGCCTGGGCCCCTGGTGGCCCCCCTGGCTGTCCCCCTTCGCCTATTTATTCTCCGTCACAGGAAACTTCCGGAGACAGAATCCTATTTCGCAAATTCTCCTCTGTTCCGCTGCCGCCGCGCTTCCAAGATCGGGAGAACCGTTAGGACCCTTCCCTACACCCTGTCGGAGGGAGGATCGACCTCCGGGAGCTTCTCCTCCACCATGGACGCTTTCCGGACGTACCATGAGTACTCTACCTTGGACCATGGGTCCGTGATTAGTAGCTATGTGATTTTCTCCTCCCCTCTTTGTTCTTCATGGTTTACACCTCGTGAGCTGCCCTACATGATCGAGGCACTTATGTAATTCTTCTGTTGTTGCTATGATGAGTTTGACGGGATCTGATGGATTATGAGATTATGTTCAGATCATGATAGAGTAATATATTTGGTTTTGATCTCTTATATTTATGCTCCTAAGTAATTCTTGCATGTTCTTCGTTGCTGTTTATTTCTTTGGCCAAGTGGTAGGTAGTAACTCCAAGAGGGAACGTTATGCTCGATTGTGGGTACATGCCCCCTAATGACACGCTTGAGTGACAGAAACATGAGTCTAGCGGATGTGTTGTGGCCACAAGGGGGAAAACAACGATGCTTGTAACAGCAGTTGTAAGGATTGTTTACTTTACGCAAAGTTCTTTTAATGCAGTTGTCTGTTGCTTTGGGTTTACACTTTGGGTGGGGCTCGCAACTTAATACCAGCTAGATGTTCTGGATAGATATCTCAAGGTGGATGATTAGTAGTAGATGCAGATGGATTTCGGTCTACTTATTTTGGCGTACTGCCCATGCTTATGAGCGTCTTCCTTTATTTTGTAGCATAGTTAGCATTGCGGTGCGTTTATAATCATATCAATTGCCCATCTATAATTTGTTTACCTCGCATAGCATTTTTATCATCTTTTGGGAGAGAGACATCAATAGTGAACATCACGGGACCCCGGTCCATATTCTCATTACTGTTTACAAGCTTATTTACTTTCTCGCATTTAATTTTAGTTGCTACCATCATTATCAATATCCCTTGTGTGTTTGACCCTTTGTAAACAACAAGACCGGAGAGATTGACAACCTCTCTGAACTTCGTTGGGAGCAAAGTTAATTGTATTGTGTGCAGGTCCAGGTCAAGGAAGCAACGTTTGTCGTAAACGGTGCCATTGTTTTCTTTTCGCCTACATATCATCTCCGGAGTCCTACTGGTCGAACTCAACCTCGGTATCTTCACCGAGGGAAAATTGCTGCTATCCTACATCTCACCTTCCACTTGGGGTAACCAACGAAGGGCGAGAAGCCATTACCACTTCCACGCCATCATCTGCATTGTATCGTACCTATTACAGTTATTATATGGTGTACCCGTGTTCGCTCCCCTAAGTGATCACGGCCCGCTATCGAATCCTAGTTGATTAACAAAGCGCAGGGCTCACTGTTGAATAACATATATATATTGAATAGGCAACTTAGGACAAAGGAAGGTACATCAAGGGGCGACAATGATAGACTATGCAATTGAATAGGATTGTAACGTAGCAGCAGCAGTATCAATGCCTAGTGCAAGAAATGTACGGAAAAGATAGGTGATATCTGGGGAAGGAAATTGGCACTGCTTTCCTGGAAGCTCGACGGTAGGGGTACGGTCGTTGACGACGTAGTCGTACTCAGCAGCGTTGTAGTCGGCGGCAACAACGGGGTCTACCGGAGATTAAATGGGGGAGAAAAGTAAATAAAAAGCAAACATATGCAAACAGATGCAAGGCATGACAGATGCAATGTTAACGATCTTCTAACGCAGTGCAAAGGGTTATGCTCGGAGCAGGAATTCATCTGGGGATGAAATACCGGCTCCGGGTGATCATCGACAAATGACCCGGAGGGGGAAAGTCTCGTGTTCGTTGTGTTAGAGGAGCGGGGTGGGGGTATGGGTAGTGTATTCTTATTCGTGGTATTTTTCTGATCAATTTTCATGTATAATTTTTTTTTTCATCTGAGTTGTCGTTTAGAAGATATTGATTTTCAAAGTTTTATTCAATTTAAATCAAATTTTGAATTTCTTTTAATATTTAATACAAACATTATCCATAACAGTAATATTGACTGGTCAAACCTGACCAGTGGGTCCCACTGGTCAGCCTCATAGTTAATAAAATAATTTAATTTAATTAAACAGTAGGTGGACCCACATGTCATTAACTCTAGTGCTTAATTATTTCTATTTTGGTTTAACAAAGGAGGGATTTAAATTAGCAGTTAACTTAACACTGGATTATACTAAGGCATAGGGCCCACATGTCATTTTTATTTTAATTAGCAATACAATTAGGGGGGGTGGGGGACACCAGTCAGTGGGACATCTCCACTGGAATGATCCCATACTCTCGTCGGCGACGAGCAACAGGGCAGCAGCGACGGCCTAGCGTCGGCGACCAAATCACGCACGAGACGGTGGAATCAAAATCCTGCGTTGTCGCACATCGGTTGGTGCCAAGGGGAACGGACACGGGTGACCTAATCGGCGGCCACGGCCTCAACCGGCAACGACCGGAGCAGGGCCTCGAGGTGGTGGACCTACGGGACACGGGGGAGGAAGGGAAAGGGTTGGGGAGGTTCGTGAGCTCACCGGGAGCACGAACACGGCGTCGAGGGAGTCGGGGAGGCACTTGCGACAATGAATTTGTCGCCGAAGGCGGCGACCGGGGCGGGGGAAGGAGCTCGATGGCGATTTCTAACAGCGTCCCGACGTCGATTAATAGCACGGGGAGACGTAGTCCTCGCCGGGGCATCGGCTGGACATGTCGGAGCGGTGAGGCGGGGTCGTTGGCTGCAAGCACGGCGGTGGCGCGGCGGTGAGGCGCTCGGGTGAGCTCGGCCAGGATGAGAGGGAAGCACGAGGGGAAGGGGGCAGCAAGGGTTAGGGTTCCGGTGGGGGGTGGCCTCCTTATCCACGCCGGCTAGCTGCCGATGGGCGACACGGTGACGGCGACGGTCGTGGCACCGTGCGATGGATGCCACGCACAGGAGAATGAACAAGGGAGGAAGAAGGTTGGGCGCCGGGGTTGGCTGGGCTTGGCCCAGTGGGGGGGCTTGCCCTGAGCGAGATATAGTCTTTTTGTTTTTCTTTATTTCTTTCTCTTGTTTTCCTTTCAGCTAGTAATTATTTTAATGGCTTGGAGATTTTTGTAAAGCAATAGACTTGTTCCATAATTAGCATTGCACAATGCTAGTGTCAGAACCCTCTGTTAGGTATGTGCTAGGGTTAGCTAGTGCCTTTGCATCATGTCAAAATTTCAAGAAGAAATCTTGGAAATCAAATTCAAAATCAAAATGGGAGAAGGAACACCCCCCAGATGAATTAATTCAAAAGGCCAGATAAAAATCTTTTCCAAAAATTCATGTTAGAGTTTTGAAAAGTCTTATAAATGAGTGTGATCACATATCAAGTGATGTGGGCCCCACCCCATGCTCATAGATTTTTCAAATATTCAAACAGTACCTTGGAATTAAAGAAATCCCCCTATTTGATTTAAAATTCAAATCATTTGAATTTTAAAAATGTTGAAACTTCATAAGTGGTTAGTCTATATTATTATGAGGCCATGTAAAAGTTTTCAGCATTTAATAAAATGGTTTGGTATTTTTATCAGAGCCAAAACAAATTACAGAAAAAGAAAGGAAAGATTAAACAGAGAAAAAAAGGAAAAACTTACCTCCCGCCAGGGGCGAGGCCCACCTCTCCAGCTGGCCCAGCCCACCAGGGGAACTCCCCTGTCGTCTTCCACCCCGCGCTGCCAAGCAGCTCGGTGGCGCGGCGTCGACGCCGTGGACGCCACCTCGACGCCCAGGACCTTCCAGGCCGCCCCAAGCCTCCAAAGTGCGCCACGGAGACGCCCTCGGCTCCCTCTCTCACTTTCCCCCATCGCCGCTTCGTCTCGCGCCTCCTCCTCGCTTTCCCCTTTACCCCCGAGAGCAGCCGCCGTTCGTCGACGCAAGAACCCGTAGCCAACGCCGGAGATAGGAGAGGAGAACCTGTCCATCGTGCGCAGCGTCACCGTTTACCCCGATCTAGAGAAGATGGCATCCTAATCGAGCCCGAGGACGACGCACGCTTCACCGAGAGCTCGCCGGACCCGCAAGCCGCCGTCGTCGATTACTCCGGCCATAGAGCTCCTCCGACCACACCACCGCCTCCACTGCAACCGTGGTGAGCTTCTGCTTCACCCCATCTACTACACGGCCACCCTCTTGTCCCGTACCGTGTTTTTCCATTAAGGCCGGAGCTCCTCGCCGCCGAGATCCATGGAGACGACCCCCTGTTGCGCAATCGAGCCCGCCTCCTTGTCCGACGTCTTCGCAGTGCTCCAAAGCTTCGATTGCAACCATGTCTGCTTCTGTTGGTGCACCGCAGAGACTTCCACCCCGGACCCGTGCCACAGCCGCCGCCCGAGCACGTCGTCGACGAGCTTCCGGCGACTCCCGAGCCTCCCCGTGTGTGCGGGATGAACTGCGCGTGCATGGGCTCCATTTTGGTGGCCTTGGCTTGACAAATGGTGGCCTGTGCCGCCGTCTTGCGCAACGCCGCCGCGTCGGTTGGTCGCCGGCGACTAGCCGCCGGCAAGCCTGACGTGGCCGGGGTGGTTAACCACTAAACCAACCCCCCTGGGTCACTTACAGGTGGGCCCAGCCCCCTCTAATCCTCTCTGTTAGATTAATCTAACAGGGAAATTAGATGAGAGGCTGACAGCCCTGGCCCACTGGTCAGTTTGACCGGGGTCAAAAACCCCTGACGTCATGCTGACGCAGTGCTGGCGCAATAAAGGTTTTTCTATTTTAAAAGAATTCCAGAAATTCCAGAAAATACCCCAAACTTTGGAAATTCATAGAAAATTCATATTAACTCCAAATTGGACAAATAATATATGAAAAATGATCAGGAGAAAATTATCTTTCCAAATATGCAACTTTCAACTCTGTTTGAGTTGAATTTAAAATGTGATCAGTAGCATTTGCTATTTGATTTAAATGGAATTAAATCAAATTTAATTCAAATATTTTGGCAACTTGAACCATGGCAACATGCTACATTTCACTTACACATCAGAGGCATATCATACACATTTGAAGATAATTCAAAATGATCAAACCATATCACATATTACTTGGATAATGTTGAATTCAAATGTGGAGTTTGAATTTGCATTTTAAATGCAATATATTCCACTTAAATGGAATTGCCTCACACATCAAAATTATACTTCAAGCTTTAACATCCCATCATGTGCTTGAGCATTGCATTCATATTGATTGCTACTTCGTGCTTTGTTTGCCGAGTAGAGGTGGAACCGGAGCAAGAGGTCACCCCCTTCGCTGAAGATCCAGAACCCGAACCTCGTCAGCAAGGCAAGCAAAACCCCATTGATCATGTCGATAAAATCCCACTTCCCTCTCATGTCTCGCTTATGCATTGTTTAGGATGATCACCATGCTTCGTTTCTACCGCATAGATGAACCCATGCCTTTGCATGACCTATCATTTTGTCACAGTAGTAAGCAAACCACAATCCTAGCAACTGTAGGAGTTGTTTGATATCATGTGGCCCCTGCAAATGTTACCGCTTATTGCATGCTTAATATGATACCATGTTGTTACTGTGATGTGAGTCGGGATGGTAGTGATCATGTTGATGATGGTAGAAAAGTGTTGGTGAATCGACCCTAATACAAGGTGAACGATGAGAGGCTGTGTAGGAGTACACGGTGGGTTGTCTCGTTGAACACCGCCCTAGTACGAGTTCTTGTGTGGTGATCCAAGATGAAGAGTACAACCACACATTGGGCTCACTGACCACTCTCAACCTATTAACTCATCCCTTTCGATGTCCAGATGTCGCAGTAGTTCGGAGTTCTGGTAGGCTTGTGGCCTGGATGCTAAGTGAGAGAACGGCTCACCCGAGACCGGCTTATGCACCACGCACACATCGCTTGGGTCCACTTCGGTAAACCGGCCGGGTTCACGATGGTGGTAGCCAACCCAAGTAGGCGGCTTTCTTGGACTAGATAGGCAATGAGGTAACAGTTGTGGTGAGCATCCTCGCTGGCACCCCTTGAATGGTGTCGAGATCAAAGGCGGTAAATGATGGTCATGTGTGTGTAGCGGTACACCCTTGCAAGGTTAACAAAACTATTCGAATAGCCGCGTCAGCGGTTATGGACTACTTGGAAAGCTTAGCTTGATTATTAGATAACTTGAACCGGATACTTCTAAAACACACCAAGATAAGTGTGAGTGCTATGGCGTGCTTTCTCGTGGGGAAGTCGAGGAAGGCACCATAGTGGTGTATTGGTTGGAGAAAGTAGTGGACTCGTGTACGCTTCTTACCTCAAAGTCTGGTACTCGTAGTTCAGGATTAGCCAAATCAAAGCTGGCATTTCTGCAAGTGAACCCCACCTCCCTTTACCTTGATACATGTGCATGAGTAGTATAGCTCCTATGTAAGTCTTGCTGAGTACGCCTTTGTACTCACGTTTTCTTAATCTATGTTTTAGATGACGCCACTGACCCCGAAGGTGGTTTCTTCATCGAGCTGGACGACTGAAGTTAAGCTAGTCTAGTCCCAGTCAGCAGACTGGTTCCCTCGTGGAGGGCTTTGTGTTTAAATAAGGCTTCTTAAGCCATTTGTTAAACTTGTCTGTACTCAGACATAATTTGCTTCCGCCTGTGTTGTAATGTTGGATCACATGTATGTGATCTCTGTGTGTACTCTATAAGAGTTATAAATAAAATGTACACTTTGTAGAGAATTGCAATGGTACCTACTGTTCATACAAGGCATGGGTGTTGCGTGTATGTTTATAACATGCATGTCTTTGTATGGGTTTTCGAGACCTTAGTTGTGTTCTGGCTGGCGGTCTTTCATACACCAAGTGGCCCTTAGATGTGCGCAGCTTGGGGCATCGCGATGCGATTGCTCGAGACTCCGTCTCGTGCACACTTTGTGGTATGATCAAGCCCGCCCTAGACCCCGACTAAGTGATCGGGCTGGAGTAAGTCTATGTAAGAGTTTTGAGATAGTCGGTAGTATGGTTGAGGCGACTTGTCTTTGAATATGGGAGTTCACCACCCATATCATTTGACTTGTGTGCGGACGATGAGGACCCATCTCAGTTGATCATCCGGCCTGGATGGGATGCCCCTCACGTACGATGCTTTCCGAGAATGTTCAGTGCTTGGCCTTGTCTGCTTAGACAAGTGGGTGCGGTTCTCGGCTCTCCATATGACTATGTCTTAACTGGACTTGCATACGCTAACCCCGGGTCCCGACAGACTTGGTATCAGAGCAGGACTGACTATAGGACTAGTATCCTTGGCCGAAGTTGAGTCTAGCTTGCTATAGTTATATAGTTACTCTGGGTATATAAGGGAACAACGTAAGGCTTCTTTTTTTTCTCCTTACCCCCTTCGTTCTAAGTTCTGGGTCACCCTTATCTTATTCTACGGGAAGATAGGACTAGGCTCTCCTCTGTCTGATTAGAACATCTCGTTGATTGCTTCCTTATAGCCGTAGGAAAGTTGTGTCAGGTTTTCCTAGCATTGTTATAATGCTGATTTCTTACATCGTATTATGTAAGTGTTGTTTTCATGATTGAAAGAAATTGTCATTTCTTACAATTACAGTTGTTATGCTGTCCGAGTCATTCCAGGTTTATCTCATAATCTGATGCATTTGCAAACTCCTTTCTGTTTCAGATGGCAGATCTTCCCCCTCGGCAGATTGTTCGTTTGACCAGGTGCCTCGGTGTGCGTGGCCATCCCGCCACGTTGATCGAGATGATGTCCTATGTGGGATATCGATGGTACCCTGAGTATACCGTCGAGGAGCAGTTCCACGACTTCAACCAAACGCAGTTCCACTGCATTGTCCGGATCTACCCGCATCACGTTGGAGTCACCCAGCCTATCCACTTTGGACATGGCATTGGCATCACCGAGAACATGGCTGTGCAGGATGCTGCATATTCATGTATTACACTGCTGAGAGAGGAGCACACCATGCTGAGAGAGACCTCATTCCGCTATATCCCTGCTGCACTTCCAGGAGAAGAGGGATATTACATCGGACTCTACTCAGATCACTCTGCAGAGGATCCAGCACTTCAGGTGACTGCTAGGTTTGCTAGTGACAGAGATCGTGATGCACGCGCTCTCCGTTTTGAGCTCCACGCTACTCGTGTTCGTCTGTACCGAGCACTGACGCTCTTGGCACCCTTTGTGAGCGTGGGATCAGTGGAGTACGATGCGATCTATCCAGTGAGGACAAAGATGCCTTCTCGAGTTGCTTGGCCCGAGATTGGAGGAATTTTTCCACCCCGTGGTCCTTTGCTTCCACCCTACACTGGACCTAGGCCCCATCCTTGCCCAAATGGATATCAGGGTCCACAAGCCTCCGTGTTTTCCGATGGTCACCTCCAGCTACCGGGATACGCGGGTAACTTTTATGAGGATTACTATGGAGATGGAGATGAGTGAGACCGCATGTGGTCTTACTTAGTGAGGATGTAGTAGTATCTTAGTGTATTGTAAGCAAGGTGTCTAAGTTCCAGAGGCTTAGATAAATAATGTATAGGAAGTCAGAGTGCCTCTGAAGGATGTATCATCTTCATCACGTTTGTATTAGCTTAGTGCTTGTACTAAAACGATGTATGGTTTGTATGACAGCTTGTGAATATATGGCTTGTATGCTTTATCACCATGTTGTCAAGATGATTACTTCCTTTTCTCTGTAATCCTTCCAGTACTTCAATACCTTGATTAGACTCTTCAAATCAACTCTGTTTGACTTTGGCTTTTCTCCTTCAGGATGTCTCAAGGTACACGTGGCCAGATTGGTCGTAACCAAGGTTGTGGGGACGACCAGGAGGAAGGCAACCTTCCACCCCCACCCACGATGGCCCAAGTTCTAATGGAGGTCGAGAGGAACCGCCGTGACTCTCATCACCTGCTGGAAGTCATCGCACGCAACACCACTCAGCAGCGCAATGAGCTGGTGTCTCTGAACGACTTCATCCGGCTTCATCCCCCGGTTTTCAGTTACTCCACCGAGCCCCTTGACGCCGATGACTGGCTCCGCAGCATCGAGAGGAAGCTCCAAGCAGGCCATGTTGCAGATGGCGACAAGGTCAATTATGCCACCTATCACCTTGAAGGTGCAGCAAGCTCTTGGTGGGAGAATTTTCTGAATATGCGCCCCGTTGGACCACCTGCATCTTGGGAGGAGTTCTGCACGTCTTTCCGCGAGCACCACATTCCCAAGGGTCTCATGGACCGCAAGCGTGAGGAGTTCTGTAACCTCACTCAAGGCAGGAGAACAGTTGACGAGTTCAGTCGTGAGTTCAACCGACTTGCTCGTTATGCAATTGAAGAAGTCTCCACCGACTCCAAGAAACAAGAGAGGTTCCGTCGTGGCCTCAACAGTGGACTCCGTCGCGAGCTCAACCTTCATGACTTTGCCACTTTCCAGGTCCTTGTCAACAAGGCCATCAAAGCAGAGGACATGAACACCCCCAATGATTTCCGCAAACATCCTAGAGATGACGGATCATCCAGTTCTGGCTCCCAGAAGCGCAAGATCTGGATCCCAAATAGCATGTTCCGCCAGAACAACCCCCCGAGGCCATCCTATGTGGCGCCTCGTCCACCCACCCAGTTCCACCCAGCTCCACCAAACAACCCAGCTCCACGCACTGTTTTCGGAGCTTGCTACAAGTGTGGTCAGGCAGGCCACTACTCTCGCGAGTGCCCCAGAACCAACTCCAACACCAGAACGTTCCACCCCGTGCCGGAGGCAACAACAACAACAACAATGGCCGTGGCAAGCCACCCCAGAAGGTCTACACCGCCAAACCCGCTCCTCCCGCCACTCGTGGACGTCTGAACCAAGTTGCCGCTGAAGAGACTGACGACACCACTGACGTCATTCTTGGTACGCTCCCAGTCAATTTTGTTCCTACTTCCGTTCTTTTCGACCCAGGAGCATCTCATTCATTCATGTCGGAAAGTTATGCATTCGTCATGAGTTACCCTTTGTTGAATTGTCCACCCCGATGGTTATTCAAACTCCAGGGTCAAGATGGCAAACTAATAGAGTGAGCCATGATAATAAAATTGCAATTGAGGGTTTAGTATTCCTTGCTTCACTCATAGCCCTCAAGTCTTCAGACATTGATGTCATCCTTGGCATGGATTGGCTATCAAGACAAAATGCCTATCTGGATTGCAAAGGCAAATCCGTGAAACTCACCCACCCTTCAGGCAAAACCGTCAGCTATACCTCACCCAGAACAAGAACCCAAGTGCATTCTTTGAATGTACTCCCCCTTCCCGAACTTGAAGATATTCCGGTGGTTCGTGACTTCCCGGATGTCTTTCCTGAAGAGCTGCCGGGCATGCCACCCGACAGATGTGTAGA
The DNA here is from genome assembly GCA_950022295.1 of Bromus sterilis. Classification (NCBI taxonomy): domain Eukaryota; kingdom Viridiplantae; phylum Streptophyta; class Magnoliopsida; order Poales; family Poaceae; genus Bromus; species Bromus sterilis. The sequence goes on along the minus strand of OX465595.1, from coordinate 234,377,404 downwards.
ATTTATAGTGGATCTTGTTCCAGGAACCGCACCAATTTCCAAACGCCCATATAAAATGGCCCCACATGAGTTAGCTGAGCTAAAAACCCAACTTGATGCTTCGTTGGCAAAAGGCTTCATCCGCCCTAGCTCATCGCCATGGGGTTGCCCCGTTCTGTTCGTAAAGAAGAAAGATGGAACAGAAAGGATGTGCGTAGACTATCGCCCGCTAAATTTAGCGACGATAAAGAACAAATACCCACTGCCCAGGATCAATGATCTTTATGATCAACTTGCAGGATCCGCTGTCTTTTCCAAGATGGATTTGAGATTAGGTTATCATCAGATCAGAATCCGAAACGAGGACATTCCCAAAACGGCTTTTACTACTCGTTATGGTCTTTACGAGTACACCGTCATGTCCTTTGGTTTAACCAATGCCCCCGCCACATTCTCACGCTTGATGAATTCGATCTTCATGGAGTACCTAGATAAATTTGTTGTGGTTTATCTCGATGACATTCTCATCTACTCGAAGAACGAAGGAGATCATGCCGAACACTTAAGGCTGGTATTGATGAAACTTAGAGAGCATCGCCTGTACGCTAAATTCTCCAAGTGTGAATTCTGGCTACCAGAAGTGACCTACTTAGGCCACGTAATTTCTGCAAAAGGCATTGCTGTGAATCCCGAGAGAGTTCAGGCCGTCCTTGACTGGACTCCACCTGAATCGGTTAAGCAAGTTAGAAGTTTTCTTGGCCTAGCCAGCTATTGCCGTCGCTTCGTCGAGAACTTTTCTAAAGTTGCAAAGCCTCTAACTGAACTCCTCAAGAAAGATAAGAAATTCTTATGGACTTCCAAGTGCGAGGAAAGCTTTCAAGAGCTAAAAAGAAGATTGACTTCCGCACCCGTACTTGCACCTCCAGACACCAAAAAGGATTTCGAGATCTATTGTGACGCATCACGGCAAGGGTTAGGATGCATACTTCTGCAAGATCGACATGTGGTAGCTTATGCTTCATGCCAGTTGCGGCCACATGAAGAGAACTATCCTACCCATGACCTTGAACTCGCTGTCGTAGTTCATGCTCTAACAACTTGGCGACATTACCTCCTTGGTAATCGTTGTGAGATTTATTCCGACCACCAAAGCCTCAAATACATTTTCACCCAACCAGATCTTAATCTCAGGCAAAGACGCTGGATTGAGTTGATAAAAGATTACGACGTAGGAATTTCTTACACCCCAGGCAAGGCCAATGTCATGGCTGATGCACTAAGTCGAAAGTCGTACTGTAACAACCTCATGTTACAGCAGTATCAACCACTTCTTCATGAGGACTTTCGCAAGCTCAACCTTGAAATTGTTCCTCATGGCTATCTTTCTACCTTGGTGGCGAAACCAACTCTTGAGGATCAAATTATAGTTGCCCAAAGGCGTGCACGAGGTGTTCGCCGGATCAAGGAGAACATTGCTAGCGGAGTTGCTAAATGTTTCTCCACAGATGGCAAAGGAACGGTATTCTTTGAAAATCGTTTAGTAGTACCTAAGAATAGGGAACTAAGGCAACTCATCCTCAAAGAAGCCCATGACACACCCCTCTCAATTCATCCCGGTAGCACAAAAATCTACCGAGATCTACGCCAGAGATTTTGGTGGACTAGGATGAAGAGAGACATTGCTCAATTTGTTGCCGAATGTGATGTTTGTCGTCGCATTAAGGCAGAACATCAAAGACCTGCTGGTACACTTCAACCTTTGTCTATTCCCGAGTGGAAATGGGACAAAGTCGTTATGGACTTCATCACCGGCTTTCCAAAAACCCAGAAAGGAAACAATGCCATCTTCGTTGTCATAGACAGGCTTTCCAAAGTTGCTCACTTCCTTCCGGTTCGCGAGTCTATAACTGCTAGCCAGTTAGCAGACTTGTACATCTCCAGAATTGTATCCCTTCATGGTGTTCCTTTGGAAATCAATTCTGATCGCGGTAGCCTTTTCACCTCTAGATTTTGGGGAAGCTTCCAACGTGCTATGGGAACTCATCTCTCCTTTAGTACAGCTTTCCATCCTCAGTCTAGCGGTCAAGTCGAAAGGGTTAACCAAATTCTTGAAGACATGCTCAGAGCTTGTGTTATCTCATTCGGGAAGAATTGGGAGAATTCTCTTCCATTTGCCGAATTTGCTTATAACAATAGTTTTCAATCTAGTCTGAACATGGCTCCTTTTGAACTCCTTTATGGACGACGATGTCGAACACCACTAAACTGGTCTGAAACCGGTGAAAGACAATTTTTTGGACCGGATATGATCAAGGAAGCAGAAGAGCAAGTTCGTATCGTTCGTGAACAATTGAAAGCAGCCCAGTCTCGTCAGAAAAGCTACTATGATCGTCATCATAGGCAAGAGAGCTACCATCTGGATGAGAAGGCTTACCTCCGGGTTACTCCTCTGAAGGGAACCCAACGTTTCGGTATCAAAGGCAAATTGGCCCCACGTTGTTACATCGGACCTTTCCGCATTATTGCTAAACGTGGAGAAGTTGCCTACCAACTTGAACTACCCCCGCACCTCTCCCGAGTACATGATGTATTCCATGTGTCCCAACTCAAGCGTTGCTTCAAGGACCCCATCCGCGAAGTCGACCATGAAACGCTTGATCTCCAAGATGACCTTTCTTATCGAGAATACCCCGTTCGTGTTCTTGATTCCGCAGAGCATGTCACTCGTCGTCAGAAGATTAGGTTTCTGAAAGTGCAATGGTCACACCACTCTGAAAGAGAAGCCACGTGGGAGAGAGAAGACCGCCTCAGTGCCGAGTACCCACCTTCCTCCCGCAGATTTCTGAATCTCGGGACGAGATTCTTTTGAGTGGGGGCGAGTTGTCAGAACCCTCTGTTAGGTATGTGCTAGGGTTAGCTAGTGCCTTTGCATCATGTCAAAATTTCAAGAAGAAATCTTGGAAATCAAATTCAAAATCAAAATGGGAGAAGGAACACCCCCCAGATGAATTAATTCAAAAGGCCAGATAAAAATCTTTTCCAAAAATTCATGTTAGAGTTTTTAAAAGTCTTATAAATGAGTGTGATCACATATCAAGTGATGTGGGCCCCACCCCATGCTCATAGATTTTTCAAATATTCAAACAGTACCTTGGAATTAAAGAAATCCCCCTATTTGATTTAAAATTCAAATCATTTGAATTTTAAAAATGTTGAAACTTCATAAGTGGTTAGTCTATATTATTATGAGGCCATGTAAAAGTTTTCAGCATTTAATAAAATGGTTTGGTATTTTTATCAGAGCCAAAACAAATTACAGAAAAAGAAAGGAAAGATTAAACAGAGAAAAAAAGGAAAAACTTACCTCCCGCCAGGGGCGAGGCCCACCTCTCCAGCCGGCCCAGCCCACCAGGGGAACTCCCCTGTCGTCTTCCACCCCGCGCTGCCAAGCAGCTCGCTGGCGCGGCGTCGACGCCGTGGACGCCACCTCGACGCCCAGGACCTTCCAGGCCGCCCCAAGCCTCCAAAGTGCGCCACGGAGACGCCCTCGGCTCCCTCTCTCACTTTCCCCCATCGCCGCTTCGTCTCGCACCTCCTCCTCGCTTTCCCCTTTTCCCCCGAGAGCAGCCGCCGTTCGTCGACGCAAGAACCCGTAGCCAACGCCGGAGATAGGCGAGGAGAACCTGTCCATCGTGCGCAGCGTCGCCGTTTACCCCGATCTGGAGAAGATGGCGTCCTAATCGAGCCCGAGGACGACGCACGCTTCACCGAGAGCTCGCCGGACCCGCAAGCCGCCGTCGTCGATTACTCCGGCCACAGAGCTCCTCCGACCACACCGCCGCCTCCACTGCAACCGTGGTGAGCTTCTGCTTCACCCCATCTACTACACGGCCACCCTCTTGTCCCGTACCGTGTTTTGCCATTAAGGCCGGAGCTCCTCGCCGCCGAGATCCATGGAGACGACCCCCTGTTGCGCAATCGAGCCCGCCTCCTTGTCTGACGTCTTCGCAGTGCTCCAAAGCTTCGATTGCGACCATGTCTGCTTCTGTTGGTGCACCGCAGCGACTTCCACCCCGGACCCGTGCCACAGCCGCCGCCCGAGCACGTCGTCGACGAGCTTCCGGCGACTCCCGAGCCTCCCCGTGTGTGCGGGATGAACTGCGCGTGCATGGGCTCCATTTTGGTGGCCTTGGCTTGCCAAATGGTGGCCTGTGCCGCCGTCTTGCGCAACGCCGCCGCGTCGGTTGGTCGCCGGCGACTAGCCGCCGGCAAGCCTGACGTGGCCGGGGTGGTTAGACACTAAACCAACCCCCCTGGGTCACTTACAGGTGGGCCCAGCCACCTCTAATCCTCTTTGTTAGATTAATCTAACAGGGAAATTAGATGAGAGGCTGACAGCCCTGGCCCACTGGTCAGTTTGACCGGGGTCAAAAACCCCTGATGTCATGCTGACGCAGTGCTGGCGCAATAAAGGTTTTTCTATTTTAAAAGAATTCCAGAAATTCCAGAAAATACCCCAAACTTTGGAAATTCATAGAAAATTCATATTAACTCCAAATTGGACAAATAATATATGAAAAATGATCAGGAGAAAATTATCTTTCCAAATATGCAACTTTCAACTCTGTTTGAGTTGAATTTAAAATGTGATCAGTAGCATTTGCTATTTGATTTAAATGGAATTAAATCAAATTTAATTCAAATATTTTGGCAACTTGAACCATGGCAACATGCTACATTTCACTTACACATCAGAGGCATATCATACACATTTGAAGATAATTCAAAATGATCAAACCATATCACATATTACTTGGATAATGTGGAATTCAAATGTGGAGTTTGAATTTGCATTTTAAATGCAATATATTCCACTTAAATGGAATTGCCTCACACATCAAAATTATACTTTAAGCTTTAACATCCCATCATGTGCTTGAGCATTGCATTCATATTGATTGCTACTTCGTGCTTTGTTTGCCGAGTAGAGGTGGAACCGGAGCAAGAGGTCACCCCCTTCGCTGAAGATCCAGAACCCGAACCTCGTCAACAAGGCAAGCAAAATCCCATTGATCATGTCGATAAAATCCCACTTCCATCTCATGTCTCGCTTATGCATTGTTTAGGATGATCACCATGCTTCATTTCTACCGCATAGATGAACCCATGCCTTTGCATGACCTATCATTTTGTCACAGTAGTAAGCAAACCACAATCCTAGCAACTGTAGGAGTTGTTTGATATCATGTGGCCCCTGCAAATGTTACCGCTTATTGCATGCTTAATATGATACCATGTTGTTACTGTGATGTGAGTCGGGATGGTAGTGATCATGTTGATGATGGTAGAAAAGTGTTGGTGAATCGACCCTAATACAAGGTGAACGATGAGAGGCTGTGTAGGAGTACACGGTGGGTTGTCTCGTTGAACACCGCCCTAGTACGAGTTCTTGTGTGGTGATCCAAGATGAAGAGTACAACCACACATTGGGCTCACTGACCCCTCTCAACCTATTAACTCATCCCTTTCGATGTCCAGATGTCGCAGTAGTTCGGAGTTCTGGTAGGCTTGTGGCCTGGATGCTAAGTGAGAGAACGGCTCACCCGAGACCGGCTTATGCACCATGCACACATCGCTTGGGTCCACTTCGGTAAACCGGCCGGGTTCACGATGGTGGTAGCCAACCCAAGTAGGCGGCTTTCTTGGACTAGATAGGCTATGAGGTAACAGTTGTGGTGAGCATCCTCGCTGGCACCCCTTGAATGGTGTCGAGATCAAAGGCGGTAAATGATGGTCATGTGTGTGTAGCGGTACACCCTTGCAAGGTTAACAAAACTATTCGAATAGCCGCGTCAGCGGTTATGGACTACTTGGAAAGCTTAGCTTGATTATTAGATAACTTGAACCGAATACTTCTAAAACACACCAAGATAAGTGAGAGTGCTATGGCGTGCTTTCTTGTGGGGAAGTGGAGGAAGGCACCATAGTGGTGTATTGGTTGGAGAAAGTAGTGGACTCGTGTACGCTTCTTACCTCAAAGTCTGGTACTCGTAGTTCAGGATTATCCAAATCAAAGCTGGCATTTCTGCAAGTGAACCCCACCTCCCTTTACCTTGATACATGTGCATGAGTAGTATAGCTCCTATGTAAGTCTTGCTGAGTACGCCTTTGTACTCACGTTTGCTTAATCTATGTTTTAGATGACGCTACTGACCCCGAAGGTGGTTTCTTCATCGAGCTGGACGACTGAAGTTAAGCTAGTCTAGTCCCAGTCAGCAGACTGGTTCCCTCGTGGAGGGCTTTGTGTTTAAATAAGGCTTCTTAAGCCATTTGTTAAACTTGTCTGTACTCAGACATAATTTTCTTCCGCCTGTGTTGTAATGTTGGATCACATGTATGTGATCTCTGTGTGTACTCTATAAGAGTTATAAATAAAATGTACACTTTGTAGAGAATTGCAATGGTACCTACTGTTCATACAAGGCATGGGTGTTGCGTGTATGTTTATAACATGCATGTCTTTGTATGGGTTTTCGAGACCTTAGTTGTGTTCTGGCTGGCGGTCTTTCATACACCAAGTGGCCCTTAGATGTGCGCAGCTTGGGGCATCGCGATGCGATTGCTCGAGACTCCGTCTCGTGCACACTTTGTGGTATGATCGAGCCTGCCCTAGACCCCGACTAAGTGATCGGGCTGGAGTAAGTCTATGTAAGAGTTTTGAGATAGTCGGTAGTATGGTTGAGGCGACTTGTCTTTGAATATGGGAGTTCACCACCCATATCATTTGACTTGTGTGCGGACGATGAGGACCCATCTCAGTTGATCATCCGGCCTGGATGGGATGCCCCTCACGTACGATGCTTTCCGAGAATGTTCAGTGCTTGGCCTTGTCTGCTTAGACAAGTGGGTGCGGTTCTCGGCTCTCCATATGACTATGTCTTAACTGGACTTGCATACGCTAACCCCGGGTCCCGACAGCTAGAGTGCCACAAAAAGATTGGGACTTTCATAAAATCTTTTAATAATTCATTTTAATATGCAATTGGCAAATGATGTTGTTCTAGCACTGGTATGATTTGTTTGCAATAAATGCTCATTGCAGGTTTATCATGGTCCACTTGGTTTTAGGGACTTTACAAAAGTGGTTGCACAATTTTTGGACAAGTTTCATTTGTCACGTGATTTTTAATATTCACCAAAAGGCATTTTGAGTTTGTTTGGATTTAAAGATGAACAAGGCGTGATTAGCAACAGTAATCATCAACAATCAAAGTGATTACTGTTACAGACACTGAGGTTGTTACAAATCTCCCCCATTACAGGAATTCTCGTCCCAAGAATTTAGGTGCTAGCGGGAAAAAGATCGGGGTATTCTTCACGAAGGCGATCTTCGCGCTCCCAAGTGGCCTCATCCTCAGAATGATTCGATCCTCAAAATTATCGGGGGCGGCACTCTAGTGGGGGCTCGAGCGACGAGGAAGGCGGGAACGGGGCCGCGGTGGCTGGATCTACCCGGTGGAGGTCGTTAGCGACATCGAGCGGTGAGGTGCGGCGGTGCAGCGTGCTTCAGGCGGTTGTCCATGGCGCGGCGGCAGGCTCGGGTTCCTGGGGGAGAGGGAGGAGATGAGAGAGAGAATGGGAGGGAGAGGAGGAGCGGGAGGAGACCTGCGAGGCGCGGCTGGTGGCGACGGCTGCTCGCCGGAGTAGAGGGCGCGGCGGCGAGGCACGAAATCCGACGCGGCGGCGCGGGAGATGGGTCCGGCGGGCTTCCAGGGCTCTGTGGGGCCCAACCCCGTGGAGAGGAGGCTGGCTGGGTGACGTGGCACTCATCTGGCCGTCAGATCTCAGATCTAACGGCTGAGATCTCATGGTGGCTAGGGCTTCGGGGTAGGAGGGGTTTTTGAGGGAAGATCTGGATTTGGGAGAGGGGGTGGCTGCAAAAATGTCCTAGGGGAAACCCTAGAAGGGCTAGGAGAGATTGGTGGTCTACTTATAGGGCTGGTTGGCTGGCAGGTTTACGCAAACGCCCCCCGTTTCTCTCGTGCATCCGATGTTTACATTTCTGACCGTCGGGAGTCCATACGACCTCCGATTCGGGTAAAACTTCGAACCACACGCTCCGCGCGGCGAACCGGACAATTCTACCTCACTTCGATAACATTCCGAGAAGATTTTACGGAGCCCAATAAAATAGTCCATTTATTAAATAAATGGGGTTTTCATTTCGATGGAGATGGCTGGTCTTGTGCCGAAAGTTGTGATGGTGCTCGGGTGAAACCCGGTGTCGCAAAAGGTCGTGTGCCATGGTGGAAATGGTCCGGGCTCACAATCGATACGAGAAGGAGGGGGGATATTCACCAATCAATAAATCGGCGAAGCAAATACTGCAAACAATTATAGCAATCAACAAAATAAAGCAACAAACAATTTTTTTAATTAGGGTGGAATTTCTGGGCTGTTACACTATGCACGCGTGATTACCCTGGCCCGGTAAACGACGATAGTCTTGAGAGCCAGTTTGGTTATATGAGCTCAGTCCCCGTTTGGGACAATGTTGTTTGCCACGCGGTGGCAGGTGTCTAGAGGACACAGGGCTACCCACAACTTGACTTGCGAAGTATGTTGGGTGATACGGTAAGGGAGGCACGCAGTAGAACGGTCTCGTTGGAGAAGTCCTAGTCCACTCCTATGGTACAAATTCTGAGGTTCCCGTTGGAGAAGTCCTATTCCACTCCTGATCCGAGGGAGAGGGGAAGGGGGAAAGAAAATAGTTGACGATCTTCAACACCACCAACAAGGGACTCTGCTCCATGTCGAATGGCAAACCTCCGTCGAGAAACTTTCCGCAGGGAGACGACATGTCGAAAGACGAAGCCGTTAGGAGATCAAGTGAAAGAACGACAACTCAAAGTGACGGTCAAGGGAAGCATTCTCACTCAGATCGTGAGGATACTTGGAAAGGGGAATGCAGTCAACGGATGACCAAGATGTAAACCCGAGTCGGAAGAACTAAAGGTGCTACAGGATTTCCCAAACCTGAGATCGGAATCGAGACAATACGCTGCAAGCAAGGCATTGTAAATATTCTGAAACTCCACTTACTCGAGATCCTAAAGTTTGAAAGGGGATAAGGCGAGATTAAAACACTTACGACACTTGTCCTGGCCAGAGCAAGGGTAAGGAGTAAAAAGATTCCTACTCTCCGATAACTAACTTAGTAACTACAAAATAGTTTTTGTCAAGACTCGACTTCGGCCAGAAAGGGGATCCTACGGTCGGTAAGGCTCTGATACCAAGTTGTAAGGCCTGATATGTGGTACTGTTCCAGATCTAGATGTTTCCATCCAGATCCGGGGACGAAGCACACATCGGTCCCACCGCGACATATGACAATGCCATATGCCCAGGATTTCCAACGTGATATCACAACATTACAGCTACATGTATACAACATCTCATACAATCGGCATCCAACTGCCTTAAATACATTACATCAGCAGAAGATGCAAGTCTGAGTACAGACTACAATCAAGTGCCTAATGGAAAAGAGAAAAATACATCGCTCCATAACCACACGGGTCCAGGCCCTCCGCCGGGATCGGCCTAACTAGTCGTCGTCGAGTCTCCACGTGAAACTTCGATCACCATACCTGTTGTCGATCAAGAACCCTGAAAAGAGTTTGGGGGTAGTATCATGAGTACAAAAGTACTCAGCATCCAACTGTAGTGGTCATCTGACCCAGCAAGGACTTCATCACTCGTCATTCTAGGATAACTAGTAGTTCACGGTAAGGATGGGGTAAGTGGTGAGGTTGTTGCCGCACTATCATTTATGAAGTGGCTAACGATCTAGAGAGTAAGATAAGAAGCCAAGCATTCGATGAGGAATTGCCTCCAACAAGTCTTTCTATCAGCTACTTACGCAAACATAACACCTATCCTATCCTTGTTCTCCCCTTCGCATCCCGACGAAGAAGAAGCAGTCAAGGCACACACACGTTGATCAAGTTATTAAGATTATCTCAGTTGTTGTTGTTGTCTATGAACAAGGAGTAGGTCTCAAGTCGTCCATAACCGTGGACACGGCTTCTCGAAAAGATTTAACCCTGCAGGGGTGTACCAACTGCCCATTACAAGGCTCTGCACGCACGCCCATATCTTTCAGTTGCTACCCATCATAGGCAACCATTTTATGATTCAGTTCCGAGAGATCTGAAACGGCAGGTCCCTCTAGCTAACAATGAACAAATCCGGTTGGCCCCCGGTGAGTCGACATCCAGCTCAGGAGACGGTCGCGCTCTCGATCTGGTCTCTACCGTATGCCTCGGGTTTGGATTGCCGGTAAATTCTCACATGAGGCCGGGTCCTCAGACGGACTGGTTGGACCAACAGGGAAACCATGTCTCCGTTGGCCCTGGTTGGTTTAAAGGATGTCTGCTAGGAGCGACCTGACAGACATATATGCATGGTTTGCAAATGGTAAATCATCTTGGGCCACCTCTAGAAATGTTTGAAGCTAGGTAGGTAAGAAAAGGGGACCCCATAGTATCCCACACGCGGTTAGGCACGCTCGTCAAGAGACACAATACCCAGAACTCGGGTCCTAGGTGACTCGAATGGAACAAAGCGTCGGGGCGGGATAGCCTAGACCTTTCATCCTTCGTCGAGTATAGTCAATATTATAATAATCATATCATCCACAACAATATAATAATGTGATAGCCCAAACCAAGGAGTAACAGGGTAACATCGTAGCATCCTAAGCATGCATACTAAGCAGAGGCTGAGCAACGACCAATAGTAACATAGCAGTACATGATTTGCTGGGAGGGGACATGGCTGTATCGGTTTAAGAGAGGTTGTAAACATGTGGTAGGATCAAACATCGAACCTAACCTAGACTAGCATGCCAACCGCTGGCTATAATAGAATGGATCATAAGTAATATATAGTCCTTGCCTGTTGATAAGTCGGGTTCCGAAGGTGTAGGCGATTGCGAGCTAGCACCGTCTCCGAGAGTAACCTCAGGAGCACACAGGAAGGAAACACTGGAAAGCAATCGACGAGCAAGCATCTATTACTACGAAGCAATCGCGAGCAATCAACAACAAGAAAGCAACACGAGACAACACACTACGGTATCGCATCTATCGTCAAGAGCGGTTACTAACAGGTTAAGTGGAGTACTCGTCACACACGACGATACCGCACGTTTACAAGGGTTCAAGTTGTTTAGCTACACAAGATGAGAAAAGGTTGTTAACATGGCATCTCACCCAAGCATGGCATATCACACAATCATGGCAAGAGGTGAAGCATAAATAAACTATCTAATCTAGTCACTTTAAGTGGGGGGTAAAACCTATACATAGCAACTATTACAGACCCCCCCTATAATTATTGCATTTGGTGCTGTTCTGCCCTAAACCAAATTTTATATTTGTTATTAGTAAGCAAGAGCAGCATAAACACAATCTACATGCAATTCTATTCAAGTTACATATAAAGAACATTTTAATCGGAGCAACGTTAAAAAGTTATGGCAATTACAGTTTACAGTGGCAAGGTTGTAATTAGCAGTAAAACAACATGTAAACAAAGTCAAACATGGCAAAAGAGCACATTTTATTAATCTACACAAAATTCTAAGAAAGTTTCATGTTTAAAGCGTCGCGATCCGAGCTACCGTTTAAAAGATATCCGCAACGGAAAAAAAATAACACAATCTACCAATTAATCTATCCGCAGAAAAACTAAACCGGGCACTGGGACGAAACAGAGGCAATTGGGCCCAACAGTAAATAAATAAATAAAAAGAGGGAAAGGCGATGGGCATGCTCACCATGGGCCTTTGGCCCAGCTGGCGGAGGTGGGCGACGGATAGCAACCGCTCGCACGGGGCGGAGGTTAGCGCTGCTAGGGCTCGTGGCTGGGCTGGGGATTCGCGGTTGGGCCTGCAGCGGCCCACGAAAGCCCTTTATTTCCAGATCCAATGGCTGAGATGGCTCAGGGCTAGGGTTTTCGGTGGGAGAGGGGTGTGGAGCAGATTTTGGAGGAAACCAGGGGGGTGGCTGCAATTTTCCAGAGAGGCAAACCCTAATGCTATGGGGGAACATGAGAGGTCCTTATATAGGCTAGCTGGTCTGGCGGATGACGAAAATACCCCTAATTTTATACCCGCTCCTACGTTACGCGTTTCTGACCGCCGAGGCTACGTACGGACTCTGATTCGGACGAAATCTCGAACCACGCGCTCAGCGCGTCGAGCCAGTCAGTCGTACCTCACTTCGATACCATTCCAAGAACACTTTCCTTCGTGCTAGAAAAATATCCCGTTTACTTATTAAACGGGTTTTTCGTTCCATTGGCGAGGGCTGGTCTTCTGCCGGTTGCGACGGTGCTCGGGTGAAACCCGGTGTCGCAAAGGTCGAGTGTCAGGGTGGCAAGGGTCGGTCTCCGTCTGGTACGAGATAAGAGGGGGAATAATCACCAATCGATAAATCGGGGACGCAGCCACCGCAAACAAATCATACAATCAACCAATTCACGCGGAAAATAAAATTTTAATTTTAGCGAAAATCTGGGTTGTTACATAGCGTGTCATGCCAGATTTGCAGGCAATGTCGTGATTTCGTAGGATGACGTTCCCAGTGTATGCGAGCTAGGAGGTGTCCCACAAGCGTCCCTGTGGAGTGGAGTCCATCACCATCACCGTTGTTCCACTGCTAAGATTTATTCCGCTGATATAGAGTCATTCCACTGCTTGAGGTGGTTCCGTTGCTAGCATTTGGAGAAAGTTTGTTCTCCGCCGCGCTCCGCTAGCATTGTAATAGACCCCTTGTACCCATTTCATTGGTAATAGAAAGTTGGTCAGTTCTATATCAAGCAGTGCCGTGTTCCAGAAGACTTGATCTCTGGGCTGGAGCACGGGGCGTTCCGGTACTATGCGTCGGGGTGCCACAATATGAGATTATGTTCAGATCATGATGAGTTATATATTTGGTTTACCTTTTATATTTTGTTCTTGAGTAATTCTTGCATGTTCTTCGTTACTTTTTATTGCTTTGGCCAAGTAGTAGATAGGGACTCCAAGAGGGAGCGTTTATGCATGATTGTGGGTTCATGCCCCCCGATGTCTATCTTGAGTGACAGAAACATGAGACTAGGGGATGTGCTGTTGCCACCAGGGAGAAAACAACGGTGCTTGTAACCACTGTTGCAAGGATTATTTACCTTACGCATAGATTGTTAATGCAGTTCTCTGTTGCTTTGAGTTTACACTTTGGGAGGGGCTTGCAACTTAATACCAGCGAGATGTTCTGGATAAATATCTCAAGGTGGATGATTAGTGAGTAGATGCGGATGGATTTCGGTCTACTTGTCTTGGCGTACTGCCCATACTTTTGAGCCTCTAACTTTCTAGTAGCATAATTATAATTGTGGTGCGTTTATAATTCTGTCAATTGCCCAGCTGTAATTTGTTCACCCAGCTTAGCTATTTTATCGTCTTTTGGGAGAGGGACATCACTAGTGAACATCATGGGACCCCGGTCCATATTTCCACCATTGTTTACACCTCCACTCTATTTATCGTTTTTACTTTCCGTTGCAATTATCACTATCATTATCCCCTTGCGTTTAATCCTTTGTAAACAACAAGGCCGGAGAGATTGACAACCTCTTTGTACTCGTTGGGAGCAAAGTTATCTGTTGTGTGTGCAGGTCCAGGTAAAGCAAGTGATTATCATCAAACGATGCCTCACTTGTCGAACCACCTACTTGTCGACCTTGGAGTCCTCCTAGATTCGAGAAACCTTACATCCACCGCGTAAGGGAAATTGTTGCTAGCTACATCTCAACCTTCCACTTGGGGTAGACAACGAGAGCACTACTTCAGTGCCATCAATATGCATAACAGCTTCACACGTTGGGACATCTGCAGTAGAGGCTCTCATCAAGTAGGAGGTACATTGCTGATTGGCAAGCAACTCTCTCGAAGTCCTTCCGGATGCTTGGCAGTTCTCCATCTTTCAAGTAATCTAGGATGGCACGGGCCCAATCCGGGGAGGATGAGCTAATAGTGAGGACCTGATGCTTGTCGGGAATAAGAGAAGGCAGTTCTCCAAGGAACTGTCCTCCGATTCCGATTCTTCGCTTGTTGGATTTTGGCCGACTAGGGTCGACTGAGGGCTTGAGTAGCGGCTCAACGAACACGCCAGGTGACACCTTCTCTTTTCGGGCATCAATCTTGGGTAGTTCATCCGCAACGTTGTTCTTGCATCTCGGGATGTACTTCATCCCTAGGCCATGGAAATACTTCATGGTCCTTTTGCAAACTGACAGAAGCCCGCATGATTACAGATGCATGAACAAGATTCTAAATAAACCGGTAGTGCTTTGCTTACAAATGCATGGTTATTTGTCCATTACTGACATTATGAATACTAGTTGAGTGCTCGTGCGTTGCCACGGCATACAAAATATGATATGAAAAGTGATAGCATGGAGTTTGAATATTTTGAACAATTTTTTTTCTTAAATATATTTCAGGAAGAGAACAATGTCAAAGGTAATTGAAAATCTATGAGCAAAGACAAACTTGTTTTGAAATGTGGATAATAACTAAAACATTCATAAAACTAGCACATCCCTTAAAACGCCATAGAGACAAACAAACATGACGAAACATTCATCTACATAGTGGATACAAACCAAGTACGTGATAACTAAATTACAAATGGAAACACATAATCATGCGTAATAGACACAACCAATGTCTACTATCTCTACTACATGCGCCAAACTTTGTTTGTATACATTTTGCGCCAGAGATCATTTGTAGGCAACTTGCTTGCTAGGAAAGCCCACCTCCACTCAATAAATTGCTAATCGGTCCGGTGGAACCAAACGCCCAGCCTGAGCTATGACCGTCAGTTGCCATAGACGAACTTGGCACGAGGGTGGTAGAGGGGGTGGTGAGGGGAAGAGGAACGCAGCGGACGGGGAAGCAGATTGCCCTGCAGCGGCGGACCAGGATACGAATCGGCATGCGGCGGCGGATGGATTTAGACTCTTCCAAGGGAATCAACATCTTAACTTTTTTAATTGATTCGTAGGCCAAGTATTTTTGTTTTGCATGCGATTGTAATCTGAGTCGATTAAAAATGGGGATGTGGCTTCAACTCTTACAAAATAGGCATCTAAGAGAGTAAATCCTGTGGTAAAGTAAAAAAAATATTTAAAGCTAGCCTTCAGAAAAAAATCTTAAAGAATCAAAATGGGTTGGCGTAAAAAAGAGAGTAAAAATAGGCACACTGTATGACTAAGTTTTCAAGCTCCGCGCGGCACCCAGGGCTTCACCGAAAAAGCACCCTTCGGCATAGAAGGATCCTTATGTGTCACCCTAGCCTTAAGTTTTATTATCGTCGATGGCTCTTCTATCTTCTGTTTATTTGCTTGAGATTCTTCTGTCGGTTCAACGCGCTCACGTAGCTTGTCGCTGACCTCTTTGTACTTCTCCCATAGAAGCAACACCAACCTCTTAACCCTGTCCCGAAGAGAGGTGTCACGATGCGCGTCCTTCCTAACATCTGAGTCAAACATAAATAGATTTATTGGGACATAACAGAACAATGCACTTGCAAAAAATATGTATGTAGCAAAAGAATTACTGTCTAAATCACAGCCCGTTGGGCCATCGGAAGATGTCGGACAGTGTTCAAACGTGAGCGTGGATGTTTCTGTCTCAAGAAGGGACCCTGACATACACTCATAGATAGTTAATATAGTGGCAAGAAGAATGAAATGTATTATAAATCAAAGTAATAAACTTACTGGATGCATGATCAACCTCCACGTTGGAGGCCTCAAGAATAGCAGTGGTGTACTCTGCTTGTTTGAGATCTTCCTCGTATAAATCAAGTTTCTTGCCAAAAAGTCAAAGAAAAACTATATCATAATTGCTAGCCACTATTGCTATTTCTCTCATGCCATTTACGGCATAACAGTCTGTATGAAGTGGCCCAGCATACATTACTACACCAGAAACATCTAAAGAAATAAAAGTCAGTTTGATAATGATCGTTAGATAAAGGTATTATTTAGAACAAGTGTAAATTAAATTAGAAATAATACCCGTGAGCGAGCCGTTGTTTAGATCAAAAAATTCATCTGCATTAACAATGTTAACAAAAGATTTAGCGAGCTGATTGGAATTATGATCTACACGTACAGCTAAATGTCTATACTTTTCCTCTAAATAAGATGATCGTAGTTCCAGTGCAACATACCTTTGAACTGTAAGCGCTGTCAGCAGATCGTAGCACAGAAGGATCCACTGTGTGCTTGTGGTGTGTAGTTATTTTCTTGCGCTACAATGCTTCGTTTTATAGACGAAGATAGGCTATGATCAATGGTTGGAGCGACGGGACTTGCGCCATGATTTTTGACCGTGGACTGAAGCTACACTTCTGGGCCGTTCATAGGGTCAACATCAGATGAGAGTGTCCTAGATATTAGCTGGTGCGGCTGCTGATGCATGCATGCTTTACCCTTTTCTTTTCTTGTTTTTGTATATTGGCTAGCCTGCTTGCCCTTTCTTTATTTAAAAAAGAAACAAGTCTTCCTGCATGCTAGGTATCTCTCCATGGCTTTCGATCAAAGTTGCCCTACTTATATTTGAAAGGAGAAAAAGGCATACCCACGCGGAACTATGAAAGTGTGTTCAGCATGTGAGGCAACATCAGTCGCTAAAAAAAGTAGGGCAAAATCAACTCGGCACATTGAAGTACACGTTAATTTTTGTGGCATTCGCTTGACCTGAATATATATAGGCTAATGTTTACAAACATATTGCATCACAAAATTAATGTTTATAAATATATAGCCAGAACATATGGCAAATAAAATAAACAAATCCATGGAGATGAACAAATAAATTTCGATAAAAAAATACAATTTGACTACCGGTGTGTAGAGATAAAGTCCACTTTATTATCTCTACTATTAACTTCCTACTTGAGGCACTTGAGAATTTGTCGTACGTCATATGAGATGTTGTCTTCAGCTTCATTCGCGTTATATACTCGAGCAAGTATAACAAAAAATTCTTTCTCAGCTCATAACCATCCTGCATGAGCAATGTATCTCATTCTCATTAGCATGCAACTATGCTTCATACTTTTTTAACATGTGCTATAGGATACTCACCGTGCAATTTGGACGAACAAATTCGTCACCATGCCATGACAGCATATAATGAAAAAAAAATAACCAGATTCATCCCTGTAGATGAATACACTATCATTATTTTCGGAGTTAATGACAATAAAAAAATGTGCATAGCGATTTTCATAGTAACTGACCGGTCTAGGCTCGTTGGAACATCAATTTCTGATTTACGTGGCCAGAAAAATGTATCAGACTTCCAACCCGGTTGTGCTAATTCGAGTGCATCATTCAGGTAGAATGCAATCCTCTAAAATTTTAGTGCATATCTCTCCAGGGATAAGGACGGAACAAGTGGGTCCACAATAGATACTTGACGGGCATGTTTGTTGATTGCGAACAAGATGTAGTGGCCAAGGAATGCACGAGAAAGCAATATCTACAAGCAACACTCTTTAAGAATAAACATTAATCACGACAACCATATAAAATAGACCAAACTTACCAAATTGCATGATGAGATGTTGTGGTCTATCTCAGTCCAGCTACGAAGCAATGATGCTAGCCACTGAATATCTGGTTGTACTCGCGAATCTAAATCTCGTGCGGAAGCAAGGGCAGCCTCGATCACAGCCGTCTAGGTGAAAAATGGTTAAGAAACATGATGGTGACAATGATAATATAATGTGTGATCGTGGTAACTTACAGAAAATTGTAGATCCATATAGCGCACCGGAGGGTCTACTGTTAGTAAGGCCTTGTCACATGCAAGTATCCGTATAGCCATGTTGAAACAATCAATGTCCAACGGCTAGTCCCTGCGGAGTATACCTTGAATCCTTCTAAGACTTAATCCTATCGGATGGGGTTTAGAGCTTCGCACCCACTCCTTCCTGTAGGTATCAGCTAATAATTGTAAAATTGTAATAGTGTATACTGAAACTTTAGACTTCTTATACATGTTTACTCCAGTGAATCCGCATCATTAATTGACATGATGTGGTTGCATAGTTCGTCAACTAAATCATGCGGGTCTGCACCCATGACGTGGGCCGTAAGGGGGATTTTGTCTTTGGCTCCATCAGGTGAATCTTGCCGCTTACGCTTTCGATCCTCCAAGCACTCAACATCAGAATCAGATACGTTTTCTTCATTGCCAGGCAGATAGTATATTGGACTTCCTTTTAACTTATTAAGTTCTGTCTCCAACAATATGACAGCTAATTTTCGTTGAAATTCTTTCATGTCCTCCTGCATATAGTAATTTAAAATAATTCGTTAAAATCACCATTTGAGATGAAAACCAATATTAAGAAGAAAAAAAAGATACCTGAGTGAATTGATCAGACAAAAGATCTCCGGTTCAATACTCCATAAAATTTAACATAAATAATCCACATGACGTGCTACAACATTGAAATATTTCTTTATGCATTCATCTCAATATGAATAAAATATTTAAACAAGTAATAATGCTCATTGTACATATCTCCATGCATCATCAAACGTATCTATTATTCTATCATAAAATTCTCTATAATTCAGTTCATAATACGAGATCTGTTCATCATACTCATCTGTTTGGAGTGGCTCTTGGAAATGTTCTACGAGATTCCAATTCATAATATCGAGGTCCCGCCACCTATCACATCTCTTAAACTCCGGCATATCGCATGCGATTTTTATATGCTTGTCGAGTCCTTGTAACTATTAAATGGAAAAAATTCACCACGTATTAGGAAAAAGAAAATGTAATGTCTAGAGAAAGAAACACAAGAAGTAGACATTTACCGTCATAGTGAGGACACTTCGTCTCATGCCAATTCCAAGCGAGTCCAATACATGTATCTCTGGTTTCTTCGCATTGATGACCGATAGATACCAGTGGCATTTATGGATGTTAATTGGAAGGAATACCTGAAGTAATAAATATTACATAACACGTAACCACTTTCACGTAAAAAAATGCTTAATCATTATATGTAGGTGTAGTGAGCAAGACTGACCATGTCATGCTCCAGAAAAGTATTTACTCGTTTTACAATGTGGCGATGTGTTGCCGGGTCTATCTCATCTTTCTTGAGCAGGGAAGACACATACGTGCTTGCAATATGTACCTTTCCACCCGCTCTATCTTGCAGATGCTCCTGGGCACTAATGCAATATATGTATGCATTTATTACCTATAATTTAAAAGATAGAATATATTTAAATTTTGAGACACTAATGTTTAATTACGAGAGTTTATGTGGTTTGACTTACACCACCATGCAAAAACACATCATCATGCGTAAGACATCTCATCTCAGCGTTTGATAATAATGCATCATTGATGTGCACCAACTTAGTATCCGAATGTAAGGGCATGATTGATTTAATAATTGAAATATCACGTGCGGTGCAAATATAGTCTGTCATGGAACGACATGAAACCAAATTAGTTACACACAAAAAAGACCAATGGATGACAAGGTTGATAATCAATGTGAAAGTAAGTACCTTGTGGTGTAATATTTGTATTTGCTCTTCTTGGTTTGGTATGACATGAATTGGATATATCTATCTGTGCATCTGTAGGTTGTGTAGTATTTGTTGAGTTTTTGGTCTCTTCCAATGACATCACTGTCGCGCTCTTATCGGTAGGTTATTTTTTATGGTCCAGAATATCCATATCTATCACCTTCGGGATCTTGTTGGTAGGTTCTTTTTGGTGGTCAACAATATTCGCGTTTATGACTGACAAATTCTGCAAAAGTGAAATATAAATAGAATATGATTTAAATATAGTATCACATTTGTCCGGGTGATAGTATCATAAATCATATGCAACTTGCAGAATAAAAGATTAAAAAGACAAACATCTAATAAATTAGATAGCTATGACATAAATACCCCGCTTATTATGCTATAATTGATCTAACCATCGACTCAAAAAATCCTAGATGAAAACATAACTGAAAAATTGGAATATATACTCCAGCCTTGTCCGACAAAATACAATTATACAGCCAAAACTATTGTACATACGACATGCCTTGTTCGATTTTCATACGACGAAACATCCAGCGGTCACTGAATTTTTATGGTCCAAAAAATCACGTACAACTGGTATAAGCAAAAAACCAAGTACAGGTGTACAGCATTGTTTGATCTTTTTTTAAGGCAAAATTAACGTACAGCTCCTCTGTGCTAGCAGCTCACCCCTTCTACACTCTACAGACGGCTCACCCAGCTCCTCTGTGCTAGCAGCTCTTACTTTCACCTCAGTCCTCACCACTCATCTCGTTCCCCTTTCCGTGCTAGCCACTCACCCAGCTCCTCTGTGCTGCCGCCGGCGCGTATGCGTACATCTGCGACGAGCTCCTCCCCACCCCGCCCGTCTCCCTGCGCGGCGCCGACGCCTCCCACGACCCTGCCTACGACGGCGTCGACCGCATCAGCCTCCTCCCCGACACCCTCCTGCGCAACATCGTCTCCCACCTCCCCGTCTCCGACGCCGCGCGGCGGTCCCCCACCACTCCCTGCTGTCCGGCGAGTTCCGGGGTAGCTCTCTCGCGGACGCGCGCCCAGTCGACGGCATCCACCGTGCGGCGCCCTCTGCCCCGCGTCCCCCGCCCCGCGCCCCCTGCTGCGTAGCGCCAGGCCGGCCGTAATCTTCTGTTGTTAACGCCCGGCGACTGATGCGCGCCGTGCAGCGTGAGGAGACCCTGCAGCAAGCCCTGCTCGCCCAGATGGGCGGAGATCGAGCAGGAACGGATCTTACCTTGTCACGGTCGGATCCCCTCTCTCCCTCCGCGTCCTGCATTGGTAGCTCTGTTGGATTGGCAGCGCCGGTTGAGTTCGATCTTGGAGGTAAGCAAAAATATCGATCATAGATTGAGTCTCTCTTATATATACACGGTTTGGGGGCTAGCTAGATGAGTAGTATGTTGGATAATTAGGCAATAATTTCATGATTAATTCTAAAATATTAAACATGAATACAATAGTTACTAACATGTGAAACACAAACATACCAGATGCATTGATCAACATGAACAGTAGCAACACATACGCGAACATATTCATAGTAAATATATAGTTCGGAATACGCCGCACGTACCGAACGTTTGCAGAGGAGGCAGACAAGTTCACCGCGGCGAGATCGGCGGTGAGGTTGTTGACGATGGCGTTGTTGATGACAGGTCGAAGAAGATGACGCCTGCGGAGACGATCCGCAGCTCCTGCTGCAAGACGACTCGTGGTGGAAGCGGCGAGCAGTCGCGCAGAGCGCTTCCCAAAAACCTAATTCGCCCTCTCCCGTACAGGGTCACAAAAGCGACTGGTTCCGGAGACTTGCTCTCCCAAACGCCGATGCACGCCGGCGCTTGGGATGAAGTAGACTACGATGACGGCGCAAGGCACGAGGTGTGGCAAACTAGATTGGTTCGGTGTTTCGGTGCAACGCAGCGGACGGCAATATATAGAGCAGCTCGGGAAACCCTAACGCGTACGAACGTGGGCCGTCCACGTCGCACACATTTCGTTTGAGTCGGTTCAGTAGCCCACAATCCGGTAGCGACCCGGATAGGAAAAAATGTACGCGTACGCGAAAACTCATTTTTCCCAAGCAGCAAAAATATAGCCATCGGCTCGGCTCATTCCTGCAACCCGTGGCGCGTCGTGACGAGACGAACGGCGGCGGAGGAGGAGGGGGAGTGCGCGAGATAGAGCCTTCTCTTTTTACTTTCACACCAAGTGTGTATGCACTCCACCTTATAAAGAGGTGTTTCTCTCCGGAAACTAGCGGGGTGGTACTAAACTTTAGCACCACATAAACCTCCAAAATCTGCCATTGCACATGGGCCAATTTGAGATTTCTCAGGCTTGCTTATAGGGCTGTCCACTAATGGGCCCATATTCTAACATAGTATCGGTATACCAAAATATGCCATTGCAGAGACTGTTAAGTTGAACTTCCGCCTAGAACTTCAAGCTACATCTATCAGCAACTTGAACAATGGACGAACCTTGAATTGCAAGTTTGGTGCCAATAGACTTCACTCAAAGTCTTAACCAGTACGTGGATGCCAGTAGCCTACCCCGCGGGTGGAGCATATGCGTCATACTCCCTGGTCTCTTCATGAGTTTTTTAGAGATCACCCAAATCTCATAGACTGCGACGTTTAACAGTCAGACTCATATAGATGTGTTCTCTCAAGGTCGCTCTGTAGGGCAGCACCTTTGCTACGAATAGCCAACAGAAGCACATTAAGGCATATTGCCAACCTTCCTTACAGAATTTGAGAGTTATGCATCTCACATAGAGAGGGTTAAATAAAAACTCTCCTCAGTTACACCACTAGCTTGTTTTTCCCAGGTCCTAATTCACGGGATCTCCGGTCACATTGGTTGGGTTACCACTATGGTGTAACGCTCATGGGTCTCAACCCCATCTCCTTCGATGCACTATCTATCACATTTCGTGATAGTCCCTTTGTAAAGGGATCTGCCAGGTTTTTGTTTGTTTGTATATACGACAGTTATTACTCCGGAGTTTCTCATTTTCCTGACAGACTTCAGTCGTCTTTTAACGTGTCTTGATGACTTCGCATTATCCTTAGCACTGTTCACTTTTGTAATAACCGTTTGGTTGTCACAGTTCATAAGGATGGCCGATAATGGTTTCTCAACCACCGGCAAGTCCATCAAGAGCTCACGCAGCCAATCTGCCTCAACAGAAGTTGTATCTAAAGCAGCAAGTTCTGCTTCCATGGTTGACCTCGTCAATATGGTCTGTTTGCAAGACCTCCATGATACTACGCCACCACCAAAAAGAAACGCATATCCACTTGTGGCATAGAGCTCATCAACATCTGAGATCCAGTTCGCATCACAATATCCCTCAAGCACAGCAGGGTGCCTTGAATAGTGAATCACATAACTCATTGTACCATTCAGATAGCGCATGATCCTTTCAAGTGCATGCCAATGATCAATACCCGGATTAGACATGAACCTTCTCAATTTTCTCACAGCAAAAGAGATGTCAGGTCTCGTCGCGCTCGCAAGGTACATGAGTGAACCGATCACTTGAGAGTATCTTAGTTGATCTCTCGATTCTTTCTTATTTTTTCTGAGTGTCACACTGGGGTCATAGGGTGTTGGAGAAGGCTTGCTGTCTATAAAACCAAAGCGGTTCAAGACCTTCTCAACATAGTGTGATTGCGTCAACGTAATCCCACTCTCATCCCTAATCAGCTTAATGTTCAGGATCACATCAGCTTGTCCTAGATCTTTCATATCAAAGCTCTTTGATAGAAAAGACTTGACCTCATTTATCACTATCATGCTTGTTCCGAAAATTAGTATATCATCAACATACAAGCATAATATAACACTATCGCCCCCACCATGGCGATAATAAACACACCTATCAGCCTTATTAATGACAAAGCCCGCAGAAGTGAGTTCTGCCGAACTTCTCATGCCATTGCTTAGGTGCTTGCTTCAGCCCATACAAAGATTTCAACAATTTGCACACCTTTCTTTCTTCACCTTTTACCACAAACCCATCAGGCTGATCCATATAAATTTTCTCTTCCAACTCTCCGTTAAGGAAAGTTGTCTTTACGTCCATTTGATGAACGATCAGACCATAGGAGGCAGCCAGGGATAGTAGTACTCGAATGGTGGTAAGTCTAGCAACAGGTGAATAGGTGTCAAAATAATCTTCGCCTTCACGCTGGGCGTAGCCCTTGGCTACGAGCCGTGCCTTGTACTTTTCAATCGTACCATCCGGCTTCGTTCAGATAATTCCCACGTTCCATTAGAAAGAATCGAGTCCATCTCATTATGGACAACTTCTTTCCAGTCATCCGCATCAGGAGATGCAAATGCCTCTGTAATGGTCGTAGGAGTATTGTCCACAAGGTACACAATGAAATCATCACCAAAGGATTTTTCAATCCTCTGTCTCTTGCTCCTCTTGGGAGCTTCATTGTCATCCTTCTCAAAGACTTCCTCAACATGTGGTTGTTCAGAATTATCAATAGGTGTACTAGATTCAGCAAATATTTCAGAAGAAACTCTAGCAATGC
Organism: Bromus sterilis; assembly: GCA_950022295.1. Classification (NCBI taxonomy): domain Eukaryota; kingdom Viridiplantae; phylum Streptophyta; class Magnoliopsida; order Poales; family Poaceae; genus Bromus; species Bromus sterilis. The sequence continues at coordinate 234,353,180 of OX465595.1, read as the reverse complement.
TATGCATATCCTTCATAGGAAACATGTTCTCAAAAAATGTTGCATCACGAGATTCTAGAATAGTGTCAACATGCATGTCAGGAACCTAAGATTTAACCACTAAAAACCTATAGCAGATGTTACGCTGTGCATAGCCTAGAAAGATACAATCCACTGTCTTTTGTCCAAGTTTACGTTTCTTAGGAATTGGAACGTTGACTTTTGCTAAGCACCCCCAAGTGCGGAAATAAGAAAGTGATGGTTTTCTCCCATACCACTCCTCGTAAGGTGTCTATTTAGTACATGACACGAACTCAATAAAGCCTCCCCCCACCATGCCTTAGATAGACCAGCAGTGTCCAACATGGCGTTCACCAAGTCGGTCAGCATGCGGTTTTTCCTCTCAGCAACCCCGTTTGATTGGGGCGAATAGGGAGGCGTCCTCTCGTGAATAATACCATGTTCCTTACAGAATTCATCAAACACATTGGAGAAATACTCGCCACCACGATCCGACCTAAGACGTTTGATCTTTCTCTCTAATTGATTTTCTACTTCCGCTTTATAGATCTTAAAGTAGTCTAAAGCTTCATCTTTAGTTTGCAACAAACAAACATAGCAGAACCTAGTAGCGTCATCAATTAAAGTCATGAAATATCTCTTTTCACCTTTTGTCAACACGCCATTCATCTCGCACAGATCAGAATGTATGAGTTCTAGTGGTGCTAGGTTTCTCTCCTCCGCGGCCGTATGAGGCTTCCGAGGTTGCTTATATTGCACACAACTATGGCACTTAGAACCTTTGGCAATGGCGAAAGTAGGAATTAAACTCATGCCGGAAATTCTACTCATTAAACCAAAATTAACATCACATAAACAAAAGTGCCAAACATTAGCATCTGAGTCCACACTGCCACAAATATGGTTTACTGACTTATTACAGAAATCCGATAACGAAAAGCGGAACAAACCTCCGCACTCATAACCTTTACCAATAAATTGTCCAAACTTCGACACTATAACTTTATTGGACTCGAAGACTAACTTAAAACCCATCTCTGCAAAGAAGAGAACCGCTAACGAGATTCTTGTTCATAGTAGGGACATGCTGCACGTTCCTCGGCTGCACGATCTTCCCCGAAGTAAACTTCAGATCTACCGTGCCAACACCACGAACAGAAGCATGCGACCCATTCCCCATTAGGACGGTGGAATCCCGCTTGAACTGGTAAGAAGTGAACATAGAGATGTCAGCACACACGTGAACATTAGCACCCGTATCAATCCATCAACATGGAGATTGAAATACTGAAAGCACATACGGTAAATTACCATACCTATCAGTGTTGCTAGCGGTCACGACGTTGACGTTCCTGGCCTTCTTCCCTTTCTTGTCTGCTCGATTTGGGCAGTCCACAGAGAAGTGGCCGAGCTCTCCACAAGTGTAGCACTCTAGCTCAGATTTTTTCAGCATCTTCTTCTTCTTCTTCTTGAAGTAAGTAGTCTTGTTTGGCATGTTGAAAGCAGGTTTGCACTTGGCCTTTCTCTTGCCGTGGTGAGGGTTTCTTTGCACCATGTTGGCCATAGACTGACCTTCACCACCTTTCTCAGCAGTGTCCTTAGCCCGTGCTTTCTCCTCAACATCAAGAGATGCTATCAGACTTTCGACCGATATCTCCGTTCTCTTGTGTTTGAGGGCTGTGGCGAAGTTCCTCCATGAAGGAGGCAACTTTGCAATAATGCACCCAGCCACAAACTTGTCAGGTAAAGCACACTTGAGGAGCTCAAGCTCTCTCGCAATGCACTGTATCTCATGAGACTGCTCGACTACTCCACGGTTATTCACCATCTTGTAGTCGTGAAAGCTCTCCATGATGTACAGCTCACTGCCTGCATCGGTTGCACCGAATTTTGCTTTGAGTGCATCCCAGAGCTCTTTTCCGTCTTCTATGTGCATATACACATCACACAGACGAGCATCAAGAACACTCAGAACACAACCACGGAAGATAGTAGTGTCTTGAACTTATTCTGAACTTCCTCAGATTGAGTTCCTCTAGAAGGACCATTACTAACTTCCCACACACCCATGGCCTCGAGCCAGAGCTGGCACTTAATCTGCCATCTCTTAAAGCCCATACCACTGGTGAAGCGACCAGGTTTCATTGCATCGGTATAACCAGCCATAGTTGAATCACGACATTGCCTACAATTAGGTTTTTGGATTGTTGGATAATTAGGCAATAATTTCATGATTAATTCCAAAATATTAAACATGACTACAATAGCTACTAACATGTGAAACACAAACATACTAGATGCATTGATCAACATGAACAGTAGCAACACATACGCGAACATATTCATAGTAAACATATAGTTCGGAATACGCCGCACGTACCGAACGTTTGCAGAGGAGGCAGACAAGTTCACCGCGGCGAGATCAGCGGTGAGGTTGTTGACGATGACGTTGTTGATGACAGGTCGAAGAAGACGACGCCTGCAGAGACGATCCGTGGTGGAAGCGGCGAGCAGTCGCGCAGAGCGCTTCCCAAAAACCTAATTCGCCCTCTCCCGTACAGGATCACAAAAACGACTGGTTCCGGAGACCTGCTATCCCAAACACCGGTGCACGCCGGCGCTCGGGATGAATTAGACTACGATGGCGGCGCAAGGTACGAGGTGTGGCAAACTAGATTGGTTCGGTGTTTCGCACACGTTTCGTTTGAGTCGGTTCAGTAGCCCACAATCCGGTAGCGACCCAGATAGGCAAAACTGTACGCGTACGCGAAAACTCATTTTTCCTAAGCAGCAAAAATATAGCCATCGGCTCGGCTCATTCCCGCAACCCGCGGTGCGTCGTGACGAGACGGATGGCGGCGGAGGAGGAGTGCGCGAGAGAGAGCCTTCTCTTTTTACTTGCACACCAAGTGTGTATGCACTCCACCTTATAAAGAGGTGTTTCTCTTCGGAAACTAGCGGGGTGGTACTAAACTTTAGCACCACATACACCTCCAAAATCTGCCATTGCACATGGGCCAATTTGAGATTTCTCAGGCTTGCTTATATGGGCTGCCCACTGATGGGCCCATATTCTAACATAGTATCGGTATACCATTAGGATTAGGTTGTTTGGATTCGGATTTTTTGCCACATCTGTTTCCCATAAACTCGCTTAAAGGGCTAACCACCTGAAATTAGTTAGCGTAACAAAAGTATAATTTTTTAGGGACATAATTAGTAAAACTTGGTTTAGTAGAACAGGCACCTGAAGAAGTTTTTCTGTTTGGCGTAACAAATGAAACATTGCAATTATTTTTCTGTAGCAACTGAAGAAGTTTTTTTTCTGATTTATCGCTCATGAAGAATGCAGGTGTAAAATTTAAACATTGCTAGCAAGATTAGGATAGAATGACATGGTAGAACTAAACATGCATTGTCAGGTTTACTAAATCCGATGCTCTGTGGGCATGCCCGGGTTGTTTCGGATTTCCGACCATAGCAAGTGCTCCCACTAAGCCCCCTTGGCTGACCCCCTGTTGCATACCACTGTTTATGTCTTTGCTATAGTAGTCATTTGATCAAGAGCCGGAAAGAGGCGAACACATCATATTCAGATAAAAAAGACTCTGGAACTATATATGTTTACATTTACCTGTATTATGGATAGAGGTGCTCCTATCAGTATCAACACTAAAAATGATGGATAACTTATACCTCAGGATGTAGATGGAAGACATACATCGTCACAGGAAAAACAAAGGGCAGTCTTTGTTGATAGAGGTGTTGGTTCACCAAGGTTTGCTAGACCAACAAACGAAACCATTTCAATGAGCAACATCAAGCAGAATTCTGAAGCAAAGGTGGTATGTATTGTTGAGCTATTATTAAGCTTTAACTTAGTGAAACTAAAATAACTTCATTGTTTTCAATTTATGAAGTGCATACACTGGACATAGTTCTCTTTTCTTAAACTACAGCAAATGTTTGGTAATATTTAGGATATGCAAACTCAACAATTTTTTTGTTTCAAACTATTCTATACCACATAAGAACTCCACCCTTTGATACATTCTTTTAAATAAAAGTTCATCACCCATGATGTTCTTGCACTATGAAGTATCCGAATATGTAGAAGAAGTGAAGAAAAACCATGTTTTATTTATCATCTGAAGTTCTTTTCTGCTTTGGCTATCAGGGCATGCCGGCTGCAGAAGGAGCTGTTGCAGCAGCAGCTGTAGCTGATCAGATGTATGGACCAAAAGAGGATCGCAAGTTGGTCATTGAGCTGGTAATTTTCATGTCACTGATTTTAACTTAACAACAGTATATTTCTTTTAGGGACATATTAGTAAGACTTGGTTTAGTAGAACAGGTAAAGTGGCTTTTAAGTTATTGTATAAACCATTTTAGCCGTTCCTATTCAAAAAGGCATGGCTTGAGTATCGATTGGATCAGGCAAATCACGTACGCCTCAATCAGGCAAAGGCAAAAGAATGGCCAAGGAGATAACATGGTATTATACACGCACAATGCATTTGAACAGAGCAAAGCACATCAGGAAAATCATACAGATTTAAGCCCGACAACCTAGACATAAAAGTCAGCACTCTCCAACATTGACAATCATACTGATGTACCAAATGTAAAAGAAACAACTTCAAAGCTAGGTCTGCATCTTTTGGCAAATGAGCTCAGTAGAACACGCTATGTAGATGGCACTTTGGAATCACCTTCAGCAATACATTTTGAGGCCTGAAATTGATGTTTAAGAAAGAGTTAAAATTTAAGGGCACCTGCGTGCTAAATCTTAGCACAGGGCTACAGAAAAAAGCAGATGAACAGATTATGTTCCTTTGTATCTATTGTCTTGAAAGTCTCATCCTTTAATAGTAGAGATAGTAGTGATATGAGGAGCTCACGTATGGCAAACTCAGCTCGAAATCAGTTTTTTATTGCTCTCTATATGATATATGATGCCTCGGGTTTTTACTATATTAAAAAGCATATGCCTTAGCAAGAAATACGACACCTTTGTATTTGTGTTCTTCTTTATCAAGTCACTGTCCATGCATCTCCGTCCTGCATTTTTTTGAAATTTCACGCTGTCTATTGTTATTTTCAGCTTAAACAGGTGAACCTTTGAGAAAGTATAGGATGGGCAGATGTCGCGAAAGGAATACTCATGGTTTCTAAAGACTGGCAATGCTCCCTCGAGTACTATGCAGCAAAAAGCTCAGGTTAGTGTGCATAAGATTTACAATAGTTATGTGGTTCTAATGAAGAATAGAACATACTTTACCTTGAGTTCTATAATTTGATCCGGCAACTTCATGTGCTTAGGACTTCCGTGTAGACTATGTTCTTCGTGGTCGTTAATAAAGGCTCAAATCTCTTTCGCTTCTTTGAATTCTTGCTTTGTTCCTTGCCCTTGCCCTTGCCCTTACCCTGGCCTTTACCCTTGCCGTCGTCCTTGATGGCAAGAATCTTAATGTTCCTCTTCGCGGTGGCTCTAGACAATGCAACGTAGAGCTGACCGTGAGAGAAAATCCGGTCCGGCAGGTACACCCCGACAATCGGTAGGGTCTGTCCTTGCGCCTTGTTGATCGTCATGGCCAAACTGAGCCTAATAGGGAACTGATTCCTCTTGAACTTGAAAGGGAATATATCATCATCAGATGGACACAGAGGTATCCGAGGAAGGAATACCCTCCTACCAGCATGTTGTCCTAGCACGATTTCTGCGTCGATGGCGTTCCTTTGGAAACCCCGGACCACAAGCCTTGTGCCGTTACACAAGCCATTAGCCGGGTCAATGTTTGTCAATAGTATAATGGGGCAATTTATCTTTAGTTTGAGCGCATGTGGAGGCAACTGATGTGCGAGGTAATGATAGTGATTTCTCGCCCTTCGTTGGTAACCCAAGTGGAAGGCGTGATGTAGCACAGCAGCAAATTTCCCTCAGTAAAGATACCAAGGTTTGTCTCCAGTAGGACTCCAGAGATGATAAGTAGGTGTCAGCGACGCAACTGACGCAGACCTGCACACAGACACAAATAACTTTGTTCCCAACGAAGTTCAGAGAGGTTGTCAATCTCTCCGGTCTTGTTGTTCACAAAGGATCAAACGCAAGGGATAATGATAGCAACTGAAATTAAAAGCAAAAAAGTAAATGAGCGTGTAAACAGTGATGAGGATATGGACCGGGATACGAGATCTTCACTAGTGATGTCTCTCTCCCAAAATACGATAAAACTGCTATGCGAGGTGAACAAATTACAGAAGGGCAATTGACAGGATTATGAACGCACCGCAATGCTAACTATGCTACAAAAGAATGAAAGAGGCTTAAAAGCATGGGCAGTACGCCAAAATAATTAGACCGAAATCCAACTTCATCTACTACTAATCATCCACCTTGAGATATCTATCCAGAACATCTCGCTGGTATTAAGTTGCGAGCCCCACCCAAAGTGTAAACCCAAAGCAACAGACAACTGCATTAAAAAGCACTTTGCGTGAAGTAACAATCCTTGCAACCGCGGTTACAGGGGTTTTGGTTGAGCCGCGATTGACTCATATTTCTGTCACTCAAGCGTGTCATCAGGGGGCATGAACCCACAATTGAGCAAAACGTTCCCTCTTGGGGTTACTACCTACTACTTGTCCAAAGCAATAAACAGCAATGGAGAACATGGAAGAATTACTTAGGAACAAAAATATAAGAGATAAGAACCAAATATATTACTCAATCACAATCTGAACATAATCTCATAATCCATCAGATCCCATCAAATTCAGCATAGCAACAACAGAAATATTACAAAAGTGCCTCGATCATGTAGGGCATCTCACGAGGTCTAAACCATGAAGAACAAAGAGGGGAGGAGAACATCACATAGCTACTGATCATGGACCCATGGTCCAAGGAAAACTACTCACAAGACATCCGGGAAGCATCCATGGTGGAGAGGAGACTCCTGGAGGTCAACCCTTCCTCCGGCAGGGTGCCGGGAAGAGGTCTGCTGGTGCTCCCGATCTCGGAAGCGCGGCGGCGGCGGAACAGAGGCGAGATCGCGAAAAAGGGTTCTCTCCCCGAGGGTTTCTCGTCACGGAGAATATATAGGCGAAGGGGGGCAACCAGGGGGGCCACCAGGGGTCCAGGCGCCCCCCTGGCGCGGCCAGCCCCTGGGCGCGCCACCAGGGCGCCTGGGTCCCTGGTGGTGGCCCTCTGGCCCACTCAGGTTCTTCCGGAAGGTTCTTCTGCGCTGATTTTTTATCTGATTTTTCCCGAATTTTTCTGGCACTTTTTATATGGGGGAAAACTGAAATAGAAAAACAGCAGAAAACAGGAACTGACACTGTGGTGCACTGAGTTAATAGGTTATTCCAAATATGATCAAAAGTGTATGAAAGTGTATCTAGATCATAGCAATATCACACAAAACATGCATGGAGCAAGCAGAAATTATAGATACGTTTTGGACGTATCAGCAACCCAATGGGATTCAGGTTGTTGAGGAACTCGGGGGCATAGTAGCTGTGTGGATCATCCTCTGCACCATCAAAACTGTGGTAGATCTTCTCTTCGCCCTGGAAGCGCTCTATCATGCGCGTGTTTATCTTATCAACGTTATCGTTCTTGGTGGAGAGGATCGCTCGAGATGTCATGTAATTAGGATCACCCATGTTGTGATCTAGACCAGGAAATACATGGTCGATTAGCTTCTCTAGGTCAACGTCGTCTCCTGTTGGCGGCACACAAATATCTTTAGGGAGCCTTATGTTGCCTTCCTCGTCGGTTTCTTCGGTGCCATTGCCTACCCTTATCAAGTAATCTGCGAACCATGGGTCATTATGCGCTCTCATGTTCGTGACGAGCCTTAGCTGGCGCATACCCTTCCAAAGGTACGAACTCCACAGGGTCGCATCGATTATTTGACCCCGTGACCCCTTCCTGACAACTGGAAGCACCTTCCTGAAGTCCCCACCGAACACGACAGTTTTCCCCCCGAAAGGTCGGTGTCGTCGCCCCATGATGTGCCGCATGCTATTGTCCAGTGCCTCAACAGCTTCCCGCTTCGTCATGGTGGCCTCATCCCATAGGATGAGGGAAGCCATGTGAAGAAGCTTGGCCGTCCCACTTTGCTTGGTGAAGTCGCACGACGCACCATCTTCAATGCTGAGTGGGATCTTGAACCTCGAGTGGGTTGTCCTGCCTCCAGGCATGATGGAAGCCGCGATGCCTGATGTCGTCGTAGCCACCGCGATATTTCCCTCCCCTCGAACCTTTGCGAGAAGTGCCCTGTATAGGAAGGTCTTCCCGGTGCCTCCCGGGCCATCGACAAAGAATACACCCCCATCACCGGTATCTACTGCTGCCAAGATCTCGTGGTATGCCAGCCTCTGCTCAGGGTTTAGCGAGGACGCTAAAGCAGCGTCGGTCGCGTCAACCTCGATTGTGGACTCCTCTATGACTTCTCTGGCCTCGCCTGTAGTACCGTCATAGGTCTCGTCAATGTCCGGAAGAGGGAACAACGCTATGTCTTTGCCCATTGACTATAGCATGCCCCTGATGTCCAACAACACCATCTGCTCCACTGCCTTTGAGCACGTGTGTGATCGAAGGTAGTCATCAGACATCGCCTCTAGGTGCCTATCCCATAGACCGCGCACGTCACCTGGCTCGCAGAATACCAATATTGTTGCAAAGAGCCTCCTGAGTGAGGCTGGCATCGCGAACTGTGTTGACTCTGTAAGACACTCGTCAAGCGTGTTGTTAGCCTCGATGAGGCCCAATCTCTCGGCAGCCTCACGGAAGCTATCACATAGCACACCATCCACGGTCCTCAGGTCCTCGAAGGATGTCTTGCCTGGTACGTGGTTGAGTAGCACTCGCAGAAAGTACCGCTCCCCCTCGGCTGGATGGGCTGACACGATTCGACCTACTTGGTGTTTCCTTTGTCTCGGCCTCCAGTACTTCGCTCGCTTCCATGTGAAACTTCCTGGGAAGTCCTTGTATAGGATATCTCAAGCCCACACGTGTTGTTGATTAGCAAGGAAATACTCCGTAAGCATTGACTTAGATGCATTATCACGGGCGACGACATCGGTCAGGTCCTCTCCCGCTTTGAAAGTGACATTATGCATATTTGGGAGATGAAGCGGCAACTGTAGGACCGATGGGGAACTCTCAGAAAGGTTGAAGCCGAATATCCTCCACATCGCCTCCGGTGGAGTAACCCATCTGGCATCAATGTACCTTTTAATCTCGTCTACAACCCCTGTGTTGTCAGGCTGGTCAATGCTGATTGAAGCTCGATCGTAGCCCTTGTACACGTATTTGTAAAGGTACTTGACGGCCTTGATGCTGGAGCACACCTCGACATTTATGTGACAGTTGAACATCCGCAACAGATAAGGGTTGTAAGGAACCACCCATCTGTTATCCAGAATCTGTTGGCGGACCTTAGCCCGACGACCATCGTCTCGACGTCGATAAATAGGCTATGAATCCTTCCCCTGTAAGGTGTTCTGGTTGAATGGCCGTGGGTACTTGCTCTTGCACTTCAAGTTTTTCATGCACACATTTTTGGGATTTAGATTACAGCATTGGTCGTGCATCATATGCTTCACGACCATAGCATAGAGCTCTGGATACGTATGCTTGTCCGGGAGCTCTGCGGATATGATGCGGTCATACTGCTCTAGCACCACAAGTTTATAATCTCTATTCTTGATCAAGAGGAAGTGCGCATGAGGGAGGCCCCTCTTCTGGAACTCGACGACACACATGCGCTACGATAACCCCCAGGATGTGCTTCTTGAACAACATATCTTTCATGGTCTACAACTTGGCCCTGAACACGGGTGCAACAAGATCTGGTCGGTCCTGGGGTGTCTGGCCAGGAAGCAGCTCATTTCGTATCTCCTCCCAGCTAGGATTGCATGTCATAGTCGAAAAGATGCCAGGATTCCCATACGTCTGCACCAGTGCCATGGCGTCCATATGCCTCTGCTTCATGTCTCGGTTGCTTCCCTGATGCGTCCCTGGGAGCATGATCCTCTTGCCAATAGTGCTCGCTCGCACCTCCCCAACCGCGATGCTATCCACAAGGCCTTGATATAGATCAACACGTATTTGTGGTTGGTGGTCCCTGATCCACTTCAGCCTACAACCCTCAATCTTGATGAACATGTCCACACCCCATTGCTGGAACAGGCGTGCTCCGTGAAGTATGGGGTTGAATATCGCAGGGCGCGTCTGTAGCCGGTAACAATAGTAGTCTCTAACAGAGACACACAACCGGTTGTTCCCCTCTGTGGAAAGAAGTGAAAGAAGAAGGTTAGTGAAAGTCCAAGTATGTGATCAGAGGGGGAGGGGGTGAATGATCACTTCAAATTTTCGCATGAAACTATGAAGTGAAGCATAACTTAGCAGCAGAAGGAATACAACAGAAAGGTAAACAGTGAAGCAGAACTAGATTGAAGCACAACATAGCGAATCAAAAGCATCGAATCAATTGCATTGAATCAAATCACTGAAGCAATAGAAAAACTGAATGTAAGTGCGAAAAGTAAAACGAACTCTTGACTCGGCGATATTTGTTCGACCAGTTCACACTCTGCAAAGTGCTACGTCTGGTTGGAGGGACTTGTGATTGAACACAGGAGCTAACCTCTCTCCGTCCTTATCTCCACTGCACCAATCTCCTTGAGCTTGGTTGGTTCTTTACTCGTGGTTGATTATTGAGGGAATCACCGAAACCTTTGACAAACTGGACTTCGAGGCGACAATTACTCTTCGCTCTCACTCTAACCGTCTAGGAGAATTGCAGTTCTCCAAGATAAAAAAGGCTAGCAAACTTCTTCCTAAGTCATAGTGAATCAACTCAGATCAATAGGACTTATGCTTCGGTGGATGGGTTTTTGGTTTGCTTCAGTGGGGTTGCTCTCTCTCTTCACTGTCAGAAAATATTCTTGGAGCAGCCACCCGCCAATGAGGGCGGGGGTGGCCTATTTATAGGTGGCGATCCCAAGGTGCGAAATAACTGAAGTGACCCGATGCGACAACTTGACACTTGTCCGCAACGGTCGGATTTCCAATCAAAGCGCAACTTTATTTGCAGAACAAGTAAAGCTGACTCACGGACTTGGTTATGCTTCAGGAGCTGAAAGAACAAAGTCTTCGCTGGTGAAGCATTACCTAGTGCACATGAGATTTCTCATCTCTGGCTTCTCACAGGTTTGGATTCGATCTGAGTCTTTTCACCAAAACCTTCGGAGTACATTTACTAAACCCCTCTTGATAGTACATTTTTCCCTACGACTCAAAGAAGTGAAAAAGAACTACGCAAAAACTACTAAGTCTTGCGCCATCTTGGTCATCTCCTTCGATGAGACGTGCTTCAGGATTCCTTATCTTTTTGGGGGTCGACATCCGTGATGAGATTCACTCCAGAGGATATGCTTCAGTAAATATGTAAATCTTCGTTGAAGCTTTATCACCAACCTATTACTTCAGGAACCTAACCATCTGTTTTACACTAGAAAACTTGTTAGTTCCTCTACTGTTTTGTCCAACACTATCCAAAACTCATGGGGGCATAACTTTGCTCTTTTCAGTTAGGTACTATTTGGGAAGGATAGACAATTTGTTTTTTGCATATAAGCATACCAAACATGCGAGCCTGAATCGTTGTCGTGGTTCCCTCTCGGTTGCTGTGCAAGCTCCCAAGGGACATTGTGCTTAGGGATATTTGGATGCCAACCAAGCTCCCCCTTGGGAAAAAGAGGGGATACAAAAGCGGGTCATAACAGCCATCTGTGGCATGTATACTATGCTTCTCGTTGTTGTCCCCATAGAGTGTAATGCTGTGGTTGAACCTGTTTGCTTGATCGCTTCCCTCGACCCAAATCGCAGCCACCTCGGATGACATCGGTTTGTTATATTGCCGCTAATCTAGCTTCTGGTCAATGTTGAGGTCTATCCGGTACTCCTCGAGGTTTTCCTTGTGGGCACCCAAACTTCTAAACTGCTGGGAGTAAGGGTTGACCCTGAGGATGTCAACTAACTTGCTGACAACGCGTTTGTCCAATTTCTCGGTGGCCTCCTTGCGATTGCTTAAGCTCGGGTCGTCGTCATAGAAGTACAACTGCAGATGTCCAGGATGAGCTGTTGGACCGAACGAGTGCACTTTGTGGTAAATAGTGCCATGTGCCCTAAACGTGTATACCCCAGACTTCATGTTCGTGTAGTTGTTTTCTAGGCTGACGCCAAGGGTAGTGAAGAAGTGACCATTGAAGAACCGAATGCTCTCCCGGAAATGCCGAGATTCTGCATCCGTGCACGACCATAACTTCATCATCTCCGGGATAAGCTCTGGTTCAGCCAGCTCTATTTCCCCATTCCGGCGGCAGAAGCCATCTATCTCATACTGGAACTTCTTGGCCTCGCAATGGTCGCAGTTCGCTGCGTGATTCAGGATGTGCGTGCTGTCTGGGATGTTTGAGTAGACGTAGTCGAAAGGATCAAGGTTGATAGATCCCATGTTGGAGTCTACGGGCTCATCGATGTCCGTGCCATCAGCGTCGGATCCTGCAAGCATTGTCGATACATAACATGTCATGATAGGATTCACTTCGTAAATCAATATTATACAGGGATGAGATGAGAAGTGAAAGGCGCCTCATAGTACCTTCATCGGCAAACAAGTAATACTCATCATCCATGAGGTCATCGGAGAGTGCACAGTCGTCCATTATGCCACTGAGGAAGGCTTCCATGTCAGCTGCAACATTGTTGAGCCGGCAAGTAATGATTTAGTGTGACTGGTCACATGATGGAGAGTAAAGATGGGAGGGTTACCATCGGTCCCTATGGTGTAAGACGGCATGCTTGATGAAGGGGAGGAAGCTAGTGAAGCATCTCCTGTGGGTGGTGAAGATGAGCTTGTTGTTGCTTTGTTCGCGTCAAAGGTCACTGCCTTTTGGCGGGGAGACCTCCGTTTAGCTTCAAAGCTTGCATTGCGACGATCTAGCCATGCTCTTCCTTTTTGGTATGCTCTTCCTCCGCACTCTTCGTTTTACGACATTCCCTTTAATCTTCTTTACCGACATACCTTGTTTGTCAGCTCGCTGCTGAGCCCTACGCTGTGCTCTGGTCTCATGCCTCGGCTCATGGGCTTGATTCTGGTTGTCGTATATTTGCTGATCATTGCTTTGCTGCGACACATTTATGTGGTGTTCCTGTTGGTCATCATCACCCAACGTACGACTAAGGTACTCGCCTGCACTGTTAGCAAGCCGGTAAATACTGGTTGAACACACATGTACATATCAAGTAGAGTAATGATGGGAGGGTTACCATCTGATTCCAAGCCGTGACCACCCTTACTTGCTGACCAGGAGGTATGAGGTGAAGCGGCGGGTTCTCCGACTGCCAAAGCACGAGTGGTCGACATCAGGTTGGGGGCGGCTAAGGTAGCTGCATCTGGACGTGGCATTGCGATGGAGTCAATGCAAGGGGTGTTGCGCCTAGCCGCGCGTTTTGCCTTTCGCTGAGCTAGCATATTCTGCTTCTCTTCGGGTGACATGTTTTGCACACGTGCTCTTCGGCGGGAGTTTGTCTCTTGCTTATCGTCGTCAGTCGTATTTTGGTAGGAGGCCCTTCTGCAGCTGTTCCTATCTTGCTTGTCCTCGAGCGGCACATTTTGGTAGTCCGCCCTTCTGCAGTTGTTCCTATCTTTCTTGTCCTCGACCAACATATTTTGGTAGGCTGGCCTTCTAAGGGCGCTACTCTGTTCCTTCTCCTCTGATGTCATATGTTGCCTGGCTTCTCTTTGTCGGGAATTCCTCTCCTCATTTGTTTTCTTTTTCCTAGCTGCTCTACGACGTGCATTGATTTCCTCTTTCTGTTCAGGTGTTAACCTATTTCGCCGTGCTATATTGTAAGGCCCGATATACGGTATTGTTCCAGATCTAGATGTTTCCATCCAGATCCGGGGACGAAGCACATATCGGTCCCACCGCGACATACGACATAGCCATATGCCCCGGATTTTCAACATAATATCACAACATTACAGATACAAGGATACAACATCTCATACAATCGACATACAACTGCCTTAATGCATTACATCAACGGAAGATACATGTCTGGGTACAGACTACAATCAAATGCCTAGTGGCAAAGAGAAAAACATCGACCCCCATAACCACACGGGACCAGGCCCTCCGCCGGGATCCGCCTAACTAATCGTCGTCGAGTCTCCACGTGAAACATCGATCACCATACCTATTGTCGATTAAGAACCCTGAAAAGAGTTTGGGGTAGTATCATGAGTACAGAAGTACTCAGCATCCAACTGTAGTGGTCAACTGACCCAGCAAGGACTTCATCACTCGTCATTCTAGGACAACTAGTAGTTTACGGTAAGGATGGGGTAAGTGGTGAGGTTGCTGCCGCACTAGCATTTATGAAGTGGCTAACGATCTAGAGAGTAAGGTAGAAGCCAAGCATTCGATGAGGAATCGCCTCCAACAAGTCTTGCTATCAGCTACTTACGCAAGCATAACACCTATCCTATCCTTGTCCTCCTCTTAGCATCCCGACGAAGAAGAAGCAGTCAAGGCACACACGCGTTGATCAAGTTATATTAAGATTATCTCAGTTGTTGTTGTCTATAAACAAGGAGTAGGTCTCAAGTCATCCATAACCGTGGACATGGCTTCTCGAAAAGATTTAACCCTGCAGGGGTGTACCAACTGCCCATTACAAGGCTCCGCACGCACGCCCATCTCTCTCAGTTGCTACCCATGATAGGCAACCATTTTATGATTTAGCCCCAAGAGATCTGGAACGACAGGTCCCTCTAACTAACAACGCACAAATCCGGGTGGCCCCCAGTGAGTCGACATCCAACTCAAAAGCTGGCCGCGCTCTCGAATCGGCCTCTACCGTCTAGACGAGGTCGGGTTAGCTACCCAAACAGATGTGGGCAGCCCCCAAGCTTCCAGGCGTGTACCAACAAAGAAACCATGTCTCCGCTGGCCCAAGTTGTTTGAAAATCTGCGAGGTCAACACTCGCACACACACGTTTTGCAAAAGGTAAAACCATCTTGGGCCACCACTAGAAATGTTTGAAGCTAGATTGGTAAGAAGAGGGGACCCCATAGCATCCCACACGCGGTTAGGCACGCTCAGTCTTAAAACCAATACCCGGAACTCGAATCCTAGGTGAAACGAATGGAACAAAGCGTCGGGGCGGGATAGCCTAGACCTTCCATCCTTCGCCGAATATAGTCAACATTATAATAATCATATCATCCACAACAATATAATAATGTGATAGCCCAAACCAACGAGTAACAGGGTAACATCGTAGCATCCTAAGCATGCATACTAAGCAGGGGCTGAGCAACGAGCAATAATAACATAGCAGTACATGGTTTGCTAGGAGGGGACATGGCTGTATCGGTTTGAAAGAGGCTGTAAACATGTGGTAGGATCAAACATCAAGCCTAACCTAGACTAGCATGCAAACCGCTGGTTGAAATAGAATGGATCATAAGTAATGTATAGTCCTTGCCTGTTGATAAGTCGGGTTCCGAAGGTGCAGTTGATCGCAAGTTCGCATCGTCTCCGAAGGTACCCGCGGAAGCACACAAGACGGTAAACACTGGAAATCAATCAACGAGCAAGCACTCTATTACTACGAAGAAAACACGAGCAAGCATCAACAAGAAGGCAACACGAGACATCGCACCTACCGTCGAGAGCGGTTACTAACATGTTAAGTGGAGTACTCGTCACACATGACAATACCGCACATTTAGAAAGGTTCAAGTTGTTTAGCTACACAAGTTGAGCAGAGGTTGTTAACATGGCATATCACGCAAGCATGGCATAGCACACAAACATAACAAGAGGTGAAGCATAAGTAAACTATCTAATCTAGTCACTTTAAGTGGGGGTAAAACCTATACATGGCAACTATTACGGACCCCACGATATTTATAATATTTGATATTGTTTTTCCCTGAACAATATTTTATTATTTTTATTAGCAAGCAAGAGCAGAAAAAACACAATCTACATGCAATTCTAGTCAAGTTACATATAAGAAACATTTTAATCGGAGCAACGGTTAAAAAGTTATGGCCATTACAGTTTACAGTGGCAAGCAGTTGTAATTATGAGTAAAACAGCATGTAAACAAAGTCAAACATGGCAAAAGAGCACATTTTATTAATCTACACAGAATTCTAAGCAAGTTTCATGTTTAAAGCGTCGCGATCTGAGCTACCGGTGAAAAGATACGGGCATCGCAAAATAATAAAACAATCTGCAAATTAAAAAAACCCAGGGAAAAAATAGAGCAACGGGCCGAAAGCTACTGACCAGGCCCAACAACACAAAAAAATAAAAGAGAAAAGGAAAAAAACAGAAGGGGCGACTGGGCCGCTCACCTTGCTGGGCTGAGGGGGCGCGCCAGCCCAGGACGGGGTTGGTGGCGGCTGGGCCGCGTGCTTGGTGGGCCACTGTGGCGAGCCTGCCCAGCTGGAAGTTGTCGTCGTCCCGATCCAGATCGGATCGAGACCGACGAGCGGGCGGCGCATGGTGGCTGACCTGCATGGTCTCCGGCGTGGTGGCGGCGATCCTGTGGGGGCTCGGGCGACGAGGAACGCGGGAACGGGGCCGCCGGTGGGGGAGGCTGGCAGATCCGGGCTTGAACGGGGTCGCCGGTGTGGCTCTTGGCTCGAGCTCGAGCTCTGTCTCAGGCGTCCAGGGCGGCGGCGGCTCGAGGGCTCCTGCGGCAAAGAGAGATGAGGAGAGAAGGGAGAAAGGAGAGTAGAAGGAGGAGAGCAGGAGGAGGCGGGCCGTGACCTGGGGACGGCGGTGCCTCGACGGCCGGAGCGGAGGCAGCTCGCGCGGCGCGGCTTGGGAGGAGAGGAGAGCAGGAGGTGGAGGCTAGGGGGTGACGTAGCACATCCAGGGCCGTCAGATCGGCCGATCTGAGGGTCCAGAACCCATTGGGCTGGATCCCAGATCTGGATTTGGGGTTTGGTGCGAAAATTGGGGATTTTTGGGGAAAATGGAGGGGGTGGCTACAATTTTTAGGCTAGGGAAACCCTAGAAAGGGGTGGGAGAGTCGTGGTATTTATATAGCCTAGGTAGCTGGCAGTTTGCAAAAACATCCCCGGTTTTTCTCTCGCGCGCGCGGTGTTTATGTTTCTGACCGCCGGGGGTCCGCAGGACCTCCGTTTCGGGTAAAACTTCCAACTGCACAATCAGCGCGTCGAGCTGGCGGCGTTCATCTCGCGCTGGAACCGTTCCGAGAACACTTTTCGGCTCGCTATAAAAATATCATGTTTAATTATTAAACGGGGTTTTTTCGTTATGTTGGCTGCGGCTGGTCTCGTGCGGTTTTTGCGACGGTGATCGGGTGAAACTCGGTGTCGCAAAGGTCGAGTGTCAGGGTGGCAAGGTCCGGTACGATATAAGAGGGTGAAAAATAATCGCCGATCGATAAATCGGGGATGCAAACACCTCAAACAAATCAGACAATCAAACAATTCACACCGAAATCAAAAAATTTAATTTTTGTGAAATCTGGGTTGTTACATATATATTGGTCTCGCCTTTTTTGTTTTTTGTCTGATGTAATGACTGCACTTGAAGCAAGGTGTTCAGGACCAGTTTTTGAGGTGTTGAGCCTCGGCGCTATATATGAAGAAATATCATGCTCAGTGCTGCCATGTGTTCCTCCAAGTGATGCACGATGATCATAGTAGGTGGCTTCACGAGAATGATTTCCTGAAGAACCAATTTATGGACCAGTTTGGTTATGAAATGCATAAATGCTAACGAAAAATATGTCAGTGGGTAAGGGCGATACCACTTGGGGTTTGGTCATGCTCCACTGGCCGAAAGGCCGTGAGATTGCTCGCTATGGGAACCATCATACGGTGTTGTGTGGGCAGATTTTCATCATCGTCGGAAGACGAAACACTGTAGTTAGTTTACCACTTTTCCAGAGAGGTTCAGGCGTGGGAGCAGATCAAGGACGATGTGGCTCACCGGCTGGCCGAAAGAGTAAACTGGCGTCCTGGCGACGTGCGAGCAGATTATTGTCCTGGCGACGTGCGTTGGCTTGGTCGTGTGGGTTTGTATTTTGGGGCTGGTGGTTTGTATTTCGATCGGTGCTGTTAGTTTTGGGCTGGGGGTTGTGGGATGAGACGTGGGCTGATTATTGGGCTGCTTTGTGCTTAGCGTACGAGGAGGAGGTCGCGCGCGTCCATCACGACGATGACGTCCTCTTCCCCTTTAATAGTAGAGATATATGTGCACACTCCAAACTAGACCGTACAGAGGTACAGTGAAACAGCTGATGTTAACTGAAAGCTTTGCTATTGATGACCTCCATGATGCTTAATGCTAATCGATCTGGCGTCCTAATCAAGAGAGTTGTTCGGCCATGATTAATTTGTCACTTGCTCTATTATGCAGGATCTGCTGACTAAGGAGTGTGCTGATCTTTGGCCATTGTTTGAGGAGCTTCTTTGAGATAATGATATGTTTCCTTAGTTCAGTTTTGTACTGGATCGCTAGTGCAGCAAATGCCATTGTCTGAGGAGCTTGTTTGAGATAATTATATGTTTCCTTGGTTTCAGTTTTGTACTTTTGTACTCTGGATGATAAATGTACCTGAATTTAGTTCTGCAGTTGAATGATTGAGCGTTTCAGTGCCAAATGGTTGAGGCACATTAACATGATGTTGTATTTACAAGTGTTGAAGATTTAAGAGCAGATTAGAGCAAGTGTTCAGTACAGCAGATTACAGCAACACGTTAGAGCAGATACAGTACGTTTAATACAGTGAGCAACCGAATAAGATTTTAGTGGCAGGGATTCAACCCCCGCGGGGTCACTGTGTGTCAGGGGCTGATCACCCAATCCCTACAGGGATTAGTTCCACTAGTGGAACTAATACCCTGCAACCGAACAAAGCCTTAAGGAGGACGGTGGCCAGATTTCCTCTGGGATACGCCTTAGTATGCCTTTTTCCGGTTGAGTCTTGAGTGCTCGATGTGAAATCCTGACACGGTGAAGCTTCCGGCTTGATGAAGCGAACTCCATTTCTCGGACACTCGGATTTAGACGATCGGGGGAGGCACGATTAAGCCGAGCGTTCCATGCGGTCGAGCCGAGAGAGATGGAGGAGAGAGATTCATCCGCGGTCACTGAAGTTTAGACGGAAATTCACTTTGGTCAACGTATTTAAAAATACCCGAAATACGGTCATTAAAATTGTATCAGTGAACACCAACGGTCACTGTCATACGCTTAACTATGTATTTTGCCTACATGACATATTGTTTGACCTCTTGACCGTCTATAAATTCATCAATGGTCACTGATTTTTGTCTTGAAAATTTATTATAGTCACTGGTTCAAAATTCAAAACACATCACTTTGTTCGTTAGTCTTTTTTTCTTGTTTTGTTTATATATTTAAAATAAAGGTATTGCATAAAATAATTTATTTATATTATTAAAAAATTCATAACACATACAAAAAAGTTAATGTAGTGACAAGTTATTTTTCACAAATGTAGCTAGTTTTCAAAAAATAATAGTGACATTAGAAAAATGTTCACGTTTTAAAAAATTAGATAATCTATTTCATGGTAGAATACTTTAACCTAGTTTTTTTCCATCCTCATTGGAGGGTGTATATGCATAAACAATATTACTTTCATACTTCAGGAACAATAAGTTTATCGCGTGTGAAAAGTATTTCATGTTAGGATGCATTTTCACAGTTTTCTTAAAAGGTATACCTATTCGCATACATATGTCCAACATTTTCTAAATATAAGATACTCATTTTGTAAAAAAAATATGTTTAAACATTTTTTAATAAATGTTAACATTTTAAAATATATGATACACATTTTTCGTATGGTAATAAATATATGTTTATATTTTGTGAACATTAAAATAATATATTTAAAAATATATCATTAACATATTTTAAAAACATGTGATCATTTTTCAGATGTTATGTACATTTTATAAATGGTACAGAAAAATTTCCTTAAATTTATGTGAATATTTTTCGCTTATAAGTTAAAAAAAATCAGGAATATTTTCTCAAATAGATGTACCACTTCTTAAATTTCATGGTTCATTATTGAATAGTATTGAACAATTTTGTAAATTGTGCAATTTTTATATTGTATTAAAAGAACTAATTTTCTCAAACCTATTTGAAACCTGAGTATTTTTTGAATGTCACTAATATTTTCTTAAATGCTAGCAACATTTTATAAAACAAGTTTGAACATTTTTTATACTGCATGAACATTTATTATATGTGTAATGAATACTTTTATAGTTATACATATTTTTTAAAATATATTTATTTTAAATATATAAACTAAAGTATGAAGAAATACCAACGAACGAATACAGTGATGTGTTTTGAATTTTGAATCAGTGACCAAAATAATTTTTGAAGATAAATGCAATGACCATTGATGAATTTATAGGCGGTCAACACGTCAAACAAAATGCCGTGTACGCAAAATACGTAGTTAAAGTGTAACATCCCAAAATTCTAAATTTTGGAATGTTATAATAATTAGATAATTATGATTATCTTGTTTGATTTGTGTGAATTTGATCTGAGTGATATAGCCTAGAATCTGAAACTTTTGGAGTTAAAATGAATATTAAAAATGAGAGGGAGTAACAGGATTTTCCCTAATATTCATTTTTGTTCTTTTATATTTATTATTTAAAACAAATCCAACAAATAAAATTTGAGAGAAGGTAATATGACTCGTTCAACAAATAAAAGAAAATTTGGAAAAAAAATATTTTCAATAGAAGTTTTATTTTATTGGATCTTATTTCAAATAAGTTTATATTTAAAATTAAAATAATTAAATGAGGGAAGATAACATGACTTCTTCACTTTCAGTTGAAAATGATTTAAAAACCTTGCTTGAGTTTTATTTGGGTTTATTAGAAAATGTTATTTATTTATTTCTGTATAAAAAGTCATTGAAAAATTTATTTATATAATTCTAAGATTTTAGAAATTTATTTGGGAATTTTCGGAGTTGTAAATTATTTTATATTACTCTCTAAAGTTGTGTTAAAAATAAGTAAATAAGTAAATATATTTTACTTTATTTTTATTTTTAAAAAGTATTTCGTTATTTGTTTAGAGTTATTTTATTATTTTAAAAATATCTCTATAGTACGTTTCTCGAAAAATAAAATTAAAAAAATAATTCAGAAAGAAAAATAAAAAAAGAGGCGCCGGCCCACACAAGCCGAAGCCGGGCCAGGCCGACAGGCCAGCGGGCGAGGCAGCACCAGCCAAGGCACGCACGTGCGAGAGCACTGCTCGTTCCTCTTCTCCAGTTTGAACCCGAACGGACTGTGTACGCGCAACGGCCGGCGACCGTGTTCGCTACGGACTCCGTTTCGTTTACCCTTTGCCCAAGTTTTCTTGTCCCATAAATACCCCACAATCCTCTCCGCCGATTTTCTACAAAATTTTGCGCCAAACTGTCTTAAATTGAGCCAATTTCGAGGTAGATATCACCGGAAAATTTCGATTTTTCCGATAGATCCCGTCGCCGGTGAGCCTCCCCTTGACCCCAAATTTTGCATACCGACTTCTTTCTTTGTTGTGTATCTAATGGACATCTTTTCCCTCTTCTATTCTTGCGTAAGATTGATCCTCAAATTGTACGCGTACCGCGGGAGTTCATCGGCGCGCGCTCGGTTCACCGCGTTGCCACGCCCGTACGGACGACGTTGGAGATCATCACCACCATCGTTGTGATCTTCTAATCAAGTCCTACATCCTAGACGTTCTCGTTGACGCCGAAGATCGCCGGAGTTATCGTCTTCATCGCGTCTAATCTACACGTCGCGGTTAGTAAAAGCGTCGTAATTTTTTTATCCGTTGCTCCGTTTTAGACGAAACCAGCGGCCAAATCGTTGTTTTGAAACCCTCTAAATATTGTGTACTATAGATCCAAGTTTTGAGAAAATTATTTTTCCGTTTGATATTTTTTTTCCTAAATCCTATGCAAAACGGTTTTAATAATATCTTTTTACTCGTAGATCCGTTTTGCGCGATTCCAAAGCCTACAGTTTTCTTTCGGAATCCTCTATCCATTACAACCCTAAAATTTATTTTTTAATTTTCAAAAATATTCAGATCTGATCAGATTCTATTTTCAACTTTAGTTGATCGTATCTTTTGTTTTATAACTCGGATTTGATTGATTCTTTTTGCAAACTGAAACCCTAGCTAAACCCTATATTCTAGATACTTTGCAACCACTTTTGAACTCAATCATGATCTGTTTTGCAAAAACTTTTATTTGGTTTTTCTTTTGAAGTTTCAAAATAAAATAAAATTGTTCGCCTTCTTTAGGATTGTTGATTTATTGTGTGCAACCTTGTTTGCTTGGTTACGATAGATTGCTCGGAGTGTGACGAGTAGAATTGTCGGAATTATGAGCGCGAATAACTTCATCAAGATTCAAGGCAAGTCATATCTTTTGATCATACTCCATATTACCTATGTTTTCCATGCATTAGTTCTTTTTCGTTAGATTGCATGATAGGTTATACTATGCTATTACACCCAGTAGTTCATTGAGGTAGGTCTGATCCTTACATCATTGTCACCATCGTATAATAGAATATTGCTATGCTAAGTAGACGTGGATTGATAAGTGAATCATTATGAGGTATGAGTGATGAAGTAGTAATTAGGACCAAGATAAATTTAATGAACTACCTGGGTGGGATGGTTGCGAGTATCCTGGGGGTGGCCAGTGATGACTGCGAAAAGCCACCCAGACTCAAAGGGACTGTTTGTATTGACATACCTAGAAGCTTACGTGTGCAGCCACAAGCTACTTTGGGCTCTGGCTTGGTTGATCAGTTGTAGGGACTCTTACTAGGTAGCGCTATGAAAGTAGTTGTGAGTAGGTGGGATGGGTGCTACCGGAGTAAGGGAAACTCTTCTGAAAGACCATGTCTCAATCTTTCGGTTGTCATACACCATGCAGTGTGACGAACTACAAAGGAGGCGATCGAGTCTTGTGGGGAAAAATGCACAAACCTCTGCAGAGTGTAAAACTAATCGATTAGCCGTGTCCCCGGTTATGGACAATTTGAGCGACTAGACGTGGTAATATTGATTTGTCTCATCATCTTTAATTAACTGATTGGTTTAATCACTTTGGGATAGATTGAGTGGGGGTTCCCATCTCAATCGTATGCTATTGTAGAACTTAGTTATTATTATTCTATAAGGAAAAATTAGTTTTTTGCAAAAATAAATGTAGAAGCTCTACCAGCCAAATTGCATGTATTGTAGGAAATTTTACTTCTTTCTGGGATAAGATTTGCCGTACATTCAAATGTACTGACCCGTTATCGGGCTGTAACCTTTGGTGTTGCAGGATTATATACGACGAGTATATGATACGATATAGGGCCGTGAAGTCTACACTCAACTTTGCCGTTGGCGTTGATGGGACTCCACTTATATATTGTTTGTTCTGCTGTGTATTCTAGCTCAAGGGCTATAAGGTAATAAATACCGTGTATTTACGTTAATTTATGACATGTGATACTATGGTATTTCATCGAGTACTGTGTGTGCTAGCATACTGATCCAGGGATAGCACAGAAGCACAGTAGACTTAGTTCCCTTCGGATCTGGTCGCTACATAAAGCGTATGTCGATTACTGTTGGTGTTTTTAATGACCGTATTTCGGGTATTTTTTAGTACGTGATTAAAATGAATTTTAACTTTAGTGACCGTATTTCGGGTATTTTTTTAGTACGTGGATCAAAATGAATTTTGGTCTCAACTTCAGTGGTTGTTTGGATTAGAAAAATAAAACTGGTTTATCATAAAACGGGGTTAGCAGTGTTTTTACGAGAACGAGTTTTAAGGGATACTTTTTTGTACTATGCGTTTCTAATAAAACTCGTTTGGGTGAGAAGACGATAAAACAGATACTGGGTAAAACACGTTTGGATCACCCCGTACACAGCCCCACCCTCCTCGAGCGTGTATCCTCATCTTCCCCAAATCGCCACGCTGCTTCCTGCTCCTCTCTCTTCCTCGAAGGACTCGGCCAAGGCCAGCGGTGCGAGGTCGCCACACCATCAACGGCCCCGGATCCGGCGACCTAATCCACGCCGACGATGTGCAGCGCCGTTTTGGGGCGCCCCTCCTCGAGTGTCTGCTCTTCCCCGCCGCCGCTTCCAGCCTCTCG
Source organism: Bromus sterilis (assembly GCA_950022295.1). NCBI lineage: Eukaryota > Viridiplantae > Streptophyta > Magnoliopsida > Poales > Poaceae > Bromus > Bromus sterilis. Next base: position 234,328,868 of record OX465595.1, on the reverse strand, counting down.
AGGAAATTGACCAACGCCGCCACTGGGAGCTTCCCAGACATCAAAGGCTCCGGCTCCGGCGACCGAAGCCACGTCGGCGACGCCATACGGTTGGGCGGTGTGCGGCGCATACATGGGGCTACACAGCGGGCGGAGGCTTACCTGGAGGCGGGGACCAACAGAGCCCAGGACCCCGTGGAGCAGTCACAGCCGTTGTTCGTGGCGGAGGAGAAGATCCGCCCCATCTTCTTGATCATTGACTCTTCCTTCAGATTATTTGAGGCGAGCTTTACTCTAGCTCATTAATTATATCTTCTCAAGGTCCATGAAAGAAGATGTGTGAATCTCTAGTTCTTTTTTATGTGTTGACAAAAAAATGTTTTTGGGATTGAAACTATGAATATAAAGCTCCTGAACTAGTAAATAAATGAATACTTGAAACTTGATAATTATCTGGTGTATATGTAAAGAGAAAAGGACAAGAAATATTTTAGTTCTTAATTAATCATCTTCTTCATCTTCTTCTTGCTGAGAGATGCGATGTTGGTGATTAGTCCACAACTGCCGAGCGATGCTTGCACGAACTCGCTCACCAGCCTGTACATCATCTTCTTGTACATTTCCTTGCCCTCTAAGGGTGCGTTTGGATGGTTGGCTATCCCTCTCTGGGACAGGGATAGCACGTGTTTGGTTGATGGGCGAGCAGGGATAGGGATAACCTGATACTGCGAATATTCCTTCGAATTCCGGCTCCGCCTGTTCGCAGAAATCTCGCGGATGTGAGTATCCCGCCCGTGAAACGTTTTTTCCTGCCCTCTCCTTTCGTTCACCTCCCGCAAATAACCAACCCTATCTCTTTTCCCCTTCTCATCTCTCTGCTCTTCCATGACGGCGGCGGCGGCAGATGGAACCCAACAACGACGGTGAATGCGCCATGGATTGGCTCTCTCCTTCCTTATCTTCTTGGCGTTCCCTTTATCCTTCCTTTTGTTATCTTTCCCAGTGAAGCGGCCATCCAGCAGAGATAACTGTGCCGCCGGCAGACACAGGTCAGATCCGCTTGCGGCCGTCGTATTCCTGCGTATAGGGGCGGCTTGCTCCGGCCAGTGCGCATGCTGCGCGCGAGCTGTGCGTGCTGTGCAGCTCATGCGTGGTCTGCCGGCTGCGTGTGCTCTGCGTACGAGCCATGCTTGGTGTGCCGGCCATGTGTGCTGGTGTGTTGGTGCGTGCATGGTTTAATGCTTTGTGTTCTCTTTAGATATTTTTTCAAAGTGCTAATCCTTTGCTTGATTTTATTGTCTCATATCAAAACATGTATTCATCTCTCATCCATCAAACCAAACACTTCAATGGCTATCTTCAACCATGAATCATCCTTCAAACGAAACAAAACATAGGCTAATCTCACCCATCAACCAAACAAAAAAAATGGCTATCCCTAGCCAGCTGGATGGGGATACCCATATCCACCCTAGCACCTCCTCTTAACCAAACACACCCTAACATGTTGATCACCAGTGTCAACATCTCCTTCTGTTCCTTCTTGTTCGTAGAGCTGAAACAACTCATCATCCCTATCAACCTTCCTTATGAAGTTATGAATGATGCAGCAGGCCATAACAATTTGGACCTGTTTTTTGTAAGGATATGGGATTCCTCCATTCCTTGTTAATATTGGAAATCGAGCTTTTAGAACGCCAAACGTGCGCTCTACAACATTTCGCAGTTGCGCGTGAAGATGATTGAACAAATCTTTTTCACTACTATATCGACGATTAGTTCCACGAAAAGAACCAATGTGATAGCGATCTCCATGATAGGGGGCATCAGAACGGCTTGATCCGATGCAGAACCTTCCCATCCAGCAGCTACATATGAAAATTTCATGTCAAATGACACTACCGCCATTACATTTTGAGAGGGATAACCATGTCTATTTCTATAAGGAGTTTGTTTATCAAGCTTGATTTTTGCATTAATATGTGTCCCATCAATTGCTCCCATACAGTTCTGTTGAGAAGATAGGTGAATTAGAATGGAAGGTTTAAACTTTGCTGCAAGTCATATCCAAAAGAACATGTTCTTGAGATAGAATATATACCTTGAAGTACGGGTAGTACCTTGAGTCACCCAATATTTTTGTTGGAACTTCATTGGGCGGATCTGTTATGCAAACATCACGCAAACCATTTATGGCTTTTAATACTCTATTGAATTGTCGACTTATTGTTTCTCCTGAATGTTGGAATCTATCTTGAATAACACGATTCCTAACACTGTGACCAATTGTATGTAGGAAGATAACTAGTTGTTCATTGACATCCATCCGTTTTGTATCCTTGAGTAAATTCCTCTCGCACAATGCATCTCGCAATAAGTAGAAGGTGTGCTTATCAACACGAAGCTGTTCATAAAATCTAATTGGATGTCCTTCCAACCACTCTCTAGTTTTTTTAGCACCAGTTAATTCAGAGGTATTACGTGGTGTTTTGAATAGTCTCCCGAACAACACATTTCTAAAAAGTGACATTGCAGAAAGATTATTGATAATTATTTGCTCAGAATCAGAAAAGTCTTCGTCTGCCATATCTTCCATGGCTACCCTGCAAAATTTGTTAAATTGTTCTTGAGCTGATAGAATATCTGTTAAATGACAGGACAAGAATCATTCAAGAGCTAAAGGAGAACAATGAATGATTGTTGTGATAAATGTTACTCCCATGGTTGAATGAAAGGTATGTCATCAACCAACCAAATGAATATATAAATTTGTATATTGTTTGCTTGAACACAAACTTACAGGAGGAATTAATGAAAATTGAAAATGTGACCTAATCTGAAAACTCAATGGTATGCTAGAAGAAATAGAAAAGCTACGCATTTTCAACCCAAAGAGACCAAGTCTCTTCATCCATCTCAATGAAAATAGCCCTTCTATCGACATGTGCAAATGCTTCTGCAGCTTTCAATTTCTTGTTTGCCTCAACGCTAGGCATGCTATTTAATATTTGCATACATGCTTTAACTGAGTAAGCTTCTGTCTGTCGTGCTGCATTTTTCTTTGATTCAGCAATGATGAGGGACGCGTCTGCAAGGCGATCAATAGCGTTTATAGCATCATCAGCTGTGCGCTTTTGCCCTTTCGAAGTGTCATGTGATCTACTTGCATTGCACTTCTTCTTTTTCTCTGCCTTACTAGTGTTAGGCTTCTCAGGACAAGCAGGAGGAGAATCATTTGTTTCATCGGAGTCAATTTCTACTACCTCATTCAGATCAATTTCAATTTGTGCTTTGCTGGTTTCACCTTTCCCTTTGCTAGATATAGCACCAACTCCGGATGCGGTAGAGGTAGCACATATGTCGTGAAGGTCTAACCAACTAGGCCACACTTTATCTCGGTATTCTTGAATATTCTTATCCTTCTGCAGTTTGTTAGTTTATTGCAATTAAGTCAATTGGTCAACTATATTATATAGCAATATTTATAAATTGATGTGCTTTAACTTACCGAAATGAGATCCTCCCAACATTCTTCTGGAGCTTTGATCATTTTATCATCGTCATCCCAACCAAATCCTGTGTGCTTTAGAAGTCTGTCCATGGTAGCATAACAACTCCTGTAGTACTTATGACGATTTTTTATTTGTTGCAACTCAAGTTTGTCTACCTTTGACTCATTGAACTTTTCTAGGATTTCACGCCATGCTTTCTTTGTGTGTCCTGTTCCTTCCTTCCCTCCATTTTGAGTTTGATCTTTTAGTATGTTGAATAATATTTTGTCTTCTGAAGATTTCCATGTATGACGCTTTATGGGCGGCTTTTCGCTCTTTTCCTTCTTAATATTTTTGACCTGGTCATCCATATTTTCCTAGGTGGAAAAAAAGCAGCAAAATCAGTACTAGTTTTGTATTTATTCATATGCGTACTTGAGGTTTTTGTTCATCATGGTGCTATATACTTGTTTTATGAACTAAGACATCGTTTTCACACTAGCATATCATAGTGACATGCAAAATTAATAGAAGCAATCTGCAGTATCTATGATCTATCAAAATCTATATCATGGTATCACATCTAAAAGAATTGCTAATATTGTATTGAAAACGAAAATCTGATAATTTACATGTCTATGAGACTATGACTAATCTATATATAAGGTTTGTCTATTCATCACTCAAGTAAACACACCTTCATACGTGCAAATTCAGTTTCGTACTTGTGCTAATTTCCTCAAAGCATGAACAATTGTGATATAAATATGAGTATGTTCCTCTGATTATGGATCTTACCTGTAGGCTGATGAAGATTGATTGCCTGTGATGTGAAATAGTTGATGAAGATAGCTCTTGTTGTACCAGCAGTGGTCAGTGGCGAGCGATCGCTGATCTTAGCGGAGCGTCGACAACCAAGACGCCGGTGATCTCAGTAGATCAGTGGTCACAACTCATGTTGGCGGACAGCCATGGAAGGCCTCCAGAATTGTGCATATAGATTTTTTGTTTGGCTGTTTGTTGTACCATAATCCCGTTATATATAGAAGCACTGAAAAAAATGGCGCGTGGGAAGGCAGAATTGGCGCCAACAATTTGTTGAGGAAGACGTGGAGATAAAAAAGCCTGTTTTATGTAATCAGGTTTTAACAAAAACAAGTATTAGTCGTTTTTCACAAGACGTGATTTCCTGGCTTTGTGGAAACCGATTTGTTCTTATCCACGTTTCTGTTGGCCCACCCAAACGTGGTTTTAGTTTATTTTTTTGAGGGGGTAAACTGCCCTAGGGCATTTATATTTCATGTGATAGGGCTACATCATTTGACATAATGTCAATCAGAAAATTCGGGGGCTCATCTTTCCAAACAATGGTAGATGAGACCTCTGATCTACTAGCTAGCACATGTGCAGCACTGTTAATTTTCCTAGGACAATGGTGAAACTTTACTGTGTTGAAGCTCCTGCATAGAAAGGCACATTCTTCAAATATCGCCGCCGAGGCACCCAGTGAGTTGCCTCCATCTTGCATGGTATTGACGACCTCCAGGCAATCTGATTCAACCAAGAGGTTGTTGCACCCCCGCTCCTGCACCAACAGTAGTCCATTCTTCAGCGCCCTAGCTTCAGCGTTGGCCGCCTCTTCAACATAAAGGATGGCGCTGGAAGTTGCAGCAATGAAGAATCCTCCAGAATCGCGGATGATGACCCCCGTACCTCCTGAACTGGTGTCCGCATCAAAAGATGCATCCACGTTTACCTTCACAAAGTTTTCCGGGGGTTTGGACCATCCCGCTGACCGCAGATGGCTCTTCTTCTTCGAGTTTGCCTTCACAAAGTTTTTTGTTAGGGACAAGATTGCTTGCGCCGATCTGGTCGGATCCGTAACAGCCTCCCCATGGGTAATCTTCCTTCTTTCCCACCAGATGTACCACGTGCCCACCGCAACAAGTGCCATCCTGTTGATGTCCGGCGAGAGTGGGGCAGCAATATTTGGCCTTCTGAAAAACTCAAGTAGAACTGAGTCAACACTGTGGTTCATCCGCCTAATACAATCGAGCTCGTGGTCTAGTCCCAAAAGTCTCCATATTGTATGTGCTCTCGGGCACTTAAATAGAGCATGGTCAATGCTTTCACAGTCCCCATAGCAGATTGGACATTGGGAGCTTGTAATCATGTGTCGGTTGGCAAGCACCCCCAAGCATGGTAGCGCCCCCAGCAAAACCTTCCAGCAGTGAATTTTAACTTTTGCAGGTACCGGTAATTTCCAGAGGATCTTCCACACCGGACTAGCGCTTGAGGTATCAGTTGGATTAGTTCTCCTCAATTTTCGTCCGTGTTGATGATCCCACTCAGCATGATAAGCCGATCTGCAAGAAAACACCCCGTTTCTCTCGAGGTGCCAAGACACAAAATCCTCCATCATCCCCATAGCCAGCGGGATATTGAGAATTCGCTGGGCATCTATGGGCCAGAAAATGTCTCTAATCCTCTCCTCATCCCACTGCCTTGTATGTTCATCGATGAGCTCAGAGACTTTTGTCACCACGATATTTCCTCTGCGAGTAATGACTTTCCTTGATGGACTACTGGGAATCCAGGGATCTTCCCAAATATCAATTTTGGAGCCATCTCCAACTCGCCAAATATACCCCTTCTTGAAAGTCTGGATGCCCTCCCATAAGCTCTGCCAAGTGAAAGAGCTGCCATTCTTAAGGGGGCAGCTTAACAGGTCGCCATTGGGGAAGTATTTGTGTAAGGCCCGATATGCGGTACTGTTTCAGATTCGGACGTTTCCGCCCGAACCCGAGGACGAAGCACATATCGGACCCACCGCGACATATGACAAAGCCATATGCCCCGGATTTCCAACATGATATCACAACATTACAGATACAAGGATACAACATCTCATACAATCGGCATACAACTGCCTCAAATATAATACAACAACGGAAGATACATGTCTGAGTACAGACTACAAGCAAATGCCTACTGGCAAAGAGAAAAACATCGATACCCATAACCACACGGGTCCAGGCCGTCCGCCGGGATCCACCTAACTAGTCGTCGTCGAGTCTCCACGTGAAACGTCGATCACCATACCTGTTGTCGATCAAGAACCCTGAAAAGAGTTTGGGGGTAGTATCATGAGTACAGAGGTACTCAGCATCCAACTGTAGTGGTCATCTGACCCAGCAAGGACCTCATCACTCGTCATTCTAGGACAACTAGTAGTTTACGGTAAGGAAGGGGTAAGTGGTGAGGTTGCTGCCGCACTAGCATTTATGAGGTGGCTAACGATCTAGAGAGTAAGATAAGAAACCAAGCATTCGATGAGGAATCGCCTCCAACAAGTCTTGCTATCAACTACTTACGCAAACATAACACCTATCCTATCCTTGTCCTCCTCTTCGCATCCCGACGAAGAAGAAGCAGTCAAGGCACACACACGTTGATCAAGTTATATATAAGATTATCTCAGTTGTTGTTGTCTATGAACAAGGAGTAGGTCTCAAGTCGTCCATAACCGTGGACACGGCTTCTCGAAAAGATTTAACCCTGCAGGGGTGTACCAACTGCCCATTACGAGGCTCCGCACGCACGTCCATCACTCTCAGTTGCTACCCATCACAGGCAACCATTTTATGATTTAGTTCCAAGAGATCCGAAACGACAGGTCCCTCTAGCTAACAACGAACAAATCCGGGTGGCCCCCGGTGAGACGACACCCAGCTCAGGAGCCGGCCGCGCTCTCGATCTGGTCTCTACCGTATGACTCCAGGTTTGGATTGCCGGCTCATCACACATTGGGATAACCGGGTCCTCAGCCGGTCTAGTTGGGCCAGCCAAGAAACTATGTCCTCCTGGCCCTGGTTTGGTTTGAAAACAACTGGCAGCTGACCAGCACACACACGGTTTCAAATGGTCAATCAGCTTGGGCCACCACTAGAAATGTTTGAAGCTAGATAGGTAAGAAGAGGGGACCCCATAAAATCCCACACGCGGTTAGGCACGCTCAGTCTTAAAACCAATACCCAGAACTCGGATCCTAGGTGACTCGAATGGAACAAAGCGTCGAGGCGGGATAGCCTAGACCTTTCATCCTTCGTCGAATATATTCAACATTATAATAATAATCATATCATCAACAATAATATAATAAGGTGATATCCCAAACCCAAGGAGTAACAGGGGAACATCGTAGCATCCTAAGCATGCATACTAAGCAGGGGCTGAGCAACGAGCAGTAGTAACATAGCAGTACAAGGTTTGCTGGGAAGGGACATGGCTGTATTGGTTTAAAAGAGGCTGTAAACATGTGGTAGGATCAAACATAGAACCTAACCTAAACTAGCATGCAAACCGCTGGTTGAAATAGAATGGATCATAAGTAATGCAAGTCCTTGCCTGTTGATAAGTCGGGTTCCGAAGGTGTAGTCGATCGCACGCTCGCATCGTCTCCGAGAGGTACCCGCGGGAGCACACAAGAAGTAAACACTGGAAAGCAATCAACGGTGCACCACTATTACTACGGATCAATACAAGAGCAAGCATCAACAAGAAGCAACACGAGACATCGCACCTACCGTCGAGAGCGGTTACTAACGATTTAAGTGGAGTACTCGTCACACACGACGATACCGCACATTTACGGTGGTTCAAGTTGCTTAGCTACAGGTGACCAAACAACGGTTATTAACATGGCAACTCAAGCAAGCATGGCATAACACACAAACATGGCAAGAGGTGAAGCACAAAATAAACTATCTATGCTAGACAATTTAAGTGAGGCACAATCCTATACATGGCATATCACTCAGTGCCGCACAACGATTAAAAGATTTGGTACTGTTCTGCCCTAAACCATATTTTAGGTTGGTTAACAACAGCAAACAATAGCATAAACACAAAGAACACGAAAAACTAATCAAGTTACATATAAGGAACACCCCAAACGGAGTTACGGTTAAAAAGATATAAGCAAAAAAAATTATGCACACATGCTGTATAAACAGGGGTAAATCTATATGCAAAAGTGCAGCAACATGACATAGAAATACATGGGATGAAAGTAGACATCATGCTTAACAATATGCAATTGGAATCACTCAATTCCGATGAACGGTTGCGAAGCAATCGTCATCCGAAGTTGCAACAAAATAACAGTTTCAGCAACAACAGCACAATAACATCAGGATCACCACTTTGGAGCAAGATATAAACATGATGCAGCAAGCAAATATGGCATGTGAATGCATGAAACTGAAGTAGAAACATTGCTTAACGCAACACAAAAGGAATCAATGCAATAGGCCTCATGGATTTGTTACAATCATCATGCAAAGTTGCAACAAAATAATAACAGCAGCACATAACAGGAAATAAATGCAATTAACGGCCTGATGCCCTGTTCAACACACGATTACACAATCAAGATGAGCTCAAACGCAAAATCTCACAAAAGATGAATTAAAGTACACGCAATTCTGAGCAACTTTCGTTTTGGGGCCACGTTCATCCGAGCTACAGATCGCTTGCTATCGTCGATGCAAAATTGAATCAGCAGCACAATAGTCACAGACTTCGCAAAATTTACAGCAGGTTCTAATAACAGGAAAAAAAGGGTTTTTGGGCCTCACCCAGTTGGGCTCGGCCCAACTGGCCGCTGGGGGGGCTTCGCCTGGGCCTTGCGGGCTGCTGGATCTGGCGCCCGTGGTGGGCCGTGGGGGCAGCCGGCCCAGCTGGCTGGATCGGGGCGAACGGGCACGGCGGGGAGCTCGGGCTCCTCCCGAGCTGCTGGCGGCGGCGGCTCCCGTGCCGGCCGGCCACCGGAGCGGAGCGAGGCGGGGCGCGGCGGAGGACGCAGGCGCGGACGGGGCGCTGGAGGCCGGGATCCGGCTGGATCCGGCGACGGGGTAGCCTCCCGTGGCCTCAGGCGGCGGGGCACGGCGGCCCGAGCTCGGAGCTCGGCCGTCCATGGCGCGGCGGCTGGCGGGCGTCCTGTACAGGGAAGAGGGGAGGCGGTGAGCAGAGGGAAGGGAGAGGAGCACGGGGGAGAGGGAGGACCTGGGCGGCGGCCTGCTCGACGGTGCTCGCCGGAGAGCGAACGGCGACGGGCGGCGCTGCGTTCACGGGAGCGCGGGAGGAGGAGCTCGGCCAGATGGGCCCGGGCGGGCCTGGCGGCGGCGGCTGCGGGCCCGCGGGGCCCGAGCGGCTGGGAGGCTGGCTGGTAGCAACGTGGAGGCATTGGGAGCCCTCTGATCTGGATCTAACGGTCCAGATCGAGGGTGGGGGCTAGGGTTTCGAGCTGTGAGGGACCAACTGGGCAGATCTGGGATTTCTCAGGGGGGTGGCTGCAATTTTCCAGAGGGGGAAACCCTAATTGGGGTGTGGGAGACTGGTGGTCTTTATATAGGCAGGTTGGCTGGCCAGTTGACGCAAACGCCCTCGGTACCCCTCTCGCGTGTCCGGTGATCGCGTTTGTGACCGCCGAAGGTGCATACGGACTCCGATTCCGACGAAATCTCGAACCACGCGCTCAGCGCGTCGAGCTCTTCGATCGTACCTCACTGCGGTGACATTCCGACAACATTTTTCGGCGCGCTATAAAAATATCCCGTTTAATTATTAAACGGGGTTTTTCGTTCCGTTGGCTGCGGCTGGTCTCGTGCGGTTTCGCGACGGTGATCGGGTGAAACCCGGTGTCGCAAAGGTCGAGTGTCAGGGTGGCAAGGGTCGGTCTCCGTCCGATACGAGATAAGAGGGGGGAAAATAATCGCCGATCGATAAATCGGGGATGCAAACACCACAAACAAATCAGGCAATCAATCAATTCACACCGAAAACAAAATTTTTAATTTTTGTGAAATCTGGGCTGTTACAATTTGGCCTTGAGCACCCTGGCACACAATGAATCTGGCACCGCGAGGAGCCTCCAACATTGCTTGGCCAGGAGGGCTAAGTTAAAACAGTGTAGATCTCTGAATCCCATGCCTCCATGGCCCTTGGGGATACTCATCTTCCACCAAGCAAACTAGTGCATGCGTTTTTTCTCCTCCGTGTCTCCCCACCAATAGTTGGAGAGGGCAACCACCACTGCATTACAAATCATCTTGGGCTGTTTAAATACTGACATAGCATAGGTAGGAATTTCCTGTAAAACAGCCTTAATCAGGATTTCCTTTCCCCCTGCCGATAGTAGCTTCTCCTTCCATCCTCGTATCCTTGCCAGAACACGGTCCACTATATGCTGGAAGCAATCAGTCCTTTCCAGTCCTACGATTGGAGGGAGGCCAAGATATTTATCCGTAATTGCTTCGACCATTATGTTAAGCCGGTTGCAAACTTCCACCTTCGAAGAAATAGATGTGCATGGGCTGAAGAAGACCGTTGATTTCTGGTCACTCACCAGCTGCCCCGAGGCCAGGCAGTAATCATCAAGGGCTCTCCTCAAACTTTCTGCGTTCGAGTTGTCAGCCCTCATGAGGATCAGGGAGTCGTCAGCAAAGAGGAGGTGGGAGATTGCCGGAGCATCACGGCAAACTTTCACTCCGATGAGGCGACCGGCTTCCTCCTCAACCGAGAGTAGGCTGGAGAGCCCTTCCGCACAAAGCAAGAACAAGTAAGGTGATAATGGGTCTCCTTGGCGTAGACCCCTCGATGGTGTAAACGTATGTGAGAAAGAATTATTCACCCGAACCTGGTAAGTGACCGAAGAGACGCACTCCATAATCAGAGAAACCCAGGTTGGCGAGAACCCAAGTTGAATCATAATCATCTCCAAGAAATTCCACTCCACCCGATCGTACACCTTGTGCATATCCAGTTTCACAGCACAAAGTCCGAATTTCCCCGTTGTCTTCCTCTTTATGGTGTGATAAGATTCGAAGGCCAGCAAGAAATTGTCTGTGATTAGACGCCCCGGGACAAAGGTGCTCTGGTTTGGGGAGATAATATCATCAAGGAGGTGTTTCAATCTGCTGGCCAGAAGCTTTGAGATTACCTTGTACACAACGTTATAAAGGCTGATGGGCCGGAACTGGGTAACCAGCTCGGGGTTGCCAACCTTGGGAATCAACACTATAGTGGTGTTGTTCCATCCCACCGGTATCTTCCTTGAGTTGACCGCCAGAAGCACCTCATCCGTGAGGTCCTCGCCAATGATATGCCAGAAACGTTTCTAAAACACAGCATGAAGTCCGCCCGGCCCAGGTGCTTTAAGATCGCCGATTGCGAATAGGGCCTTCTTCACCTCCTCCCGAGTGAACGGTTTCAGCAGTTTATCATTCATGTCCTGGGTCACTCTTGGTTTAACTTTGTTGATCACATCCTGGTTTGGGACACCAGCACCCGAAGTAAACAACTCCTGGAAATAGGATGAAATGTTAGCTTCGAGGGTAGCAGGATCGTCCACCCAGTTACCAGCCTCGTCTTTAAGTTTTTTGATGAAGTTTTTCCTTTGTCTAGCCGTAGCCGATCTGTGGAAGAATTCCGTATTGCGGTCCCCTTTACATAACCAGTCATCCCGACCTCTTTGCATCCAGTAGATCTCCTCTTGCTCGAGTAGCCTCTCAATTTCGAGATGTAGCATGTGCTGCATTGCGACCGCCTCGTCAGACAGCGGACCAGATAAGATATTATTCAGCTGCTTCTGCAGATCACGAAGCCGAGTTCTCGGGCCTTTCAAGACCGTTTTATCCCAGCTATGAAGTGCCGTATGAGTTTGCGAAGTAGCATCTGAAAACGTCACCCCAACTTGATGCTTGGCCGATTCCCACGCAGTCTGCACAATTTCCTCCACGTTTGTTTCAGCGAGCCATCTTGCTTCAAAGCGCTTTGGACTCGTTGTTGGACGAGACTGGATCCCTGACAGGAATTCAGTGTCAAGGACAACTGGGCAGTGATCGGACTTATCAAACTCCTCGATTGAAACCACCTGGTGTGGAAACAAGTCCATCCATTTGAAGTTTCCAACAGCTCTGTACAGCCTCTCGCGGATTAAACCACGACGCCAGGTGAACAAGTCCCCCGTGTATCCGAGATCATCCAATCCACAATCCTGAAGAGCCGCACTGAACGCTTGCATGCATCTTTGAGGCCGGGGCGCTCCCCCTTATTTCTCATGTGCCTGTAAGATTTCATTAAAATCCCCCACCATTGTCCAGGGGAGGTCTACTATCCCATGTAATTCTCAGACATATTCCCACGTCAAATATTTCCGTTCCCCACTGGGCTCTCCGTAAAACCTAGTGAATCTCCACCCTGAGTCAGTGTCTTCCTTGACCCTGATGTCGATGTAGTTACTATGGATCTTATGTGAGCTGACACCCAAGTTGGACATCCACATCATCAAGAGACCCCCACTTCGACCATCACTTTCAGACACAAGCATCTCCTCAAACCCCAGTCGTTTCCGAAGCTTTTCTGCCTTAGCCGTATCCAGATGTGTTTCAGACAGAAACAACACATCCGTGCGAACACGCCCTGGGACCCCCAAGAGCGCTCTAACCGCCGCAGGTTTGCGCATCCCGCGGCAGTTCCAAGATAAGAGTTTCATTGCGCCCGATCGAGCCCCTCGAGGGGACTCGCCGATAATGGGTGGCTGGAATCCATCACAGCCAGGTCGTCGGTCTTCGATCTCTTCGATTCCTGCGAAGTAGACTCCTCATCCTTCTCCTCAGAAGCTTCTCCCATCAAAGCATTTTTATTAGTGATCATAGGATCATCTTCAGGATTTGGCACAATCACGCCCTCAAAGACGAGTCTCTTCCTGTTCTCACTCCTTTCCCTGTCACTATTGGGTCCAGACTTGATGGGGCTGGATGCCGTATCGGATAGATCATCCTTTGGTCTTGCATTGCCTTTGCCCTTGTCCAAACCCCTGGCAACACCCATATTCATCTCCTTCCCTCTAGTATTGCCTGGGCGGGGAGCTAGCAGCCAATCCCCCCACTTCAGAGCCTCTGGTGCATGCTTGCCAGAACCATGTTCAAGAAAAGTGTGCCCCATCAGACCGCACACATAACAGAAGATAGGCATTTTCTCGTATAGGATTTTGTAGTACACCTTCCTCTTTGCTTTCGTAATTGAGAGCACTCTCATCAGGGGATCCTTGATATCCAGACGAACCCTAACCCTAACAACTCTGCCGTTCCCCCACCACGGGTTCAACATCACACCTTCCACAGTCCCAAGCTTCTTTGCCATGGAACGTATCACCGCCTCTTTCCTGAACAATGGTGGTAGATCGAGGATCTGCACCCAGACGGAAATCTTCTCGAGGGGCACTTCCTCATATTTGGTAAACCCATCGTAAGGTTCGATGAGAACACCTTGATCTCTGAATAGCCAGGGCCCTTGTTCTGTTACACGGTTCCAATCCCCAACACAATTCACCGTGATTACAAAAAGATTTTCTCCAAGAGAATTAAACGACGCTCCCTGCCAGACTCCAGGCCATCTTCATGTTCTCGTAGAAAGCAATTTTGCTGAAGGGTTTATCTGTATGCACCTTGGCCAAGACCATGAACTCAGCTGCATCCACCTCGTCAGGGAATCCCTCCTCAAAATCCAGGTCGTCCTCTTCCCGATCATAAAGGTTGAGACTCCCGATCAAATCATCCATCCCCAAGCTTCTGGTCGCACTATTCGCCGAAGAGCGGGATCCTGACGCCATCAGGTTCCGCGCAGATTGGTTTTGGTGGCCGGGGAGAGCACCCAGGCCGCCTAATATGGAACTCCGCGGGTCACACCTCTCCGTAGACGAAGCGAACTCGATCTCACGTCCAATCCGAGAAGAACTCGAGGCCCTAGACGTCGCCGCCAGGGAAATAGATAAACCCTAGACGTCGCCGCCGGGGGAATAGATGTTCATCAGCACAGCTTTGGGTGAAGAAAACTCAGAAAGGAAAAGAAACCTTTTCTTGTCAAACGTGGTTTTAGTTTGTTATACAGTTATGCGAGACGACGGGAAACTAGTTCTGATAAAACAATGTATCCAAATAAATCGAGTGATCACGGATGAATTTATCTCGAGATGGAGCCAGGAGCGTTTGAGCGGGACTCGTCGGATGCTAATGGGGGACATGTGTCGGCAGATTAAGCCATGGGACGAGAGTCTACACAATCTCCATGGTCTTTTTTCCCCCAAGGAAAACACGCTCTGACCCTAAAATACACACGCTCTTCCTGATCTACTCCGGCGACTCGTCGATGTCCTTACCGCTATCCGCCCACCGTACCATCCTCCTTCTCATCCTAATCAAAATCCTGTCGCCGCTCCTGTGCGCGGGGGAGTCGGCGACTTGCCTTGCTGTGTACCGCGAGGGCGGCGCGCCCGCGGTTTACCAGTCCGCGCACTGCCCCCGCTGGACCATACTATCTGGCGGCAGAGGGGATGAGGATAAGGGCTCCTCCTCCCAGCAGCCGAGGAGGTGCTATGTGGCGGCGCACCGTGGCCGCCGCTGGTCGCAGGAGGACCGCGCTGTCTGCGCTCTTGGCATCCGCATCCCCTTCATAGGTAGTACCTGCATAACACGGAGTTACCAAAACAAATCCACAATTTACACGTGTTGTTGCATTGCAACTGTGAGGTGGAAGGACGAGGGAGTCCTGAGACCTCCCGCAATTGGAGTATCATAGCTAGTATCATGCATGCCAACTAAGCAAAGTTGATGATGTGGCATAAAATTAAATAAAGAAAGAAAGAGTTGAGTATCATATTAGGGCTCCTCCAATGCATTGTTTCTTAGCACAATATCATAGGAGCAATAAAAACTTAAGATACAACCTCAACAATGCATTGTTTCTTAGATGTTGTATCTTATTTAATAAGTATAGCTCCATTCATAAATGTGATCGGTTTAATCATGTTTTTTGCATATGGCCACGTGCAAGGGTTGTATCATAATAAATACTATGCCACATAAGCAAAATGTTTATGATTATGTGTTAAGATCTAGCATTGGGAGTGCCCTTATGATACCGTATCATAATAAATGCTAAATTAATACTCCCTCCGTTTCGGTGTGTTAGGCCTCTTATAAATCGCACCGGGACCAAGGTGAAAATCTATTGGTTAACCTTCCCTCCAATCAGCTTTCATCAGTACTAGTTTCCACATGCGAATTATGTGATGGAGCACTAGTTGCATGCAAAAATTTGATTACATACGTGTGTGAACACAAAGGAACAGCCATGCGTTGCGTGCTAATTAAACTGCATTTAATGTTTACATGCCTTAATCTTGGGTTAAAGTGGAACAAATAGTTTTTGAAGATAGGCCCTATGCACCGGAACGGAGGGAGTATATGTCTTGCATGGCAATTAATAATACTACTTATGATACTAAGCTATGATACTATGCATTGTGGAGGTAGTATCATACATTAGTATTATGTGCATGATACTAATCTTATGAGAAATCATGTGCGGTTAACCAGAAGTTGCAGGATTGTACTGGCAACCTTATTTATTAATGCACTTATTTTAGGGAAATTATTAATGCACTAACTATTATGCTTCATGAACTCTGAGCTAGAAATGAAGAATGACTACTTCTGGTTTACTGATACTATGATTTGTACTCCTGAAATGTTAGTTGCCAACTCATGCCAGAGAGTGTAATAACTAAGAAATCATAAAAATGGGAGTGGGAAGCTGGATAACATGTTGGAAGGATCATAGTTTGTGAATGTGCTGGGCGTTTTCTGTAGAAAGGTACCCCACAGATAACTTCTTTTTCTTGCCATCAAGGCTGCATATTGCGATGCTGATTACGTAGCCAGTTAAATGTTTTGTTGAAATACTTTAGATCTAGCAGTCCAAAAGGTGAAATTTAGTGCGACAAGCTTGGAGATTAATCCAGTCGCCAGAGAGTTTATTCTTTCGTCTCTTCAAAGCAAGGTACTACCCCAACGGCAATGTCCTTGATACTGTCTTCTCTGATGAAGCGTCACAAGCTTGGAGGCGGATCAGATTTGGTTTGGAGCTGTTGAGGAAAGGAACAATCTTGAGGGTGGGAGATGGGAAGTCCATTTGCATTTGGAGGGACAATTGGATTCCTATGGAACTGCCACTAAAAAAGATTGATAGAAGGAAATTGTCTTGGACTCACAGAGTTTGTGATCTCTCCTTACCCGAGTAAGAAATGTAATGAGACCTTGGTGAGGGAGGTGTTCTGGCCTAATCATGCGGAGGAGATCTTGAAGATAAACTCTCTAACCGGGAGATGGAGGCACCACAGGAAACAGGCAGCTTGCCATTCTTCAGAAACGGACGGCAAAGACACAAATCCCACCGGGAAAGCCTTTGCCAACCGTAAGCGGAAGACAAAGGCCGTCGACAACGTTTGACCCGGGAAAGAGGTACTTTGTTGTCCACTTATTATGGGGCTAACGGCAAAGCCTTTGGTCATAGCTGAGGGTGGTAAACTCCTTCTCTGTGGTAGTGTTGAAGAGGCTGAAGCCTGTGCGTGTGCCATTGGGCTGAAAGCTGTCCTTGGTATGGTTAATGGAAAGATTATAGTTGAATCTGATTGTGCTGTTGTCATAACTAACTTTATGGCTCTTGTGATCCCATATTGTTCATGGGTTGAGAGTGGGAGTTGAACTCTAGGAGGTCGAATCCCCCCGTGTTCCTCAGTAGTCCATAGAACGGCCGGCTGTTAACTGACTGGTCGTAGGTTCGAATCCTACTTGGGGAGATTTACCTTAACAACATGGAGAGAGCATTACTTGGAGATCAGTGAGCTTCAGCAGGATAGAACCTACATTGTTTTTCTGAAGATTGGGAGAGATGGAAACAAGATTGCTCATGAATTAGCTAATAGGAGACGAGTACTTATAGTCTAGGGGTGGGAAGAGGGGTACATGACTCGTGGCTAGATCTGCACTCAGGCAGGGGTCAGACATCTGGGCTGAGGCCGGACATTCGTGCTGACAAGTAGGGTCCAGACGTCCGAGCTGAGGCCGGATGTCCGGGCTGTCGGTGGAAGCTTTTGTTGTCAAGCCGGATTTTCGGCGATCGCCCGTGTTAGACAATGTTATATAGCTTTTGTATATACCATGCATATTGTATTTGTACACGTTGTGTACCCTTATAAATATGAGATAGCCGCACCTCGTATTGTGGGTCGAGCAGTTTCCAAACACTAGCGTTCCAATATGGTATCAGATTAGGTTTCGATCGCTTCCGCTCTGTCCCGATCGCCCTCGATCCCGATCGGCTCCAATGGCATCTGTCCCAGCTGCCGCCAGCCCTGCCGCCGCTGCTGCTGCCGCCCAGGCCGCCCCGGCCTCTCCGTTCCTGGCCTCGCGGCCGCTGTTTCCGCTAATCGGCGCCGCTCAGTCCGGTTCTGCCTCGCCGCTGCCGGTCTTCAACGAGCCGTGCGCTGTGCCAGCGGTGTCATCTCCCGCGTAGCCCTACGCTGCGCCCGCGGGGCCATCTCCCGTGTTGCATGCGGCTGTACAAGTGGCGTCTACCGCTGCTGTATACAACGCGTGGCCCACGGCTTCCTACAACGGCTGCATACGGCACAACACCCACGCCCGCGTCGTCTGTGCCATACGCGACAGCTCACCCGGCTCCACACGGCGCGTCGTCCGCGGCTTCTTACAACGCACCTGCGGCTGCTGCGGCGCCCTACAGTGCAGCGCCGACGGTCTACGGCGGGTACCAGTCAGCTCCTCCGATCGTGCCGTACTATGGTGCTTTCCCGGCACCGTATCCTCCGCCGACTGCGGCTCCTTCGACGGAGCTCGTTCACATCTCGCCGACGCCTGGTGGTGGTCTACATCAAGGCTATTACATGCCGCCTCTGCCGGATCATGTCGCCCTTGCTGCACCGTTCTACTTCGCACACCTCATCCCGGTGAAACTCACGACGGATAACTACCTGTTGTGGCGTGCACAGGTGTTGCCGCTTCTCCGCAGCCGCTACTTGGAGGGCTTTGTTGATGGTACTCTTCCATGCCCTCCGCCATATCATCCGGGGCATCATGCGTGGGTGGCTCAAGATCAAGCCATCCTCTCCGCTATCTAGTCCTCTCTCACGGAGGGAGTCTCGTCGCTGGTCATCTTTGCCGCTACGTCTCGGGATGCATGGACGGCCCTTCATACCAGTTTCGCCTCGCAGTCCCAGGCAGGTGCTCATGCTATTCGCACTTCGCCTGGGGAGGTGAAGCTTAATGATCTCACCGTCACTAACTACTTCAACAAAGTGACGGGCATGGCACACACTTGCCTCCATCGGCAAGGCTCTTCGTCCGGAGGAGTTCACCTCTTATGTGCTCAATGGAATGGGTGACGGCTATGATAATTTGGTGGAGAATATCTATGGTCGTGACACTCCTATCCAACCGCGTGAGCTGTATGCGCGTCTTCTTGCCACGGAGTAGCGTATCCAGGCTCGCCCTCTACGCCGAGTTTCCCTTCCGCCAACGCTGCAACGCGAGGCAAGGACAAGCACTACACGCCCTACACGCCGCCAACTAGTGCCAAGTTGCCGGCCGTGTCCAACACACGAAACACCACTACCTCCACCGGAGGCAAATTCCGTGGCTGTTGTCCTTCCTGTGGTGCTCAGGTCCCCTGCCAGCTATGTGGTCTTGATGGTCACCTTGCTTCCCGTTGTCGTCGCCGCTTCAAAAAAGATTTTTTGGGCATCGGGAACAATGGCAAGGGTAATGAGAAGCAGGCTGCTATGGCAACTCATGAGCAGGGACATACTCCCTCCTATCCCGTTGATGCATCCCGTTGATGCATCGTGGTACATGGATACGGGAGCTACCAATCATCTGACGAGCGACACAGGCAAGATCTCCACACAAGAACCATACCGTGGACATGACCAGGTTCGCACTGCTAATGGGGGAAGGTATGCACATCTCACACATGGGTCAGACATCACTTCGTACTAGTCGATCCAAACAATTACGTCTTCTTAATGTCCTTCGTGTTCCCTCTGTTTCACATAGCTTGCTTTCAGTTCCTAAGCTTACTCGTGATAATAATGTACTTGCTGAATTTTATCATTTTCATTTTTTCATTAAGGACCGGGACACGAGGGACGTACTCCTTAGAGGTCGATTGCGCAATAATGGTCTCTATGCACTTGATGTGCCACCAGCTTTTAGTGCTTTCAGCGGTGTTCGTGTGTCTCCATCAAATTGGCATGCGCGCCTTGATCATCCTGCCACTCCCATCGTTCGTCATGTTCTTCATCGCCATGAGCTTCCGGTCGTGTCCAATAAACATGTTGATACAGTTTCTGATGCCTGTCAGCAAGGCAAGAGTCATCAACTTCCTTTTTCTGAGTCAAGTCGTGTAGTCAATAAACCTCTTGAACTTGTGTTTTCGGATGTATGGGGCCATGCCCAAACCTCTGTTAGTGGTCATAATTACTATGTCAGCTTTATTGATGCTTATAGTCGGTTCACTTGGCTTTATCTTCTTAAATGCAAGTCTGATGTGTTTAATATGTTTTCTTGCAATTCCAAGCGCATGTTGAGCATCTTCTCAGTCACAAAATCATTCATGTACAATCTGGTTGAGGGGGGGTGGTGAGTATCACAACCTCAATGCAATTTTTATTAAGCTTGGTATTACACATCGTGTGTCTTGTCCTCATACACATCAGCAAAACGGTGTAGCTGAGCGT
The DNA here is from genome assembly GCA_950022295.1 of Bromus sterilis. Classification (NCBI taxonomy): domain Eukaryota; kingdom Viridiplantae; phylum Streptophyta; class Magnoliopsida; order Poales; family Poaceae; genus Bromus; species Bromus sterilis. The sequence continues at coordinate 234,308,741 of OX465595.1, read as the reverse complement.
AAGCATCGCCATATAGTTGAGACTGGTCTTGCATTGCTTGCTCATGCCTTCGCCCTTTTCGGTTTTGGAGTGATGCATTTTCCACCGCATGCTTCATCATTAACAGACTTCCTACACGACTCTGTCAGATGAAAACACCACTTGAGCTCTTGCTAAATGAAATTTTTGATTATACGTTTCTCAAGGTCTTTTGGTGTGCGTGTTGGACACATCTTCGTCCTTATAACCAACGAAAGTTGGAGTTTCGGTCTAAACAGTGCGTGTTTCTTGGTTATAGTTCTCTTCATAAAGGGTACAAATGTCTTCATGTTCCTTTTAACCGCGTCTACATCTCTTGTGATGTGGTGTTTGATGAGAATGTTTTTCCCTTTTCCGCACTGACCGACACTTCCACCACTCCCACTACATTTGACATTTGAGAGATCTTTTTTACCTTTGCCTGGTCAATTTGTAGATGCTGCATATACCCCCTTGTTGCTACCTAACCATGGTGCAGGTACTGGGCGAAGAGCACGCCTCGAGCTGCTGGATGAGCAGCCTTCACCGCCCACTGATGACGGCGCACAAGACGTCGATCGGGGCTGCATGCCCCCATGCACCTGCTTGTGGCGTCCCCACGTCACCTGGCTCGTCGACGCGGCTGATCGAGCCGGACCCCGCATCCGTGGTCCAGCCTACGACTGGTCTCGAACTGTACGAGCCGGCCGAGCCAGCCACGCTCGCGGGGGCTCAGCCCGCGTCTACGCTCGCGTTTACCGAGCCGGCGTCCTCGCCTTCCCCGCTAGGCCGGTCGCCTGGCCCGACTGGCTCTCCCCTACTACTTGCCAAGTCGCCGGTGCACATGGCTGGTGAGCCTGGGGAGTGCTCTGCGTCGTCATCGCCTTCTTCATCGACTTTGTCTTCAACATCACCTTTGCTACCTACTGCTATTCTGTGTCCTCGTACGCGCAATCAGAGTGGTATTGTTCGGCCGAAGGAGCGTACTGACGGTACAGTTGCGTGGATTGCGGCGTGTATGGCACAAATAGATGCTGATCCCATTGCTGAGCCTCGGCATTTTCAGGCGGCTCTTCGGATTCCTCATTGGCGCAGTGCCATGGAGGAGGAGTTTCGGGCACTACAGAGGAACGATACTTGGCGTTTGGTTCCTCCTGTCTCTGGTGTCAACGTTATTGACTCAAAGTGGGTGTTTAAGGTCAAGAAGCATGCTGATGGTTCTATTGAGCGATACAAGGCATGACTGGTGGACAAAGGTTTTAAACAACAGTATGGTCTTTGAGGATACCTTCAGTCCAGTTGTCAAACCTACTACTGTTCGCCTGCTTCTGTCCTTGGCTGTTGTCAAAGGATGGTCTCTGCGTCAGCTTGATGTTCAGAATGCTTTTCTCCATGGGGTCTTGGAGGAAGAGGTTTACATGCGGCAAACTCCAGGTTTTGTTGATCTTGTGTCGTCTTACTAAGGCGCTTTATGGACTTAAGCAGGCTCCTCGTGCGTGGCATGCCCGACTTGGCTCGGTTCTCTGACGCGTCCCTGTTCCTGTTCCATCGTCTTGAGGTTACTATGTACCTGTTGGTCTATGTTGATGACATTATCCTTATCAGCTCCTCAGTGACTGCCGCTGATCGTCTGCTTTCTGCTCTGAGTGGTCATTTTGCAGTCAAGGATCTGGGTGCTCTCCATTACCTTCTTGGTTTAGAGGTTTCACGGTCCTCTGCTGGTCTGACTCTCACTCAGCATAAGTACTCACAGGACTTGCTGCGATGTGCTGGTATGTTGCAATGCAAGCATGCTACCACCCTTATGTCTGCGACTCATCGGTTATCAGCATTGGATGGTGCCTAACTTCCGTTAGATGATGCTACAGAGTACCGCAGTATTGTTGGCGGCTTGCAGTACTTGACTATCACCCGCCCGGATATCTCCTATGCGGTAAATCGTGTGTGTCAGTATCTTCATGCTCCTCGAACTTCACACTGGTCAGCTGTGAAGCGTATCCTGCGTTATATCTCTCATACTGTCTCCTATGGCTTGCGTCTTCAGTCTACCTCCTCGAGTGCTCTCTCGGCGTTCTCTGATGCAGATTGGGCTGGGAGTCTGGATGACTGGCGATCAACGGGGGGCTATGATGTCTTCTTTGGTCGCAACTTTATCGCCTGGAGTGTGCGCAAGCAGCCCACAGTATCTCGGAGTAGCACTGAAGCAGAGTACAAGGCAGTTGCCAATGCCACAGCTGAGCTCATCTGGGTACAATCTCTATTGAGAGAGTTGATAGTTTCCCAAGAACAGCCACCGGTTCTTTGGTGTGATAATATTGGTGCGACGTATCTTTCGTCTGATCCAGTTTTTCATGCTCGTACAAATCACATCGAAGTTGACTATCACTTTGTGAGGGAGCGTGTTGCACAGAACCTTCTTCATATCAAGTTCATCTCGTCTAAAGATCAACTTGCTGACATCTTCACGAAGCCACTTCCACAACCTCAGTTTGAAGGTTGCAGGCACAATCTTAACTTGCTTTGTACTTCATGCCACAGTTAAGATTGAGGGAGGGTGTTAGACAATGTTATATAGCTTATGTATATACCATGTATATTGTATTTGTACACGTTGTGTACCCTTATAAATATGAGATAGCCGCACCCCGTATTGTGGGTCGAGCAGTTTCCAAACACTAGCGTTCCAATAGCTCGGATATCCGGTGGTTCCAGAGTCCGAACATCCAGAGGTTGGCTGGACATCCGGGTTGCTTCAGGATCGTGCCCTGACAGGGAGGCTGGGTAGTTACTCACGAAGCCTTCTTGTTCGGGACGTTAGGGAGTAGGCTTGATGTCCGGACGTTGGGGCTGTGGCCACCTCTTGATTCTCCTTCTTCGTCTTCTTGGTGCTCCCCTTCCAGCATGGCTTGGCCTTGTTCGCTAGCTTCTCCATGGTCGATCCCTTGGTACCTGAGTATGCACCTAGTCTCAAATGAAGTTAAGGGTATTTCAAAGAGGAGCGAGTTCACCTTGACTTCAATAGCATGTGCTTGAGCCCTTGTTAAAGGTCCACTTGGAGGTGTAGGTGTTGGAGTAGGGATCCATGGTGATGTCCATGGGGTGCTCCACATCAAGAACGCTGACGCAAAGCAACATTTGACCGAGAAGTCGGGAGCATAGCCACCGAAGCGGCTTTGAAGCAGCACAGTGGCCAAGGGCTTGTCGAGGGGAAAAGCGTTGGAGTGGAGGAAGATGAGCAGGTTGCCCGGTGCTGTCGAGGATCGCGCATCCGGAGAGACCAACGAGTGCAGTGCTTGCCAAATGGAATTTTGGAAGTCCAGACCGTTATCGAGGCCATGCATGACGGCGGTCAGGTGGTTTGACGGCGAGTTTTCTGTGGGGCTTGCGTTGCTGCTAGGGTTGCTTGTGACCGTTATCGAGGCCATGCCAGGGAAGGCTGTAGTCGGCAGAGGGGTCTAGGTCATGGGCTGGGGTGGGGTAGGGAAGGTTGCATCTGCCAGCGATAGCGGTGGTGGTGAGGGCTAGGTCGCAGACTGGGACGAGGGAGGGAGCCATCCACCCTGCTTATGGTGATTTTATGCTCAATCCTTTAACATGCACCCTGTTCATTGGTAATCTGATCCTGGCTAACTTGCGATATTATACAGAGCGAACAAGGATTAAAGAGGTGGATGTTGGAGTGATGGCAATATTTGATGGTCATAATGGAGATGAGGCCAGTGAGATGGCTTCTAAGCTCTTACTGGAGTACTTGTTGCTTCATGTTTATTTTCTTCTTGATGGTATATACTCCATCATGTTCAGAAAATCAACTGGAAAGCTGACATATAAGGAAACTTGTATTCTTAACAGTGTTCTCAACCTTTATGAGGAGGATCAGTCCAATCACGGGCATAGGTTGGTTTATCTTTTATCATGTCCTGTAATCCATTTAAATAGTTCTGGTTGTGTTTACACTATGGAGTTACATCCTGTTTATAGCATGTTGGAGATGATTTTGATGTTTCCTTGATTGCAGAATGCTGTTAAATGTTCATATGCCATTTTCGAAGAATCTGAACCATATTTTCAGGCAATACAAGTTGTTCATGGTTCTAAAATGTGCAGGTCATGTTGGACATCTCCTGCTCTAGATCGATCATTTCACATGGAAATTCTGAAGGAATCATTATTGAGGGCTGTTCAGGATATTGACCTAACATTCTCCAAGGTCTTATTTTCATAAGCAAAATCAAACTTCATTGTGCACGTTCGTAATATTTGAAAATGATTATTTGACATACGTAATTCAGGAAGCTTTACGAAAACATTTTGAGTCCGGTTCAACAGCTACTGTGGTCTTGATAGCTGATGGTCAAATCATAACTGCTAATGTGGGAGATTCAAAAGCATTTTTGTGCTCACAAAGTCATGCCCCGTACCGTCAAAAGAGTTAGTCTTCTTTCTTTTATTATTTCAATAACTTACCCAGTTGGATGTTTCTTATTCTAGATGTTTCAGCATTGGTACTTCTGTCCTGTCAACTGCTCTCCTACTCTTGCTGGCAAGCATTTTCTTGCATTTTATTTTCTGACTCCCCCTGTTACCCTGTCTCTCCAAATCCCATACTCTCAGTCTTAACATACTCCCTCCGTCCTCCATATTTAAACAAATCTACGACACTTATTTTGGGACGGAGGGAGTATTACTCTTTCAGTCTCATACATATTACAGACTTACAGGCTATAGTTATTGGCAAATGCTCTTTTCCAACCGATTGATCCGCTCGCTTGCGTCGTCCGCTTCTTTTGTCTGCCATATTAGAGTATACTCCGTATTTGACATACGTGTATTTGGTAGTATAGGATTCATATTCCTCTCCTACCTTATCTCTACGGGGGCTTGTTGTTCTCCAACACATGTACACCATATATACTCGCCCACAGGGCTCAGCAATACAACATGCGATTTCACCACCAATTATCTCCTCTCTAATCCTATTACATGGTATCTGCCGCAAGTACCTATACATAGCTTTGCCACAACTTCTGTGCCGTGCCGCCCCCGGGGAGGTTGATCTCCATGATCTCCACTGCTGTGCAACCCATAGTTAGGGTTCATCCGCCGATCGTGTTGTTCAGGTGGTTGTGGTTGCTCGTGTATGTGTATTCCGCCGTCACCCTTCTGGCTGGCAGCTACTCCTCCTCTTCTGTGTCAGGGACATGGGCCCGGGCCACATGGGCTTAAGTGAAGGTCTGCCCGTACTGGTTCAACACATATTGCGGCAAAATTCCCTAAGGCAAGCCAAAGTGTGGCTATGAATTTGAGCACCTCAAGTAAGGCAAGTGTGGCATATGGCGAAGTTAGCCACAAACCAAATAGGCACTTAGCAACCGACTTGCCCTTGTACTATATATCCTCAAGGCAGCAATATGGAAAACAGCTTCAAGAAATCAAACTATGCTGTGTTCAGCCCCAGCTCCCCTCTGCTCCTCTACTTCAGTCTATTGCTAACAAACACTATTTTGTATTTTTGCTACTTCATACTTCATACAGATAAAACTTTCTGCTTTAATGATGTCTACATCCTGAACTGCTTGTATGTCTTGCACTGTGGACTTGTGGAGAAACAATAATCAGAAAGCTTCCATTATCAGGGAAACGGAGAAGAAAAAGAAACTCAAGCAATCACGAGGATTTTGCTTTGGCAAATTATGATGGACCACTTTACAATGTAAAGGAGTTAACCAGGGACCATCATCCAGATAGAGAGGATGAGAGAAGGCGTGTAGAAGCTACTGGTGGTTATGTTCTTGAGTGGGCTGGTGTATACCGAGTTAATGGTGAGCTCGCACTATCTCGAGCTATTGGCGACGTGCCTTTCAAACGGTTAGTATGCAATCTATTGAGTTTTTTTTTTCAATTATGTCTAACCTACCAGTTTTCCAAGATTTTTAATGTATTGGAGTTGTATAATGAAAAATAGAAAAGTTACATAGAGCCCTACTGCATTTTATTGAAGAGTAAATTTCACCGAACTGCAAGTATAGTGTACAAAGTACAAACTCTCAGAAAACTACGGATTTGGGGATCAATATCGAGAACTATAGATGGATCAATTTTATGATTTATCACATAACTGCATGGTGTAGGGTGCATCGACATTACATTTGGTGTACTAACTTGGGCCACAAGACGGCCTCTCAAAATAGCGTGCCAGTTCCAGGCAGCGAGATAAGAGTTGATTCTAAAATTTACTCAGAACCGATGCACAATTCTCTGAGGATGGCTTGTGCGCCTAGATAGTCAGATCGCATTGGGAGTCGGCACGCTGTAGTTTGTACATTAAACCTGTCATTCTGCGAGTTACAGTGTTAATTACAGAAGATATTTAGGATCTTATTGGTTTGGGATGTTATCTCTGTTAACTGGAAATATTAAAATAACTTGTTATAGTCCGGCTCTATATTATGCATGCACACCATCCCTTTTCATTAAGAAAGAATGATCCAGTCTTATATCTCATTATCTCCCAAAGTTCTTACTCTAGTTTGTCTCTACCCCCAGCAGGCGCAAGTGTTATTCTTCCGTCTAGTCGTTTCTTTCCGACCTCCCTATGATAGATGCTTACCCCCATTGCATACTAGCATACATGGGCAAGGTTATTTGATTTGAAGAAACCATAACAAAGTGAAATAAAAGAATGCTCAGCATTCCCTCCTTTCATCCTTTTAAAAGCCTCCCTGACATCGGCCTCCTGGATTTGCCGCACAAAACGTCTGTTCATATCAAGCAAAATATACCTTAGATAAGTAAAAAATACAAATACCTGGAGAAGGCTTTAAGAAAGCAAATTGCGGCCATATCCCTGCCCAAGCCAGCGGAGCTAGCTCCCTCTCCAAGCCGGGGCAAAGTCCATTTGCAACGTTGGCGGGTTTTTGCCCAGCAAAAGACCATTGCTAATCAGTATACGTGTGCTAATTTTTAATGCATTCTCCGGTTGAGCACGGGCAGCTGCCTGGGGGCGCCGGGTACTGGCTCCGCCTCTGCCAAGATAACCAAGCTAATGTCATCCATCAACAATCCTGCTTCCTGAATTGCTGCTGTACCAGCAATTCAGGGAAAAAGAATAATACAGTAATGTGAGTACTCAGTTGTACTCGCAAGACTCACGCGGATCTATGCTACTTATGCAATCATGTCTCAAATGAAGGGGTAGTGATTTAGCGGCGCAAGCACTAAATATTCTATAGAGCAATGTTGAGCATATCATTTATCGGGAACTTATCGGTCAACCCAAGATAAGGGGTAAATCGGGTGATTTATCGGCATATCGGACGATTTATCGGTATATCGGGCGATTCATCGGTCAATTTATCTTATCGGTCAGACACTGAGAAGGGATAAATCGGATGATTTATCGGAATATCGGAAGATATCTTGAACAGTGCTATAGAGACACGCTACAACTTCATCTACTGAGATAAGGGAAAGAGAGCCTAAGGACCAACTATTCCCAAATGTTGTGCAACACAGCACCCGCAGTTGCGCCCCAATTGGGCACTATTCTATCACAAAACATGACACAACCTTGTCTTTCCCCTCGCCACACCCACGAGGAAGAACCCACAAGGCACTCAACTGTTGGCAAGTTTTATTTAGTTAGTTGAAGTAGTTTAGCATCAAATTTAAGGGTGGTCAAGTTTTAACAATTATAGTTAAAGCTGTGCTATGAACTGCATCAATCACGAAGTCGTCCATAACCGCGGACACGGCTATTCGTGTGGAGCAAGGCACTGGGGCTTCATCTTACAAGCGAGATGTACGGATGACCCATCTTCGCATAGGTGAATAGGGAGAGACCAACCTGAGACAGAAGGGTGATTAAACTTTTTTTTAGAAAAAGTGATGTTCTAGATCCCAAGGCAATCTGAGACCAAATCAATGAAAATACCAAGGCAACGAGAGTAGAATTTGCAGATTAACTATTAAAATATTGGGACGTCCAGAATATCGTGGCATAAATTATTTGATATGTCGCTATTTGTAGATAGCCCATCCGGAAGTTTCAGTGACTAAGAATTTTTGTCTGTGGCTTGTTGAATGTGACATTTCGATGTTCAAAACTCTCTCTGTTCCTTGATATGTTAGTTGCATGAACATGCTGAATTGTTCAGGCTCACTGTTCTTGCAGGTATGGTGTAATATCGACACCTGAACTGACAGGGTGGCAGCCTCTGTCAGCAAATGATAGCTTTCTTATTGCTTCCTCTGACGGTGTCTTTGAGAAAATGAGTATGCAAGATGTTTGCGACACGCTACTGTATGCGGAATTTAGTATTAACCAGGATTCTGAACCCTTTGCTGTCGTGCAACAGAATTTGGCGGAATATATAGTTCATCTTGCTTTACAGAAAGGCACAACTGACAATGTAGCAGCTGTGGTTGTTCCATTGGGATCTCCTAGTAGCTCTGGAGCTAGAATAGAACATTGGCACCATCTTGAAGAAAATTCAATGGCATCTGTTTTGCGTTTACAGACCATTCCGTACCAATACAAGTCTGGTAGGCTCAGTGTCTGATTACTTAGATTTGTTAATTGCAACTACTCTGTAATTTGCATGTTGCCATTTTATTTGAAAGCATTTGTATTTTGTTTGACTTTAACTGATTACAGATGACTATTAATTTGCTAATTCATGCACTTTGTTATCAGTTTGGTTCAAGTTTTCCTTCAATCTTAATCTGATTGAAGTTTGCATGGTAGTCAATTCCCTGTTATTGATATGTTGGACACCCTAAATAGGTATGCTGAAATATTCACAGGAGGGCAAATCATTTTCTTAAGGGGAAACAACACTCCTTGTTCTATGATGTTATCCTCTTCTTCCGCTTGCCTGCTGCTATATTTTGTTCTATTCAAGTGATTGTTTGTTATTTAAGTATTACATAACTGGATTGGTCCTGTGAATCTAAAATTCTAATTTAGTTAACTTGTATTGACCATTAGCCTACCCATCAAATTTTGTTGTTTGACTTTCTGCACTCAAGGTAGTTCAAGGTCTCTTGTGAAGTCTTTCTCTGTCCTTATTTACTTTTGTTGACATGTATTTTGATGTATTTGCAGACAATGGAGTTACTTCAGCTGTTACTGAAATGGAGTATTTCGAGCGCTCATCGACAAAGTTCCAGAGATTCTTGGTAAGTGGGAAATTTATTATGCCACCTTTTGCCCTGAAAGTTAGATATACCAATTAAAACAAAGAGAATTTGCATTCCATGTGCTGTGTGATCGGAAAATATGTTTCACCTAGCATGTTAGTGTTCTGCATAAACTCGAAGTCTTTGACAAGAAAGCCTCTTCACTCATATTTTCCTTTATTAAGCTACATCTTCAATGTCTGTTGGAGTTTATTGTTGAATCTCTTAAGATATTAACTGTATTTCTGCTTGCTCTGAATTAGGTTGATGCAAAACTTAAGAGACTGGGTTGTTTCTACTTATCTGAGAGTCTTGATGAAGACATGGACTTTATATTTAGGGTACCCAAGGACTATCAGCATGAAGGAGTCCATGACTTCAATCACATGCCAACTGAAAATGTGTTATCTTCTGATGGTGAGTTCCTTTTCAGGGATGCTTGTGTGTGGTCTTTTTATAGCAACAAGGTCACTTGTTTTTCCTTTCTTTGGAGGGGGTTAGTTTATTGGAGGGTGTAATCTTATTTCAATGGGGTAGTAATCTTCTTTTTAAGACTTGATAGTTGATAGATACATATCGATTTGCGCATGTTTGAGGTTTTTTTAAAAAACCCCTTTCTATACATTTGATTTTGATCTTGGACTTTGGGTACTTGAGATAGACGTGGATTTGTAATGTGATGTTTGCTTGCTCATGTCCTGAGTTGTCATTTTCTTCTACATTTGGGTACAGGAAATCTTGAAAAATACAAGGACAGAAACTTTTGCTGGTACCTGGTCCATCCAGATGATGAAGTGGGACGACGGTGTACTAGCCCTGAAGGGTTTGCAAAATATTTTGGTTTGCTTGATTCTGTTCCACATAATGGAAGCAGATCAAACAGTTCACATGCATTTGGCTATAATAAGATAGCTGACATCAGGTACCATTTCCATTGTTGAGCATTTTCCTGACTTTTAGCATATTCAGAGAACAACTTGTAGATGTCTGCCAAAGTTTAGATTCTTTTGTTTGATTGCTTTTTAATTGTCATGCTTCACATGAAAAGTGACATTAATTATATTTCTCATTAATAGATTCTAGGCCAGGCAAACTTTCATCCAAAGTCACACATACATTCATTATCTTGTTGTACTTTTGCTTTCAAGTCTTAAGTGATAACGGATGCAATACATCTGTTATTTCTCCAAGTGAAGAAGCACACATAAGGGGTAAATTGCACATCATGAAGACATTGACGAGGAACAATAGAGAGAAGGAAAATAAAATAAAATCAGAAGTCAAATCCATTTGACTAATTCTATCAATGTTTACGAGTCGCTGAGTCGTTACTTGTCGCTGGGGTGGCGACAAGTAGACTAGTCGTGACTAGTCTCGACTAGTGATAGACTTGTCGACATGTAGTCGACTTGTCAGTACTAATAAATACTAAAGGAAACAGCCTAGTAATAGACTAATAGTTCAGCATAGGCAATATGATAGGTAAGGTTACATAACCAAATAAGTTCAGAACAAGCAAGGCGTCAAGGCCACAAGCCCACAAGCAAATAAATAAGTTCAGCACAACAAGAGCAACACAAGCAAACTAAATCTAAGAAACACATCTTCAGTCCCATCCTTGTTCAGTCCATAATGTCCATATCAACTTCCGATGGTGCTTGGTCCTTGGTGTTGGTGCAGCCTTCACACAAGCTCAAGGAAATCAGGATAGAAGGCGTGGAGGAGAGCAGCTAGGGGAGAGGGAGATGCGGCGGCAGCGGGCAGCGTCGCCGGCGTCCAGGTGAGAGGTGGCGCAAGGGGGAAGGGCGGCCAGAGTGGAGGCGGCTGGGTGGGAGCCGGGAGGTTCTATTTCGATCTGGGGGGTTAGGGTTTTCACGGGCTGGCTTTTATGTCTCAGCCAGAACTAGTCGCTCGACTCAAAAACGTAGACAAGTCGCGACTTTTCAACGACAAGCCAACTTGTCGATCGACAAGTTCAGCTTGTCGAGTCACTCCATGTTATCGTCACTGGGTTTGCGACAGGCCGACTAGTCGTCCGACAAGTCGCGACTTGTCGCGCGACTCGTAATTATTGAATTCTATGTACTTCTACACTAGTGTAGTACTACCTCTGTAAAGTAATATAAGATGTTTTGGATCACTAAAATAGTGATCCAAAATTAGTGATCCAAAACATCTTATATTTATGAACGGAGTATTTGTTTATCTCCTTAGCTTACCATGGGATTATGTAAAACCCGTATGCTGACACGCTCCCGGAATCATGTCGACTGTGAGTTCTTGTGTGAGTCTGGGAGTCACCGAGGCACTCGGGGGCTACCGACGTGGGCATACCCCACGAATCCCCACAATGAGTATACCCGGCGTGTGTCAAGACCGGCCGCCCACCTGAAGCTTCGTCAAGCCCAATTCAAGCCTGTAGGCCCACTTGAAGCCTCGTTGACTGCACCGACCTGGAGATCCATACTTGGAGTACAAGACAAGTTAGATTAGGAATCTTCTCTGCACCCTGAGTCGGACCCCCGAGACCCAGCCTAGTATATAAAGGCTGGGAGGGGCGATGGCTCAGGACATCCAATCTCGCAACACCTCCTCTGGCTTGAGCAATCTCGCCGGAACCACCGCTATAACACCTCTTCCATATAATCAATCGAGCAGGAGTAGGGGTTTTACCGTACGAGGGCCTCGAACCTGGGTAAAATCCCGTGTCCTGTTAGCCGACGAGATCATCAACGACGCGCCTTTCTCTCCTCACGAAACCCTAGGTACCTTACCATGGGATTTGCCGCGGTCCACCCGCGTCAACGTGGCACAAGACGGTTAGATGCCCTTTAAAAGGAAAAGATCGAAGACGGCATTTACAATGCTTTTCTTTCTTTGGTGGTAGGAAATCCGTACTATCAAGAGGGGACCCACATAAGAAGGTTTGGGTGGAATCAAACATGTACACAAATCTCATATTGCACCCACTTTCACTTTCCGCATTTGGTCGAGGAGTAGATACTTTTTCAGCCATTGTGCGCCAGGCAGTAGAACCGGATTGGCTTGCGGTTGTACTGCTGCCTTCAGGCAGCAGCCCACATGGCCAGTCCAGCAAGCAGTCAGGGTGTTGAGGCAGTTGTACCGGCCTCAAGTCCAGTTGTACCGGCGCTCCCAGGAGTGCGGTACTACCGGGCTTGTACCGGCCTACAACTGACGCGCACTAGCTTCACTTGGTTTATCTACGGGTATCGCCGCGGTACCGTAGCGATAGCACTCCGGTTGTTTCGATGCAGTGCAATTTAATTAAAACATAAATTGCAACGGTACAACTGGACTCCAGGGCGGTTGTATCGCTCTCGATGCTTCAGCTGCAGGGTGCTGTTATACCGTCCCTGTTTCACCCCTTTACCGCATAGGGGTGATTCCCTTGCGTGAGGTGCTGGTACATGGGTCGTTAGTAATCGGTTGTACCGGGCCAGTGCACTAGGGTGACAGCCGGTGCCCGTGGTGGTTGTACCGTTGTGGCTGCAATAGCTAGGCTTTACACCCCATGGGCGGTACCTTGGCCGGTTGAACCGATCCAATGCAAATGGCAGCATAACGATTGGATTTTGTGGGCGACTATATAAGGGGAAGGGGGGGGGGGTGTCTTCTTCCTCCTTGTGACCTACCTCTTGTCTCTCCATCTTTCCTCCATTAATGCTTGAGCTTGATCTTGCCGGATCTCCTTTTCTAGCCAACCAAACTTGTTAATTTTCTAGGGATTGAGGGAGGTGACCTAGATCTACACATTCACCAAAGGAAATTTGATTCCCCCATCCATTCCATTGTGGATCTTGTTACTCTTGGGTGTTTGAGCACCCTAGACGGAAGAGGTGACCTCGGAGCCACATTCCATCCATTGTGGTGAAGCTTCATGGTTGTGTTGGGAGCCTCCAGTTTGGTTGTGGAGTTTGCCCCATCCTTGTTTGTAAAGTTTTCGGTTGCCACCTTCAAGGGAATCGTTAGTGGATTCACGACACCTTGTATATTGTGAGGGCGTGAGGAGATAAGGTGAGCCATTGTGGCGCTTGGTGAGCATCGTGCCGCCACACCTCTCCAAACCAAGACGTACTCTCCCCAAAGGGAAGGAACTTCGGGAAATCACACCCTTGTGTCCACTTGCGGTTATCTCTATACTTTACTTGTTGCTTGCATTACTACTTGTTGTATATCTTGTATGCTTGCTTGTTATTGTTGTAGATTATCATACAGGTTGCTCACCTAGTTGCATATCTAGACAACCTACATTATTGTTTAGCCTTAATTTGTAAAAGAAGCTAAAAAAGTTTTGTCGCCTATCCCCCCCCCCCCCCCCCCCCCCCTCTCTAGTCGACATCCCGATCCTTTCATGTAGTCTAATATTTGTTTGTCTTCTTAGCTTTAGGTACTGTTTTGTAGTCTTCTAGCTATGAGTAGAATGCTAAATCTTAAGTAATGTTTTCTAGAGTGTTCTAGTTATAAGTAGAAGTTGAGGTGTGAAGGCTTTCCCAAAGCCCTATAAATAGAGGTCCTCAGCTCTAGTTTGTAACCAGACTATGTACCCCACTACCTATAATAGAATTTGGTGTTCTTATCTAAGATCTTGGACTAGATCTTGTGCTCTAGGAGTTTTGGATTAAAGTCCTGCTGCCATATCGGCTTATATTCGCCTCTAGAATGATATCTAGGGCAACACATCTAAGTAGTTCCTTGAACACTAGTGTTGTACACTTTGTAGCAGCAAGGTGGAGTTGTTCCTCCACAACCTCGCTGCTTCAGATATTACTTTATACTCCCTGCGTTCTGAAATAAGTTGTACTAGAGTTAAGACACTTATTTCAAAACAGAGGGAGTAGTTTATATTCTGATTATCTCTGTATTTCATTCATGAATGCACCATTGAATGAAATGAGAGAAGAGTTACTTGTGGCACAATTTATAGGTCAGTGAGGTGTCAGGTGTAAGGGCATGTGTGAGATGAGCTGCTGGAGATGGATTTTTTCCTTGAAACCATTTTCCTCACATCAAGTCGCATATATATGTCACTCTTTCTTTGTCAATTGCATTGGTTAAACATATAATCATTTCATGGTAATAGTTCCAAATCATCTATCCGTAAGTATGAATATTTTTTTAACAATAATTAGGTACAAGCTAAAGAGAAGATTTGATCGCGGTTCATATGGTGAAGTCTGGTTGGCATTTCGTTGGAATTGCTCTGATGATGTAGATGTACAAGGCCCTTCCCACTTCAGCACTATACTTACACCAGACTCATATAATTGCACAAGTTCAAACACAGCATCGTCATCTGATGTAAATCATGGCTCAGAAATGATAGATGATGATTTATTCATATTGAAGCGCATAATGGTAAGCCCACCATTCGTTTCCATCCTGTCATGTACTCCCATTATCTAGTTTTAGGGTTACAGTGATTAATCCTAGCAGATGCATTTTGATTCATGCTGTGGCAGCCGGTAAGTGCTAGGAGCCACTAATCTGTTTGATGTTCATGCATATATTTGTTTTCACTAAATGCTTGGTTTTGACATTCTTGGAGTAAATAGCATAAAACTACCGCATTACGGGCTAGGGCTTCAAAAAACTACCGCTTTCAAAAAAATTCTAAATCGCTACCACTTTTTTGGTAATGACTCACAAAAAATTACCACATTTTTCTAATGACTCTCTTAACTAATTTTAATCAGAAATATTTACAAAAAAGTCCTTATTTGTTTTTATTTATAAGTAATTGGGTCCCTCGCCGGAGCAGCCCACCAGGCCGCCGGAGGCCGCCGCCATCCAGCCACCGGCCGCCCCAGCCTCACCGCGCCGCCCCTCGCCGGCCGTGCGCCCAGCCGGCCGCCCTGCCGGCTGCGTCCCGCCCCGGAGCCGGCGCCCCTCCCCGCCCCCGCCCCGACACAGCCGGCCGCCACGCCCCAGCCCTGCCCTCCTCCTCCGCGCCCTGCCTCCCGCCCGCGCCCAGCCCAGCCCGGCCTCCCCAGCGCCGCCCCTCGCCGGCAGTGGTGGTTGTGGCGGCCGCGGCTCGTGCCGCCCGCCCGCGCACCGCCCATTGCCGGCAGTGGTGGTCGTGGCTGCCGCGGCTCGTGCCGCCCTCCCGCGCGCTGCCCAGCCCGAGCTCCCAGCGCCGCCCCTCGCCGGCAGTGGTGGCCGTCAAGGACCCGATTGCTTTAAATATTCGCCGCCAGGGACCCGATTGTAAATATTTCTGATTAAAATTAGTTAAGAGAGTCATTAGAAAAATGTGGTACTTTTTTGTGAGTCATTACCAAAAAAGTGGTAGCGATTTAGAATTTTTTGAAAGCGGTAGTTTTTTGAAGCCCTAGCCCGTAATGTGGTAGTTTTATGCTATTTACTCGACATTCTTGCTGTGGTCAAATGATCATATTGGGCATCTTTGTCACTTTGAGATTTTCTGCTATTGCATGTGATTTACGAACAGCATTGTCTTTGCCGTAAAATAAGGAAGTTGGATGCTTGAAAAGCCTTATTGTCCTATCTCTGTCTATACTCTGGAGCACTTGGAAACTGCAGGTGGAGAGAGGAAATGCTGCTTACTTGAGTGGACTGCGGGAGAAGTATTTTGGAGAATTGTTTTCAAATGCTTCAAAAACCCTTGAAGGTTTATCAAGGATGGAATCATCACCTACAACGTTTCCGATAGACATGCAATTCATTGAGTCTACCTTTCCAGAACAGAACATCTCAGCTGTCGAAGAATCACTGAAGCATGTGGCTAGGTTTATAGAATCTTTTGAATCAGAATCAAGGGAAATATGGCTTGTGTACCGCAATGAAGGCCGCTCATTATCGAAATTGATATATGCTGCTGAAGAAACAAAGTTAGTTACTGGTGATGATAATGAGAGGGTCAGACATATTCAAGTTCTGCAGCCATCAAAGTGGTGGTATTGGTTAAGGACTACTAAAGCTGGGCAAAAGCAAATGCAAAACCTCTTATGGCAGCTGGTATGCTTATTCTAATCTTTATAGTCCAGCAAACAAATGTCATGATTGCCCCTTTAGCGCTCACATAGTTTATTGTGGTTTTAGTCGTTGTGAAATAAAGGTAACCAGCACTCTCGCATAGTTTGTTGTGTTTTTTTACCTCTCTTTAATTAAAAGGAATTTTCTTTATAAGGTGCTGGCTTGTTTCTTGTGATTTCATAGTTAATAGATTAATCGTCAAATGTAAATGGGGAACTTTGTGAATTTAGCGTTGGGACCGAACGCTTCGTCCACTGTTCGATCCTCTTCACAGGAAAACGAGAAGACTGAGTAGAAAACACTATGGCAGGGAAGTTCGAACTTGGGTCGCTAGGAGCAAAGTCCATCCCTGAAATCAACTGACCTATGTTTAAAGTAAGAAAAGGAAGCTATTTGACTTGTGATTCCTACCGGTTCAGATGAGGCATGCCAAACACTTTTGACATTGTTTTTTTATCTGCACGCTCATTTCTCTTTAACATACATTCTCTAGCACACCTATCGTGTTCACCTGCTATTTTTTTGCTTGCTACCTTTTTAGTTAAGGCAAAAAAAGTGCTATATGGAAAACTCGAGACATTATCTCAGAAACCGTTCAATCCAAATCGAACGTATACTGATCAAAATCGCTGCATGAAAAAAATAGCATGGTAATATACACATCGTTGTCCTGATAACTTAGGTACATACATTGCGGTAACGTTGACCCAAGAAAAAAGTTGTTGAAAACATACCCAGATAACTTCTGTGTAAATAACATGGTAATATACACACACCAGAGACCTGATAGCTTAGGTACAAACATCACGATAACTTTGACCTGATTTTTTCTTATTGAAAACATACCAGGATAACTTCTGTTTAAATAGGCTAGTAATATACACACTGCCGACCTGATAACTTTGATCCAGGGAAATAAGTTGTTGAAACCATACCCTTGGTAATTTCTATGTAAATAGCATGGTAATATACACATCATAGACCTGATAATTTAGGTACAAACACCGCGGTAACTTTGACCCAGGAAAAAGTGTTGAAAATATATCCCGATAACTTTTGTGTAATAGCATGGTAAAAACATGGCGAATTACGTACCACATGTGTGATAACTTATATAGCCTAGACGTGGTAATTTTGGGTTCAGAAAAAAAGTCATCAAAACATATACCAGCACATGAGATCTAGTTTCGAAGATCTCGTCATGGTGATTTTAATGGTGAAAATGAATTTTGTGTCGGACCGATAGTTTGAGCCAGAACACATTTCAAATTTTTGTGATGAAGAGAATCTAGGATGACATCGCCTTTTTCGTACTCTAGTGTATGCACGCATGTGCATGTTGAGAGAAGGTTGGTGAACTGTTTTATATGCCCGGTAACTTCAGTGTAAACTGCATGGTAATTATGTATCACAAACGCGATAATTTACATAGCTTAGACGTGGTAATTTTGTTTCCAAACAAAAGTCGTCGGAACATACCAGCGTGAGATGTAGTTTCGAACATCTCGTCGCAACGAATTTAATACTGAAAACGGATTTTTTAATTCGTCTTTTCATTTGGGAGATAAAACATTTTGGTTTTCAAAACAAGAAAAGATTTCTGCTGACATAATCAACTTTGTCCCCACTTACATGCATGCATGGGTGTCTAATAGAGTGTTCTGCACTATGCCTAAATTTATAACATTCGCCGGTTATCACACCTAGATTAATATACATTTCTTTTCTTGCTTCTTTCTTCAGCTGACAGGTCTGAAGGCATGCCATGATCGTAACATCACTCACAGGGATATTAAACCTGGTAAACAATCCATTGACTTCTCTCTAGTTCCTTATCACACTAATTGAAACGCATAGTCCCTAACTTCCCATCACATTTTTATAGACATATTCCATAAACAAGTTGTGTTAACATGATTTGTGTTATGCCTTGGTAGAGAACATGATCATCTGCTTTGAGGATTTGGAAACGGGAAAATGTTTAAGAGATATTCCATCTGAAGAAAAGGAAAACAAGCTAAACATGTAAGAACTAAGATGTTACTCAATGAGATATACCTCTTACAGTTAGGTTGAGCTTATTTACCTTTTACTTGGATAGTTCATATTTCCTGATAGTTGGATGACAATATTCGGATAGCTGAAGTCAGTGGTAGAGGCGTGTATGAAGGTCCCACATGATTTTTTCAAGCAACCTACTTTTTTAGAATATTACCAAGTAGTCAAAGTGTGTAACAGCAGTATAATATTTATAAGAAATTTAGCTCACATGTACATTAGTCTAGCTCTACCTGCCCTAAAGTTGGTGCAATATTCTCGGATATACCACAATGCTCTTCATTTCTGTTTCTCGTATGCCGACAAGTCGCGAAGGGACCAATACAGAGAAAGTTCAGTTATATGACATATAACATCACATGGCTTGAAGTGGCGTGCTCTTGCTAGGTGAAACTTCAGTTCTAACTTGAGATATTAATACTGAAATTGTGACATGGATTGTCATGTTTGAACATCTAAAAATGTTAGAAGTCTGTTGCATTCTTATGGCACTACTTACTGACTTCTTGAATGCAGGCGTCTTATTGACTTCGGCAGTGCCATTGATGATTTCACTTTGAAGCATCTTTATGGTTCAGGGCCTACTCGGTGTGATAATTTTCCTTGATTTTCTCCCTATTAGAGCATACATTTATGAGGCCTTTGGGTTTTCGGCACTGAACACTTAATTATTTTTATTTTTTGTATGTTGCAGTTTGAAAATTGCCATCACATATATAATTAGGTTTCTCTGTAACGCTACTCCATTTAATTTTTTTGACGGTTCTACGGCGAGCTTTCACCAGCCTGAACCATTTCATTTAATTGATCAACGTACATTTACAGAAAAATTCAAGATAGGGGAGGGGATGAGGGTACATAAAAAGTTATTAAATTACAATCTCATAGACAAGTGGAACAACATGGAACTCCAATCATAAAGGTCTGAAGTATGATCATTGTGGCATCTGTTCGACCATATCCTGATGCCGTCAGCAGACGCACGGGCAATAAGGTGAATATGCTGAGAATCATTCCTGAAGGCTTTGGCATTCCTTCTCCAAGTATTCCAAAGAATGGCATTGATGACAGTAGAATGAGCTTTGTTATTTGTTGCTGAGATCATGTCCCCGTAGATGGCGAAGGTCCATAGGATACTCAGGACCAAGACTGTTGAGTTCCTCCTATTGCGGTCGAAGATGATGGCATTGAAGACGATTTGTGGACTCGGTCATGGGACAGAATGGGCAGCTAACAGAGGAAGTGATACCCCTTCTAAATCGACGATCATTGGTGAAGGGATGGTTTTTTTTCCCATACGATCCTAAAAGGATCAGCTTCCAGTATCATCAGATAGCGGAACAACAGAAAATAAAAAAAGTATCCTGGTGCAAAATAAAAGCAAGAAAAAGGCTGCAATCCAGCTACCACAACTTTTCACTACCGCATGCACCACTAGCAGGATTAGCTACTAGGTTAAACTAAACAAACCAGTAGCTATTAATCATGCCAGATTAACCATAGCCATATTTTAATTTTCCAAGGAATCTTGGCTTTCCATAGGTGCTTAAAGAACCTATCATGTCCAGCATCAGAAATATGGTTGTATAGGGATTTTATAGTGAATACCCCTATAACCATTTTGGTATATCACCCTCTCCATCTTCCAAATGTACCTTCTGCAGCATCAACCTAAGTCTATGCAATTGTATCATCTGATTTGCATTTAGCCACCTCCTATCATTATCAGCCATTTGTAACACAGATTTATATTGCTCCTCACTTATGAGAAATAAATGAGGAAATTGCTCTCTCAAAGGTGACCTGCCAAACCAGTTATCTTTCCAAAAGTCAGTGGATTTATCTTTTTTTATAATCATGGCTCTGCCTTTTAGATATAAATCTTTGATTTCTACAATTCAGCCCAACAAGGGAATCCCCGGCAGTAAATTTGACTTGTCGGATTCCCTTATCAATCTTGTATTTTTTTTCCTTATAATTTCTTACCACATCCTTCTTTGCTCTTCAAATTCCATCACCATTTGCATAGCAGACTAATATTGAATTTCTCCAAATTCTTAATCCACAATCCACCTTTCTCTTAGGTATGCAGATCACATGCCATTTCACATTGTGGTATTTCTTCTTTATACTACCCCCCTGCAAAAAAATTCCTGATACTTTCTCCATTCTACCCAGATTAGTCTTAAGTGGATTTGTACATAGAGAAGCAATACACATGCATGCTAGAGAGGCAATCATTTATCCTAGTTACCTTACCTCCAATAGACCAATTCTCAACTTCCCAACCCTCAAATTTCTTTTACCTCCAATGTTTCTCCAGTGGGAATCCAATCCTCTATATGTAATCTACTCCCAGAGACAGGCACACCTAAATATTTGATAGTCCATTCCCCTATTTGATAGTTCAGCATATCATCATATAGTTGATTTTTCTCATCGTCATGCTTGATGCAGCACCATAATCACCTCACTTTCTTGGAAGTTAATCTTTAACAACGTTAGATTCAGTTTGGAGATGGATCTTACTATCCAATAAGTTGAAAATAAATATGTGAAAATATGACATTTTTTGCCGGACTTTCGGGCGGAAATCCCAAACGGTTCTCGGGAGCGCACGCACCCATTAACCAGTAAAATCAAAAAAATAGCAAAAAAATTTAAAAAGTATGATTTGAATGTATCCTTAAGAGTTTGATGAATTAAGCGTGATAATTTTTTCGAACGGCTCTACATGCTGGTTTCAAACTTGAAGCACGTAAAGTGTATGATGTGCAATATTTATGAATTTATTAACTAGTATGTGTGTTTCTTATTTTACAGTTTTTTTTCAAGTAATTTCTTTATTTTCCCATCATGTTTATGCCAATGATTAATCTTTAGAGTAGGTTCTTCTGCCAACTTGCATGATTTTCCTCTTAATGGGCATGTTCAATACTGAACTGCAATATTTTTTTTCTTGAAAGAGATGTTTTTCTGTGCCAAGTCCTTTGGACATTATTTGGCCATCAATTTACTGCCCAGCATTCTTTTGCAGTAGCAGAAGGATATACTCTACACTGTCCAACATGCTTGTTCTTGAACAAGATATTTGCTGCATGATCCTGCTCTCTTTATTTCAATCCATTATAATCCTAGTTTTGAACTCAATTCTAGGTCTGAGCAGACTTTTGAGTATGCTCCTCCAGAGGCACTCCTTGATTCAAGCTGGTTTCAGGGATCAAAAAGTGCAAGACTGAAGTATGTCTCTGTCCTTATTTGTTTTATGTCTGCAAATGCTTCCCTGTGCCACCATTGTCAACACAGCCACATTGAAAGTCGTGGATATTCTCATTGTGTTGTTACAGGTATGATATCTGGAGTGTTGGAGTTGTCATGCTGGAGTTGATAGTTGGTTCTCCACATGTTTTCCAGATAAGTGACCGTGCACGTATTTTAATGGATCAACGCCTTGAAGGGTGGAGTGAGGAAACAAAGGAGCTTGCATACAAGTGAGACACTCTTTTGATTTTGTATGTGTGAGTTATGAAGTACATTTTCTGTTACTCGATTAGCAAAGCTGGTACGGTGTGCAACTTGATTCTGATGCCATTCCCTAGGAAATCAAATATGTTCAATTTGAATGAAATAGTACGAGTATCATTTTATGTTCATGGTTCTTCTGATATCCCAAGATAAAAAAAACTAACCAATGTTGTAAGCCAACATAAGAAATTGATGCCCAAGTGTGTGATTAATGTTGAAGTGTATATGTGGATTGCCTAGCCCTTTCTATCATTTTGGACTTTTGGTTGTGTTGTCTATTACATGAAGCTTGACATGGTATCAGACTCAAGCTCTTGAGTTCAAGTCCCGGCTTTTGCATTTTATCCAAAAATTGGTGTTGCCTCCTCTATGTCCACGTGTGGGCCTCTTGAGCCATACCTACCTCCGAGTCTATTCATGTGTTGACTTCCCGCGTCACACGTGAGAGGGGGTGTTGAAGTGTATACGTGGATTGCCTAGCCCTTTTCATCAGTTCGGACTTTTGGTTGCGTTGGCTAGTGCATGGAGCTTGACAATTAACAACATAATCAGATTTTCCCGGAAATTTGATCTTGCACACAGAAAGAGTTTTGCTTCGATGCACCTCCCCCCCCCCCCCCCCCCCCCCGGCGCGAGAAAAATGTACAGATTTTGATGCAAATTATAGATAGAGATTTGAAGTTACCCCTTCAATCAAAAAGGGTAACATAGTCTTTTGTATCCAAATCAATCTATTCAATACGTTTGATCTGCAGACGGACATGTTACATGCCTGCAACGACACAAAGGTTTGCCGTACGCTAGCTACCGCCGGCTCCATCTAGCACCACCAGTTATTAGGGCTATCAGTAATTAATCAAGAAGACACCAATCTTCTATGCGTGTAATCACCAAACCGCAAGATGATGAGTCCAACTTTTAGTCACTCCTTCTAAGTAGTCAATTGAGGGTCTGATATACGTCCTTCCTGCGAGTAATATCTGCAGGTTGTGGAGCAGCTGGCGGCGTAGAGCAGACTAGCCAGCTATTGCCGTGGTGGCGGTTCCGGTTTCTTGATCACGGGGCTGTCTAGCCGGCCGCTGATTATTCGGATCTCTTGTTTGATCCATCGGGAGAATAGGTATTAGAATCAGTTGATCATGAATGTACGAGAATGCCCTTGTTAAGTAACTTTAAGATTTGTGTAAACTTTTAAAGGAGGTATACCGAAGCAAAACTCACACAGAAAACTACAAAAGTTGGTTGTCTAATGATATACAGCATCTTAGCAAAATGATTTTTTTTAATTATCAGCATGTCACAGTGTCATAATGCAATATGTCTGTTTTGTGGCTCTGGAGAGCTGAACCATTAGTGTCAAGTTGTGATTATTTGAACTATGGTGCTTCCATATTAGCTGCGCAGTATTTTTTTTTCTGATAATTGCTGCTCTGTCTTATTATGATGTTAGGTTGAGGTCTTACATGGAACTGTGCATTTTAGTACCGGGGATTTCGATGCAACAGCAAGGCAGCATTAATTCCGAACGGGTAAGTACAACAACTCGTTAGGTTGAGGTCTTACAGATCTGCATATACATCTTTTATTATTACCTGCATCGACCTATCCTATCAATATTATTTTATTACTATACCTTCAGCTTCCAGGTCACCTGATTGCTTCTTTCCTTTTTGTTGAAGAGCCACGCCGGGTTAGCTTCTTGGAGATGCTCTGAAGAATCATTTGCTCGTCAAGTGAAAATCCGAGATCCTCTTAAAATTGGGTTGGCATTATTTTCTTCTTATCGCCATTTTCTGTTGACCTCGATTATTCAGATCATCACATCTAATTGTACCACATTGCTTACATATTATAGCTTTCCTAATTTGTGGGCATTGCGACTAGCGCGTCAGCTACTAGTGTGGTACCATGTAAGTGTCTTGAACCCAGTTCTGCAAAAAGGAGGCATTTTGTACCCCTTGTTTTCAATAGAATCGGGCTATTACGAATAGGTGATGTGAATTAGTAGCTACATGATGTGCAAAATCGTACTAGCAGTTATGAAATATCTCCGTCAGGAAAGTTCAATTACTAATTATGCATGTAAGTCAACCTGGGAATGGGGCGGGTTAGCGCGGGTTGAGTGGTCGGTTTTCTAGCCTGGTTGTCGAATGGGCGGGTTCAAGTGGTTCGACGAGAAAAATGGTTCGGACTGGAGCGGAAGAAACTAGTTAGCGATCTGGGGCGGGGCGGTATGGTTTCAATACACAGCGGTTAGTAATGGATCCAGTCCACGGGTTGAACCCACTCTCGAACCCGTGGCTCTTCAGTCTCCTCACTCCTCGACTCTGTGTAGGCTTCCTATGGTGTGTGAGGATCACACTACTAATTCACTCAATCACCATGAATTCAGTTACAAGCTTGAGTTCGGAAGGAAGTGAGAGGAATCAACAAGGAAAGGAAGAAGATGAAGCCTATCCTAAGCCAATGCCAAGCCTCGGCCGAAGCCACCGTTCTGGTCCAAGCCGCCCCATGTGTTGCTGTCTCCCCTGTATTTGTACTCGCTTGTAGCTTTGGGCTGGGCTGGATACCGGTTGAAAGCACAATAAGGCCCAGGTCGCTGACATCCCTCCCTCCTTGAATTCCGGCTTGACCCCAAGCCAGAGCTCCCTCTGAGTAACATGTTCTGAGTTGGTCCAGCGAACCAACTCGAAAGCTTCTTGGCAGTCTCCGAGGAACAGCTCCTTATCCGAGTTACCCAGGTGCTTTCGGGTTACAGTCTTCTCTGGTGCTTCCGAGTTACCCATAGTGACAGGCAAGAGTTGACATAGTGACAGGCAGGTCCCTGACATTCCCTCTTCCATGAAATTCGGCTTGCCCTCAAGCCGATGTCGATTAATAGGAAGGCCACCAGGATCCCAAGGAATGCTCAAATGAAGCGTGCTATCATCGGTAGCAACAACACATGCAACTGGAAAATATATACTGTCACCTGGATCCCATGTCAGTTGCAAAGGGTGAAGGTTTAGCACACCAGGACTCTCAGTCGGAAACAAGGCAGTTGGTTGATCCAGTGTAGAGGAATATATCAAGCTTGTGCAGGTTGAACACGTCTCAGTACTATAGCTCTCAGCTATTATTGGAGATATATATTGTTAGAAACAGGGCATGCAAAGAAGTAGGGATCTTGGTCACTGTCAATCATGTGGAAACCATATGTCTTCACAGGAAAGGAAAACTGAACAGTATATTCCTTGTTTTGAATTTCACAGCACAAACTCCCAATCACAGCATGAGCTGGGGCATAGACTGCATAACCTCGAGAGGAGGGTGACCAGGCAATGGTCCACTGGGAATTTTCACGACCATCTCGAAAATCACATGCAACAAGGCAAGATGGAAACCAAGACCTTACTGATGCGAAACAAATTGTCCAGGTAATTTCCAATTGCACAAACGCAGAGCTCAGTGTATCATTTATGCTAACCATCGCCAGAGCAAAAGAAGTACCAAACTCCGAAATAAGAGCATGACTAAGGAGCAGAGAAATGAGTGACAGCATTGAGATCAATTTGCCCCAAGAGCCGAACATATGGCACAGATTTATGAGATTTCCACTTACTCCCGGTTCTGAATGAGCACCTGATGGTTCTAGTAACAACCATGCAATTTCCCACTGAAACTTTTCAGGATCAGAAAAGAAAATACCCCCAGTACCAAACCGAGAGATGGGTACTTGCTGTCCAGGGTTCCATGGTGACCCCAAGCATCCAACATAAGGAAAATTCTGGAATATGATAACCGTGCCAGACAATGGTGGATTTCTACTCGAAGTATCAATGGCCATGAATAGTTGGCTGCTATTTCCATGCACACAACCAACAGGACTCCAAGGAAATGATGATAAGGGAGAAGCAAATGTCATACCATCAAATGATGAAACTGTCATTGCTCCATCCGGTCCATTCTGAATCTCGCTGATAATTCCAGTTGCACTTGAACTTGGCAGAATACTAAATTCATGGAAGTACCATGTGAACTTGCTAGTCCCTGGATCCCAAGGCAACCCTGAATTGACCAGTAGATAATATCTGATAAGAGAAGTATTACCCATTTCTTCTGCTTGCCCTTTAGTGATGTTGATGCTGCTGTCTATGGGGAACCATGCGAACACAGCCCAGGGGGGCGCGGCCACTGTCAGGGTCGATGTACAGGAAACCGACACCACCGTAGGCACACTCCAAACGGTCTGGCACTCCGCCATGGGGTCATCCTTGTTGGTGTCGTGGTTGAGTCCAGGATCAAGGGCAACGTTGTCGATGATCGTGGATGAAGGTAGTGCTGCAGACGAGGTGAGCGCCAACTCCTCGGACACGTCACAGCTTGGGCACACCATCGAACAGGTGATGGGCGTCAGAGCGGCGACGTCGGTGTCATCGACTTCGAGCGCCTTATCACTCACACTGAGCTCCCGAACGACATTGCCGGTGGTTGTGGACGGAGTTGGTGTTGTAGGCGCGGGGGGATCGGATGTAGACGCGCTGATGGGACTCATGGACGCCTCGAGTTGGAGGTCGTTGGTGGTAGTAGTGGGCACCTCATCATGGCGGTCGACTGCAGCCAACGCTGCAGCCCACTCCGCGTACGGAGTGTCGTCGTAGAAGTACGACGGCGCCATCCCGTCGTCATCTGGCATGGTGATGGTAGTGTAGACCGGTGGGACGTGGTCGACAGCGAGGATGCAGCAGCCATCGTAGATAGCGTGTCCGTCCAGAGCATCTCGAGCTCGGGCTGCCCTCCATTGAGATCGGAACTCAACATACACCTCCACACCGTACATCCCGTCGATCACATGCTCAAACGCAGAGATCACGTACCCATCACTGGAGCGACGAAACAACTGGCGAATCGTCTCGACGGTGACCACTTGGCGAACGTCGCTGATTCGGGCGTGAAGAACGCCCTCAGGGCATGCGAATTTGTGGCTTGGCATTTTGTCAAACAAATTGCAGGCAGTGGTTGGAGAACGAATTTTGGTGGGGATTTTGAGGAAAATTGGGGGAGGATCTATAGCTCTGAATACCAAATGTGAGGATCACACTACTAATTCACTCAATCACCATGAATTCAGTTACAAGCTTGAGTTCAGAAGGAAGTGAGAGGAATCAACAAGGAAAGGAAGAAGATGAAGCCTATCCTAAGCCAATGCCAAGCCTCGGCCGAAGCCGCCGTTCTGGTCCAAGCCGCCCCATGTGTTGCTGTCTCCCCTGTATTTGTACTCGCTTGTAGCTTTGGGCTGGGCTGGATACCGGTTGAAAGCACAATAAGGCCCAGGTCGCTGACATCCCTCCCTCCTTGAATTCCGGCTTGACCCCAAGCCGGAGCTCCCTCTGAGTAACATGTTCTGAGTTGGTCCAGCGAACCAACTCGAAAGCTTCTTGGCAGTCTCCGAGTAACAGCTCCTTATCCGAGTTACTCAGGTGCTTTCGGGTTACAGTCTTCTCTGGTGCTTCCGAGTTACCCATAGTGACAGGCAAGAGTTGACATAGTGACAGGCAGGTCCCTGACATATGGTCTCTCGCCTCCGCCTCATCTCCTGGCATTTCTCGCCTCCGCCCATGATCCGCTCGACGTGAGCCCGACCTGGTCTCGCCGCAGCTGCTCGTCCAGGCGCAGCCCGATGCCCCACGCCCGGCACACGTACGGGCGGTTGATGTACTAGTTCACGAACCCCGGCGCGCAGATCATCGGCACGCCGCCCATATGCTCTTCGTCGTCGAGGGCGTCCATGCCGCGGTCGCCCGCGACGAGGCCGGGACGGACGACCCAGAGGAACAGGCGGTAGCTGGCATCTAGCGCCACGACATGCACGCCGCTTCCTCCTCCCACAGGCTCAGCCTGGGTGCGTGTACAGGTCGTCGCAGGGCTTGGGCCTAAGCTCGGCGGCCATGGCGACCATGCGCAGGTGCGTGTCATCGTCGGTCTTCATCACCTCCTAGTCACCAGCACCCTGAAGAGCAGGCGGAACTCCGGCGTTGATACTTGATACGGCCTTTTTGGCTCCCAATGCGACGGAGTAGCCGAGGCTCGGGAGCACGGCAACGCGGCGAGCAGGCCGAGGGGCACGAGGAGGAGGTACGGGGTGCAGCCAGATCGTGCAGGACGACGCCGCAGGCGCTGGTGCCCCAGAGGACGATGCAGTATGCACATGGCCACATGGGCATGGGCGTACATGCTCTCTGCATATGCATGGAGGCAGGTGCTGCTGATCAGCTTAGCTTCATACAGCCACGGTTTTGTTCGGTTTGAGAGATCGGGTTCAACCCAAAAATTTGGAACGGTTTGGTGCGGGTTGGGGGTAAATTTACTATGGTTTGGTGCGGGTTGGTTTCTGCAAATTGTTTTTTTTGGATTGGGTTGGTTTGGTGTCTGACTTTCCTATGTGGATGGGACTGGATTCGGTGCGGGTTTCGAACCATTGCCAGGCTGACATGTAATAAACCTCACTTGGGGCAGTATTCTGTTATCTGCAGAACAAAATCCTTTGCCTATTGTTGCCTAAGTTCGAATACCTCTTATCCTCATATGAGTTGTTTTAACCATATTCCCACACCCAAAAGATGAATATTTATCACAGCAATTAGTGGACATAATGGCAGTTGTGCAAGGCACTGATCAGGCTATGCATGTCCCATTTTCAATCTTGTGCGTCCTATTAAACTTGAAAAGAACCATGTTAAACCATAATGTGGCCATCCATGTCTTGTTATTGATTCTTTTTGAACGGTGTCTTGTTATTGAATTTGATGAATTCAAACCATAATACAGTGTGATTTTACCATTTTATTCATTTCCCTTGATCTGACACAATAAATTACCACTGTCTTGCAGGAGGACCGTCTAAGCGTTGATGAAGCATTGAACCATCCGTACTTCCAAGAGCCACCATAATGGATAGACCATAATACAGGTCTTTCAGGTTAACTAGCGTCATTTGGTGAGGTTGCTCAATCGTGAATCCTGTCCATGAGATGTTGTAATATCACATAGTGCAATGCAACATAGGCAGAGCAAGATTGTTGGAAGGTAGCGAAACAGTTGTGTAGTTTGATCCAAAATGAATGCAAGGATTGTGTATTTGAGGGACTTCAGCAGTTCCACAGTTATGAGCCTATTAAGACATGACTGGCGAGCTTCAACCATGCCATGACGTGATGCATCAACCGTTTCTTTTCCACAAATCCACTACCATGAAATCAAGATTGTTACTACTTGTTCTGGAACGTAGTTGTTCGGGTCACAAAGTGGAAGCACTGGAACATACTCCCTCCGTGTGACACATTCATATCTAGACAAAACTCCAACAAGTAATTTGGGACGTAGGGGGTATAACAGAAAATAAAAACAGATCGTTGTAGTTTTGACATGTCGCTTGTATAGGATCATGTGTGTATCAACTTCTTGTTTACTGTATTTATATCTGACCAGAGAGACTCCATCCCTGATTGACCAGGACAATTTGACCCTTCTCCTGCCTTAGGATGACAGTTTTGCCCATGAGTATGGGTACCCGATGATACCTTACCTGAAAACAGGACAGGAGTGAGATTTTTAACATTTTATATCCATGGGAAATGGATATCCATACCCGTAAATTCAAGGGTAAGGCATGGGGTTATACCCATGGATAACCCAATGGATACCCAAAAAAATAAAAAAGTTTACACCCCATAAAATGTGAGGTCAAAGAACTAAACGTGCATTTATTCTTTTACTAGGAAAATTGTCCATGCATTGCAACGGAAAATACGTTGTAATGCCAAAGGTTCGCCTTATAAGAAACCCGATCATGATGGGCTTCTCCTCCTTCTACTTTCTACTCTTCTCCTCCTCTGGCCTTCACCTTCTCTCTTCCCGCCCTCCTCCTCCGGCTTCCACCTTCTCTCCTCCCGGCCTCCTCCTCTCCTCCTCTTTCTTTTTCTTTTACATATTATTTTCTTTTTTTCCTTTACATTTCTTCTTTTATTTACATTTACTCTTTATTATCCTTTACATTTTCTGCATATTGTAATTATGCATCTTACTAAATGTAACTAATATATACTAGCAATTAACAGAAAAAATAAAATAAATTGTACTAAAAATCTAGAACCTAAATCCTAATATCTACAATTATTAACTAAAATCCTAACACTAACTAATTAAAAGCTAAAAATCTAATATCTACAACTATAGAAATTACAAGAACAGTGATATAATAAATACTAAAACACAGAAAAAATAAAAACAATAGAGGAGGAGGGGGCTCACCGGAGTGGGGTGGAGGTGACGGAGGTGGGCGGTTGCGCAACGGCGAGTGGCGGAGGAGGGCAGCGGCGCCGGAGTCGACGACGGCGGGATCTAGCGCGGAGGGTCGGTGCGCGGGTGTGGGATCCCGCGAGATGCGGCCGGGCCTGGGTGGGATCGGGCGAGGGATCCGGCGGCGGAAGGAGGGGGCGGGATCCGGCAGCGGAGACGACGACGACACGACGGCGGCGGCGACGGGTAGGGCGCGGCGGCAGCGTGGGCGACGTACAAGAGTAGTGCGAGAGGGAGGTTCTGAGGAGAGAGTGGAGTGGGAGAGGAGCACGACGACTGGTTAACGGTGATAGGCGTTATGCCGTCCGCCAGCAGACGGCAAAGATTCTTTGCCATCTGCCAGCGGACGACATAACGCCTGGCCGTTAACCCTCACTCGTTGACCGTGCTAGGCGGGCCCACATTGAGCTTTGCCGTCTGCCTGTAGACGGCAAGGGCACTTTTGCCGTCTGCCGAGGTGTGGACAGACGGTAAACTACCTGTTTGCCATGAGTGGAATGTTTGCCGTCTGTATTTAGGGCAACAGACGACAACCTGCCTCTTTGCCATCTGCCCCGATGAAAAACAGACGGCAAAGAGATTGACACATGGCAAACTGGTGAATTCCAGTAGTGCATGTAGGAACAAAGCCAATCTCAAGTAATTTGTTGGCTAATCTTTCTCGAACAAAGTGATAATCAACCTCTATATATTTTGTTCGCGCATGGAAAATAGGATTAGCCGAAAGATAGGTTGCACCAATATTGTCACACCATAACTTTGCAGCTTTAGGAGTTTTGATCCCGAGTTCAAAGAGAAAAGTTTGTATCCACATGACTTCTGCAGTAGCATTTGCCATTGACTTATATTCTGCCTCTGTGCTTGACCTTGAGACAATGGCCTATTTTCTTGCATTCCATCATACAAGATTTGACCCCAGGAAAACAACAAATCCACCTGTGGACCTTCTGTCATCAGTACACCCTGCCCAATCTGCATCAGAGTAGGCACTGGCAAGAGTAGATGGTGACTTGGTAATCTGAATTCCAAGCTCCATTGTAAACCTTAAATACCTCAAAATTCTTTTCATAGCTATCCAATGAAGGGCACTAGGAGCACGTAAATATTGACAAACTTTATTAACAAAGTAAGCAATATCAGGACGAGTCAAAGTCAAATACTGTAGTGCACCAACAATGCTGTAGTTAGTTGCATCTTCAGTACCAAGTAATTATCGTCCCTCAAGGGTGAGTTTTTCTGAGTCAGCGACTGAAGTAGTGGAGGTAGGCAGGTTTGGAGCAGAAGATCCCGTGTGCCGCCCTGTGTCTGCTGGCACGTCACCAGATCCGAGGGAAATCCCTCTCGGGATTTGTCCTCCTGGTGCGTCAGGGGATGTCACAAAGGATGGCGCCTGAGAAGATGGCCGCTCGACGACGACGACGGTGTTGACAGCGATCGTCCCACTGTCACCTGTGGGCTCGCAGTCGCCACATGATGACCGGCGCACTGGTGGAGTTGTCGGCCACAAGCGGGTCTGTCTCATTGCCAAGGCCGCCTGGCGCCGCATAGGAGTCGCTACTAGGCTGCGCAGAGTCTGCACCCCTGACGAAGGAGAGATCCTCATGGGATTGCGTGCCACTACCACTGTTGAGCGGATCAACATGAATTTCAGCGTCTGCTTTGTCTTGTTCTGGTTGCATAAAATCACACCCTGTTTCTGCACAAATACCATCAGAATTATCATTTTCTCTGCAAATTTTTTCATGATCAGCCTGACTAATATCTCCTCATGATCAGAATTTTTCAAATGAGATGGAAGTAACAAAATTTCCTCATGGAGAAGGGCTCATGCGTTGGGATGTAGTTTGGAAAAGGGGAACATAGTTTCATCAAAGACTACATCCATGCAAATATAGATGCGACCGGTGGAGATATCCAGGAATTTGTAGCCTTTGTGCAGATTACTATACCCTATGAAAACACATTGAGTGGATCGAAATTAAAGTTTGTGGCGATTGTAGGGTTGGAGATTTGGGTAGCATGCACAACCAATTTTTTTAAGGGAGTTATAATCTGGAGATTGATGAAAGAGACACTCTAAGGGAGTATTTTGTCACTCATTTTGCTAGGGAGACGATTTATCAAGTATGTGGCTGTGATATACGCCTCATCCCAAAATTTGAGAGGCATTGATGCATGAGCTAGAAGTGAGAGACCAACTTCAACAATATGACGGTGTTTGCGCTCGACAGACCCGTTCTGTTGATGGGCATGTGGGTATGAAACATGATGAATGATGCCTATATCACGGAATAAATAATTAAGCTTCTCATATTCTCCACCCCAGTCACTTTGGGCAGTGATAATTTTGCGATCAAAGTGACGTTCAACAAGTTTTTGAAATTCATGAAAAATGCAAAAATTTCAGATCGATGTTTGAGCAAATAAA
Organism: Bromus sterilis; assembly: GCA_950022295.1. Taxonomy (NCBI): domain Eukaryota; kingdom Viridiplantae; phylum Streptophyta; class Magnoliopsida; order Poales; family Poaceae; genus Bromus; species Bromus sterilis. The sequence continues at coordinate 234,276,202 of OX465595.1, read as the reverse complement.
TCCATGTAAACTTGCTGAAATCATCAATGAAACTAACATAATAATTCTTTCTACCAAAGGAATCTTTGGCAGGACCCCAAACATCACTGAAAATGAGTTCGAGAGGGCCATGAGACTCACTACTTCATCGAGGATAGGGGAGTTGGTGACTTTTAGCACGTTGGCATGCGTCACATACATACTCTTTATTTTAACTCACTGAACGAGGAAAATTTCCTTTATTTACTATTTGACTGACTATGCTGATGAGGGATGACCTAGGCGTTGGTGCCATCTCTCCAAGGAAGGCTTGGTGGCGGAGTAGAAAGAAGATTCTTGTGGCTAAAAGTTCCGGAGGCAATGGGATAGAGTCCACCAAAGCATCTACCTCGAAGAAGTACTTTCTTCGTTGCCCGATCCTTGATAAGAAAATACGTGGGATGAGATTCAAAGAAGACATCATTATCAGGAATTAAACGTGATATGGATGCAAGATTTTTGTTTGCATTAGGAACATGCATAACATCTTTCAGAACAAGATCATGGTGAGATGATTTAATCAAGGCTTGACCAATATGAGATATGTCCATACCTACGTCGCTTGCGTTGTGCACTTGATCACTACCATAGTATTTTTCGCGTAGCGGAAGCTTGTACAACTTACTTTTCACACGATCCATGGCACATGAATCAGCATACCATACAATTGAGTTGTCTCTGCCTCCTTGTTCACGGGTTGCAACAGCTATATGGCGTTCATCAGGAGTATAGTTTTCATCATACCTATGCCAACAATCCATGACCTCATGGCCTGGTTTGCGGAAAAGTTGGCAGCAAACTCTGGTGGTGTTATTGGTGTTGCCGCGTCCATGCCCGCCGCCGCCGCCGCGGTTGCCACCACGGCCACTACTAGGTCCCCTACGGCCACAGTTCCTGCCACCACGACCTCGAGAGATAGCATTGACAAAATACTGCCTCACATTGGTGCCGTGAAGCAGATGTAGACGAGCCTCGACGGAGATGAGCTGACTGAATAACTTGGCTGGAGAGACTGGTTCAGCCCGGGCGGTTAGGGCGGACACCATCAAGACGTACTCAATGTACAGACCAGTCACCACGTACGAGGAAATCTCATGATCAGAGAGAGGAGTCCTGGCCATGGCGATCTCATCGAAAAGGATCTTGATCTTGGAGAGGTAGTTCGCCATGCTGGAGGCGCCCTTCTTCAAGTTGACGAGGGCGATCCTTGTGTTTACCGCCTATGCTTGCGTCTGGGCTGCGAACTGGTCATGAATCGCACACTAAACGTTGGCGGGAGTTTGGAGCGTGGCTACCTGTGCAAGAATTTCGCTGGAAAGATAACTCATGAGGAAAGCCAGAACCTGCTGCTGTTGTGCGTTCTAGAAGGTACGAGCGAAGTTGGGGGTGGTCTTCTTCCTTCCCGTCCGAGTTGGTGCTGGCGGTGCTGGAGTCGATGCATCGAGGAAGTGCTCTAACCGTGCCCCCATCATCTGGGGAAGCACAAATGCCTTCCAGATGAGAAAATTTCTCCTCACGAGCTTCTCTGTTGGTGGAGGACCGAGGGCGACGACACTGGTGCTAGATGGGGGAGCGGTGGTGGTGGTGTTGGGGTTCGTGGCAGAAAACACAAATTTTTCCTTGACCTACGATACCCAATCCCAAGACCTATGCTATGCTGATGCAAGTAACGGACAGAAATAGATCACATACCAGTATGTAGTCCGTTAAGCGGGAAACGTTCCCGCATGAACGTGGTTGGTGTAGTCGTACCGGCAATCCCCGATGCCGCGCAGATCCACGATGACTCCTGTAGCCACCCGATCCTTGCGGACCGATGACGGGATTACGTCCCCGTCGGAACGTTGCTGATGAAGACCTCGCGATACGACCACGACGATGAAGTAGCACCACAAGTGTAGTGCCTCGCGGGATTATACACATACAGTATACCCGACGTCCCTCCGGGCTCCGAACCAGTAGAGCAGCGGAAAGAAGATGGATTCGGATCCCGATTCCAGCAGCACGACGGCGTGCGTATAGTGGAGAAATCCCCAACCCAGAGCAGCCTCCAAACAAGGGGAGTCCGCTCAAAGGAAGGAGAAAGAAGGGAGAGAGATGAGAAACTTTTCTCAAAAAAATTCATTGATTAAAAGGGCACCCCTACCCCTCCTTATATAGGCCAAGGAGGGGTGCCACCCCTCCTCAACTTCCCATGTGGGACTAATCCCAAGGGGAGGGGGGTGGCGCACCAACAAGGGGGGTGGGCCCCCTCATGGCGCCATGGCCCATGGGGGAAGACTCCCTCTCCCCTTAATGGGCCCTATGAGGCCCATATGCCTTTTAATTCATTTTTAATTATATTTAAATACATTTTAATATTTAATTCAGATAATTAAATAATTAAACATATATTAAACATTATTAAATATATTTTGAACCTTTCAAAATACCCGGAACAGCTTCCGGCCTTCATCGGAACAATTCCGGTCATCACCGGAACAATTCCGGTGTTCTCTCCAATTTCTCCGGTGATCCCGAATCAATCCTTACTGCGTCGAGTACCCTTAAGTGTAACACCCTACGGTCCGGGAAACAACAGACATGATCGAGACAATTCTCATTGATCAATGACTAATCAATTGGACCTGGTTACAATCCTTGATAGCCCCTGCGCTTCCATCGAATGAACTTCAATCGCTGTTGGATCCGTTAACCGTGTGCCTGTTCCCTTTGTCCCATGGTACTTTGCTTGTACGAGGTTTGATCATCGGTATCCACTATACCTAGTTCGTCCTCATTCTCAACAAACAAGTTTACTCGTTCCCGTGATATTACAACTCCGTGACCTAGTCACACGTTTGCAAACTTTATGATGTAACATCACCGAGTGGGCCCAGAGTACCTATCCGTCACACGGATGGACAAATCCCGCTTTGATCTATTTGCATACTCATCAACCATCTATTTCGGAATACCCAAAGTGCACCGTTATAGCCAGCATATTTCAGTCAGGCGGTGGGATACAAATCAAAGTCTCCTCATAGATGACAATTACGTATGATCATTACGGTCAAAGGATCTGGTCACTACGTTATAGTTATCGCAATGTCGAACTATGTGACTTGATCACATCGCAACACTTCTGGTGGGTGTATGTCCATCATATCATTATCCAATGATACGACTCCATTGTCAACAGACGCCATTGTCTCATGATCAGGAAACCTTGATCATCAATCGCCCAATGGACTAGTATACTAGGGTTTACTAGGGACCTGGTTGTTTGTATACCACACCTGTATTAATGTTTCCGCTTAATACAGTTCTAGCATAGTATCAAACGTATTATGAACTAATGGAATATGCTCGATAAAACATATTTTATTTGCCTCTAGGGCACATTCCCAACAGTCTCCCACTTGCACTAGAGTACAAATAAACTAGTTGCATTTTCTCTGGATCATAACTCCTTATTGATCATGCTTGCCCGTGGAAGAGGTTGTATCAACGGTCTGGGTACCATTCAGAACCGTATGTCCTTTTGCAAATCATAATGTCACCTAATTTGACATTCCTTCATTATCCACTATAATGATGAGGTATATATATTTGGCGGTGAAGTGAGACTTCGTTTGCTGTGTCATAGCAATGACATCCGGTGGGTCACACGGACTTTCCCATAGTCATGCACACTTGAAACTCACTCAATCAGAAGTCGAACTTCTTAAGCCATAATATAACTCCTGCTACTTCTAAAGCAGCCACATCAATGTAGATTCAATCCTTAGTGCATTGTATGCAACTTTGATGTCTAACCATGTTTCTTTCAACTTAGGCATTCATTAGTATGATATCTCAATTTTTCTAGGTTAGTGTCAAAACTTGAACCAACATAACATTTATGGTCAAGTCCACTATCCTTTACAAATTTGAGATGTATCCTCAGTTCTCTCCAGACACTGAAGGATAAACTTAACTCTTTGTTCAATGATTTACTCATAAATCATATCACAACATGTTCTTACTACTAAGAACTTGGGTCACATTACGTCGAGTACATAACTCTGGTTTTATATGAAAGAACCTATGACAAAGGCATAGAGGATCCAGCACATCCATTTCTTTCATTAACCATTAACCATTGTTCTTGTACTGAGATTAACTCAATACTTCTCTTGGATATACAAGTAAGGACCACTTCTTGACTTGTCCCATTCTGAACTCCTTCAGAATCTTATCCAGGAAAGTATTACGACTCAATGTTATTAAACACATATCTATCTTAATAGATCTTCAATGCTTAATACTTTATTCATCTTCATTTATGAACGATTCAAATAATCATTAACACAAACTGCACCATTCATAATATGTTATCCATATATGAGAACGTTATCATGCTCCCACTCAAATATGTCATGCACATATTAAGTTATAGGATAACACTCATATTGCTCCCACTCAAATATGTCAGCCACATATAAGACAAGGATAACATCCACATGGCTCCCACTTAGATATTCAGACACATATTAAGTTCAGGATACTAACCACATGGCTCCTACTCAAATATGTCATTTACATATAAGGCTAGGATAATACTCCCATAGCTCCCACTCAAAATATGTCGTCTACATATATCAAGTTTCAGGAAACTATTCAGCTCCCACTCAGTTTCATGCAAATGCATGTTTCCTCGATATTTTGGCTAAGTCCAAAATCCTTTGATCATTCATAAAATCGAGAATTCAGTTTACGAGACACTAGTATCCATATGTTTTTCCAAAACCTTCTGGTTGTACCAATTACAACACTTCTTCAAATACAGGATTTGAGGAAGTCACGGTATTGATAACAATCCTGGATCAATCGTAGTGAATATCCCTTTGACTCAAGCATTGCTACACATTGTAGTCAACCCATTGAATTTGTCAGAAACAATCTTTGTGACAAACCAATCTTGACGTCCCTTTGATATTCACATTTATTCCTCATAACTCTGAAGTTATTGTGAATATCAAGTAACCTCCTTACTTGATAAGATTAAAGCAATCTTAAATGTAACTCAACATAGGATTTTATGACTCATAGTCATATCTCGTACTTAGGTCCACCATCGCTTCTTTGTAGTTCGTAGGAATGTCTTGTTTCATTAACATGACAAGTGAATCATGAATATCATTTTGCACCAGGGGCAAACATATATATTCTTGAATCCTACCTTTCTCAGTAAAAGTTCCCATCGAAACATCATGATCTTTATCATTAGTTTCTCCTCTTATTGTAGAGTCTTGCTTCCAGAACATATTCCGTTGCATTACTCTGACATTTGGAGGCAAGGTCAATTACCTTGGTTGAACTTTCACTTTTCTTCCATTACCACATTTATCAAGAACAATTCTTGACAAACACCAAACATAGCAATACAAGTTTTGCTCCTTTTGGTTCTAGTTGTGGAAGATGCATCCATAGTTGTCTAAGGATACACTACGAAGATAATTTATCTTACATAAATCAAGCTTCCTAGAAACCACAATATACCATGACATATATAGTGTTGGTTTCCACGAACTCAGATGGTTCCCTATGCTGAAGTGAGTGTTTGCATATTAAATTAATAACTCTAAACAATAATAATGTAACTTGGTAAGAGATAACTTAGACCATACACTTTTCGATAGAATATGATCACAATGTTCACGCACGTCAATCATATTGAAGTGTCTCAAGACATTGCAATTTGTGGAACAACTTTCACACAAGTCTTTATGCCCAAGACTAACTCAAAACATTTGTCACTTTGATCAAATCGTAGAGACTTGTCTTTCTTGTTAATTTAAATATCCATCTTTACTCTGAAATCCCTTTTGATCATATCAAATTATTTCAGACTCATGTTTCATTAGTGAATACCAATATTCATCTAAGTCCACACATGAAGTTCACAAAATAATGAAATTCACTACATGCTGATATACAATACATCACGATGTATGATATTCAACAATCAGTACATATTCTGTTTACCAGAATGCGAGGTTTTAGTCATCTCACCTAAAAGGCATGGTTTGTATGTGTCAAGAGATCAAGTATCTTAAGACATCATCATACCATTCATGACTTAAACTGTAGTGTCATTATCAAGCCTGGATATTTCTTGGCTTTACAATATTTCTTATAAATGATCAAACAACTATCATCAATATAAGAATAACTCATTCATAATCGTAATGTGACCATAATAGATATCATTCATAAAAGGAGAACAACTGACTTGTTTCTCACTAATATGAATAATTGTCTTCGCGAGATGCAAGACACACTAATAAAGTCCTCATTCAAACGATCATAAAATTTATTCATATATTAATCAATTGATAGATGTAGAGGGAGAGTGTCGTCGACCATCAACTATCTTGATTGCCGTCAGCACACATTGTCACCTCATCCCTTCCAAGCCACTCTCAAGCAGTAAGTTCAAGCATCGAATACTTAATCAACCGCAATTAGTGTTTCGTGGGAAAGACATTTATAACTCGTATATCAAATATACCTTCTCCGTCAATGACCATTCCTGCATTGGTTCTACTCTTAAAGTTCTTAACTTTAACCATGACCTCATGACAGGTGAACGATTCTCCTTCATGACATAGTCCAGACATGGTCTTTGTAACTAGGAGGAAGCGGATGTAACTCCCTAGTTATCGCAAAGTAACCAGTCATTCAGTAGTCCAAGTTATACACAAGGTGTTCCATGTATCTTATACATTTTCCAAGTGACTTTCTCAGCAGGTTGTTCCTTCCACCATAGTTGAAAGAAACCCCGTCCATATACTCATATTCCATTTCTCTGATTTGTGACCAAGTGCTTTCAAGTTCACCTAGCACGTCATACGTGTTGGTTAACATGCATTCACAATTCAGACTCATAGAATGAAGTATGGTGTATTGGACAGTCATTCATAAGTGACGGTGAGTACGATACTCATCATCATCTTCCTTGAATACGGAGTTATCAGGTGTATCTCCTAGCAGTTCTTCGTATTATGTTTAACAAGTCATTACTAACGAGTATGTCTCTAATGGTGTTGGTACACATCAATGAAGTAAGACCCATTTACCTTAAGTTCTATCATACTAAAAAAAATCCATAGTTCTAAACATTGGTATGACGTTATCTACAATGATATTTGCAAATACATGAAGATTAAGTTCATAATATGGAGTTCATGTTTCAAAAACAATTCTGGAACTCCCACTCAGACAAACATCCCTCATAGTTTGTTCTAAGTGATTACACGATCCTTGAAGAACATACCTCCCCCGTGTGACACGACCATCAGTATGTTGTTCAAGGTAGGCCATCATGCCAATCACATCATCCATGTGACTCATGCTCGACCTTTCGGTCTCTTGTGTCCCGAGGCCATGTCTGCACATGCCAGGCTCGCCACAATAACCTTAGTGAGTATATGCTGCGTATGCAAGGCCATGTTTCTGGACATGCTAGGATTGCTCCACCCATCTCTTGTGAACGTAAAAATGTTTGACACCCGTGTGACACGTGATGCCTCCATAATGAAGAACTTTCCAGATGGTGCTTCACTAAGGAAGGACACTTTGTTGGATTAGTGAGGGATCATCCTGTTATGCTACCGTCGTATATCTAACATATTAGCAAAAACAGGATGCAACATAAATCATACATGCTATGATTCCCCCCGACATGCAAATTAAAGTTGAAAACGCCTTTCTACTTTATCTTTTGCAAGTTTTACGTGGCTGCTAGGGGTTTCGAGAAAAGAACCGCTTTCTATCCTGCGAAAACAAGCCACAACACCAATCCCGCAATTGTCTCTATTACACCCCTGTCGGGGCCCTCCGTTGCAAACATCTTCGCATCGCTAATGCAGAGAGACAGACACCCCCCCAGCCACTTTATATGGTACAAGCCATATGTCAAGCGTGGAACCAGTCTCGCGTAAACGCGTAAGGTCGGTCGGGGGCCGCTTCATCAAACATTGCCGCAACGCTAAATGAGTACACGTGAGAGGGTAACAATTGAGAATTTATGCCCACATACTAGATGTGTTCTATCCGTACAATACATCTACGCATAGCCTTGCTCATGATACCACTGTTGGGGTTCGTGGCAGAAAACACAAATTTTTCCTTGACCTACGATACCCAATCCCAAGACCTATGCTATGCTGATGCAAGTAACGGACAGAAATAGATCACATACCAGTATGTAGTCCGTTAAGCGGGAAACGTTCCCGCATGAACGTGGTTGGTGTAGTCGTACCGGCAATCCCCGATGTCGCGCAGATCCACGATGACTCCTGTAGCCACCCGATCCTTGCGGACCGATGACGGGATTACGTCCCCGTCGGAACGTTGCTGATGAAGACCTCGCGATACGACCACGACGATGAAGTAGCACCACAAGTGTAGTGCCTCGCGGGATTATACACATACAGTATACCCGACGTCCCTCCGGGCTCCGAACCAGTAGAGCAGCGGAAAGAAGATGGATTCGGATCCCGATTCCAGCAGCACGACGGCGTGCGTATAGTGGAGAAATCCCCAACCCAGAGCAGCCTCCAAACAAGGGGAGTCCGCTCAAAGGAAGGAGAAAGAAGGGAGAGAGATGAGAAACTTTTCTCAAAAAAATTCATTGATTAAAAGGGCACCCCTACCCCTCCTTATATAGGCCAAGGAGGGGTGCCACCCCTCCTCAACTTCCCATGTGGGACTAATCCCAAGGGGAGGGGGGTGGCGCACCAACAAGGGGGGTGGGCCCCCTCATGGCGCCATGGCCCATGGGGGAAGACTCCCTCTCCCCTTAATGGGCCCTATGAGGCCCATATGCCTTTTAATTCATTTTTAATTATATTTAAATACATTTTAATATTTAATTCAGATAATTAAATAATTAAACATATATTAAACATTATTAAATATATTTTGAACCTTTCAAAATACCCGGAACAGCTTCCGGCCTTCATCGGAACAATTCCGGTCATCACCGGAACAATTCCGGTGTTCTCTCCAATTTCTCCGGTGATCCCGAATCAATCCTTACTGCGTCGAGTACCCTTAAGTGTAACACCCTACGGTCCGGGAAACAACAGACATGATCGAGACAATTCTCATTGATCAATGACTAATCAATTGGACCTGGTTACAATCCTTGATAGCCCCTGCGCTTCCATCGAATGAACTTCAATCGCTGTTGGATCCGTTAACCGTGTGCCTGTTCCCTTTGTCCCATGGTACTTTGCTTGTACGAGGTTTGATCATCGGTATCCACTATACCTAGTTCGTCCTCGTTCTCAACAAACAAGTTTACTCGTTCCCGTGATATTACAACTCCGTGACCTAGTCACACGTTTGCAAACTTTATGATGTAACATCACCGAGTGGGCCCAGAGTACCTATCCGTCACACGGATGGACAAATCCCGCTTTGATCTATTTGCATACTCATCAACCATCTATTTCGGAATACCCAAAGTGCACCGTTATAGCCAGCATATTTCAGTCAGGCGGTGGGATACAAATCAAAGTCTCCTCATAGATGACAATTACGTATGATCATTACGGTCAAAGGATCTGGTCACTACGTTATAGTTATCGCAATGTCGAACTATGTGACTTGATCACATCGCAACACTTCTGGTGGGTGTATGTCCATCATATCATTATCCAATGATACGACTCCATTGTCAACAGACGCCATTGTCTCATGATCAGGAAACCTTGATCATCAATCGCCCAATGGACTAGTATACTAGGGTTTACTAGGGACCTGGTTGTTTGTATACCACACCTGTATTAATGTTTCCGCTTAATACAGTTCTAGCATAGTATCAAACGTATTATGAACTAATGGAATATGCTCGATAAAACATATTTTATTTGCCTCTAGGGCACATTCCCAACAGGTGGAGGAGGGGCGAAATGGGTGGTGAGGGCGCTCACGTTGTTGGCTGCAGTGCCGGTCATTGTTCCTCTCGAGGGCTAGCTATATCGGTTTTATGAAGTAGCTCTGATTACCATATAGAATTGATGCACTAGCTAGTTACTCGAAAAGTCTGAACTGATGGAAAGAGGTTCGACAATATATTTATATTTCAACAGATACCTTGTGTGGTTTTTTGATACATGGATGTATGAATAGATGAAATTACATTGTGCAATTTTACATGATGATACATGAGCATTGGAAGCCAAATATTTGAGTGCTATTTTGTATTTTTGTAGTTCGGTACACTCAATTGTCCATCCACACTATGATAACCAACACCGTGCGAGGTTGATGGCGGAAAGAGGTGAGGTAATGCAAATGCACCATGTTAATTAATGGATTTAGTTGAAGTTCGGCTATGTCTAATGTTTTATGATATGCATCTTCAGGACGCGGCCATGATCCTTGATCTCCCCATCGACGGAGAGCCTTTGGTATTCAATACATCATCGGGTGGGTAGCGCTCGTAAATGGTGTCTCTTATCGGTGCGGCGCCTGAAGAGAAGACGAACAAGGAAGAGAATAAGAAGGATAGAGTCCCTGCTGGCACTACTTATGTTTGGATCGTCAAGAACTTTGGGAAGTGCCCCATCGAGGATGACAGGGACACGGTGCAATAGTACACACGGGTGTATATCTGGTTTGTTATCTAGAAGACACTTTTTCCTGACGGTGGAAGTAGGACCGCTTCTTGCGTGTGGCTTAAGGCGTTAACTGATTTCAGGAGAAAGAAGAGTTGGGGATCTGTGGTACTTGCCTATCTCTATCGCCAGGTAATTAGTTATGCATATATGCTTTCATGTGTGAGGCGTTAGATTATGTGTTCTAGGAGTTTTAATAAATTTTATCGTGCTTTCATGTGCAGTTGGACGAAGCTTGTAAAAGGGTTGAGAAAGAGAGCGGCATTGGTGGTCCGTTACTCCTTTCCGTGTGGATGTGGGAGCGCTTTCCTGTTGGACGGCCGAAGTGGGTAATTACAAACCTTGGGATGATCATGACAACGTGCTTCGGGGGCCTACCTGGTCGTACAAGTGGGACGTGGTGGCGAAAGTCACCGGTGACCCAAACATTATGTACCACACATACATAAACGAGTTCGATGCATTTACGCCAGAGCAGGTAATATTTATTATTGTGTGATTGCAATGCTTATTTGGAGTTGGATATAGGTAATACAAATCCAAAAACTTGCGCTATTTGATAGGTCAATTTCTATCCGTATGGACTTGGGGATGAGCTTGGTGATACTTATGGCCAATTCGAGTTGAACCCAATGTGTATGGAGGATATGCGTTTTTGGATGATGAAGATGCCGATGATATGCGTGTGGGGTGTTGAGTGGCACTTGCCTCACCGTGTCATGTCTCAATTTGGATTATATCAATCTTTCCCGCCAGATTAGGTTGATTCTAGTATTTACCTTCACGGGTGAGTGTTTATTTTTCTGCACATCGTGGTGACTAATTGGATGAAGGATAAGCATTTTTGGATGATGTTCAATGGTACTAATCCATAATACTGTTAATTTGTAGATTGGATAGAAAAATTCAAAAGGTGACAAATTGGGAGAAGGAACATCATAATTACGTCGTGATGTGGGACCAAGAATGTTACAAGTATCGTGTAGGTTTAGGAGACACCGAGACGATGCTATTAGACATAGATAATTATAACAATTATCTTGCTATGTTTATGGTGTGACTCATTTGGAGCTATGCCCGCCGGCATTTTCTCAAGACATAGTGGATGGTACCCTAGATTATGAGCAACTTTTGAGGTCTAGGTACACCAAGTTGGTTAGACAAGGAAGACAAACCCAGTTTGCTCCTCTCATCAACTACGTGGTAAGTTATGGATGTTGTTCATTCTAGTAGTAGAGTTAGAAGTTGACATGTTTGTTTTCATAGCGCGATTCGGTCGCATGTGAATCAGAGTTAGCAGAGGAAGCACTTACATCTCCTTCGACGTAGTTCATCACATAGTGCATGGCATATTTCATGACCTAGTTCATGACATAGTTCATGACATACTTCACGCCATAGTTCACGCACATAGTTCATGACATAGTTCACGCCATAGTTCACGACATAGTGCGCAACGAAAGGATTACAAATCAAAGGGACCTACGATGGTGGTTCTTGGCGTTCAACTGAAGAAGCTCTATCAAGTTCTTGTTGTCCCCATCCTACGTATTAGCCTTCATGGCATGGATATCTGACATGCCTTCTTTGAATGATTTTCCCTTCAGCTTGCGCACCTTCTCCTCCTGTTTTTCAAACCACTCGTTGCGTAACTTGAGTATCTTCAAAAGACAAACATCTTTACACCAACATGTCGTCCGTCTTGGAATAGCATGCCACCTAGTGCGCTTGACCCTTTCATTGGCATCTTCCGTGATGTCTTGCATGATGAACAAACATGAGGAGACGGATGATGATGAGGGGGTGTCCCCATGACTCCTACAGATGAGGGTACCTAATGCGTGTCAAGACAGGAAGGCCCACTGGAAGCTTCGACCGGCCCACGGCTGGCCCACTCGAAGCACCGACCTAGGAGTCCTTGGCAATTATGGAAGCTGCGACTTGGCGTCCAAGACTACAATTAGATTAGGAAACTTCTTCTATAAACCTAGATGGACTCCTTGTGACCCGGCCTAGTATATAAAGGCTGGGAGAAGGGACGTCTAGGGCATCCAATCTCATAGCAACACCCCCGGTCCTGAGCGATCTCGCCTCGACCGCCACTATAATCGCCTCCATCATAATACAAAAGAGAAGGAAGTATGGGGTTTCACCGATCGAGGGCCCTGAACCTGGGTAAATCCCTGTCTCATGTTAGGCGACGAGTATCGGCAACCTGCACCTCCTCTCTACGGTCTAAACCCAGGGTACCTTACCATGGGATTTGCCGAGGCCGATCCTCGCCAATTGGCGCCGTCCGTGGGGAAGACGCAGGTTGGAAAAATGATCTCAGCGGTCCCCTCATCACCAATTGGCAACTCGTCAACTGCCGCATCACCCGACGCCTCCTCGACTCGAGAAGAATACAATCTGTTCGAGTCCCTCAGTTTCGTCGCGCATCATTCCGTCTCGCGGTCAGTTTTCGCTGATCTCCGCACAGGCGTAGAGCTAACCTTCAGAGGGTACAAGATCTACATCAACCACTGGGGGACTCTTTGCCTCGCAGATCGAGCTCGAGCACCCGCGACATCAACTGCAGATACGTCTATAACCAAAGAGGAATCACCCTCCCGCTCGATGACTCCTCAAGTCCATCACGCAACCCACCTCAGCCTGATCCATCGCACCGCTTGCTACTACGCGAGTACAACACCCGCATGGAAAAGGCAGGTTAGAAAGAATACAAGGCCATCAAGCAGGACGCCGTTCCAAGTGTTCATGGCAGACACCCACGCAAGAAATTCAGATGACAGGTGCAAAGCAGATGACCCCGACAACCGCGAGGCAGCCGACACCAACGGTAGGGGCAACGGGCCCGACAACACCGGGAAATTAAATGTCACACCCTCGGCGAGCCAGGAACCATCCCAAGGAAAGTGCTCAGGGGACAAGAAGGCACTCGAAGAGACGATCAACCTGAAAGTAGAAGATGCCACAGCTCCGAAGTCGCAAGACAAGCTCAAACTATAGAGAAAATCATTCTGTCCAAAGAAGCGATCGCTAGAGTAAAATACACAGTAAAACGTGGCAAGCTCCTCCCAGAGGATGCAACACGCGATGAACTCAGAGAATACAATAAACTGGCAAGCGATGTCACCAAGAAAACCAGATGACTGAGGCTTGAGCTGGAAACAAAGAAGATCTGCGAATGAGGAAAGGGCCAACCACTAGGCAACACCCGAACACTCGAGTGACTCCTCTGATCACAGTTCCCCTCATCAGCGCAGGTCCAGATTCAACAACCTTCTCCGGACGGATAAGAATTTTTTTTCTCGCAAGTTGGACGACGCGTTCCGAATCGAAGACGAAGACGAAGAAGACAAGCAAGTCACACCAGCAGAAGCCCTCATCACCGCCCAAACGTACTTACACTGCGCTCAAAATGGCAAAAAAGGCGGCGCATACTGAAACACCGCACGAGCACTCAAAGTGACGAGCGATGCAATTGCAGCATCAGTACCCAAAAAAGAAAGTACAAGACGAGTGGCCCACGAACAGACGCCAGACACGGACCCAAGCTCACCCGATGATGATGACGATGTTGGGGCACACGGTACGCTACGCTAGCGCTAAATAAAAAATTTCTACCGCGCACGACCAAAATCACTGCTACTGGAGATGAACTACATGATTAGGGTTTACCACTAGACGTGCAGTCACGGCAGCGGAAGGAGAGTTGGTGATGCGCGTTGGCGGCTGCTGCTCGAATCCCTCGAACCGATCCCTCGTACCGATCCCACGAACGGAGTCCCGCGATCCGATCCCGCGAACAGTTTGTCCAAGCGCCGCAGGTGCAACGCCTCCAAGGGATGCACACGTACAAGGAGGAGCGCCGGGCGGCGGACTGCTAGGTCCGGCGGCTCGGCCTGGAGGTGGAGTGGCGGCTAGGGTTGTGGTCTGTCCTGTACCCCTTCGGGGTTTGCCCTAGCTCTTATATAGGCGCCCGTAGAATGGCCTCAACCCTTGAGGCAATCCGGACCCTCCATCCATATTCCATTCGGATCACATCCGAATGGGCTCCTTTCCCCTTAAGCGCACGACCCTATAGGTTCACGTACACATGGACACGTCCCGAATCACATCCGGTTCGATAGTCGGTAGTGGTTCCTAGAAGAACGTGCCGACTCCCATATATGCGTAAAGTCATAAGACGAACCATTACAAAGTGTCATATGCAACATTCCTTTTGCCTCACGATATATGTTGTCAAGCTCAAGGAGAGTACTTGTCACCCTTGTGATAGCTTGACCTCTCTTCCCGAAACCGTGATACAGATTCCTGAACCGGGTTAACACTTAACCCATGTCGCATGGCCATGCTTTCTGAATCTTATCACTCAAGAGGGCCTAGAGAATATCTCTCCAAAGTGGAGGGGCAAATCCCATCTTGATCAACCATGTCTCGCGGCATGTATCATGACTCACCCGTAAGCTACCTTTATAACTACCCAGTTACGGTGTAGCGTTTGATAGTCCCTAAGTGAGTCATTCCTCATCCCGAGAACATGCGAGGACCTCAGGTATAGGACATGGCATATACATTGTATTGAGACTAACAGATGACAATATCTCGCTGCGTCTCAAAGTGGGTCTCTGTCCAACTCAGTGATCCCATCACTAAGTTCATACTGTCAGTAGCATCTCCATGCTCATGACTTGTGAAACATAGTCATCAATCGAATCATATACTAGTCAAGGATATGTGTCCGCATAACCTTATCAACTAGGGACCATTAGAACAATCATCGTAGAATATATAGTCTCACAAACAAGTCACATACTTATTGATACATATCAGTGATGATATTCAAGGACAATACAAATATCTCATGAATACATAAGGAGATAACATCATAACATGATTGCCTATAGGGCATATCTCCAACAGTCTCGCACTTGCACTAGAGTCAATCAGTTAGGCATCTAAGGCCCATGGCTCTTACGTGCGCCTCATGCTTCGGCATCGGGAGAGGCTTCGTCAAAGGATCAGCAACATTTGCATCTGTGTGTACTTTGCATACATTTATATTACCATCATCTACGAATTGTCATATGAGATGATAACGCCTTTCTATGTGCTTGGATTTCTGGTGATGCCCTGGCTCCCTGGCCTGTGCGATGGCACCACTATTATCACAATAGAGGTCCAACGGGTTTGCCGAGTCTGGAACCACACCAAGTAGGGTAATGAAATCCCTTATCCAAACACCTTCCTTTGAAGCTTCAGAAGCTGCAAGGTACTCGGCCTCTGTTGCAGAATCATCTACCGTCTCTTCCTTGGAACTCTTCCAGCTCACTGCAGCTCCGTTCAGAATGAACACATAACCAGATTGCGAACGAAAGTCATCCTTGTCGGTTTGGAAACTAGCATCGGTGTAACCCTTTACAATGAGCTCATCCTCACCTCCATAAACTAGGAACATATCCTTAGTCCTTTTCAGATACTTTAGGATGCTCTTAACTGCTGTCCAGTGGCTCTCGCCTGGATTAGCCTGGTATCTGCTCGTAGCGCTTAGAGCATAGGAAACATATGGACGAGTACATACCATAGCATACATGATAGACCTGATGGCCGAAGCATACGGAATCTTATCCATGCGTCTTTGCTCATCAGGAGTCGATGGACCCTGAGTCTTGCTTAGATGAATGCCATGTGACACAGGCAAGAACCCTTTCTTAGCCTCATGCATGTTGAACCTTATCAACACCTTGTCAATATACGTACACTGGATTAATCCAATAAGCCTCCTTGATCTATCTCTATAGATCTTGATTCCCAAAATGTAAGCTTCTTCTCCCAAGTCCTTCATTGCAAAACTATTTTTCAATGAGTCCTTGACAGCTTCAAGCATTGGAATGTCATTCCCAATCAGTAATATGTCATCCACATATAAGATTAGAAGTACGATTGAGCTCCCACTAAACTTCTTGAACACACAAGGTTCCTTTTCGTTCTCGATGAAGCCAAACGATTTGACAACCTCTTTAAAACGAATATTCCAACTCCGAGCTGCTTGGTTCAATCCATAAATGGATTTATGAAGTTTGCATACCTTACTAGCATTCTCTGGATCGACAAAACCCTCGGGCTGTATCATATACACGTCCTCTTCTAGATTTCCATTAAGGAAAGCTGTTTTGACATCCATTTGCCATATCTCATAATCGAAATAGGCAGCTATAGCTAGAATAATCCGAACTGATTTAAGCATCGCTACAGGCGAGAAGGTCTCGTTGTAGTCAATTCCTTGAACTTGTCAAAACCCCTTCGCGACAAGTCGAGCTTTATGGATTTGAACATTTCCATCCATATCAGTTTTCTTCTTAAAGATCCATTTGCACTCAAAAGTTTTTGCACCATTTGGCAGATCAACCAAGTTCCAAACTTGATTGTCATCCATGGACTTTAACTCGGATCTCATGGCCTCAAGCCATAACTCAGAATCTGGATCCACCATCGCTTCCGCATATGTCAAAGGCTCATCGTTGTCCAACACCAATACATTGCTTGCATTACGCAGCCTTTCTGACCTTCATGGTGCGGGTGCTACTTCAACCACGGGTTCACTGACTGGCTCTGCCATAATGGCATCACTTGCCGTGTCTTCCTCGAGTGGTTTATCTCGAACCTCTTCGGGTTGCACCGTCCTCCCACTAGCCTTCCTAGTGAGAAACTCTTTCTCAAGGAAGGTACCATGTCGAGCGACAAACACTTTGCCCTCTTGTCGGTTGTAGAAGTAATACCCTAAGGTTTCCCTTGGATATCCCACGAATATGCACTTATCCGATTTGGGTGCGAGCTTGTCCGACTGAAGTCGCTTGACAAACGCTTCACAACCCCAAATCTTTAGAAAAGACAAACTGTGACGCTTCCCAGTCCATATCTCATATGGTGTCTTATCTATGGATTTAGATGGTACTCTGTTTAGTGTGAAAGCTGCAGTTTCTAGAGCATGACCCCAAAATGACAACGGTAGATCTGACTGACTCATCATCGATCGAACCATGTCCAACACGGTGCGATTCCTCCGTTCCGATACACTATTTCTTTGAGGCGTTCCAGGAGGAGTGAGTTGTGGAACTATTCCACGACTCTTGAGATGACCATCAAACTCTTGACTCAGATATTCACCTCCATGATCTGATCGTAGAAGTTTGATCGTCTTGCCGAGTTTATTCTCTACTTCATTCTGAAACTCCTTGAACTTTTCAAAGGTTTCCGACTTGTGCCTCATCAAGTAGATATATCCATATCTGCTCAAGTCGTCGGTGAAAGTCACGAAGTACTGGTAACCACTTCTAGCAGTCGTGCTCATCGGTCCACACACATCAGTATGTATGAGTTCCAACAAGTCGGATGCCCTCTCGCAACTCTTTGCAAAAGGTGTCTTGGTCATCTTGCCGAGTAGGCACGATTCACATGTCTCGAACGATTCAAAATCAAACGAATTTAAAAGTCCATCATCATAGATCTTCTTCATGCGCTTTTCACTAATATGACCAAGCCGACAGTGCCAAACGTAAGTTGTATTCAGATCGTTAGGTTTAAGCCTCTTGGCATTTATATTATAGACAGATTCACCTTCAAGATTCAAAATTAATAACCCATTCACAACGGGCGCCAAGCCATAATACATATTATTCAAATATATAGAACAACCATTGTCCTTAATAATGAATTCATAACCTTGTCTCATCAAACATGAGGCAGAAATAATGTTTCGACTTAACGATGGAACATAATAACAATTATCAAGCTCCATTACAAATCCAGAAGGTAAATTAAGTTGCATGGTGCCGACGGCTAATGCAACAACTCTTGCTTTATTCCCGACGCGAATGTCAACTTCTCCTCTTGCGACATCTCTACTTCTATTTAGTCCCTGCATCGAGTTGCAAATGTGAACAACCGATCCGGTATCATACAACCAAGAACTATTAGAAATATCCGCAAGATAAATATCTATAACATATACAACAAGTGTACCTGTAGAAGACGTACTCCCACTGCTCTTGCCCTTGCTGGCGAGCCACTTGTTGCAGTTCCTCTTCCAGTGACCATTCTCCTTGCAATAGAAGCAAATGGTCTCCGCGTCAGGTCCAGGCTTGGGCGCCGGGGCTGGAGTCGGGATCACATCCTTGTCCTTTCCCTTTGCGTTAGCCTTCTTCTTGGTCCATGACTTCTTGAACTTGGCCGTGTTCTGCACATGATGTGTGCCCTTCTTAATGTCCTGCTCTGCTATCTTAAGCATCCCATGCAATTCAGTGGGCTTCTTTTCCATGCCATGCATATGAAAGTTCGTAATGAACGAGTTATAGCTTGGCGGAAGAGAACCCAGAATTGTATCTGTAGCTGACTCAAGAGTCAATGGATGCCCAAGACGATCCAAAGCTTGCATGCATCCCATCATTTTGATGACATGCAGGCTCAGTGGATCACCATCTTTCATCTTGCAATCCATCAGGGATCGCCAGACGTTGAACCTTTCGGTCCTAGCCTGAACCTGAAACATGCCCTTAAGACTCTCGATCATATCGAAAGCCCTAATGTCTTCGAACTGCTGTTGCAGCTCGGGCTCCATAGAAGCCAGCATGAGGCAGCTGATCTCAGTAGACTCATCCTTGAGTTTATGATAGGCATTCTTAGCAGCAACGGTGGCATTATCAGCCGGTTCCTCTGGAAGCGGTTCCTCTAGAACATTTTCCTTTTTTATCATGCTTGAGAACAATTCTCAGATTTCTATACCAGGTGGTAAAGTTTGTTCCATTCAGTTTATCTTTCTCAAGGATGGATTTCAACTCAAAATTGGTAACTGGAGCAAGTGGTGCCATTGATCTACAACATAAAATGAAAAATACTAAGACATGTATTCATGAAGAGCAATTCATATTAAACGCTTTAATAAAATTACTCCCACTAAGTTCAACATCCCTCTAGTTGACACTAAGTGATTCGGGATCCGATGGGGCGAATTGACTAGTGAGCTTTTGCATCACTGCTAGCCGACTCGACCTACCGGTAAGCAACTCCTTGCTAATCGCATCAACCATAAGACTCCGGTTTGTTGATGCGCATCACATATACACCAACACCTATGCCCCGAAGCCGAAAACTTTTTTGATAGCCTCGACAAGTTAACCAAGTGCTATGCGTGTAAGTGTCCGACACAAACCCATCACGCCAAAGAGATCTAGCAGCACCCTAATTTTATAGGCCTACTACTAAACATACATGACATGTGATGTTCAGCAATTGGGGAGGCAAATTTTACTTGACATTCTTTGAGGGATCATCCTACTTAAAACATCTACCATGTCAAAGAAGGATGCATCAAGGGATAAACTTTCACAGGCAGTTTATACAAGTGATATGGTATAGCCCCTTTATCATAGCGCATGGTGATCTCCATCTCCATGTGCGCGAACCTCCCATGGCGATCTCCATCTCCATGTACGGTTGTCCTCGTGGTGATCTCTATCGCCACGCCATGGTGTCAACCGCCAAGTGTTACATAAGTTACTATGCTATTACAAACTAATAGCTGTGAAAGTAAATTACATTACATGGCTCCACAAGTTGACACGCAGGTCATTAATACAATAATGAGACAACCATATGGCTCCATCCGGTTGTCAAAACCATGACACGCAGGCCATGAATAATAACATACACAATGGGCTATACCAAATCACATTCATACCCTGCAAAACCAAGTTAGATGTTCTACCGCCGTCTAAACCTCTTTTAGCACTAGTCAAATTAGGTATGCGAAAAATCTCCTAATTAACTAAAACCAGTCACTGTTTGGCATATCTTTTCATTCTGCATCGTTTGGTAGGTCACGAAGCTCAATCGGAGTTCATATGACCAAGATAGGGCCTCTGAACCGAACCTGCTCACAGATTTCTGGACAACGCAGATCATATCTACGCCGTGTCCTGATCTGTGTCCCGGATCAATCACCTAGTGATATCCGCATGCCACAATAGGGTTTACGGCACACTGTCTATCCCAAATGGCGGATAACCGACCTCTAGGGATGAGTTGTGGCACGACCTAAGTAGCTCGCGCCTCGGGACAGATCATGAAATCAAGAACCTCAAACATACATGCAAAACCGATCTGATCTACACATCTCTATATGCAAATCCATCACGAATTAACCACCAAATAGCAGAGGCTCTGATACCACTGTTGGGGTACATGGTACGCTACGCTAGCGCTAAATCAAAATTTTCTACCGCGCACAACTGAAAGTCCAAGTATGTGATCAGAGAGGGAGGGGGTGAATGATCACTTCAAATTTTTGCATGAAACTATGAAGTGAAGCATAACTTAGCAGCAGAAGGAATTCAACAGAAAGGTATGCAGTGAAGCAGAACTGGATTGAAGCACAACATAGAGAATCAAAAGCATCGAATCAATTGCATTGAATCAAATCACTGAAGCAATTGCTAAACAGAATGTAAGTGCGGAAAGTAATACGAACTCTTGACTCGGCGATGTTTGTTCGACCAGTTCACACTCTGCAAAGTGCTACGTCTGGTTGGAGGGACTTTTGATTGAACACAGGAGCTAACCTCTCCCCGTCCATATCTCCACTGCACCAATCTCCTTGAGCTTGGTCAGTTCTTCACTCGTGGTTGATTATTGAGGAAATCACCGAAATCTTTGACAAACTGGACTTCGAGGCGACAATAACTCTTCGCTCTCTGAAGAACAACTCTCTAACCGTCTAGGAGAATTGTAGTTCTCCAAGATAAAAAGGCTAGCAAACTTCTTCCTAAGTCATAGTGAATCAACTCAGATCAATAGGACTTATGCTTCGGTGGATGGGTTTTTGGTTTGCTTCGGTGGGGTTGCTCTCTTTCTTCACTGTCAGAAAATATTCTTGGAGCAGCCACCCGCCAATGAGGGCGGGGGTGGCGTATTTATAGGTGGCGATCCCTAGGAGAGAAATGTCTTAAATGACCCTATGCGACAGCTTGACACCTGTCCGCAACGGTCGGATTTCCAATCAAAGCGCAACTTTACTTGAGGAAAAAGTAAAGCTGACTCATGGACTTGGTTATGCTTCAGGAGCCGAAGAACAAAGTCTTCGCTGGTGAAGCATTAACTAGTGCACATGAGATTTCTCATCTCTGGGTTCTCACAGGTTTGGATTCGATCTGAGTCTTTTCACCAAAACCTTCGGAGTACATTTACTAAAACCCCTCTTGATAGTACGATTTTTCCTACGACTCAAAGAAGTGAAAAAGAACTACGCAAAAACTACTAAGTCTTGCGCCATCTTGGTCATCTCCTTCGATGAGACGTGCTTCAGGATTCCTCATCTTTCTGGGGGTTGACATCCGTGATGAGCTTCATTCCAGAGGATATGCTTCAGTAAATATGTAAATCTTCGTTGAAGCTTTATCACCAACCTAAAACTTCAGGAACCTAACCATCTGTTTTACACTAGAAAACTTGTTAGTTCCTCTTCTGTTTTGTCTAACAATATCCAAAACTCATGGGGGCATAACTTTGCTCTTACAATCTCCCCCTTTTTGGACTATTGTTGACAAAACATGCATCGATGAAAATATGGAATTTTTGAGTTGAGTTGAGAGCAAACTCTAAGATATGAAGCTTTTGACTCCCCCTGAATGCAAGCATTGAAGATTTATATTATCGAAGTGAATGCTTGATGAAGAATATCCTTGATGGGAAGCCTAACACATATCTTAGCGAATCAATTGCATTTAAAAGATGTTAGTCTTGAAGAATATGCAATCATCCAATGACCTCTAAACTTAATGAGAATAACCACCTGCAAGACAGAGATATACGAGAGCAACTTGCAAGCACGGGGGTTATTAACACATAGAATATGCAATCACAGACGAAGTAAAACTTAAGTTACAACCCAATCAAAGCGAATGGAAAGTTTGTTGTAACTTAACACACAAAAGATCGAATCGAAACCCTAAACCCCGCAGTGAATCTAAAATCAATCGATGCTACAGTCTCCCCCTTTTTGTCAATAATTGGACAAAAGGTTGAGATGCAGATCAAGAGTATTTACTCGTTTGCTGCAACCCGGGGACCCTGTGGAATGTCTTCGCCCGAAGAAGATGCATCTCCTGAAGAGTCTCCTTCGGTGGAAGCAGGCGACTCCATTTCTTCAATGTCCAGCGGTGCTTGAAGAAAATCAAGATCACTGTCGTTGAGAGGGTTATCTTCTTGCTTCGATGTGTGGGAGTCTTCATCATAGAGAGCATCAGGGCGAATCTGTTCAGCTGGATTAATAAATAAGACATCATCAATATTTTCCAGCGGAGGGATCTTTGGGTTGGGGCGGTCTATTGAATCATTTCTGGAGAAGTGGTGTTGAAGATGTGGACACTCCTTGAAAATCCGATCAGCTTCAAGCTTCTTTACTGAGTTGAACTTCCTTAAACCTTTCCATGAGTGGCGCTTAAAAACCTTCAGGTAGTGGTTGTTGTTCAAAGAAATATTGCCAACTCTATTGATTTCATCAGAGAGATGTTGCATTTGGCGTTGATTGCCTTCAATGAAGTTTTCCAATAACTGTTGTGAGCGAATGGCTACTTCAATGTGATAAACTTCTTTCTGGAAAGACTTCGACATGTTACGTTCATTGACATGCTGTCTGACTCCGACATATGTGGCAAATGGATCATTTGGCCTTCTGAAGATATTCATTGTATCACGCACAGGAGGACAGAACAGCTTCGGGTGATGCTTTGCAACAAAGTCTTCACTATGTCCATGGTTGCAAATGGCTTGGAGCCAAGGAGCATATGGCTTCAATTGATGGACAAGTTCAGCAACTTGGACCATGTAGCGAAGAAAACAATCCTCGAAGTCAAACACATGGCCATGGGTAAGCTTCAGCAAAGCATGACGTGTATGATAATGAATGTTGGATTCATCATTTGCAGTGCTGAGAGGCATCAGTGAGTTAGACAAGATATAAAACCAAGTCTTCGATATGAATACCAGATGCTTCGGGCGAATATTTTCTGGCATGTGGTCTCCAGTGACTTCGGGATCCAGCAGTGAAGAAAATTCAACTTCAGAAGGATTAGGCATCAAGTGAACCTTTGAAAGATTTCCAGTGTGGCGTGGGATGTTCACAATGTCCATGAATTCATCAGAATGCATCCGAAAAACTTTGCCTTGAATCATCCATTCAAGTATCCAAGTGCTTGTGTCATCAGGATTTCTAGAGACATAGAGAGTGGCATAGAATTGCTTCACTAGCTCGGAGTTGAATGGTGTTTCCATGGCAAACAAGCTGGTAAGATTTTGTGCTTCGATGGTTTCCATAATGTTCTGGAAGCACGTTGCAGAAGTTAAACTTCGCATATCCAAATACTTGTGCCTGAATAGAACACCCTTCTGGCAGTATAGCTTCGTGTACAGAATCTGTTGCTCGGCTGTCCAGAAGCGAAGGTCATCAGCAGTCCGGGGTGAATCATAAGGACTTGCGCCAAAGAAGCGAAGCTTCTGGCGATGAACTTTGAGGTCAAACTCAGGACCATGTCTTGAAGAAGAACCATCTCCCAGGAATATTGGAAACGTTTCTCTTGGGTAGATGGAGTCCAGTTGGGTATCTTGGGCAGGAGTGCAATGAGGAGTTTGCCTTCGAGCAACTACGGCTCTCTCTTGAGGTTGGGTCATAATGGCAAATTCATTGCCTTCTGCTTCTGCATCGGCTTTAGGCTCTTCTGGAACAACTTTTTCTTTGGCTTCGCCTTCTTGGTCTTCGGACTCATCCGCAGAGTGAGCCGAAGAATAATCTCTGGATGCAACATGTATGTATTGAGCTGGAGGAGATGGCTCTGGCTCAAAATTGTCGTGGTGCGATGGTTGTGGAGCGGGTTGAGGAGGAGGTGGAGGTGGAGCACGGGGTGGAATGGCTTTAGGAGCAGTTGGCTTTGCAGTAGGGGTTGGAAGAGTGATGATCTTGCATCGAGGGGGCGAATCATGTCTTGGGGCCTTATTGGCCGGATGAGAGCTCACCTCATCAGCTTCGTCTACGTCATTGATTAGACGGCGCTTCCTTGGTTGCAGCTGGGGAAGAGGAGAAGCTAGTTGCTTGAGCATGGCTTCGCGCTTCTTGGAATCAAGAGCCATGACCGAAGCATTATGTGTCTTGCAACATTCTTCAATGGCAGATTTTATCTTGCCTTGAAACACTTGAATATTATGCTTTGTATTTTCATTGACATCAACAATTTTCTTCGAAGCAGCTTCGGCTTCGTTCTTGAAGTCTTCATCTGATTCAGGATCTGTGTTCTTCTTAAACTTCAGAATTTTGGCAGATTCAGATCTGTCCCTAGCATGCAAGTCCCTTAGCTGATTGTATAAAGTTTCAATCATGGCAGAAAGAGTTGGTGAAATGTAAACATCTCCAACATCAGCAACTTCGGGTTCAACAGCTTCAGCGAGCTGGCAAAATGCCCGATTCTGGCTCAAACAGTCCCATAATTCACCTTCTCTTGCATCTGGGAAGTTGTGGTGACTATGCTCAGCTTCTTCATGAGCTTCGGGGGCAGGAGCTGCGACTGGCTTCGGAGCGACATCCTTTGGAGCCATGTCTACAACGGCTTCCTTCTGAGCATCTCTAGCAGCTTTCTCTGCTTGCTTAGTTCGAATGATATTCAATTGAGCCTGGCGCTTGGCTTCGGCTTCACTAAGCTGTTTGGCTTCCGCAGTAGCATTAGCCTCTTGAGCTTTTACTTCAGCGAGCTTGCGCTTCGCTTCAGCTTTCTGATTTGTTTCAGCAAGATCTTTCCTTTTCTTCTCTAACAAGGAAGCATCTCTATCAACCTTTTCTTTTGCTTTAGCTTCTTTATCAGCCTTAGCTTGGGCTTGTGCTTCAGCATGAAGTCGTTTAGCTTCAACACGGTCTCTCTTTCGCATCTCCGCTTCAGACAACTTCTTGGTGCCAACCTGGGCATAAGTTTGGCCAGGCTTGGCAACCAAGGTTTTCAGCTTTGAAGCTTTGGCTGGTTCAGGAGCTTTTTGCTTCGGGCTGAGCAGCAGGCTTTGCCTTAGGGTCATGCCTTTCCTTCGTTCTCTGTTCAGCAGGAACTAGACGGCGAGGGGGCTTTGAAGCCAATGGAGCCTCAACCACCAAGTTGGTCATATCAATTGTTGGCTTAGGAACTGGGGGATCAGTTGGATCTTGAATCCTTACGCCTCTTGAAGCAGGTGGTTTCTCTCCAGCCTTCTTCTTCAAAGGATTTCGAAGATTTTGCCTCTTTGGACTAGGGGGAACAGGGGAGTGCTCAGACTCATCATCTGCATCTTCAGCAGGATCTTCACCAAGAGAATCTTCAAGCTGTGCAGCAACATCAGCTTCATTATCGGCTTCATGATCAACTTCTTGATCACTCTCTTCTTCAGAAACAGCAGGAGGAGGTGAAGCACTTAATTTTCTAAGCCTTCGCTTCTTAGGCTTCGATGCACCAGCTTCAACATGGCCTTCAGCAGCTAATGCTTTGGCCTTCTTCTCTTCTCTGATTCTCTTCTTTTCAGCTAAAATAGCAAGTCTCTTTTGTTCTTCAGGGTAATCATCTGGTGTCTTGAGAGTATTCGGGTGAGGAATAGCTGGAGGCTTCGGGTAGTATTTTCTGCGATTTGCAGCAGTGTACTGAGCACACAGAGCAGTTGTGTATCGATATGGTGGGATGAAAGCAAACTACATAGCCCACTTCCAGTTTGGAATGCTCTTGTATTTGTACCACCTAACAGCCCAGTAACGTCGAATCTTTTGAAGCCGAATCCTTCTATCGTGGTCAGATTCTTCAGGAGGTGTGTCATAGCCCATCTTGATTCGAATGGCTTCGGGAATGCCTCGGGCATTATTGACTTCTTTCGTCTTGCCACCTTTGCCTTTTTGCTTCGGGGGCTCAGGATAGTTCTCAAGTCCTTCAAAAATAGGCGACTCATTCCCAATGGCTGCCTCTTCGTCAGACATCCTGTGAACAGAAGGATAGAAAAGAGGGAATAGGAAGGGGAATGAATAAGCACAGGCAAAAAGTTTCGACCAAAACCAAATTTTGACAAGAACCTAGAGCAAAATGAGATCAGATGCATATCTGTCTTGGATTGGGCTAGAACTAGTTCATGAACAAGACCTAACTCAGTACAAACACAATATAGATCGAATCTCAAAACTGACCTAAGAAGATGGGATTACTTTGATGCTACAAACAGTTTTCCCAAAGAGCAAGGATCAACAAGGATCAGAACAGCCCTATTAACAGAAAACAAAACCCTAACAAATCTTAGATCCAAGCCCTAGATGAAGAACACACAGAAAATATTGGATCCAAGAGAACTTGCATACCCTAACTTGGTGACGCGAAGCGTCTACGGCGACGGAGGACGGAGACGTGCTCTTCGTCGGCGGGGAACGTCCACGACAGCGGCGGTCCGGCAGTTAAGCGGCACTGTCGACGTCGGGGACGAGAGCTCTGCAGCGTGCTCGAGGAGGAAGACGGGGAAATCGGGAGAGAATGAATCGTGGGGAACGGTTCGCTGGTGGATTTGCCTTATATAGGCCCGATCTGAAACGGTTGCCAGATCGTATCTAACGGCTGCCAGCGAGTGTCTCTTCCGATTCAACGGCTCAGATGAAATGGCAGTCCGCGAGCGAAGCTCAACGGCCCAAGAAAGACGGGGACTCAACGGCCGAAGAATAAGTCTTGACCGAGAGAAAAAACTTCGATAAAGTTGGAAGCATTTGATTCGGAACTTCAATGACGTTCGAAGCAATATGCTTTCCGTTTGAAATGTGCTTAACCTTTCAAGACAGAATAGGTTGGGAGCGAATCAGAAAGGAGGGGTAGGGTCCGAAACTTATCACTTCGAAGAAAAACAACAACGAAGCTAAAAGTGATAAGTACAGGGGACAAACAAAACGAATAAATAAAAACAACACAGAACTGAAAGAAAATGGCAAACGAAGCTAAACACACAAACTTGGACGAAGGAAAACTCAAGCGAAACTAAACAAACACACAACGAAGGTGAATATGTACAAGGGAAAAGTTTCAATATTACTGAACATTGTGTGAGTCTAGGATGTTTAGCTCACATCTCAATGCACATAACCTTTTCTCGTCCAATGGCTTCGTGAATATATCTGCCAATTGATCTTTAGTTCTAACATGGCTGATCTCAATGTCTTCGCGCTGAACATGATCTCAAAGAAAATGATGACGAATATCGATGTGCTTCGTTCGAGAGTGTTGCACAGGATTGTGTGCAATTTTGATAGCACTCTCATTATCACAAAGCAAAGGGATTTTCTTCACATAAATACCATAATCTTTCAGCGTCTGCTTAAGCCAAAGTATCTGAGTGCAGCATGAGCCAGCAACAATGTATTCGGCTTCAGCAGTAGATATTGAGACACAGTTTTGTTTCTTTGAAGCCCAACACACAAGAGTTCTACCGAGAAAATGACAAGTGCCTGAGGTAGATTTCCTGTCAACTCTATCTCCAGCCCAGTCTGAATCAGAATATCCAATTAAATCAAACTGAGTTCCTTTGGGAAACCAAAGTCCCAATGAAGGAGTATGTGATAAATATCGAAGAATTCGCTTCACAGCAGTATGATGTGATTCCTTCGGATTGGCCTGAATACGAGCACACATACAAACTGATAGCATAATATCAGGTCTAGATGCACATAAGTATAAGAGTGAACCTATCATAGACCGATACTTCTTCTGATCGAAGGGTTTCCCTTTTTCATCAGCATCAATAAAACCATTGGTTGCCATAGGAGTTTTGATGGTCTTGCATTCAGTAAGATCAAATTTCTTCAGGAAATCCTTCAAATATTTTTCTTGCGAAATAAAGGTGCCATTCTTCTGTTGGCGAATCTGAAGTCCAAGGAAAAACTTCAATTCACCCATCATGGACATCTCATATTTCTTCGACATCATCCTTGCAAATTCTTCGCTGATTTCAGTGTTAGTGCAGCCAAAAATGATATCATCTACATATATCTGACACACAAATAGATCATTGTTATATGATCGAGCGAAAAGAGTGGGGTCAGTGGTTCCAGGTTTGAAGCCTTTCTTCAGGAGGAAATCCTTCAATGTTTCATACCAAGCACGAGGTGCTTGCTTCAGTCCATACAAAGCTTTGTGAAGCCTGTACACCATATCAGGATTCTTTGAGTCTTCAAAACCTGGTGGCTGCATAACATACACTTCTTCATCTATCTCACCATTAAGAAAAGCACTTTTGACATCCATTTGATATAGCAATATATTTTTGTGGTTAGCAAAAGCAAGCATGACACGAATGGATTCGAGACGGGCTACTGGAGCATAGGTTTCACCAAAATCAATGCCTTCGATTTGGGTGTACCCTTGTGCTACCAGTCTAGCCTTATTTCTTACTCCCTCCGATCCATAATAAGTGTCGCTCCTCTAGTACAAAGTTTGTACTAGCTTAATACAAAATGAGCAACACTTATTGTGGATCGGAGGGAGTACCACAATACCATTTTCATCTTGCTTGTTGCGAAATATCCACTTGGTGCCAATAATATTGTGCTTCAAGGGACCTGGCCTGTCAACAAGTGACCAAACTTTGTTTCTTTCAAACTGGTGAAGTTATTCCATCATAGCCAATAACCAATCAGGGTCCTTCATGGCTTCATCAAACTTTGAAGGCTCTAGCATGGAAACAAAATAAAAACTTCCACAAAAGTTAGCCAAACGAGTGCGAGATCGAGTAGTGGGACGACCTGGTTGATTAATATCTTCGAGAATCGAATCAACATCAACTCTTCTTCGAACTCATGATAACGTAGTATCATTAGCTTCAGGCCCAACTTCTGCTCCAGCTTCAGGATCTGCATCAGCTTCGGGATCTGCTTCACCTTCAGCTTCAGAATTTCCTTCAGGATTAGCATTTCCTTCGTTCTCTTGTCCTTCTTCGTCCTGTTCACCATTAGCTTCAGGATGTTGATCTCCAGCGCCCCGGGCTATGTGTGGGAACATTGGACCATCATCATCCCTAACAGCTTGACGAGGATTGGCTTCAACATGGCGAATCTCACCAATAGCCATGGACCTGATCACTTCATCAAGTGGAGGTATATCTAGATCATGAGGCAGATGCTCTTTTTGAGAGCCATTAGTTTCATCAAACCTCACATTTACAGTTTCCATAACTTTCCCAAAGTGAGAGTTATACACTCTGTAAGTGTGAGAATTTGAGCCATAACCTAAAAGAAAACCTTCATGTGCCTTAGGGGCAAATTTGGAGCTAAGATTCATATCTCTAATAAAGAAAGGAGCACCAAATACCCTAAGATAAGAAACATTTGGTTTGTTACCAGTGATAAGCTCATGTGAAGTTTTCTTCAGGAACTTGTGAAGGTAAACCTTGTTGATGATGTGACATGCTGTGTTAATTGCTTCGGCCCATAACCTAATGGGAGTCTTGTATTCAGCAAGCATAGTTCTGGCCATTTCAATAAGAGTTCTATTCTTCCTTTCAACTACACCATTCTGTTGAGGTGTATAAGCAGCAGAGAACTCATGAGTAAAACCATGATCATCAAGAAAATCTTCAATATGAGTATTTTTGAATTCAGTTCCATTGTCACTTCAGATATGCTTCAGAGATAATTCATATTCTGTTTGAGCTCTCTTAGCGAATGACTTGAAGATTTCAACAAATTTGCTCTTGTCATCCAAAAAGAAAACCCAAGTATAGCGAGAGAAATCATCAACAATAACAAGACCATATTTGTTTCCTCACAGACTTGCATAATTTTGAGGACTAAAAAAATCCATATGAAGCAATTCAAGAGGACGAGTAGTAGTCATGATGGTCTTCGCTGAATGATGTTTCTTCGTGATTTTACCAGCTTCGCAAGCACTGCAGAGACGATCCTTATCAAATTTTACTTCGCTAAGGCCAATAACATGCTTCTTCTTCACTAGATTATGAAGATTTCTCATCCCTGCATGCCCAAGTCTTCGATGCCATAACTAACCGGATGAAGCTTTTGCCATTAAGCTTGTGGAAATAGCAGGGCCCGAAGAAAAATCAACAATGTATAAATCTCCTTTTCGGTAACCCTCGAAGACAAATGTATAGTCATCCTGTGAAAAGACAAAACAACGCGAAGCAGGAAATAGAACAAGCATACCCATATCACATAACTTCGAAATAGACATAAGATTATATCCAAGTGATTGGACTAGCATAACCTTGTCAATGTGCTTATCTTTCGATATAGCAACCTTACCCAAGCCTAAAACTTTACCCTTGTTGTTATCACCGAAGGTAATGTACTTCTGAGAAGATTGAGATAGTTTTTCTTCGGTGAATAACTCCTTGTCTCCGGTCATATGATTTGTACAGCCACTATCCATGACCCATTCGGATCCACCGGAGACATAGCCCTGCAGAAGAATTAGTTCTTCTTAACCACCCACAAACGAGCAGGTGACTGAGAATATGTTGAAGCATTAGTTGAAGCAATATTAAAGCGATCAAGAGTGTATTGCTTCGGTGTACCATCAAGCACACCATAAATGTAAGTCCTCTGTGAATAGTTAGGATAAGAATGAGCATATGCAATCTTAGTATTGTTATCATGAGGACGATAAGTATAACGACTAGTGCAATATTATTGCTTCTGCGGAACATTTGATTCGGGCACCAGTGAATCATTTCTCGTTTCTAGAGAATAGAAATGATTCGGTGGTACCGAAGGCTTTCCCTGCATAGTATGGTTAGCAGGCAGTTTTTCCACAAGTGCTTTCTGCACCCATATATGCCTCTTATAGAAGCCATTCTTCGGAGGAGTACCTACATACTCAGCTGTAACTTTTCCCTGTTCATCTTTGCTGAGTTTGTAGTATGAATCAAGTGATACATCCACAATGGCTTTATTCATTTTGTAGTCGAAACCTGAAAGGTTAGCAATATCAATGGGTTTCTCCTTCGCTAGGACCCAAACAGTCTTAGGATACTGCTCAGGTTCCCAATAGGTACCATCAGGGTTTATCTTTCTCTCAAAACCAACACCCTCATTTCTGGGATTCCTGTGAAGGAGAGCCTTCCTCAGGATATCACAAAGATACTGGTGACCTTGCACACTTTTGAACATGCCTGTTTCAAATAAGTTTTTCAACCTGAGGAGTTCCTCGGTAACAGCAGGATTTTCCTCATCAGAGGCATCAGTATCATCAATAACAATAGGAGCTTTGCCTTTGGAATCAGTTTTGCTTCGTTCCAGACAGGTTAAGCAAGGTGAATAAATTTTATGATTTGCTTCAGAACCTTGTTGAGCCATGAGAGAGAGATTGACATTTTCCAATTCTTCATGAGCCTCTTTCAGTCTTTCGAGAGCCATTTTCCTCTGAAGAAATTCATAGGTGAGCTTCTCATAATCAACTGAAAGAAGATCATGCCGAGAAGATAATTCTTCAAACTTCTCCTTCAGAGCAGCATGCTCATTAGTCAAAGTTTGACCTTTCTCTATCTCATCGATCAACAGAGTTTCTGATTTATTTATGGTTTTGCTCAGTGAATCAAGTTCATCTTGTTGGATTGAAGCAATTTTAGCAAGTTTAGCATAGCTTATCTTTGAATCACTATCATATGAGGAACAATCAGAAGTATCATAGTTTGATTTGGATGAAGATACCTTCGCCTTGGCCATGAAGTAATATGCAGGAGTTTCATCTTCACTACCGTTGTTGGTGAAGAATGAGCTCGAAGCTTTAGTTGAAGCATCTGCCGAAGCGAAAGCCAAACCAGTGACACCATCTGATTCAGACCCAGACCCAGATCTTGAGCCTGATTCATCTTCGGAGCTAGAGGCTTCGTCTTCAGA
Source organism: Bromus sterilis (assembly GCA_950022295.1). NCBI lineage: Eukaryota > Viridiplantae > Streptophyta > Magnoliopsida > Poales > Poaceae > Bromus > Bromus sterilis. The sequence continues at coordinate 234,243,598 of OX465595.1, read as the reverse complement.
GTTCATCTCCTTTCCCAGATAGGCCTTGGCACGGTGCGAGCTGCTTCGACGAGATGAGTGAGTCTTCGATGAAGAGCCCTCACGCTTCTTATGATACTTCTTCCTCTTGTGATCATCAGAATCTTTCTTCTTTTCTCTTCTTGAACTGGAATCATGTCTCTTGGAGTCATGGCTTCTGGAGGATCTATGGGACTTTGTTGAGGAGTCTCTGAGTGAATGCTTCGATTTGTTCTCAGCTTCCCACAGAGGGCAATCAGCAATGTAGTGACCTAGTTTCTTGCACTTGTAGCAGCAGTTGTCCTTCGATGGAGAGCTTCTTGAGGATGAACAGTGAGAGGAGTGACTTGAGCTTCTTGAAGAATAACTCTTTTTGGGTGAAGAAAACCCTTTTCTTTGGAAGCGGTTGAAGCGTCTCATGATCAATGCTAAATCTTTCCCAATGCTTGTAGGATCATCAGATTCTACACCTGAAGCAGAACTGACTTCGGGTGAAGAATGACGCGAAGCTTTTTCTTTCAAAGCATGTGATCTTCTTCGAGAACCATTTATGTCACGTTTCTCATATTCTTCCATTTCAAAAGTATTGAGTCTCTCAAGAATATCAGCGGCAACAAGACGTCTGAAATCAGTCCTTTCCTTGATCATCAGCACAATGTGATCAAATGAATCATCCAATGAGCGAAGCAGAGTTCTAACAACTGAGTGAGGAGTAATGTCATCAGCACCGAGGGAAATCAACTCATTTGCAAGAGCAGTAAGTCTGCTGTAAATGGAGCTGACTTTTTCACCCTCATTTCTCTTGAAGCGATAGAATTTGCTTCGAAGTGTGTCAATTCTGGCATCCTTCTAGGTAGAAACACCTTCACCAATCTTTTCAAGATAGTCCCAGACACCTTTGGAAGATGGAATATTCTTCACTTCATGATACTTCTCTGGTGTCAGATGATTGGTGATGAATACCCAGACTTCAGAATCAAGGTCAATTAGCTTCGCTTCTTCAGGAGTGATGGCATTCTTGTCGGCAATAGTAACTCCATACAAGACAACTTGCCAGGCAGTCGAGTTGATAGCCATGATATTTCTTTTCATTTTGTCCTTCCAGTATGGGTAGTCCTCTCCATTGAACACGGGTATGGGTTCGCCGGAGCGAATGACTGCGAAAGACATACTTGCAAAACACTCGAGGAGGTTAATCCAAACAAAGAGTGACTAGCTCTGATACCAATTGAAAGTCCAAGTATGTGATCAGAGGGGGATGGGGTGAATGATCACTTCAAATTTTTGCATAAAACTATGAAGTCAAGCATAACTTAGCAGCAGAAGGAATTCAACAGAAAGGTATGCAGTGAAGCAGAACTGGTTTGAAGCACAACATAGCGAATCAAAAGCATCGAATCAATGGCATCGAATCAAATCACTGAAGCAATTTCTAAACAAAATGTAAGTGCGGAAAGTAAAACGAACTCTTGACTCGGCGATGTTTGTTTGACCAGTTCACACTCTGCAAAGTGATACGTCTGGTTGGAGGGACTTGTGATTGAACACAGGAGCTAACCTCTCTCCGTCCGTATCTCCACTACACCAATCTCCTTGAGCTTGGTCAGTTCTTCACTCGTGGTTGATTATTGAGGAAATCACCGAAACCTTTGACAAACTGGACTTTGAGGCGACAATAACTCTTCGCTCTCTGAAGAACAACTCTCTAACCGTCTAGGGGAATTGCAGTTATCCAAGATAAAAAGGCTAGCAAACTTCTTCCTAAGTCATAGTGAATCAACTAAGATCAATAGGGCTTATGCTTCGGTGGATGGGTTTTTGGTTTGCTTCGGTGGGGTTGCTCTCTTTCTTCACTGTCAGAAAATATTCTTGGAGCAATCACCCGCCAATGAGGGCGGGGGTGTCGTATTTATAGGTGGCGATCCCTAGGAGCGAAATGTCTTAAATGACCCGATGCGACAGCTTGACACCTGTCCGCAACGGTCGGATTTCCAATCAAAGCGCAACTTTACTTGAGGAACAAGTAAAGCTGACTCACAGACTTGGTTATGCTTCAGGAGACGAAAGAACAAAGTCTTCACTGGTGAAGCATTACCTAGTGCACATGAGATTTGTCATCTCTGGCTTCTCACAGGTTTGGATTCGATCTGAGTCTTTTCACCAAAACCTTCGGAGTACATTTACTAAAACCCCTCTTGATAGTATGGTTTTTCCTACGACTGAAAGAAGTGAAAAATAACTACGCAAAAACTACTAAGTCTTGCGCCATCTTGGTCATCTCCTTCGATGAGACGTGCTTCAGGATTCCTTATCTTTTTGGGGGTTGACATCCGTGATGAGCTTCACTCCAGAGGATATGCTTCAGTAAATATGTAAATCTTCGTTGAAGCTTTATCACCAACCTAAAACTTCAGGAACCTAACCATCTGTTTTACACTAGAAAACTTGTTAGTTCCTCTACTGTTTTGTCCAACAATATCCAAAACTCATGGGGGCATAAATTTTCTCTTAGAACAACGAAGATCACTGCTACTGGAGATGAACTACATGATTAGGGTTTACCACTAGACGTACAGTCACGGCAGCGGAAGGAGAGTTGGTGATGCTTGTCGGCGGCTGCTGCTCGAATCCCTCGAACCGATCCCTCGTACCGATCCCACGAACGGAGTCCCGCGATCCAATCCCACGAACAGTTAGTCCAAGCGCCGCAGGTGCAACGTCTCCAAGGGATGCACACGTACAAGGAGGAGCGCCGGGCGGCGGACTGCTAGGTCCGGCGGCTCGGCCTGGAGGTGGAGTGGCGGCTAGGGTTGTGGTCTGTCCTGTACCCCTTCGGGGTTTGCCCTAGCTCTTATATAGGCGCCCGTGGAATGGCCTCAACCCTTGAGGCAATCCGGACCCTCCATCCATATTCCATTCGGATCACATCCGAATGGGATCCTTTCCCCTCAAGCGCGCGACCCTATAGGTTCACGTACACATGGACACGTCCCGAATCACATCCGGTTCGATAGTCAGTAGTTGTTCCTAGAAGAACGTGCCGACTCCCATATATGCGTAAAGTCATAAGACAAACCATTACAAAGTGTCATATGCAACATTCCTTTTGCCTCACGATATATGTTGTCAAGCTCAAGGCGAGTACTTTTCACCCTTGTGATAGCTTGACCTATCTTCTCGAAACCGTGATACAGATTCTGAACCGGGTTAACACTTAACCCATGTCGCATGGCCATGCTTTCTGAATCTTATCACTCGAGAGGGCCCAGAGAATATCTCTCCAAAGTGGAGGGGAAAATCCCATCTTGATCAACCATGTCTCGCGGCATGTATCATGACTCACCCGTAAGCTACCTTTATAACTACCCAGTTACGGTGTAGCTTTTGATAGTCTCTAAGTGAGTCATTCCTCATCCGGATAACATGTGAGGACCTCAGGTCTAGGACATGGCATATACATTGTATTGAGACTAACATATGACAATATCTCGCTGCGTCTCAAAGTAGGTCTCTGTCCAACTCAGTGATCCCATCACTAAGTTCATACTATCGGTAGCATCTCCATGCTCATGACTTGTGAAACATAGTCATGAATTGAATCATATACTAGTCAAGGATATGTGTCCACATAACCTTATAAACTAGGGACCATTAGAACAATCATCGTAGAATATATAGTCTCACAAACAAGTCACATACTTATTGATACATATCAGTGATGATATTCAAGGACAATACAAATAACTCATGAATACATAAGGAGATAACATCATAACATGATTGCCTTTAGGGCATATCTCCAACAGACGATAACAATGACGACCGCCACAAATACCCAGACAAAAGAAGAGACCGTGACAAGGGTGACCGACGCAGCAACGATCGACAACGAGACGCGCGAGACAACATCACGCAGAACAAGATCAATCGAGGACGACTCAAATGCGCAGCTCGCGAAGAATACTCGAACGAGAAAGCGTCCGGTGAGGATATGGAACCTTGCGGAGCACTGTGCTTCGCGCGAGCCCTACGTGAAACACGAATGCCCAAGGGTTTCAAGCTGAACTCAACAACGCACAAGTACGACGGATTGGAAGAACCAGAAGCGTGAATCGATGACTATCTAATAGCCGTAAAATTCTAGCGAGGAACCAACACTACAACCATGCAGTACGTACAACTCATGCTCGAGGGGTCAGCGTGGCACTGGTCGAAGAATCTACTGCGAGGATGCATTAGCTCTTTGAAGCAATTCCGCAGCGCTTTCATCAAGAACTTCAAGTCAAAATATAAGCGACCGACGTCACTCGAAGAGCTGAGAGCCTGCAGGTAGGGAACCCAAGATTCCCTCAGAGCGTATATCCAATGATGGACTATGCTCAAAAATTCAGCCGAGGTCATATAAGACGAAAGCGCAACCGACACATTCAGACGAGGCCTACAACTCATAGACTTCAAAGAACAACTCGGGCAGCTTAAAGTGTGGATACTCGCACAGCCGCTGGAAAATGCTAACAATTGGGCTGACGGAGAAGATTCCATACGCAATGAATCAGACGCCCCAACAACTCGCGCAGAGCGTGACTACGAGTACTATGACGGGGACATGAGTTTTGACCGAAGAAGAAAGCGACCCCGACGCAACTTCTACGACGACAGAGGACCCGATATGGTCGCGACTGGGTTCCCAGAAGACAGAGATGGCAGGCGCCGTGATGCCAAAGCGCAACAGAGGGACAACCCAAACGACCCGCCACATATGCAAAAGCGAGAGTGGAGACCGTGTCAGCCACGAGATGACACCCGAGCACCTCGCTCGGCCAAAGAGCAGCTGGATGGGCCATGCACAATCCATGGATTAAAAAACGAATAGGGAGACATCAGGTCAGGGCACACCTTGAGAGATTGCAGGCTCTTCACCAAACTCTCATAAGAAAAATTCCGGTCCACAACACTAATATCGCAACCACGGGCAAGCGTAGATGTCGAGCCAATCGCACACAATGCACCACCCGCACCTGCCATGCTGTCGGGACCCGAGGTTAGCCTATGTAATTCCGATCACAATGCAATCACATGGAGAGCCGGGAGCCGTACCCACTTGTCTAAGCAGACAAGGCCAAGCACAGATCACTCTCGGTAAGCATCGAACGTGAGGGGCATCCCATCCAGGCCGGAGGATCAACTGAGATGGGTCCTCATCGTCCGCACACAAGTCTAATGATATGGGTGGTGAATCCCATATTCACAGACAAGTCGCCTCAACCATGTTATCGATTGAATCATAACCCTTACATAGACTTACTCCAGCCCGATCACTTAGTCGGGATCTCGGGCGGGCTCGATCATACAACAAAGTGTGCCACGTGACAGAGTCACGAGCAATCGCATCGCGATGCCCCAAGCTGCGCACATCTAAGGGCCACTTGGTGTATAAAAGACCGCCGGCAAGAACACAACTAAGCTATCGAACCCCACACTAAGACATGCACGTTATAAAATACACGCAGCATACATGTCCAGTGTAAACAGCAGGTAATCACAACATGAACTCTACAAACTCAGTCTTTATAACTTCTGCTAAACAGAGCAGACATAGTAGTTATATTACAAGCAGAGATCACATGTCTGTGATCCAACATTACATCAAACATCAACGAAAGCAAATCATGTCTTAGTAAAGACAAGTTTAACAAATGGCTTAAGAAGCCTGAAAGAAAAGTACAACGACCCTCCAGAGGGCACAGGCTGCTGCCTGGAACTATACGACATTGGTCCACGTCGAGCTTGAGGTAGAGGCCACCATCAGGGCCAGTGGTCTCGTCTCTAAAACATAGAATAAGCAAACGTGAGTACAAAGTCGTACTCAGCAAGACTTACATAGGAACTATACTACTCATGCACATGTATCAAGGCAAAGGGAGGTGGGGTTTCACTTGCAGAAGTGCCAGCTTTGACTTGGCTAATCCTGAACTACGAGTACCAGAGAGAGGTAAGAAAGTACACGAGTCCAAGTAACAGTCTCCAACCAATACTCCACTATGGTGCCTTCCTCGACTTCCCCACGAGGAAGCACGCCATAGCACTCACACTTATCTTGGTGTGTTTTAGAAGTATCCAGTTCAAGTTATCTATGATCAAGTAAAGGTCTCCAAGTAGTCCATAACCGCGGACACGACTATTCGAATAGTTCATTAACCCTACAGGGGTGTACTGCTACACACACGCTTCATCATTTACCGCCTGGGGATGGACCCTTCAAGTGAGTACCGGCGAGGATGCTGCCACGACACTTCACTCATGGCACCATCTCTAGTCCTAGGGAGTCGCCTATTTGAGTTGGGACCACAATCGGAATCCGGCCGATTGTTCCGATGCGGACTCAAACGTTGTGTGACCGCCATCAAGCTCAACTCGATCATGATCACTTGATTCAACGTGCCCACAACCTACGCCAACCACTTACCTTGGTTCCACCTGATTGAGATCGTTAAAGGGCGAACTACTTGCGACTCCTGGACTGGTCCGGGGTGAGGTACTAGGCCGAGAGGGGTCAGTGAGCCCAATGTGTGGTCGTACTCTTAGTCTTGGATAACAACCCAAGAACTCGGGCCTAAGGCAGTGTTCAACGAGACAACCCACTGTGTACTCCTACACAGCCTCTCATCGTTCACCTTTGTTTCGGGTAGATTCACCAACACGTTACCACCATCATTCACATGATCACTACCATCCCGACTCACATCAAAGTAGCCTCAGGTAACAACTCTAAGCATGCAATAAGCTGTAACAGTTGCAGGGGCCACATGATATCAACCAACTCCTACATCTGCTAGGATTGTGGTTTGCTTACTACTGTGATTAAATGATAGGTCATGCAAAGGAATGGGTTCAATTAGCGGTAGAACGTATCATGGTGACATCCTAAACATGTATTTGCGAGAATGAGAGGGAACTGGGATTTTATCGACATGATCAAAGAGGGGGATGCTTGCCTTGCTGACGATCACGAGTTATCACTCTTCTGACGTGAGGTCGAACTCGTCTCCGAGATCAACTCTACCGAGAAGATGCAATCACCGAAGCACTGGAAGTAAAGCACAATCAAAATAATACAATGCACAATCAATATGCAAAACATAGCATGGCAATGTGCTGATGTGACCTATGTTTGAATTGCAACATGTTAATTGAAGTTGATTTGAAAGTGAATTCAAATTCAAACTCCAAATGTTATTCAAATTTGGTTAACTTGCATTTGCTAATGTTTGTTCATTGGGAACCAAATGATCATATGTGTGAAATACTTCTGAAGTACAAGTGAAGTGTGGTGCATTTCAAAGTTTAAAGTTGGAATAGCAATTGAATTGATTTTGAAATAATTCCAATTAAATCAAATAGAATAAGCTACTGATCCCTTTTTAAGATCAACTCCAACATAGCTGAAAGTTGGAAAATTGGATAGAGGATTTTCTCCTGATCATTTTTCATATATTACACTTTGAATTTGGAGTTATAGTTTAAAAGTTATTCAATTTCAAAGTTTGGCTTATTTTCTGGAATTTACTGAATAAATTAAATGATTTAATCTTTACTGCGTCATCACTAGGTCATGCTGACGCCAGGTTTGACCAGTCAACTGACAGGGCGGCCCCACCTGTCAGCCTCACTGGGGTTAAAAAGCTCTGTTAGATTAAAACGTTGATTAGCTTAAGGCCTAGGGCCCACTGTCAGAGAGAGAGAGGGGGGATTAGAGGGGGGTTAGTCCCTAACTAAACTAACCGGCCGGGGGCTAACCGGCGGTAGCCACAGGACGCGGCGGCGCTCGTCGGACTTGGGCTGCAGTCCACGGGGAGGGAAACGGAGGGCACCAGAGCGTAGCTCTCGTCGTCGTGCGTCTGCTGGTGCTAGGTGGGCTTCAAGGGGGCGCTCGGGTCCACGGCTACGTCGACGGGAGGCGGCTGCCGGAGCTCCTGGTCATGGCAAACGGCGATAGAAGGGGCGGGGGGAACCACAGATGGGGGGATTCGGAGCGTAGAGCTCACCAGAGACGAATGGTGGACATGGCGGAGTCGATGGAGGCCTGGCGAGCACGAATTGGAGCTCGAGCTCCATGGCGGCCGGCGGCGGTTCTTGGAGTTGGCGTCACTTCTACTGGCCCTTTGCTCAAATTGACGCGACGGCTCGATCTTGTGGTCGCCGGGGAACCTCGTAGACAGGTTGGCTCGCTGGGAGGAGCTAGGTGGCCACACGCGGGCACGGCGGTGCTCCGGCTAGGTCTTCGGATCTTGCGCGAGATGAAGGAAGAAGACGAGGGAGAAGGCTCCAGGGGGGGGGGGGAATGGAGGAGGGCGGCGTCGAGACGTCTCCAGGCACCAAATAAGGAAGAGGGGAAGCAAGCAGGGAGGTGGCGTGGCGTGGGCATGCTCGCCACGCAGCGCACGGCGCGGCTGCCTCTCCTTCTGTCAAGAGGAGGAAGACGACAGGGAGCTGGGTGGGCCGGGCCAGGTGGGCTGGTGCCTAGGCGAGGGTAAGTCTTTTCCTTCTGTTTTTCTTATTTCTTTTCTGTTATTTGTTTTGCCCTTTAAAATAAATAGTTAGGGCATTTATAAAAATCCCCAATTTTTTTCATAAAACCTAGGTGACTATATATAAGTCAACCCCAAGTTTTGGGAATTTTTGAAATTCAATTTATTTGAATTTCAATTCAAATAGGCAATTTATTTAATTTCCAAGCCACTATTTGAATTATTGAAAAATCTATGAGCATGGGTTTAATCCCAAATCACTTTTAAAATGATCAGACTCATTTTTAGGATTTTTCAATACATCCAAAAGAATTTTGGAAAAAGATTTATTTCTGGCCTTTTATTTAAATTCATTTAGGGCTTTTCTTTTCCCCATTTCCTTTTCTGTTGCAATTTTTTTCAAGATGCTAAAAATGCAAGCTAGGTTAAACACAAACCTAATTTGGGGTTCTGACAACTCGCCCCCACTCAAAAGAATCTCGTCCCGAGATTCAGAAGTCGTCAGGAAGAGGGTGGGGTACTCAGCTCGTAAACGATCCTCTCGTTCCCAGGTGGCTTCTTTCTCTGAATGATGTGACCACTGCACTTTGAGGAATCTGATCTTCCGACGTCTGGTGCTATGCTCGGCTTCATCAAGAATATGAACCGGGTACTCTCGATATGAAAGGTTATCTTGGAGATCAAGCGTTTCGTGGTCTACTTCGCGGATGGGGTCCTTGAAGCAACGCCTGAGTTCAGAGACGTGGAAGACATCATGAACCTGGGAGAGGTGAGGGGGTAGTTCCAATTGGTAGGCAACTTCTCCACGTTTAGCGAGAATGCGAAAGGGACCGATATAACGTGGGGCCAACTTGCCTTTGATACCGAAGCGATGGGTACCCTTCAGAGGAGTAACCCGAAGGTAAGCCTTCTCATCCAGATTATAGCTTTCTTCCCTATGATGACGATCATAATAGCTTTTCTGATGAGACTGGGCTGTTTTCAACTTCTCACGAACAATGCGAACTTGCTCTTCTGCATACTGAATCAAATCCGGTCCAAAGAATTGTCTTTCACCGGTTTCTGACCAGTTTAGGGGTGTTCGACATTTCCGTCCATAGAGAAATTCAAAAGGAGCCATGCACAAACTAGATTGGAAACTATTGTTATACGAAAATTCGGCAAAAGGAAGAGAATTCTCCCATTTCTTTCCGAAAGAGATAACACAAGCTCTGAGCATGTCTTTGAGAATTTGATTGACCCTTTCTACTTGACCACTGGACTGTGGGTGATAAGCGGTGCTAAAGGAGAGGTGGGTTCCCATAGCATTCTGAAAAATTTCCCAAAATCGAGAAGTGAAAAGACTACCACGGTCTGAATTGATTTCCAAAGGAACACCGTGAAGTGACACGATTCGGGAGACATACAAGTCCGCTAACTGGCTAGCAGTTATAGACTCTCGAACTGGAAGGAAGTGAGAAACTTTTGAAAGTCGATCAATGACAACGAAGATGGCATCATTTCCTTTCTGGTTTCTTGGAAAGCCGGTGATGAAGTCCATACTGACTTTATCCCATTTCCACTCGGGGATAGGCAAAGGTTTAAGAGTACCAGCAGGTCTTTGATGTTCTGCCTTAATGCGACGACAAACATCACATTCAGCAATGAACTGAGCAATTTCTCTCTTCATCCTAGTCCACCAAAATCTCTGGCGTAGATCTCGGTACATTTTTGTGCTACCGTGATGAATCGAGAGGGGTGTGTCATGGGCTTCTTTGAGGATGAGTTGCCTTAGTTCCCTATTCTTAGGTACTACCAAACGATTTTCAAAGAATACCGTTCCTTTGCTATCTGTGGAGAAACACTTAGCAACTCCGCTAGCAATGTTCTCCTTGATCCGGCGAACACCTCGTGCACCTCTTTGGGCAACTATGATTTGATCCTCAAGGGTTGGTTTCGCCACCAAGTTGAAAAGAGATCCACGAGGAACAATCTCAAGATTGAGCTTGCGAAATTCCTCATGAAGAAGTGGTTGATACTGTTGTAACATGAGGTTGTTACAATATGACTTACGACTTAGTGCATCAGCCATGACATTGGCTTTCCCTGGGGTGTAAGAAATTCCTAAGTCATAATCTTTTATCAACTCAATCCAGCGTCTTTGCCTGAGATTAAGATCTGGCTGGGTGAAAATGTATTTGAGGCCTTGGTGGTCGGAATAGATCTCACAACGATTACCAAGGAGGTAATGTCGCCAAGTTGTTAGGGCATGAACTACGGCAGCGAGTTCAAGATCATGGGTAGGATAGTTTTCTTCATGTGGACGTAACTGGCGTGAAGCATACGCTATCACATGTCGATCTTGCATAAGTATGCATCCTAACCCTTGCCGTGAAGCATCACAAAAGATCTCGAAATCCTTTTTGGTGTCTAGAGGCGCAAGTACGGGTGCAGAAGTCAATCTTCTTTTTAGCTCTTGAAAGCTTTCCTCGCACTTGGGAGTCCATTCGAATTTCTTCTCTTTCTTGAGGAGTTCAGTTAGAGGCTTTGCAACTTTAGAAAAGTTCTCGACGAAGCGGCGACAATAGCTTGCTAAGCCAAGAAAACTCCTAACTTGCTTAACCGATTCAGGTGGAGTCCAGTCAAGGACGGCCTGAACTCTCTCGGGATTGACAGCAATGCCTTTTGCAGAAATCACGTGGCCTAAGTAGGTCACTTCTGGTAGCCAAAATTCACACTTGGAGAATTTAGCATACAGGCGATGCTCTCTAAGTTTCATCAATACCAGCCTAAGATGTTCTGCGTGATCTTCTTCGTTCCTCGAGTAGATGAGAATGTCATCAAGATAAACTACAAATTTTTTATATAAGTACTCCATGAAGATCGAATTCATCAAACGCGAGAATGTGGCGGGGGCATTGGTTAAACCGAAGGACATAACGGTGTACTCATAAAGACCATAACGATTAGTAAAAGCCGTTTTGGGAATGTCCTCGTTTCGGATTTTGATCTGATGATAACCTAATCTCAAATCCATCTTGGAGAAGACAGAGGATCCTGCAAGTTGATCATAAAGATCATTGATCCTGGGCAGTGGGTACTTGTTCTTTATCGTTGCTAGATTTAGCGGGCGATAGTCTACGCACATCCTTTCTGTTCCATCTTTCTTCGTTACGAACAGAACGGGGCAACCCCATGGCGATGAGCTAGGGCGGATGAAGCCTTTTGCCAACGAAGCTTCAAGTTGGATTTTGAGCTCAGCTAACTCACGTGGGGCCATTCTATATGGGCGTCTGGATATTGGTGCGGTTCCTGGGATAAGATCTACCACAAACTCTACAGATCTGTCAGGTGGTATTCCTGGCAGCTCTTCTGGAAAGACATCCGGGAAGTCACGAACCACCGGAATATCTTCAAGGTCTGGAAGAGGAAGCACATTTAAAGAATGCACCTTGGTTTTAGAGCTTGGTGAGGTGTACTTGATTGTCTGGCCTGATGGATGGGTTAGTTTCACTGACTTGGCTTTACAATCAAGGACAGCATTCTGTCTTGATAACCAATCCATACCTAAGATCACATCAATGTCTGAAGACTTGAGGGCTATAAGTGAGGCAAGGAATACTAAACCCTCAATTGCAATTTCATTCTCATGACTCACCATGGTGGTGTGCCATCTGGATCCAGGGGCTTGCACAACTAAGGGGGTGGATAACATCAAAAAGGAGATGTCATGTGACAGTGCAAAGTCTTGGGATATGAATGAGTGAGATGCTCCTGGGTCAAACAGAACCGAAGCTGGGATGGAATTGACAGGAAGGGTTCCGAGTACAACATCGGTTGACTTGTGGGAATCTAGAATGGATACATGATTCACATAACCATGTTCATAAACAGGAGGCTTGACGTTGGAAGTCTTGGGTGGTGGCTTACCACGACGAAAGGTTTGCTTTGGTTTAGGTGTGGTGGCTACATGATTTTGGGGACACTCTCAAACATTGTGACCTGATTGTCCACATTGGAAACAAACACCACGTGGAATGAAAGGAACTTGAGTACTTGATTGTCCAACAAAATTCCAAGGAGGAAGATTGGGTTGAGGTGGACGATATATGGTAGTTGATGGTCTAGAAGCACTTACAGCACGACTGACGTCACTGAAGGGAATCCAAACACGGCGTTTCCGAGAAACTGGGCTAGAAGATTGGGCAAACTCACGATCACGCTTGCGAGACTCTTCATACAACTCATTTCCATACTCGGCCTTGAAGGATTTGTCGACCAAGTCCTTGAAGTTGACGAACTCGTGAAGATTCAGGTCATGACGAAGGACGGGGCTAAGTCCCTTGCGGAACCTTTCTTGTTTCTTGGCGTCGGTGGATACTTCTTCTTGGGCATAACGTGCTAGACGAGTGAACTCAGTCCTATACTCATGAACAGACATCTTTCCTTAGTTCAGATTGCAAAACTCTTCTTTCTTGCGCTCCATCAGCTGATCCAGAATATGATATCCTCAGAAGTCATCACAGAACTCTTGCCAAGTCACCATGTGACCAACTGGTTGCATTTCCACGAAGTTCTCCCACCACTGAAGAGCAGCACCTTCCAGAAAGTATGCCGCGAATAGCACACGATCACCTGGAGCAACATGGGCTGTCTCAAGCTTACGCTCAAGGGAACGAAGCCAATCATCGGCATCAAGGGGCTCGGAAGGACATCGGAATACTTACGGGTTGAGGAGAATGAAGTCCTAGATGGTAACAACACTAAGATGCTGACGAGAAGTGTTCTGCTCAATACGCTCGAGAAGACGTGTCTGATCACGACGATTCTTCTCAGCCTCCATCATGATTTCTGCCGTTGAGGGTGGTGGTGGAGGTTCTTCACCGTCTATGTTACCAGAACTGGGATCGACACCTTGATTTGCACCTGACATTCTGTGTGATAAGAATCAACAATCAGAATAGGATTTAGGACACAAATCTATACTAAGATAGAAGACTATAATGCAATAGCATCAAAGCCACAAACGGACAGCATAACGGCTGCACCGGGATGGAAATTGCGACAACCTATAGAATAACGGACATCACTTCCACAGAAACACTATGGAATGATGGCTCAGAAAAGACCACAACACTCCTATAGCTACACAGAAGCAATCAACGAGATGTCCTAGTAAAGACATAGATGAGCCTAGTCCTATCTTCCCGTAGTATAAGATGAGGATGACTCAGAACTCAGATCGATGAGGATAAGGAGAAAAAAGAAGTCTTACGTTGTTCCCTTATACCCAAAGTAACTATATAACTATACAATACTAGACTCGACATCGGCCAATGGTTTGATAATCCTACAGGCAGTCCTGCTCTGATACCAAGTCTGTCGGGACCCGAGGTTAGCCTATTTAATTCCGATCACAATGCAATCACATGGAGAGCCGGGAGCCGTACCCACTTGTCTAAGCAGACAAGGCCAAGCACAGATCACTCTCGGTAAGCATCGAACGTGAGGGGCATCCCATCCAGGCCGGAGGATCAACTGAGATGGGTCCTCATCGTCCGCACACAAGTCTAATGATATGGGTGGTGAATCCCATATTCATAGACAAGTCGCCTCAACCATGTTATCGATTGAATCATAACCCTTACATAGACTTACTCCAGCCCGATCACTTAGTCGGGATCTCGGGCGGGCTCGATCATACAACAAAGTGTGCCACGTGACAGAGTCACGAGCAATCACATCGCGATGCCCCAAGCTGCGCACATCTAAGGGCCACTTGGTGTATAAAAGACCGCCGGCAAGAACACAACTAAGCTATCGAACCCCACACTAAGACATGCACGTTATAAACATACACGCAGCATACATGTCCAGTGTAAACAGCAGGTAATCACAACATGAACTCTACAAACTCAGTCTTTATAACTTCTGCTAAACAGAGCAGACATAGTAGTTATATTACAAGCAGAGATCACATGTCTGTGATCCAACATTACATCAAACATCAATGGAAGCAAATTATGTCTTAGTAAAGACAAGTTTAACAAATGGCTTAAGAAGCCTGAAAGAAAAGTACAACGACCCTCCAGAGGGCACAGGCTGCTTCCTGGAACTATACGACATTGGTCCACGTCGAGCTCAAGGTAGAGGCCACCATCAGGGCCAGTGGTCTCGTCTCTAAAACATAGAATAAGCAAACGTGAGTACAAAGTCGTACTCAGCAAGACTTACATAGGAACTATACTACTCATGCACATGTATCAAGGCAAAGGGAGGTGGGGTTTCACTTGCAGAAGTGCCAGCTTTGACTTGGCTAATCCTGAACTACGAATACCAGAGAGAGGTAAGAACGTACACGAGTCCAAGTAACAGTCTCCAACCAATACTCCACTATGGTGCCTTCCTCGACTTCCCCACGAGGAAGCACGCCATAGCACTCACACTTATCTTGGTGTGTTTTAGAAGTATCCAGTTCAAGTTATCTATGATCAAGTAAAGGTCTCCAAGTAGTCCATAACCGCGGACACGGCTATTCGAATAGTTCATTAACCCTGTAGGGGTGTACTGCTACACACACGCTTCATCATTTACCGCCTGGGGATGGACCCTTCAAGTGAGTACCGGCGAGGATGCTGCCACGACACTTCACTCACGGCACCATCTCTAGTCCTAGGGAGTCGCCTATTTGAGTTGGGACCACAATCGGAATCCGGCCGATTGTTCCGATGCAGACTCAAACGTTGTGTGACAGCCATCAAGCTCAACTCGATCATGATCACTTGATTCAACGTGCCCACAACCTACGCCAACCACTTACCTTGGTTCCACCTGCTTGAGATCGTTAAAGGGCGAACTACTTGCGACTCCTGGACTGGTCCGGGGTGAGGTACTAGGCCGAGAGGGGTCAGTGAGCCCAATGTGTGGTCGTACTCTTAGTCTTGGATAACAACACAAGAACTCGGGCCTAAGGCAGTGTTCAACGAGACAACCCACTGTGTACTCCTACACAGCCTCTCATCGTTCACCTTTGTTTAGGGTAGATTCACCAACACGTTACCACCATCATTCACATGATCACTACCATCCCGACTCACATCAAAGTAGCCTCAGGTAACAACTCTAAGCATGCAATAAGCTGTAACAGTTGCAGGGGCCACATGATATCAACCAACTCCTACATCTGCTAGGATTGTGGTTTGCTTACTACTGTGATTAAATGATAGGTCATGCAAAGGAATGGGTTCAATTAGCGGTAGAACGTATCATGGTGACATCCTAAACATGTATTTGCGAGAATGAGAGGGAACTGGGATTTTATCGACATGATCAAAGAGGGGGATGCTTGCCTTGCTGACGATCACGAGTTATCACTCTTCTGACGTGAGGTCGAACTCGTCTCCGAGATCAACTCTACCGAGAAGATGCAATCACCGAAGCACTGGAAGTAAAGCACAATCAAAATAATACAATGCACAATCAATATGCAAAACATAGCATGGCAATGTGCTGATGTGACCTATGTTTGAATTGCAACATGTTAATTGAAGTTGATTTGAAAGTGAATTCAAATTCAAACTCCAAATGTTATTCAAATTTGGTTAACTTGCATTTGCTAATGTTTGTTCATTGGGAACCAAATGATCATATGTGTGAAATACTTCTGAAGTACAAGTGAAGTGTGGTGCATTTCAAAGTTTAAAGTTGGAATAGCAATTGAATTGATTTTGAAATAATTCCAATTAAATCAAATAGAATAAGCTACTGATCCCTTTTTAAGATCAACTCCAACATAGCTGAAAGTTGGAAAATTGGATAGAGGATTTTCTCCTGATCATTTTTCATATATTACACTTTGAATTTGGAGTTATAGTTTAAAAGTTATTCAATTTCAAAGTTTGGCTTATTTTCTGGAATTTACTGAATAAATTAAATGATTTAATCTTTACTGCGTCATCACTAGGTCATGCTGACGCCAGGTTTGACCAGTCAACTGACAGGGCGGCCCCACCTGTCAGCCTCACTGGGGTTAAAAAGCTCTGTTAGATTAAAACGTTGATTAGCTTAAGGCCTAGGGCCCACTGTCAGAGAGAGAGGGGGGGGGATTAGAGGGGGGTTAGTCCCTAACTAAACTAACCGGCCGGGGGCTAACCGGCGGCAGCCACAGGACGCGGCGGCGCTCGTCGGACTTGGGCTGCAGTCCATGGGGAGGGAAACGGAGGGCACCAGAGCGTAGCTCTCGTCGTCGTGCGTCTGCTGGTGCTAGGTGGGCTTCAAGGGGGCGCTCGGGTCCACGGCTACGTCAACGGGAGGCGGCTGCCGGAGCTCCTGGTCATGGCAAACGGCGATAGAAGGGGCGGGGGGAACCACATATGGGGGGATTCGGAGCGTAGAGCTCACCAGAGAC
This sequence comes from Bromus sterilis, assembly GCA_950022295.1. Taxonomy (NCBI): domain Eukaryota; kingdom Viridiplantae; phylum Streptophyta; class Magnoliopsida; order Poales; family Poaceae; genus Bromus; species Bromus sterilis. Next base: position 234,226,687 of record OX465595.1, on the reverse strand, counting down.
GAATGGTGGCCATGGCGGAGTCGATGGAGGCCTGGCGAGGACGAATTGGAGCTCGAGCTCCACGGCGGCCGGCGGCGGTTCTTGGAGTTGGCGTCAGTTCTACTGGCCCTTTGCTCAAATTGACGCGGCGGCTCGATCTTGTGGTCGCCGGGGAACCTCGTAGACAGGTTGGCTCGCCGGAAGGAGCTCGGTGGCCATGCGCGGGCACGGCGGCGCTCCGGCTAGGTCTTCGGATCTTGCGCGAGATGAAGGAAGAAGACGAGGGAGAAGGCTCCAGGGGGGGGGGAAATGGAGGAGGGCGGCGTCGAGACGTCTCCAGGCGCCAGATAAGGAAGAGGGGAAGCAAGCAGGGAGGTGGCGTGGAGTGGGCATGCTCGCCACGCAGCGCACGGCGCGGCTGCCTCTCCTTCTGTCAAGAGGAGGAAGACGACAGGGAGCTGGGTGGTCCGGGCCAGGTGGGCTGGCGCCTAGGCGAGGGTAAGTCTTTTCCTTCTGTTTTTCTTATTTCTTTTCTGTTATTTGTTTTGCCCTTTAAAATAAATAGTTAGGGCATTTATAAAAATCCCCAAACAATTTTATAAAACCTAGGTGACTATATAGAAGTCAACCCCAAGTTTTGGGAATTTTTGAAATTCAATTTATTTGAATTTCAATGCAAATAGGCAATTGATTTAATTTCCAAGCCACTATTTGAATTATTGAAAAATATATGAGCATGGGTTTAATCCCAAATCACTTTTAAAATGATCAGACTCATTTTTAGGATTTTTCAATACATCCAAAAGAATTTTGGAAAAAGATTTATTTCTGGCCTTTTATTTAAATTCATTTAGGGCTTTTCTATTCCCCATTTCCTTTTCTGTTGCAATTTGTTTCAAGATGCTAAAAATGCAAGCTAGGTTAAACACAAACCTAATTTGGGGTTCTGACACATGCCAGCAAGACAGGTAGCATCCATCTAACAACGACGCATGAAACCCAAAGAAGAAGAAGAGTACCCAGCGGCAGCCGCCGAATCTTCATGATTCAAGAAGGAAGTCCATCAAATAGGCAGCAAAAGAAAGTTTCTAGACAAGTTTTCCGTGCAGTCTCCTCATACCCGGCCATCCCAGAATACCTTCTCGGGTCCGAGACCGACATGACCTTCTCTCGGGAGGACCACTCGCCAGCAATACCGCCGCCAGGGCACGCCACACTTGGTACTAGAAGAAAGAATTGGAAACTACAACATGTCGCGAGTCTTCATGGATGGTGGCAGCGACATCAACATCATATTCACCAAGACACTAAAAGAGATGTTCATCCAAACCTCAGCACTAAAAAACTCAGGTACGACTTTCCACAGAATCGTGCGAGGCAAAGGAGTCTACCCCCTTGGCAGGATAAGTCTGGAAGTGGTCTTTGGCAACACGAGCAACTTCAGAAAGGAGACGCTAAATTTCTAAGTGGTCGACTGGAAGACACAATACCACGCCATCCTCGGTCGACCAGCCTTCACACTCTTCATGGCGGTACCCCACTACGCCTACCTCAAACTTAAAATGCCAGGTCCAAAGGGGGTCATCACCATCAACAACAATTTCGTCAGATCCGATCGCTGCGACAGAGAATTCCACAAGATATCGGAAGCCTTCGGAGTGCACCAAAGCAGCGGAACTACCGAACAAGCAGAAGCACTCATATAGCGCCAAGGCAGTGTCGGAAGAATCGTTGAACCATGACAGCAAGGGAGAAATTGGCGCCTCATGCCAGGATCAAAGTTATCTTAGCAGCAAACTTTCATTCCTAGGGCTATCAAGCCATGGATCCAAATAAAGGGTTGTTTTTATCAGCCCCCTCGGGTAAGAACATCAGGGAAGCATCCGAACAAGAAAATGTTTTCCCAAAATATCTTACGCGATCTAAACATGGCACTCGGGGGCTCGCTCGCAGCAGCCACCCTCCGAGGCGTTATTCGCTCACGCGAACTATACTTGGCACTTGGGGGCTCGCTCGAAGCAGCCACCCTCCGAGGTGTTATTCTCTCACGCGACCTACACTTGGCACTTGGGGGCTATCTTGCAGCTGCCACCCTCCGAGGCGTTATTCGCTCACGCGACCAAAACTTGGCACTTGGGGGCTCGCTCGCAGAAGCTACCCTCCGAGGCGTTATTCGCTCATGCGACCTAAACTTGGCACTTGGGGGCTCGCTCGCAGCAGCCACCCTCCATGGCGTTATTCGCTCACGCGACCTAAACTTGGTACTCGGGGGCTCGCTCGCAGCAGGCACCCTCCGAGGCGTTATTTGCTCACGCGACCTAAACTTGGCACTCAGGGGCTCGCTCGCAGCAGCCACCCTCTGAGGCGTTATTCGCTCACACGACCTAAACTTGGCACTCAGGTGCTCGCTCGCAGTAGCCACCCTTCGAGGCATTATTCCCTTATGCGACTTAAGCTTGGCACCCGGGGGCTCCCCCGCAGCAGCCACCTTCTGAAGAGATTAAAATGACTCAAGCACTCGGGGACTGAAACACAATGGCCACCTGACACCCGCGACTCAGCTACAACATGCATCAATCAAGAAAGAACCCCACAAAAATTCCATCTACAAGGAAGAGTTTATGTAACAGCTCAGTTTTCAGAAAAATTAAAATTTTTGTTTTCGGTGTGAATTGTTTGGTTGTCTGATTTGTTTGCGGTGTTTGCATCCCCGATTTATAGATCGGCGATTATTTTTTCCCTCTTATCTCGTATCGGACGGAGCCCGACCCTTTCCACCCTGACACTCGACCTTTGCGACACCGGGTTTCAACCGAGCACCGTCGCAAAACCTGCACGAGACCAGCCATCGCCACCGGAACGAAAATCCCGTTTAATAATTAAACGGGTTATTTTTATAGCGCACCGGAAAGTGTTTTCGGAACGGTTCCAGCGCGAGGTGAACGCCGCCGGCACGATGCGCTGATCGCGCAGTTCGAAGTTTTACCCGAATCGGAGGTACTGCGGACCCCCGGCGGTCAGAAACGTGAGCACCGCGCACGCGAGAGAGAAACCGGGGATGTTTTTGCAAACTGCCAGCCACCGGGGCTATATAAAGACCACCACTCTACCACCCCCACTTAGGGTTTCCCTAAGCCAAAAATTTGCAGCCACCCCCTCCGCTTTGCCCCAATCTGCCCCAAAAACACCCCCATTTCCGTCATTTGCTAGCCCATCAGATCTGGACCGTCAGATCGCTCGATCTGACGGCTAGGAGAGCGCCACGTCAGCCCCACCAACTTCCTCTCTCTTCCTCCTCAACCAAGCCGCTGCCCACGCCCGTGGCGCCGCCGCCCGCGCCTCGTCCCTCCGGACGCCGCCGGCGAGCAGGCCGCCGGCCACACCGCGCCCCGCGCCCTCCTTCTCCTCTCCTTCCTCTTCCCCTCGCCTCATATCTCCTCCTTCCCACGCGCAGGTGCACCAGGAGGACCCGGCCGCCATGGGAGGAGCAGGCCGAGCTCCCCCGCCAAGCCACGGGCCCTCGTCGCCGGCCTCCTCCGCCTCCCGCCGGCGGGCGGCACCCCGCCTCCCCTGGATGCTCCCTCCGTCTCCACCGCGCCCCGCTGCGCGCCCCCCCTCGCCAGCCAGCCCGGCGCCGCCGCTGCGAGCCCTGCTTGGGACGAACCGGCCGAGCCGGTGCCCAGCCGCTGCAGTCAGGCCAGGTGGGCCGGCCCAGCCAGGCCACCAGCTCCAAGGCCCATGCGCCCCGGCCTAGTACCCCGCCAGATCCAGCCTCCAGCCGGCCAGTGGGCCGAGCCCACGAGCCCAACCCTTTTTTTTCCCGTTTTTATTGTTTTTCCAATTTTGCTAAATCTGGAAATAACTGCTGCTGTTTCCGTTTTTGCGCTGTAATTTCCCGTTGAACCGTAGCTCCGATGAACGTGCCCCCAAAACGAAAGTTGCTCAGTTTTGCGTGCTCTAGCATTTGTATGTAGAAAGTTTTTGCATTTGAGGTCATCTTGATTGTGTAATTGTGTGCTAAAGTGGGCATCAGGCCGTTAAACTGCTACAAATTGCTTTATGTGCTGCTGTTATTATTTTGTTGCTACTTTGCATGGTGGTAACAAATCCATGAGGCCTATTGCATTGATTCTTTCTCCTATGTGTTAAGCATCATGTGTACTTCAATTTCATGCTTTAACTTGCCATGTTTGGGTGCTTTAGCTATATTAAATCTTGCTCCAAAGTGGTGATCCTGATGTTATTGTGCTGCTGTTGCTGAAATTGTTATTTTGTTGCAACTTCGGTCGACGAGTGTGTCGCGACCGTTTATCGGAATTGAGTGATTCCAATTGCATATTGTTAAGCATCATGTCTACTTTCATCCCATGTATTTCTATGTCATGTTGCTGCACTTTTGCATATAGATTTACCCCTGTTTATACAGCATGTGTGCATAGCTTGTCTTGCTTATATCTTCTTAACCGTAACTCCGTTTGGGGTGTTCTTTATATGTAACTTGATTAGTTGTTCGTGTACTTTGTGTTTATTCTATTGTTTTATGTTGTTAACCAACCTAAAATATGGTTTAGGGCAGAACATTACTAAATGTTTTAATCATCGTGCGACACTTAGTGTTATGCCATGTTTAGGTTGTGCCTCACTTAAATTGACTAGCATAGATAGTTTACTTTGTGCTTCACCTCTTGCCATGTTTGTGTGCTATGCCATGCTTGCTTGAGTTGCCATGTTAATAACCGTTGGTTGATCACCTGTAGCTAAACAACTTGAACCCACGTAAACGTGCGGTATCGTCGTGTGTGACCGATACCCCACTTAAACTGTTACTAACCGTTCTCGACGATAGATCCGTATCGCGTTGCCGTGTAGTGTGATGTCTTGTTGGTCTTGTGTTTTCCTCGTAGTAATAGATGCTTGCTCGTTGATTGCTTTCCAGTGTTTATCGTCTTGTGTGCTTCCGCGGATACCTCTCGGAGACGATGCGAGCTTGCGATCCACTACACCTTCGGAACCCGACTTATCAACAGTCAAGGACTATACATTACTTATGATCCATTCTATTTCAACCAGCGGTTTGCATGCTAGTCTAGGTTAGGTTCGATGTTTGATCCTACCACATGTTTACAACCTCTTTCAAACCGATACAGCCATGTCCCTTCCCAGCAAACCTTGTACTGCTATGTTACTATTGCTCGTTGCTCAGCCCCTGCTTAGTATGCATGCTTAGGATGCTACGATGTTACCCTGTTACTCCTTGGTTTGGGATATCACATTATTATATTGTTGTTGATGATATGATTATTATAATGTTTACTATATTCGACGAAGGATGAAAGGTCTAGGCTATCCCGCCCCGACGCTTTCTTCCATTCGAGTCACCTAGGATCCGAGTTCCGGGTATTGGTTTTAAGACTGAGCGTGCCTAACCGCGTGTGGGATTTTATGGGGTCCCCTTTTCTTACCTACCTAGCTTCAAGCATTTCTAGAGGTGGCCCGAGCTGATTTACCATTTGAAACCGTGTGTGTGCTGGTCAGCTACCAGTAATTTTCAAACAACTCGGGCCAGTGGAGACTTAGTTCCTCCGTTGGTCCACCCGATCAGCTAGGACCCGGTTTCCCATGTGTGATTAACCGGCAATCCGACCTGCGTCATACGGAAGAGTCCGATCCAAGGGCGTGGCCAGCTTTTGGATTGGGTGTCGACTCCCCGGGGGCCACCCGGATTTGTTTGTTGTTAGCTAGAGGGACATGTCGTTTCGGATCTCTTGGAACTAAATAATAAAATGGTTGCCTGTGATGGGTAGCAACTGAGAGAGATGGACGTGCGTGCGGAGCCTTGTAATGGGCAGTTGGTACACCCCTGCAGGGTTAAATCTTTTCGAGAAGCCGTGTCCACGGTTATGGACGACTTGAGACCTACTCCTTGTTCATAGACAACAACAACTGAGATAATCTTAACAACTTGATCAACGTGTGTGTGCCTTGACTGCTTTTCTTCGTCGGGATCCGACGAGGAGCACAAGGATAGGATAGGTGTTATGTTTGCGTAAGTAGTTGATAGCAAGACTTGTTGGAGGCGATTCCTCATCGAATGCTTGGCTTCTTATCTTACTCTCTAGATCGTTAGCCACTTCATAAATGCTAGTGCGGCAGCAACCTCACCACTTACCCCTTCCTTACCGTAAACTACTAGTTGTCCTAGAATGACGAGTGATGAGGTCCTTGCTGGGTCAGATGACCACTACAGTTGGATGCTGAGTACTTCTGTACTCATGATACTACCCCCAAACTCTTTTCAGGGTTCTGATCGACAACAGGTACGGTGATCGACGTTTCACGTGGAGACTCGACGACGGCTAGTTAGGCGGATCCCGGCGGAGGGCCTGGACCCGTGTGGTTATGGGGATCGATGTTTTTCTCTTTGCTAGTAGGCTTTTGATTGTAGTCTGTACTCAGACATATATCTTCCACTGTTGTATTGTATTTGAGGCAGTTGTATGCCGATTGTATGACATGTTGTATCCTTGTATCTGTAATGTTGGGATATCATGTTGGAAATCCGGGGCATATGGCTATGTCATATGTCGCGGTGGGACCGATATGTGCTTCGTCCCCGGATCTGGATGGAAACATCTAGATCTGTAACAGTACCGCATATCGGGCTTTACAACTTGGTATCGGAGCCTTACCGACCGTAGGATCCCTTCTTTGGCCGAAGTCAAGTCTAGATAAAAACTATTTATTAGTTACTAAGTTAGTTATCGGAGAGTAGGAATCTTTTTACTTCTTACCCTTTCTCTGGTCAGGACAAGTGCCGTAAGTGTTTTATTCTCGACTTATCCCCTTTCAAACTTTAGGATCTCGAGTGTGTGGAGTATCGGAACCGTTACAATGCCTTGCGTGCAACGTATTGTCTCGATTCCGAGCTCAGGTGGGAATTCCTGTAGTACCTTTAGCTTCTCTGGTTTCGAATATCATCTGGGTCGTCCTTTGCCCTCCCTCCTTGTGCCCGGTGTTTTTACGACTTGCGTCGAAAATCACTATCCCTTGATCTGGTTATCGTTGTCGTTCCTCCTCTTGACACCGACAGTTTCGTATATTCGACGATGTCGTCTCTCTGCGGAAATTTATCTCGACAGAAGTTCGACGTCGACATGGAGCAGAGTCCCTTGTTGGTGGTGTTGAAGATTGTGCTCCAGCACCAGCCAGAGGGAACCACGGCCGCAACAATTCCCAGCGCAGTGCATCCCATGCTGCCAAGGGACGTCTGCATCACGTGCAAGCCGAGGAAGCCCAGGAGGCAGGAGACGTCATCTTGGGTACGTTCTTAGTTAATTCGGTACCTGCCCAAGTTTTGTTTGATTCGGGTGCATCACACTCATTTTTATGGAGTCATTTGTGAATAGAAGTGGGATGAAGGCCAAGCTCTTAACACGGGTCATGAGCGTGCAAATCCGTGAATCTAGGGTAACGGTACACCGCACCTGTGTTGAAGTACCTATAGAGATCTGCGGAGCCACGTTTCCGACGGAATTGATTGTGCTGGGAACAAAAGGGATAGAGGTGATACTTGGCATGAACTGGTTGTCCAGGTATCGAGGTCCGATAGATTGCATAGAGAGGACAGTCAACCTTACGAGTGCCGAAGGAGTTCATATAGAGTACACCGACAAGGAAGACACTGCCCGAGCCTTCTGTCATCAGAGTGTCTCGATGCCATCACTAAAGGAGGTGAAGGTTGTATGTGAATTTCCGGATGTCTTTCCGGAGGAGTTACCCGGTATGCCGCCTGATCGGGATATCGAGTTCATCATTGAGTTGTTGTACGGCACAACCCCAATTGCACAGAGACCCTACCGGATGAATGCCGAAGAGCTGGTTGAATTGAAGAAGCAACTGAATGACATGCTCCAGAAGGGACTGATTCGACCCAGTGCTTCACCCTGGGGTTCGCCAGTTCTCTTTGTGGAAAAGAGAGACATCACCATACGCATGTGTGTGGACTACCATAAGCTGAATGAAGTGACCATTAAGAACAAGTATCCGCTCCCTAAGATCGAGGATCTCTTCGACCAGTTGAACGGAGCCCGAACCTTCTCCAAGATCGATCTGAGGACCGGGTACCACCAGCTGAAGGTCCATGAGTTGTACATCCCCAAGACATCCTTCACAACCCGCTATGGTTTGTTCGAGTACACTATGATGTCCTTTGGACATACCAATGCCCCGACTTATTTCATGAACCTCATGAACAAGATCTTCATGAAGTACCTCGACAAATTCGTCGTGCTGTTCATTGATGATATAATGATTAACTCCAAGACCGAAGAAGAGCATGCCGAGCATTTGCGCTTAGTCCTTGAGACCTTGCGAGAGCACCAGCTGTACGCCAAGTTTAGAAAGTGCGAATTTTGGCTCAAGGAAGTCGGATTCTTGGGACATGTATTGTCAGAAGGAGGAATATCCGTCGACCCGGCCAAGATTCAGTCCGTCATGGACTGGATAGCTCCGACCACCCAGATGGAAGTTAGAGGATTCCTCGGACTAGCGGGATACTACCGCAAGTTCGTGGAAGGCTTCTCCAGCATTGCCCGTCCTATGACTCAACTGCTGATGAAGGACCAGAAGTTTGTGTGGACAGAAAAGTGTGAAGCCAGTTTCCAGGAGTTGAATAGGAGCTTGGTATCTGCCCCAGTTTTGACGATGCCTGACCTAACCAAGATCTTTGATGTGTACTGTGACGCATCAAAGATTGGTTTGGGTTGTGTCCTGATGCAAGTAGGAAAGTCGATTGAGTACCTGTCACGGCAGTTGAAGCCGCACGAATTGAACTACCCCACCCATGACTTGGAGCTAGCCGTTGTTTTGCTTGCTATGAAGAGATGGCGACACTACCTGATGGGTCACCGATGTGAGATATACACAGACCATAAGAGCCTGAAGGACATTTTCTCTCAGAACGAGTTGAACATGAGGCAGAGGAGATGGATCGAGTTGATCAAGGAATACGATCTCGAAATCCACTACCATCCTGGCAAGGCCAACATTGTAGCAGATGCCCTCATCCGCAAGCCCTGCAAACTTAATAAAATGATCAAAGAGACGCAGCCAGCTCTGCACGAGGAGTTCGAGAAGCTGGGTTTGGAACTTTTTACACCCGGTTTTCTTGCTCACCTCGAGCTGACTCCGACTCTGTTTGATCAGATCAACGAGGCACATAAGGGACACGATAGTATCGAGGGAATCAAGAAGAAGATACCCCTCGGCAAGGCCCCAAAGTTCTCGACAGATGATGAAGGACTTCTTTGGTTTGATGGCCGTTTGTGTGTGCCCGATACGAAGGAGTTGAAACTCACTATCCTGAAGGAAGCTCACGATACACCTTACTCCATTCACCCTGGATGGAGTAAGATGTATCAAGACCTAATGGACTTGTTCTGGTGGCATGGTATGAAGCGTGCGTTTGCCTTGTATGTTGCCATGTGCGACATCTGCCAGAGAGTGAAAGAAGAGCACCAGAGACCTGCAGGATTGCTGCAACCTCTCTGAGTTCCTGAATGGAAATGGGAACATATAGGAATGGACTTCATCACAAGACTACCGAGGTCAAGCAAGGGTCATGATTCTATCTGGGTCATTGTCGACCGACTCACCAAGGTAGCACACTTCATTCCTGTGTGAACCACCTATCGAGGAGATCAACTGGCAGACTTGTACATGTCGAGGATCATTTGTCTGCATGGATTCCCGAAGGAGATTGTGTCTGACCGAGGTACCCAGTTTACCTCGAGGTTCTGGAAGCAAGTCCAGGAGGCACTAGGCACCAAGCTCACATTCAGCACAAGCTATCGCCCATAGACTGGAGGCCAGACCGAGCGAGTGAACCAGATACTGGAGGATATGCTTCGTGCATGTGCTCTAGCCTATGGTTCCAAGTGGGAGGAATGTTTGCCGTATGCTAAGTTCTCGTACAACAACAACTAGCAGTGGAGTTTGAAGATGTCCCCATTTGAATCCCTGTATGGAGGAAAGTGTCGCACGCCCCTAAACTGGCCTCAGACCGGAGAAAGGAAGATATTCGGACCCGATGTTCTGAAGGAGGACGAAGAGCAGGTCCAGTTGATTCGTGAGTGTCTCAAGACCGCTCAGTATCATCAGAAGAGTTATGCCGACCCCAAGCATCGACAGGTGACTTTTGCAGTTGGAGATTTTGTGTATCTACGAGTTATCCCATTGAAGGGAATACAACGATTCCATGTGAAGGGGAAGCTAGCACCTCATTACATCGGACCATTTGAGGTGACAGCCAGGCGAAGCCAAGTTGCCTATCAGTTGAGACTGCCAGCAGAGCTATCCGATGTGCACGACGTGTCTTCCATGTCTCGTAGCTCCGGAAGTGTCTGGAGGTGCCGGACAAGCCCGATATTTTCAAGAACATCGATCACCGCACGGTGGAAACTAACCAGGATTTCACATACCGCGAGACACCCCTTCGGATCCTAGAAGAAGCTGCCCGAGTCACCCGTAAGCGCGTGATCAAGTTCCACAAGGTCCAGTGCACAAATCACTCTGAGGAAGAAGCCACTTGGGAACGGGAGGACTACCTTAAGCGCGAATTCCCGCATCTCTTCACTAGCTTGTGAATCTCGGGGAAGAGATTTATTTTAAGGGGGGAAGGTCTGTCAAATCCCAACTTTTATTGCTTTTTTATTAAAATGCTAAATTTTTAGGGTGAACAAAAACTTTTCTTTGTTGTGATGTGATAATAGTAAGAATACCATATCATACATGCTTTTTTAATTGTTAGGTTTCCCTATGCATTGTTTTGATTGCTATGCCCTGTCTTACCATGCTTAATATTGCTTTACCTTATGTTGTTGTCTTGCCTTGGCTAAAAAGGAAAATAAACCTAAGTAGTTGTATAAACTCACAACACCAGTATTCAAACAACCACATTTAGTCACCCATAATAATTAGTGTCAATAAAATGGATCCCAAATAAATGTTTTTCTATATTAAAATTCATTATTTAAATAATTAAAAATACCCATGTAGCAGAAAGTATTTAATTAAAATATTTAAAAACTACTAAATAATTAAATGTTATTAATATGTTGGTGATAATATTATAAACCCAATGACAAATTCTCTAAAATTCCCTAAATTTTTTATATGAATTAGGATGTTACTTCTGGACTTTTATAAATTATTAGGAGGTTAAGCTTGAAATTTTGCTTGAAATATAAATCAAATTGGAGAGGAATAGTTGTAAATTTATTAAAAACAGTATATATAAAAGAGAAAACCATACCCCGTGGGCCAAAGCCCATCCTTCCCTCTCCCCCTAACCTGCTCCCCTCTCTCTTCAAACTGCCCTGACAGCCTGGCCCCACATGTCATCCCCTCACCCCACCTGCTGACACCAGCCCCGCTGTGACGTCAAGGGGGCGACCACCGCACCGTTCGCCTGCCCAGCCGCTGCCGACTACGTGGTCGCCGCCGGCTAGCCATCCCAGCCGCGCCACCCCTCCAGGCAGCTATAAAAGGAGGCCCTGGCCACTCCCTCTCCTCCACACCCAGCTACTCACTCCCCTCCACCCCGATCACCGCACCCTACCCCACAAGCCCGAACAGAAGAGAAAGAGAAGACCGGGAGGAATAAAGAAGAGGATGAAGGAAATGATAATGGAGGAGAAAGAAGAAGGAGGGAAGGGGGAGGAGGCCGGCACGCCCTCGCCCCCTCTCTCAGGCGACGCCCGGTGGAGCTCCGGCGATCTTCCCCACGCCACGACCAGGAGGAGCCGCCCCGAGCACTGCCGTCTACGCCAATCCAACGTCCTCAACCGCCACCAACAGCAAGAACGGCCCCCCCTCGCCGAGCCGCACCCCCGCCGCCCATTCACGCCGTCCGCCGACCACCGGAGCGCCACCGGTGAGCCACCACTCCCCTACCGTGCACCATGGCCGCTTCCAGACCGAGCTGGCCGAGCCCCTGGAGAAGAAGGGCCCTGGCCATTCGATCTTGCCAGATCTAACGACCCAGGGAGCCCCATACCCCTTCGATTTAAGTAAAAAAAGAACAAAAAAAAGAGACAGAGCAGCGCCCGTGCTAGGGCTCGACCCACTGGAGAAAACTTCCCGTGGGCATAGTATAGCCACGGGCCGACCTGCTGAGTTTCTTTTCTTTTAATTAGATCTGCAAAACCTATAGATATTAGAAAAATAACTGTAGGTCAGAAAAACATGAAATAAATTTTGTGCTTTAGATAATTATTCTCTATTTTCCTGCATGTGTAGAATTTTGAATTGCTAAAGTAAAATTGTGACCATTTTTTTATTAATTTGATTGCTTATTTAATTTCTATAAAATTTATGTTAGAGATGTTAAATTGTTAGCTTATTATTAAAATTGCCTCTGGTCAGTAGCAAATTTTTATGCAGTTAGTTAATAAAAAGAAAATTATTTAAAAAGAGGTTAGTGAATAAATTGAATGAAAAACATTGCTTTTAGTTAAGGGTTGTTTAACTCTAAACTTGCTCTTAATAATTTCATCATATTTATTCCAATGCCATGCTATGATCTTTCACTTCGATGAGGTACTATAGTAATTTAAATCATAATAAATATAAAACCTTGAAAAATTCTTTGTCCATTGTTGCTTGCTACTTGTTGTGAAAATTGAGTGATGAAATATTGTGCCTGCTATTGCCGTGTTGTGATGGTGTGAATTTCTTTTGTGTCACAACGTGTAGACGAGACGATTGCCGCCGCAGGTGAAGACTCCGGTCCAGGGTACATTTCCGGGGAAGGCAAGCCACCGTCAAAACTCAAACTCCGCTTTACCCAATTTTTACTTTCCTTTTGTATCATGTATATTGTATCATTCTAGTATGTTCATATGGTTGGGACTATACTTGCTATAGTAGGAAAACTCCACACACCCCATAAGCCTACCTATTTGAGAAAACAAAATGGAACCCCAGTGATCCCGACGTTCTGTCGAGACCATCATTTAGCTTTAGTAATTAGCATTAAAAATAATCATGGATAGTCATACTTCACCCTATATGGTACGACATACACCTAAGAAGGTGGTATGGACGGATTGTGGAACATCGTCGAACATGGATAAAGTCTGGAGGGACTCTCTGTAAGTGCCGCCAAAACCTAGCCTTACAGTACAACCACTATACTCTGGTATGGGACAGGGCTAGTTGGAAGCTTGCATATCTTAGTACGGGGATCTTCTAACTACATAATACAAAAAAGCCTGTAAGCCTACCGATGCGTCGAAGGTGAGGTCGCTGCCGAGGCAGCGGTGGCACGAAACTTTTCTGCACCTCTACTACGGTGAATGAATGTGTCCAAGAGGAGCATGACCTTGCACATAGACAATTCAAGATGTGGGCATCGGGTAGATCACCTGTACTAGGGTAAGCACGGGGAATACTATGTTCGATTATCCGAGACCCGCGTATCGAGGTATGACGATCCGTGGGGACACACGACGGATATATTGAATGTGGTGGGTAAAGTGTACGACCTCTGCAGAGTGAAAACTATTCGAGTAGCCGGAGTCCACGGTCATGGACAGCTAGTGAGGCCACACTTTGTGGGGAATAGATGAGAAAGCCCGGTACTGACTTTATGGTTCGCGATGATGATGTTGATATTGATGGAAAAAGGGTTGGACTTTACTTATCCAAATTCATTTGTGGGAAATAAATTTTGCCAAGTTTAAAATTTTGCCAACTTAATAATAATCTTGAGTAGATAGGAAATCCCTATGAGAAATTCCACCATACAGCCACCCTATTATTTTCATATACAAAACTTTGTTTCTTTCTTTAGCTGGTTTGCGAGTACTTTGTATGTACTCACGGCTTTGTCCCTGGTTATTGAATCGGCCAGGCTTGGAGGAGCAGGTATATGACGATGATGCTACCGACGATTACTAGGACGAGCTATGCTTTGATCTACCCTGTGGATTGTGCCGCTGCTACCTATTATGCTTTTGCTTATTCCGCTGCCATTTGAGCCCGATGAGGCCATGCAAGACTTTTTTATTTGTTAGACTTTTATTCGGTATTGTACGAACTTTGAGACTATGATATCCATGTCGAGTTGTGTGTCATGCGAACTGATCATGGGAGCATTACAGTATACACAGCTGGCCACTTCGAACATATAGTCCGGGGTGCCCACACCTTGTAATTCATCGACTCATAATGTTGCTACATCTTGTGATGAAGTACTTTACTTGCCTTTTTTCTCTAACAATGAAGCTTCTACTTCCTTTAGTATTTGTATATTTACTAACCACATAGAGGAAACCAAAGAGCTCAAGGCCCAAGTCACTTCATTGAAGAAAAATCCCCCAATGACTTGGAAAAGGGTCATGAAGGGAAGTCTACACTTGACAAGGTTTTGTGTGGGAAAAAATCCCCCAATGACAAGGGTAGACTTGGATTCAACTCCTACCATAAGAATTCCATGTTAAACAAGAAGAAGGACCAATCACAAGTCAAGAATTCGGCCAAGATTATTTGCTTCAAGTGCAAGGTTGAAGGGCATCATGTGAGATGTTTCCCTTTGAAGAAGAAGCCCCTTAGTGACAAGAAACTAGGGAAGAGGCGTCAAGTTCAACCGCAAGGTGAAGTAAAGCCACTCCCCAAGAAGACTCTAGTCAATGATCTTCATGTTGAGAAATCAACTAAGAATAAAGGAAAGAGTAGATGTTGCTACTTATGTCGTGAAAGGGTCATCTTGCTTCTTCATGCACTAACGATACCTTATCCAACCCTATTATAGTTGATGATGTTTATTCTCTTTGGAAGGATAGGGTTGGCAATGTGTTTGCCAAATTTGTTGGCACTCAAAGTGGTGACAAGAAAAGCACCATTTGGGTTGCCAAGCCTATTGTGACTAACCTCTTAGGACCCAACTTGGTTGGGGACCAACAAGATCCAACTTGATCAATAGGTGGTAATGGAGGACATTGGAGACTTGGATACTTTATGAAGAGTTAAGGGACCTTCATTAATCTCATAA
This sequence comes from Bromus sterilis, assembly GCA_950022295.1. NCBI lineage: Eukaryota > Viridiplantae > Streptophyta > Magnoliopsida > Poales > Poaceae > Bromus > Bromus sterilis. The sequence continues at coordinate 234,211,656 of OX465595.1, read as the reverse complement.
TCTCAAGCCAAGTCATTTGGACTATCATGTGTCTATCTTATATCCAATGTGCCTCCTTACGGTAACTTGTACTTAAATTCTTTACTTTGAAAGTTACTTGCCCCCCTTTGCATGTTTGGTTTTGTACCTTGCATGTGGTTGTATATGTCGTGCTTCCAATCAACGTATCATGAGTAATCAATTTTTTGTATGTTGGTTTGCACATCATGTATCTGTGAGTGTTGTGTTGAGCCTAGTTTTTGTCTTGTTTGTATCTTAGTTGGCTCCTATGAGAGATTAATGGATCATCCCATTTTGGGGGAGTGATGTGCCTTGTGCACTTCAAGATCCTACAAATGTGTGTACATGAGGAATACCACCTAGTATTGATATTACAAGATTATCTAGTCTCTATGTAGTATGTCATACTCATGAGAAATTCAAGTTCTAAAATGTCAATTAATTATCTCTTGTTGGTATTTGTTTGCCTCTAGTATTAAATTTTGGGATATCACATTATGGGGGACTAATATGCTTTGTGTATATTACACACCTAGAAAATGTGTACATTTAGGGTTTTGCCACTTAGTGTTGATATTGTAAATTATCTAATTCCTAGGTGGCATGTTTACTCCTGAAGTCCCAATTTGCTTAAATTGACATTATTTCTCATCTTATGGTTCTTGAGTGTGTGACATTCTCCTGGTACGATTTCCCTCACACATGTACATGTATTTCCTATGTGGGAACCATTTTTTCCAAGTTATCCTAGTCATTTCTTGCATGATTGGATGCCTATTTGAAGCTATCATGAATCTCTTTGTAAGCATTTCACTCAATTCTTATATTTTGCCACATGCTTATGATTGTTGTTGTGAAGATTATAATATATATTATTGCTATCTACCGCCGGGAAGTAATTCCATATACCTCTTGTCCCAAACAATTGGTACTGTTATATGTGGTTGAAATTATTGATCATCTTTACACTGGCTTGTTTATAATTGCCTTATTATTTGCCAAGATATTGTTGTGGTTTCAACTCTCATTGTATTCTTTGCCACTTGTGGGTCATTTGTTTTGGTGAACTTGCCTAGTGTTTCTCTAGATATAGTGAAAGCGGTGAACCCATCTTGTGCATTTTGTATTCAAATGAACATTCTATATAATGCACAACTCTTGGGGGGAGCTATCATCTTATGATCTCTATCAAGTGTGTGTTTTCGGAAAGCATATTCTCTTTGGTGCGTTGTGTCATCATAAATTTGTTAAGGGAATAGTTTGTTTGGAATTGTGCTCTCTTTGTGAGAGTTTGATATCTCTTTCTTTGATATCTTTTATTTTTTTATCATGCTCTCTATCAATTAGTGTGTCAATTGATATGTCATTCCTTGATGTATCCTATATTTGGTATACTTCAAGCGATTTGTTTATTTTGTATTTTATGTTCACTTGGTATCTTTTTAAATTGACTTCCTATTCAATCACATGTTGATTGGGTTCAGATTCAATTGGTATTTCTTCTCATTTGTTAGTATGTGTAGTAATTTACCATGTGTTGATTGCTACTTGTCTCCTATCATGTGTTGATTTGGATCTTTGATATAATTTGGACAACCTTATGTTGTGTCAGCCTTTGGTGTGCCTTCTTGGCTTACTTGGTGTTTTGTCCAAATTGTATTTCCTTTTGGTTCTTGAAAGTCTTGTGCGTGCATATTTTCTATATGGGTTGTTCCTATGGCATTCTTTCTTTATTTGATCCAATATATAGGTTAAACTCCATCCACTTCTTTATTGACTAATATGTGTATGAAATTCAATTTCATGTCCAGATGCACTTTTTCTTGTGGAGTTTGTCCTATGTATGTTTGTGCCTCTAACTCTTGGGTCCCAATGAGTTTGGGTACCATTTTGTTTGTTAATGTTGTTCTAGAAACTTAAGAGATGCATTGGAGGATCGTCTTAGTCACAAGGAAGGTGTGGTCACCATGTGCCTTTTGAAGTCCATCTAGGACGATCAATGAAGCTTTATCTACTACATCATTCCCATGCTATCTCGGTAACAAGTATCTACCTCATGCACATATTTCCTGCATTCAACCTTGTGTAGGTTGCTTCATGGCATGACATTCTTGATTTAAAGTTGTTGCGGTTCTTGAATTGTTCTAGAATTGCAAGATATATTATTTGTTGCGATACTTGTTCTTTGTTCAAAGCATCCCAACTACCTCTTGTTCCCTGATACCTAGTTGTGATTTCTATGATGGTTGTTTGTGTGGATTTCATTAATGTACAATGAGATAATATTAAGCCATGGGATATTCTTTCAAGCAAAGATCTTATTGGTATATTTATGATTTCCATTAGGATATATTGTTCTTTCCTTTTGTAACTATTTCGTGTGTACATGCTTCTTTGTGGATGTTTCATCTACCTAAAATATCATACACTTGAGAGAAGTTATACATTTAGTGGATATCCTTTTTCTTTCATGTCCACCATTTATTTCTAATGATTAATTCTTTGGGGGTTACATGAAAGTGTGTGTCTTAATTCTATTCATCTTAATGCATTCTTTTGGTGGTGCAGATTGTTGTCCTCATGTTTGTCTTGATGAGCCTATTATTTTCTATCTTCACCATGGGGTTGTCACAAGCCTTGATTTTACTTTGCATTTTATGAAGATTGTGAACCCATTTTTGTTTGTGTGTGTGTGTGTGACCTTCTTAACTTATGTTGGAAGTACGTGTCTAGCACCTTGAGTCTCATTTCTTCAAGACTATGTTGATGCTTAATGATCAGCCTTATATTAGACTTATCAAGTTCTTTGCCATGACTCACACACATATTTTCGGTTGAGCCCATTTCTATGTTTATCCCTTTGCTTGTTGCTCAACCGTTTGTTCGTTGCAAGTGCTAGACTTTGTCTCATATCCTTGCTCACTTGCACTTGTTTTGTGTTTCTATCGATTTTGGGGGAGTGATGATCCATGTTTTGTGCACTTTGTATTCTAATACAAAGATTCTAAATAGTGCACAAATTTTGGGGAACTTATCTCTTTTGTTTGGAACACTCCTATGCTCATATCATAATATATTGTATTCCTTTGGCTTGTTGGATCTTTTGATTGCCTTCATTTTTTTGTGATGCCTTTGTGCCATATCATTTTTTTGCAATCTTTAGATCCTCAACATAGTTTGTTTTTTCTCCCAATATGTATCTCTGGACATGTGTATTTTATTCCACTCATATCTTGAGAAATACACCCCTTTTTGGGAGGAACACATGCTATATTGGCCTTCAAATTTTTTCCGCCCATTTTGGCAATAGATGCCAGTGGGGGAGAAGTTTAGAGGGTTTAGTTGGGGATATTCATGCTTTGGTTTTGTTCTTAAGCATTTTCCTTCTTGCTCATGCATATTACCTTTGCACGATTTGCTTCATTCATTATATAAACCCTCTTAAGTTGTTGTCATCAATTACCAAAATGGGAGAGATTGAAAGGGCATGTGCCCTCATGTTTGGTTTTGGTAATTGATGACAAACTTTATGGACTAACAATTTCCTTGAGTTATACTTTAAGGTTTGTCCATAGGCAAAGATTGAAGATCTTAGGTCGGCTTCAAGGTTGAATGATGAAGATTATGTGTTGACCAAGACGTTATTCATGAAGTTATCCAAAGATTGGTCAGTTTGATGTGTGCAAGTTCAAGAGGAGCATCATGAAGATATCATATGCTTGGAGCTTGCTGACCATTAGGTGATAGTGGTCTTGTGAAGATGTTCCTAAAATAGGCTCGCCCATAATGGAGTATGGGGGAGCAATCTACTAGTCTTCATCGAGACGACGCAACCAAGAAAGGTGTTTCAACTTGAGGTGGACATGATGCTCATCATCAAGCTCAAGTGGATTATGTGCAAAACAAAGGTTTGAACTTTATAGGTTTCTAGATTACCGGTCGCAAGGTGGTAGTTAGGAGACTAGGTTATTGGCTAGACTGCATCGTTCGTGGAGAGCTCAAACCTTTGCATCCTTGGCATCATCCTTATTGGTTATTCTTTGTCTTTTCTCTTTGTGAGTTTTTGTAAGGCCCAATATGCGGTACTGTTCCAGATCTAGATGTTTCCATCCAGATCCGGGGACAAAGCACATATCGTTCCTACCGCGACATATGACAATGCCATATGCCCCGGATTTCCAACATGATATCACAACATTACAGCAAGAAGAATACAACATCTCATACAATCGGCATACAACTGCCTTAATACATTACATCAGCGGAAGATACATGTCTGAGTACAGACTACAGTCATATGCCTATTGGAAAAGGTAAAGCACACCATTCCCGTAACCACACGGGTCCAGGCTCTCCGCCGGGATCCACCTAACTGTAAGGCCCGATATGCGGTACTGTTTCAGATTCGGACGTTTCCGCCCGAACCCGAGGACGAAGCACATATCGGTCCCACCGAGACATATGACAAAGCCATATGCCCCGGATTTCCAACATGATATCACAACATTACAGATACAAGGATACAACATCTCATACAATCGGCATACAACTGCCTTAAATATAATACAACAACGGAAGATATATGTCTGAGTACAGACTACAATCAGATGCCTAGTGGCAAAGAGAAAAACATTGATCCCATAACCACACGGGTCCAGGCCCTCCGGCGGGATCCGCCTAACTAGTCGTCATCGAGTCTCCACGTGAAACGTCGATCACCATACCTGTTGTCGATCAAGAACCCTAAAACGAGTTTGGGGGTAGTATCATGAGTACAGAAGTACTCAGCATCCAACTGTAGCGGTCAACTGACCCAGCAAGGACTTCATCACTCGTAATTCTAGGACAACTAGTAGTTTACGGTAAGGAAGGGGTAAGTGGTGAGGTTGCTGCCGCACTAGCATTTATGAAGTGGCTAACGATCTAGAGAGTAAGGTAAGAAGCCAAGCATTCGATGAGGAATCGCCTCCAACAAGTCTTGCTATCAACTACTTACGCAAACATAACACCTATCCTATCCTTGTCCTCCTCTTCGTATCCCGACGAAGAAGAAGCAGTCAAGGCACACACACACGTTGATCAAGTTATATTAAGATTATCTCAGTTGTTGTTGTCTATGAACAAGGAGTAGGTCTCAAGTCGTCCATAACCGAGGAAACGGCTTCTCGAAAAGATTTAACCCTGCAGGGGTGTACCAACTGCCCATTACAAGGCTCCGCACGAACGCTCATCTCTCTCAGTTGCTACCCATCACAGGAAACCATTTTATGATTTAGTTCCAAGAGATCCGAAACGACAGGTCCCTCTAGCTAACAAAAAAAAAATCCGGGTGGCCCCCGGGGAGTCGACACCCAATCCAAAAGCCGGCCACGCTCTCGGATCGGACTCTTCCGTATGAGGCAGGTCGGATTGCCGGTTAATCACACATGGGAAACCGGGTCCTAGATGATCGGGTGGACCAACAGAGGAACTAAGTCTCCGCTGGCCCGAGTTGTTTCGAAAACAGCTGGGGCGCCAACCAACACACACATGTTGCAAAAGGTAAAACCAGCTTGGGCCACCACTAGAAATGCTTGAAGCTAGGTAGGTAAGAAAAGGGGACCCCATAAAATCCCACACGCGGTTAGGCACGCTCAGTCTTAAAACACATACCCGGAACTCGGATCCTAGGCGACTCGAATGGAACAAAGCGTCGGGGCGGGATAGCCTAGAGCTTCCATCCTTCGTCGAATATAGTCAACATTTATAATAATCATATCATCAACAAAAATATAATAATGTGATATCCCAAACCAAGGAGTAACAGGGTAACATCGTAGCATCCTAAGCATGCATACTAAGCAGGGGCTGAGCAACGAGCAATAGTAACATAGCAGTACATGGTTTGCTGGGAGGGGACATGGCTGTATCGGTTTGAAAGAGGCTGTAAACATGTGGTAGGATCAAACATTGAACCTAACCTAGACTAGCATGCAAACCGCTGGTTGAAATAGAATGGATCATAAGTAATGTATAGTCCTTGCCTGTTGATAAGTCGGATTCCTAAGGTGTAGTCGATCGCACGCTCGCATCGTCTCTGAGAGGTACCCGCAGAAGCACACAAGAAGGAAAGACTGGAAAGCAATCAACGGTGCACCACTATTACTACAGAGCAATACAAGATCAAAGAGGCAACACAAGGCACGGCAACGCGATACGGATCTATCGCCGAGAACGGTTACTAAAAATTTAAGTGGGGTATCGGTCACACACGACGAATACCGCACGTTTACGGTGGTTCAAGTTGTTTAGCTACAGGTTATCAACAAAGTTGTTAACATGGCAACTCAAGCAAGCATGGCATAGCACACAAACAGGTCAAGAGGTGAAGCACAAAGTAAACTATCTATGCTAGTCAATTTAAGTGAGGCACAACCTAAACATGGCATAACACTAAGTGCCGCACAATGATTTAAAACATTTAGTACTGATCTTCCCTAAACCATATTTTAGGTTGGTTAGCAACAGAAAACAATAGCATACACACAAAGTACACGAAAAACTAATCAAGTTACATATAAAGAACACCCCAAACGGAGTTACGGTTAAAAAGATACAAGCAAAACAAGTTACAGGCACAAACTGCCAACATCACGAAGCACACTTTAGAGCAATGCATAAACAGGATAATGAATGCAAACATACTTACAAATGATATGAAACTAAAGTAGACATGACAGGGAAGGCATGGCAAAAAGAATCATGCAAATAGGCATCATAGATCAAAAGATATTAAGCAAACAACATGGCATCGCAAAGTAACAGACTTAGAGAAAAACAGAGGTGGCTGTCAAAAACAGCAGCATAGCAACTTTAGAGCAGACTATCTATATGACCAGCAAGCATATCATGGAAATGCAATACATGGTATGATAGTAGACATGATGCTTAATAATATGCAATTGGAATCACTCAATTCCGATAAACGGTTGGGAAGCAATCGTCACCCGAAGTTGCAACAAAATAACAGTTTCAGCAACAGCAGCACATTAACTTCAGGATCACCACTTTGGAGCAAGATTTAATACAGCTAAAGCACCCAAACATGGAAAGTTAAAGCATGGAAATGAAGTACACATGATGCTTAACACATAGGAGAAAGAATCAATGCAATAGGCCTCATGGATGAGTCACAATTATCATGCAAAGTTGCAACAAAATAATAACAGCAGCACATAAGCAATCAGCAGCAGATTTTTCCAACACTTAGCAAATATCACAGGGTCTAATTCATAAAAAAGGGCATGGGCTGCTCACCCAGTGGGCTCGGCCCACTGGCCGGTTGGAGGCTGGATCTGGCGCGGATGGGCCGCTTGGGGCAGCCGGCCCAGCTGGCACCAGCGGTGGATCGGGCAGTTGGCTGGCCAGCCCCGTCCCGACGGGATCCGGCGGCTGTGGTGGCGTGAGTCGCCGGCGTGAGGCGCGCCGGCCGGGATGGCGCGGCGGAGGGAGAGGCAGGGGTTCGGAGGGGCTTGGGGGTTCCGGTTCTGTTGAAAGGGAGGACGCCCGCGCCGTGGGTGGCGGCGGCCGGCCGTGGCGAGCTCAGGCCCGAGCTCGGCCATGGCGCGCGCTTGGTGCGTTCCTGCGGGAGAGAGAAGTTAGAGAGAGGGAGGAGGGGGAAAGAGAGGAGAGGGGAAGGGAGAGGAGGAGAGGGAGGTCGGCTCCGGCTGGGGCTGCTCCGGTGGCCGGCAGACTGGCTGCGAGAGGCGGCGGCGCGGAGGTGCCTCGGGCTGGCGGCTGCGGTTGGTGAGAGGTGGAAGAGAGGTGGATGCCAGGTGGATCTGGGCCGTTGGATCGGCCGATCCAACGGTCCAGATCGCAGGGCGTTAGTTTTTTGGGGAAAATTGGGCAAAATGCGAAATTGGGGGCATTGTTAGGGGGGTGGCTGCAAATTTGTGCTAGGGAAACCCTAGAAAAGGGGTGGGAGTATGGTGGTATTTATATAGCCCCGGTGGCTGGCAGTTTGCAAAAACATCCCCGGTTTTTCTCTCGCGCGCGCGGTGCTCACGTTTCTGACCGCCGGAGGTCCGCGGTACCTCTGATTCGGGTAAAACTTCGAACTGCGCGATCAGCGCGTCAAGCCGGAGGCGTTCACCTCGCGCTGGAACCGTTTCGAAAACACTTTCCGGCGCGCTATAAAAATAACCCGTTTAATTATTAAACGGGGTTTTCGTTCCGTTGGCTGCAGCTGGTCTCGTGCGGTTTTCGCGACGGTGATCGGGAGAAACCCGGTGTCGCAAAGGTCGAGTGTCAGGGTGGCAAGGGTCGGTCTCCGTCCGATACGAGATAAGAGGGGAAAAAATAATCGTCGATTGATAAATCGGGGATGCAGACACCGCAAACAAATCGAACAATCAAACAATTCACACCGAAAACAAATTTTTTAATTTTTATGAAAACTGGGCTGTTACACTAACTAGTCGTCGTCGAGTCTTCGCGAAGGCATCCAAAAGAAGGGTTGTCGAGCTCCTCTGTAGTCCAATATCATTTGCATAATGTGCGTAAAATATAAAAGAAGGGGTGAGCTATATCAACAAGTCTTGTAAGTAACTTCTCACGGGTAAGATGGGGGTGGTGGTGAGGTTGAAGTCGCACTAGCAATATAAGAGTGGCTAACGGTCTATTTTAGAGTAAGATGAGAACCAAGCATTCGATGAGGAATCGCCTACAACAAGTCTGCTATCAGCTACTTACGCAATCATAACACCTATCCTTGTCCCCCCCTTCGTATCTCGACGAAGAAGAAGCAGTCAAGGCACACACACGTTGTTCAAGTTATTAAGATTAGCTCAGTTGTTGTTGTCTATGAACAAGGAGTAGGTCTCAAGTCGTCCATAACCATGGACACGGCTTCTCGAAAAGATTAAACTCTGCAGGGGTGTACCAACTGCCATTACAAGGCTCCGCACACACGCCCTTCTCTCTATGTTTCTACCCATCACATGCAGCCATTTATGATTTAGTCCCGAGAGATCCGAAATGACATGTCCCTCTAACTAACAACGCACAAATCCGGGTGGCCCCAGGGAGTCGACACCCAATCCAAGAGCCGGCCACGCTCTCGGATCGGACTCTTCCATATGACGTAGGTCGGATTACCGGTAAATTATCACATGAGGCCGGGTCCTAGCTGATCAGGTGGACCAACAGGAAAACAATGTTCCCACTGGCCCGGTTTATTTTAAAAACTGCGAGGGGATCCAACCAATCACACACACGGGGTTTCAAATGGTAAATCAGCTCAGGCCACCACTATAAATGTTTGAAGCTAGGTAGGTAAGAAAAGGGGACCCCATAGTATCCCAGACGCGGTTAGGCACGCTCGTCAAGAGACACAATACCCAGAACTCGGGTCCTAGGTGACTCGAATGGAACAAAGCGTCGGGGCGGGATAGCCTAGTCCATCCTTCGTCGAATATAGTCAAAATTATAATAATCATATCATCCACAACAATATAAAAATTCGATATCCCAATCCAAGGAGTAACAGGAGGAAAGTTGATAGCACCCTAGCATGCATACTAAGTAGTGGCTGAGCCGCGAGCAATAGTAACATAGCCGAACAAGGTTTGCTGGGATGTGGGGGACATGGCTGTTTGGGTTTATTTGAGAGGCATGAATATGAAGTGGTAGGATCAAACAATCGTTCTATCCTACACCTAGGCGCGAGTGAGATGAATTTTATAAGCATGATATATGCTCCACCTTACCTGATGAGAAGAAGAAGTCGAAGGTGTAGCCGATCGCAAGCTCGCAACGTCTCCGAGAGGTACTCGCGGAAGCACACAAGAAGGAAACACTGGAAAAGGCAATCGACGAGAAAGCATCTATTACTACGAATCAATCACAAGCAAGCATCAACAATAAGGCAACACGAGACAACACACTAGGTATCACATCTATCGTCGAGAGCGGTTACTAACAGGTTAAGTGGAGTACTCGTCACACACGACGATACCGCACATTTAGAAAGGTTCAAGTTGTTTAGCTACACAACATGAGCAAAGATTATTAACATGGCATCTCAATCAAGCATGGCATATCACAAAAACATTATAGGAGGTGAAGCATAAAGGAAACTATCTATGCTAGTCAATTTAAGTGAGGCACAACCTAAACATGGCATTCCACTAAGTGCCCCACGATGATTAAAGCATTTGGTACTGTTGTTCCCCAAACCATATTTTAGGTTGGTTAACAACATCAAACATTAGCATAAACACAAAGTACATGAAATTCTAATCAAGTTACATATAAAGAACACTCCAAACGGAGTTAAGGTTAAAAAGATACAAGCAAAACAAGTTATGCACACATGCTGTTAACATCCGCAAGCACACTTTAGAGAAATAAACAAACATGATAAGGAATGAAAACATGCTCCAAAATGATATGCAATGTAGTAGACAGGGCAGGCAAGGCATGGCAAAAATATTCATGCAAATAGGCATCATGGTTCACTAGTTATAAGCAACACAAAAATATATAAAACACTACTGGTCAACGAATTAGTGAAAAATTAGGAAAACATGGCAGAAACTGTTAATAGCAAGCTGTATAAACAGGGGTAAAACTATATGCAAAAGTGAAGCAACATGACATAGAAATATATGGGCATGAAGTAGACATGATGGTGATCAGTTAAAAACAAGAATAAAGGTCATAGGCATCACAAATCAAAAGATATTAAGCGTGCAACATGGCTTCGGAAAGTTACAGACTTCGTGAAAAAATCAGAGGTGGCTGTCAAAAACAGAGGGATAACAACTTTCGAGCTGAATATAATTATGACCAGGAATGTAAACATGACCATGCAATACCTATAATGGAATTGGACGTGGCATGGATCAAAATGATATATTGCAATGCTCAATAGGATGCACGGTTAAAAAGATATAGGGCAACAAAGTGTCAATATTTCGCAAACAACAGTACAAAGTTAACATGTAGCTACTTTGGGTGGTGATACAATCAATATTCAGCAGGCCAAAATGACAAGTAAAAGCATATAACTGAAGTAGAAATGATGCTCAACAGGATGCAACAAGAATCACTCAATTCTGATAAACGGTCGCGACGCAAACGTCGCCCGAAGTTGGCTAAAAAAGACAGTTTCAGCAGCTTAACCGCAGTTAACAACGGGGAGCCCTGTTCAGGACACAATAACTATACCTAAACAACCTCAAATAAAACAACTGACAAAAGATGAAAGTTAGAGCACATCACATGCAACAATTTTCCTTTTGGGCGCATCATCATACGGGTTACGGATCTTACGCTATAATCGACGCAAAACAGAACCGGCAGCAGTATATACCAGGGACTTAGCCAAAATTTACAGGACAAGGAAAAAAAAGATAGCATGGGCCCTCACCATGGGCCGGCCCATCTGACAGCTGGGCGGAGGATAACGGGGGCAGCTCCCTGAGTGCTGGGAGGCCCTGGGCCACGCGGGTGCTGGCTGGGCCGCGGTGGGCGTGCTGGCAGGCCGGCCCACCTGGGCGCGTTAGTTGGCAGCGGCCTGCCGGCTCCGTTCCTGTCGAGTGGCGGACGCGACGACACCGGCCACCGGCGTCTGGACGACGGGGCATGGCGGCACGTGGCGACGTAGGGAGGCTGGGGTGGCCGGGATCCGTTGCGGGGTCTTGGGGCAGCGCGGGGCCGAGCCCTAGCAGAGGCCGGCGGCGAGGCGAGCTGCTGGCTCGGATCCATGGCGGCGTCTGCTCGGGGTCGGGCCAAGGTGGCCATGGCGCGGTGGCGCTCCGGTAGGACCTGGATAGGGAGGACGAGGGGTGAGGCGAGGGAGGCGAGAAGGGAGGAGAGGACAGGGCGCGGAGAGGAGAGGCGGTCGGCGGCGAACAACGGCGGCAGCCGGCGAATCCACCCGCGGCGGCGCGGCTCGGGCGTCCAGGCGGCGCCCAGATGGGCTCGGGCGGGCCCTGGCGGCGATGGAGAGGGCCCGGCGCGGTTGGAGACTGCTGGGAGGGCTACGTGGAGGCCTGTGGACCCTTGATCTGCAGATCCAACGGTCAAGGATGTCTGGGAGCTAGGGTTTCGAGATCTGGGGGCTAGGGGCAGAATTTTGAGGCAGATCTCAGGGGGGTGGCTGTAAATTTTCCAGAGGGAAACCATAGAAATGGCTAGGAGGGTGGTGGTCTTTATATAGGACGGCTTGGATGGAAAGTTTACGCAAACACCCTCGGGTCTTCTCTCTCGCGTCCGATACTCCATGTTTCTGACCGCCGGGAGTTCATACGACCTCCGATTCGGACAAAATCTCGAACCACACGCTCAGTGCGGCGAGCCCGTCAGTCGTACCTCACTTCAATACCGTTCCGAGAATATTTTCTGGCACCCAACAAAATAACCCATTTAATTATTAAATGGGGTTTTTCGTTCCGATGGCGATGGTTGGTCTCGTGCTGAAAATTGCGACGGTGCTCGGGTGAAACCCGGTGTCACAATGGTCATGTGCCGTTGGAAAAAGGTTTGGTCCCGGATCCGATACGAGAAGGAGGGGGAAAATATTCACCGATTAATAAATCAGCGAAGCAAATACTACAAACAATTCTACCAAGCAATAAAATAAAGCAACAATTTTTTTTAATTACGGTGGAATTTCCGGGCTGTTACAATATAACACCACCAACAAGGGATCTCGTCCCGAGATCCTGGACAATCCGGGGGAGAGGGGGGGGGAGAGAAAAGAGAGTCGACAATCTTCAAGACCACCAACAAGGGACTCTGCTCCATGTCGAACAATGAACCTCCGTCGAGAAACCTTTACGCAGGGAGACGGCGACGTCGAGGAACGAAACCATCGGGAGATGAAGAGGAAGAAACAATAGTTCAACGCGACGATAAAGGGAAGCATTCTCACTCAAATCGTGAGGACACTGGGAAAGAGGAATGAAGTCAACGGACGACCAAGATGTTTAACCAGAATTCAAAGAACTAAAGGTACTACAGGATTTCCCAAACCTGAGATCAGAATCGAGACAATACGCTGCAAGCAAGGAATTGTAACAGTTCCGAAACTCCACACACTCGAGATCCTAAAGTTTGAAGGGGATAAGGCGAGATGAAAACACTTACGACACTTTTCCTGACCAGAGCATGGGTAAGGAGGAAAAAGAATCCTACTCTCCGATAACTAACTTAGTAACTACAAAATAGTTTTTGTCTAGACTCGACTTCAGCCAGAAAAGGGATCCTACGGTCGGTAAGGCTCTCATACCAAGTCGTAAGGCCTAATATGCGGTACTGTTTGAGATCTAGATGTTTCCATCCAGATCCGGGGACGAAGCACATAACGGTCCCACCATGACATATGACATAGCCATATACCCCGGATTTCCAACGTTATATCACAACATTACAGCTACAAGGATACAACATCTCATATAATCGGTGTACAACTGCCTTAATACATTACCTCAGCGGAAGATACAAGTATGAATACATACTACAATCATATGCCTATTGGCAAAGGTAAAGCACTCCATTCCCATAACCACACGGGTCCAGGATCTCCGCCGGGATCCACCTAACTAGTCGTCGTCGAGTCTTCGCGAAGGCGTCCAGAAGAAGGGTCGTCGAGCTCCTCTGTAGTCCAATATCATTTGCATAACGTGCGTAAAAGAGAAAAGAAGGGGTGAGCTATATCAACAAGTCTTGTAACTAACTTCTCACGGGTAAGATGGGGGTGGTGGTGAGGTTGCAGTCGCACTAGCATTATAAGAGTGGCTAACGGTCTATTTTAGAGTAAGATGAGAACCAAGCATTCGATGAGGAATCGCCTCCAACAAGTCTGCTATCAACTACTTACACAATCATAACACCTATCCTATCCTTGTCCTCCCCTTCGTATCCCGATGAAGAAGTAGCAGTCAAGGCACACACACGTTGATCAAGTTATTCAGATTAGCTCAGTTGTTGTTTTCTATGAACAAGGAGTAGGTCTCAAGTTGTCCATAACCAAGGACACGAGTTCTCGAAAAGATTTAACCCTGTAGGGGTGTAGGAACTTCTCATTACAAGGCTCCGCACGCACGCCCTTCTCTCATAGTTTCTACCCATCACAGGATGCCATTTTATGATTTAGTCCCGAGAGATCCGGAATGACAGGTCCTCTAACTAACAACGAACAAATCCGGGTGGCCACCGGGGAGTCGACACCCAATCCGAGAGCCGGCCACGCTCTCGGATCGGACTCTTCTGTATAACGTAGGTCGGATTACCGGTAAATTCTCACATGAGGCCGGGTCCTAGCTGATCAGGTGGAGCAACAGGAAAACCATGTTCCTACTGGCCCGGTTTGTTTTAAAAATTGCGAGGGGATCCAACCAAGCACACACACGGGGTTTCAAATGGTAAATCAGCTCGGGCCACCACTAGAAATGTTTGAAGCTAGGTAGGTAAGAAAATGGGACCCCATAGTATCCCACACGCGGTTAGGCACGCTTGTTAATAGACACAATACGCAGAACTCGGGTCCTAGGTGACTCGAATGGAACAAAGCGTTGGGGCGGGATAGCCTAGACCTTCCATCCTTCGTCGAATATAGTCAAATTATAATAATCATATCATCCACAACAATATAAAAATGTGATAGCCCAATCCAAGGAGTAACAGGAGGACAGTTGATAGCACCCTAGCATGCATACTAAGCAGTGGCTGAACAGCGAGCAATAGTAACATAGCCGAACAAGGTTTGCTGAGATGTGGGGGACATGGTTGTTTGGGTTTATTTGAGAGGCATGAATATGAAGTGTTAGGATCAAGCAACCGTTCTATCCTACACCTAGGCGCGAGTGAGCTGAAAGATATAAGCATGATATATGCTCCCCTAATGAGGGGGTGACCCCACGACTCCTATGGATGGGCCTACCTGGTGTACCCGAAGACAGAAGGCCCACAAGGATGCCGCCTGGACCCAGCCTTGGCCCACTAGTGGCACTGACGTAGGAGTCTGCGACTCATAAGTAAGGTGCAAACCTGCCGTACGGTATAAGCTTAGGGTTAGGAAATATTATCTGTAATCTGGGACGGACTCCCCGAGACCTGGCCGACTATATAAAGGCTTTCCATGTAATTGCATCTCCAAGCAATAATCTCGAGCAGGAACGTCTCCTCCTGTTAGCCGACGAGCTATCGTCCAACCTGTGCCTCTCATGACTAACCCAGGGTCCCTGACCATGGGATTTTCCGGGGTTGATCCCCGTGAATTGGCGCCGTCCGTGGGGACTACACATGATGGAATTACGATCTCGACGGTTCCGTCTTCAGCAAGCCACCACTCAAGAGCAAGAACCAGATCCAGTCCACTCGAAGAATTCAAGATCACGGCAAAAATCTCTGCCGCTCCATCGAGATCGCTCGGCCTGCAGCCGTACTATGGCCGCAACTGAGTCCACCGCCAGCGAAGGAAAAATCGACGACCCGAAAGGAAGGCGCGATGGTTCTACACAGAGATCCCGATCGACGAACTACAACACGAAGTAGAGGACCTGTCGAACACTTGACGACCCACCGCCACCCAGGCACCCGCCGCGCAACAAGACACCGACTCTGAGCTCGAGATCAGCGATCGTCAAGATCATGGCCAACGAAGAAGAAACCGCCGACCTAGAAGACAGGCGCGAGGATTCTACGAAGAGACCCCACTCGACGAGTCGCACTATACAGCTACGCGCTCGCCGACCACTCGACGACCCGCCGCCGCGCGGACAGCTGTCGCCCGCCAGGGCAGCGACTCTGAGACTCAGACTGGCGAATACTACGATCCAGATCAAAGACCAGACGAATTCGCCAACCTTATAAGGAACCAGAATCTGAGCGAGGGAATCGAAATCGACCCGCGAGTCCCCGAGCACCCGGTGGATCACGCGCAAATATTCCGAATCTCAAGGAGGAAACGACACGCCGGATCCAGCAAACTCACGGTCAGGGAGCAGCTAGAAGGACCCTGCACGATCCACTGTTCGAAGACGACTGGGGATATATCAGATCAGGTCACAGCCTGGGAGACTGCCGCCTGTTCAACGAACTCGCCGACAATCTCAAGAAGGAAAAACAACGAGAAGCCAAGCGCACCTGACTAACCGAGCAGTCGCCGACTCCAAGTCCCGAAAGACGCTGCAACCCGCCTCAAGGACAGGTGTACACGATCCAAGAAGGCAGGGTATCGCAAGCTCAACAAGACGCCTACACCCTGCAAGCCAGAGCAGCCGAGAACCTAAATACAGTAGAAGTCTACGAGCTACACGACGCATAAACTAGTATCATGTTCTCCCAGAGTGATCACCCACCTGCAGTCCCAAGGCCGGGGCACGCGCCCCTGGTACTCGATTCTCAAATTGGAGGGTACTACATGGACAACATCTTCATGGACGGAGGCAGCGGCATGAACATAATCTTCGTCAGCACCTTACACAAGATGCTAATCCCACGATCAGTATGGAAAAAATCAAGCACCGTGTTATATGGAGTAGTACCAGGAGAAGCGGCCACTTCCCTTGGAATAATCGAGCTCGAAGTTGTCTTTGGCAGCAGACGCAATTTCGCAAAACACACCCTCGATTTCGAAGTACTCGACTGGAAGTCGCAGTACCACGCCATACTGGGACGTCCAGCGTTCCTGCAATTCATGGCGGTTCCGCACTACGCCTACCTCAAACTCAAGATGCCAGGATCCGCGGGCGTCATTACAGTCAACGGAAGCTTCACCAAATCAGACCAATGTGATCGCGATTTCCACAAAGTTTCCGACACCTTTGGAGCCGAGCAAGAACTCACAAAAATAGCCATGGCGACAGACAAAAGTATCTTTCCACTAGCAAGTCGAAGCGAGTCAAAAGAGTATGGGCGAGACTTCAGGATCGACAGCGACACGGTTACCCACCAGGTGCACCCGACGGACCCATAAAAAACAGTCCGCGTGTACGCCCACCTCCCGGAAGAGCAAGCAACTGCCCTGATCGCTTTCCTCCATGAAGAATGGGAAATCTTTGCCTGGTGCCCAGCCGACATGCCAGGAGTACCGCGCGAGTTCGCGGAACATGCGCTGCATATCAAGCCAAACACCAAGCCAGTAAAGCAAGCACTACGAAGATTCTCAGAACCCAAGCGCAAAGCAGTCGGGGAGGAAGTCAACCGATTAATCGACGCCCAATTCATCCGAGAGACGAAGAAAGCCACTTGGATCGCTAACCCTGTGCTGGTCCCCAAGAAAGACACAGACGTTCTACGAATGTGCGTCGACTACGGGCCAGTCAACAAACACTGCCCAAAGGACCACTTTCCCCTGCCAAGAATCGATCAGATAATTGACTCGACAGCAGGATGCGATCTACTATCGTACCTCGACGCCTACTTAGGATACAATCAGATCAGGATGAAGGAAGAAGACGAAGAACACACATCATTCATCACCCCTTACGGCGTATTTTGTTACAGGACAATGCCCTACGGACTCAAGAACGCCGGTGCCACATACCAACGGATGATGCAAGCCTGCTTGAAAGAGCAAATCGGAAGAAACGTGCAAGTCTACGTGGATGACATCGTCATCAAAACTTACAGTGCAAATACGCTACTCGACGACCTGCGCGAGACCTTCGCATCACTCAACAATTACATAATTAAGCTCAACCCGAAGAAGTGCGTATTTGGCGTCCCAGCCGGGAAGTTGCTCGGGTACATGGTCTCCGCTCGAGGAATCGAAGCGAACCCGGAGAAAGTCCAAGAAATCGCCAGGATGCAGGAGCCAACCGACATCAGAGGCGTGCAGAAGCTCACCAGAAGACTCGCAACCTTGAGTCGTTTCATCAGCAGATTGGGAGAGCGCACACTGCCACTCTACCAGCTGCTCAAAAAAGGGGAAAAATTCGAGTGGACCGAAGAAGCCCGCAAAGCATTCACGGACCTGAAGCAGACACTATCGACCCCACCGATCTTAGCGGTACCCAAAGAAAGAGAAAAGCTGTACCTCTATGTGGAACCACGCAACAGCGTGGTAAGCACAGCACTCGTCGTCGAGCGCACAGAAGAAGGCAAGGTCCAAAGCATACAAAAGTCGATCTACTACCTCAGCATGCTCTTTACAAAATCCCAGCAGCGGTACCCACACTACCAGAAGCTACTACTGGCCATCATCATGACCTCAAGAAAGGTGTCGCAATACTTCGACGAACATCCTATCACAATCATGAGCAGCGCACCACTCGCCGACATCCTCAACAACCCCGGAGCGACTGGGCGATTCGCCGAGTGGAAAATTGAGCTCAGCCCGCGAGACCTGCAGTTCAAGCACCCAACAGCAATCAAGGCCCAAGTACTCCCAGATTTTCTGGTCGAGTGTACGGAGGTTAAAACACCAGGGCCACCAGACTTGTCCACCTCATGGACAATGTTCTTCGACGGCTCCAAAAGACAGCAAGGAGCCGGAGCAGGAGTCGTTCTGGTCTCCCCCAAAGGAACGAAGCTCAAATACGTCGTCCAGATCAACTTCAGCCACGCCTCCAACAACGAAGCCGAATACGAAGCACTACTCCATGGCATGCGCATGGCCAAAACATGCGGTGCCACTCGCCTCGTAATCTACGGAGACTCTAACGTCATCGTCCAGCAGGCGATGAAAGACTGCAATGCAGTACCCGGCAACATGGCAGCCTATAAAAAGCTCTACAACACGCTCGAAGGAAGTTTTGACGGTTGCGAGCTCAATTATATTCCCAGAACAAACAACACAGAAGCCGACGAACTAGCAAACATCGGCTGGACTCGAGGACCAGTACCACCCTGCGTCTTCCTCGAAAGCATCAGCCAGAGATCCATCAAAGTAAAGATAGCGGCACCCGAGGCAGCTGTAGATGACGACACCACTGAGCCAGCACAGGTGGCATCAACGAGTCCATCCGAAGGCAACAGCAGCCAAGCGGTCGAATCTACAGATCCAACAACACTCAAAGGACAGGCGTGGACGAAACCGTTCCTTCGATTCCTAATCGTAGGCACGCTACCGCAAGACGTCATAGAAGCTCGGCGCATCAGTCGTCGATCCAAGGCATTCAGAGTGATCAACAGACAGTTATACAAGCGTAGTATCACCCAGATACTCCAAGAGTGCATCGACGAAGAAGACGGTAAAGCCCTACTGCTTGAAATCCATGAAGGTACCTGCGGGCACCGCGCAAGCAGTCGAGTCCTCGTGTCCAAAGCATTCTGAGTAGGGTTTTATTGGCCCACTGCCATGAAAAACGCAGAAGACATAGTGCGGCGTTGCATCGCCTGTCAAAAATTCGCCAGCAGACCGCACGCTCTAGCCTCAGAACTCAAGACCATACCACTGTCATGGACGTTCGCCACCTGGGGCCTCGACATGGTGGGCCCGCTCAAGAAATCATCAAAGGGAGGAAGAACTCACCTGCTAGTAGCAGTCAACAAGTTCACCAAGTGGATCGAAGAAGTGACCATCACCAGCTCCACAGCCCTCACGACAGTAAATTTTATCAAATCAATAATCTTCAGGTTCGGAGTACCACACAACATCATCACGGACAACGGTACAAACTTCACAGCGGCAGAATTCCAGAACTTCAGTGAAGAACTGGGTATCAAATCAACTACGCATCAGTCGCGCACCCGCAGTCCAACGGCCAGGTGGAAAAAGCAAATGGCCTAGTATGAAGAGGAATCAAAAAACGGATCCTTGCACCACTCGAGCAGGCTGCAGGCAACTGGATAGAAGAACTCCCAGTAGTACTATGGAGCTTGAGCACTACCCCAAATACCGCAACCCAGTAAACACCTTTCTTTATGGTGTACGGGGCGGAGGCAGTACTACCAAACGACCTCAAATCGGGGCACCCCGGATCTCGGGATATGAAGAAGAGGAAGCAGAAGAAGCACTGCAAGATGGCAAGGACACAACAGACGAAGAAAGATACACAGCCCTAGCAAGGTCAGAGGGGTACCAGGACAAGCTGCGCACTTACCAAAGAAGCCGCCTGCGCACCAGAACCTTCAACAAAGGAGACCTCGTCCTGCGACTGATACAAGAGAAAGTCCACAAGCTCGCCCCCCAATGGGAAGGACCGTTCATAGTCTCAGAAGTCATAGGAGGAGGCGCCTACAGGCTGAAGAACCCAAAGACAGACGAGGACGTGGGAAACCCATGGAACGTAGCGAACCTACGCCTGTTCTACCCATAGTCTCCACCAGTTACGCTCGACTGGAAACTCATGTAACCGTTCGATGCGATAAAAAGGTGTTGCCCAAATGCTACCACCTCAAAGCACTCGGGGGCTCGAGTACATACCCCCCCCCCCGAGAGACGCTATCGTCGCTCACGCAATCTTTACCTAAAGCACTCGGGGGCTCGAGTACAAACTCCCCCCGAGAGACGCTATCATTGCTCACGCGATCTCTACCTAAAGCACTCGGGGGCTCGAGTACAAACTCCCCCCGAGAGACGCTATCGTCGCTCACGCGACCTCTACCTAAAGCACTCGGGGGCTCGAGTACATACTCCCCCCGATAGACGCTATCGTCGCTCACGCGATCTCTACCTAAGGCACTCGGGGGCTCGAGTACATACTCCCCCCGAGAGACGCTATCATCTCTCACGCGATCTCTACCTAAAGCACTCGGGGGCTCGAGTACAAACTCCCCCTGAGAGACGCTACCGTCGCTCACGCGACCTCTACCTAAAGCACTCGGGGGCTCGAGTACATACTCCCCCCGAGAGACGCTATCGTCGCTCACGCGATCTCTACCTAAAGCACTCGAGGGCTCGAGTACAAACTCCCCCCGAGAGACGCTATCGTCGCTCAGGCGATCTCTACCTAAAGAACTCGGGGGATCGAGTACAAACTCCCCCCGAGAGACGCTATCGTCGCTCACGCGATCTTTACCTAAAGTACTCGGGGGCTCGAGTACAAACTTCCCAACTCGGGGACTCGAGCACACCTCCCCCCGAGAAACGCTATGCAGTCGGCAACTTAAAAATACGCAAGGGTCCAAACAAAAACCCCACCGGAAGGCCTCCACCTACAGAACTGACAAGTGCCCGGAGAAATCAAAGGGAAGCCATGTCAATATACGACCAGCCCAGCAACCTGGCGGAGCACCAAGAACTTTGGAAAGAGATATAAATGGAGGCATCAAACAAAGAAAATCCTTCAGCCTTCAACTGATCGCCAACGATCACCTAAAGACTCGGGGGCTACTCCCATCGGGAGCGCTGTCGCGCACCCGATAATGCCAGCAGCAATCATAGAAGAACGACAAAGGAAACAAATCTTAGCCTACATTCGATTCTACAACTCGAACGTAGCCTCGGGGGCTACTCCCATCGGGAGCGCTGTCGCGCACCCGATAGAATCCACAGTACAAGGACTTGATGGACTCAAAGACAACCCTCGTTGAAAGACTTAAAAATAGATCGCATTACAAGGACCCGAAGATCATTCTCAGTACAAAAGACTCGAGTACATTGGATAGAAGGCAGCTCTGATTACTCGAAGGCAATCCTCATTACATGGAGAACTAACTTAGTTACAAAGCATCCAATAAGCCTACATCATCAAATCACCCAAGGAATTACGACTTCTACATGTGTGCCCATGCTGGGATGATTGGCACTAATACGACGAGCATCATCACAGACAAAGGAGGAGTCGAAGCAGCCAGCTCATGATGTCAATGACATAACAAAAGGTGATGCTCGACTTATTTGCGGAGCACCGAAGCCGATGCTCCACCAGCTTCTTCTCCAACTCCACCCGAGTTGCCGGCGAAGATGACGCCGCTACCTCCAGTTCTACAAGGTCGCCGTGCGTGCCCTCTTGATCGGTGGATTGATGTCAAGGTCCTCTCTAGAGCCGGAGGGCACATCATCACCACCCGACGAGTCGCCGGAGGATGAAGCCATTGAAGACGCAGGTGTGGGACTCCTCAACCTGTCAGAATTGTCGCTGCTTGTCTCCTACCAGTAAGGATCCATGTGATTGCCGCTCGGGTCAAAACCACGGATGGTGAGAGTATTTTCGTCATCAAAGCAGCAACAGAGGGTATCACCATCACGCAAGTTCAAACGGCGAGCAAACGACTTCCAGCCAAAGCCAAGAAAAATCAAGCGGGAACTATCGACCTCCAACTCAACATAAGAAGGAGACCGAGTGCACCCCTGAAGGCGAAGCATCAAGCCATCAAGACTACGCTCAGAAACAAGAGGAGAATATGCAGGAGGAAGAAGAATGCGAGCGGCGTTCCGGCCACGGACGCGTAGGAGGAAATCGTAGCGCCAAAAACCCTCCTCCGAAGAAGAGGAGGAAGGCGATGACGGCGCACCACGACGGCCGCCGCGAGAGGAGCGCGGAGTATGACTACCACGGCCACGGCGAACACGGCCGCGACCAGTCATACCTGCACGTCGCTTGGGCCCCATGGGAAGAGGAAGAACACTGATGCTAGATGAAGAAGAGGGGTGTATTTATAGCACAAACCCAAGGGCAAGAAGAAGCCCAGAAGACGACAACAATTAATTCAAAGACCAAGCATGCCGGACGATTCGAATTCCGAGACAAAGATGCCTTCACACGGGCGGCACTGTGCGCTGGACGCGTCAAATCTTGCGCGTTTTCAATGCACGCATCGGTAACTCAAATAGTCGGCTGCAGCACGCCACAAAGGGCCAACATTATGAGCGGTCATGAAGACATGACGGTTTGCAGACACAACATCTTTGACGGTCCTCCAGCAAGGAGATCATTATCCTTACCAAGAAGAGGTAAATTCAAGTGGCAGCGCAAAAGAAAACGCAGCCTGCAAGCACCGATTTTCCTGACTCAAATACATTTTTCAAAATATATTTAACTCCCATCGGGAGCGCATCCACCCATAAGAGTTTCGAGTGCTCCCTCACCTAGAAGAAAAGACGTGCTCGAGTGATTACTCGCACCCATAAGAGTTTCGGGTGCTCCCTCACCTCGAAGAAAAAACGTGCTCGAATGATTACTCGCATCCATGAGAGTTTCAGGTGCTCCCTCACCACGACACAAGATAAGCATACCTGCACTCGCCAGATCGATTGGTCCTAGATTATCCGGTGCTCCCTCACCCTGAGAGTGAAGGCGATACTCGAGTGATTACTCGCAGAAATCTGAATACCCGAGCACTCGGAGACCTCCCGAGCAAGTACTCCTCTACATTATTCCTCGCCCGAGCACTCGACAAAGCTCCGCGAGTGACCGCTAAAACAGCTCACTTGATTGTTTATTCCAAGTGGGTGCATTACTGGCTCCATGCCTCGATTAAAAATACATATTCCTGGAACACGATACACTGTGCCCAGATGCCACGCAAGCTTAGCGTGTAGGTAAGACCCCGCTGCGCAGATCGGCCGGGCTAGGACTTGCTGCAGAGCGATTTCACTCCCAATCTTTTCCATGCGCTTGCATGATAGAAAAAGCCAAGCGGACGCGCCTAGGCTACGAACCTTACTAGTGGCAACTGATCACTGTAAGACCTGCAGCGGCATGAATTTTGCTCGACACCAGTGTTCCAAGCTCATGTCGAGGGACGTGAGTTTGATTGGGCTACTGCGGTATTTTCCACTAGCGCAATTCACCAAGGCTCGACCAGTCGACTCCTTGGGCCCTTTCAGCTTAGCATTCCCTCGAAACAGGTTTTGTCATGGCCCTAGACTGCTAGCGACCCGTGGTTGAACCATGCATACATCGAAACAATGCAAGAATGGACTCGAGTCCCAGCGCGACTCTTCGAGCCCCCCAGGCACTCGTGGGTTACTGACGAGGGGGTGTAACAACCCAGTTTTCACAAAAATTAAAAAAATTGTTTTCGATATGAATTGTTTGATGGTCTGATTTGTTTGCGGTGTTTGCATCCCTGATTTATCGATCGGCGATTATTTCCCCCCTCTTATCTCGTACCGGACGGAGACCGACCCTTGCCACCCTGACACTCGACATTTGCGACACCGGGTTTCACCCGATAACCGTCGCGAAAACCGCACGAGACCAGCCGCAGCCAACGGAACGAAAAACCCCGTTTAATAATTAAACGGGATATTTTTATAGCGCGCCGGAAAGTGTTCTCGGAACGGTTCCAGCGCTAGGTGAACGCCGCCGGCTCGACGCGCTGATCGCGCAGTTTGAAGTTTTACCCGAATCGGAGGTACTGCGAACCCCCGGCGGTCAGAAACGTGAGCACCGCGCGCGCGAGATCACCGGGGCTATATTTAGACCACCACCCCACTTAGGGTTTTCCCTAAGCACCTAGCCAGCTCTCAGATCCAGATTTCCCCCCAAAATAACCCATTTTCGTCCAACCCTAGTCCCAACTGTTTTCGGCCGTCCGATCGGGCGATCGGAGGGCTCCGAAGCCGCCACGTCAGCGCCCTGGACTCCCCAGACCGAGCTCTCTCCTCCCTGTCCCGAGCCGCCTCCCATGCCGCATCAGCCGCCGCCTACGCCTCCACTCCAACCGGCGAGCCGCCGACAGCAGCGCCCCCGGACGCCACCTCTCCTCTCCTCCTTCCCTCTCTCCCCTCTCCTTTCTCTCCTCTCCCTCTCACCTCTCTCTTTGTGTGCAGCAGCAGGAGCCCCGCCCGCCATGGCAGCCCGAGGCCGCCGGCCCGAGCTCGTCCACCGTCGCCCGGCCACCGGATCCGGCCGGCGCCGCCCGATCCCGGCGCCTCCCCACCTCCAATGCCTCCCGCCGGCCGCGCCCGTCCCGCGTCGCCAGAAGCCGCCGCCGGCTCCCTGCTGAGCCTCCATGGCCGACCTCCCCGAGCCGATGCGGGAGGAGCACGACGGCCCCGAGCCGCACGCTCGCTGCCCCATCTGGGCCGGCCAGCCACGTGGCCCGCTCGCCTCCAGGACCAAGCTGCCCCCCCCCCTAGGCCAACTTGGGCTGATCCCATCAGGGGTGAGAGCCCGCCCCCCCTTTTTTTCTGTTCTTTTTTTATTTTTTTATTTTTATTATTCCAACACCTCAATTTCACTAAGTCTGGAGTAAATTGTGCTGCTGTTGCTCAAACTGTTATTTTGTTGCAACTTCGGTCGACGAGTGTGTCGCGACCGTTTATCGGATTTGAGTGATTCCAATTGCATATTGTTAAGCATCGTATCTACTTTCATTACATGTATTGCATCTTCATGTTAGAATTCCTGGTCATATAGATATTTAGCTCCAAAGTTGCTATGCTGCTGTTTTTGACAGCCACCTCTGTTTTTCACTAAGTCTGTTACTTTGCGATGCCATGTTGTTTACTTAATATCTTTTGATCTATGATGCCTTTTTGCATGACTCTTTTTTCCATGCCTTCCCTGTCATGTCTATTTAATTTCAAGTCATTTGTGAGCATGTATGCATTGATTATTCTGTTTATGCATTGCTCTAAAGTGTGCTTCGTGATGTTGGCAGTTTGTGCCCGTAACTTGTTTTGCTTGTATCTTTTTAACCGTAACTCCGTTTGGGGTGTGCCTTATATGTATCTTGATTAGTTTTTCGTGTTATTTGTGTTATGCTATTGTTTGCTGTTGTTAACCAACCTAAAATATTGTTTAGGGAAGAACAACACCAAATCCTTTAATTATCGTGCGACACTTAGTGGATGCCATGTTTAGGTCGTGCCCCACTTAAATTGACTAGCATAGATAGTTTACGTTGTGCTTCACCTCTTGACATGTCTGTGTGCTATTGCATGCTTGCTTGAGTTGCCATGTTAATAACCGTTGGTTGATCACCTGTAGCTAAGCAACTTGAACCACCGTAAACGTGCGGTATTCGTCGTGTGTGACCGATACCCCACTTAAACTATTAGTAACCGTTCTCGACGATAGATCCGTATCGCTTTGCCGTGCCCGGTGTTGCCTCTTTGATCTTGTATTTCTCCGTAGTAATAGTGGTGCACCGTTGATTGCTTTCCAGTGTTTCCTTCTTGTGTGCTTCCGCGGGTACCTCTCGGAGACGATGCGAGCTTGCGATCAACTACACCTTCGGAATCCGACTTATCAACAGGCAAGGACTATACATTACTTATGATCCATTCTATTTCAACCAGCGGTTTGCATGCTAGTCTAGGTTAGGCTCGATGTTTGATCCTACCACATGTTTACAGCCTCTTTCAAACCGATACAACCATGTCCCCTCCCAGCAAACCATGTACTGCTATGTTACTATTGCTCGTTGCTCAGCCCTTGCTTAGTATGCATGCTAAGGATGCTACGATGTTACCCTGTTACTCCTTGGTTTGGGCTATCACATTATTTTATTGTTGTTGATGATATGATTATTATAATGTTGACTATATTCGACGAAGGATGGAAGGTCTAGGCTATCCCGCCCCGACGCTTTGTTCCATTCGAGTCACCTAGGACCCGAGTTCCGGGTATTGGTTTTAAGACTGAGCGTGCCTAACCGCGTGTGGGATTTTATGGGGTCCCCTTTTCTTACCTACCTAGCTTCAAACATTTCTAGTGGTGGCCCAAGCTGATTTACCATTTGAAAACGTGTGTGCTTGGTTGGGCCCCCAGCTGTTTTAAAACAACTTGGGCTAGAGGAGACTTTGTTTCTCTGTTGGTCCACCCGATCAGCTAGGACCCGGTTTCCCATGTGTGATTAACCGGCAATCCGACCTGCATCATACGGAAGAGTCCGATCCGAGAGCGTGGCCGGCTTTTGGATTGGGTGTCGACTCCCCGGGGGCCACCCGGATTTGTTCGTTGTTAGCTAGAGGGACCTGTCGTTCCGGATCTCTTGGAACTAAATCATAAAATGGTTGCCTATAATGGGTAGCAACTGAGAGAGATGGGCGTGCGTTCGGAGCCTTGTAATGGGCAGTTCGTACACCCCTGCAGGGTTAAATCTTTTCGAGAAGCCGTGTCCACGGTTATGGACGACTTGAGACCTACTCCTTGTTCATAGACAACAACAACTGAGATAATCTTAATATAACTTGATCAACGTGTGTGTGTGCCTTGACTGCTTCTTCTTCGTCGGGATGCGAAGAGGAGGACAAGGATAGGATAGGTGTTATGCTTGTGTAGTAGTTGATAGCAAGACTTGTTGGAGGCGATTCCTCACAAAATGCTTGGCTTCTTACCTTACTCTCTAGATCGTTAGCCACTTCATAAATTCTAGTGCGGCAGCAACCTCACCGCTTACCCCTTCCTTACCGTAAACTACTAGTTGTCCTAGAATGACGAGTGATGAAGTCCTTGCTGGGTCAGATGACCACTACCGTTGGATGCTGAGTACCACTGTACTCATGATACTACCCCCAAACTCTTTTCAGGGTTCTGAACGACAACATGTATGGTGATCGACGTTTCACGTGGAGACTCGACAACGACTAGGTAGGCGGATCCCGGCGGAGGGCCTGGACCCGTGTGGTTATGGGATCGATGTTTTCTCTTTGCCACTAGGCATTTGCTTGTAGTCTGTACTCAGACATGTATCTTCCGCTTTTGTATTGTATTAAGGCAGTTGTATGCCGATTGTATGAGATGTTGTATCCTTGTATCTGTAATGTTGTGATATCATGTTGGAAATCCGGGGCATATGGCTTTGTCATATGTCGCGGTGGGACCGATATGTGCTTCGTCCCCGGATCTAGGTGGAAACACCTAGATCTGGAACAGTACCGCATATCGGGCCTTACAGGGGGTGACCCCACGACTCCTATGGATGGGCCTACCTGGTGTACCCGAAGACAGAAGGCCCACAAGGATGCCGCCTAGACCCAGCCTTGGCCCACTAATGGCACCGACGTAGGAGTCTGCGAGTCATAAGGAAGGTGCAAACCTGCCGTATGGTATAAGCTTAGGGTTAGGAAATATTATCTATAATCTAGGACGGACTCCCCGAGACCTGGCCGACTATATAAAGGCTAGGAGGGGAGATGTCAAGATGATCCAATACACAACCTGTAACCCTAACCTTGTGCGCACTAGCCTTGGCTTTCCCTCTAATTGCATCTCCAAGCAATAATCTCGAGCAGGAACGTCTCCTCCTGTTAGCCGACGAGCTATCGTCCAACCTGTGCCTCGCATGACTAACCTAGGGTCCCTGACCATGGGATTTGCCGGGGTTGATCCCCGTCTTCCCCCTCACCTGATGAGAAGACGAAGTCGAAGGTGTAGCCGATCGCAAGCTCGCAACATCTCCAAGAGGTACCCGCGGAAGCACACAAGAAGGAAACACTAGAAAAGGCAATCGACGAGCAAGCATCTATTACTACGAAGAAATTACGAGAAATCATCAACAAGAAGGCAACACGAGACAACGCACTATGTTATCCCATCTATCGTCGAGAGCGGTTACTAATAGGTTAAGCGGAGTACTCGTCACACACGACGATACTGCACAGTTAGAAAGGTTCAAGTTGTTTAGCTACACAACATGAGCAAAGATTATTAACATGGTGATAGGGAATATTTCCCCTTGATTGGTTTTAGTGATTGATGAAAATGCATTTGCGGTTTAACCGTGTGTCAATAAGCATTTCAGATAATGCTGGTCATGGAACAAGACAGTCAGGTTCCCCTCTGGTGTTGGAGCGTGAAGACGGAGTTTCCTTTCGATATCTTTTTGATTGATTGAGTCGTAGGAAAACTATACTATCAAGAGGGGATCCGCTGTGGAATGGTGGGTGGAATCATCACACATACACACTCTCTGCACCCACATAGTTTTTAGGGCGTCACGGAGGAGTTTTCCTTGGTGGAGCTGGCTCCTTGGGTCTGCCAGGGCGGTAGTACCGCTGGGGGTACTACCGTGCTTACTACCATGATCTCTCTGGATTGAGCGGTAGTAAGCGCGGTACTAAGCCGCAGTACTACCATGGCACGGTAGTATCGCTGGATCAGCGGTAGTAACGCGCCACGGTAGTACCGTGGCTAGTACCGCACCCACTACCGTATCCTCTATGGATAGTGAGGTAGTGGGGCGCGGTATTGAGCCACAGTACTACCGCGGAGCGGTATTACCGCTTGGGTTGCGGTAGTACCGCTCCTGGAGCGGTAGTACCGTGGTTGGTGGGCAGCCAACGACTGCTTTTATGGCCACCTATAAAATGGGTTCTTCTTCCCCATTGAGACTTACCTCATTTATTGCTCTCACCTCCATTAACGCCCAAGCTCCATTCTTGCCCGATCTCCCTCCCTAGCCATCACAACTTGTTGATTCTCTAGGGTTTGGAAGAGGAGGCCCCGATCTACACTTCCACCAAAGGATATTTGATTACCCCCACTAATCCCGTGTGGATCTTTTTACTCTTGGGTGCGTTGGTGCCCTAGATGGAAGAGGTCACCTCGAAGCCACATTCCATTGTGGTGAAGCTTCGTGGTTTCGTTGGGAGCCTCCAATTAAGTTGTGGAGTTTGCCCCAACCTTGTTTGTAAAGGTTTGGTTGCCACCTTCAAGGCCGCCTAGTAGTGGATCACGACATCTTGCATTGGTAAGAGCGTGAGGAGAAATAGGGTGGCCCTCGTTGGCTTCGTGTGAGCATTCTTCTCCTCACCCTCTCCAAACGGAGACGTACTTATCGAAAGAGAAGGAACTTCGGCAACATATCCTTGTCTCCCATGTTCCCTTTACCTTTACTTTGTGGAAGTTATTTCCATTGCTTATTTCTTGCTTGCTTTTGTGTTGTTGTTGTTGGCATATAGGTTCATCACATAGTTGCACTTCTAGACAACCTATATTCCTTGTTGAATCCAATTTGTTAAGAAAAGCTTAAAAAATGTTAGTCACCTATTCACCCCCCTCTAGTCGACATTCCAATCCTTTCAATTGGTATCAGAGCCTCGTCTCTTATTAAGGGCTTTACCGCCTTAAGAGGATGTCGCAAGGGGATAAAAGGAAAGAGGATGAGTTACTAGGAGCTACTTAGAACCCTCCCCTTTTGGAAAGGGTTCCAAGTACTGAGGGCTTCACGAATACGTTCGCGAAGGATGACTCGTCATCTATCTCTCGACATGAGTACAATGAAGGCATGTCCTCCATGAAGGCTCACATGAATAAAGTTACCGATATGCTTAGTAGTCTCATGTCCAGGATGCCCACGGAGAGCAACCCCACCATCATCCCCAACATTCCAACGTTGGGTGGAGGAGATGTCATCTCCCAACCTAGTGACGATGGTAGGAATGATAGCCGATCCATTCCTCGTTCAGTGAATGGATCGGGTATTCTTTCCCCGGTTGTTGCTCCTGTTACCTATAACTCACTACCCCTTCCCGAGCCTCATTTTGCACATGCAGGAATTATTCTCATCCTTAACAAAGATGCTTATCCGGTTTGGGCCCATCGCATGAAGAGACATTTGAAGGGGTCCTCGGTGGAACTGTGGCGCATCGTTGAGGAGGGATTGAAGAAATGGGTTGAAGAAAGAGCAAGACAATCTTGTCCGAAAGTGTGAAACGGCCAAAGAGATGTGGGATCTTCTTGAGAAGACTCTCATGGGAAGCTCTAGCATACGGTGCTCGAAGTTTGACAAGATCCAAGATCAAGCCGACCACTTTGTCAGGAATGAAGGGGAGTCTTCTGAGGATATCCATCAAAGGTTGGTGGCTCTCACCAACTCCATGACGGACCATGGGAGCATGGACACTGATGATGGATGGATAAAAAGAAAGTTCATCACGGCTATGCTCCTACACAAGAAGCATATCACCAAGGTCATTCGTCAAAGGCCCGACTTTTGTGAATTGAGTTCAAACCAAGTCTTGGATGAATTTGTTGCCATGGAAATCTTGGACTCCACGGTCGAGTTAAAATTGGCTCGCCAAAGTGGCACCAAGATGCCATCTCTCGCCTTGAAGGCCATGGAAGTTCAAGTTGAGGAAGATGAATATGAAGAGGATGTTGGTCCGGAGGACACCAAGTATGCTTACAATGAGCACATAGCTCTAGCCTCAAGACAATTTTGGGGCAACAAGAAGAACTTCAAGTCCAACACAAGTAGCTTCAAGCCAAAGGGCCAAAGAATAAGGACTAGCTTCAATTGTGGCAATGTGAGTCATTTTGTTGCGGATTGTCCATATGAGAAGAGAGAAGACCACGGTGGCAAGCTCATCCGTAAGGAGAATAACAAGTCATCATTGAAAAAGAACTTTGTGAAGAAGAAGCCACAACGTGTGTTGGTGGCCTGAAGAAGAATACTACTCCGATGATGAGGATGATGAAGAAAGTGGTGAGATTGTGGCAACCTCCACCATTGCTATCGCCATCGAATCCCCCTCATCAACGTCTCTCTTCAACTCCCCCAACGAGAACCCTCACATCATCCACAAGTGCCTTATGGCCAAGACTACCTCGATAACTCCTCACTCTAAACTGTTTACTCACACTAACCCTTCGTTGTTGGATTGTGTGGAGGAAAATGAGGAGCCCAAGGCACAAGGAGAAAATGAATTTGAGCTATTCATGTCCAAACTAAAAGGTGAAGCTAAGGGACACTTTGTGGCTCTCTTGGAACAACTAGGTGAAGCCCATGCTCACATTGAGCAACTTGATGTGACTATCACCGAGTTGCAAGGCCATAGTCGCGACTATGCGGATGAGATAGGGGAGCTATCTCATTCTCTTGAAGAAGAGCGTGAGCTTAAGTTGTCTCTTGATGAGACTTATGCTAGTGATATCTCTAAGCTAAAACTTGACCTTAAACATTCTAATGCCGTTGCTTGTGATCTCAAGACTAAAAATGATGAACTTGTTGAGGCTCATGAAAGACTTCTTGTGGACCATGAGAAAGTCGAAAAGGACCACGAGTCCTTAAAGCACGAACTCATGGATCTCAAGAAGGCTCATGAGGAAAAAAGTATTCAACTCACTAAAGAGCTTACTACCTTTTCTCCTATTATTGTGGTAGAGAAACCTAGTTCCTCTAATTCTTGTTGTGAGCATGTTCCTCTCGTTGAGGAAAACACTAGGTTGAAGGCACAACTTGAAAAGGGATTTGTCTCGTGCATTCAAGGAGAGAAGAACCTTAATGATCTCTTGAGTTCCCAAAAGGAGGTCATTGGCAAGGAAGGCATTGGTTTTGGTGCAAGTCCAACAAAGAAGAAGAACAATAAGAGGAAGAACAAAAAGAAGAAAGGCAAGGCCCCTCCTCCTTCGAAGGAAGTCACCTTTGTGAAGGAAGGGGAGAAGCATCAAGAAAATTTGGCAAAGTCCATTGAGGGTGGAGTGACCAAGAGGAGTGGTGCCATTCCCAATGACTTTGCCGGAGCAACTAACCCCTCTTATGTTCTTTGTTGCACTAATGATGGGCATGTTTATGCAAAATTTGTTGGTTCTTTTGATGAGTATATTTCATGGTCCATTTGGGTGCCTAAGACCCTTGTTACCAACGCGAGAGGACCCATTCGTGAATGGGTACCTAAATCCAAGCATTGATCTCATGTAGGTGGCGGCTTCCGGTGGTGGTTCATGGATACTTGATAGCAGGGTGTAACAACGCAAGAGAAATTCTTGTAATCACCATGTAATCTTCCTTTATCTTTTTACTTCCAACTTGACATGGAGTTGGGTTTTTGGAATTCATGTGATGATTTCAATGGCAAGGTGCTTGGAGTACAATTGATTTTGTTTTGAATTACTTTTGGTTGGCTAAAGAAAGGTGATGTGGGGTTTTCCTTGCTCCTTTTGTGTTCCCCTCAAGTCCAATTTTTGCATAGGAAATTCTTTGGATTTTTTTCCACATACCCAATATTTTTTACTTGATTTTTACCTCTCTGGAAAAATCAAATAAAAATCAAAGCATTTGGGATCTAATTCTTTTGCCCTTGATTTTTATTTTTCTCCAATTTGGGTCAAACCAATTTTAAAAAATCAAGAAAATTCCCCTCATAATAAAACATATTTTTATATGTTTTATTTCTCTCTAGCTTGCTCTAGAAAAGTCTTGGAGGCCCTGTCTATTTTTTTAAATGGAAAGAGCTCCTTTTCTTCTTATTTTTTCTCTGGATGCAGTGGGGACAACCCATTTGGGTCGGCCGAATCCAGCCCAGCCGAGCAGCCCCTCTTTTTTTCCCTTTATCTTCTCTCTCAGCGCTCCGGGCCCGCATGTCATCCCCTCCTTTTGCCTTCTCCTTCACGCTTTTCTCCTTCGTCAGAGGAAAGCAGAGAGGAGGGAGGCCGGCGTGGAGCCCTCTCGACAGCCTCCCATGGCCTCCCCCTTTATAGCTGCGCCCCCCTCTCTTCCTCCTGAACCCTAGCCCTTCTCCCTCTCCCAGCGCCGCCACCTCTTCTCACCTCTCCTTTCTTATTCTTCCTCCCGGTGCAGCACGCCATGGACAGGAGGTCCATGGGTTGAAGCTTGTCTCTGCCGTCCCGATCCTCTCCGCCCCAAGTTCGCCGGCTCCATCCGTCCACCTCTGCGTGCGAGTTCTCCGCCGACCACCCCCCCTCTGTGAACATCGCCGCCCCTTCTCCTCGGTCCTTCTCCCGCATAGGCTCTGTCCTCAAACCGGTAGCGTTTCCCATCAAGCCGCTCGTCCAGTCCGCGCCATCGTAGTCACCACGGTCACGGCGAGCCCACACTATGCGCTAGAGCACCCCCCCTCTAGCTGCGCGCGCACCCTCAGAGTCCTCAAGGAGCCTCCTTTGCGCGTGCTGGACCACGATTCCTCTCCGCGGCGCAACGCACGGGTGAGCAGGGACGTGCGCCGCCCCGTAGTTCCGGCAAGGCCAGCGACGCCTCCGTCGCGACTCCGCTGCGGGTAGAGGCGAAAATGGATCCAGGGTGGATCCCTCTGTGCAGGACACCACTTCCGGGGGGCATTGCAGCGTTGGGGACGACGTGGGAGTCGCCGGAATCCCTCCGCCGTGGCTCTGTCCGAAACGGTGTTCAGTTTCGTCAGTTGTCTGCATTTCTTCAGTTTATTCCGTGCTGCTTATTCTCTTTTAGTCGCGTCCTCTGTTCCGACGTGCATTGGTTTGTAGCCTGGCTGGTGCGCGCCCTGTGTGAAGACTGAGAGGTCCTGGGATCGAACCCAAGGCTCCCCTTTTTCTCTTTTTGCAGCATCGAGCCATGTTCTTTAGGTTCAGTTCGCTTCAAGTTTCAGTCTTCTCGCGCATAGATCATCTCGGTAGTTTCCTTCTCATCTGTCAAGTGCCGTGGCGTAGCGTAGTGGTAGAGGCACCCAGGTTTAAACCATGGGGTTGTGGGATCAATCCCCACAGGAGGCAACGCGCGCCCCTTTTTTCCTCCTTCCTTTTTTTTCTGTTTTTTTGTTTGTTTGTTGGTGCAACAGGATGGGCTCGGCCCACATCCTTCTTCGCCCGTGGGCGCGCAGGAGGCTGCGAGATGTTGTGTCTGATGATCCGACCAGCCCTACCCAAGGGGCTTCCCCCTGTTTTTTTTTCTTTTTCTCCTTTTTTCCATTTGTTTTAAAATTCCAAAAAACTTTGGGATTTTGAAACTTCCAAGTGCTAGTTCTTTTTCCTAACATGTTGTACTTGGTTTTGGGGTAGAAGAATGCAAGTAATTAGATGGTGTTGTCCGTTTTGTATTTTGAGAAAGTACAAAATGGAATATGCTACATATGTCACATGTGCTATCATTGTCCTTTTTCTTTTTCAAATCTTTGTGTGTCAAGTCTTTTCCGTTCTTTTATCTCTTCAAATCATGCCTCCCTGTCATGTTGTCACATGATAGCAGATCCTTCTGCCTCAAGTTTTGTGATTCCTTTCACCTTTGCATCTTGAAACTTATCCGGTGTCAACCTTCTTCGACACTTCTCCGTCTCCGGAACCGATAGATTTATTTCACGATGTTTATTATTGTTAAGTTATTGTTTGTTTCATGCCATGTTATGTTGCCAAGTTATTTACACCAAAATTAAGGCTCTGACCAAAGCCATAAAAATAACAAGTAATTGCTTATGAAGTTCTTGACGTGTTGTCAACACCTCCATTTAAATTTGACTAGATAGGGTCACACCATGTCTATTAAAATTGATCATCTCATCCATGCTTGAGCATTGTTGATCCCGATGTTTACTTGTGTGCTTTTCTTGCCGGTACCTTACATTAGCACCTGAGTCTGCCGAGGAGACTTACGTGGAGATTTCCGACACCGAGCCCGAGGAGCCTGCTACGTCTGCTTCGACGACCGATTACCCAGGTAAGGGAAGATTTATACCATTACTTGATACCTTTCTACCTGCCTGCCTAGCTGTATCCTAGAACGTTTGTTTGATCCTATCCACTTGCTCATGCCACATTCATAAACCAAACAGCCATGATTCCCACATCCCAGCAAAACATTGTATTGCTAAGTTACCGCTGCTCAGCCATTGCATAGTATGAGTAGGAAAAACTTGTTGCTTACCCTATGCTATGGTTTGGGATATCATGTTATTTAAAGAAGTTGGTTGATATTTATTATTATTATGATGTTAATTATACTTGACGAATGATTGGAGACTGGGCTGTTTCCACCAGGTGTATTGTTCCATTTGAGTCACCTAGGTCACGAGTTCCGGGTATTGTGTTTCTTGACGAGCGTGCCTAATCGTGTGTGGGATTCTATGGGGTCCCCTTGTCTTACCTACCTAGCTTCATGCAGTTCTAGTGGTGGCCCGAGCTGATTTACATTTGCAATGTGTGTGTGTGCGCTGGTGGTACCCCAGTTGTTTACAAACCACCTTAGGCCAGGAGGACTTGTGCCTTGGCTGGCCCACCTTGACCGGCTGAGGACCCGGTCCCATATGAGATTTAACCGGCAATCCAAACCTGGAGTCATACGGTAGAGGCCGATTCGAGAGCGCGGCCGGCTTTTGAGTTGGGTGTCGACTCACCGGGGGCCACCCGGAATTGTGCGTTGTTAGTTAGAGGGACTCTAACGTTCCGGAGTTTCAGGCGTTTACCTAGCCAAGTGGAAACCGGGCGTACATGCGAAGCCTATGATAGGCAGTTGGTACACCCCTGCAGGGTTAAATCTTTTCGGGAAGTCGTGTCCGCGGTTATGGACGACTTGAGACCTGCTCCTTGTTCATAGAATAACATCAATTTGAATCATAATTAAAACTTGTCTACCGTGTGAGTGCCTTGGTTGCTTTTCTTCGTCCAGGGGGACCGAGAGAAGATCCAGGTTGTGTTATGCTTGACGTAAGTAGGTGAATAGTGGACTTATGACACGATGTCACGTGTATTCTTGGATCTTACCTCTACTCTAATAGAAC
This sequence comes from Bromus sterilis, assembly GCA_950022295.1. Classification (NCBI taxonomy): domain Eukaryota; kingdom Viridiplantae; phylum Streptophyta; class Magnoliopsida; order Poales; family Poaceae; genus Bromus; species Bromus sterilis. The sequence continues at coordinate 234,175,400 of OX465595.1, read as the reverse complement.
GATAGCCACCATATATGCTAGTGCGGCTGCAACCTTTACCTTTATCTTGTCTTACCGTAGGGAGTTAGTTATCCTGTAATGATATAATCTCACTCCTTTTTTCCTTTTGTGCTTTTACTGTTTTGCCTGATCGGCCGCTGCAGTGGACTACTACCTCGACCAGAGCACTGGACGATACTTCGTGGAGGTGCCCCCGGAGGACGACGATGAGGACGACCTCGTTCAGTAGATCCTATAGTTGGGCTTCAACAATCCATGGGTGGACTATTAATGTGTAGCCCTCTCTAGGGAAATTTGGATTTTGACCGTACTCGGTCGTGATTGTCTTCCGCTTGTTGCATGATATTCTGTTGGGTCCACGGACCTCTGAGATGATGTAATAAATTCCAGTGGTGATGTATGCCCTGGACTCTATATATTTATGTCTTAGTATTAAGTTCAGTGTTCTTATACTTGTTGTCGAGAATCCGGCAGCGACACGAGTGCGAGTGTCGTGACTCGGTTTCCTTTTATGCGCTACTAACTTGAGCGGGACGCGAAAGCGACTAACTCGAGTTAGCACCGCATCGAGGGCCTTAAAACTTGGTATCAGAGCAGGACTGACTGTAGGACCCCTTACTGTCCGTAGTTGAGTCTAAAAACTATTTTGTAGTTATTAAGGAAAAATCGGAGAGTAGGAACTCTTTCTTTTTCTTCTTACCCCACCCTCCCACCCCTTTTTCCATGAGGAAGTGAAACGTTGTTTTCTCTGTGCAACTTATCCCCTTTCAAACAAATCTAGGTTCTCGTTTACATGAGGCCCCGATTCCTCTATAATTTTTTGCTAGCGACGAGAAGGGTTGGCGTACGTTGAGAACACTGAGCCGCCACTTGGGGTTGACAGCTCCACCTAGCTTGCGACGTACCTCAGGTGAAACTCCTATACAGGGATGGTTGGAATCCTTTGGATGTGGTTCCTCCCCCTATAGGAGACCGCTTTGGCGGGCCGCTCAGGGAAGATGTCTCAATGTTTAGGTCTTCAACCACTCGTATATATTGTTGTGTGCTCGCTAGCAGATTATTATCTTGGATTCGGATGATCTTGGTTTGGGGATTCCAGTAGCACCTAGCTTTCGACTTTCCGGGTTAACCTTGGTGGAATTTCAGCCTTCGGCTTTCTCATACCTCGTGAGGAAGTTTTGTTGTCAATATTGCTTTATCTTCTGGTTACTTCAATGTTTCAACCATGTTCTCATAAGTGTTCCTGTATACAGGATGCCAAGAGCGAACATGCCGCCGCCAGAGAACCTTCTCCTTGGGGAGGCTATGACCGCAGTGGCTCAGGGCACAACTGCGATCTTACAGATGCTGCAGAACCAGACTGCCCATAGGAATGATCGACCACAGTACACCACTCTGCAGCAGTTCCTTGCTATCAACCCCCCCAGGTTCTCCGAGGCTCGAGACCCGCTGGAAGCGGATGATTGGATCGCAGAGATTAGGAAGCACTTCAATGCAAACACCGTAAGACCAGTCGACTATGTCACCTTCGCCTCCTTCCAGCTTCAGGGAGCAGCAACCAGCTGGTACGATACCTACAAGGCCAACAAGGGCGATGCTATCATCACGTGTGCAGATTTCGTCGCAGACTTCAGAGCAGCACATATTCCGAGTGGCTTGATGGACAGGAAGCGTGAGGAGTTCTTTGCTCTGAGACAGGGTGACAGGTCAGTTCAGGAGTACAACCTGGCCTTCGTCAGGCTCGCCAGGTACGCTCCAGAGGAGGTCAGCACAGAGGCTAAGAAGATTGCCAGGTTCCGTGGGGGTCTCAGCACAGAGATCAAGTACGCGCTCACCCAGTGCAGCCCCAGGCCGTTCTCATAGTTCGTGGATCAGGCTATCCGCCAGGAGTCAGCCCTAGCAGAGTGGGATGTAGACAGGAAGCGCCAGAGAGAGCACAATTCCGCAGTGATGGTCCATAAGAAGGGAAAGACTTGGGTCACAGAGGCACCACCACAGAGGCAGAAGTTCCAGCAGAAGGGGGCAGTTGTCCGTACTTTTGCCCGCCCTCCCGTCCCAGTTCAGCAGGGGCCTCGCTCTACACCACCACACGTGAGGCCACCCAGGCCGCAGCAGCTACCCAGGCCGGGCGTGATCTGCTACAAGTGCAGAGAGCCGGGGCACACGTCTCCCAACTACACCGACCCGCGCTTTGCTTGGCTCCCACCGCCTCCACCTCGCTCTACTCCGAGCACCGCGATGGTGAAGGCACAACCACGTGTAGTTCGTGTGAACAACGTGATGCTCACAGATGCTCAGCAGTCTTCAGAGATCGTTCTTGCTAGGTTGCTTGTGTGTTCAGTTCCCGCGACAGTTCTGTTCGATTCCGGAGCTTCCCATTCGTTCGTATCACACTCCTTTGCTTCATCAAATGACCTTCAGACCGAGTTGCTCCAGAAACCCCTTGTGGTTCACACTCCTGGTTCAAGGTCCAGCTCGTCCGTTTTAGTGCCAGACGCGGAGATCTGCATCCAGGGTGTTGTATTTTCAGCATCCCTGGTTGTCTTGCCTCGTTCCGACATTGATGTCATTTTGGGCATGGATTGGCTTGGTTAGCACAAGGCCAATATTGATTGTCCGACCAGATCCGTGAAGTTGACACATGATTCAGGCGCAGAGGTCTTGTATACTTGTGGCCCTATGACAGGTCCAGCACAGTTGTACGCTTTGAATGCAGGAGTTGCACCTTTGCTCGAAGAAGTCAAAGTTGTCTGTGAGTTCCCAGACGTCTTTCCGGAGGAGTTGCCAGGAATTCCCCCAGCTCGAGATATTGAGTTCGTTATTGAGCTAGAGCCTGGTACCCAGCCGATTTCTCGGCATCCGTACAAGATGTGTTTAAAGGAGTTGATTGAGCTCAAGAAGCAGTTGACAGAGTTGGAGGAAAGCGGTTTTATCCGCGCGAGCACTTCCCCTTGGGGTGCACCAGCTTTGTTTGTCCAGAAGAAGGATGGGACTAGCCGCTTGGTCCAGGACTATCGCGGTATCAACAAGAAGACCATAAAAAACAAGTACCCTTTCCCCGCATCAATGATCTGTTCGAACAGTTGAATGGGGCTAAGGTGTTTTCCAAGCTTTACTTGAGGATGGGGTATCATAAAATCCGTGTTCGAGAAGAGGACATTCCCAAGACCGCGTTCAGCACACGTTATGGGATGTATGAGTTCACAATCATGACTTTTGGTTTCTCAAATGCCCCTCCGACATTCGTGAGAGCCATGAACTATTTGTTCCAAGAATGGCTTGATGTGTTTGTGATCCTCTACCTCGACGACATTCTTATCTATTCCAAGTCAGAGGCTGAACATGAGGAACATCTACGCCTGGTGCTGCAGAAGTTGAGAGAGCACCGGTACTATGGCAAGTTCTCCAAGTGTGAGTTTTGGCTGGACAAGGTCAATTTTCTGGGCCATGTTATCTCCGCTGAGGGAATTGCGGTTGATCCTGAGAGAGTCCGCACTATTCAAGAGTGGGCTCCGCTGAAAAATGTGAAGCAGCTAAGGAGTTTTCTCGGCCTCGCAAGTTATTGCAGGAGGTTTGTGCAGAATTTCTCCAAAATAGCGAAGCCAATGACTGAATTGTTGTGCAAGGACAAACGGTACACTTGGTCACTAGCTTGTCCGTCAGCCTTCGAGGAGTTGAAAGAGAAGCTGACCACAACTCCAATTCTCACGCCGCCAGATGAGTCACAACCTTTTCAAGTGTTTTTTGATGCCTCTTTGCAAGGTCTAGGCGGAGTTTTGATGCAAGGCAGGAACATTGTCGCTTATATCTCACGGCAGTTGAAGACGAGTGAGAGGAATTATCCCACGCATGACTTGGAGCTTGCAGCAGTTGTGCACGCCTTGATCACTTGGCGACACCTCCTCTTAGGGAGGAAGGTGGATGTGTTCACGGAACACAAGAGTCTGAAGTACTTGTTCACTCAGCCAAATCTAAACTTGAGACAAAGAAGATGGCTTGAAACCATTACTGAGTACACATTTGATATTCAGTACACGCCTGGGAAGGCGAATGTCATAACTGATGCGCTGAGCCGCAAGGGCGATTGCAATAATATCCAGGTGCAGAAGATCCACCCTGATTTGTGTGAGTCCTTTCGAAGGCTCAATCTCGAGCTAGTTCCTGCAGGGTACCTTGCCAACCTTGTGGTAGAGCCCACTATCCATGAGAAGATTCGTGAAGCTCAGTCTGGCATCTCAATGATACAAAAGATCAAGCAGGGTATTGCCGCCTCAGTTCCAAAGTACGGTTGCTTTTCAGTTCCAATGTTGTTCGAAGAGCGAGTTGTTGTTCCCATGGAGGGAGATCTCAGAGAGGTCATCATGAAGGAAGCCCATGATTCCAAGCTATCGATTCACCCTGGCAGTACAAAGATGTATCAAGATCTCAAGCAAAGATTTTGGTGGACTCGTATGAAGCGGGATGTTGCTCGTTACGTGTCCTAGTGTGATGTGTGCAGAAGAGTAAAGGCACAACACCAGAAGCCTGCAGGGTTGCTTCAGCTACTTGAGATTCCGGAGTGGAAATGGGATCACATAGAGATGGATTTCATCACAGGCTTCCCCTTGTCGTAGAAGAAAAACAATGCCATCTTTGTTGTCATTGACAATCTTTCCAAAGTTGCAACAGGATGGGCTCGGCCCTTTTTGTCTCCTTCCTTTTTTTTCTGTTTTTGTTTGTTTGTTTGTTGTTGCAACAGGATGGGCTCGGCCCAATTCCTTCTTCGCCCGTGGGCACTCGGGTGGCTGCGAGATGTTGTGTCTGATGATCCGACCAGGCCAACCCAAGGGGCTTCCCCCTGTTTTTTTTCTTTTTCTCCCTGTTTTTTTTTTCATTTGTTTTAAAATTCCAAAAAACTTTTTGATTTTGAAACTTCCAAGTGCTAGCTCTTTTTCCTAACATGTTGTACATGGTTTTGGGGTAGAAGAATGCAAGTAATTAGATGGTGTTGTCCGTTTTGTATTTTGAGAAAGTACAAAATGGAATATGATACATATGTCACATGTGCCATCATTGTCCTTTTTCTTTTTCAAATCTTTGCGTGTCAAGTCTTTTCCGTTCTTTTATCTCTTCAAATCATGCCTCCCTGTCATGTTTTCACATGATAGCAGATCCTTCTGCCTCAAGTTTTGCGATTCCTTTCACCTTTGCATCTTGAAACTTATCCGGTGTCAACCTTCTTCGACACTTCTCCGTCTCCGGTACAGATATATTTATTTCACGATGTTTATTATTGTTAAGTTGTTGTTTGTTTCATGCCATGTCATGTTGCCATGTTATTTACACCAAAATTAAGGCTCTGACCAAAGCCATAAAAATAACAAGTAATTTCTTATGAATTTCTTGACATGTCGTCAACACCTCCATTTAAATTTGACTAGATAGGGTCACACCATGTCTATTAAACTTGATCATCTCATCCATTCTTGAGCACTGTTGATCCCGATGTTTACTTGTGTGCTTTTCTTGCCGGTACCTTACGTTAGCACCTGAGTCTGCCGAGGAGACTTACGTGGAGGTTTCCGACACCGAGCCCGAGGAGCCTGCTACGTCTACTTCGACGACCGATTACCCAGGAAAGGGGAAGATTTATACCATTACTTGATACCTTTCTGCCTGCCTGCCTAGCTGTATTCTAGAACGTTTGTTTGATCCTATCCACTAGCTCATGCCACATTCAAAAACCAAACATCCATGATTCCCACATCCCAGCAAAACATTGTATTGCTAAGTTACCGCTGCTCAACCATTGCTTAGTATGAGTAGGAAAAACTTGCTGCTTACCCTATGCTATGGTTTGGGATATCATGTTATTTAAAGAAATTGGTTGATATTTATTATTATTATGATGTTAATTATACTTGACGAATGATGGGAGACCGGGCTGTTCCCGCCAGGTGTATTGTTCCATTTGAGTGACCTAGGTCCCGAGTTCCGGGTATTGTGTTTCTTGACAAGCGTGCCTAATCGTGTGTGGGATTCTATGGGGTCCCCTTGTCTTACCTACCTAGCTTCATATAGTTCTAGTGGTGGCCCGAGCTGATTTACATTTGCAATGTGTGTGTGCTGGTTGTACCCCAGTTGTTTACAAACCACCTTGGGCCAGGAGGACTTGTGCCTTGGCTGGCCCACCTTGACCGGCTGAGGACCCGGTCTCATATGAGATTTAACCGGCAATCCAAACCTGGAGTCATACGGTAGAGGCCGATTCGAGAGCGCGGCCAGATTTTGAGTTGGGTGTCGACTCACCGGGGGCCACCCGGAATTGTGCGTTGTTAGTTAGAGGGACTCTGACGTTCTGGAGTTTCAGGCGTTTACCTAGCCAAGTGGACACCGGGCGTACATGCTGTAACAACCCAGTTTTCATAAAAAATAATTTTTTTTTGGTGTGAATTGTTTGATTTTCTGATTGTTTGCGGTGTTTGCATCCCCGATTTATCGGTCGGCGATTATTTTCCCCCCTCTTATCTCGTATCGGACGGAGACCGACCCTTTCCACCCTGACACTCGACCTTTGCGGCACCAGGTTTCACCCGATCACCGTCGCGAAAACCGCACGAGACCAGCCGCAGCCAACGGAACGAAAAACCCCGTTTAATAATTAAACGAGATATTTTTATAGCGCGCCGGAAAGTGTTCTCGGAACGGTTCCAGCGCGAGGTGAATGCCTCCGGCTCGACGCGCTGCTCGCGTAGTTTGAAGTTTTACCCGAATCGGAGGTACTGCGGACCCCCGGCGGTCAGAAACGTAAACACCGCACGAGCGAGAGAAAAACCGGAGATGTTTTTGCAAACTGCCAGCCACCGGGGCTATATAAAGACCACCACACTCCCACCCATTTCTAGGGTTTCCCTAGTCCAATTTTTCAGCCACCCCCCAGATCTGCTCCAATTTTCGCACAAAACACCCCCAGATTTGCAACCCTAGCTCCCTGGCATTTTTCGGCCCTTGGATCTGCGAATCGGATGGATGGGAGCGCGCCACGTCACCCCTCGCAGCTCCACGCCCGGAGGCCTCCATGCCCGAGCTCCTCCTGAGCCCTCCTCCCATGGAGCCGCCTCCTGCCCACAAAGCCACCGCCGCCGCTCCCGCCGGCGAGCCGCCGCGGCCGCCGCCCCCGCAGGTCGCGCCCCCCTGCCGCTCCTCACCTCTTCCCTCTCCCCTCTCTATCTCCCCTCACCTCCCTCTCTCTGTCCAGGGACTGGAACCGCGCCATGGAGCCGCACCTGCCATGGGAGCTAGGTCCAAGCTCGGCGCCGCCTCGGACCGCTCCCCTCGCCGCCCCATGGACTCGCCGGCGACCGGATCCGGCGGGATCCGGCGCCCCTCGACCTCCCCGTCCAGCCTGCTACGCCCCAAGCCGCCGGAGCGCCTCCCTCACCGACGGGACGCCGCCGCCTCCACCCAGGCGCTCGATCCAGTCGGGATCGAGCAGAACCGCTGCAGCCGCCGTCCAAGGCCCACCACCAGGCCACCGCGGCCCAGCTCCCTGGCCAGCCGAGCCCAGGCCGCCCCTCCTCTTGGGCCGGCCCAACAGTGAGTGCCCCCCTTTTTTTTATTTTTTATTTTTTATTAGTTCTGTTTTTTTTTCTGTTGGGCCCAATAGCACTAGTTACGGCCCGTTTAGTTTTTTTTCTGCTAGGTTTTTTTATTTTTATTTTTTTATTAATTGCAGATTGTATTGGTTTTATTGTTTTGCGCGTATCTTTTCACCGGTAGCTCCGATGGAGACGCTTTCTACATGAAAGTTGCTCCGTTTTGCGCGTAGATTACTAAAATGTTGCTTGTTGCCATGTTTGACTTGTTTGCATGCTGTTTAACTGCTAATTACAACTGCTTGCCACTGTAAACTGTAACTGCAATAACTTTTTAACCGTTGCTCTGTTTAAAATGTTTCTTATATGTAACTTGACTAGAATTGCATGTAGATTGTGTTTTTGCTGTTATTGCTTGCTAATAAAATTAATAAAATATTGTTTAGGGCAAAACAGTACCGAATTCCATTTTTATCGTGGGGTCCGCAATAGTTTGCCATGTCTACGATTTCACCCCCACTTAAATTGACTAGCTTAGGTAGTTTACTTATGCTTCACCTTTTGTAATGTTTGTGTGCTATGCCATGCTTGAGTGAGATGCCATGTTAACAACCTTTGTTGATCACCTGTAGCTAAACAACTTGAACCACCGTAAATGTGCGGTATCGTCGTGTGTGACGAATACTCCACTTAACCTTTTAGTAACCGCTCTCGACGGTAGGTGCGATGTCTCGTGTTGCCTTCTTGTTGTTGTTTGCTGGTGATTACTTCGTAGTAATAGAGTGCTTGCTCGTTGATTGCTTTCCAGTGTTTACCGTCTTCTGTGCTTCCGCGGGTACCTCTCGGAGACGATGCGAGCTTCGACCGACTACACCTTCGGAACCAGACTTATCAACAGGCAAGGACTATACATTACTTATGATCCATTCTATTTCAACCAGCGGTCTGCATGCTAGTCTAGGATAGGTTCGATGTTTGATCCTACCACATGTTTACAGCCTCTTTCAAACCGATACATCCATGTCCCCTCCCAGCAAACCATGTACTGCTATGTTACTATTGCTCGTTGCTCAGCCCCTGCTTAGTATGCATGCTTAGGATGCTACGATGTTACCCTGTTACCCTTTGGGTTGGGATATCACATTATTATATTGTTGTTGATGATATTGATTATTATAATCTTGACTATATTCGACGAAGGATGGAAGGTCTAGGCTATCCCGCCCCGAAGCTTTGTTCCATTTGAGTCACCTAGGATCCGAGTTCCGGGTATTTGTTTTAAGACTGAGCGTGCCTAACCGCGTGTGGGATTTTATGGGGTCCCCTTTTCTTACCTACCTAGCTTCAAACATTTCTAGTGGTGGCCCAAGCTGATTTACCATTTGAAACCGTGTGTGTGCTGGTCGGCCGCCAGTTGTTTAGAAACCAACCTGGACCAGTGAGGACTTAGTTCCCTTGCTGGCCCACCTTGTCCGCCTGAGGACCCGGTGTCCCATGTGCGATTAACTGGCTATCCAAACCCGCGACAGACGGTTGAGACCAGATCGAGAGCGCGCCCGGCTCCTGAGATGGATGTCGACTCACCGGGGTCCACCCGGATTTGTTCGTTGTTAACTCGAGGGACCTGTCGTTTTGGATCTCTTGGAAGTAAATCATAAAATGGTTGCCTGTGATGGGTAGCAACTGAGAGAGATGGACGTGCGTGCGGAGCCTTGTAATGGGAAGTTGGTACACCCCTGCAGGGTTAAATCTTTTCGAGAAGCGGTGTCCACGGTTATGGACGACTTGAGACCTACTCCTTGTTCATAGACAACAACAACTGAGATATCTTAATATAACTTGATCAACGTGTGTGTGTGCCTTGATTTCTTCTTCTTTGTCGGGATGCGAAGAGGAGGACAAGGATAGGATAGGTGTTATGTTTCCGTAAGTAGTTGATAGCAAGACTTGTTGGAGGCGATTCCTCATCGAATGCTTGGCTTCTTATCTTACTCTCTAGATCGTTAGCCACTTCATAAATGCTAGTGCGGCAGCAACCTCACCACTTACCCCATCCTTACTGTAAACTACTAGTTTTCCTAGAATGACGATTGATGAAGTCCTTGCTGGGTCAGTTGACCACTACAGTTGGATGCTGAGTACTTCTGTACTCATGATACTACCCCAAACTCTTTTCAGGGTTCTTGATCGACAACAGGTATGGTGATCGACGTTTCACGTGGACACTCGACGACGACTAGTTAGGCGGATCCCGGAGGAAGGCCTGGACCCGTGTGGTTATGGGACCAATGTTTTTCTCTTTGCCAGTAGGCATTTGCTTGTAGTCTGTACTCAGACATGTACCTTCCGCTGATGTATTGTATTTAAGGAAGTTGTATGCCGATTGTATGAGATGTTGTATCCTTGTATCTGTAATGTTGTGATATCATGTTGGAAATCCGGGGCGTATGGCTTTGTCATATGTCGCGGTGGGACCGATATGTGCTTCGTCCCCGGATCTGGGTGGAAACACCTAGATCTGGAACAGTACCGCATATTGGGCCTTACACATGCGAAGCCTATGATGGGCAGTTGGTACACCCCTGCAGGGTTATATCTTTTCGGAAAGCCGTGTCCGCGGTTATGGACGACTTGAGACCTACTCCTTGTTCATAGAATAACATCAATTTGAATCATAATTAAAACTTGCCTACCGTGTGAGTGCCTTGGTTGCTTTTCTTCGTCCAGGGGGACCGAGAGAAGATCCAGGTTGTGTTATGCTTGACGTAAGTAGGTGAATAGTGGACTTATGACACGATGTCACGTGTATTCTTGGATCTTACCTCTACTCTAATAGAACGGTAGCCACCATATATGCTAGTGCGGCTGCAACCTTTACCTTTATCTTGTCTTACCGTAGGGAGTTAGTTATCCTATAATGATATAATCTCACCCCTGTTTTCCTTTCGTGCTTTTACTGTTTTGCCTGATCGGCCGCTGCAGTGGACTACTACCTCGACCTGAGCACTGGATGATACTTCGTGGAGGTGCCCCCGGAGGACGACGATGAGGACGACCTCGTTCAGTAGATCCTATAGTTGGGCTTCGACGATCCGTGGATGGACTATTTATGTGTAGCCCTCTCTAGGGCAATTTGGATTTTGACCGTACTCGGTCGTGATTGTCTTCCGCTTATTGCATGATATTCTGTTGGGTCCACGAACCTCTGAGATGATGTAATAAATTCCAGTGGTGATGTATGCCCTGGACTCTATATATTTATGTCTTAGTATTAAGTTCATTGTTCTTATACTTGTTGTCGACAATCCGGCTGCGACACGAGTGCGAGTGTCGTGAGTCGGTGGCCTTTTATGCGCTACTAACTTGAGCGGGACGCGAAAGCGACTAAGTCGAGTTAGCAACGCATCGGGGGCCTTACACAGGGCTACAAGTCATATGACCGGAAGAAAGGACATGTTGGTGGACATTGATTTTGGACCATCTTGAACCACCCATGTCCAATTTGGAGATGCAAACACGTCAAAGGTATTAGGTCTTGGCAAAGTAATAATTTCTCCGGACTCGTCCATTGAGAAAGTATTACTAGTTGAGACTTGTGCCTTTAATTTACTATCCGTTCGTCAACTTGCCATGATGGGACTTTGCACTTTCTTTGATAAAGACATGGTCACCTTGATGTGGAGCAAAACTCTTAAAGTGGCCTTTGTTGGACACGTGGAGGACGGTATGTATGTGGTGGACCTTGGACCTTTCAAAAGTCCCCACCAAAACCGCCATGTGTCTAATGGCTAAAGTTGATGTGGGATGGAATTGGCACCGCCGACTAGCCCATGTCAATATGAGGTCTTTGCAAATACTTCTCAAGGGTGAGCATGTCATTGGACTAACAAATGTTAGCTTTGCCAAAGATCGTGCCTGTATGGCATGCATTGAAGGGAAACTACATGAGAAGAAACATCCCATCAAGAAGATCATCTCCACCAAGAGGCCTTTTGAGCTCCTTCACATGGATCTCTTTGGGCCTCCCTCTTATGATAGTCTTGGAGGAAAGAAGTATTGCTTGGTTATTATGGATGACTACTCAAGATATACATGGGTTTATTTCTTCAAGAAGAAAAGTGAGACCCAACAAACCGTCATCGAGTTTGCCAATGAAGCTCAACGTTAACACAACTCAACGATTTTGGAAATTAGAAGTGACAATGGCACCGACTTCAAGAACTACACCTTGGATGAATTCCTTGGAGATGAGGGGATCAAACATCAATATTCCGCTGCTTATACCCCTCGACAAAATGGTGTTTCGGAGAGGAAGAATCGCACTCTGATTGATGCAGTAAGAATAATGATGGCGGAGTTCAAGAGTCCATACAACTTTTGGGCAGAGACCATCAACATTGCTTGTCATGCAACCAACCGTCTTTATCTCCGCAAGATCTTGAACAAAACTCTGTATGAAATCATCACCAGGGAGAAGCCCAACATCAAGTATTTTTGGGTCTTCGGGTGTAAGTGTTTCATTCTTAAGAAAGGTGCTCGTTTTTCTAAGTTTGAGTCTAAGACAAATGAGGGCATATTTGTTGGTTATGCATCAAACTCTCACGCCTATAGAGTATACAACAAGTATGCGTCAAACTCTCACGCCTATAGAGTCTACAACAAGTCTTCCGGACTTGTTGAAGAATCAAGCAACGTGGAGTTCGATGAACATAATGGCTCCCAAGTGGGGCAAAGTGATCTTAATGATGTAGGTGATGAAATTCCTCCTCAAGCCATAAGAAGAATGGGTGTGGGTCATTTCCTACCCGTTGATGGTGGAAGGAGGACAATGCTCTACGCACGTGGAGGCAGCACCTCCTCAAGATCCACAAGCAAATCAAGAACAAGACGAAGGCCCTCTCTCGCCCGAACAAGATCAAGGTCAAGATCCAATCATTGAGGATGGTGGCGCACCAAATGATGACCAAGATAAAGTTCACGTTCAAGGGCAAGCTCAAGATGATGAGCAAGTCCTTGAGGATGCTCCTTCCGAAGATGGTCCTCTAGTTCCATCTCAAGAAACTTTGGAAGAAGAAAGAGTTTGCCGAGCACTCAAGATTGCATCCCGGTTAAAATCACAAGATCTTTTGGTGGATCAAGTGCTCGAAAGCATCCAAAAGGGGGTAACTGTCAGAACCCCAACTAGGGTAAGTTCTAGGGCTTGTTGCTCCTTTGCATCATGTGAAAATTTCAAAAGAAATTCAAAAATGGGAAAAAGAAAAGCCCTGAGAAATTAAATCAAATGGACAGATAAAAATCTTTTTCCAAAAATCTTTTGAACATTTGAAAAATTCCTATAAATGATGGTGATCATTTTAAAAGTGGTTTGGGATCAATCCCATGCTCATGGAATTTTCTAATTTTGAAACGATGCCTTGGAAAATTAAATAAACCCCTATTTTATTTGAAATTCAAATTATTTGAATTTCAAAAATGCCCAAAAGTTATAAGTGGCTAGCTACTTATATTCTAAGCCCACATAAAAGTTTTGGGTATTTTAGAAAATGCTCTACTATTTTTTCCTAGAGCAAAACAAAAGAAAGAAAAAGAAAACAGAAACAATAAAGAGAGAAATTAGAAAAAGAACTAACCCAGCCCACCCCCTATGGCCTTGGGCCCAACTCAACGCACCATGGCCCAGGCCCATCCCCGCGCCTTCTCGTCTTGCCCGACGGCGGCAAGCAGCTCGGTGGCGAGCTCACCGCCGTGCACGCCACCGAGGCGCTTCTAGGCCCTCCCCCTCCTCCTTAGTGCTCCACGGAGAAGGCCACATGCACCCGCGCTCTTCCCCTTTCTCTCCGGTCGCCATCTCCCTCTCTCTCGCGCAGAATCGTCGCTACCAGTAGCTCGCCGGAGAGCACGTCCGTGCATAGCCGTGGCCAATGAGCCCCATCCGCCGCGCCGTCGTGTCCAGGCGCTCCACAGTGCTCGTCTCCGTCGAGCGGTGCACCCAATCGAGCCCGAGGTCTCCTTGAAGTGATGCCACCTTCATCGAATCCCCGCCGGCCACCGTGAAGCTCCGGCAAGAAATCCCGCGCCGCCTCGCCTCCTCCGGTCTCCTCTACCCCTCCATCCTCTTCAGGGTGAGCAGACGCGCCGATTCCACCTCATCTTTATCCTTCCCATGCTCTCAGTTGTCGTGCCCGCCAACGCAGTAGCGCCGCCTCCGCGGAGCTTGCTCGACGCGTGGCCACGGGCCTCCCACGGGTGCCCCGTGTGCCCCCGAGTGTGCGCCCGAGCTCGAGCCACCCCCTGGTGCCCTCCTCCTCCACCCCCGCACACTCCGGCGCACCTCCACCGTGGTCAGTGGCGCCGGCGGCTAGCCGACGGCAGCCCTGGCCATTAGCCACTAATCAAACCACTAAAACACCCCTTAAGTCCATGACAGGTGGGCCCTGCCCTCTAATTAAGCTTCTGTTAGTTTTAATTAAAAGAGAAATAACCCCCTGAGGCTGAAAAACTGGGCCCACATGTCAGCCCCCCTGTGACATCATCCTTGCGTCATGTTGACGCCATAATTGGAAAAGAAATAAAAAGAAAATGATTAAAGAATTAAAGAAAATCCAGAAATTGCAGGAAAATAGCTAAACTTTGGAAATTCATAGAAAATTCATATTAACTCCAAATTGGACAAATAATATATGAAAAATGATCAGTACAAAATAATCTATCCAAATATACGATTTTCAGCTATGTTTGAGTTGAATTGAAAATGGGACCAGTAGCTTTTGCTATTTGGTTTAAATGGAATTAATTCAAATTTAATTCAAATGTTTTTCCACTTTGAACCAACACAATGTAAACTTGATCACTTATACATCAGAGACATATTACACAAATGATCACATGGTTTTCAAAGAACAAACAATAGCAATTGCAATTTGGTTAAATTGAAATTCATATGTGGAGTTTGAATTTGCATTTCAAATGCAATACACTTCATTTAAATCAAATGTACCACAAACCAGCACCATTCACATCATGGACAACATTATCATGTGATTGTGCATTTAAATTCAAGTTGTCCCCCCCCTTTGTTGATGATTGTTCCGGTAACAGTGCCTCCGAGACGGTGATCACCCCCGAAGAAGAAGACCACCGTTAAGACCCGTGTATCGTCAGCAAGGCAAGCAAACCCCATTGATCATGTCTATCAAATTCTACTTCCCTCTCAGTCTCGCTTATGCATGTTTAGGAGATCACCGAGACACGTTCTTTCGCATAGTTAAACCCATTCCGATGCATGACCTATCATTTTGTCACCGTATTAAGCAAACCACAATCCTAGCAAATATAGGAGTTGAATGATGAGCATGTGGCCCCTGCAACTGTTACTTCTTATTGCTGCTTAGTGATACAATGAGGTTACATTGTTTGTGAGTCGGGATGGATATTCATATTGGTGTTGATGTTAACGTGTTGGTGAATCCACGCTGAACCAAGGTGAACGATGAGAGGCTGTGTAGGAGTACACAGTGGGTTGTCTCGTTGAACACTGCCCTAGGCCCCGAGTTCCTGTTTTTTGATCCAAGACAAAGAGTATGACCACATGTAGGGTTTTATGGGGACCCCGTTTGGCCTCTTTACGTAACCGATCCGGTCTAGGAATCACAATAGATTCGGGCTTTCCATTTGGCATGTGCATAGAAAAAGAATGAAGAAAAGGTTGCATCATATAGATATGTGGGTGGACCTGTGAGGAAGTGAAACCATCTGGCAGAGGTGGCGTCTCAGTCCCTTGCATTATCTGAGTCCGTTTCGTGGAACCGGCCGGACTCTCGAGCGGTGCCAAACTCAGGTAGCCGACTCCTGGATTAGAGAAGGTGATGTGAGGGTAGTGCCTTGGTTTCATCCACGTCCGACACCCGCTTGAAGGGTGAAGAGAACGAGGCGATAAGTGATGACACGCGTGTGAAGATGTACACCCCTGCAGGGTTAATAAACTATTCGAATAGCCGTGTCTGCGGTTATGGATTACTTGGAGACCTCTACTTGCTCATAGACAACTTGAATGGATACTCTAAAACTCGCGAGATAAGTGTGAGTGCTATGGCGTGCTTTCTCGTGGGGAAGTCGAGGAAGTATCCATAGTGGTGTATTGGTTGGAGACTTGGTAGTGGACTCGTGTACGCTTCTTACCTCAATCTGGTACTCGTAGTACAGGACTAGCCAAGTCAAAGCTGGCACTTCTGCATGATGAAACCCCACCTCCCTTTACCTTGATACTTGAGCATGAGTAGTTTAGTTATGATGTAAGTCTTGCTGAGTACGACTTTGTACTGACGTTTTCTTATTCTATGTTTTAGATGAGAACCCGGACCCCGATGGAGTCACCTTCGTGAAGCTCGACGTTGACCTTGGTAGTATAGTTCCAGACAGCAGTCTGGTCCCTCGTGGAAGGGCATGTTTGTTGAACAAGGCTTCTCTAAGCCATTTGTTAAACTTGTCTGTACTCAGACCTAATTTGCTTCCGTTGTATGATGTAATGATTTTCACAGACATGTGATCTTTGTATGCTCTATGTGTAAGTCAATAAAGATACACTTTGTAGAGTTATGTGATGATACCTGCTGTTCATACTAGGCATGTGTGCTGCGTGTATGTTTATAACATGCATGTCTTAGTATGGGGTTCAATAGATTAGCTGTGTTCTTACCGGCGGTCTTTTATACACCAAGTGGCCCTTAGATGTGTGCAGATTGGGACATCGCGATGCGATTGCTCGTGACTCTGTCACGTGGCACACTTTGTTGTATGATCGA
The DNA here is from genome assembly GCA_950022295.1 of Bromus sterilis. NCBI lineage: Eukaryota > Viridiplantae > Streptophyta > Magnoliopsida > Poales > Poaceae > Bromus > Bromus sterilis. The sequence goes on along the minus strand of OX465595.1, from coordinate 234,159,025 downwards.
GCCCGCCCGAGACCCCGACTAAGTGATCGGGCTGGAGTCTATTTATGTAAGTGTTATAATTCAATCGATAATATGGTTGAGGCGACTTGTCTATGAGTATGGGATTCACCACCCATAATCATTTAGACTTGCGAGCGGGCGATGAGGACCCATCTCAGTTGATCATCCGGCCTGGATGGGATGCCCCTCACGTACGATGCTTTCCGAGAGTGTTCTGTGCTTGGCCTTGTCTGCTTAGACAAGTGGGTACGACTCTCGGCTCTCCATATGATTGAGTTGTGACTGGAATTACATACGCATATTCTGGGTCCCGACAGTAACAACTCATAGTCAATTGAGAAACTTTTGTGCCCATAATGCATTTGTTTCTTGTGTTGAACCCCAAAAGGTAGGTGAGGCTCTTGATGATCCGGATTGGCTTGAGGCCATGCATGACGAACTCAATAACTTCAAGCGCAACAAGGTGTGGACATTAGTGGAGAGACCCAAAGGTGATCATAATGTCATTGGGAGCAAGTGGATATTAAAGAACAAGCAAGATGCACTTGGTATTGTCATCTGAAACAAGGCAAGGTTTGTGGCTCAAGGTTTTTCCCAAGTCGAAGGTATTGACTATGGTGAAACTTTTGCCCCTGTGGCTCGTCTTGAGTCCATTCGTATTGCTCTTGTGTATGCTTCTCATCATAACTTCAAGTTATATCAAATGGATGTAAAGAATGCTTTTCTTAATGGTCCCATTAATGAGTTGGTATATGTCAAGCAACCCCCCGGGTTCGAGGACCACAATTTCCCTAATTATGTCTATAAACTCGACAAGGCGCTCTTTGGCCCTAAGCAAGCACCACGCGCTTGGTATGAGCGCCTTACCGAATTCTTAGTCGATTATGGGTTTGAAATTGGGCAAATCGATCGCACTCATTTTACCAAGAGGGTTGGTGGGCAACTGTTCATATGCCAACTATATGTTGATGATATTATCTTTGGTTCGATTAAAAAATATTTTAATGAGGAATTTGCATGCTAAGCTAATGACCGACAAGTTTGAGATGTCTATGATGGGAGAGTTGGAGTTCATTCTCGGTTTTGAAGTAAAGCAATTGTCCAGAGGAACTTTCATCAACCAAGCCAAATATACCCAAGACATGCTCAAGAGGTTCAAGTATGATGGTCTTGAAGGAGCCAAGACCCCCATGCCACTCAAGTGTCAACTTGACCTCGACCCGAACGGAAAAGAGGTAGACGAAATGGAGTATCGTTCTATGATCGGTTCTTTGTTGTATCTTTGTGCATCTAAGCCGGATATCATGTTGAGTGCGGGCATGTGTGCAAGATTTCAATCCACACCAAAAGAGAGTCACGTAGTGGCTGTCAAAAGAATCTTTTTATATTTGGTTCATACCCCAAACTTTAGGTTGTGGTATCCTAAAGGCTCAAGATTCAACCTCATCGGGTATACAGATTCGGATTGGGCGGGAGACAAGGTGGAGAGGAAGTCCACTTCCGGAGGATGTCAATTCCTTGGTAGGTCTTTGGTGAGTTGGTCATCCAAGAAGAAAAATTGTGTTTCCCTCTCTACTACCGAAGCTGAGCACATTTCCACCGCAAGTTGTTGTGCTCAATTATTATGGATGAGGCAAACTTTAAAGGATTACGGTGTCACTTTTGACAAAGTGCCTCTTTTGTGTGACAATGAAAGTGCTATCAAGATCGCTGACAACCCCGTTCAACATAGCAAGACGAAGCATATTGAAATTCGTCATCATTTTATTAGAGATCATGTGAAGCGGGGTGATATTGACCTTTCCTATGTTGGAACCGTAGACGAACTTCCGGATATTTTAACCAAGTCCTTGGATGAAGCAAGGTTCCGAGAGTTAAGGCATGAGCTAAATATTATTGATTCAAGTAATGCGGTTTGAAGGCATGCCCAAAAACCCTATCTGAACATGGAATCTAGCTTGGATGTAGGCATGGACATAGGGGGAGTGTTGCTTAACTCATAGGCAACCACTCCACCTATTATGCGAAAAGAGAAAAAAATTCTTTCACTATGGTTACTTTCGGCGGCTATCATAGTCACCCAAAGTGACAAAGGTGCTTCAAAGAAGAGCATTGGCAATGAACCCAAGATACATCTTTGTGGTGTCATACCAAATAAGCTCAAACATGGTGGCTTCGGTCACCGCCCCTCGGGAGGGTTGGTTCGTTTTGGTATTTCTCTATTTTGTTTGGGTTACTTATTTGCATTGTGATCACTCCAAGATTTTTCGTGTTCTTCCTTTGTGTCATTTATCTCGGAGTGTTCTCATCCAGCTGCTGTTTTTCGAGTCATCCCAAACCTTTCCCCCTAAGACATTTGATGCAATTGCCCAATATCTCTTGTCTCTTGGTGGGTGGTTCTGCTGCCAGCGGTACTACCGCAGCAGTCACGGTACTACCGCGCCCGCGATACTACCGTGCCTGGCGTGGTACTGCCGCTGCCCCGAGGAGTTGTATAACCGAAGGGGTACGGGGAGTTCCTCCCCATTACCCCATTCAGTTTCTTTTCATCTCCTCTGCAGCAGCGGCGCCCACCCCGGCGCCCCCTCCCGGTGTGCCGCCTCCGTGCCGTCTCTCCCTGTTCTCTTCTGGTGGGATCGTTCCCCATCCTCCCCGGGTGCCATGGATACCGGTATTGCCCCATTCCCTTCTCCTTTGGTTCACTTTTTTGAACTTTGTTGCTAGGGAAATACTTGTAGATCCACTAGGTTTTTGGCTATGACTAGGAACTTTGAGAACTGGGATCGATTTCTAGATAGGAATGATGTAGATGTGTTGGAATAGTTCGCATTTTTGGCACCCCGGTCGTACCGGATCACAGATCCGTGCTGTCTGCACCGGGACGGTACTACCGCTGGTCCCGTTGCGGTACTACCGATAGTACCAGCAGTCCTACCGCTTGGCGGTACTACCGTATGAAGCACGGTACTACCGTGGTTCCTCAAACTGCAACTTATCCAACAAATTTGCTTTGTTCACGTGTGTCTGGGTTCTTGCATCTCATGTGTTTCTGTTGTCTGGTTCTTTCTGTTGTTTGTGTTCAGGTGATGGACCTTCTCATAGGCACCTCAAGCGCAAGTCCATGGCCCCCGGCAAGGCCAGCTACTCCTCTATGAAGAAGACTGCACAGAGGCAAAAGGAACCCGTCAAGCCTGTGTTTGAGCTCCCTCTGCCAGATTACAGAGATTTGCGCAAGGTCAACCCGTATACCCGTCCTCAAGACCCAGCGTTTGCAGGAACCAAGTTCTGGAATAGGACTCAACGTGATGTATATCATACTATTCTGAAAGACAGGAAGAATCTCTTTGTGCCCCATATGAAGTCAGTTCAGCTACAGTACTTGAGGAATCACATAGACTACTTTGGTGAGGCTCTGGCGCTGTGTGAGTAGTTTGGGATCTGCGACATCATATCATTCAACAAAGATTTTGATGCTGATCTCCTAGCTCAGTTCTTTGCCACCGTCCACTTCTCCACTGGCTCTGACATGACACTTACTTGGATGTGTCATGAAGAGCGTCTGAGCTGTAAGTGGGAGACCTTCATGGCAGCTCTCGGAGTTCTGCTGTCCACTCTGGACGAGCCTCTTGGTCTCCGTCCGCACACATCTGCTAATGCAAGGAACAAGAATGAGTTGGCCCCTTATCAGAACACTATTGAATACACGGATGCCAAGGGCAACGAGAAGCACCATGTGGTACTTATCCCGTTCCTGGATATCATGCATCGGATCTTCCGCTCGTCTCTGTTTCCTCGTGTTGGTAATCTGGATATGGTGCACAGTTACCTAGTGAACATATTTTTGCTTTGCATGGAGTACAAGGGCGCCGCGATGACCCTGGATGTGTGCTCCATCATGTGGGTGGAGCTTTACATGGCTGTGATGGACCGGAAGGTCCCTATCTTCAAGTGCTCTTCGAGACATCTTGGGCTGAGTCCTTCGAGGATGAGAGGCTTCTAGTGGGTCCCCTCACAAAGCATGAGACTGTGCAGCTGCGTATCAAGGACAAGTGGGCCGGGGGACATGGTCCTGTTTAGGGGTCTCCTACCGGCTCCGATGAGGAGATTGAGGAGGACCAGGCTGCAGCTGGTGGTCAAAGTGTTCCCCGTACTCGCTTTGGCACGAGCTTTGGTGGTTCGGCTAGGTCCTCTGACCAGGGCCCTGAGCAGCCTGGATGGGATGCCAAGCTCAGCAGGAAGGTGAAGCATCTCTTTTGCCTTCAGACTGACATTCAGCACCGCACGTATGAGGCACACAGGAGGGAGAAGGAGAACCGGAAACTGCAGAAGGCTTTCTATAGGCAGCAGGGTATGACGGTCCAGGACGGGTCCGAGAAGAGCATCACTCCCGAGGACAAGTGGATCTCCAAGTTCAGCGAGTGGGACCTCACTGATGCTGCGCCTGGCCCTTCGTCCACCGCTCGGCAGCCATCTACTGATGACCCAGAGGCAGCAGTGGAGTCAAAGGAGTCTGATGATGACGAGGACTATGATCAGGAAGACGAGTAGTCCATAACCATGGGACGCTAGGTCACTCTCTGGTTTTTTGGCATCTCGATTCCAAAGAGGAGAGAGTTTTAGGACTCCGATTTGCATCTTCTCAGGGTTGGGCGAGTCACAAGCGTGTTTCAGTTGTCTCATTTGCTCCGCTTGTGAACTCCGTTTATTTTCTCTGGTTTTTAGTCCGTCTTGTGAGACTTCCGTGATATATGGTGTGAGACATATGCTATTTTATGTTCGTACTCTTATTGTCTGGTTATGTGATTCTATGTTATGACTTGTTATCTTTATGCTCACATATTTGTTATGTCTAGCTAAGGTTGGCCTAGTTTATAAAATATAGGGGGAGTATCTTCCTTATGTGTGTGTCTTGCATTCCATAGGCATATCTAAATTGATGCACACATCTAAGGGGAGCCTGTCTATATTTTATAAATAAATGGCATGTTTTAAATTCTCTAGTCCCATTTTATGCAAATCCTGTGTTGTCATCAATACACCAAAAAGGGGGAGATTGATAGGGCATATTTCCCCTTGATTGGTTTTAGTGATTGATGACAATGATTTGCGGTTTAACCGTGTGTCAATAAGCATTTCAGATAATGGTGGTCATGGCACAAGACGGCTAGGTTCCCCTCTGGTGTTGGAGCGTGAAGACGGATTTTCCTTTCGATATCTTTTTGATTGATTGAGTCATAGGAAAACCGTACTATCAAGAGGGATCCGCTGTGGAATGGTGGGTGGAATCATCACACATACACACTCTCTGTACCCACATAGTTTTTAGGGCGTCACGGAGGAGTTTTCCTTGGTGGATATGGCTCCTTGGGTCTGCCAGGGCGGTAGTACCGCTGGGCTTGCGGTAGTACCGTGGCTACTACCGTGCTTACTACCGTGATCTCTCTGGATTGAGTGGTAGTAAGTGTGGTACTAAGCCGCGGTACTACCATGGCATGGTAGTACCGGTGGATCAGCGGTAGTACCGCGCCACGGTAGTACCGTGGCTAGTACCGCACCCACTACCATATCCTCTCTGGATAGGGCGGTAGTGGGGCGCGGTACTGAGCCACAGTACTACCACGGCGCGGTAGTACTGCTTGGGTTGCGGTAGTACGGCTCCTGGAGCGGTAGTACCGTGGTTTGTGGGAAGCCAACGGCTTCTTTTATGGCCACCTATAAAAGGGGGTCTTCTTACCCATTGAGACTTACCTCATTTATTGCTCTCACCTCCATTGCGCCCAAGCTCCATTCTTGCCCGATCTCCCTCCCTAGCCATAACAACTTGTTGATTCTCTAGGGTTTGGAAGATGAGGCCCCGATCTACACTTCCACCAAAGGATATTTGATTCCCCCACTAATCTCGTGTGGATCTTGTTACTCTTGTGTGCATTGGTGCCCTAGACGGAAGAATTCACCTTGAAGCCACATTCCATTGTGGTGAAGCTTCATGGTTTCGTTGGGAGCCTCCAATGAAGTTGTGGAGTCTGCCCCAACCTTGTTTGTAAAGGTTTGGTTGCCACCTTCAAGGCCGCCTAGTAGTGGATCACGACATCTTGCATTGGTAAGAGCGTGAGGAGAAATAGGGTGGCCCTCGTTGGCTTCGTGTGAGCATTGTGCTCCTCACCCTCTCCAAACGGAGACGTACTTCTCGAAAGAGAAGGAACTTCGGCAACATATCCTTATCTCCCGTGTTCCCTTTACCTTTACTTTGTGCAAGTTATTTCCATTTCTTATTTCTTGCTTGCTTGTTGTGGTGTTGTTGTTTTCATATAGGTTGATCACATAGTTGCACTTCTAGACAACCTATATTCCTTGTTGAGCCCAATTTGTTAAGAAAAGCTTAAAAATTGTTAGTCGCCTATTCACCCCCCTCTAGTCGACATTCCGATCCTTTCACATGGCATCTCACTCAAGCATGGCATATCACACAAACATGAAAGGAGGTGAAGCATAAAGGAAACTATCTATACTAGTCAATTTAAGTGAGGCACAACCTAAACATGGCATTCCACTAAGTGTCCCATGATGATTAAAGTATTTGGTACTGTTCTTCCCTAAACCATATTTTAGGTTGGTTAACAACAGAAAAAATTAGCATAAACACAAAGTACATGAAATTCTAATCAAGTTACATATAAAGAACACTCCAAACGGAGTTAAGGTTAAAAAGATACAAGCAAAACAAGTTATGCACACATGCTGTTAACATCCGAAAGCACACTTTAGAGGAATAAACAAACATGACAAGGAATGAAAACATGCTAACTCGACGACCAACTAGACGGACCCTGCACATTCCACATGTACAGGTATGAGCAAGGAAACATCAAGGAAAACCATACCATGAAGAACTGGAGGCGCTTCAAGGAGCTCTCCGAGACAATCAGTAGAGCCGCGCAACCCACACCTCGACCACTCGCACAAACGGCGCACCTAGGCAGGTCGCCCACAATGCCCCTCCTGCACCACCTTTGCCTCCACAACATGTAGCCGCAACAATGGTACAACAGGCCCTTCCCGATGCACTCGATGAAAATGGACCTTACTCGCCCTCCCGAGGCAGGAGGTGCATGAAACAGAAAGGACACCCATCCAACCAGATAGCGAAGCGAACAAGTCGAGAAGTTTACCTCACGACCACCTCTCCTTCGCTCATGCCCGAGTACCTAAACTATTCAGAGGTACCCATCGTGTTTACAAGAGAAGACCACTCGCCACAAGTACCCAAGCCAGGCCACTCGTCCATGGTACTCGATGTGCAGATAGGGAGCTCTGACCTGTCTCGAGTATTCATGGATGGAAGAAGCCGCATCAACATCATCTTCACCGAGACGTTACAGATGATGTCAATACCGACAACCATCCTAACCCACTCATACACCACCTTCCACGGCATCGTACCAGGCAAAGAAGTTCTTCCTTTATGGAAGATCAACCTTGACATCATCTTCGGACACCCGGGACACTTCCGGAGGGAGAAGGTAGACTTCGAGGTAGTCGACTGGAAGTCGCAGTAGCATGCTATCCTCGGTCGACCAACGTTCGCTCGATTCATGTCCTTCCCACACAACATGTACATGAAGCTCAAGATGTCAAGCCCCAAGGGAGTCATCATAGTTAGTGGAAGCTTCATCAGGTTTTATAGGTGCGATAGGGACTTCCACAAAGTGTCCTAGACGTTCGGATCTGAGGAAGATCAGGCAGACATAGCCATGATAACCGACAAGAGCCTCTTTCCCGAGACTAGTTGAAGCAAGATAAAGGACCTCATTTGAGACTTTAGCATTAGTGGCGATACAAAGACTCATCAGGTGCAGCCGATAGACGCATCCAAGACCGTTCAAGTGTCCGCCACCTTACCCATCGCATAGGAAAGTGTGCACGTCGAGTTCCTCCATGAGAGCTGGGAAATTTTTGCCTGGTGTCTAGCAGACATGCCAGGTATCCCCATGGAATTCTATGAGCAATATCTCCAAATCCTCCCCAACACAAGACCCATCAAGAAATCCCTGTGCCGCTTCTTAGAGCCAAAGCGCTGGGAAATTGGCAAAGAAGTCAACAGACTGCTCGATGCCAAGTTCATCCGCAAAACCAAGAAGGCCACCTGGGTAGCTGACCTAGTGTTCGTACCAAAGAAGTATACGCATGTACTATGCATGTGTCTTGACTATGGGCCTATGAACAAACACTACCTGAAAGACCACTTCCCTCTGCCCAGGATCGACCAAATTGTTGACTCCATGGCAGGCTGAGACCTCCTCTCCTTCCTCCATGCCTACTCCGGCTACAATCAGATACGAATTAAGGTTCAAGATGAAGGGCATGCAACATTTATCACACAAACCTGAAGGGCGTCCAACACCTCAAGGGGCGCCTAGAGGCACACGTTCGATTCATCAGCAGGCTCGGCGAGAAGGCACTTCGCTTTTATCACCTGTGGAAGAGGATAGAGAAGTTTGAGTGGACAGCAAAGGCCCGGGAAGCATTCGCTGATCTTGAGAGAATATTGTCAACTCCCCTAATCCTCGTTGTCCCCAAGAAATACGAGCCACTCTACCTCTACATTGCCGCTAGGAACAATGTCGTCAGTATTGTGCTCGTCGTTGACCGTGCGGAAGAGGGAAAAGTACATGGCTTACATAGGCGATCTTCTTCTTGAAAGGTTATTTCGCCTAGGTGACCCTACCAGGAGGTCATTCCCACGACAGTAGCCCCTGAAGCTGCGGTGGTCCCGTAGAGAACAACGATAGCGGGGCCTGCACAGGTTCTTCCCATACTTGCCTTGAATCTTACTGTTTTTATAAGCCGTTTGCTGTTGCGGAGCATCCAACGGACATCACCATGGACATGGGCCTCCCGCCAAAGGACACACGCATCAAGCATTCAAAGGTGAACTCTATCCTTTACGCGTGTCCTTTCGGTCCTCTCACGGATGGTATACTACTTGACCGCCCACTCCCATGCATACTTAGGTTCAAGAGCTACGCGTGCGTCGAGGAGGAGGTGAAGCGCAAGGAAACGACTACACCATCCGTGACGGAAGCTTGGAAGAGAATAGAGAAGAGAGGAGAAGAAGGGCCACAAGAAGCCGAAGAGAAGGACTCCTTCCCCCAGGAGTTGGACGTCCGGGCCCTAGGCCGGACCGTCCGGGTCAAGGCCGGACCGTCCGGGCCAGAAGTCGGACCGTCCGAAGAGCAATTCCCAAAGTAGACATTCGGCCGTAATTGTTCGGACGTCCGGGTCCCAGGCCGGACTGTCCGGGCTGAGGCCGGACCGTCCGGGCTACAGACCGGACCGTCCGACTTGGTCAACATTCCTCCAGATCTGCCTGCACGTAGCGACTCGGGCTATGGCCCATGTACCCCTTCATACACCCTTAGCCTATATATACCTCTCCCCACCTCCTCTTTAGGGTTAGCTAAGATTGTACCCAGATTTGAGAGAGCTTAGCTCCTATTCCCCCATGGGGATTTGATCTCCTTGAGATCCTCTCTCAATCCTACCTCCTGCCTTCCTCTCCCTAGTCATACAAGGAGAGGGCCCCAATCCTAGTAGTAGGAGAGGGATCAATATAGCTACCACTTGTGTGGATGTATGGATCTTGTTATGTATGGATTTGGTGTGTGGATTTGAGTTTTCTTTGTTTGGATTTTGTTCCCCTTCCTCTCTTTGGTGTTCTTCTTGATTTGCATCTCTTTCCCACGTCCAAGTTGTGAAAGATTGGGCCAACCCCTAGGCTTGCCCTATATCATTTGCTATTTCTCTGACCGAGTGTTCTCAATCGGCCGATTGCTCCTCAATCTGCCGATTGCCCTGGTTAAGCTCGGACACTTCTCACCCAGCCGGTCGCGTCGCCATCCACCGATTGCACTTGTTAGATCTGTTTAATGATTTTTAGCTCGACCGATCTATTCCAACGGTTTCCTTGACTGGAGTGATGGTGCTGATGAACTGTCTCTTGGCGAACATGGCGCAGACTTGCATCCGGAGACCCAAACGGTGGCGCAAGGCAAATGCCCCCAAGTGGATGCCGCACCCAGCCCAGTGACCAAGGTCGCCAAGAAGAAAGCTTCCAACACTACTAGAGAAATAGATATACAAGGAAACCTTGTTAGTGGCGCATTTTATATGTAATGCGACACTATGTTGTAAGGGGTGGCGCACTGGTAAAAAATTCGCCACCTATAAGCTCTTATAGGTGGCGCATTTTAAAAAATGCACCACCCCTAAGAGTGGGCTATCCCTGGATCCTCTTATACGTGGAGCATTTGGAGAAATGCGCCACCCTAAGAACTTTATAGGTGGCACATTTTGGAAATGCGCCACCCCTAAGAGCTTATGGGTGGCGCATTCTGGAAATGCGCCACCCCTAAGGAATTATTAGTGGGGCATTCAGAATGCGCCACCCATAAGCTCTTAGGGATGACGCATCTTGCATATGCGCCACTACTGACCTAAAAATGTGAGGGGAAAATTTCCAATTCACAAATACACCCCGCCGGTGGACCGCCTTTTCAGTTTGAAAAAATAAATAAAAGAAAATGATAGAAATCTCAAAAAATTAAAGAAATAAGATTCCCATGTAATATGTGGTCTAGTTATTAGGAAAATTTAGAAACATGAATTTTGACTTTTTTTTGCAAAATCTCTCGAGAATCCGTAAAATGGGTTTAACTTTTGCATATGAACTCCGATGAAAAAAAATTTATATGAAAAATCATCTACTAGAAAAGTTATATCCAAATTCAATGGGGGGGGGACACCGTTGAACATTTTTAGAATCCTCATAAACCTAACAGAAAAAAGTTAAGGCGTTTGAAGATCTGGAGACAAAAATTGAAAAAAAATTGAACTTAGTAGTGGCGCATTTTGTATGAAATGTGCCTTTTTTTACTTTTTATTTTATTTTATTTTAAAGTTCAAAATAGGCGAGGACCGATCGGGATGTTAAAAAAACTTTGAAATTTTAGCTAGTGACATAAAAAATTAAAATAAATATTATTTCAATTTTTTTTTAAAGTTCAAAATATGCTAGAGGACCCATCGAGAAAGTTTCAAAAAAAATGTTGAATTTTTTTATGAATGTCAACAAGGTCCTAGACATCAACATGGTTTAATAGGATTTATATGATAGATATATCAACAAGTGCTTGTTAAGTGAGCTGGAGTGGTAGATGAATATAATCGAGAAGTTAAGCGTGCTGGGGAAGGAGTAGTCCTAGGATGGGTGACCCTCCGGGAAGTTTGACTACGGAGGTCAGTTTGACGTGAGATTAAGCATAGTGACCGGGAATTAAGCATACTAACGAGAGATTAAGAAAAAAAAATCGTTATCCAGATCCAAATTCAAAATTTAATTTTTTTTAATAGTGGCGCATTCTCAGAATGCGCCACCCATAAGGGCTTATGGGTGGCCACGCATAAGAGTCTTAGGGGTAGTGGCGCATTTTCAGAATGCGCCACCCATAAGGGCTTATGGGTGGCGCATTTCGAAATGCGCCACGCATAAGAGTCTTAGGGGTGGCGCATTTGAAATGCGCCACTATTAAGGCCTTATTAGTGGCTTGTACTTAGTGGCACATTTGAAATGCGCCACTAAAGGCAAAAAAAGAACGCCACTAAAAGGGTATTCTCTAGTAGTGCAAAGGTCCGACTGGCCAAGCGCCGCAACCGACCAGGCCTACGTCAACCAGCCTCGTGCTGAATGAGGCGCCTCAAAACATCATTCCTCTGCGCTATTCCATAGCCAACTTCGTCGCCAACTTGCCCTGAGCTGAAGGGTAACTTGTTTATGTTTGCTTTTTCTTTAATCATCCTACCCGATTTCAGTTTTGATGGGTGCCTCTTTGTATTGTAAGCTTGCTCGTGATGCCAATGCTGCGGTGGCTGACGCTCCTCCGACTGCTCGCCCAATCCTACGCGGTGCCTCAGCTACCTCCTCCCGGACCAATCCTACGCAGAAACGGGCCGTGACGAGGGGGTGACCCCACGACTCCTGCGCGTGAGGATGCCTGGTGCGTATGAAGACAGAAGGACTGCTGGAAGCCTCGACGGGCCCACGACTGGCCCACTCAAGGCACCGACATAGGAGTCCGTGACCAACATGGAAGGTAAGACTTGGCGTCCAAGGCAAAAACTAGATTAGGAAATCGCCCCTGTAATCTGAGACGGACTCCCCGAGACCCAGCCTAGTATATAAAGGCTGGGAGGGGTGACGGCTCAGGACATCCAATCTTCAATCACCACCTCCGATCTTGAGAGAACTCGCCTAGACCGCCACTGTAATCATCCCCCGCATAATACAATCGAGCATGAAGTACTTTCTCCTGTTAGCCGACGAGTATCGCCAACCTGTTCCTCTCTACGATCTAACCCAAGGTCCCTGACCATGGGATTTTCCGAGGCTAATCCTCGTCAATTGGCGCCGTCTGTGGGAACTACACAGGTTGGAATCACGATCTCGCCGGTCCCATCATCAGCATGTCACAACTCAAGGACTCGAGCAAGATCCAATCCACTCGAAGAACTCAATTTCATCGCAAACCTCTCCATTGCACCACCAAGATCGCTCGGCCCGCAGCTAGACCAAGTTCGATCTTTTGGCGACTACCAAAGTCTCCACCGGCGAAAAATAACTCGACGATCCAGAAGGCAAGCACAAGACGCGACCACGAAGCCAGCCAAGATGCTGGAACAAGTATAAGAAGTCTTCATAGAAATCCCACTCGAGGAACCGCAACGTGTCACAGCATCCTTGGCCTCCAGTCGAGCACCCGCCGCCACCCGGACAACCGCTAGAGGACACGACTGTGACGCCAAAACTCAGTCCGGCAAGTACTACGACCCAGACCAAAGACCAGATGAGTTCGCCAAGTTTATTCGGAACCACTCGATCAACGACGGAATAGAGCTCGACCCAAGGTTCCACTGCCGTTCAGAAGACCACTCGCAGTCATTCCTAGTCGCAAGAAGAAGAAGGCAGGCCGGCTCCAGCAAGCTCACACACAAAGAACAACTGGATGGACCCTGCACAATCCACTGTTTTGAAGACAACTGGGGGCGCCTTAGAGCAGGCCACACCCTGAGAGATTGTCGTGTGTTCACTGAACTCTCCAAAAACCTCAAGGAAGAGAAGCAACGCGAAACCAAACGAGCTCGAGGAACCGCGCAACCGCCAGCACCCAATAAAGAAGAGCAATACCCTCCGTCTCATGGAC